>CM076580.1:680183394-681441468 GCA_034641835.2 Pinus albicaulis | reverse complement strand
TCCTCCTAGATTATTCTTAAGAGTTAGGATCATGAAATCCACAGGGTACTCCCAAGAATCTAGGGACACTAGAATATCTTCTATTACCCCATCAGGCTTGATCACAGATCTGTCTACTAATTGTAATAATGTGGGTGTAAAGAGAAGATTAGGAAGTTTCAGTTTATCCATGATTTGTCTACTCATGATATTGATTGCTGCTCCTAAATCAATGAGTGTGTTTTAGATCTCAATTCCATTGATGTGAATTTTAACAACTGGATTTCCGTCAAGATATCAATCTCCCAATAGTAACTTTACCCATCAATCATAATGTCTACTATTTATCCACCAGTTGAATTTTCTTTTGTTTCTATTCTTTTTCTTGTTGTCTTCATACCTAACCTTTATTGTTTTGGCTAAAATTGGGATTTCCTTGATGGCTTGCAATAATGGAATTTTAATGCAAACATTTCTGCTAATTCATCTATGAAATCATAATTAGGCACCATGATTTGTTTTTTCTACACCTCTATCAATTTGTAATCTTTCCGGAAAGGGAGGTATAGAAGTAGATGTAGATGGTTTCTCTAATACAGGAGTTGGATTTATTGGATCTTTTTGTTTTAGTTTATCAGTGTTTGGGTCTTGAAAGGATGTTCCTTCCTCAAGACTTTTATTCACCCGTAGGGAGTCTTCCTCAGAATTATCTTGTTCTTGTATGATCACAGAAGGTTTCCTATTTTCAAGTATTCTTCCAGACCTCAGTTGAACATCACTAAGGTCTAAAGGAGTAATTAAATAAGTTGGAAACTGTTGGCCTTCTATCATGTATGTGTTCTGAGGATTTTTATTATTGGGGTTTGGTATGGGTTGAGCAGGCAATTGATTTGATTTTTGAGGGAATGGTAATGAAAGTGGTTGATTTTGATGTGATATGTTCTGAGGATGTTGTTGAGGATTTTGTTGAAAATTTTGTTGAAGATTTTGAGGAAAATTTTGTTGAGGATTTTGAGTATAAAAATGTGGGTATGGTGGATAGGATGGTGGATACTGATAGTATGGGGAGTATCTTCCATAGGGACTTTGTGATCCTTGTGCCCAAGCTGGAGATTGATTTTGAAATAGAGGCCAAGGTTGCTGCCAAGAATTCCAAGGTGGAGGTTGATTATACATTTGATCATGGAATCCTTGTGTCTGAGGTCCCTGCCAAGGCCTTCTAGATACAAAATTGAGAGACTCTGTGGAATCTGTAGGAGCTTTTCCGAAAGATAGCCAGACCGTGAAGAGAAGGAAAATTCTTGGTCTCATGTTTTTCAACAAATGACACAGGCCCAGGGTGTATCTTACATCCAAAGGATGGTTCAACGTCCCCTTCTCAAAGCTATTGCTTCTTTCCACATTTGGGACAAAAATATTGCCAAGGCATCAGATTTAGGCTTTTTGCTTGTTTTGTATCTTGAGGGTGTCTATTTGTTCACTAGCACTCCCTAAGATGTCGTGATTTAAAATCATCAAGTATATGTCCTATTTCTGATCTACTTACTCATCTCGTATGTACCATTTGCCCTTGCAAGCAGGATCACTTGGACCTTGACGCTTTAGATTTCCTTGAAAGGTTGATACATAACTCAGATATTTCAGCAAAATGAGTCGATATATCCTTTCCCCATCATGTTAAGGATATCCAACTATCTATATCCCTAATTGTTTTCAACAAAGAGCTTTTAAGGTGTCTTGATCTAGGTTTTCCATTTTTTCTCTTTTGATGTTGTAATGAAATATCTCCAACAAATCTTCCAAATTTTCATCTTATTTTTGTAACATCTTAAACACTTCTTCCTTATGATTAACTAGCATACAATAATCCAGATACCTCTCTAGAAATGCTTGTTTCATGTCTTCCCATGTTCTAATAGAATTGTTGATCAAACTCATAAACCACTTCAATGCTGCTCCTTTCAAGGTTGAAGGGAATAATGTTAGTTTTTGAGCATCTTGTAAGTAGTCATAAGTTCTACAAAGAACTTCGAATTCAAATAATAAGGTTTCAGGATCTTCAGTTTTAAGTCCATAGAAGTTTGGAAGGACAGAGGGTGAAATGTTTTTCATGGTTGTATTGGTTTCTTCATCAATTATAGGGAACCCAAAAGAGCTTCATATTTCTCTTCTACATCTTCCTCCATCTGCACCTCTACCTCCTTCTCCTCTACCTCTACCTCTACCCCATCCAAATAATGTGTGTTCTCCATTAAAAACTCCTCCTCCTCCTTCTTCTGCCATGGTTGGTTCTTCTGTGATAGTAGGAAATTTTGTATCCCTAACAAGAGTCCTTGAATTTTCTTCTAAGACAGATTCAGTGGATGAAGTGGAAGGTTTTTCTAATGGAATATATAATCTTAGGTCTTCTAGAAGTCCAGGATCAGTAAAGGATGGAATGTGGGTCTGAGTTGAAGGTGTACTAACTCTTGGTCTAGATGAAACAAGTGGTGTTCTAGAAATCAAATTACTGGCCGCTTTATAAATCTTCCCCTTGAATCTCTCCCCACATAATTGTTTTGGGAGTTAAGAAACAAAGGTTACCTATTTTTCACTTCCCCGGCAATGGCGCCAAAATGTTTGTGCTCAACCTAGTCTCCTAAATTGAGTTCATTTAATTGTCAACCAGGTTTGGTAAACTGCTGAAGTGAGGTGCACTGTATGTGCCTAGGTGTTTGTTTCTTACTGCGTTGTGTTTAGTGTTTTATGATGTTTTTGGTCTTTTGATGGTTTTATGTTCACAAGGAAAAGAACTAAATGTTGATGGAAAGAAGCTACTGGTTAAAAACAAAGCGAAGCCTAATTTGTTGATGACAAATGACAAATGAAAATACAAAACATCGAAGTGTAATCAAATCCAAACTATGACTAAGCAAAAACAAAGCTTGATAATGACTTTTAAGCAAATGATTCAAAGCATAAAATCAATTTGTCAAATTCTTCATCAAAGGTGTTTGAGAGAGAACTTGAGACATGGTCAACTAGGTATGCAAATCCTCCTAACTAAACAGTTAAACAACTAACTTATAATGATGCAACATTTTATCCTTGATTATAGATTTGTTGAAGCATATTTGGAGTAAAACATTTATACCATCATAAGATCTTCTACTCTAAGACTAGTTCCTAACTCTATTCTGCAACTTAGTTTGATGACACTACACTTCACTCAAAGGTTATGGATTTTGAAATAGTCTTTTGAGGAAATGTTTGGTTGTGAGATGATAAGGAAGTTGGAGAAGTACTTCAGGCCTTAAAGTGATATTTTCTTCTGTTCATATGTTTATGAATCAATTATGGATTTTAGAACAAGAAGAGGTTTGTAAATAATGAAGGCTGTTTTGTTAAGTTTAACAACTGAAGTAGTCTAATATGCAATGAATGACAGCTGAATGTGGAGTGCAAATGCAATGAGTTAAGCTAAAACTGAACTTAAGATGTCACTAATCTAAAACAATGCTGAACTACAAGTCATTATCAAACTTAAAACAGAACAACTGAGCATGAGTTAAGTGCAGTTAAACTCCGGAGTATCCTAACTAAATTATCATGCATTATTCTATGGAATTATACAGTCTGTTTGTCCATCATGATTGATATTTGGAAGAGTTTCTAGAACAATCAAGGACCGTAATTGAGTGTGCAAATGCAAATACAAGATCCAGCAAGAAAACTAAGATATCATAGCCATTCCCACTCATCATTATGATATTTTGGACAAGCGTTTAAGAGTAAGAACAACGATGGTAATTATAGTTTGCAAATAACACACAACTGTTAAATATTCATTATCACTTGGCCATGCTCAGAACACCATAAGAATTTCGAAGAGTTTTCCCCATGGAAGAGTGTTTAGAACAAGTGTAAATCAGATAGTGAACAACAAATTACAATTCAATCCTACAAATACCATAGCCATTTCCATTCATTTTCATAATCTTTTGGAAGAGCTTCTTCTTGTGGAAGAGTTAGAATGAGTATAACTACAGTAGCTAATTAAAACAACTACTAATTCAACTTTAAAAACGTAAAGGCAGCTAGAATACTTATCTAATTTACGCAAATAAATCCGTGCAAGAGGCAGGGGCCCTCTACCACCTGACGGAATTCAACTCCAAATTAAATCAACGCTTTCAAAACAAAACTGTCTGCTTCATTAAAGATGAAATAACTTGAACATAGCACTCTGCGTCTTCAGAAATGTAGCACAGAATCTAAGCAAAATCTAGAACAAAATCTAGCCTAGCTCTCGGTTTCCCAAGTGTTTATATAACAAATGTACATAACAAGACTTGCAACAATTTCAAGATCATTGTCTTTCCTTATCGAAATCACATTAGGACTCTTGAAGTGGCAACTTAAAAAGGAAAAGGACATCTGGACTGAGACAGTCCTAATAGAAGTCTGCCTTCCTAAATGTGTTCCCACGTACCAAAACCATATCCAGAATTCGTTTCTTCCTTCATGGTGAGCAACGAACAATGTAGAAATGATGTGGAATATGCCCATATGTGGTTTTTCTTGAGAGGCCACCTGGAACATACCCAAACGTGAAGACAGCTGCAGAATTGCCGGTTAGCTACGGAATGTCTGCATTCTGCAGCTAGTTCCGGTCAAAATGCATTACAATGGCAAAAATCACAAAACTTTAGCAAGTCAGTCATGTTAATCATTCTAAAAGTAATTTTAACTAAATTCATTGATCAATTGGGTCTAGGATAGCAATGGACAAAGGAAAATGAGGTAAAGTAAGATGAAAGAAAGCACAATTTTGAGGCTCAACAGTCCTATTACTTCATTAGCACTCATTTGACTTATTAGAGTTGTTTCACACCAATCCTAAGAAGCTTGTGAAACCATTCATATACTGTAATAAGTACCATACATAAGAGAGGTCAACCTTAAGAAACAATACTAAAAATTTCAGCCTCTCTGAATTTTGAAATTTGAAATCTGGCTTCACATAGGATTAGTACCAGATCTCATCTGAACCCAAACCCTCCCAGCATAGTTGATGAGCCAGAGAAGATTTTGTGGAAAACTTCTAGATATGGAAACTTAACCACTATTAGGACCATCCATAGAACAAGCTCTGTACCTAAAAATCTCACAGCTTTGCAAGATCCCTAGTTTGACTTGCACCATACCAGGAAACTCTTTAGAAACAGGTCTCAAAATGATATTGACCAAACTGAACTTGAACCTTTAGATTTTCACCAAAGTTTGAGTAGAGAAGCCTCTCCTTCCACACCCCCTGACTTTCAGCTTCTCTATCACTTCAACTATTTCCATACCAAGTCTGCTCAAAATTAGTTTGTTGGTCCAAGTACTTCCACCACACCCATCCATACCACCACTATGCATACCACTCCACTTCATCCTACACCCCCTATCACAAACCCACCTCTTGTAAATCCTCCATTAGCTCCCATCATGGTAGCTTGGTACGCACCTTTGGTCTTACCCCAACCCCTAATACCTTTGCCAAATGACTATCAATCTAAGATCCTCATTTCATAGGGGTTGAATCCATCACTGCCCAACAACATGTATATAGAATCAATGATGCTTTTGATTACATGGATATAGAGGAAGAAACCATTAAGATGAGAATATTTGCACAAAGCCTAGGAGGAGAGGCCAAAAAATGGTTCAAATCATTAACTCCTAATTCAATACATGACCTCCCTTCCCTCTGCCAAACTTTTATAAACAAATGGGAAATCAAGAAAAACCCCCTCCAAATCTTGTCTGAATATAACAACCTTAAAAGGAGTATAGGAGAAAGTGTGCAAGACTATTGCAATAGATTTAACAGTGTGTATAATGCCCTCCCTCCTCACATGAAACCCCCACAAGGCCTATCACTAGTAAAATTCCCTGAAGGTTTTGACCCATACATGACTTTCCAAATAAGAGAAAGAGACCCTGAAACCTTAGAAGAAATGAAAAAAGCATCAATTAGTGTAGAGGTAAACTTAATTGAAAAAAGAGCTAGGTTGAAATCAGAAAGGAGAGTAACCTACAAAGATGAAATCATGCCCTCAACCTCCTCTTCTGATACCAAAATAGACAGCCTAATGAGGACTGTAGAGAAAATGATAGAAAAGATAAATATAAATGAGAGGGAACCTCCTAGAGACAATCAAAACAACTCCCAAAACCGAAACATAACTCAAAACTTTAGAAAATATACCCCTCAAATCAAACAAAGGGAAAATGACCAACAAATCAGACCTCCCTTTCAACAAAACTGTGTCGATGAAGAAGGAGAAATTATGGAACCTGAAGAGAACAATGTAAACCTAATAAGCTCTGATAATGAAAGTGAAGATTATCTCATAGAAGAAGAACAAGGTCTTTTTGCTTTTGACCAAAGTCAAATAGATGGTTAAAACTCTGAATATTACCAATCAGGACTGGAAAATGCCATTATGGAAGTCCATAGGCAGTATGACCTCAAGAATAAAAGAAACCAAGAAGCCTCTAAAAAACACCCAATTGATACTGCTGCTAAGAAAACTCCAGAAAATAGTCCTAAGGGATCAGACAATATAAATAGCATGACTAATAAAGCTGACCCTAATAAGGAAAAAATCAACCAGCAAAGTAGTGACACAAGTTGTCCTAGTACCTCTACTAGTGGCACTAAAAAATTCCTGTTATCTAAAAACCCTGATCAAAATCAGCAAATCAAACTTATCAAGAAGGCTGTAGAGGAAAAAAGTGATATAAATATGTCTAAGACTCAAGTCCCTTTCAACTTTGAAGGGGACATTGCTAAAATTAAGATAACCATGCCTTTGACTGAACTAGTAACCCAAGGAGTGTATAAATCCCAAGTGCTGAAGGTCTTAAACTTAGGAAATGATACTGACACACTAAATTTAACTGATGATAGTCTTGAATTGTTGTTTGGACCAAAGGTTGAAGGAAATTATCAAGAAGGAGTTGTCCCTCCTTTCTAAATCAGTTTAAACATACACGACAAAAATATTACACAATACTATGCTAGACTCTAGAGCCTCACACAACCTCATGCCTAAAGTTGTGATGGAGAGTTTAAGCCTTGAAATCACTAAACCCTAAAAAGACCTGTACTCATTTGATTCAAGTAGAGTTAAGTGTTTGGGCCTAATCAAATATCTTTGTGTTAATTTAGCACAGATTCCTGCTCAAAGTCTTGTCATGGACATAGTAGTGGCGAACATTCCCCCTAAGTATGGCATGCCTTTGTCCAAATCTTAGGGAGCCAAGCTTCAGGGGAACCTTCAACTAGATATGTCCTATGAAACCATCCCTGTTTTCAACTAGGCAAGAAGATTATATCAAGAATCACATATGAAATATATGGTTAGCAGTCAGGACAGACCAGACAACACTCCTCTCTATTCTATTCACTCAGATCTTGATTCTTTCATACTATATAATGAGGAATATAATGTTGAGCAGGTATATGAAGTTGAAACACATCAAGACACACTACAACAGTCAAATCAGTATTTACATAAAGAACTCATTATTCAGACCTTTAGAAATCTTGAACAAACACATCATGACAAAATCAAACTTGACTCTCTACAAACTAACAATGAAACCTTAAAACCAATGTTCAGTTTGACATATAGATCAGGTTTCTCAAAGGGAGGGAAAACATCAGAAACCCAACCCTTCCCTTTTACCTATTCCAAAATTCTAAGATGCCCTCATATAAAAAAAACCTTGGGTGACCTGAATCAAAGAAATCTTATGTTCTTACCTTATCTAGATACATCATTATTAGAGAGTCTTGTTCCTCCAGAAAAGTTGTTGACCCTCGCTAATGTGGCCATCAATCCTAAAGGGATGTCTGTTGAAACTGATATAGAGGGATACAATATAGGTAGCCTAAGAAGACCCAAGGTGATTAAATTATCCAAAACCTTGCCATTACATAAAAAATCCAATAGTTGAGGTTATGCAAGAAATTTCAGGATGCTCTTGTTTATAGAAGTAAAAGCTCAAAACCTGATGACATGGACATTGTTCCAAAGAGACATCTTTTCAAGAAGAACTATGAAACCTTTGGACAAATCCTATTACTGACTAAGAAAACCAAAGGATGCAGACTGTGTATGGACTTTAGACACTTAGTCAAACCCTCCATGGAATACACACACCCTTTTCCCAAAATAAGTTATCCTATGCCAAAAATAGAAATTTCTAACAAGGTGACTTTGATTGGTAGTGTTTCAGGTTTTCATGGGTGATACCACTTCAAATAAATCAACACAAATACATTTTCAAAGTTCCTTGGGATGACTACATGCTTGACCAAATTTTTCCTAGAATAAGGAAAGCTAAAGACACCTTCCAAGAGGCCATAGATCCTATTACCAACTTTTTCACTATGATTTACATTAATGACTTTGTCATTAGTTTGGGAGTTGATGAGGATGTCCTTCTTCACCTATACAGTTTCTTTCACAGAAACAAGTTTTGGGAACAAAACTCAAAAAAGGAATATAAAGGATAACTTGACATATTTGAAAATTCTTGGCAGAAATCTTGCACCATGCCCCCAAAAATAGATAGTCATGTTCCTTATCTGCAAGAACTGAATGAAAAAGAGTTCGTAGATGATCCTGGGGAAGATAGGGTAATCAAATACCATGGCCATCTAGAGTCTTAGTTAGAATTTCTCATTCATTGTATATATCACTCTTTGATAAAAAGATATTGAGAGAAATCACAAAAAAAATACAAAAAGAAAAATGGAAAAGAGGTAAAGCCCCATACCCGAAAAATAGAACTACTAAAAGTGTGTAAGTCTAAATACAACTACTAGTGCTTAAAGGAGTCTTGTTTCAGTCATCTAGCCTAATCATGGCTGAAGCATGTTTTAAATTTATTTGTTGATAAGTTAGTGAAAGATAATGGGTCAAATTATTCAAGCTTGACTTGTCAAAAAGATAGATTAGGTAGAAAGATATTGGTTCCACATTCCTAAAACAGAACCAAAGAGAAAAATAGGGATGAGTAACAAACAATGTATCCTAGCCCTGGTTTTTCTAGTCTTCTTTTGTACAAAAATAACATTTGTGTGTAGCTTGTTTTTATGCCACAAACCCATGGTAAACCAGATTGTCTAATCCTGATTTAGACATGTTTTCAATTTCATGTTTGTATCCTAGTGAATAAATCCTGTCAAATAGTTTAACCTTGACAGTTGAATAGTATAGGTAGAGAATAAAAGGATTTCATTAGCCTAATCTGAGCTCTAAGAAGACATAAGGTAGAAGTAGATAGTTTGTTTTTCTTTCAAAAAACAAACAATGTTAAGGTTGCTAGTCCAAATGCACCTGAAGAAGAAAAAATGTTAGGAAAATAGGTTGGGTAGGTAGATATGGATTTAAGATAATCATGTCTTTCAGATTATTGAGATCATAATCTTTGAGCAAGCATCAGCAAGAGAAATAGGTAAAAATAAACCCAAGGGATGAGGCATTGGTCTTCATAAAGCCAGAAATCTGAAGTTCTGGACACCTCCTGAAAAGGCACTGCCCTCTCCAAGTGGAGCCACTGTTAGTCATCAGTAATTTTTTCCTGCATAGATGACTAAATGTTTTCCCTAGATTTATAGAAACAAAGTTCTTGAACATTGTGAGTTCTAGAAATCTCACTGCCTTCATCATCCTTAAAACTAATTTTTCACTATTTCATCTTTCCACCATGACTAGCGTTGCTTACCGGTCCCAGAAAAAACCATTAGTGGCTTATGTCACTCTTCCTGTCTATATGCTTTCACCTTTGACCCAAATCATCTGTCTTGTTTTTCCTGAAAACCCCCCCACTGCTACTTAAACCCACCAATCAAACAACTTTGTTATATCTCCCAAAACACTCTCAAACACTAATAGTCTCAAATTATCTCTGTAGAATCTTTAGATAAATCAAGTACATTTGATTTTGGATCTACAATACATCAGTCTATCATAAACTCTATCTTTCATTTGATGATCCCAAATTCTAGGTCTCAGTCCAAAAACCAAGTCCAATAAGGCCTCCACTAGGTCACCTAGGGTTTCCCAAAGTCATAGGATGGATGTGGTGCCTTACAAACTCTTTTTTTCCTATATGAAAAAAATACATTCAAAGAAGGGGACAAGTCATTTTGTCCTAGATTCACCAAAGAGATCATTCAAGGAAGGTTTTTAGCCTAAAGCATGAATCTTGCAAGGGGACAACTGTCCTTTTCTCACATTTCTGCAAGAGGGTCAAAAAGCCATTAGATTAGCAATGAGTTAAGGTAAAAGAGAAAATTATCATAAGAATACCATTCATAGCAATAAGAAAGCGTCAAGCATATGTTTGATGAAAGTCAGGGTTTATAACTGTTTTTACCAAGCATAAATCGGTACTAGGGTTATAAAGGCAAAGGCCTCCTCTACTCCTTCAAGTGCACATTGAAGGACTTTAGGAATAATTAATGAGGTTTGAGAAGTTTCAGAGAACTTAGAAGACAACACTATATACTTTTTCCTAAGCAGCCCTAAAACCTAGCAGTTTGGGGAGATCAACACAAATAGTCAAATGATGAAAAAGAAACCTCCCTCATAACAGCAGATGGCTTCAAAGGGTTTCAAGCATAAGGGTTTGGTCGAGAGACACTAACTCCACCTCATCAAAAGGTTAAAATCAGATAGCTAAAGGGATCTAAGAAGGCAGACCGAAACACCAGTACTCCACTATAACAAAGGAGGGATGATGATGAAGGGTATCAGCAAAAAGAGACAAAAATATCGGTTCAAGAATTGTCTCCTCAAAGAAAGGACACAAACATATTCAAAGAATTCAAGGAGGCAAGCATGAGGGAAGAAATTGCAAAAGGGGGAAAATATGGAAAACATGGGTCATTACTGATAAAATGAGTTGTCCAAGTTCAAGAGAGACAGTGATCAAAGGAAGAAATTGTGTAGGCACCTACAAGAAATGAAGTGGCCAAAAAAAGCACAAAAATGGTTTAGAAACCTCACCTCCCTCACTAACATGCATCATTTGCAAACTAGGAACATACATATAGCTGGTTTGAGAGCAGTAAGGCCTCCAAAATGGTTTCTTTATCAAGGTATATTCTGTAAAATATAGGTTAGCCATAAAATGACATTTCTGTAGGACTGCCAAGATAAACTACCTACAGGAAAATTAATAAAGATAAGCAGACCAAATGTCTTTCACAATGATGGCCCACATGGATACTAAAAGGACTATTGATGCTTAATGTTAGGGTTTTCATATTGAGATGTTGTTTCACTGTTTTAAAGAGGAAATCTGACAGAATTGTCAGTCAAAGAAAATATTTCTAAAGATTAAAAAATTTGTTGTTTGCAAGTGACAAGCATAATAAAGAGGTTCATTGTTCAAAATAGTTTGAAGGCACTTGTTTAGAATTGGTTGAAGGGTTTTGTGACCACAAGAGAGACATCATTTAACCCCTGCAAAGAAAAAGAAAGCCGTTGAGAGCGATTTTGGAGAGTTTTTATGCAAGTTGGTAAAAATTTGCAGGCGCTACACATATGGCTGTCGGTGCTATGCACAGATGAGGTGGCCGTAGTGTTATTTAACACTGCACTGCGCACCTGGAGCCCGGTGTTATGCACCTGGGCGAGGGCTACACATAGGCTCAGGAAACTGCCCAACCTGCCTACCATCCACCCAGCGCTGCACTCTGACAGGCCCGACTGGCCCATCTCCAGCCCGAGTCGACCCAGCGCTACGCTCCTGTAGGCCCGACTGTCCCATCTTGGCCCGAAGTGACCTGACGCTACACTCCGACAGGCCAACCCAACCTGACCTGAACGTGCAGTCATTGAAGCACCGCGCATAGACAAATTTTGTTCTAAATTGCTCAAAAAAGTGCTAAAATTCCATTTTCTCGCCTCCAAGCTCTTGCACAAGGTTAAACAAGTTTGGTGGTCCCTTCCTTTTTGATCCCCAAGTAATTTTTTCCCTTCATAGTTAAGAAAAAATTTCAAAACCCTAGAAATGTGTCAAACCCTAAATCTTCATGGAAATCAATTCTTGACCTTCGAAGGTAAGGTTTGTAAGTTGGAAATTTGTCATTTGCTCAAGGGACACCCAGTTCAAGCCGAGCCCCCTCCTAAAAAACTCTGAACCTCTCCTAGACCTACTTCATTCTGCCCCTCCATTTTCTAAAAGGTTTTGCCCTCACCATCCCTCTTTATTCCTTCCCTAGAGTTAGAGGTTCTCATCAAGCCAAAAAACCATCTGTTCATGCAAATCTCAAGCCTCCATTCACAAAAATTCACTTTCCACCTCACAATCACTTACCTCCACTCCTTCACCTTTACTTTCTCCACAAAGAAAACTGCCTATTTCCTCTTTCTCCTGATGGATTAAATGAAGAAAAAGAAGGCAATAATAGTGCTAAGAATATAAATATGATAATAGCACCATTGATAGACCAACATATGACAATGAAAAGAAAGAAAACAGTGAGATAGAGACTAAACTAAATGAAGAGCAAGGAGACAACAGAAATAAAGGAACATAAGATAATGAGGTAAATGATGGGAGCAGTGGGGAAAAAATAGAGTCTAAAGGAAAAGAGAAACAGAGTGATGATGGAGACCAAGAAGGTAATGAAGAGAATCATGAATATGGCATCCAACAGGAAGGTTCACATGACAACCATGAGGAAAAGTACTTGTACATGAAAGTAAGCACAATAATGGTGTAAACAATGATGACATGACTGAAGATGATGATAAGTGAAGAAACAAATGAAGATGATGAGGAAGTAAAAGATAAAACACAAGAAATTGATGAAGCTGCAATAGAATTTGAAAATGAAGGTAGGGGCCAAGACAAAGGCACAAAGAGGACAATCAATAAGCAATACAACTTAGAAAATAGTCAAGACAGTCATGAAAACTGTCATGACTGTCATAACATTAATCAACTTCTTAAATGTCTAAGGAAATCAAAGTAACAGTGTAGGAAATCGACTAAAAAGATAACCTTAGTGAAGGACAGAGCCAAAGAGAATAAATTAAAGAAGGTGATGGTTAGTTTTGACGACCTAAGTGAGCAGCAGGTAAAAGTGGGACAAAATTTAGAAGTATGGACATCAATGAAGGTAATGGCAGGTCCAGAATTAAAGAATTCATAAACAATAAGCACTCAAAGCAAGTAAAGACCAAGAAAAACTTGGATACATAACTCAAGATTTTTCATAGGCTTCTCAAAACCCTTGAAGGACCTCTCCACCAATTTTGAGGCAAATTGGACTAACTTTTTGTTTTTTCCAAATTTTGACCCCTCGGAGCGCCCCTAGGCGCTACGAAACAAATTGGTGCATAATCAGCTCTCAAAGTCTACATTTTTGGATTTCTCACATCACCAATAGGTTTCCCACGAATTTTCAGATCATTTGGAGCATTTTTACCCCCTCAAAAGGTCAAAAAACATCAAAAATTTGACCTTTCTGCCTCATTTTCAGACCAGGCGCAGCGCACAGAGAACTGTTGGGAGATTTGTATTTTGGATAGGTAAATGAAATTCAATCAACACAACTCAAGAATTTCTAGAAATTATACTCATCAGGCTTTCCAATGAGCCATCACAGAGCCAAATCGGATGTCGGGAAGGGGTCCAAAACTCAGCTGCAAGAGACCCTATTTTCTGCTGAAGCGGCGCTACGCACAGAGGCTGCCTAGTGTGTTTTGAGCCAAAAGTCAACACAACACACTAATTTATTAAAATAGATATTTTTTAGTTTTTTAAGGAAAATTAAGCTAGAATTAGGTGCAAATAGTTATTTAAGCATTTATTTATTGGGATATTATGTGCCTTGGGCCTTGCATGGTCTCTTGGCCATAAATGATATTTATGAATATATTTGACATTTTCCTACCACATTTAGGGTTTTAGTCCTCATTTGCTCCATAAATAGAGAATGAGGCCCCTACGTATTTTGTTGGAATTTGATGAGCTTGAAGAGAGATATACATGGTTTCATGAGCTTGGAGAATAAATTGGTTTTGTGAAGTGGATGAATGGCTTGTTTGCTTGGATGATGGAGAAGCTTGTTTGCAGGATTCCATAGCTTGGTGAATGATGATGTTTTCCTATTTTTTCTATTGTTTCCTTTGTTATCATTATGTTTCATGTTTCTTAGCTGCTATTAAACAAAAAAGTATAGGTTGAGACATGTTCTTTGAGGCACCTCAGTCCTCCTGTTTGTTATAGCCTTTATGTTTTCTCTTTTGGCCATGTTAAGGGATTCTTTACTACTCCTTAGGTCCACCAATTTTTTTTTTTTTGTTTCATGTATGGTTAGTATGCTAGGTTACAAGTAAGATTCATGGTATGCCTTGCTTATTTGAAGTTCTCAAAACCTTATCTTGAAGCCTTTCTGTGGAATATTGATTGATTAAGTTAAGATAAAGAGGTCTCGTTTGATCTTGCCCTTTGTCCATGCTTGTAAACTTATTTTAGAGTTCCCAATAGCTTGAAATATGATTTTTAGGAGTTTCCTCTTCATAAATTAAGTTATTTGTTTAAATCTTGTATGTTTTCCCAAAATCTGAAGGTGAATTTCTAAAGTTAGGAGTTCTAATGCTTCTATGTTTCACTGGAATGTTCATCTTATATTTTATCAGTTAAAGTATTGTTCATAGAGATCGATGTTTTTCCCTACCTCATGAGTTATGCTTCAGACTATATATGTGTAATACCTCTTAGTTTTTTCCCCAACTTGATGTTCATTACACCATCATACTTCACTTTAAGGATCCATTGACTTTGCTAAATCGGCCCTGAAATACACTCTGTTTCATCATTCAGAGACTCTTGACTTTCACTTGACTCCACCTATTCCTTTTAACCATCTTTCCCAACCAAAACTATCAACAAACCCTACACCTAACAACTAGCCTAAAATCAAAACCCTAAAGCAAAAAGAACACATCCTTTGCACCAATAGAGAGATCCCTCTCTGAGTCCAGGAAGGCTAGGTCCTCGGACTCCAAAGCTTGGTTCAATGTTACCCTGTCATTTGATCTACCAATATGCCAAATCATGGGACTCTAACCGAAACTTTGAAATTCCTAAGCCAAGAGGGAGCTTAAGTACATTGGTTGTGTAGGAATGAGTACATTCCTTTATTGGAATATTTCCTCCCTAAATTGAGAGGGAGGGATATACACATCATTCTTTTCTTCAATTGGGAAGACATAATTGATGATTGGGTGATCATCTGGCATCCGACACTCTTTGAGGATGAGATAGGGAACCCAAGATAAGAGTAGTCATAGAGGAACAATATTATTTGAGGAATGAGAATCCATGATAAGAATAGTTCCCATGGAACACACCTTGAGAACCTGAGTAGGGTATGTTCCAAGAGAGAAAATGATTAGGGTGTATATAAATCATTTGTCTTACCAACATTGAGCTCAGATCTTGTGGAGATATAGAGATGTTAGTCAAGACCTTACTATGTGACAATGTTGTTTGATATGGTGCTATACAAATGGGTTACCAATCCAATTCTTCATATGAGAAATTCTTCATATTGATAATTACCAAGTACCATTATGAATACCTCCCTATTTAAGAGGGAGTGTTGAAAAGTGTAACTAGGTTTGATCTTCATAATGACATGTAATTGTTACTTATGTAAATGATGTAATGACGAAAATAAAAACTTATTATTTAAGCCTTGCTTCATGGGTTTCATGAGAAAGTGATTTTATTTTAGATGGCTCCCATTGAGAGCCTTAGGATTTGTCATTTGAAGTCAAAGAATTAATGTCATGTATGAATAGCTCTTCTTGACCATGTATCAATGTATATGAGTTTATGAAAATGTCTAAATAACCCTCCAATGACAAGCACAATCCTTCTCTTCCTATGTCAGAATCAAAGATAAATGTAGGAATTAATGTATTCTTATATAATGGAGAAACATTGGTTCACATGGCTCATGTCGACTAATTTATGAAAGACAAACTACTATATATACACAACTAGGGTCATCACAGAAGACACGGTTCAGACTTCGCATACCTCTGAGATTTTCAATGGATAAGACATCGAGACAATTTCGGATCTCCACAGAAAGGTCTCTCTGTATTTCAGATAGTATGGGTGACAAATGCTAAAGGGAATCAAATCCCTCTAGAAGCTCAGATCACAATGGAATCAAATCTAATATGGAAGAAAGATACAACCTCATATTACAGTGACAGGCAAAGGAACAACACTTTGGATTTCAGAAGAAGAATCTTGGTGCCACAGTAGTACAACATAGGATGGTCAATAAACCACAATTTTGTGGTATATAGAGGCCATAGTTCAGTGCCCTGAAGGAGCCATTCTTTAGTGATGTATCATAGTGTTTCGATGTTGTTAGAGTGGTCATAATTTGGTGACTTTACATTGACATGTTTCAGTGTCATTCCTAGTATATATATAGTTCGTTGAAGAGATGATCTCAGTTTGAAGAATATCAAAGCATAAGAGAATAAAATAAGAAGGTTGAGTATGTCTTGGTCTTGGAGTGGCTAAATAGGTCAAGGGTCTTCGTCTTGGTGTTCGTCAATTGGAATCTATATAAGAAGAATTTTTGCAAGTTTTCCTCTCATAGCATGAGAGGTTTTGTCCCTGACTCAAAGCCTACATACTGTGTGTCTTGTATATTTATGTTCATGAATTGGTTTGATGAATAAGAACGCTAATAATATAATAAGAAGAAGATCCTATTTTAAAGAAGTAAAAATAATTCACAAGTAGTCACTGATAGAAGATAAATCACATAAAGCTAATTCCTTATATTTCTCAACACTTGGAAGCCTTGAATAAATTGAAAAGGAACTCAATATGCCTGTGGGAGCTTATCTGTGATATCTCAGACACCTTTGGAGAGGCTTGGATTATTTGCAGTGATAAACTAGCTTCTGAAGAAGTCTTTAATTGGTGACCTGGGATAGACCTGTGACTCTAGAGATTTGAAGTGCATTTTGGAGGACTTGGATCTGAGTTTGAACAGTAGAAAATTACCTCTTTGAGCTAGGCTCAGTGACATATAAATATTTGCATCATCACTATTGTTAAAACTCAGACCTTACCTCAGTATCTCATAGCTCAAAACTGTGGTCCCTAGGATTTGAATATTGAAGAACTATGTAGGCTCATTGTACCTTAGATCGAAATTTGAAGAAGACACTTGGAAGCATGTTTTGAAGTGGTGCAGGCCTTGAACCAGTTTGAAATACTCTTGAAAGAGTGTTGATTGTGAAGACTCTTCTGGAACATTCTTAGAGCATACATCCTCACCCTTGGAGCCGACTTTGAATATTTGTGGAGATCCTTGGAGACTGTGATGCATTAGTCATCATGAGGCCACCTTGGAAAATTTTATTTGGGTGAAATGAAGAGTTGTGACGACACCTTCATGTGAAGACAAAGTTTTCATTGATGAGCTAAGTGCCTTGGAAATCATTTGATGGTAGTGCGGAAGGTGAAGAGATTGGAAAGGCTCGTTGAAGAAGATATTGGGATTTGTGAAGAATCACTAAAATTATCTTGAAAAATTGAAGTTATGGGTTGGAGCCCTATAGGATAGGAGTCCTCAAGAAGACCAGGTTGGTGCCTGTACCAAAGATAGGGTTGGAGCCCTAGAGGTTGGATCCTTGGAATTTTGGCTTGGAGCCCTAGAGTTTGAAGCCTCGTGAAGTCCAAGTTGTTTCTTGGAAAAGTACAGGTTGGATCCCAGTGGATTGTATATTGGTGTCTTCATCTAGGGTTAGAGCCCTACACTATATTTTACTCGATTTATTTTAAAGAAGAGGATTGAATTCCTCATCATTATTTATTAATAAAATAATTTACTCTATATTGTTCATTTTATGTTCTAATTATAAGTGATCTTAACCGGCAAAAATAAAAACTGAAAAGAAATATTGATTCACCCCCCCCCCAGTATTTCCAACATTTGCTTGCACTCCCACATTGTATAACTAATTTTATAGCTTGAGATTTTTAGCATGTAACTTATTTGGCATGATTGTGCCTAAGCTTTCCTTGAAGGTTGAATACTAAGTTTACTAAGGTGTTATTTTCTATGGTGACATTTATTTGATTTGTTTATACAAGTCATCTGGCACAATAGTGGTCACTATTTCCCAACTGAAGAAAATTTGTTCGAGTTTTTTGCTTTTATGGGGAAAAATGACATTGACAATATTGTTGATGTTGAGGTATATATTGTATAAATCCTTTATAGTCTACTTTAATTTTTATTCCAGTGTTCATCGTCTTTCATGTTTTATGCTCTGCATTGTATCTTCTTTCTTTTTTCAAAAAAGGAACTTAGTATTGATAGTAAGAAGAAAGAATTGAAGAAAGAGGAGAACAATAACACTGGAGTGACAAAATGAAAATTAAAGAGAGAGAGAGAGAGAGAGAGAGAAAGAGAGAAGAGAATTGGTCTAGTGGTACCTATAGATCCAATATCCTGCATAAGACACACACGTAGAGACTGATGGTCAAGTCTTCAGAGTTGGTGAATTCACCCGCAATGCCTTGGCAACACAATTATAATGTTTTGAAGTGATCAAACAATATTTCATGTGTAAATTGTACTCCAAACAATATTAAGTTGGAAACTCATATTATAATACTTTATATTTTATATAATATAATTTATGTGGTTGAAATTATTTATATTTTCACTTGATATTATTTAGTATTGTAATTAACATATGTAACTTTGTGTTTTCATATTAGATGAACATTTATATTGCATGATTTTTTATTTTTTTATTTAGTTGCAAAATGATACTAATCAATTTATGTTGATTAATGATGAACATATAAAATCAATCTAATCCTACTAAATTAGTATTTTATGTTGAATAATGATGAACAAAAATAAAATGAATATACAACTAAATTAGTTTCTTATAATGATTGTTAATGAAAGTAAATGAAATGAATATAAACTACTAAAGTAGTAACTTATATAATGAATATGAAAATACCAAAAAATGATAAATGACTATTGTAAATGATAAATTTATGATCACAAATGACGACTAAATTTTGCATATATATGACTATTAAAAACTAATTTACAGTATATCTTCTAAAACGACCAAAATTTAGTCATATTTATTTGTTCATTAATTGGTTTCCAACGATGGCTAAATTTTACATAAATATGAATATTAGTATCCAATCTACAGTATCTTATAATACGACAAACATTTTGGTCATATTTCTTTGGTCTTTAATTGATTATCTCGGGTGATCATTTAGTAATATATTTTTTTGTATATTTGGTTATTAATTGTGGCAATTAATGATTAAATCAATGACTAAATCAATGACCAAATTAATGACTAAATATACTACTAGAAAATAAAGTTGAGACAGCAAGTGAAGTACTAAGCTAAAAGTGACTAAAAGTTGGTCGTGTTATAAGATACTATGGATTAGCTACTATCATCACCGACCGAAAAATAGTCATTTATATGCAAATTTTAGTCGTTTTTTTAGTAACTAATTAGATATTTTGTATTAGACGTCTAAGATAGTGCATATTGATCCATTGGCTGAGCCAGAACTAGGTGACAAGCTAGGAAAGGGGCTCAGTGACTGCACAATTGCGCAATTCAAGCAGTCAAGGATGAACCTTAAGCCTTGAGACTGTGCAATGTGTAGTCTAGGCTAGGCTGAGGAAGAAAATTGTGTAATTCTGGAGGTCAATGTGATAGGATGAGGGGATGGGCGCTAGATTATCCCATTGTGTAGTTCTAGGAGACAAAGGAGGTCAGGCTATTGTGAAATTTCACAACTTAGGGGATCAAGGGATGAGATTGAGGCTAGAGATTGCACAATGCATAGTTGAGGCCAGGTTGGGAGGATAGATTGCACAATTTTGGGAGCCAAGGTCTGGGCTTGAGCACTAAAACTGTGTAGTGCAGCAGTCATGGGAAGCAGGAACTGCGTATTATGTAGTTTCAAGAGGCAAGGTCACATCTAGAGGGTTGAGACTACACAATGCGCAGTCATGAGGGGAATTTTGAGGTCTAAAATGGGCCTCCTAAGAAAATTGTACAACCAAAATAAAATTTATAAGAACCAATAGGATTCAAGATGATGATGTCAACCATGGGGGATGATTCACCATTTTTGGAGTTAAAAAATAATAAAATAATAAAACTATTTTTCAACTCATATTTTCAAGTTATCTCCCTACGAGTTTACTCAAATTTCGAGCGGAAACACTCATTGGATGCAGAATATGATTTCTCATCCAAGGAGTATCCTTGTTGCATACTTTCGATTGTCCTCGATACACAAAAAATGAGAAATACATGAAAAAAACGTGATTGCAATTATGTTTTTCATGTTTTTCTCATTTTTTGTGTAGAAGGGTCCATCAA
Source organism: Pinus albicaulis (assembly GCA_034641835.2). NCBI lineage: Eukaryota > Viridiplantae > Streptophyta > Pinopsida > Pinales > Pinaceae > Pinus > Pinus albicaulis. Next base: position 681,420,997 of record CM076580.1, on the reverse strand, counting down.
AAGTATGAAACAAGGGTAATCCTTGGATGAGAAATCATATTCTGCATCCAATGAGTGTTTCCGCTCGAAATTTGATTAAACGCATAGGGAGATAAGTTGAAAATATGAGTTGAAAAAAAAGTTTTTTCTTTTTTCCCTCAAAAATTTGATGATGTAATCAAATCTTATTTTCTTGTTTCCACTATTATTTTATAATTTCCTTAGGAGGCCCATTTTAGGCCTCAAAATTCCCCTAATGTCAGAAAGGCTGGATGAGGCTAAGTTACTTGGTCAGAAAGTTTTTGGAAATTTACCAAATGTGGGATTGATAGGCTAATGTGAACAGTGATAAGATTTTGATTGAGATCACACTTATAATACTTAACGACACAACAACATAGATAATTGAGGTCACATGAACAACAAACTTCCCTTAATGTGACAACTTTACAACAAGTGTAGGGACTATATTTTTTTTTTAAACAATGCAGAATAACTAGGACTACAATCATGTAGTGCTTGGACCGAATGTAGTGAGCCACAAGTTGACCTCCCAACCTACTCCTTGGGTACTCTCCTTCCTCGTAGACCCTTGAGCTGCAATGCGGTTGTAAAATGGAGCAAGTTTTCTAGCTGATAGAGGTGAGCCCTTTTTGGCTCAAGAGTCCCCTCTCTAATGTCCTCTACCTCAACAAACTCAACTATAGTTCGTAACCACTCACAACGCCATAATATTCTCCATCCAACAATAGGGTAAGCCCAAAAAAAAATGGTTATCCCTACACCTGTTATTAGAGAAAACGTTCAGCCTCTAGGACCTATGGACCCTTTGAAACTTATTTTTCTTGAGTGTCCCCATGAATTATCATTAAGACCTGAATTCTCGTTAAAAAAAAAAAATTCCTTAACGTTCAAGCCTTACATCACTCATCAAAATAATTCATGTGTTTTTGTTTTTATGCTCATGGATACATTGAACCAAGTCATGCTATTTCATATCAATAGGAGTCCATTCAAATCACCAATGAACTTGTAAGCTATAAATGGTGAATCAATCAAGCATGTTTAGGATTGAATTACCGTTAATTTTTTTTTTACAGTGAAATACATGGTGCATATATGAGTTTCACTCACAAACAAAGCCTTATAGCTATTTCCATGCTACCATGTTCAACTGTAGGAGTAAATGTAACCTTGATATGAATGTGTTCATCATCAACCTAAGAGACATGAACACAGATGCTTTGGATCTTTGATGTCTCTTAGATACTAATAATAAAATTGTTCATTTATAAGCTCAACATCCAATTCATCTATTTCTGTTACATCATTCGTGGAAGGTTGTTATGTCCTCTCATAGGCTATTTTATTAGCATTAACCATACATGCAACCATTGCATAGTTTCTTATGATATTCAGCTCCTAATGTTTGTATTTATTCTATATGATGGCTTAACATCTGGTCCATATTTGGATCTTATGCGGTATCGGATTCCATCCATCTAGTCTGAGGTTGATGATAGAGAGATAGAAAAACCTAGATACAATACCTTTATGTGGTTCTCCCCAACATCTGGCAAGCAGTCTTGTATATAGGATCAGGGGGACTTGAAGATATTGATCCAGGTAATCAGCGACCTTTCGTTCATTCCCACTCATGACTTGGATCAATGTTGGATTCCATTTCTTTTTTCTTGCTCGTAAAATAATCTGCCCCACATAATAAATAACCCATGATGATCTAAGTTCAATCATTTTCTCTGTGCTTCTTTTTTTATGAAGTTTCCACCCATGCCATCACTCTGTAATTTTTCATCATTTTTCTTTAAATAAAAACTGAACCACTCAACAAATTTCTTACCTTACTCATCCATTAATTGCTCCACGTGGTGAGTGAATTAGTCCATCTGGGCATGAAAATTTCACTTATCTATGATGTGATATCCTTACTCATCTGGTAATTTCTCCATCTGGGCGTGAAAACTTCACTTATCTGTGATTTGATATTTTACCATGCAGAATTATACATAGAATTAATGAAATTACTAGAGGATTTTGATATAATTACCTCCATTCTAGGGGGTTTTATTCGAGAGAATCGTATTACCTACTTATGACATAGGAATCTAATCACATTAGAGCACATGATTTTGATGTTGATATTAGAGGGGAGGATTTCCATGAAAATATAAAACTCTGAACTTAGTGAAGGAGCCATCAACCAAACTAAAATTATAGAAACGTTGTAGATAAAAGTCAAACATTGTTGTTTTGGAAGAGGACAGTGTTCAAGATATCTCTTGTTAGTGTTTTTTTATCATGTCAAGGAGGAACATAAGCTCTGAGGGTTTTGTATTATCCTATCCTTGCTTCATTCCAATTTTTAATGGGATAAAGATAAGAATATTAAAGTTTAAAAAAATTAAGTAGTTCAGTGTAATGAAATGAAAACACCTAATAGACATTACAGAATCCAGGTGTCAATATCAGATAACGTTTTGGAGTGAAAATAGCATCTCCATACCACTCAAGTTACTCGAAAAAATAAAATGGTTACATTTGTATATTTGGGGGTGTTATATTAAAAAAAAAAAAGACAATTTTTTTTTATATCTTTTACTAATGTAATGTTTATAGGAAATTCTAGAAATTTTACCGCAAGTTTAGGAATAGTCTTGCGCCACCAAAGTTACTTGATATTTATAAATAAATTTATTAGCAAACATTTTGTTAATTATAAATTGATATTTTTTTTTCCCAAATTTATTTATAAGGGATATAGAGCTTGGTTTTTAAGGGATATGGAGTTTGGTTTTAAGGGATATGGAGTTTGATTGCAAATTGGCATTGATATAAATCAAATTCTGATTGATATAATTCACTATGATTTGATATTTCACCATGCAATTTCATATTTACCATGTGATTTCATATTTAATTCATTGTGAATTGACATTTCACCATGCAATTTTATATTTAATTCAATGTGATTTGATATTTACGTGCACAAAAACACACTAATAATTCCTTTTTATATGGATATAAGTTAAGTTAATTGCACACTTTAATATTTATAATAATTCTCTCAAAATAATTGCAATTCATAATTCTTTTACGAATTATGAGATGTCCATCATTTTTATATGGGTGATGTCATTCAGTCGAGCAAGATAGTTTGTAACAATTTGTCGATACACAAAAATTTGTAGTATTAAGAAAGAAAATATTGCAATCCAACGTAGTGATGGAAGGCATACACATTTTGAAAATAAAGAGGAAATGACATATACCATCAAGTCATTATTGTATTCTGAATTGGTTAATTAACTATCATAAATAATGACACATTGGGCAACAACTCTTGGTAGATCTACCTATTTACCAAAAGGGAATAATGTCCCAAGTAACTCCTGAACTAATGTCATTCCAATCTTCTAAATTACATGGTTGTATTAGTTTAACGTTCTCATAATCATTACATCCATTTAATTATTTAATTATTTTCCATATAATTAATGGAATTTATTATTATATATTCTTGCATTATTAATACTTGATCTTAAATATGTTATATACTAAGGTATAAAATTGTATCATACCATACACTTTTAACTATACAAGCACTTATATATAAATATTTATTAATGTAGTCCTAAATTATCCATTGTTTGGAATTGACATCCCTATCAAATATGCATGTAATTTGATAATTACCCTATTCTTGATAATTACCATATTCTAGTCATATTCTATATAACACAATATTTATCTATAGTTATTATTAATATTAGAATTGTACTTCCATTATTGAAATCATAAGACATTAGAAACTTATTCTCTCCCTCTTTACTAATGACAATCTCATATTATGTTATGATAATGCTACCAACCACCTTTATAATTTACATGACATAGTGTAGTCTAAGCCTACTACAATGAGTTAGATTGAGTGTATTGTAATGATTAAATCTTATAGGAAGTTTTGAAATTAATAGGTGAACTAAATCATCAAGAACTTATAAATGCATAAATTGTTCTTTTGGAAGTATATAATAATAACAATAAATGATAGAACCACTCAGTTTAGTTATAATTTTTATTGATTGGTTTTATCTTATAAGGAAAATCGTGGTAAATTGTGGCAAGATTCATTGGGGAACCATGGTTAGAAGAAGTACATGAAGGAGTGGGGCAACTATAGGACGCAATGTGGTGCCACCACAACATGCAACTCCTGCCACCCCACCCAATGATGAGGAACTCACAACACAAGAACAAATACCAGTTGAAGAAGTGTTGAACTTAATGAGATCATTCCAGCACATGTTTGAGGCATTAATAAACCATATGGAACAAGATCATGGAGGACCGGTCATATAAATTGAAGCACCCCAAAACAATACAAGAAATGACGAACGTCGAGATTTGGAAAAGGTAAAATTTCCAGAGTTTTGGGGGTCCACGGATGGTCAATATGCAGAGGCATTATTAGAAAACATGGCTATGTGCTTTACCCTAAGATATTACACCTCAAACATAAAGGCCAAGATGGGTATATTTCAACTAAAGGGAAACACACTACTTTGGTGGAACACATTATTACCCCAATCGGGGATGGATATCTTAGAAGTAACTTGGATTTGATACTAGGTGTGGGGACTAACCATTTTTTTGGGGGCTTACCCTATTGTTGGATGGAGGATATTATGGTGTTGTTAGTGGTTGTGAACTATAATTGAGTTTGGTAACAACATTATTTATTAAACAATGATTAGTCCCTACAACAAGTGCAACACTAAAGATACACTTTGCGACAGCCATGACGACAATTGTGTGAGTGCTTAAAAAATTGGAAATGAGTACAAAATTTTTTTACATGGTTAGATCAACTCATTTCACAAAGGTAACCCCTTGAAACCACCAAAACATGCTTACACACATTGTATGACAACTAACATGCGCAAATACAAAAATTTTCATATCTTACAAATGAGACCGAAAAACTTCAAGGAAAAACATGGAATGAGTTTCAATTTTTGTGACGATAATGTACAAGACCAAGGAAGGCTCCGAAATTGGACATAAGCTGAAATTTTGGAGGGTGTGATAGCAGAAAAAACACTTGGTGATAGACAAGTAGAATTATAGTTTCTCTGCCTTGGTTAACACTTTCGTGCAGGGTCTTGGTTCTTCGGGGAGTATTGATTTATCCTGTAGATTACTTTGGTCTCCCCATTTACCCCATGAATAAACATGGTCCTCTTTATACCTTCTCGGTTGAACACTGCATAAGATTCAACAATATTGCAATGTTTCGAGTTGGGAAGGGTATTAAAGTTCACTAGCTTTAGATTTTTAGAGTATAATTTTCATCTCTGGTGTTTCTCTGCTGCCAGTACACCTACACAGTACCCCAGCGAAGTCACTACAGGAACACAAACATTGCTCTGCTGCCATTGAAGTTGGTCAGTACCCTGAAGAAGTTTCTTGCTTCACCTTTCTGAGTGGGAAGCCTTCTCTTCTTAGACCTTTATTTATTTATTTTATAGGATTGTGCATCAACAATTATTCATTTTATGGGCAAAAGAGGGATCCTGAATTATTGAGAGAAGGAGAGATTGTTCCTTTAGAGAATCATATAAAGAACTCTTGTGAATAAAAATTGGATAAGAGTGAATACACCGAAATATAAAAAATCGAGTGTGGGCATACGATTTCTTAAATATACACAATTTCATTGCTTAACCAAAACTTTATGTACAAACATATCATATTTTCTGTCAGAGAGAGTCAATCTTCTTGTCTAGTGATTGCAAAAAATATGTGTGCTGGCCAAGCTTTTTGTGAACAATAAAAGGTCCAATCCATAGGGATTGAAACTTAGTGTGTTTTCCTTTGTCCTCGTGGGTTATGTCCCACTTCAAGACTAAGTCACCCACACTAAATTTGTTCCTCCATGCTTACTTATTATCGAACTACTTCTTGATACCACTCTGGCGAAGGTAAAAAATTTCTTTTACTTTCAACCTTTCTTCCTGAAACTTGTGAAAAGTGTCGATCCTACGTTGAACTAATAAACATGATTGCCCTAGGATTCTTATGAAAGTTGGAGGGCATACAAGTAGATGTTAGGGGGAAGGATGGCTTCTTTTCCATACACCAAGAAGTAAGGGGATGTGTTTAACGAGGGTTTTGGCATGACTCGGTTGACCCATAGGGAATTTACCAAAGTGGAGTGTGAGTTCCTTTGTTCAAAGAAGATGGTGTTCTTAATGATACATATAAGGTTCTTATTTGTGGACTCAGCAAGACCATTTCCTTGCGGATAGTAGTTAGCTGAATGTTTCAATACAATTCCATTTTCTAATGTGAAAAAATATAATTTTAACGATGAAAATTATGTTTCATTATCGAAAAAAAGTGAATTCGGAATGTCAAACCTAGAAATGATATTATGCTTAAGCAAGCTGGTGAATTCATGATCATTCACCTATTTAAGATGAACTGCTCCTGTCCACGTCGTAAAGTAGTTTGTAGCAATGAGGATATAGTGGTGATGCTTTGAAGAATGTAGAAATATTTATCCAATGAAATGTATGCCCCACTATTGAAATGGTTCTTCCACTATGATATGCTACAATGGGGAGGTTGAATTCTTATTTAGACCATCACACTTTTGACAAACCGGAAACTTGTAGGCATAGGCATGAGAATCCTTGAATAACGTAGGACAATAGAAACTGGCCCACATAAATTTATGCGCAATTTTGTTACCTGCGAAGTGTCCCACAACTAGTGCATTATGGATATCACGAATTACTCTCTCTGAATCGTGAAATTCTAGGAACCTAAGAAACACTCCATTATGGTGCTTTCTGAAAATCACGCCATGCAAAAATTGATAAGATAATGCTTAAGTCTGATTTCCCTCTTTTTTCGTGTAGATAAATTGGAGGGAACGATATCGTGCTTAAGGTATTGGAACACATCTGCGTACCAAGATTTTATGATGGTAGTGGGGGAAGCTCACTCAACATTATACATTTCGATCTCCTGCTCCCATCTGGAAGAATATTCTTCTTATGCATCTACTGCTTCTGCTGCTAGTCGACAAAAACTGTGGCCCTTGATTGCGTGAACTGACTTTAACTCTAAGTCGTACTCTTGTAAACCAATAATTTAGTTCTCTCTTCTCTCACCCAGCTTTTTTTGAATGAGAATTGATCTGACTGTTGGGTATGAAACAAATATGATGCAATGAGTTTTCAAGAGATAGGCCCGGAAGTGCTTCACCGCCTTGTATACTGTGTAAGCTTGTTATTCAATTGCAGGGTATTTGAGTTCAGGGCCTATAAGGTTAGCGATCATGAAAGATATTGGCCGCTCATTATTCTGATCATCATTTTGCGTAAGCACAACAACGAGAGAAGTGTCAGAAGCAAAATTTTAGAGAAAAAAATATTTACTAAAATATGGGTTGTACAAAGCAGGTGTTATTTCAATAACTTGCTTAATATAAGAAAACACATCCTTTTCCCTTTTGTCCCATATTTAAATTGCATCCTTCTTCACCATCTCCTGTATTGGATTCATAGTTTAAGTGTAATCAAAGATGAACCTACAGATAAAGTTGATTTTCCTCAGGAAGGACAACATTGTTTTCTTGTCCACAAGGAAGGGAATCTATGTAATTGCTTTGACCCTCTCCAAGTCTACTTTAATCCCAATTTTTTCAATGATGTGGCCCAAGAGGTTACCCTAAGAAACTGTGAAAGTACTCTTTTTTGGATTAAATGATATCCCATACTTGTGACATCGCTCGAAGATTTTATTCAGGCGGCTTATGTAGTCAGATCTCTTCTTGGAAAATACCATGACATCATCAAGATAGACCAGTACACTTTGGTCGACCAGTCTACAGAATGCGATGTCCATGGAAATTTGAAATGTCACACCGAGATTGATCAACCCAAATGGAATTCTTTTAAATATGAACGTGCCCCATTTCATGTGAAATGATTTCTTTAGTCTATCAGGCTCTAAGACCAGAACCTGGTTGTACCAGAATATCCATCCAACAAATAAAACATCTTTGACCCCAATACTTTTTGTAGTATTGTTCCATAGATGGCATGGGGTGATTATCATTTTTCGAGGCGTGGTTCAAGTTGCTGAAATAAACACACAAGAGGATTTTCCCTGAATTCTTTCTCACTGGGACCAAGTTTGATGCCGAGGTAGAATGTCGCACTTTTAATATGATCCGAGCATCCAAAAATTTCCTCAACTCCTTTTGAATCAGAGGCTCAAGCATTGGATGTACCTTTCATAGCTTTTGTTAGAATGGGTTGGCCCCTTCTTTGATTGGAATCACATGTTGGATTATTCGTGTGTCATAAGTTTTGAGCTCATTGTATGTCCACAAGAATGCATCTCGGTACCATTTGAATAAGAGGATGAAATATTGTCACTCCTACATTGTGTAACAACTACCGAGATTAAGAAACTTCATATCCTTTTCTATTCCAAGATTTATTTCCTCGTGCAATAGCATTGAAATATAAGTTTTTGCATTGATTGGACCTCGAAAATGGTTCTGCAAGTCATACAAATTTTCCAATGATGCCACACCTTTCGACATGGGGTTCTATTTTCTTGCACTAGCTGCATCTTATAATGCTTTCTTGTGCTCGTCTTCATCGATAGCTGCATCCTTGAATACATCATCATTTTCCATGAAGTGTAGTATCTCTTAGTCATCATTGAAAACATGTAAGTTAGTGATATTGGTAGGGACATATTCTTTATAAATAATCTCTATAGAAAAATTTTCCTTAAGTGGTGATAACCTAGAAGAAACATTTGCTAATGGATCCATAGCTGCGTTGCATATTCTAGGAACATAATATTGAAAGCTTGGAAATGCGAAATAAAACACCATACCTCTTATTGGTAACTTTTGAGATGAGGTGTCACATATTGTATAGCATCACATACATGTCATATGATCATTTCTGAGTCACCTATTTCTTCAAGGACTGCAACATTGAGGTTGATGTCTCTTTGTAAATCCAAGATGAGTGCTTCATAATCCGCAGTGTTGTTTATGCACTCAAATTCCAAGCGACCTCAAATCAGATGTTTACTCTATCGTGGGTCTACTAAAAAAAACCAGCTTTAGAGCCCTCCTGTGTTTTGGAACCATCAAAATAAAATTTCCAAACATCATATGTACAAGGACCATGTAATAAACTAGTACTACTATTACCACTACTACTAACTATAAAAATGTCCTTTTCACCAGTTGGGCTAGGAAGGAGTTCCAACTGTGTTTCTGGTGGAACTAGGGATGGTTGAGAAAGATAACAACCCAGATGAATTTCCAAGAAGAAAATTCCAAATATAATATCTGCAAAAGCCATTGGTTCATTCTTACCATTGAAGGGAGTGACAGTGTGTTTCATGTACTATTATGAGTTCCCTGGATCTGATTGTTGCTTTCCTTGTATGAAATCGATAAATGTGACTAGCTTGTTGTTAGGTCCCTATATTACTAGTATAGTACCTTATTGTTGTTAGTGTAACCCCTTTATTGTTATTATTGTACCCTTGTAACCCCCATTTTGTTATTATTGTGCCCTTAAATTATTATTGTTAGGTCGGCTAGGATTACATTGTGGCCCACTAGGATTACATTATGGCCCCATGGACTCCTATATAGAGAAAGGAGGTTTTGTAAATTGTATCATCCAAGAATTGTTCATTTATGTAATGTATTGGAGGTTTCCCCCTCGAAGTGGCTTATTTCTAAGGCGTTGATATCTCTTTTCTTCTATTTTTGGAGCCGGTTACACAACATTTGGTATCAGAGCTTTGGATTCTAGGGTTTCGCTGCTCCAAACAGGTCATCGTGGCATTTTCGCTATAACTTTTTTTCTACGAAGTTTCAGAAGCTGAAATTTTTAGGGTGCGAAGCTGAAATCCTGAGGAAGATTGTATAAAAATTTCAGAGTTTGGTTCGCAATAATTTCGGAGATATGATCTGTGGAAGTCAGGTATTTTTTCAGGCTCCTAAACAGGTCATCGTGGCATTTGCGCTATAAATTTTTTTCTACGAAGGTTCAGAATCTGAAATTCATATGGTGCGAAGCTAAAATCCTGAGGAAATTCATAAAAAAATTTCAGAGCTTGGTTCGCAATATTTTTGGAGATATGATCTGTGGAAGGTAGTGCTTTTTCAGGCTCCTGAATTTCATCTCAAAGAGGTGATCGTGGGAAAACTTCAATAACTCTCTCTCTGGGCATTGGATTGAAGTGCCGTAAAAATTGGTTGCAAGTACACAGACTGAAGTTTCTGAGCTATCAATTTCAGAGACAAAGGACAAAACAGTGACACGTGGCAAGTCGTACAAGTTCGCTCTACTGAACCAGTCCAGAATTAGGTCATTGTGGGAGATTGGACACAAATTTGTCTTGGAGAATCCAAATCAGGTCAGACCTGTGGCATTCAAAAGAGAATTTAGAGGGCTACTTCAGTGCTGAATTTCAGATATTGAAGATCTGCAATCACAGAGATAATACAATTTCAATATCGAGCTCCTCAAAGCAAGTAAAAGGTGTGTATTTTTTTTCCGAATTGCATAAGTCTTGTTTGAAGAATCAAGTTGAATTGATTGCAAGGGCCTATTGTAGAATAGATATCAATATTAGAGTCTGAAATGGCCCCTAAAAAGAATTCAACACCCATTAAGCCTTTAGAAGGCTCTACTATTACTCATGAAGATGAAGAATGGCAACATGACATGTCAAAATTACAAGAGCAAATGCAACAAATTTCGCTCTCGCAAAGAACAACAAAAAATGAAATGGAAGTTTTGAAGAAAGGCATGGAAACTAAGATGGATAGTTTGAAGAAAGGCGTGGAAGCTAAGATGAATGGTTTGGAAGCTAAGATGGATGGCATGGAAGTCGGCATGGAAGCTAAGATGGATGACATGAAGAATGATCTAAAAGCATACATGGAAGGCTTGATGACAAGTTTAAAACCAGAAATGATTCCTAATGGCGAAAATATATTAGAAGAACCTCATGATGAGAACAAAATAAATGTTAATCGTGATTTCATAAGCTCTAATGTTGGCGGGAAGAACCACCATATTCCAAAAATGAATATAAGGAAGTTTGATGGAAAGGATCCTGTAACATGGATACTACAAATGGAGCAATATTTTGATCTCCATAATGTGCAAAACACACAAAAGGTACGCATTGCAACTTTACATTTAGAACAAAATACATTTGTATGGTATCGATGGCTTTGCTCCGTAAAAAAATTGTCACTTGGTCAATTTTTACGGAGGAAATGATAGCACATTATGAGGATACAAAGAGCAACACCTTCTTTAGCCAATTGATAAATCTCAAACAAAAGGGTTTAGTGGGGCAGCACATTGAGGACTTCCAAAAATTGAATATAAGGGTAACTAATATTCCAGAGGAACACGGGATTGATCTCTTCTTAGGTACTCTAAAGGATAACATCCAACATGAAGTTCGTGTTTTGGAACCTGATTCATTGGAGAAGGCATTCAGGTTGGCAAGAAAAGTTGAATGTAAAATTGTGGCGACAAGGAAGCCTACCACTCAATTCTATAAAGAAGGAAGTGTTGCTACGCCTAGATTTCCACAACCTACAAGGTTGACACCACAACAATTGGAAGAAAAAAGAGCAAAAGGGCTTTGCTACGGTTGTGATAGAAAATACACTAAAGGTCATAAGTGTGCTGAGAAGAAATTATTTTACATAGATTGTGAAGAGGAAGAAGAAAATGAACAAGAAGAGGATATACACCGGGAACTAGCCCTAAAAGAGGAAGAAATGAATCGGACCATATCGTGTAATGCACTGGTAGGAATTACCACTCCTCAAACTCTCAAGATAGAAGGAAAAATCAACAAGAAAAAGGTAATAGTGTTGATTGATTCAGGTAGCACCCATAATTTTATTCATTGTAAGGTAGCCAAGGAATTAAATTGTTTCCTATACCCAGCACCAAAATGTCGAGTGATGGTTGCAAATGGAGGAACTATAAATTGCTCTGGAAAATGCCATAATATCAAGCTAACCATGGGGGAATATGTATTGACTAGTCAAATACTTTCCATTCCTATGGGAGGTGCTGATGTTGTACTAGGAGTACAATGGTTACAATCTTTGGGGACGGTAGCTTTTAATTTTCAAGAAATTTTCTTGAAATTTTTTTCAGAAGGAAAGGAAGTCGAATTACGGGGTATTGAAGGGAAGCTAGGAAGGATAATAAGCTTTAATTTCATGACAAAGCTTCTAAAGAAAGAACAACGAGGCGTAATTGCACAATTATGCTCACTAGAAGTTCCGACATCAAAATCATCTATTTCTGCAGATCTCCAACAAGTCTTGGACAATCATTTCAAGGTGTTTGAAACTCCCAAAGGACTCCCACCTATTCGTGATCATGATCATGCTATTCATTTGATTCCAGGAAGTGTTCCTCCAAACATCAGGCCTTATAGATATCCTTACTTCCAAAGAGCGAAATTGAACGTATGATTGCAGAAATGTTAGAGGCGGGTATAATTCAACCTAGTCAAAGTTCTTTCTCTGCTCCTGTAGTATTGGTACACAAGAAAGATGGATCATGGCGAATGTGTCCGGATTATAGGGAGCTCAATAAGCTCACCATTAAAGACAAATTTCCCATTCCTGTGATTGATGAATTATTGGATGAACTACATGGAGCAATTTATTTTACCAAGTTGGATCTTCATTCAGGATATCATCAAATTAGAATGAAGACTGAAGATATTCCGAAAACAACATTTCGAACTCATGAGGGTCATTATGAATTTTTGGTCATGCCTTTTGGCCTTACCGATGCACCTTCTACATTTCAGGGGTTAATGAATTCCATTTTGAAAGCCTTCCTTAGAAAATTTGTGCTAGTATTTTTTGATGATATACTAATCTACATCTGGTCTTGGAAGGATCATGTTCAACATGTTGACAGGGTGCTCAAACTATTGCAGGAGAAACAATTATATGCAAAAACATCCAAATGTTTCTTTGGAGTACGAGAGGTGGAATATCTGGGTCATATTGTATCTCACGAGGGTGTTAAGGTAGACCCTAACAAAATTAAAGCCATTAAGGAATGGAAAGTCCCCACAACCATAAAGCAGTTGCGAGGATTTCTCAGGTTAACAGGGTATTATCGCAAGTTTGTTAACAATTATGGGAGAATAGCAGCACCTCTAACAACATTATTGAAGAAAGATGCATTTTCATGGACTCCTGAAGCAACTAAGGCCTTTGAACATCTTAAAGAGGCAATGTGCCTAGCACCGGTCTTAGCTACGCCAGACTTCACTAAAACCTTTATTGTGGAATGTGATGCCTCAGGAAATGGAATTGGTGTTGTTTTAATGCAGGAAGGAAGACCCATTTCTTTTGAAAGTCGTCCAATCAAAGGAAAGTATTTACAGAAACCTATTTATGAGAAGGAAATGTTAGCAATGTTGCATGCACTAAAGAAATGGAGAACTTACCTAATGGGAAGACACTTCAAGGTAAAAACTGATCATGATAGTCTTAAACACTTTTTGGAACAAAGACTATCTTCAGAAGAGCAGCAAAAATGGGTCACAAAGATGTTGGGTTATGACTCTGAAATAATCTACAAAAAAGGAAAGCTTAATGTTGTTGCAGATGCACTCTCAAGAAAGAATGAAGAGGTGGAAGCATTGCTTTGTGCCATTTCTATTATCCAACCAGATTGGATAACTGAAGCAAGAGATGAATGGAAGAAGGACAAAGATGTATGGACACTCATTCAAAAGTTGCGGCAAGATCCTAGTACATCTGATACATTTAGTTGGAAAAATGATTCCTTATGGTACAAATATCGCTTATATCTTTGTAAGGATTCCCAACTAAAACAAAAGATTCTTCTGGAATTGCACACTTCTCCTTTAGGAGGACACTCAGGATTTTTAAAAACTTACCACAGGGTGAAGAAAGAATTTTTTTGGGATGGCCTTAAATCTGATATTCAAAAGTTTGTGGCGGAATTTTTGGTTTTCCAGCAAAATAAAGTGGAGACAATTAAGACCCCGGGACTTCTACAACCTTTATCCATTCCAAGTCAACGTTGGGAGGAGATTTCAATGGATTTTATCACAGGTTTACCTAAGTCGAAAGGAAAGAATGTCATCATGGTGGTAGTTGATAGACTTACCAAGTATGCACACTTTTGTGCATTATCTCATCCATTTAAAGCAAGTACAGTTGCTACTACATTTGTGGACAGAATTCAAAAGCTACATGGAAGCCCAAGGGTTATTGTGAGCGACAGAGATCCCATTTTTACGGGAATTTTTTGGACGGAGTTATTTTCTTGTTTGGGTACTCAATTAGCTCATAGCTCATCTTATCATCCTCAATCTGATGGTCAAACAGAGATAGTAAATAAATGTTTGGAAGGATATCTTCGTTGTTTTGTATCTGATAAACAAACACAATGGGTCAAGTGGTTACCTCTCGCTGAATGGTGGTATAACACTTCCTTCCATACTGCAGCAAAAATGACCCCATTTATGACACTTTATGGATATCATCCACCATCGATCACATCATCTTTAAGGGAAACTTCGAAGGTTCAAGCAGTGGAAGATCACATCGAGCATCAGCAAGAAGTTCTCCAACTCTTAAAGGATAACCTGAATTTGGCACAAAATCGAATGAAACAACAGGCAGATCAACATCGCGGCGAGAGAAGTTTTGATGTAGGAGATTGGGTATTTTTACGGCTACAACCATATAAACAAATGTCCCTCAAGCAAGCTAAGAAGGATAATAAATTATCACCAAAATACTATGGTCCTTACAAGGTGTTGCAAAATATTGGCACTATGGCATACAAATTGGAGCTTCCTGCTTCTTCGCGAGTACATCCAGTTTTCCATGTTTCATGCTTAAAGAAGGTTATAGGTGAAAATCTTCCAGTTCAAACAACATTGCCAGAACTTGATGAGGAAGGAAAAATGATATTGGAACCTGAAGAACTCGACAACTACGGAATCGATCAATTTCAGAGTATCTCATCAAGTGGAAGAACTTACCCACCGAAGATTCTACATGGGAGGATGAGAATTTTATACAGAAGCACCCAGAGCTACTCAAGCGTTGAGGACAACACTTTTTTGAAGGAGAGGGGCATGTTAGGTCCCTATATTACTAGTATAGTCCCTTATTGTTGTTAGTGTAACCCCATTATTGTTATTATTGTACCCCTGTAACCCCCATTTTGTTATTATTGTGCCCTTAAATTATTATTGTTAGGTCGGCTAGGATTACATTGTGGCCCACTAGGATTACATTATGGCCACATGGAATCCTATATATAGAAAGGAGGTTTTGTAAATTGTATCATCCAAGAATTGTTCACTTATGTAATGTATTGGAGGTTGCCCCCTCGAAGTGGCTTATTTCTAAGGCGTTGATATCTCTTTTCTTCTATTTTTGGAGCTGGTTACACAACACTTGTAGCAAAATACCCTTTTATCTTGTTGGACCAATCCCTTCTCAACAACACACCATATTCTTCTGGAATGTCCATAATTACTATATTTATACATTGGTGAACTCGATTATTGTATGATAAGCGAACAAGCACATTTTTGAGTTCACCAATTACATGGACAAGAGTCATGTCCAAATGAATGATCTATGCATATGTTTTATCCCATTTTGTGTTGATTTTCTTTGCGATAGATAAAGGAATTACGTTCATCGATGCACCGGAATCAACAAAGAAATTGTGTACATTATAATTTAAAATTTCAAATGTTAACAAAAACAAAGGGACGAGTGTGTTTGCATCCATCGTTAAAGCATTAAGTACAAATTTGAGGGGACTAGAGGACATAGCAGATCCCTTCTCGAAAGAAGAATCATTACCTGAGGTGTATTCTATGAGTGCATGGAGGAGCATGTTATGTTGGATCACGATATTTGTCAGTTCAAAAATTGAAATATTCACGCGAGCTTTCTTCATCTCTTCAACTATGTTGTAATCCAATGTGGGAGATATTGTCGAAGTGTCTCGAGGAGTAACTTGGTCTGCGACTTCCGGATTGATGGGGTTTCCTTTATTGCTTGCAAAAGTACTTTTCATTGTAACCACATTTCCAGACTTGCTTTGAGTTTTTTGGGTTGGGTTGACGTGAAAAGTGATATTCCTTAACAAATTCTCTTTCAATTTCTGCTTCTTCAACTCTAGTTCGGTGGCCAACCCTTGGCTTCTCAAACTATACCAATTTTTCTGCTTCTGGGTTGGGCCATCACTCAATGGCTACTTTTTGGCAATGCTTTTTTCAGCTGCGAGTACATAGCTGAATGTGTTCACTACGTTCCCCATGCTTTTAGTTTCTTCTGTCACAACACTTTCTTCCTTTTCTTTCAGAGGTTCAGTCTGCTCATTAGAAAGTCTTGTGTCAATAAAATGCACAACAAGAGTATTCATGTTGTGGTTCCATTGTGGGCATGTTTTTTCTGAATGATATTCTTGGTGAAATGAACAACATTGTTCCATGTCCACACTCTGAAAATTTAGCACAATGTTCTAGCTATGCACATACTTGGATGGTTGGTTGTTGTTGCTGCCATAGTTGGCAGCCCTTCTCAGAAAGTTGAACTTGGGAGGCTTGCTACTCACAGTGGTCTTCCTTGAGCTTTGTTTCGATTCGGCCAACTCATTTGATGGAATTTTTATGGTGTGGGTCAAGCTCTCAAGATTGACAACTTATTTATCCTTGGCCTTAATTACAGAGGCATGATACCTTTTTCCTAAGATAACCCCAATCGCACACAAGTCTTTTTCAACCGCAATTTTCTTCTTCATAATTTTTAGCGAGAGTTTAGTTCGCGGTTATTTTCACGAAATGCACAATGCATGTTCATAAGGAAAACATGTATTAATCGATAGTGATGGAGTCATGAGGTTTTATTTTTTCCAAAAATTTATTCAAAATATAGTTAAACCTCTGATTAAAATATTTCACTTTTTCTTTGTGTTAATTCTTGCAAC
The DNA here is from genome assembly GCA_034641835.2 of Pinus albicaulis. NCBI lineage: Eukaryota > Viridiplantae > Streptophyta > Pinopsida > Pinales > Pinaceae > Pinus > Pinus albicaulis. Next base: position 681,403,895 of record CM076580.1, on the reverse strand, counting down.
TAGGGACAAATTCCATATTGTACATCTTAGATGATTACAATAATAAATTAATTAGATTCCTCTTTTCGAGAGGATCAAAATCGACCTAAATATTTCCCTAATCGATTAAGCAGAAGTTAAGATATGAATTAATATACTATTTTATGGATTGGCCTAACCGCATGTTGATCCTGTCAAAGCCCCAAGTGGTCACTCACAACTTATAAATAGAGGCGAACTCAAGCTCATTTTCACACATTCACTCATTAGATATTCTCCATGCTATTTTTCATTTTTGGTCATATTTTCGATTTCTTAGCTTGCACAGGTATGTCGGAAAGAGCTCGTGTAGTGACACGCAGTGGATCGGGGTCAGAGACTGGTGCAAATTTCAGATCTAAGTCTATTAAAACAGAGTCACATGCATGTAAGGCCTTGGTATCGACCCTGCTGAAGCAGAGCCGTGGGCAGGATGTGTTGTGCCCATGGCCAAGGTGCCAAAGTTGCTAGCACAACATGTTAAGAGCGCGGCCAAAGCCCTGAGGTCAAATCGGGTTGTTCTAAAGCTCAACCACGAGCACAAGGTGATGTGGTAGCGACTTAGAGCCCTAGAGCTACAGGTTGAGTGTATTAAGGTTGTGGCTCAAATATTTACTGGGTAGATTGGATTTGGATCACCTTTAGTTGATTGCACAATGCTTCCAGACATCAGTCGTTCAGTCACGATTGCGTTAGAGTGTCATTGGCAGTCTCCTAGATTCAAATCTAGGTCTTCAGAGTTGAGATCACTTGGTGATCTTTCACATCTGTGTTTTGGTGTTATAGATCTCTACATTTGTACATCATATTTTTTTGTTTCCGCTGCATATGTATCTTCGGTCCTCATTCATTATTAGGCATGTTCATCAGTTTTCTACAGTCAGTGTCAATGCACTTCAGTACTCAGATTGAGTTTCCTTCATGCGGAAGTATGGGTATGGTCTTAGTGCTTGTATGCTATTTTTTTTTTTGCATCGTAAAGATATGTACTCATGGATCATTTTACTCTTGTTGTTGTATAATTAAATGAAGATATAAGAAGAATAATTTCCAAGGGTTTTCCCCATAGTGGGTTTTGCCCTAGTCTTGGACCAATCCTGGTGTCTCTATGTGTTCATGCTTCTCTTCCTTTGATATTTTATTTTACGCTACTTAGATGACAATGATGATGATGGTATTTTTCTTTCCGCATAGTTTCATTTTCTGATGGTTAATGATATAGATTTTTAAATTGGAAAAATTATTTGGGGTGAATGCAACATGTTAGTGAAGAAACTATAAAAGTAAAGAACAAAGTTGCTTTATGAAAATTTACCATGGTATCAGAAATGGATGAAGAAAATCCATGGAGATCACCCCAAGGAGACACTTCTATGGAAGCAAGGAAAGGATGGTAGATACCTAAAATAATTCTAGGGTATGAAGAAAGCCCTAGGAAGTTAGTGGATAAGGGTTTGAGAGGAACCTTGGGCTATGGTAAAGTCCCGAGATTTGGTATATGAAACCCTCGCATGGCCTTTGTGAAGATGCTCAAGCACTTGAATCAGTTTAACATAAATGACCTGGTTATTGATAAATTTTCTTATTGAAGGCAACACTACTTTATGATCTATGGTTGACACTTGGAGGCTGGTTCAAGAGGGAGAGGATCATCTCTCGTTAGAGATAAGTATTCCTTGACTTATAACCCTTCACTCTTGTTTATGCTTATAGATCTGATTTCTATAATTATTGTTTCTAGTCATTACTTCCGGCATGTATATTTGAGAACCTAGACATATCTGACCTCTATGATGAGATGTGATGAGTGGATCCCTATTGAGGATCTTTGGAAATGCAGGAAAGATGGCTAGATCGGGAAATGCAAAAAAATTTGAAAAATGAAGCTAGATCAGGAAAAGTAAATATGGTTACATCTGGAAAAGGTAAAGAGGCACTTATGCACTACAAGTTTCCTATGTGAAGGTACACAGGTAATACCGTAAGGCATGCATGGTATATTTTTTTAATGTTATGATTTAGCTACAAAATTGGATGGCTAGGTAATCCCTTCAATATATTGAGAATTCCTTACTTCTTGGATGGCTCATGCATGCATATATAAGAGTGATTAGGATTATGTTTACTATGATGAAATGGTACACCTAGTATTAAATGGTTTGATCACGATAATCTGCTTGATTTTGCAAGAGTACTTGATGTGATTGTCGATCATGGTTATAGTAGCATAACTTAATGTGTGGCTAACATCTATTGTTTTGAGATCCTGATTCTCATTTTTGGTGGATGGTACTCTGGATTCTTGATGCACATAAGATATGTTGGATCTCTTATGGAAGTTTAAATCATTTATATGGTGTTGATAATACTTGTGATTGACATGATGAAAGCTCATAGAGAAGAATAATTGCACCTTGTTGGTTTATCGATTAACCTAACTTGATCCTATTGATTATGATATGCATGTTATTGGAAACCGTGATTATAAAAGCATATTTCTGAGATTGATGTTACAAATTGATGAATATCTATGGTAATAGCCTGCAGTGGTATTAAATTCTTTAACTTGATGTATTGTTATTGGATCTTAAGGTTGTGATGTCACATCAACCTGCCGCCCTGATCTTTCTAGTCTAACCCTTGATGAAAGATGGATGAAACGATATTGATGATCATGATATATATGTGTTTATGATAGAAATGTCATTGCTTGATCTCTGTAAAGATGGGTTGATGACATGAATGAAGTGGATTTTCATTCAGAGGGATAAATTCTCTCCTTAAAGATTCTTTTTCATGTTGCTAGTTTATGATCTATAGAAATATGATTTAAGTATCTGACATTGTTGATCTACAACAGAGGTTTGAGCATCATTCAGGCAAAGGAAGGCTCATAGATGTGACTATGCCCGAGAGACAAAAAATTGAATTTATGTATAATGAATTTAGTCTATACTCTAAATCCATGGATATCTAATTTGTCTTGTCGTTGAGAACTGATTTTTGGTATTGCTAGAATTGAGCATGAAATCAGATGGTCACTTGGAAAATGTTAGTTCTGCAGATGTATTGCAGATGCAAATAATATCTATTAGTCAGGATAGTTTGTATGTTTTAACTGAACTTGTGTTTGTGCATGTGACCATGAAATTCATATGGATATGTCATTGTGTTTGATTATTTTGCATCATGTTTTGGCTGATTGATATTGATAAATTGTGTTTGGTACTTTTGACATGATGCTTAATGATTGAGACATGTCTGGATTTATAGATCTTACCATGATTGCACATTTGGATTTGACATGATTTCATCTTGTGATGGTTGATTTTCCCAAATGACTATGTTATGCAGGCATAGTGACCTTCAGTGTCGTATGTGAGTATACAGATGTATGGTTTTGTATTGGCCTCTTTATTCGTAGCATAAAGGTTGTTGTGAATTGGTATGAACATGCAATATTTAACCATGATGTGTATGCACTTACATCTAATGATGGAAATGGCCTATAATGACATGTTAAATGACAGACTTGAGATCTTGACATGAAATGAAGTCAACTTGATATGTGTGCTACATGTCTCTAGTTGAAAGAATTGATAACTATGAAATCAATGTCTTTCATAATAGGTGTGACTGACTTCTAAACTTGGATGATCTGATTTAGTTAACACAACATTGATTTGAGTAAGCCTATATATGTTGGCATGATAAGGCCTTAGGCCCATAGAAAGTGTTTCTTGATGGAAACTCCTTGACTTAGATTTTTTTATATGTGATTGTTATCTGGTGAAGTCAGGATAATGAGTTCCAACGTATGGCCTTGATTTTTTATTATGGCTTTGATTATACATACTGGTAGTATATCATTGAAAGGTGATGAGCCTCTGAAAATATAAATAAGAGGGATTTTAATTTTGAATATTATAATGATGTATCATGGCATGATAAATTGATCTCTGGAATTTGGGAAAGAAATTCCATATAACAAGACTGTTGAAATGTCACAGTGTAATATAAATCCTTGGATACTTTGATTTAAAGTTCAAATGTTGATTGAACGTGATATGGAATTTGGTATTTGGTTGAAGCATTGATGTTCCGTGTTGAAAATTCATCCATATATGATGTGTATAGAACACGATTAAATTCATGATTGAGCTGCTTCACTCAGAATTGCCACCAAACATCTTTTATTGGTTGAGATATTTCTCCCATGATATGTAGATGCATGAATGAACTAATGATGTTTTGGATTAGTATTGATGAGAACATTTGGATGATGCCTTAATATGAGATTTTCCATGATATCATGGATGAGAGGTCCATAACACGACCGAGTTTGAGTACAATGCCGCTAGCAAGGCTAGTTGTCAGGCATGATGTAGAAGCTCCTTTAGAGAGTTGACCGAGAATGATCTGGATAAGACATGGATACACAATCAATAGAGAATCCTAAATACGTATAGTTGGGACTATGTGTTCTCTATTCATTTGAGTAGCACAGTTGTCCAAGACAAGCTAAGGCTTGTGTTTGACACCTCCGCGAGAGGGAGGATGATTATAGTATCGATGTGACCTCCGTGAGAGGGAGGATGATTATAGTGTCCATGTGTGTTTGATACCTCCATGACAGGGAGGATGGTTATGGTATCTTGTTTTTATTGGTATCTTGCTGTGATTTACATGATTATGTATTGTTATAACATAACACTTGATTTGATGTCCTATAGGTACAGGAATCAAGAGATACCAGATGAGAGCAACACTGATCGAGGAAACTGAGCCAACTCTTCCTCTCTGTTTGAGCTCCCACAAAGAGTAACTGAGATAGAGGGCTCCTAGGGTTGAGGGAACTGTAGAAAATAGGGTGTATACCCTATCTGTTACCCAGGGTTGAGAATGTTGCTCCCTTATTCACATAGGGTCGTAGAATGTTGCTCTCCTATTTGGTCTTTGCAGATTATACCACAGTTGGCATCATACCCACAAGATGAGTTTTCTTGTTGGGAATATCGCTCCTCATTTGGCTAATGAGTTGAGAGTGTACTTGGGGTGTAAAACCAAAGTGTATTATGATGTAGGGGTTCTACCACATGACTATTCAGGTTCATCGATGGGAAAATCAGTAGGCAATAGGATGAGTTGTGATAACTCTATGCGGTTCCGAGTTGAGAGTGCACTCCCCGATGTAATCCTAGGGTCGAGAAAGGCTCCCCTGCATGGTTTGATATCCTATTGCTAGACATGGCGTTGTAGAGGTATAGCTCCCCCATGACATTATAGTTCGAGATGTGCTCCCTGATGCAGTTATAGGTTGAGATGTACTCACTGTTGATATACTCTGTGATGATGATATTTTAGGTAGTAGCCTGATGGCAGAGATTGCATGATGACAACCTGATGAATGAAGGGTGGTAGCCCAAGCTCCCCTCATGTGACAAATTATTCTTCTAGATTTGAGAATGTTCAGCATACAAGCAGAAGCAATCAACAGATAATCAGAAATAAGCATGAAGATTACTTTGATGATTTGTAATGAGAAAGGTTCACATCATGACGACTACATGACATAGATGTTCAGTGACACATGATGATGCATGAATATCAGAATGGTATATTTATCAATGAACATATATCAACAGATTGTGTTGAGCCATGATGACTACAAGTAGAGATTGCAAAGTGGAATTATTCCTAGTTGAGAGGGAGTGTTAGTTTTTGCAACTAGGGTCAAATTCCACAGGGGAAAGCTCGGATGGTTAAGATAATAACTTAATTAGATTACTCTTTTCTAGAGGATAAAAATCAACCTATAGATCGCCCCAATCGGTTAAGTAGAAGTTAAGATATGACTTAATTTAATATTTTATGGGTTCTCCTAACCGAATGTTGATCCAGTGAAAGCCCTAAGCGGTCACTCACAAAGTTATAAATAGAGATGACATCAAGCTCATTTTCACACATTCACTCATGAGATCTTCTCCATGTTATTTTCGTTTTTTGTTGTATTTTCGATTTCTTGGCTTGCAAATGTACATCAGAAGGAGCTCACGCAGTGAAACACAATGGATCGAGGTCAGAGACTGGTGAAAATTTCATATATGAGTCTATTGAAGCAGATTCGCAAGCAGATAAGGCCCTGGAAGTGGCCCTGCTGAAGGAGAGTCATGGGGAGGATGTGTTGTGCCCATGGCCAAGATGCCAAAGTCGGTGGAATAACGTGTTAAGGGCATGGACAAATCCCTGAGGTCAGATCGGGTTATTCTGAAGCTCAGCCACACGCACAAGGTGTTGTGGTAGTGGCTTAGAGCCGCAGAGCTACGGGGTGAGCGTGTTAATACCGCAAATAAGAGAGTTACTGGGAAGATTGGATTTGGATCACCTTCAGTTGATTGCGCAATGCTTCTAGATGTCATTCATTCAGTCACAATTACCTCAGAGCGTCATTAACAGTCTCCTGGATTCAGATCTAGGACTTCGGAATTGAGATCACTTGGTGATCTTTCAGATCCATGTTTTGGTGTTATAGATCTATAGATATGTACATTAGATATGTTTGTTTCTACTGCAGATGTATCTTCAGTTCTCATTCAGTATCAATCGTGCTCATCAGTTTGTTACAGCCAATGTTAGTGCACTTCAGTTCTCAGATTTAGTTTCCTTCATGCAGAAGTATGGGTATGGTTTTAGTGCTTGTATGCTATTTTTTTCTGCATCGTAAATATATGTACTCATGGATAATTTTACTATTTTTTTTTAATCATTCAATGAATATATAAGAAGAATAGTTTCCAAGGGTTTTCCCTGTAATGGGTTTTCCCTGGTCTCAGACCAATCTTACTGTCTCTATGTATTCATGTTTCTCTTCCTTTGATCTTTAATTTTCCGTTGCTTAAATGATGATGATGATGATGATGATGGTGGTATTTTTATTTCTGCATAGTTTCATTTTCTGATGGTTAATGATATAGATCTATATATTGGATCAAATATTTGGGGCGAATGCAACACATTAATGAAGAAATCTAACTATCAAAGTAAAGAACAATGTTTCTTTATGATAAATTAACACTTTGTGCTCCATCTTGAGATTACCCAACTCTTTCAACAACATGACAGGGGTTTTTTCATCAGTGATTTTTTCAAGAAAAAATTTCTCAAACCCCTTCTAATTATGGATGGAAATCAGAGGAATACAATGATACCATACAACTACTCTGCCATCTAAGGTGCACATAAAAATTCTACATGCACCATCATCATAATGTACCTATAACATTTGCAGATGTAGGTATAAATCGTCCATATGGACTTCCGCTTTCATTTCCTTGTCAGGGTCATACTCGGTTAATAGCTTTTCTGGATGTCTTTCCATATTGTGAGGAACACCCAGTAGTGCAATTGGGCCCTAAGACATCCAATCCAGATATTTCTCCTCCATATCTTAGTCGATGTCCTCCCCCTCTTTATCGAAATCTAATGGTTCCCCCTCTTCTTCTTCTTGTTCTTCCTCTTTTTCTACACCGCCCAACCCATGGAAAGTATTGTTTGAGAGTACAACATTATCCCCATCACCACCGTTGTAAGTTGGATATATTTGTGATTTTTCTGTGTTCTCCGTAGAGTCTGCTAATTCTTCAAGGGTGGTGAAAACCAAACCTTCAATTGTAGAAACCACTATCCTAGTAAGGGTGGTTTGGTTTTTCTTTGGAAAATAAGGAAGGTTATGAACTCTTGGGATCAATCCAATAGCTTCTCCAAACTTACATGTTATGGGACCGATGGCCTGGATTTGATCGTAAGATATTTCAGAAGTCTATACTGTTGATATTTTTGATAGCATCGGATGTGCTCTAGCTCCGAAACTTTGTGGAAGGGCTAGAACGACTGATATCTCCAAGACCCAAGTTTGGAGAAATTCCACCTAGTGTAAAAGTTATTCAAATAATTAAAATTTTTAGTGGGGATCCTAAGTCTAACTTAGGGAAATGAAAAATTAAAGTGAATTAATGTACACATGTGGTGAGAATGTTCTAAGTGACGTAGATCAAGATTTATCTAATCTTAGATGTTTATTAGTGATTAGATCATGGCCATTGATTTCTCAATGAGAAAAGTATTAAAGTAAGGATTGGGATTAGTTGGAGAACACACATAGAGTAGCAACACTTGAGCTAAGTTGAAATTCTGGGGCGCAGTTTGCTGATAATTTTCAAGTGAGCTTTTCGTGCTAGTGAGGGGAATATTGGCAAGGGATGTTTTGATCTGAGGCCTAGAATACATACATCAGAGAGGTAGTATTGTACCAGGCAACATAGAGACCAACAAGAGGGATGCAACCTGGCCAAGCTGATGCAAAGACCATGCAGAGGGTGAAGCAAACCCTTCTGGGTGACATAGAGGCAGCGCAGAGGCCTTCAGAGTGATGCAGGGGAGGCCAGTGTTGTGCAGAGGCTACGCTGGGCGAGAGGGGCTGACGCAGAGACCGGAGGAGCTGCACTGAGGGTTTAAGTGGGCCATAAAGGGCTCGTATTCAGTAATTCATGGAGGGTTTGAATCAGCCATATTTTTTGCTTATAATTGATAAAGTGCTAATGCCATGAATTTATCTTTGGGGAAAACCACTACTGGTGCCCTAGATGTATTCATATATTCTGCTTAATAAATAAAACCCTCAAAGAGTTGTTGCACAGGATTTCCCACATTGTTTTTTTTGGGGACATTTTTCCGAAAAATCATGTGTGTCCTTTATCATATGTGTGATATGCTTCAATACATGATCTGTAAATGTGTAGGCTAATAATTATGTTTAATTCGCTATTTTTTTAATAATTCTGAAAATACTCGTATAATTAAATCACAAATAGGAGAAGTAAATCAAGATACTGTAGTAGGGTTTCTGTAATTTTGTATTCAGAAATTTTTGCATGTTATTAGAGCAATTGAAGATCAAGCTCAAGCCATCAGCAAGAGGTTGAATATTTTTTTTTCAAGAAGGGTAGCTGAAGCAACACAGATCTAGGAGAAGGCAGTGCAACACCGGGACGGACGCAGACCCAACAAAAGGGACACAAAGCCAGTCTACTCACACAGAGCTAGCGTAGAGGCTGACACAGGCCCTAGTGGGTGACAGAGAGTCTATCAGGCTCACATTGGGCTGACACAGTGGTTGACGCAGGCCCTAAAGGGTGACACATTCCAGGTTGGAGAGACGATGTGTCAGTTTTCAGGGAAAGAAGTAAAACTTCTTGTATTCGAAGTTGATGGTTGGGCATCGGTTCCGTCGATGCATAACAGTGCCTAGAAAAGTTGACAAATTTAGGGGAAACAGTCCCTCGACATATTTTCTTGCTAAGGAATATGAGATTCAATTAGGAGGGTGATCGTAGAGGGTTGATTTAATAGAATTGGAAGAGGAATTTCGGGATGGAAATCAGTTTTCAAATGGAGCAGATTCTCTAGATGGTTTTTATTGCCAAGAAACCAAGATACGATCTTCTGTTGAGTGCAACAATAGTATAAGGGAGAAGAGGACTTGTTTTGATTGTCTGAGTAGAGATGGCCTCGTACGAACTAAGAGATCAGGATAGGTTAGACGATGTGTCTAGCTTTGCGATTAGGAATGCCATAATCTTGACTGTCCTAGAGGAGTACGGTATCAGAGACCACGCAGATAATGTCATAGTTGTGCTAACCGATGTGGATGCTCTGAAGAAGTTCAATGAAAATTAAACGCGGGCTAAGCGCTTGATCATGGATGGAGCAAAGGATCACGTGGTCCCACACATTGTCGAGAAAAAGACAACAAATGAGGTGTGGACAACTGTGACCACTTTGTATCAAGGTAGCTCCCTGTAGTGGAAGATGCTTATGGAGAATTAGATGCAGGTGTTCCAGATGCACAAGGGAGAGGAGATCGACCCCTTCCTCTTTATATTTCATGCTATCCTAGACTAGCTGATTGCCATGGGAGAAACTTCGAATGATGGACTCATGGTAAGGACTGTCCTGAATTCACTCACTGATGAGTGGGAGACCTTTGTCCAAAGTATCTTGGGCAAAGCACCACTCCCAAATTGGGGAGACATGTGGGAAATCCTTTGACAGGAGGAGATCTGGAGTGTGACCAAGAGGTAATTAAGGAGCGAAGGATTCAAGATAAAGAAGGAGGAGGAGGAAGATGCAGCCCTAGCATCTAAGGGACAAAAACAACAAGGGAAGAAGAAGAAGGACTTATCTAAGCTCTGGTGCTTCAGATGTGGTGAACTTGGACTCTTGGCCAATACTTGTCCTAAGAGAAAGGACAAGGAAGCTTCAGTATCCAAGGCAGAAACAACGAAAGGGGATAGTGGCAGCGAATATGATGTGGCCATGAGTGCTCATGTACCTCGAGAGAAGAGGTCTGGTGACATAGTTCTATAGATTGAGCTACAGATGGTGGAGTCAAGATCCTTGAGGTGACCAAAGTTTTGGATCAAATACAAGCTATGGGAGCCTTAAGACAGTAGCAGGATGACTGGAGTTAGTGGGTGGAGAAGATCGTGGAGAAGAAGAGGCATATATGGGATGCTGAAGACCAGAGCAACACATAGGAGAGGAAGCAGCAACGTAGAAGCAACAGCGTAGAGGCTGATGGGATTTCACCAGCGCAGAGGCAATGCTTACGCAATGCAATGCAACGGACAACGCAATGCTTATGCAGTGCAGTGCAGCAGACAACACAATGCTTCAGAGAGACAATGTAGAGCAACATCAAAGGGTGCTTCAGTGATGAGATGTAGCCAGACTGACTTGTCTGTCAGTTATTGGGTGATTGTCCTTGAGTTGCTTACTTCTCAGCAAATGAGTTGTAGTGGAAAAGGTAGCAGTGGTAGTGTTATAGGCAACATGATGCGTCAATTTAAGAGGGATTTGCAATATAGATGTGGCAGTGTCAATGGAAGTGACAAGGGAAGAAGTACAGAAAGCAACAATGTAGTGGATGGAGGGTAGTAGGCTAAGCATTAGTAGCGTGGAGACCGATGCCAGATATCAGGGTGATGGTTTAGTGGTGAAGTGTTGCTAGAGCACATTCCTCGCTGAGAGGGTGTGTTGAGATTTTAGATAGCATCAAATGTTCTCTAGCTCTAAAAATTTGGGGAGGGAATAGAACACATGAGATCTCCAATACCCAAAAATCGTTTGGAGAAATTCCAACTATTGCAAAAGTTATTCAAATAATTAAATTTTTTTAATGGGGCCCTAATTCTAACTTAAGGAAATTGAAAAATTAAAGTGAAGTAACTTATGCATATGGTGAGAATGTTCTAAGTGACGTGGATAAATCTTTCTCTAATCTTAGCAGTTGATTAGTGATTAGATCACGATCATTGATTTCTCAATGAGAAAAGTATTAAAGGAAGGCTTAGGGTCAGTTGGAGAACACACAGAGTAGCAGCACTTGAGCTAAGTCAAAATTATGGGGCACGGTTTGCTGAGAATTTTTGAGTGAGGTTGCAGTGCTAGTGAGGGGCAGATCAACATGGGATGTTATGATTTGAGGTTGATAATACATACATAAAAGAGGTAATACCATACCAGGCAGCACAGAGGCCAGCAAGAGGGACGCAACCCAACCAAGCTGATGCAGAGACCATGTAGAGGGTTATGTAGACCCTTCTGGGTGACACAGAGGCAACACAAAGGCCTTCATAGTGACGCAATGGTAGGTTGTGTTGTGTAGAGGATGTGTTGGGGTAGGGGTTGATGTAGAGGCTGGAGGAAGTGCACTGAGGGTTCCAGCGGGCCAGAAAGGGCTCATATTGAGTAATTCTTGAACTAGGGTTTGAATCGACCATATTTTCTATCTCCAAGTGATAAGGTACTACTATCATGAATTTCTTTGTGAGGAAAACCACTACTGGTGCCCTAGATGTATTCATATATTCTGCTTAATAAATAAAACCCTCAAATATTTGTTGCGCCGGTTTTCCCACATTGTTTTTTTCCGGGGACATTTGTCTGAAAAATCATGGGTGTCCTTTTTCATATGTGCGCTATGCTTCAGTAAATGATCTGTAAATGTGTAGGATCCTAGTTGTGTTTACTTCGCTATTTTCTGAATATTTATAAAAATAACTTGTATAATTAAATCACAAGTAGGAGAAGTAAATCAAGATACTGCAATAAGGTTTCTATAATTTTGTATTCAGAAATTTTCAGATGTACAAGCTTGGGCTAAGAAGATTCACAAACCTTAGTAATATGAGTATGGGAGGTGATGGGAATGTTGTTTCCTTGACCGAAAGATGTAAGATTAGGGTGGGTGAGGTTATCAGCCATAAAAATCTAGATGCCATCCTTCTAGCACCATAAATTTTGAGGGTGTTGGAATCGCCAACATTCAGGGGGTCTCCCTGATATGTGGTCCCAATTATACCTCACACCATTTAGGATAGGATCCCCATTATAATATGGCCCTATTTCCAAATTCTTAAAAAAATTTCGTGACTATAACTGTCAGCAAGAGAGAGGAGTGAAATTGTGCCTTCGAAAAGTAAGAAGGTGTGCCTGGTGAGTGTTGAGTTGTAAGTGTGTCAAAGTTCTTCTACTGTGGAGGGAAAAGTAAAGTGAGCCTCTAAGGGAGAGGTAATAGTAAAACCAAAGTATAAACACACATAACCAAGAAGGATTCATCTAACATCCAATGAAATAGTCCAGAAAAGATGCGATAGTCATTACAACCATTTAATAAGAAATATTTTTCTAGTATCCTGTGGAATATTCCACAAGGATGGGAAAAAGGTAACAACAATTACAACACATTATCAATAAGATAAGTAATAAAATAACCAAAATAGTTCAACTACTTTAGCAAAAATTAAAAAAAAACATGAAATACAAACATCCGCAGAATAGTCTTACATATATTCATAATCCATGTATGAAAAACGTGTTGGTCTTGAAGGCTTCTGTTATTAAGTAAAATTTCCAAGGCAGGTGTATACAATGAACACCACTAGGTTTAGTAGTGGAACGTTGGAGCCACTCCTTGCTCCTCAAAATAACTAGCTTGTCTCTCTAATGCCTTTCGGGAGGAGCCAAGGTGAAAATTATTTTACTCATACAATGGGGGTGTATATATAAAAATGAGGAGGTGATGCTTCAACTTCCTTATGATTCTTCATTTAACCTCATGATTTTTTGACTTCCTATGAATTTTCAACTTTACATGACTCTTCATATTTTGTACATGTCCTTTGGACTTTCACAATACAATACATTTTTGAAGCATCAATTACATAATCCACCATAATGGTGTGGAATATGACAACTCATGACATGACATGACATGACACTGCTGACATGGATTTCTTGATGATATGACAATGTCAAGCCACTTTTGATGCTGCTTTTTAAGTGTCTACTTCAGAAGTCTCTTCTTTCCACCTCTAAATGGCTTGGTGATAAGGAATCTTAAATGATCTCAATTATTCATTTGTGGTCACAAACTGGTGTCCCTTTGATTACTTTCGGTTGATCAGCTTGCACACTCAAATAAAAATATTTCTTTCAACATGTTTCCATTCTTCATCTCCTTCTTCATCATGTTTCCATGACATGATAAGGTACATGAATATGCAATTCATTCATGAGGAGACAACATCAGTACAAAAAAACCCCTAGTCTAAGATAATGCATATTGATCATTTGGCTAAGTCGAAAAAGAGTGACAAGATGGGAAGGGGGCTTAGTGACTGAGAAATTGCATAGTTCAAGCAGTCAGGGGTGAACCTTGAGCCTTGAGACCGCACAATGCACAGTATAGGCCGGGTTGAGGAAGAAAACTACGCAATTCTGGAGGTCAGTGTGACAGGCTGAGCAGATGGGATTAGATCAACCCATTGCGTTGTTTCAGGAGACAAAGGAGGCTAGAACATTATACAATTATGAAGCTCAGGGGCTCAAGGGTTGATATTTAGGCTATGGATTGTGTAATGCACAATTGAGGAAAGACTGGGAGGATATATTGCGCAATTTTTTAGAGCAAAGGTTCGGGATTGAGCACTGGAATTGCGCAATGAAGTAGTCCTGGGAGGCAGGAACTATGCATTGCGAAGTTTCAAGAGGAAAGGTAATAGCTAGAGGGCTGAGACTGTGCAATGCACAGTTCTGGAAGGCTAGATGAGGCTAAGTTACCTGGACAGAAAGTTTTCAAAAAATGACTAACTGTGGGATCGGTGAGGCTGATGTGAATAGTGATAAGACTTTGGCTGTGATCACACACTTAGAATACTTGATTACATGAAAACATATATCATCCAGGAAACATGAATAACAAACTGCCCTTAGTGCAACATCTTTACGACAACTTACGATAAGTGCGGCACTAAAGATACACTTTGTGACGACTGTGATGACACTTGTGTGACAATGCTTAAAACTTTGGAAATGAGTGCGACATATGTTTAGAATTTTAGATAAACTCATTTCACAAAGGTAAACCCTTGAAATCACCAAAAAAGGCTTACACATATTGTACGATAACTAACCTACAAAAAATGAGACATTTTTCATATCTTATAAACGAGACCGAAACACTTCAAGAAAACACATGGAATGAGTTTCAATGTTTGCAATTACAATGTACAAGACCAAGGAAGGCTCTAAAATTGAGCGTAATCCAAAATTTTGGAGGGCGTTGTAGCAGCAAAAACACTTGCCTAAAGGAAGAAATATGTGCAATCCTTAACCAAACTACAAACAAACATTTTTTTATTAAAAGAAAAATGAAACAAACCTCAAAATATTCTTGTGAATGCATCTTCATCTATATTATACTGCTTAGAAAACATCAAGAAATATCTAAGCTTGATATTAACAAAATAGTTTTCTAAGTAAGATGCTTCTAGCCACTCATAAATTGGATCATGAAATTTAAAACCATCCTCTTGAAAACCCTGAAACCTGTGAAAAGATGATTTTTCAATTAATTTCATGGAGTTAGGATGAGAAAATTGTAAGGGGAAATGAATCTAATCATATTCAAAAGTATTTTCAAGATAGTGAGGCCCTGATATAACCATCGACATAGGTTGGAGTACCTAATTTTCTTGACAAGCACCTGAATAGTGAGGTGATAAACCATAAATATCAATCGATGCAAAACAACTATCATATGATATATTGTGGGAAAATGATTAATAGAATGATAGTTACTAGAACCAAAATTATGATCAGATGGAATAATTAAGACATTAGATTCTTGGTTAGTAGACAACAAAGATAGATTTCTTTGAACAAATTTGCAAATGATTTAAAAATAGAATCATCTTCCTTATATGTAGGATGTAAAAAACAATTTACTTGTACCTAGTTACAAACTGATACAACATCACAATCATCGAAAGAATAAAAAATGAATGCTAGTATAAAAAACACATGAAAACAATCAAGATGTAATGGGTGGAAAGGAGAATTCATTCACCATATAACTCAATTATTCACTAAAACTAAACATGACATCCAATTCCATAATGAAGATGATTAACATCATGAAATTCCCTAGAAGGACTAGAAATTGGTTGTTTCCAAAAATATCTGATAGGTATGATTCCTTCATCCAATGATAACCTTTAGAATGATCAAATTCATAGCCTTGTGTATCCATGTAAGATATGCACTCCAAACCTGAATTTAACACAAGATATTCGCATGAAGATGAATTAGTTGAAACAAACTCCTCTATCTTATCAGAAACCAAATCTCGAAAGTTAAAAGGGCTATCTCCAAAATACCAGAAGTCTTTCAAGAATGAATTTGTATTCAGGGTAACCATGCAAATAAAATAATTTTGCGAGAAAATTCATGATCCAGGTCGATATCAATGGCCACCCACCTATTCCATTTGGACCCGCACCATCAATTCTTGCAACTTTTTACTTTCAGCACAACTTACTATTTTTAGCAGGTTTTCGAGTCTTGCACTTTCGGAGCCATTTGGGGCCCTAATTATCTAGGTGTATATTGGTGGCCGCCCACCTATTCCATTTGAAATGCCACCATCAGTTCTTTACTTTATTCAATTTCAACACAACTTACTATTTTCAGTAGTTTTTCGGGTCCTGAACTTCCAGAGCTGTTTTGAGGCCCTAAACGACATTTTTTGGGAAAACTAGGAGCAACATGGGTCCATGGACTGATGTTTCTCATCCCAAAATTTGTACTCCTCAGATATATATTTCTAACAATGTATTATGTGTGTCAAACGGAGATCGTATGCAAAAGTTACGTCCCCGAGAAGTTGAAACACCAATTTACCCAAATGGGGCCCATAGTTTTGGCGCTTCATCTCCTACGGTTAGGTTTTTGGATGTTTAGGGCTTTGTATTGTTTCTCAAAGATAATTAAGCCTTCGAGCCTCATTGTAACATAGTTTAGAGGCATGTAGCCACCACATCTCTTCTCAGAGATAAGCTATCGACACCCTAGCTATTTTATTTCCACTATGTCTGTAAGCATATTTCTATTATTTGATATCAATGAAATGAAGCATTATTTCCATTGCATCTCTGTGTTTATATCTATTTCTATATTTTATTACGTTCCTGCATAAATCCAGATCAATGGTATTAGAGGGGTATGCGCTTTCTCTGTTTTTCTTTGCATGTCCCCAATGTGGTCAGGGTATAAGGAGTTAGGGCTTGATCTAGTTGAACCCTTGCAAGATCAGCCTCACAAACCCCGACAACCTCCCATGATAGAAGAAAATAAAGATGAGGGAGCAGGAGATCCTATCAAAATATTGCTTGAGGAGGCCCTCGAGAAACAAAGGAACGCAATGATGGATAACTTTGCTCAGATCCTTCAACGACTACCCACCTACAGTGCATCTGCATCCAACAACCACCTTGGAGGTGCCACTCCATTCAAGGTAGAGGTAAACTTTGAAATTATTGTATTTTAAGGCCAGATAGATGCAGATGTCGTAGATAGATGGTTTAATTTGCTAGAAGAGTATTTCTCAGTCCATTATTTCTCCGACCAAGAAAATATTATTTTTGCACTTCTCAAAGCTGCCCCCCATGTCAAGGACTGGTGGGAAACGTACTATGAGAAGAATGCAAGGGGGAACCCTCTATGTTCTCGGTCGCACCCACTTGGAATTTGTTCCGAGATGGTTGTTAACACTGGAAAATCGTACAGTAGAAGATGAAATTAATTAATGTCAGGCCAAAGGATTTACAGGGCTGGAAGACATTACAAAATCTGGAAAGTATTTAAAAATATCTAATTTCTGAGGGAAATCAAATTTGAAATAGTCCTAAATGCTATTTGCACGCATAATCCTTCATGAAGAGTGCCTTATGTGCGCATTTTCGCCTAATATACGCACATTCTTGAGATTAGCAAAATGTCACTATCCAGGACCACACAAAGAAAATGACAAGTGATGCCTTACATGAAGCTGCCTAAGGACAACCACCAACGCCTCCTTAGACACTATGTGAGCACACAATGGAATATTTTGAGCACACAAATGAATCATAGCCCTCTCTTAGGTCACCATCCTCCATGTACCAAGAGAGAGAAGGGAGGATTTGAAATCTCCTATATAAGGCCACCATGAGATGAAGAATGGGTGATCACATTGTTATGTTGGCCATAATTTCCCAAGCAATACCAGAAGTGTGTTTCCTGGAGCTGAAGATAGAGAAAACTCAATTTTTGGCCATCCAACAAGCTCAATCCAACACAATAGAGAGAGAGGGAGATTGCACTGAGGCAAGCTTGGGATAAAAACATCCTTGCATCGGGACCTAGAACCACTGTCTAGGGGCCCTTTGGAAAGAGGGTAAAGTTTCACTCTTCTTACTACTAGCGCTCAATAAGAGGGGCCTAGAGCCACCGTTTGCATTATTGTTGTCATTGGACTCTTTTCGGAGCTTTTGTTTATTTGTTTTTAGTTTTTAGTTTATATATGCATGTTATTTCTCTATCTAGTATGCTTATTGATTCTATCTTGTTCCACTAACTTGCTTGACTCCACTTCTTTTTCTGCCTGTTACCAATAAATTAACGAGGTAAAACACACCCCTTAAGTTGGTGTGATTTTGTACATACATGCACCAAACACACTACAGTAGGATTGGCAACTCCACTAATGTTTATTACCAAGTTTATGTGGTTGTGCCTACTTTTTGCAGAGACCTCTGTCTGTGCTGTGGAGTGGAGTTAAATTTCCCCTAATTTCTCTTGTAGTCCCTAGTTCATCCCAAGTGACAGACTGAAGCATAAAAGCTCCAAAAAAATTTCTTGTAAGAAATTGCGCGCGTTTTCTCCTCACAGACGTGTAGGGCACGCGTTCAGAGCTGACCCGCGTGCAGAGAGTGCACCTGTTTCATCCTTTTGCGCGCAAATCACAAAATGAGAATTTTCTCCTTAATTTATGTCTTTTCCTGCTTTTAAGGTGCTTGGAAGCCCCTAATACACCTTCCAACACTAGTTGTGGTATCCCACGGCTTGTTAAGGCTCACTCTTAGCTGCTTTTTGTAGGCTTAGTGTCATTTTTACTTCAAGTTTATTTTTGCAAAGTTCACACAGTTTAAGTAGGAGGGAAAAATAATTTTCATTCCGAAAAAAAATTATGTTTTGCAAATTTTGGTACTTACACACCTATATAACTAGCCCAAGTAAGTGGCCCAAGACCACGCATGCATAGCTAGTTTTCTTTTCTCTAGTGTAGAAGTTTTTAGTTTTGTTCAATTTTTGCACTAGGAATTTTGGGACTAGGATTGAATTGTTTATATAAGAGCAAGTAATATTTGCTACCTTTGTACCCTTCCGTGATCCTAGGTAAGCATATGAACTCTCCCTATTCACAATTTACCATCTCCCTATAGTTGGCCACATAGATTAACTAGGAAAAATTGAAAGTGGCCCATTATCCACACATGTTTTTCATTTGAGCCAGGAACAATACAACATAGTTTAAATAGGGGATTTTGTAAAGGATCATCGATATCCTCATGTTCAAACTATGTGCTTGTCCAGTTTGTGTTCACACACACTCACCCACTAAGCAAAGCAAAGACACCTAAAACTAACTTAACCAAACTCACTAAATTCTCCCCACAGAGGCCACAAAAGAATTTATAGCTTAAGTTAGGATCAAGGGGGTAGGCATCCAATAAGTCGTCTTAATCATACTTCATATTGAAACATAGAAGTTGTGTATTTAGGGAGCTTCAAATCCACCTATCAGCCCACAGCAAAGAAAACCCGAGTGTGGCAGAGATTGTTTCAAAAGGGGTTAGGCTTAGGCGCAGTGCGTGTGGTATCAGTTGGGGCTACCTGACCCAGCTGATACTTGATACTGTAAACTGAATACCAAGAAGCCCAAGACTTGAACTGTCATGTGGGATGGTGGTTCTTAGTGGCCAAAAACTAGGGCATTCTTTTCCCTATAGGTGATGGCGCAGGCAAGCACCAGACCCTCCACCCTTACCTTGGTGGATTCTCTTCGACTAACTGGGGGCATCGCCAACTCTTACGGGACATTGTGGTAGCACTCACAAGAAATATTCTCAAGGCCTAGTAAAATTTGAGTACGTGAGGAATAATATGTCTTCTAGGATTTTGAGTATTATACACAAACAAACAAAAACCACTGTTTTTCTTGCTTGATCACATAGATTAATTTAAAGGGAAAATTTATTTTATTTTTGCTTTGTTTTATGTATGTGACCATAATTTTTCTTTGATCATAGACTCTATCCTCTCAAACTTTTCCAAAACCAGACCTAGTCGACACTAGGACGGACCCAACGAGACCTCGTCAATCTAGGCATCTTTTGGACCTCCCCCCATTATCGGGAGGGGTTCCAGGTCTTTCGCCATTCAGGCGTTAAAGATGGAACGCTACCACCATTATTTCCGTCCTTCATTGGGGCAGTCGTAGTTGGGAACCCTGGTCGGTCTCCCAACACCACACCACACACCACTCCCCCCACGACCCCTAGAGGGAAAAGGAGTGCATCCCATTCGGGAAGCCAATTGAATACACAACAGGGTACATCATAGACTAACCCTCCTCCTAACAAAACTTTGTGTTGTCACACATTGTAATGGTGTCAACCTCTAAGTCACCTTTCTTAGCTTTGTTGAATCTATTTGATTAAACCAAGCTAACAAATTAACCCATTGCACATAGTCCTATGTGGCCTCCCATGCCCATGAAGCTCCCTTCCGATATTCTAAAATTCAAAGGCAAGCAAGTGGAAGACCCAGGTAATCATGTCATGAATTTTCACTTATGGTGCTTATCAAACAATATCATTGACGACACTATTCAATTGAGATTATTTCAACGCATTCTTATAGGAGTAGCCACGAAGTGGTACCTGGAGAAACCCCCTGCTTCACATGGAACCTTTAGCGCCCTCGCTACTACGTTCCTAACATATTTTCAGTTACCCATTCACCATGATTCTGGAATGGAATTACTAACTCATTTTAGACAAACCCCCGCCGTCCATATCTCGGACCATCTCCATGAATGGAGGCGGTGTCCTAGTTTACGTAATGCTAAACTCGATGAAAAATTTATCTTCGATTTATTCCTGAAAACTCTTACAGCAGAGATTTTAAAGGATGTGGCGCAACAAAACCCCACATCCGAAGAGAATGCAATCAGCAAAGCCCATAAGCTTGAGCTGATTTATACGCAGTCAGGATACATTTACAACATCCTGCTTAACGCTCCGCACCTGCAAACTTATCAAGAATTTCCAGGCACGTCAAACTCTATAGACAGACTAATTGGGTCAATGAACCAAGTTTACCTAGGCAGCAGTAGTCAAAACCCCGGTTACACGTATAGTTCTACCTAGAACATACCTCAACCCAGTTTTCAAAGTCATCATATGCCTAAAAAAAATTTAACCAATAGGGCACAATCATGTCACCAAGGAGGACCTTATCCTCCAGCTTAGAGGCCCTAGTATGCAGAGAGAAACAATGACGGAAGAGCTCCCCTCCAACAGCCAGGTGTGAACTAGGGACCGTGTTATGCCCAATCCCTAGCACACGACCCACCTATGTAGACCAATTCATAGGTGAACTTTGTGCAGCTGTCCCAAAACACACCACACCAATATAACCAAGAGAACTACCCTCCTAACGTGGTGAAGAAAATGTAGATACCAACCCTATATTTTACTAGATGAACGCTAGGCTTTCTTTTCTTTTTTCTTAAAAAAAAAAAAAAAAAAAAAAAAAAAAAACATAATCATACCAGTTCCTAAACTCAGTAAAATAAATCAATTATACTCAAATCCATAAATTAACCTCAACACATATAAATCCATTTATTATTGATCATAGGCATAATGAAGCATCATATAACAAAACACAATAAAATTAACACGTGTACCGTTCACCCTTGGACAAGAACCAACTTGACTTGCCTCAACTTGCCGCTACTTGAGCTCCCTTGCTGTCACCTACCTCCACGCCTAGTTGTTGTCGTGCTCAAGCCGAATGTAGTGACTCACTAGTTAACCTCCCAGCCTACTCCTTGGGTACTCTCCTTCCCCGAAGACCCCCGAGCCGCAATGGGGTTGTACAACAAAGGAAAATTCTAGCTGATAGAGGTGAGCCTCTCTTGGCTCAAGAGTCCCCTCTCTATAACACTCTATCACACCAAACTCCACTATAGCTCATAACCACTCAAATTTGACATAATCTCCTCCATCCAACAATAGGGTAAAAACCAAAAGTCCTCTTTCCCTTCCCTTTCCCTTTCCTTTATAGAATGTTTCATAGGTGACACTTGGAACTTCACGCATAAATAATTATTTTTTATTAACCCAAAATTTGATTATTCACACACCCATGTGTCATCCTCTCATCAAGACTCTCCAAAATAATTTACTTAATTATTCATTTAAAATAGTAATTTTCCTCAACCCAACAATACTTCCTATTTCTTCTCCTAGTTGTCTCTTGATTCCACTTTTCTACTCCTTAAATTGTGTTTATTACTGCAGTTAATTGATAAGTCTCAGATTTGGTCCCCTAAACTACCTCAATTTTCATTTATGATGAATATTCTTATGTTGGCTCTTGCCACATGAAATTTCTCTAATTTCTCGAATTTTAATTTATTAATCTTATTATAATTCACCACCCTCTTCTCTTAATGAAGTTTTTAATAAATCTCTATACTTAACTCTATGTCCCTCTTTTCCCCCTTTTGCCTAATTAAGTTACCTATATACATTATCCATTTAATATTATGTTTCAACATGGAAAGGGTAGAGTTATCATTGTAATTAATTTATCTCTTCCTATTCCTCCCTTACCCTATGTTTTATTCTTGATTTAATTCTTTTGGTTCTAACCTCATATATCATTTGTTATGAATTAGTTGGATTTCATATATTGATTATATTTATTAGTTTCTTTAATGATTTCGAGGGTCGATTTTGTTCATGCCCTTCAAGAACTTCCATTAGAAGTTCCAAGGGTGCCTGCCTAAGAATTTATTTTTGATGCCAAGGGTGCCAAGTCGGTCGTGCCCTTCAAGAAATTCTTCCTCAAATTCCAAGGGTGCCACACCACTTGCCCTTCAAGCATCTAGTGGTTACGAGGGGAAATTATATGTGCAACGATGGAGACCCTTATCATCTCATATGTTGCCTGCTATAGTGAGACTAATGGTGTTGGGGATCAAGGAATCTGCCAGCTTGATGCGCACCCCCCAGAAATCCTCGTGAGCGAACCCAATTTGGGACCTGCCCTCACGGAATCATGATCTTCAAGGCGAAGGTGTTTTGACCTTTCCATCCTAATTCATGGCGGGAATGCTAGTAGGTGAGATCAGGGACACTGTCCCACCCCTCCCATGAAGTTCCATCCAATTGTACAACCCCATCACCCATATGTGAGTCATTCGGCCAAGCAACTAACCTTTTCCTGCAGCCACTGACATATCATCAGAGTATATATATTTAGCAAGTTTCAAACGGGACTTAGAATTTCAAAGAAAAAATATTAATTTCCATCAAACCAAATGTCGTCAACTCATCATATGCGAGTGCCTCTGGCGGTTTCCTGTAATACTCAATAATCATCAGTAACCAAGTTTCTTAGTGTTAGTCATTGTCATAACAAAATCATCAACATGACATAGTCATCCACATCATTGTTTATCGTGAACCAGAAGTAATGTAAGTAGACAACATAAGGAACACATCCATCACAACTATCATAATCATAACGTCAATAGAAAAATACATATCCATCAAAGCCACCATCATCCTAACATCGACTAGGAAATAAACACATCCACTAATAGTAGAGTGAAGTGTATGTGTCCTCCACCTGAGGTCCTCAAATAATAATGTGTGAGCCTTAAGGCTAAATCATTTTTAATGTCATATCAAGGTCAAAAATATAGAGTGGGGCACTACAGAAAAAATCAAAAAACAAGCCAAAAGGGAATCTTGGACGGGGGGGAAACAACCAGCAATTCCCACCGCGATCCCAGGCTGGAGGCAAATCCAACCAGAATTAGAACTAGGAGCCAAGCAATGCCCAAGAGCAAATCAAAATGCCACCTCTTCGAACAAACCATTCTTTTTCGATATGTCATGAGTACGACCACTATACTCACCACTTTCCCGATCTCCATGAGTTAAAGAAGCTACAAAGTAACCAAGGACAAGGAGGAAATCCAACCAGAATTAGAACTAGGAGCCAAGCAATGCCCAATAGTAGAGGAAAATGCCACCTCTTCGAACAAACCATTCTTTTTCGATATGTCATGAGTATGACCACTATACTCACCACTGTCCCGATCTCCATGAGCTGAAGAAGCTACAAAGTAACCAAGGACAAGGAGGATCTTCCCAACAAACATCTATGATGCAAGAACCTTTCTCCCACCAAGGGACGGTTAGCAATCAGCAACAAAACCAAGACGAATCTAGGAAAGGTAGCCATGAAATCTACATGACTGGCGAAGAGATGTTTTTCCAAACAAGTAATCACAATTACAACGCCCCACCAGACACTAGTACGTCAGGGGCAAGTACTACTGCACCGATTGCACCTTTGACCATTTCAAAGATGCCTATAAAACCATTTCCAAAGATGGTGAAGGGACCTAATAGGCGAGTAGGAAACCACTCCAAAGCGGCCCATAATTATATCATCGTGGACAATTTAGCACAATCTCCCACTGCTATTTCAACTCTAGAAGTACTGCAATCATGCCCGAAACAATGGAAATCCCTACTCTCTGTGTTAGGCACTATTGACCCTGCTGATACACGCCTAATGGATTTTGACTTAGACAAAGCCACCCCTAGGCTTCCTTTCATGGTCGCCTTCCAGATACTAGTGTCGGTCCAAAATATCACTATTAACTGATGTGTCATAGATGAGGGTGCATCCACATGCATCATGTCAAAAAAAATTTGGCAGAATTTAGGGTCTCCCGAACTAAAACCCTCAGTCATCACGCTTAGAGCATACGATGGTCATCCTTCGACCCCCTTCGGCCTCTACCAAAATGTCCCGGTCTGTTTAGTTGGAAAGACAGTCCACATAGACATTGAAGTCTTGGACGCTCACCTGGACTACAATATACTCCTTAGACGAAGTTATATGTACGCCATGTCTGCCATAGCCTCCTTCGTCTTCAGCGTTATGATTTTCCCCCACGAGGACCACATCATTACAGTAGACCAACTGATGCATAGCGAGAAGCGCCCCCTAACAAACACTGATGTAATTCTACCCTATGTAGGTACATCCTCGGATGCACTTTCACGATACCAAAGATATGGCCCCGACCAATTCAAATGATCGTCCGTTCTAGCGTCATTCCTAGGAGATCCACCCATTATCCCTGAGTCATCACCAGATGTCATGGGGGCTCCAGTGTGCATGATGTCCACATCAAGCGTCGAAGCTAGTCAAGACACGGACACAAGCAGTAATGACACCAAGGCACCGGCCATGGCAGCCTCTCTAGCCTACGCCACCTCCCAAACCCCTTTCATCTACCCCTCAGCTGGCTTCGCCTCCCAACAGTTTTTGGAAACACTGGTGTTACGCAACATATCGTTGGAAATCCCAGTTTGGTACCTTGTTCCCCCTGCAGGAATAGGAGCCACCCACGTTACTACCATAGGGTTGAAGCCCCAAGTCCCTGAGGAGCCCCCACGCATCCAAGAAACGGTCGAGACCACCCCGGCAAAGGAAGTTCCAATTTCAAAACCAGTGATCATGGCTAAGAAAACTAAGAAGAGAGGAAAGAAGACAGTGACCCCCGCCATACAATGGGAATCACTGGTCTGTGCCATATGCGACGTAATAGGTCACCCTATCCATATCTTTTCAGAGCTGGATGAATTAAAACCACTCCTTGGATCTGAAACAGACATCATGACCCCCTCCCCCAATCGAAAGGTGAGTACTTTGCGATGAACTTGATCATTTCATCATTGATTGCCCAACTTTGGAAATGTTCCAACGATGGTACCCAGTCCATATAGTATACTGCACCTACATGGACGTCCCATATTCATGTCAGATATGTGGTGACAACCACCCAGTACGTCGTTGTCACTACATATCGAGATTCCGCACAACTCTAGCCTATATGCGATCAACCATAGTCCGCCTCTCCTGAGAAGATGGCACAGACTCATAATCCATGGACATCTCCACAACCCAAGAATATGTGACGAGAAAATCCATCATGTTCTTGACAGCCGAAAAGCAACCGACTAGGGAACCCCTAGTTACCCCTAACCTCCCTCCATAAAGAATACCAGCATGCAAATTATGCAAAACGTCCAATCATGTGGTCATCCATTTTCCTGATTTAGCAGCATTACGACATTGGTTCCCTTCCAGACCTCAAACTGAGCATGACGGAACCCTCATCTAACGGATATTTTGCCTCATATGTCAAGGTGATCATTATGAGCAACACTGTACTTATGCCTCGCAACTTCGTCCCACCATTGACATGATTCATACCATAGAGAAGAGACAAGATGACCTCCGAGAATGGCATAAAAAGTACATCACTGGATCAACATCCCTACCCCCAGAATGGCGTGACAGAAAAATTAAGACCACACACCAACGAAGCATGACCCCAGCCAAGCCTAGGATAAAATGCGGACTATGTGATCTGAACAACCACCGAGTCAACCAATGCAGAGAACTGAAGCCCCTTGCAAACAGTCTCCACATAGTCTCATCTCTCCCTCATAAACTTCTCTCAAACCAGGAGAGTATCACATGCACCTATTGCCGGATTTGTTCACACTTTCACCATACGATTAAATGTGTGCATCTCCCCAAGCTGAGAGTGGCAAGAGCTGCGTTGAGTCTACACTCCACCAAAGAGGTAGACACACCTAAGCCAACAATACAGAAATGGAAGCAGAAGACAACCTCTTCTATGACAGACCCTTTCCAAGCATCCATATCAGGAACAACGAGTACTGTAGAATCTCACACTATCTACTCCGTTGGCTCAGTGATACCATGCACCATCTTCACTGGCCAAAATCACACACCAGAGGTATGCCCGCTAATGGAAACATTCAGGCACCTCTGTGGCAGGCACAATTTCCACCTACCAGAAATTGACCATCCTAGCGGGGAACCCAACCTTATGCTCATATAGAATCCCATTTCGGAGATTCTTCCCCCGCCAAACACTGATGACACAATACACCATATACGATTTGTATCAACACATATTGGTGATAGGAGTGTTGTTGTCCCCTCGTCCCAGGATTTCCACCTTATTCCTGTCACAAAATACCAAGGTACCTTGCACTTTTGCCTTGATTTCCGCAAGATCCCCAATTTGGATGCCGCCATCGAACTCCTTGATGACACCCGGCCTCTAGAACAATGCCTAGTACAACTAGAGCTTGTCGACGAAAGTCGACGACAGTCACTGCAACACAACGAGGCCCAGAAGAAAAGGGTAAAAGGATCGTTCGACCACCACATCACCCCTTGATCATTCATCGAGGGAGAATTAGTCCTCCGCTATGATGTCGCAAAAGAAGCCTTAGGGCTAGGAAAGTTTTAAACCTTGTGGAAATGACCCTACATCATCAAACATTGCCTCTGACAAGGGGCATACATCTTGACGGAACCGGATGGGACATGCCTCAGCAACCCCGTCAACGGCCATTACCTCAATAAGTTTCACCCATAAGGGCCAAAACGACCCTTCCCCTAGAGTGAAAGTACACAAAAACCTAACCACTGAAATTTTTTGACCAAAAGACTTATTAAACACGCTCAAAGTTCCACCATGGATCACCAACCTGAAGCCTATTTTGAAATTGTTGATGGAGCATCAAGATGGTCTCAAAGTTTAGCTACAATTGTTTGGGTCATCTACCACCCTGATCGATCACCACTCTGTTCAAATGGTGTGTGCATCAGTTCAGCAACAAACAATCAGGCAGACTATGATGTCGTCATCAGACTTATGTGCGGTGCTCTCCATCAGGGCATACGCCATATGCATGTCTACCTCGATTCCCAGTTAGTAGTGTCGCAGTTAAACCAAAAATTTGAGACAAGAGATACACATCTGTTCAGAAAATATTTGTGTGTAAAGATATTAAGCAAACAGTTTGACTATATCACATTTACACATGTACCAAGAAGTCAAAACCAAACAACTAATTGCATAGCTAACAATATCCTAAACTAGAATGCATCTCGAGTAAACCATCATACATAAAAAAAAAATATATAGATATCCATCAGTATAACATCATACATAAACCAAAATAAGTGACACACCATTTAGAGCTTCAAAAAATATCTCTCATAAATATATATATATATATCACAATGTATATGGATGAGTACAAAAAATAGTGTCGCTAGCCCAACGTCCATCCCAAAGATACAAAATTCGTCAAAAATAAGGGAAGCATCCTCATAATGGGTGCTTTCCTTGTGTAAAATTATGCTCTAGGGTGGTGCCCCCTTAGGAGGGGCACCTGGACCCACCACTGCTCCCGGTGCCATAACGGGAGCTGCCTTCGCAACTGTGATCGCCACCCAACAGAGAACGGGCCGATAGTCCCTCTCACGGGCCATCACAGTCTCCAACCAGACCTCCTCGAAGTCCTCCATGAAACCTCGAGCAGGCATCCCCTGGGTCAAGTAGTCCACTCGACCCCAGAAATCCTTAAGAACTGACACTTGTGCTGTTAGTTTCGTAATACGTGCATCTACCATATCTGCGTGAACCACTACTGCATCAACACGAGCTCGCTCGGACGCAATCTATCTAGCAGTCAAGCTACTGCCCTCCCCTGAAGGGCTAGCACCACCAACAAGTCTGCCAGCACCACCACTTGGTCTACCTGCAGCACCTCCTCCATGACCACCCCTAGGTCGTCGTGGAGGATCGTGGCCCACTAGCTGAGCCAAAGGGCGACCCACCTCACCAACATCTGCACGAGTAACCAAAACCATGTCAATGTCACTAGAAAAACACATAAGTACATACATACTCAAGTAAATGCAAAAAACATACAAAACATACCTGTTGGCACCCAAACATAATCATAAGGGAGACCCATGTCTGGATCCCCCTAGAAGTCCATCCCTACATAAGGGAATGTTAAGCACATCTATGGGTTGGCCTCAAACCAGGCCTTTGCCGTGGCGTTCCAATAACGCCCCAGCATGCCACCACCGCCTCGCAGCATCACCGGAGCCCACCTCCTCATAAGAGGCTCCTGTGGTCCCCCAAGAGGCACCACCACTACTAGCCTCAGCAGCACTACCGTCTTGTACATGATGTTGCACAAGGTACTGGCGTACGCAAAAGACTTAGATCCACGTTGGAACTTGTTCAGTTGTGACACCATCCTGTCAAAACAGAAATGAGAAAAGTCAAAAAAATTCCCAGACCTTAACCGGCGCAGAACTCCAACCTGTGGGCCTAATGCCCGATGCAGAGCAACTAACCCTGCCGGTCGCACAATCATTGTCAGAGCACACCGCTCTGCCAAATCTGTAACTGAAGCAATGTTAATGCATCCCTCTTTAAGAGGAACCCCACCACAGTGATGTCTCTGGAATCTCTCCATGTCCACTCTCTTGGAAGGGAGTGGATATCTCAGTGCCTCACCCTGAGGTAGCAACCCGGTCACAAAATATACATCCATCTCAGGAAAGATCACCAGGTTCATCCCCCGCAACACAAACATGTTGCACCTCCTACGCCAGTGTTGGATAATGTACCGTAGTAGTCGGTCTTGCGACTAAAGAAACTCATTCTCCAAAAACTTTAGGAGACCCCATAGCGCCAGCTGATAGCACGCCCCAACATCGGTAGCTAGATCGGTACAGAGCTCGGGTCAATCCCGCTCCCTCCACAATAACCTGTCATCAAAACAGGTACCCATCAATACAGAGAAAAAACCAAAAAATAGGGAAAAAAACAAAAATATTTTTAGCCTCAGCTCTGCACATCTGTATTTTGCACATGCATGCTTAGCACGTGCCAAAAATGGGGAAAAAAGTGCTTCCACGCGCTTGTCCCCCGAAACTGTGCGCAAGGAAGGTGCACCTTTGCCTAGATCGCCCACACAATCTAGGGAAAAAGTCACCCAGAATCTGTACAAACCCAGGCTGTACGGACCCCGGCACCATCAAACTGTAAAAATTAAAGTGCAAGACATCATGGAGGTTACCTGGGCATAATATCGCTAGTCCCTGGTGCTCTGGCTGACCACAACAACAATAACTGCTATGCAGAAGCCTCTACCCTCTCAAAAACTTAGCAAGTACAAATGAATTGAATTAGGGCTATATTTACATATTTATCGCCCTTTTCAAAAACTTCGAAGGACCATAACGAGACATCAGAAGGTACATTATGCGAACTGTAAGTTGTACCACAATCAACACTCCATGATGAACAGAGGCGATGCCACACAATCACACTCCCAAAAAATTATTTTTTAAGTGCCGACAGGTATGCCCTCTCTAATATTCTTTTTTAAAAATCTCATGACTTTCAATAATATTTTGATAAAGAAGATGCTTTAAGTTGAGGTAGTTGTTTTTGCAGGAAAGGCTCGCAAACCATTCACAGCACCATCTACTGAAAGTCCCAGAGTAGGTATCATTCTACCCCCAGCATGATAGAGTCCCAGTCAACTCTACATATCCTGACATCATTTCTCCATCAGAAATCAGCCATAGGCTTCTCATATCTGACTGTGTTTATCATCACCTCACCCTAAACATGGTTAACATCCTCGTTGGTCGGTAGAGCCTCCCCTCCATGCCACTCGTCACCCACAGTAGACCACACACCACAACAACAGCGACGCCATGGCCATACCACTTTAGTCCGGGAAGCACCTCATGCCCATCCATTCATCATGCATAAGGTCAAGTTTACCATACAAGCTAAAACCCCCTTCCCGGACGACTAGGTTGTACAAGAAGATCAAAAGTGCACCACCGCACCTCGCATTTGGCCCACCATACCTCCACCAGCATAATCCCATCTATGATACTTTTTCATCCACTTCATCAAACCCACACATGAGACCAACAAGTTCTCCTTATCCACTCCCCTAAATAATTATGGGGCAACATTATTTCCAGGTGATCTCCCACCCCTACTGACCTTGACCCCACCTCCATATTCTCCCACACCACCAAATTGTATGCCATCCCCGAACAACCCCTCATTCAGGTTGTATCCCCCACAACCACCTGTCACTTCTTCTCCAACAAAGATACCAGAGAGGCAATCTGGGCAATGAACAACAGCAAAGCCGCAGACGAAGAAGGCTTCCAGGTAGAATTATTCAAACTTGGGCTTTGTCCTCTGGTTGGTTACCTAGTGGATCTCTTCAACCATGTCATTCGAGATGGATTCCCTTATGGATGGTCCCACCACATTATCTACACTATCCATATGGCAGGATCTACCTCCGACCCAAACAATTACAGAACGATCATGATCGGACACATATTCTCCAAGTTGTATGCTACTACCCTCCACAGAGGACTCTCCAGCTTCCTAGAGAAGATACATCTTAGGGCCAGGGGGAAAGCTAGTTTCAGACTGGATCACCAGACCACTAACCATATCTTCACCCTTCGAGCGATGATCGAAGATGCTTGACATCAGTCCTCTAAGGTGTACTATTTTTTGTGGATTTCAGGAAGGCCTTCTATTCGGTCCCGAGGGAGGACCGTTTTTAGAGGCTGAAAGAGATTGGCATCCCATCGACTCTTCTGACTACTATTATGCACCTCTAAGAGTCCATCCTTGGCCGTCTCTACATGGTTGGAGGAATGTCGGAGTTCATCTGGAGCACTATTGGAGTGAAATAGCGGTGCCCAATTTCCCCCACTCTTTTCGAGATATACATTGATGAGATGGAATATTTCCTCCAAGAGCACATCCAGGAATCTGATGGGTGCCTTCTCCACCATGTATTGATCTCCATCCTACTCTTTTCCAATGATATCGCCCTCATAGCCTCCTCCTCGAAGGGCTTACAAAGACAACTATATGCCCTTGCAACCTTTTGTGACCTTCGGCACTTGACGGTGAACCTGAGAAAAACCAAAGTCATATTTTTCAATGGGGTGAAGAAGACCTCAAGTCTCTGCTTCCTATTCAAGGGAGAATAAATCGAAATCGTCAGCAGTTACACTTACTTAGCAGTGCAATTTACAGGTCCCCGGTTCAGTGTTCAGCCAGCCCTTCAGCCTAGGATAAACACAGGATATGGTTCTTTGGCCCTTCTTGAGAGACAGTGCTTCCGTCACCACTTCCAGGACATTTCATCCAAGATGAACATCATGGATGCCTTGATCTGCCCTACAGTTCTTTATGGATCAGAGGTTTTGGGCCCCTCATTACTAGAGTCAGATTGGGCCTTGGAAGAGCGAGTCCAGGCTCTTCTCTTGCGCCACTTCATTCGATGCAAGCAGACAGTTCCTCAAAGCATCATCCTAGCAGATTTTGGGGCTAAGCCCTTCCATCTGGAGGAAATCTTCAGGATAGTCTCCTTTCTTCATCAGGTTCGTGGGCTGGCAGACAAGAGAGAGGGTAGAGACAAGTGCCCATACTTTGCCTATTACTCCTTGGAGAGCATCGCTCATACACAGACAGGCCGAACCAAATGTTGGTTCACTGGGGTGACAAAACTCTGAGGTCTTATAGGTATCCAGATGGATCATCTCCCCCCGTTCCAGTATTCATTGAACACTCTAGGGAACCTTCTTCCAAACCAAAAAGAACTCAACAAAATCATCAGAGAGGAAATATACAGGCAGTCAATTCAGACTACATGGATCGACCCTCCATGCGAATTGCGCCCAAAGATGGCCTTCTATGTTGAGCACCTTCTGGAGATTAGAGATGGACTCAGTGTTTGACCCCAGTATACCCTCGAGCACTGGATGCATGCTATTAGGATCCCTCTCAGGCAACTCAGGGTTGGATCGCACAGACTTCGAGTGGAGACAGACCATCACATTGACAGGACAGAGAGGATTTGTCAGCTTTGTCACTTATAGGAGGTGGAGACTGAGTTACATTTCATCTTCATATGCCCAGTCTACTATGAGATCTGAGGATGCTTTCATTGATTATTTAGGGGCCCCCAGAGCCTGGCTAGCTTCTTCAAATACACTGACCAGAGATGCCTGGCACTTTACATTCAGGAGACCTTTAGGCACCGTTCGCTCCTACTCCAGCCTCCTACATTCTTGAACACCACACAGATGATCACATATTTCTTCAGGGCGCTCTTGTCATCGCAGGGCACCAAGAGAACC
Organism: Pinus albicaulis; assembly: GCA_034641835.2. NCBI lineage: Eukaryota > Viridiplantae > Streptophyta > Pinopsida > Pinales > Pinaceae > Pinus > Pinus albicaulis. The sequence continues at coordinate 681,371,009 of CM076580.1, read as the reverse complement.
ATCGACCAATCCATAGACCATGATTCCATATCAGTGTGGATCTGGGGGTCTCGTCCCACTAGACCCCATCACCACTCCAGGACCAGACCCCCCTCCAGGAGATGCCCCAAATCCCCCAGACGACAGCTGCAATAGTCCAGTTCCTCCTCAAGGCAACAGACATTGACAAGCTTCCTCCCTCTTCTATCGGCCTCAGATGCTAGGATTAGGAGTCTCCCCCCTCCTTCAGGAGGCTCCTCTTTCTCCTCTGGGACTTCTTCATCACAGCTCATTATCAAGATGCTTTAGTCATCTAACTTTTACTTTACATTTGCACTCTTTAGTTTGTATTTCTTGCTTTTATAATGAAAGGGGACTATTTGGTCCACCGGCTAGGCATGTTGTAATCATTGTAACCGATAGTCCCGTTGACGTTTTGGTGGTCATTCGTTGGAAATTAATAAAATTACCTTATCTTATCTAATCCTATCTATCTAGTATGCTTATTGATTCTAGATTGTTCCACTAACTTGCTTTACTCCACTTATTTTTCTGCCTGTTACCAATAACTTAACGGGGTAAACCAAACCCCTTAATTTGGTGTAATTTTGTATATACGTGCACCAAACACACTACAAAAATGACATCAAGGAACAATATTACCTCGTGGGGAGCTATGAGGACAAATACATCCAATTGACCACGCTGCGACAACAAAGGGATCAAGATGTGCACGAACTGATGAATTTGTTCCATAGCCTGCGCACAAAGTTGAGTATTCAGAGAGACATTTGGTGCTCAAGTACTGCAGCTATCTACACAGACACATTTAGGAGGAAATAGAGTTCCTCGACATTACATCGCTTGGCACGGCATATCTCTATGCCGCCAAGATAGAGAAGAAATTTAAGCAGAAGAAGCGTGACTTTGGATCCGAGAATCCAAAGCCAGGGAAAGGAACCTCTAAACTGCAGAAAAAGGGGCAAGGCCAAAGTGGGGCGACTCAAAACAAGACCACAAATCCAAATAAGGACACGGGGAAGTGGTGTGAATTTCATAACAACCCCACTCACAACACAAACGAGTGTTGGGCCAAACAGTCGTTGGTGGCCGAAGTAAAGGAACCCAAATCAAATGCATGTTTTGACCCCGAGTCAGAACCAGACAAAGGCAATGACAAAGGGAAGCAAATCATTGATGCAGATCCCAGTGCCATTGTTTCCACCACCAAGATTCAGAGGGAGGATCCTGAGGATCCAGAGGAGGGAGAGCGCCTCTTCCATTCGCAGATGTGGGTGAAGGGTTCTCCAATACAATTCCTTGTCGATAACAGAAGCCAAAAGAATCTAATTTCAGCATAGGTTGTGAAGCGTCTCGGCCTACCGACCATAGCACACCTGCAGCCATATATAATCGGGTGGCCTCACCCAGGGAGAGATCTCCGCATCTGCCAACACTACCGCCTTCCGTACATTATCAAGCCATTCACAGATGAGGTATTGTGTGATGTTGCTCCTCTTGATGTAGTTGATGTATTATTGGGCCAACTATACTTTTGGGGGTGACATTTTGTGTATGAGTCTAGGCCTCGTGCTGTTATTATCACTTTTGGAAGTAAATTGTATAGGATACTAGAGGTAGTACCGCCTTCTGTCATCTCTTTAACTACTACAAAACAATGTAGTAATATTTTTCCCAAACCAGGAAATTTATTTTCCTTATAACTTGCTCAGAGGGAAAGAAGAATATTGTGGCCAAAAGCTCAAAGCTCAAAACAGGGCTCACCTACACGACTATAGCAGATGTGTTGATCAGTGGTTGTCATTGATGTCAACCCAAGCAGCACCAGGGGCTAAGCCAATATTGAATGAGAAGTTTGACCTACCAAATTAATATATTTTGGGTCAATAATGCTTTTGATGGTTTCTAATTGTCAAGATGTTTCCGTTGATATATGGCACGCCATGTAATTCTTCACGGTTTGAGAGATATTCATGTTTGAAGTTTGTACCCCAGTTAGTGGGCTAAAACCCCATGGGGTTGGGGCATGGGTCATTGAAAAGTCATAATTTATATTTTCTAAGCTCCTAAAATCCCTCCCACGTTCACTTGTTGAAGCCCCTCTCATCTTAAGCATTCATATATATTGTGATCTTCATTTCTTCCTTAGGAAGGGATTCGGCCATCTGAAACAGGTCATCGTGGCATTTTAGCTCTAAATTTTTTTCTACGAAGGCTCAGAAGCTGAAATTTTTATGAGGTGAAGCCGAAATTCTGAGGACGCTGCAGTAAAAATTTCAGATCAATTTGCGCAATATTTTGGAGGTATGATCTGTGGAAGTAAGGGTTTTTGCAGGCTCCTGAAATTCATCTCAAAGAAGTGACCTTGGTAAATTCGTCATAAATCTCTCTCCGAGTATCAAATTGGAATTCCGTAAAAAGTGATGGATATTGCACAATATTTATTTTTCTCTCTATCAATTTCAGAAGAAAATGAATAAAAAGTGACACGTGGCACGCCATACAAGTGCGCTCTGCGGAAACAGTCCATAATTAGGGCAGTGTGAGAAATTGGGTATAACTCTCTCTTGAAGAATCCAAATTGGGTCAGACATGTGGCATTGGAAAGAAGACTCAGAGGAATACTACAGGACCTAAAATCAGATATTGAGGATCTGAAATAACAGAGATACACCAGATTCAATATCAAGCTCCTAGAAGGCAAGAAAAAGCTAGATCATGTGTTGTCAAGGATTGCAAAGGACCAGACTTTCTACGACATAAAAGCAAAAGAAGGTGTAGCAGAGGGTAGAATGACAAGAGCAGCAACCAAGGTGCATAACAGTAGTAAGAAGTTCATCATATGAAGTCTTCAAGTGGGTAGCACTGCATACAATCATTGTAAAGGTATCATTGTACTTAGTCATTGTAAATACATTATTGTACAAATTGTACTAGTGTATATCTGCCAAGGGTTGAAGAGGCAGTGTTGGGAGGTCTAGGATCATAATTAGGTGGTTGTGTCAAAGTTGGGGCTATGGTCTAGTATATCTTCTTCTTCTACGTCATTCTATATCATTGTAAAGTGGACCATTTTCCCTGGTACGGGAGTCCATTCTTCTTTTATTCTTCTATAGGGTGGTAGGGTGGTGCTAGGGTGAGTTGTAGCTCATTGGGTTTTGGGGCATCCATTCAGTGGCTACTGAAGAATCTCGATTGTTGGAGCGTCCATCCAGTGGGAGCTGGAGAAGAATTCTTTTCTAGATTCTAGGAAGTTGGAGCTTTATTTTCAATCGGAGTTGAAAATAATTATTAGAAAAGCATTAGGTGGTTTTTGTCCCGAAGTGGGTTTCCACCTTAAAAATTGTGTGCATTTGTGTTCCTCTTGTTTTCTGCTATCATTGTACAAACAATGATAATAATTGAATATTAACTAATGCTCTAACTGAAAGAATTATTGATTCACCCCCCCTCTCAGTATTTCCAACAATTGGTATCAGAGCTTGGTTCCTTCAATAGCAGTTTAAAAGCTGGAAGGAGGTCATGGAGCATACCAAGAATGGTGTACCTCTATTCAATGAAAATAATTATGCACTTTGGAAAGGAATAATGGAGGTCTATCTCTTGGTGCAAGGTTACGAAGTATGGGACACTATTCAAAATGGATTTACATCAACCACGGATGAACAAGGTAAGAAGAATTTGGTAAATGATGCAAAAGAAAAGAATATTATTATCGGTGGACTTATTGAATCTGCTTATCATAAGGTGTTGGGTTGTAAAACTGCCAAAAATATATGGGACAAGCTTGAGAATATATATGCAGGTGACTCAAATGTCAAAGAAGCAAAGCTTCAAATCTATAGAGCAAAATTTGAGCAACTCAGAATGAAATAAGATTGCAACATTGCTGCATACTTCCAATACGTTGATGAAATAACCAATACTCTGGAAGGATTGGGAGAGCCAGTTGACGAGAAGACTATTATACGGAAGATTCTTAGAATGTTACCAGGGAGATTCAACCCAAAGGTATCGGTCTTAGAATACAGTACAAATCTGGACAAACTCAGCAAAGAGGAATTACATGGAGTTCTCATAGCATATGAAATGAGACTTGATGAGGAAGAGGGTACTTCGCATCTAGAAACTGCGTTCGTTGCATCTAAGAAAACCAACAAGGATAAACAACCTTCAATTGAAAATACATGCACCTGCAAGTGTGAAGAAAAGGGAGATGATGAAGAAGGTCTTTCAGATGAAGAATATGCTTACTTCATGAGAAAACTACAAATTGGTAAGGGACAATTCAAAGGTAAACTTCCATTGATATGTTTAAGCTATAATGAGGTTGGGAATTTTGCAGCAAAATGTCCAAACAAAAGTAATGACAACTCAAAAAGAAAGAAAGGCTTTAAGAAATTCAACAAGCAAGGATCCAAAAAGAAATTTCTCTCTAAAGAAGATAGCTCATCATCCGATGAAGACAATGATAGTGAAGAAGAAGCCAATGAGAGAGTATTGTTTATGGCCAAGCACAATAAAACCAAGCACAATAAGCAAGAGGTATCAAACAACGAAGAAGAAGGATGGACCATAGATGAATTTTATGAGGAAGCAATCAAGCTTATAAAATATCTCAAGGCGGAGAAGATTCGTTCCAAAACTCTTGAAGAACAAGTTAAAGGTCTCAAAATTGAAGTTGAAGAACACAAATGCATTGAAGAGTCACTTCAAAAGAAGTTGGAAGAAAGCAACCAAGAAAGGGAAGAATTAGAAGCCCAAGTAGTCTCGCTGCGTGAGGAAGCGAAGAAAGGAAAAACTATCCAAAACTATGCCAACAGCTCAAGGGCATTGGAAGAACTCATCAACAATCAACGATCTTACAATGAAAAAACTGGCATCGGTTACAAAGAAGAAGAAGCAGGACCGTATACAAAAAAATAAAATGAACCTATGAGATCTAACATGCATGAAGACTTCATTGGACAAGATTCGCAAGAACAACCTTGGAAGACAATTCCTCGATGAAAATTTCCATCCAGGTACCAACATATTTTTTATGGCTACTGTTATTCATGTGGAAAATTTGGTCATAAAGTTGTAGAATGTCACACGTACCCTAGGAACGCACACAATTCCAGGAGATCTGTCAAATATGAACCTCCCAGGGCTCAGCGAAATATCAATAGATTTGAACATTTACGAAATAATATTGAATGTTACAAATGTCGAAACTTTGGAAAGATAGCCAAAGAGTGCAGATTTGAAAATCCTCCAGAAGAATCTTCGAAGCCATAGAATGAACGAACATGGAAGAAGAAGAAGAATGATAATTGTGCTCTCGCTCTCAAGGCTCAAAAGAACAAATATGTGTGGTATGTTGATAGCGGTTGCTCAACGCATATGACTGGAGATAGAAATAAATTTGTATCTCTAAAAGAGAAGAAGGATGGAACCGTGTCCTTTGGAAATGATGGATCTTCAAATGTTATAGGATCAGGTATTGTCACTCTCGGAAGCAAAGATGTTCTAGCCAAGAATGTTCTATTGGTTGAAAACATGAATCACAATCTGCTCAGTGTTGGACAAATGTGTGATCAAGGACACACAATACTATTCAACTCCATGAAATGTGAAATCAGGAAAGGCATGTATGGTGAAATTGTGGCTACAACAAGTCGAGCTCCAAATGACATATATGTTCTGGATGAAGCAACTAAAGCATGTCTAATAGCTAAAGAGGATGATACAATAATTGGTAGCAATGATGATCGTCTAAGTAAGAATTTTTCTACAAAGGTGAAAAGTGATTTCAAGATGTCTTTACTTGGTTGCAAATTGAGCATAGATGACTCATCTAAGGATGTGGATCAAAGGTTGTACAGATCTATGATTAGTAGTCTTCTATATGTAATAGCCTCCCGACCAGATGTTATGCAAGCAGTTGGACAAGTAGCAAGATTCCAAGCAGCACCAAAAGAATCACATATCAAATATTCGCCAGCATTGGAATATCTTCGCCAGAAGCTTGGGATTCTCCCAAGTTCTCATTAGATTTTCCTTTTTCAGAATATAAAGGGGGAGTGGAAGTGTGTACAGGTCTGCAAGATGGTTGTGTGTCAGCGCGAGTGGAAGTGTGTACAGGTCCGCAGGATGGTTGTGTTTCAGGGGGAGTTACCCTTTGCCATTGATGTCAAAGGGGGAGAGAATGTTGTAGGAAGAGGTGTCATGATCGCAGGGGGAGTACTTGTGTTGCCATCAATGCCAATGGGGGAGATTGTTGATCAGCAGTTGTCATTGAAGTCAACCCAAGCAGAACCAGGGGCTAACCCAATATTTAATGAGAATTTTGACCTACCAAATTAATATATTATGGGTCAATAATGCTTTTGATGGTTTCTACTTGTCGAAATGTTTCCGTTGATATATGGCATGCCATGTAATTCTTCACAGTTTGAGAGATATTCATGTTTGAAGTTTGTACCCCAGTTAGTGGGCTAAAACCCCATGGGGTTGGGGAATGGGTCATTAAAAATTCATAATTAATATTTTCTAAGCTCCTAAAATCCCTCCCACGTTCACTTGTTGAAGCCCCTCTCAACTTAATCATTCATATATATTGTGATCTTCATTTCTTCCTTAGGAAGGGATTCGGCCATCTGAAACAAGTCATTGTGGAATTTTTTATCTAACCTTTTTTCTACGCAGGCTCAGAAGCTGAAATTTTTATGAGGAGAAGCCAAAAATCCTGAGGACGCTGCAGTAAAAATTTCAAATCAATTTGCGCAACATTTTTGGAGATATGATCTGTCGAAGTAAGGGTTTTTGCAAGCTCCTGAAATTCATCTCAAATAAGTGACCTTGGTAAATTCGTCATAACTCTCTCTCTGAGTATCAGATTGGAATGCCGTAAAAAGTGACGGATAGTGCACTATTTTTTCTTTTCTCTCTATCAATTTCAGAAGAAAATGAATAAAAAAGTGACACGTGGCATTCCATGCAAGTGCACTCTGTTGAAACATTCCATAATTGGGGCAGTGTGAGAAATTGGGTATAACTCTCTCTTGAAGAATCCAAATTGGGTCAGAAATGTGGCATTGGAAAGAAGACTCAGAGGACTACTACAGGACCTAAAATCAGATATTGAGGATCTGAAATAACATAGATACACTAGATTCAATATCGAGCTCCTAGAAGGCAAGAAAAAGCTAGATCATGTGTTGTCAAGGATTGCAAAGGACCAGACTTTCTACGGCATAAAAGAAAAACAAGGTGCAGCAGAGGGTAGCATGACAACAGCAGCAACCAAGGTGCATAACAGCAACAAGAATTTCATCATATGAAGTCTTCAAGTGGGCAGCACTGCATACAATCATTGTAAAGGTATCATTGTACTTAGTCATTGTAAATACATTATTGTACAAACTGTACTAGTGTCTATCTGCCAAGGGTTGAAGAGGCAGTGTTGGGAGGTCTAGGATCATCATTAGGTGGTTGTGTCAAAGTTGGGGCTATGTCCTAGTATATCTTCTTCTTCTACATCATTCTATATCATTGTAAAGTGGACCATTTTCCCTGGTATGGGAGTCCATTCTTCTTTTATTCTTCTATAGGGTGGTGGGGTGCTGCTAGGGTGAGTTGTAGCTCATTGGGTGTTGGGGCATCTATTCAGTGACTATTGAAGAATCTCGAGCATTGGAGTGTCCATGCAGTGGGAGCTAGAGAAGAATTCTTTTCTAGATTCTAGGAAGTTGGAGCTTTATTTTCAATTGGAGTTGAAAATAATTATTAGAAAAGCATTAGGTGGTTTTTGTCCCGGAGTGGGTTTCCACCTTAAAAATTGTGTGCATTTGCGCTCCTCTTGTTTGTTGCTATCATTGTACAAACACTGATAATAATTGAAGATTAACTAATTCTCTAATTGAAAGAAATATTGATTCACCCCCCCTTTCAGTGTTTCCAACAAGATGGACAAAGTCATGGAGGAATACGGGGACATTTTCTCCTCACTCACAGAGGTTCCTCTACACTGTCAGGACAAACACTCCATTGATCTGACCCTCGACGCACCGCCACCTGATTTTTCCATACCTCATGCGACTACACAGAAAAAATCCACACATGTACTGTCTGAGACTAATAAAGCAACCAAATTTACTAAACGCATCCAGCATTTCTGCCCGCAAGTCCATGACATCTTCAACAAATCTAATATCCAAATCAACAAGATTTGCCTCATCTCATGGAGGATCTCAACGCAATGGGGACCATTTCTTCCTAAGGAGGGAGAAATGATCCAGGTGGATATCGGTGGCCACCCACCTATTCCATTTGGACCCGCACCATCAATTCTTGCAGTTTTTCACTTTCAGCACAACTTACTATTTTTAGTAGGTTTTCGTGTCCTGCACTCTCAGAGCTGTTTTGGGGCCCTAATGATCCAAGTGGATATTTGTGGCCGCCCACCTATTCCATTTGAAACGCCACCATTAGTTCTTTTAGTTTTTCAGTTTCAACACAACTTACTATTTTTATTAGTTTTTCGAGTCCTGAACTTTCGGAGCTATTTTGAGGCCCTAAACGACATTTTTTGGAAAAAGTTGTACTCCTCAAATATATATTTCTAACGAGGTATGATGCACGTCAAATAGAGATCGTATGCCAAAGTTACGTCCCTGGGAAGTTGAAACACCAATTTACCCAAACGAGGCCCATATTTTTGGCGCTTCATCTCCTACGGTTAGGTTTTTGGATGTTTAGGGTTTTGCATTGTTTCCCAACAATAAATAGGCCTTCAAGCCTCATTGTAACACATTTCAGAGGCATGTAGCCGCCACATATCTTCTCAGAGATAAGCTACCAACGCCCTAGCTATTTTATTTCCATTATGTCTGTAAGCATATTTCTGTTATTTGATATCAATGAAATGAAGCAGTATTTCCACTGCATCTCTGTGTTTATGTCTATTTCTGTATTTTATAGCATTCCTGCATAAATATGGATCAATTCAGATCTAATTAAGTTCATGGATCTTATCAATATAATGAGAACTTGACATAACCATCAATAGAAGTTGAAGTTCCTCAACTTCCTGAAAAATCCTGAAACATTCAAGGATTGTAGAATTATGTTTTGAATATTGGATCAAATTCTGCATGGTGTGTGGAAAAATATTACTAGTAATTTGAACAAGGTCACTACTATCTAGATGGCAAGCATCTACATCACTAATTTGATCAGATTTTTCAACTTCTGCAAATAACTCACTTAAGTAATAGGAGTCTTTTGATTTCATATCTATAGATGGAGAAATCTTATGAGAAACTTAATTTGTAAGTTGTCCTCATGAAAAAAATGGAAATGATAAGGAATGGAATGGATGATATCTTATTTTCTTACTTTCTCCATCATCATGGATGACCTCACTACCTTGTAACAATTCAGAAATATGCTCATTAGATGATTAAATTGAAGAGCATGGAGTATCTTCATCACAAATTCACGCATTACAAATAATAGGGTACAAGGGATAGTGATTTGAAGAAGAAGTTTCCATGATAAAATCTTCTTTGTATGAATCAAATTTAAGATCTAAATATTTTGAATCAAAATCTTGTTGGGAAACTTAAATATCAGTTGGGGAACTTGGGAATTCACCATCATATACATCAATGGAATCATTATCAAAATGATGATTTCCCAAGTCTTTAGCTTGACTACAAAAAAATATTTCATTTGATTAACTACCTAGATCAGTAGACTCTAAATCAGTCGAGAATGAAGGGAAATTATCTTGACACAAAGGACTTTGAAAAAGAGAAGAAGGATTGATTGAGTCTTCACCTTTCTGCTCATGTACTTGTGAAATGTGACTACTTTTCTCCTGGTCGATACTTCGATTTGGATGAGACTGATCAAGAAGATCAAGGGACAAGGGGTTATGAGAATAGGATGATATATTATGAGAAGCATCCCTTGAAGAGGTCATGATTTCAATTAAATCAGATACAAGATAGAATTTATGAGTGTTAATATCATCTTGAAAAGTAAGGGATTGGTCTTCACCCTACCTTCAAAGTTTTCTTGAATGAGATCTTGGATGAATGGATCAAAAATCAAATTTACATATTCCCCAATACCAACATTGAAAGGAGGGGAAGGAATAGGAGTAACAAATTCCTTCTTTGAAACAAGAAATCTTTCATTATTAATGAAATTTGGGGGAGCACTATTGACCAAGGATTCATATTTAGATTGCTTTAAGGAGATTTGAACAGAGCCCTAAAAATTTTCCCTGAATAAATTCCGATCCACATATTTTTTGGGGAATTCATAACATAGGTGAGGAAATATTTTAGAAAATTCCCCGATTCATTAGGGTTCATTCTTTGTTGATTAATCCTCTTAAAAAAATCTCAGTAATCATACCTAACAAAGGCTTGATGAAGCTCATTGAGGATTTGATTAAATGAATGAATGGAAGCATATGGTAGAGTATGACACCATTGGTTCACTCTATTAGGGCTCCTTAGTTTCCAAAGGTTGTGAAAGGAAACCAAAGAGGTAACCACATACCAAATTTTGACTTGGTATCTAGACCTACCAAATCAAGGAGCTCTCTCTCAAAATCAACCTACCAAATCATGGTGTTGGCAATATGATGCAGAGTGTTGTCCTTGATGGCAACCTACTTGATAAAGTTGATGGCAACCTGCTTGATAAAGTTGTCCTTGATGGAAACTGACTTGATGAGTTTATTAATGATGTAAATCTGATGTATCTATAGAGCAGCTCAGATGTAATGGAGAAAGGATTTCCTATAAGGGCCAGAGCAATGATGAAAATGGTATGTCACAAAGCATACGCGGGTTTGTAAAGGCTAAGTAGCGTATGTACGTGGAAAAGAACGTGCCAAGTAGCGTATGCCTATTTGCGCTCCAAATTTAGAATACCAAGGGGCATTACCATGGTCTTGGCACACAGTATTGAGCGTTGTATGGTTTATTTGATTACGTCCAAGAATACCATTGGAATTTGTGTGGTTTTGGCTCATGGTATTGGTAAAAGCTAAATCTATTTAAGGAGAAGAAGATCATAGTGCAAGGGTGTGCATGTGTCTGGGTATTGAATGAATACTTCACTCTGAAGTATATCTGCATGGAATGGGTTACAGTTCATTAATAGATCTGAACATATAATGCACCTATGAATACAATGATGGATGAAGAAAATGATGAAGAGGGATCTCTAGATCTGAAATTGCCATGTATTTTCTAGATCTGTTTATGAAATTTTTAGATCTGTGATCTGGCGATTCTTTGCTGAAGTAAAGGAGGAGATCTAATTTATCTGTTCTGAAGAGCTGCATAGTCCTGAAAAGTTATAGATCTATACGCAGGATCGCTTCAGAAAAAGCGCGTGCATACGTAGGTTAGTTTCAGCAAAAGCGCGTATGGAATTTGAGATTAGTTCTGAAATATGTGCAGATGTATACACATGTTTGTTTCTGTGAAAGCGCGTATATACGCAGGTTCAGTGAAGTAAAAGTGTGTATGGAATCTAGGGTTTTGCTGAAGTATGTGGATTGAAATGTCTGATCTATGTTACTATTTTACTGTTATCTGTCAATGATGTATTCATACAGATATGGGTTTTTTGACTGCTTATTTTATTGGTTGATTGGTTGATGATTCAATGAATGAATTGATGGGGTTATAAGTTTCAGTTTGATAGATGATGAGCTTAAATGTGTGGAGTGGGTCCAATCTGAAAATCTGATGAAAAGTGGCCTAAAAGGTATGTTGTATGGAAGCTGATGGATCCAGTATGAAAATTGATGAAACGTGGTCCGCAGTGGTGTTGAGGGTCGAAGCCTTCAGTGAGGGGGTTGTAGCTCCCTTCCAGTGGTAGCTAGTAAACGAGAGAAGGGGGTAGTAGCTCCCTTCCAGTGGTAGCTGGTAAACGAGAGCAGGGCGTAGTAGCTCCCTTCCAGGAGAAGCTGGTAAACGAGAGCAGGGGGTTGCAGCTCCCTTCCAGGAGAGGCTGGTAAACGAGAGAAGGTTGTAGCCTTCTGCAGGTGGGTGCCTGCGTGCTGGTATGAGTCTGCGCCAGTACATGGTTGTAAGAAGTTTTCTTTATAATAAATATTGAAGACAAATACGACGGCAGCGGTGGTTTTCTCCCGAATTGGGTTTCCACCTTAAATCCTGGTGTTCATGTGTGTTGCTTATGTGTGATGATTTATTATGTTCTTACTGCACAATTTTACTGCTTACTAAACATCTAATGAATGAATGATGCAATGATCTAAGTAAAGAATTATCTGCATAATGAGATCTCTGGCAATACGCAAGTTTTATTAAGGATATCTGTGTGTATACGCGAGTTGGCTTCAGTAAAGTAGCGTATGGGTTTTAGAGAAAGAAAAAGTAAAAAAATTTCAGTCAGCCCTAAATATTGATTCACCCCCCCCCCCCCCCCTCTCAGTATTTTTCCCAACACAAGGAGCTCTCTCTCAAAATCAACCTCACAACCAATGAAACTGACTAGAGATAATTAGGGTTTTAGGCTAGTTATTAGCTCAGTAGGGTTTTTTTATTCAAGTTTTATTGGATAAGAAGCACCAATCTTAGGAACTAGGCCAAGTGTTCCAAATGATCATCTGCAGTCATAGAATGAGGCAAGATAGATGTAACTAGTGACACAAAATAGATTTGTCATTGTAGTATGGTGATGAGGAAATCAGATAAAGAACTAAGTGAGCATACAAGCACGAATTCACTTGTTAGAGGATAAAAACACTTATATGATAATCTCAAACAAAAAAGAGCATTATAGGTAATGAAACAAAACACACTCATTTATTGAAATAGATATTTTTGAGTTTTTTGAGGAAAATTAAGCTAGAATTAGGTGCAAAGAGTTATTTTAGCATTTATTTCTTGGGATATTATGTGCCTTGGGCATTGCATGGTCTCTTGGCCATAAATGATATTTATGACTATATTTGACATTTTCCTACCACATTTAGGGTTTTAGTCCTCATTTTCTCCATAAATAGAGCAGGAGGCCCCTGTGTATTTTGTTGGAATTTGATGAGCTTGAAGAGAAATATACATGCTTTCATGAGCTTGGAGAAGAAATTGGTTTTGTGAAGTGGATGAATGGCTTATTTGCTTGGATGATGGAGAAGATTGTTTGCAGGATTCCATAGCTTGGTGAATTGTGATGTTTTCCTAATTTGTCTATTGTTTCCTTTGTTATCATTATGTTTCATGTTTCTTAGCTGCTATTAAACATAAAAGTATAGGTTGAGACATGTTCTTTGAGGCACCTCAATCCTCCTGTTTGTTATAGCCTTTATTTTTTCTCTTTTAGCCATCTTAAGGAATTCTTTACTGCTCCTTAGGTCCACCAAAAATTGTTTTTTGTTTCATGTATGGTTAGTATGCTAGGTTACAAGTAAGATTCATGGTATGCCTTGCTTATTTGAAGTTCTCAAAACCTTATCTTGAAGCCTTTCTGTGGAATATTGATTGCTTAGGTTAAGATAAAGAGTTCTTGTTCGATCTTGCCCTTTGTCCATGCTTGTCAACTTATTTCAAAGTTCCCAATAGCTTGAAATATGATTTTTAGGAGTTCCCTCTTCATAAATTAAGTTATTTGTTTAAATCTTGAATGTTTTCCCAAAATCTGAAGGTGAATTTCTAAAGTTAGGAGTTCTAATGCTTCTATGTTTCACTGGAATGTTCATCTTATATTTTATCAGTTTGAGTATTGTTCTTAGAGATCAATGATTTGCCCTACCTCATGAGTTATGCTTCAGACTATATATGTGTAGTACCTCTTAGTTTTTTCCCCAACTTGATGTTCATTACACCATCATACATCACTTTAAGGATCCATTGACCTTGCTAAATCGGCCCTGCAATACACTCTGTTTCATCATTTAGAGACCCTTGAATTTCACTTGACTCCATATCCCAATGGCTTTGACATGCTCTCACTCCACCTATTCCTTTTAACCATCTTTCCCAACCAAAACAATCAACAAACCCTACACCTAACAACTAGCCTAAAATCAAAACCCTAAAGAAAAAAGAACACATCCTTTGCACCAATAGAGAGATCCCTCTCTGAGTCCAGGAAGGCTAGGTCCTTGAACTCCAAAGATTGGTTCCATGTTACCTTGTCATTTGATCTGACAATCTGCCAAATCACGGGACTCTAACAGAAACTTCGAAATTCCTAAGCCAAGAGGGAGCTTAGGTACATTGCTTGTGTAGGAATGAGTACATTCCTTTATTGGAATATTTCCTCCCTAAATTGAGAGGGCAGGATATACACATCATTATTTTCTTCAATTGGGAAGACATAATTGATGATTGGGTGATCATCTGGCATCCGATACTCTTTGAGGATGAGATAGGGAACTCAATATAAGAGTAGTCGTAGAGGACCTATTATTTGAGGAATGGGAATTTAAGATAAGAATAGTCCCAATGGAACACACCTTGAAAACCTGAGTAGGGTATGTTCCAAGAGAGACAATGATTAGTGTGTTTATAAATCATTGGTCTTACCAGAATTGAGCTCAGATCTTGTGGAGATATAGAGTTGTTAGTCAAGTCCTTACTATGTGACAATGTTGTTAGATATGGTGCTATACAAATGGGTTAACAATCCAATTCTTCTTATGATAAATTATCCATATTGATAATGACCAAGTACCATTATGAATACCTCCCTATTTAAGAGGGAGTGTTGAAAAGTGTAACTAGGTTCAATCTTCATAATGACATGTAATTTCTACTTTTGTAAATGATGTAATGACAAAAATAAAAACTTATTATTTAAGCCTTGCTTCATGGGTTTCATGAGAAAGTGATTTTATTTTAGATGGCTCCCATTGAGAGCCTTAGGATTTGTCATTTAAAGTCAAAGGATTAACGTCATGTATGAATAGCTCTTCTTGACCATGTATCAATGTATATGAGTCTATGAGAATGTCTAAATAACCCTCCAATGACAAGCACAATCCTCCTCTTCCTATGTCAGAATCAAAGATAAATGTAGGAATTAATGTCTGCTTATATAATGGAGACACATTGGTTCACATGGCTCATGTCGGCTTATTTATGAAAGAAAAACTACTATATATACACAACTAGGGTCGTCGCTGAAGACACGGTTTAGAATTTTCATACCTCTGATATTTTCAGTGGATAAGACATCGAGACAGTTTCGGATCTCCATAGAAAGGTCTCTCTGCATTTCAGATAGTATGGGTGACAAATGCTAAAGGGAATCAGATCCCTCTAGAAGCTCAGATCACAATGGAATCAAGTCTAATATGGAAGAAAGATAGAACCTCATATTACAGTGATAGGCAAAGGAACAACACTTTGGATTTCAGAAGAAGAATCTTGGTGCCACAGTAGTAGAACATAGGATGGTCAATAAACCACAATTTGGTGGTATATAGAGGCCATAGTTCAGTGCCCTGAAGGAGCTATTCTTTAGTGATGTATCATAGTGTTTCGATGTTGTTAGAGTGGTCATAATTTGGTGACTTTACATTGACATGTTTCAGTGTCATGCTTAGTATATATATATTTTGTTGAAGAGATGATCTCAGTTTGAGGAAGATCGAAGCGTAAGAGAATCAAATAAGAAGGTTGAGTATGTATTGGTCTTGGAGTGGCTAAATATGTCAAGGGTATTCGTCTTGGTGTTCGTCAATTGGAATCTCTATAAGAAGAATTTTTGCAGGTTTTCCTCTGATAGCGTGAGAGGTTTTGTCCCTGTCAAAGCCTACATACTGTGTGTCTTGTCTATTTATGTTCATGAATTGGTTATTGTTTGATGACTAAGAACACTAATAATATAATAAGAATAATATCCTATTTTAAAGAAGTAAAAATAATTCACAAGCAGCCACTGATAGAATGTAAATCATATAAAGCTAATTCCTTATATTTCTCAACACTTGGAAGCCTCGAATAAATTGAAAAGGAACTCAATCTGCCTGTGGGAGCTTATCTGTGATATATCAGACACCTTTGGAGAGGCTTGGATTATTTGCAGTGATAAAATAGCTTTTGAAGAAGTCTTTAATTGGTGACTTGGGATAGACCCGTGACTCTGGAGATTTGAAGTGCATTTTGGAGGACTTGGATCTGAGTTTGAACAGTAGAAAATTACCTCTTTGAGCTAGGCCCAGTGACATATAAATATTTGCATCATCACTAGTCTTGAAACTCATACTTTACCTCAATATCTCATAGCTCAAAACTATGGTCCCTAGGATCTGAATATCGAAGAACTATGGAGGGTCGTTGTACCTTAGATCAGAATTTGAAGAAGACACTTGGAAGCATGTTTTGAAGTGGAGCAAGCCTTGAACCAGTTTGAAATACTCTTGAAAGAGTGTTGATTGTGAAGACTCTTATGGAACATTCTTAGAGTATACATCCTCACCCTTGGAGCCAACTTTGAATATTTGTGGAGATCCGTGGAGACTGTGATGCATTAGTCATCATGACGCCACCTTGGAAAATTTTATTTGGGTGAAATGAAGAGTTGTGACGACACTTTCATGTGAAGACAAAGTTGTCATTGATGAGCTAAGTGCCTTGGAAATCGTTTGATGGTAGTGCGGAAGGTGAAGAGATTGGAAAGGCTCATTGAAGAATATATTGGGAGTTGTGAAGAATCACTAAACTTATCTTGACAAATTGAAGTTATGGGTTGGAGCCCTATAGGATAGGAGTCCTCAAGAAGACCAGGTTGGTGCTTGTACTAGAGATAGGGTTGGAGCCCTAGAGGTTGGATCCTTGGAAGGTAGGCTTGGAGCCCTAGAGTTTGAAGCCTCGTGAAGTCCAAGTTGTTTCTTGGAAAAGTACAGGTTGGAGCCCGATGGATTGTATATTGGTGTCTTCATCTAGGGTTAGAGCCCTACACTATATTTTACTCTATTTATTTTAAAGAAGAGGATTGAATTCCTCATCATTATTTATTAATAAAATAATTTTCTCGATATTGTTCATTTTATGTTCTAATTATAAGTGATCTTAACTGGTAAAAATAAAAATTGAAAAGAAATATTGATTCACCCCCCCCCCCCCCAGTATTTCCAACATTTTCTTACACTCCCACAATGTATAAGTAATTTATAGCTTGAGATTTTTAGCATGTAACTTATTTGGCATGATTGTGCCTAAGCTTTCCTTGAAGGTTTAATACTAAGTTTACTAAGGTGTTATTTTCTATGGTGACATTTATTTGATTTGTTTATACAAGTCATCTGGCGCAATAGTGGTCACTATTTCCCAACTGAAGAAAATTTGTTCGAGTTTTTTCTTTTATGGGGAAAAATGACATTGACAATATTGTTGATGTTGAGGTATATATTGTATAAATCCTTTATAGTCTACTTTAGTTTTTATTCCAGTGTTCATCGTCTTTCATGTCTTATGCTCTGCATTGTATCTTCTTTCTTTTTTCAGAAAAGAAACTCAGTATTGATAGTAAGAAGCAAGAATTGAAGAAAGAGGAGAACAATAACATTGGAGTGACAAAATGCAAATGAAAGAGAGAGAGAGAGAGAGAAGAGAATTGGTCTAGTGGTACCTGCAGAGCCAATATCCTGCATAAGACACACACATAGAGACTGATGGTCAAGTCTTCAGATTTGGTGAATTCACCCGCAATGCCTTGGCAACAAAATTATAATGTTTTGAAGTGATCAAACAATATTTCATGTGTAAATTGTACTCCAAACAATATTAAGTTGGAAACTCATATTGTAATACTTTATATTTTATATAATATAATTTATGTGGTTGAGATTATTTATATTTTCACTTGATATTATTTAGTATTGTAATTAACATATGTAACTTTGTGTTTTCGTATTAGATGAACATTTATATTGCATGATTTTTTATTTTTTTATTTAGTTGCGTAATGATATTAATCAATTTATGTTGATTAATGATGAACATATAAAATCAATCTAATCCTACTAAATTAGTGTTTTATGTTGATTAATGATGAACAAAAATAAAATGAATATACAACTAAATTAGTTTCTTATAATGATTGTTAATGAAAGTAAATGAAATGAATATAAACTACTAAAGTAGTAATTTATATAATGAATATGAAAATAACAAAAAACGATAAATGACTATTGTAAATGATAAATTTGTGATCACAAATGATGACTAAATTTTGCATGTATATGATTAAAAACTAATTTACAATATATCTTCTAAAATGACCAAAATTTAGTCATATTTATTTGTTCATTAATTCATTTCCAACAATGTCTAAAATTTGCATATATATGAATATTAGTATCCAATCTACAGTATCTTATAACGCGACAAACATTTTGGTCATATTTCTTTGGTCTTTAATTGGTTATCTCGGGTGATCATTTAGTAGTATATTTTGTTGTATATTTGGTCATTAATTGTGTCAATTAATGATTAAATCAATGACTAAATCAATGACCAAATTAATGACTAAATATACTACTAGAAAATAAAGTTGAGACAAAAAATTGATTACTAAGCTAAAAGTGACTAAAATTTGGTCGTGTTATAAGATACTATAAATTAGCTACTATCATCACCGACCAAAAAATAGTCATTTATATGCAAATTTTAGTCGTTTTTTAGTAACTAATTAGCCATTTTGTATTAGACGTCTAAGTTAGCGCATATTGATCCATTGGCTGAGCTAGAACTAGGTGACAAGCTAGGAAAGGGGCTCAGTGACTGCACAATTGCGCAATTCAAGCAGTCAAGGGTGAACCTTAAGCCTTGAGATTGTGCAATGTGCAGTCCAGGCTAGGCTGAGGAAGAAAATTGTGCAATTTTGGAGTTCAATGTGATAGGATGAGGGGATGGGTGCTAGAGTATCCCATTGTGTAGTTCTAGGAGACAAAGGAGGTCAGGCTCTTGTGAAATTGCACAACTCATGGGATCAAGGGATGAGATTGAGGTTAGAGATTGCACAATGCATAGTTGAGGCTAGGTTGGGAGGATAGATTGCAAAATTTTGGGAGCTAAGGTCTGGACTTGAGCACTGAAACTGTGTAGTGCAGCAGTCATGGGAAGCAGGAATTGTGCATTATGTAGTTTCAAGAGGCAAGGTCACATCTAGAGGGTTGAGACTGCACAATGCACAGTCATGAGGGGAATTTTGAGGTCTAAAATGGGCCTCCTAAGAAAAATGTACAACCAAAATAAACTTTATAAGAACCAATAGGATTCAAGATGATGATGTCAACCATGGGGGATGATTCACCATTTTTGGAGTTAAAAAATAAAAATATTAAAGAATAATAAAATAATAAAACTATATTTCAACTCGTATTCTCAATTTATCTCCCTACGAGTTTACTAAAATTTTGAGCGGAAACACTCATTGGATGTAGAATATGATTTATCATCCAAGGAGTACCCTTGTTGCATACTTTTGATTGTCCCCGATACACGAAAAATGAGAAATACATGAAAAAAACGTGATTGCAATTACGTTTTTCATGTATTTCTCATTTTTCGTGTAGCAAGGTCCATCAAAAGTATGCAACAAGGGTAATTCTTGGATGAGAAATCATATTCTGCATCCAATGAGCGTCTCCGCTCGAAATTTGAGTAAACGCATAGGGAGATAAGTTGAAAATACGAGTTGAAAAATTTGTTTTTTCCTTTTTCCCTCAAAAAGTTGATGATGTAATCAAATTGTATTTTATTGTTTCCACTATTATTTTATAATTTCCTTAGGAGGCCCATTTTAGGCCTCAAAATTCCCCTAATGTCAGAAAGGCTAGATGAGGCTAAGTTACTTGGTCAGAAAGTTTTTGGAAATTTACCAAGTGTGGGATCGGTAGGCTAATGTGAACAATGATAAGATTTTGATTGAGATCACACACTTATAATACTTAATGACACAAAAACATAGATCATCGAGGACACATGAACAAAAAACTTCCCTTAATGCGACAACTTTACAACAAGTGTAGGGACTATCTTTTTTTTTTAAACAATGCAGAATAACTAGGACTACAATCATGTAGTGTTTGGACCAAATGTAGTGAGCCACAATTTGACCTCCCAGCCTACTCCTTGGGTACTCTCCTTCCTCGCAGACCCTCGAGCTACAATGCGGTTGTACAATGGAGCAAGTTTACTCGCTGATAGAGGTGAGCCCTTTTTGGCTCAAGATTCCCCTCTCTAATGTCCTCTACCTCAAAAAACTCAACTATAGTTCGTAACCACTCACAACGCCATAATATTCTCCATCCAACAATAGGGTAAGCCCCAAAAAAAATGGTTATCCATACACCTATTATTAGAGAAAACGTTCAGCCTCTAGGATTGATGGACCAGTTGAAACTTATTTTTCTTGAGTGTCCCCATAAATTATCATTAAGACCATAATTCTCGTTAAAAAAAAAAAAAAAATCATATTCGAAAAAAAAAAAAATCCTTAACGTTCGAGCCTTACATCACTCATCAACATAATTCATATGTTTTTGTTTTTATGCTCATGGATAAATTGAACCAAGCCATGTTATTTCATATTAATAGGAGTCCAGTCAAATCACCAATGAACTTGTAAGCTATAAATGGTGAATCAATCAAGCAAGTTTAGGATTGAATTACCGTTAACATTTTTTTACAGCCAAATACATGGTACATATATGAGTTTCACTTGCACACAAAGCCCTCTAGCTATTTCCATGCTACCATGTTCAACTGTAAGAGTAAATGTAACCTTGATATGAATGTGTTCATCATCAACCTAAGAGACATGAACACGGATGCTTTGGATCTTTGAATTCTCTTAGATACTAATAATAATAATAAAAATCATCCATAAGCTCAACATCCAATTCATCTATGTCTATTACATCGTTCTTGGAATGTCATTATGTCCTCTCATAGACTATTGTATTAGAATTAATCATACATGAAACCATTGCATAGTTTCTTCTGATATTCAACTCCTAACGTGTGTATTTACTCTATATGATGGCTTAACATCTAGTCCATATCTGGCTCTTACGCGGTATCAAGTTCCATCCATCTGGTCTGAGGTTGATGATAGAGAGATAGAAAAACCTAGATACAATAAATTTATGTGGTTCTCCCCAGCATCTAGCAAGTAGGATTATATATAGGATCAGGGGGACTTGAAGATATTGTCCCAAGTAATCAGCGACCTTTCGTTCATTCCCACTCATGACTTGGATCAATGTTGGATTCCATTTCTTTTTTCTTGCTCATAAAATAATCTACCCCACATAATAAATAACCCACGATGATCTAAGTTCAATCATTTTCTCTGTGCTTCTTTTTTTATGAAGTTTCCACCCATGCCACCGCTCTGTAATTTTTCATCATTTTTCTTTAAATAAAAACTGAACCACTCAACAAATTTCTTACCTTACTCATCCATTAGTTGCTCCACGTGGTGAGTGAATTAGTCCATCTGGGCATGAAAATTTCACTTATCTGTGATGTGATATCCTTACTCATCTGGTAATTTCTCCATCTGGGCGTGAAAACTTCACTTATCTGTGATTTTATATCATTACTCATCCAATAATTGCTCCATCTGGGCGTGAAAACTTCACTTATCTGTGATTTTATATTTTACCATGCAGAATTATACATAGAATTAATGAAATTCTAGAGGATTTTGAGACAATTACCTCCATTCTAGGGGGTTTTATTCGAGAGAATCATATTACCTGCTTATGACATAAGCATCTAATCACATTAGAGCGCATGATTTTGATGTTGATATTAGAGGGGAGGATTTCCATGAAAATATAAAATTCTAAACTTAGTGCAGGATCCAACAACCAAACTAAAATTATAGAAACGTTGTAGATAAAACTCAAACATTGTTGTTTTGGAAGAGGATAGCATTCAAGATATCTCTCGTTAGTTTTTTTTTATCATGTCAAGGAGGAACATAAGCTCTGAGGGTTTTGTATTATCCTATCCTTGCTTCATTCCGATTTTTAATGGGATAAAGATAAGAATATTAAAGTTAAAAAAAAAAAAATTAGTTCAGTGTAATGAAATGAAAATGCCTAATAGACATTACAAAATCCGGGTGTCAATATCAGATAACGTTTTGGAGTGAAAATAGCATCTCCATACCACTCAAGTTACTGGAAAAAATTAAATGGTTACATTTGTATATTTGGGGGTGTTATATTAAAAAAAAAAGATTTTTTTTTTCTTTTATATCTTTTACTAATGTAATATTTATAGGAAATTATAGAAATTTTACCGCAAGTTTAGGAATAGTCTTACATCACCAAAGTTACTTGATATTTATAGATAAATTTATTAGCAAACATTTTGTTAATTATAAATTTATATTGTTTTTCCCAAATTCGTTTATAAGGGATATGGAGCTTGGTTTTGAAGGGATATGGAGTTTGGTTTTAAGGGATATGGAGTTTGATTGCAAATTGGCATTGATATAGATCAAATTCTGATTGATATAATTCACTATGATTTGATATTTCACCATGCAATTTCATATTTACCATGTGATTTCATATTTAATTCATTGTGAATTGATATTTCACCATGCAATTTTATATTTAATTCAATGTGATTTGATATTCAAGTGCACAAAAACACACTAATAATTCTGTTTTATATGGATATAAGTTAAGTTAATTGCACACTTTAATATTTATAATAATTGTCTCAAAATAATTACAATTCATAATTCTTTTATGAATTATGAGATGTCCATCATTTTTATATAGGTGATGTCATTCAATTGAGCAAGATAGTTTGTAACAATTTTTCAATATACACAAATTTGTAGTATTAAAAAAGAAAATATTGCAATCCAACGTAGTGATGGAAGGCATACACATTTTGAAAATAAAGAAGAAATGACATATACCATCAAGTCATTATTGTGTTCTGAATTGGTTAAACTTTCATAAATAATGACACATTGGGAAAAAACTCTTAGTAGATCTACCTATTTACCAAAAGCGAATAATGTCCCAAGTAACTCCTGAACTAATGTCATTCCAACCTTCTAAATTACATGGTTGTATTAGTTTAACTTTCTCAGAATCATTACATTCATTTAATTATTTAATTATTTTCTGTATAATTAATGGAATTTATTATTATATATTCTTGCATTATTAATACTTGATCTTAAATATGTTATATACTAAGGTATAACATTGTATCATACCATGCACTTTTAACTATACAAGCACTTATATATAAATATTTATTAATGTAGTCCTAAATTATCCATTGTTTGGAATTGACATCCCTATCAAATATGCATGTAATTTGATAATTACCATATTCTAGTCATATTCTATATAACACAATATTTATCTGTACTTATTATTAATATTAGAGTTGTACTTCCATTATTGAAATCATAAGACATTAGAAACTTATTCTCTCTCTCTTTACTAATGACAATCTCATATTATGTTATGATAATGCTACCAACCACCTTTATAATTTACATGACATAGAGTAGTCTAAGCCTACTATGATGAGTTAGATTGAGTGCATCCGAATGATTAAATCTTATAGGAATATTTTAAATTAATAGGTGAACTAAATCATCAAGAACTTATAAATGCATAAATTGTTCTTTTGGAAGTATATAATAATAACAATAAATGAGAGAACCACTCAGGTTAGTTATAATTTTTATTGATTGGTTTTATCTTATAAGGAAAATCATGGTAAATTTTGGCAGGATTCATTGGGGAACCATGGTTAGAAGAAGTACAAGAAGGAGTGGGGCAACTAGAGGGCGCAATGTGGTGCCACCACAATAGGAAACTCTTGCCACCCCACCCAATGATGAGGAAATCACAACACAAGAACAAATACCAGTCGAAGAAGTGTTGAACTTAATGAGATCATTCCAGCACATGTTTGAGGCATTAATAAACCGTATGGAACAAGATCATGGAGGACTGGTCATACAAAATGAAGCACCCCAAAACAATACAAGAAATGACAGACGTCGAGATTTGGAAAAGGTAAAATTTCCAGAGTTTTGGGGGTCCAAGGATGGTCAATATGCAGAGGCATGGTTAGAAAACATGGCTATGTGCTTTACCCTAAGAGATTACACCTCAAACATAAAGGCCAAGATGGGTATATTTCAACTAAAGGGAAACACACTACTTTGATGGAAGACATTATTACCGCAATCGGGGATGGATATCTCAGAAGTAACTTGGATTTGATACCAGGTGTGGGGACTAACCATTTTTTTGGGGGCTTACCCTATTATTGGATGGAGGATATTATGGCGTTGTTAGTGGTTACAAACTATAATTGAGTTTGGTAAAAAAATTATTTTTTAAACAATGATTAGTCCTTACAACAAGTGCAACACTAAAGATACACTTTGCAACAGTCGTGATGACAATTGTGTGAGTGCTTAAAAAATTGGAAATGATTACAACAAAATTTTACATGGTTAGATCAACTCATTTCACAAAGGTAACCCCTTGAAACCACCAAAACATGCTTACACACATTGTACGACAACTAACATGTGCAAATACGAATTTTTTGATATCTTACAAACGAGACCGAAACACTTCAAGGAAAAACATGGAATGAGTTTCAATTTTTGCGACGATAATGTACAAGACCAAGGAAGGCTCCGAAATTGGACATAGGCTGAAATTTTGGAGGGTGTTGTAGCAGAAAAAACACTTGGTGATAGACAAGTAGAATTATAGTTTCTCTGCCTTGGTTAACACTTTCGTGCAGGGTCTTGGTTCTTCGGGGAGTATTGATTCATCATGTAGATTACTTTGGCCTCCCCAATTATTCCATGAATAAACATTGTCCTCTTTATACCTTCTCGTTTGAACACTGCATAAGTTTCAACAATATTGCAATGTTTCGAGTTGGGAAGGGTATTAAAGTTTGCTAGATTTAGACTTTTAGATTATAATTTTCATTTCTGGTGTTTCTCTGCTACTAGCATGCCTAGACAGTACCCCAACGAAGTCACTACAGGAACACAAACATTTCTCTGCTGCCATTGAGGCTAGTCAATACCCTGACGAAGTTTCTTGCTTCACCTCTCTAAGCAGGAAGCCTTTTTTGCTTACACCTTTATTTATTTATTTTATAGGATTGTGCATCAACACTTATTCATTTTATGGGAAAAAGAGGGATCCTGAATTATTGAGAGAAGGAGAGATTGTTCCTTTAGAGAATCATATAAATACCTCTTGTGAATACAAATTGGATAAGAGTGAATACACTGAAATATAAAAAACTGAGTGTGGGCATACAATTTTTTAAATATACACAAGTTCATTGCTTAACCAAAACTTTCTGTACAGACATATCATATTTTCTGTCAGAACTTCATCAACCAAAAGATATAACCAAAACAAGGAAGATGGAAGGAAGGTTAGCCAAATGTTGAAATCTCGCAAGACACTTTTCAACTCAGCCACATAAAAAGAAGTAGGGAAACACCTTCACACACAACACTGATTTACATGACAAAAACAAAAAACAAGCGAAAAAAAAGAAGAAAAACTATGTACGTAGTGTATGGAACTGTCCCAGATCATCAGTAAAAATAATGTTTTAAGTCTTGGCATTGACAAGGAGAGACTCGATCTTCTTGTCTAGTGATTGCAAAAAATATGTGTGTTGGCCAAGCTTTTCGTGAACAATAAAAGGTCCAATCCACAGGGATTGAAACTTAGTGTGTTTTCCTTTGTCCTCGTGGGTTGTTTACAACTTCAAGACTAAGTCACCCACACTAAATTTATTCCTCCATGCATACTTATTATCAAACTACCTCTTGATATGACTCTGGCGAAGGTAAAAAATTCTTTTTCTTTCAACCTTCCTTCCTGAAACTTGTGAAAAGTGTCTATCCTACGTTGAACTAATAAACATGTCAATTGCCCTAGGATTCTTATGAAAGTTGGAGGGCATACAAGTATATGTTAGGGGGAAGGATGGATTCTTTTCCATACACCAAGAAGTAAGGGGATGTGTTCAACGAGGGTTTTGGCGTGACTCGGTCAACCCATAGGGAATTTGCCAAAGTGGAGTGCCAGTTCTTTTGTTCAAAGAATATGGTGTTCTTAATGATACATATAAGGTTCTTATTTGTGGACTCAACAAGACCATTTCCCTGCGGATAGTAGTTAGCTGAATGTTTCAATACAATTCCATTTTCTAATGTGAAAACATATAATTTTAATGATGAAAATTATGTTTCATTATCGAAAAAAAGTGAATTCAGAATGTCAAACCTTGAAATGATATTATGCTTAAGCAAGCTGATGAATTCATGATCATTCACCTATTCAAGCGGAACTACTCCTATCCACTGCATAAAGTAGTTTATAGCAATGAGGATATAGTGGTGATGCTCTGAAGAATGCAAAAATATTTATCCAGTGAAATATATGCCCCACTGTTGAAATGGTTCTTCCACTATGATATGCTACAATGGGGAGGTTGACTTCTTATTTCGACCATCACACTTTTGAAAAACAGGAAACTTGTAGGCATAGGCGTGAGAATCCTTAAATAACGTAGGACAATAGAAACTGGCCCACATAAATTTATGCGCAGTTTTGTTACATGCGAAGTGTCTCGCAACTAGTCCGTCGTGGATTCATGTAGTACTCTCTCTAAATTGTGAAATTCTAGGAACCTGAGCAACACTCCATTATGGTGCTTTCTGAAAATCACACCATGCACAAATTGATAAGATAATGCTTAAGTCTGATTTCCCTCTTTTTTCTTTTAGATAACTTGGAGGGAACGATGTCGTGCTTAAGGTATTGGCACACATCTGCGTACCAAGATTTTTTGATGGTAGTGGGGGAAGCTCACTCAACATTATACATTTTGATCTCTTGCACCCATCTGGAAGAATATTCATCTTATGCATCTATTGCTTCTGCTACTAGCCGACAAAAACTGTGGCCCTTAATTGTGTGAACTGCCTTTAACTCTAAGTCGTACTCTTGTAAACCAATAATCCAGTTATCTCTTTTCTCACCCAGATTTTGTTGAACGAGCAGTGATCTGACTATTGGGTGTGAGACAAAGATGATGCAATGAGTTTTCAAGAGATAGGCCCAGAAGTGCTTTACCGCCTTATATACTGTGTAAGATTGTTAGTCAATGACAGGGTATTTGAGTTCAGGTCCTAGAAGGCTAGCGATCATGAAAGATATTGGCCGCTCATTATTCTTATCATCATTTTTCATAAGCACAACAACGAGAGAAGTGTCATAAGCAAAAGTGTAGAGAAAAAAATTACTAAAATATGGGTTGTACAAAGCAAGTGTTATTTCAATAACTTGCTTAATACGAGAAAACACATCCTTTTCCCTTTTTTCCCATCTTTAAATTGCATCCTTCTTCACCATATCCTGTATTGGATTCATGGTTTAAGTGTAATCAGAGATGAACCAGCAGATAAAGTTGATTTTCCTCAGGAAGGACAACATTGTTTTCTTGTCCACAAGGAAAGGAATCTATGTAATTTCTTTGACCCTCTCCAAGTCTACTTTAATCCCAATTTTTTCAATGATGTGGCCAAAGAGGTTACCCTAAGAAACTATGAAAGTACTCTTTTTGGATTAAAGGATATCTCATACTTGTGACATCGCTCGAATATTTTCTTCAGGTGGCTTATGTAGTCAGATCTCTTCTTGGAAAATACCATGACATCATTAAGATATACCACTACACTCTGTTCGACCAATATACAGAATGCGATGTCCATGGAAATTTGAAATTTCACACCGAGATTGATCAACCCAAATGGAATTCTTTTAAATACAAACGTGCCCCACTTCATGTGAAATGTCGTCTTTAGTTTATTAGGCTCTGAGACTAGAAACTGGTTTTAACCAGAATATCCATCCAACAAATAAAACATCTTTGACCCCAATACTATTTGTAGTATTGTTCCATAGATGGCATGGGGTGATTATCGTTTTCTGAGGCACGGTTCAAGTTGCTGAAATAAACACACAAGAGGATTTTCTCTGAATTCTTTCTCACCGGGACTAAGTTTGATGCCAAGGTAGAATGTCGCACTTTGTATATGATCCGAGCATCCAAAAATTTCCTCAACTCCTTTTCAATCAAAGGCTCAAGCATTGGATGTACCTTTCGTAGCTTTTGTTAGAACGGATTGGCCCCTTCTTTGATCGGAATCACATGTTGGATTATTCATGTGTCATAATTTTTGAGCTCGTTGTATGTCCACAAAAATGCATCTCGGTACCATTTGAATAAGAGGATGAAAGCTTGTCGCTCCTACATTGTGTAACAACTACCAAGATTAAGAAACTTCAAATCCTTTTCTATCCCAAGATTTATTTCCTCGTGCAATAGAATTGAACTATAGGTTTTTGCATTGATTGGACCTCGAAAACGGTTCTGAAAGTCATACAAATTTTCCAATGATGCCACACCTTTCGACATGGGGTTCTATTTTCTTGCACTAGCTACATCCTATAATGCTTTCTCGTGCTCGTCTTCATCGATAACTGCATCCTTGAATACATCATCATTTTCCATGAAGTGTAGTATATCTTAGTCATCATTGAAAACATGTAAGTTAGTGATATTGGTAGGGACATATTCTTAATAAATAATCTCTACAGAAAAATTGTCCTTAAGTGGTGATAACCTAGAATCAACATTTGCTAATGCATCAATAGATGTGTTGCATATTCTAGGAACATAATATTGAAATCTTGGAAATGCAAAATAAAACACCATACCTCTTATTGGTAACTTTTGAGATGAGGTGTCACACAATGTATAGCATCACATACCTGTCATATGATCATTTTTTAGTCACCTATTGCTTCGAGGACTGCAACATTGAGGTTGATGGCCCTTTGAAAATCCAAGATGAGTGCTTCATATTCCGCGGTGTTGTTTATGCACTCAAATTCCAGGCGACCTCAGATTAGATGTTTACTCTATCGTGGGTCTACTAAAAATAAACCAGCTTTGGAGCCCTCCTGTGTTTTGGAACCATCAAAATATAATTTCCAAACATCATATGTACAAGGACCATGTAATAAACTAGTACTACTATTACTACTACTACTAACTAAAAAAATTTCCTTTTCGCCAGTTGGACTGGGAAGGAGTTCCAATTGTGTTTCTGGTGGAACTAGGGATGGCTGAGAAAGATAAAAACCCAGATGAATTTCCAAGAAGAAAATTCCAAATATAATATCTACAAAAGCCATTGGTTCATTCTTACCATCGAAGGGAGTGACAGTGTGTTTCATGTACTGTTATGAGTTCACCTGGATCTGATTGTTGCTTCCCTTGTATGAAATCGATAAATGTGACCAGCCTGTAGAAAAATACCCTTGAATCTTGTTGGACCAATCCCTTCTCAACAACACACCATATTCTTCTGGAATGTCCATAATTAATATATTTATACATTGGTGAACTCGATTATTGTATGATAAGTGAACAAGCACATTTCTGAGTTCACCAAGTGCATGGACAAGATTCATGTCCAAATGAATGATCTATGCATATGTTTTATCCCATTTTGTGTTGATTTTATTTGCAATAGATAAAGGAATTACTTTCATCGATGCACCGGAATCAACAAAGAAATTGTGTACAATATAATTTAAAATTTCAAATGTTAACAAAAAAAAGGGAAGAGTGTGTTTGCATCCATCGTTAAAGCATTAAGTACAAATTTGAGGGGACTAGAGGACTTAGCAGATCCCTTCTCGAAAGAACCATCATTACCTGAGGTGTATTATATGAGTGCATGGAGGAGCATGCTATGTTGGATCGAGATATTTGTCAGTTCAAAAATTGAAATATTCACGCGAGCTTTCTTCATCTCTTCAACTATGTTGTAATCCAATGTGGGAGATATTGCTGAAGTGTCTTGAGGAGTAACTTGGTCTGCGACTTGCGAAGTGATGGAGTTTCCTTTACTGCTTGCAAAAGTACTTTTCATTGTAACCACATTTCCAGACTTGCTCTGAGTGTTTTGGGTTGCGTTGATGGGAAAATTGATATTCCTTAACAAATTCTCTTTCAATTTCTGCTTCTTCAACTCTAGTTCGGTGGCCAACCCTTGGCTTCTCAAACTATACCAATTTTTCTGCTTCTGGGTTGGGCCATCACTCAATGGATACTTTTTGGCAATGCATTTTTCAACTGCGAGTACGTAGCTGAATGTGTTCACTACGTGCCCCACACTTTGAGTTTCTTCTGTCACAACATTTTCTTCCTTTTCTTTCATAGGCTCAGTCTACTCATCAGAAAGTCTTGTGTCAATAAAATGCACAACAAGAGCATTCATTTTGTGGTTCCATTGTGGGCATGTTTTTTCTAAATGATATTCTTGGTGAAATGAACAACATTATTCCATGTCCATACTCTAAAAATTTAGCACAACATTCTAGCTATGCACATACTTGGATGGTTGGTTGTTGTTGCTGCCATAGTTGGAAGTCCTTCTCAAAAAGTTGAACTTGGGAGGCTTGTTGCTCACAGTGGTCTTCCTTGACCTTTGTTTCGATTCTGCCAACTCATTTGATGGAATTTTGATGGTGCGGGTCAAGCTCTCAAGATTGAAAACTTCTTTCTCCTGGCCTT
This sequence comes from Pinus albicaulis, assembly GCA_034641835.2. Lineage (NCBI taxonomy): Eukaryota > Viridiplantae > Streptophyta > Pinopsida > Pinales > Pinaceae > Pinus > Pinus albicaulis. The sequence continues at coordinate 681,340,323 of CM076580.1, read as the reverse complement.
ACTTACGGAGGCCTGATACCTTTTGCCTAAGATGACCCCAATCGCACACAAGTATTTTTCCACTGCAATTGCTTCTTCATAATTTTTAGCGAGAGTTTAGTTAACGTTTATTTTCACGAAATGCACAATGCATGTTCATAAGGCAGACATGTAGTAATCTATAGTGATGGAGTCATGAGGTTTTATTTTTTCCAGAAATTTATTCAAAATACGGTTAAACCTCTGATTAAAATATTTCACTTTTTCTTTGTGTTAATTCTTGCAACTAGGGCCAAATTCCACATTGGACATCTCAGATGATTATGATAATAAATTAATTAGATTCCTCTTTTTGAGAGGATCAAAATCGACCTAAATATCACCCCAATCGATTAAGAATAAGTTAAGATATGAATTAATATACTATTTTATGGATTGGCCTAACTGCATGTTGATCTGGTTAAAGCCCCAAGTGGTCACTCACAACTTATAAATAGAGGCGAACTCAAGCTCATTTTCACACATTCACTCATTAGATCTTCTCCGTGCTATTTTTCATTTTTGGTCGTATTTTCGATTTCTTGGCTCGCACAGGTATGTCGGAAGGAGATCATGCAATGACACAAAGTGGATCGGGGTCAAAGACTAGTGCACATTTAAGATCTAAGTCTATTAAAGCAGAGTCACATGAATCTAAGGCCTAGGTATCGACCCTGTTGAAGCAAAGCCGTGGGCAGGATGTGTTGTGCCCGCGACCAAGGTGCCAAAGTTGCCAGCACAACATGTTAAGAGCGCGGCCAAAGCCCTGAGGTCAAATCGGGTTGTTCTAAAGCTCAACCATGGGCACAAGGTGATGTGGTAGAGACTCAGAGCCCTAGAGCTGCGGGTTGAGTGTATTAAGGCTGTGGCTCAAATATTTACTAGGTATATTGGATTTAGATCACCTTTAGTTGATTTCACAACGCTTCCAGACATCATTCGTTCAGTCACGGTTGCGTTAGAGTGTCATTGGCAGTCTCCTGGATTCAAATCTAGGTCTTCAGAGTTGAGATCACTTGGTGATCTTTCATATCCGTGTTTTGGTGTTATAGATCTATACATTTTTACATCATATTTGTTTTTTTCCGCTGCATATGTATCTTCGGTCCTCATTCATTATTAGGCATGTTCATCAGTTTTCTACAGTCAGTGTCAATGCACTTCAGTACTCAGATTCAGTTTCCTTCATGCAGAAGTATGAGTATGGTCTTAGTGCTTGTATGCTTTTTTTTTTCTGCATCATAAATATATGTACTCATGGATCATTTTACTCTTGTTGTTGTATAATTAAATGAAGATATAAGAAGAATAATTTCCAAGGGTTTTCCCCATAGTGGGTTTTGCCCTGGCCTCAGACCAATCCTGGTGTCTCTATGTGTTCATGCTTCTCTTCCTTTGATATTTTATTTTATGCTACTTAGATGATGATGATGATGATAGTATTGTTATTTCCACATAGTTTCATTTTCTGATGGTTAATGATATAGATTTTTAAATTGGAAAAATTATTTGGGGTGAATGCAACATGTTAATGAAGAAAATATAAAAGTAAAGAACAAAGTTGCTTTATGAAAACTTACCATGGTATCAGAAATGGCTGAAGAAAATCCATGGAGATCACCCCAAGGAGACACTTCTATGGAAGCAAGGAAAGGATGGTAGAGACCTAAAATAATTCTAGGGTATGAAGAAAGCCCTAGGAAGTTAGTGGATAAGGGTTTGAGAGGAACCCTGGGATATGGTAAAGTCTCGAGATTCGGTATATGAAACCCTCGCATGGCCTTTGTGAAGATTCTCAAGCAATTTGGATCAGTTTGACATAAATGACCTGGTTATTGATAAAGTTTCTTATTGAAGGCAATACTACTTTATGATCTATGTCTGACTCTTGAAGGCTGGTTCAATAGGGAGAGGATCATCTCTCGTTAGAGATAAGTATTCCTTGACTTATAACCCTTCATTCTTGTTTATGCTTATAGATCTAATTTCTATGATTATTGTTCCTAGTCATTACTTATGACATGTATATTTGAGAACCTAGATATATCTAACCTCTATGATGAGAGGAAAAATGGCTAGATTGGGAAATGAAAAAAAAGTGGACAAATGCAACTAGATCAGGAAAAGTAAAGACAATTACATCCAGAAAAGGTAAAGAGGCACTTGCGCACTAAAAGTTTCCTATGTGAAGATACACAGGTAATACCGTAAGGCATGCATGGTATATTGTTTTAATGTTATGATTTAGCTACAAAATTGGATGGCTAGGTAATCCCTTCGATATATTGAGAATTCCTTACTTCTTGGATGGCTCATGCATGCATATATAAGAGTGATTAGGATTATGTTTACTATGATGAAATGGTACACTTGGTATTAAATGGTTTGATCATGATAATCTACTTGATTCTACAAGAGTACTTGATGTGATTGTCGATCATGGTTATAGTAGCATAACCTAATGTGTGGCTAACATCTATTGTTTTGAGATCCTGATTCTCATTTTTGGTGGATGGTACTCTTGATTCTTGATGCGCATAAGATATGTTGGATCTCTTATGGAAGTTTACCTCATTGATATTGTTGAGTCTCAAAAGTGTTTTCCATATTCATACATATTTCCATTATGTCATAACCATTCAGCTCTCATTTCATAGCCATCTGACCTAAAACCCTACATCAAGTAACCATTTTCATAAATATATGGGTTAGGATCCTTGTCTTCCAAAGTTATTTATTTTATGTATTTAAAGTTAATTTATGATTAAAAACTAGAAAATTAACATAGTTTCATATATCTATATATGTGTTATGAGTTTTGTGACATGTGTAGGTCAAAAGGAAGCTTCTAAAAGACCTTTATGTTGCCTCCCATAACCAAATTCGAATTTGAGTGGAGAAGACCATGGGATCATGAGGACATGTGTCTCATTTCCTTTTTGTATTCAAACTCTAAGAAGATATGTGTCTCATTTCTTATTTGTGTTGAAACTCTAAAAGACATGTGTCTTATCATTTCCTATTTTGATTGTAACTCTAGCGATGGAGGGAGAAGATCATGGAATCATGAGGACATGTGTCTCATTTCCTTTTTGTGTTGAAACTCTAAAAATACATGTGTCTTATCATTTCCTATTTTGATTGTAACTCTAGATATGGAGGGAGAGATTCATGGACTCCCATTAATGAGATAACTTCTCATATTTTGTATAAATAGGAGAAGCTTTCTCCTATCATGGGTAGTGAAAAGTAGTAGTCAAAAATAGGAGAAGGAGAGAAAGGAATAGAGAGTGTTTTGTAACAAAGCTTAAGATGGAATCGGATGTAGATTTGTGAGTTTTTCAATAAAGAATTTTAGTTCTTTGATGTTGTTTTGATCACATCTTCAAGGAGCTAAGGATTACACCAAATTGGTAGCAGAGGGCCCCTGCTATTCAAGGAGGATTTGCATGTTTTCTAGATAAGTTGTTTTCAATTCTGTTTTGTCATATTTCCTTACTTAGATTGCTTTCTGAAATCATAGCTTTTAGCATTATTTCTCATGTCATTTGCTTAGATAAAGGATCCTCATGATATTGTAGTTAGTCTCTTTCTCAAACTCTTCCAATACATCTCTATTAAATGAATGGGATTCAATTGTGATATTTTGAGTTATTAGCATTTCATTTTCTGTCATTTAGTTAAAAAGAAGATCCTCATTTGTCATATCTATTTAGTGTTTACATTATAATTCTTTAGGTAGAAGCAGTAAGAGGGCCAGAAGCTTTTGGTTTCATCCTTTCTAGTAAAGGTGAAATAACCAGTAAAAGCCCCTACTGTCAATCTCTATATAAGAAATATTTTGTTCACACAATTTCAGATCAGATTCCTCATTATACTGTAGTTAGTCTCTTTCAAAAGCTTTTCCAATAAACCTCTAATTCATGAATGGGACTAAGTTGTAGTATTGTGAGTTATTGATTGTTTTGCTTCATTGGAGATCCTTATCACATTATGATTAATCTCTTTCACAAGCTCTTCCAATAAACCTCTAACTCATGAATGAGATTTAGTTGTAATGTTATAAGTTGTTTCAGCATTTCATAGGAGATCCTTACTACATTATAGTAATCTTTTTCTCAAGCTCTTCCAATAAACTTCTATCAAATGAATGAGATTTCACTATAATGTTTTAAGTTACTGTTTGTTTCAACATTTCCTTTTATGTTTTAGGAGATCCTCATTGCATTAAAATTAATCTTTTTCACAAGCTCTTCCAACAAATCTCTAACTAAATGAATTAGATTAAGTTTTAGTGTTTTGAGTTACTTTTCATTTCATGAATGTTCATTTGCACGCTAGGATATCCATGAATTAGAATGCTCTATTTTTCATCATTTTCCTAATTAGGGATAGAATTTACACTCTGTTTTGAGTCTAAGGTTTCCTTTTCTTTTCTTTTTGACATAGATTTGATTTCATCTTTTGAACATAGAGTAGCGTACTAAGTACTAAAAATACAAAACCCCCAAAAACAATAAGAAAAACACATACAACGAAGTAAGGAAGAGGTCACTTAGGCACATATAGTGCACCACACTTCAACAGTTTACTAGCCCTGGTTGATAATTTATGTTAGCAATTTAGGGCGCTAAATTGACTAGACAGATATGGTGCTGATAATACTTGTGATCGACATGATGAAAGCTCATAGAGAAGAATAATTTCACCTTGTTGGTTTATCGATTAACCTAACTTGATCCTATTGATTATTGTAGGCATGTTATTGGAAACCATGATTATAAAGGTATATTTATGAGATTGATGTTACATATTGATAAATATCTATGGTAATAGCTTGCAGTGGTACTAAATTCTTTAACTTGATGGATTTTTATTGGATCTTAAGGTTGTGATGTCACATCAACCTATCGCCCCGCTATTTCTAGTCTAGCCCTTGATGAAAGATGGATGAAACGATATTGATGATCATGATATATATGTGTTTATGATAGAAATGTCATTGCTTGATCCCTATAAAGATGGGTTGATGACATGAATGAAGTGGATTCTCATTCAGAGGGAGAACTTCTCTCCTAAGAGATTCTTTTTCATGTTGCTAGTTTATGATCTGTTGAAATATGATTTAAGTATCTGACATTGTTGATCTACAACAGAGGTATGATCATCATTCACGCAAAGGAAGGCTCATAGATGTGACTATGCCTGAGAGACACAAAATTGAATTCATGTATAATGAATTCAATCAATAATCTTAATCCATGGATATATAATTTGTCTTGTCATTGTGAACTGATTTCTGGTATTGCTAGAATTGAGCATGAAATCAGATGGTCACTTGGAAAATGTTAGTTCTACAGATGTATTGCAGATGCAAATAAGATCTATTAGTCGGGAAAGTTCGCATGTTTTAACTGAACTTGTGTGTGTGCATGTGACCATGAAATTCATATGGATATGTCATTGTGTTTGATGATTTTGCATCATGTTTTGGTTGATTGATATTGATAAATTGTGTTTGGTACTTTTGACATGATGCTTAATGATTGAGACATGTCTGGATTTATAGATCTTACCATGATTGCACATTTGGATTTGACATGATTTCATCTTGTGATGGTTGATTTTCCCAGATGACTATGTTATGCAATCATAGTGACCTTCAGTGTCGTATGTGAGTATACAGATGTATGGTTTTGTATTGGCCTCTTTATTCGTAGCATAAAGGTTGTTGTGACTTGGTATGAACATGCAATATTTAACCATGATGTGTATGCACTTACATCTAATGATGGAAATGGCCTATAATGACATGTTAAATGACAAACTTGAGATATTGACATGAAATGAAGTCAACTTGATATGTGTGCTACATGTCTCTGGTTAAAAGAATTGATAACTATGAAATCAATGTCTTTCATAATAGGTGTGACTGACTTCTAATCTTGGATGATCTGATTTAGTTAACACAACATTGATTTGAGTAAGCCTGGATATGTTGGCATGATAAGGCCTTAGGCCCATATAAAGTTTTTCTTGATGCAAACTCCTTGACTTAGATTTTTTTATATGTGATTGTTATCTGGTGAAGTCAGGATAATGAGTTCCAAGGTATGGCCTTCATTTTTTATTATGGCTTTGATTATACATACTAGTAGTCTATCATTGAAAGGTGATGAGCCTCTGAAAATATAAGTAAGAGGGATGTGACTTTTAAATATTGTAATGATTTATCATGGCATGATAAATTGATCTCTAGAATTTGGGAAAGAAATTCCATATAACAAGACTGTTGAAATGTCAAAGTGTAATATAAATCCTTGGATACTCTGATTTAAAGTTCAAATGTTGATTGAACATGATACAGAATTTGGTAGTTGGTTGAAGCATTGATGTTCCGTGTTGAAAATTCATCCATATATGATGTGTATAGAACATGATTAAATTCATGATTGCATTGCTTCACTCAGAATTTCCACCAAACATATTTTATTGGTTGAGATATTTCTCCCATGATATGTAGATGCATGAATGAAATAATGATGTTTTGGATTAGTATTGATGAGAACATTTGGATGATGCCTTAATATGAGATTTTCCATGATATCATGGATGAGAGGTCCATAACACGACTGAGTTCGAGTACAATTCCGCTAGCAAGGCTAGTTGTCAGACCTGATGTAGAATATCCTTTAGAGAGTTGACCGAGAATGATCTGGATAAGACATGGATACACGATCAATAGAGAATCCTAAATATGTATAGTTGGGAATATGTGTTCTCCATTCATTTGAGATAGCACAGTTGTCCAAGACAAGCTAAGGCTTGTGTTTGACACCTCCGCGAGAGGGAGGATGATTATAGTATTGATGTGACCTCCGTGAGAGGGAGGATGGTTATAGTTCCATGCGTGTTTGATACCTCCATGGTTATGGTATCTTGTTGTTATTGGTATCTTGCTGTGATTTACATGATTATGTATTGTTATAACATAACACTTGATTTGATGTCCTGTAGGTACAAGAATCAAGAGATACTAGATGAGAGCAGCACTGATCGAGGAAATTGAGCCAAATCTTCCTCTCTGTTTGAGCTCCCACAAAGAGTAATTGAGATAGAGGGCTCTTAGGGTTGAGGGAACTCTAGAAAATAGGGCATATTCCCTATCTGTTACCCAGGGTTGAGAATGTTGCTCCCCTATCCGCATAGGGTCGTAGAATGTTGCTCCCCTATTTGGTCTTTGCAGATTATACCACAGTTCGCATCATACTCACAAGATGAGTTATCTTGTTGGGAATATCACTCCTCGTTTGGCTAATGAGTTGAGAGTGTACTTGGGGTGTAAAACCAAAGTGGATTATGATGTAGGGGTTCTACCACATGAATATTCAAGTTCATCGATGGGAAAATCAGTAGGCAATAGAATGAGTTGTGATAACTCTATGCGTTTCCAAGTTGAGAGTGCACTCCCTGATGTAATCCCAGGGTCGAGAAAGGCTCCCCTGCATGATTGGATATCCTATTGCTAGACATGGGGTTGTAGAGGTATAGATCCCCCATGACATTATAGTTCGAGATGTGCTCCCTGATGCAGTTATAGGTTGAGATGTACTCCCCGTTGATATGCTCTTTGATGATGATATTTTAGGTAGTAGCCCGATGGCATAGATTGCATGATGACAACCTGATGAATGAATGGTGGTAGCCCAAGCTCCCCTCATGTGACAAATTCTTCTTCTAGATCTCAGAATGTTCAACATACAAGAAGAAACAATCAAGAGATAATCAGAAATAAGCATGAAGATTACTTTGATGATTTGTAATGAGAAAGGTTCACATCATGACGACTAAATGACAGAGATGTTCAGTGAAAACACATGATGATGCATGAATATTAGAATGGCATATTTATTGATGAACATATATCAGCAGATTGCGTTGAGCCATGATGACTACAAGTAGAGATTGCAAAGTGGAATTATTCCTAGTTGAGAGGGAGTGTCATTTTTTGCAACTAGGGTCAAATTCCACAGGGGAAAGCTCGAAATGATTAAGATAGTAACTTAATTAGATTACTCTTTTCTAGAGGATCAAAATCAACCTATATATTGCCCCAATCGGTTAAGTAGAAGTTAAGATATGAATTAATTTAATATTTTATGGATTCGCCAAACCGAATGTTGATCCGGTGAAAGCCCCAAACGGTCACTCACAAAGTTATAAATAGAGATGACATCAAGCTCATTTTCACACATTCGCTCATGATATCTTCTCCATGTTATTTTCGTTTTTGGTTGTATTTTTTATTTCTCGGCTTGCACATGTATGTCATAAGGAGCTCTCGTAGTGGAACACAGTGGATCGAGGTCAGAGACTAGTGAAAATTTCATATATGAGTCTATTGAAGCATAGTTGCAGGTAGATAAGGCCCTGGAAGTGGCCTTGTGGAAGGAGAGTCGTGGGGAGGATGTGTTGTTCCCATGACCAAGGTGCCAAAGTCAGTGGCACAACGTGTTAAGGGCGTGGCCAAATCCCTGAGGTCAGATCGGGTTATTCTGAAGCTCAGCCACACGCACAGGCTGTTGTGGTAGCGGCTCAGAGCCACAGAGCTGCGGGGTGAGCTTGTTAAGACCGCAAATAAGAGAGTTACGGGGAAGATTGGATTTGGATCACCTTTAGTTGATTGCGTAATGCTTCCAGATATCATTCGTTCAGTCACAATTACCTCAGAGCGTCATTAACAGTCTCCTGGATTCAGATCTAGGACTTTGGAATTGAGATCACTTGGTGACCTTTCAGATCCTTGTTTTGGTATTATAGATCTATAGATATGTACATTAGATATGTTTGTTTCAGCTACAGATGTATCTTAAGTTCTCATTCAGTATCAGTCGTGCTCATCAGTTTGTTACAACCAGTGTCAGTGCACTTCAGTTCTCAGCTTTAGCTTCCTTCATGCAGAAGTATGGGTATGGTTTTAGTGCTTGTATGCTATTTTTTTCTGCATCGTAAATATATGTACCCATGGATCATTGTACTCTTTTTTTTGAATCATTCAATGAAGATATAAGAATAATAGTTTCCAAGGGTTTTCCCCATAGTGGGTTTTTCCCTGCTCTCAGACCAATCTTAGTGTCTCTATGTCTTCATGTTTCTCTTCCTTTGATCTTTTATTTTCCATTGCTTAAATGATGATGATGGTGGTGGTGGTATTTTTCTTTCTGCATAGTTTCATTTTCTGATGGTTAATGATATAGATCTGTATATTGGAAAAAATATTTGGGGCGAATGCAACACATTAATGAATAAATGTAACTATCAAAGTAAAGAACAATGTTCCTTTATGAAAAATTAACACTTTGTGCTCCATCTTGAGATTACCCAACTCTTTCAACAACATGACAGGGGTTTTTTCATCAGTGATTTTTTCAAGAAAAAATTTCTCAAACCCCTTCTAATTATGGATGGAATTCAGAGGAATACTATGATACCATACAACTACTCTGCCATGTAAGGTGCACATAAAAATTCTGCATGCACCATCATCATAACGTACCTATAACATTTGCAGATGTAGGTAGAAATCGTCCATATGGACTTCCGCTTTCATTTCCTTGTCAGGGTCATACTCGATTAATAGCTTTTCTGGATGTCTTTCCATATTGTGAGGAACACCTGGTAGTGCAATTGGGCCCTGAGACATCCAATCTAGATATTTCTCCTCCATATCTTCGTCGATGTCCTCCCCCTCTTTATCGAAATCTAATGGTTCCCCCTCTTCTTCTTCTTCTTCTTCTTTTTCTACACTTCCCAACCCACGGAAAGTATTGTTTGAGAGTACAACGTTATCTCCATCACCAACGTTGTAAGTTGGAGATATTTGTGATTTTTCTGCATTCTCCATAGAGTCTACTAATTCTTCAAGGGTGGTGAAAACCAAACCTTCAATTGTAGAAACCACTGTCCCAATAAGGGTGGTTTGGTTCTTCTTTGGAAAATAAGGAAGGTTATGAACTCATAGGATCAATCCAATAGCTTTTCCAAACTTACATGTTACGGGACCGATGGCCTGGATTTGATTGTAAGATATTTTAGAAGTCTATATTGTTGATATTTTGGATAGCATCGGATGTGCTCTAGCTCCGAAACTTTGTGGAAGGGCTAGAACGCATGAGATCTCCAAGACCCAGAAATTGTTTGGAGAAATTCCACCTAGTGTAAAAGTTATTCAGATAATTAAAATTTTTAGTGGGGATCCTAAGTCTAACTTAGGGAAATGAAAAATTAAAGTGAATTAACGTACACATGTGGTGAGAATGTTCTAAGTGACGTGGATCAAGATTTATCTAATCTTAGATTTTGATTAGTGATTAGATCATGGCCATTGATTTCTCAACAAGAAAAGTATTAAAGCAAGGCTTGGGGTTAGTTGGAGAACACACATAGAGTAGCAGCACTTGAGCTAAGTTGAAATTCTGGGGCGCAGTGAGAATTTTTGAGCGAGCTTGCCATGCTAGTGAGGGGCAGATTGGAAAGGGATGTTTTGATCTGAGGCCGAGAATACATACATCAGAGAGGCAGTACTCTACCAGGCAGCGCAGAGACCGGCAAGAGGGATGTAGCTCAGCCAAGCTGACGCAGAGACCATGCAGAGGGTAAAGTAAACCCTTCTGGGTGACACAGAGGAAGTGCAGAGGCCTTCAGAGTGACGCAGGGGCAGCCAATTTTGCGCAAAGGCTGCGCTGGGTTAGAGGGGCTGACGCAGAGACTGGAGGAGCTGCACTGAGGGTTTGAGTGGGCCATAAAGGGCTTGTATTCAGTAATTCCTGAAGGGTTTAAATCAGCCATTTTTTTTTCTTCTGATTGATAATGTGCTAATGCCATGAATTTCTCTGTGGGGAAAACCACTACTGATTCCCTAGATGTATTCAGATAATCTTCTTAATAAATAAAACCCTCAAAGAGTTGTTGCACAGGATTTCCCACATTGGGTTTTTTTGGGGACATTTTTCCGAAAATTCATGTGTGTCCTTTATCATATGTGCGCTATGCTTCAGTACATGATCTGTAAATGTGTAGGCTACTAGTTGTGTTTACTTCGCTATTTTTTGAATATTTCTGAAAATAACTCGTATAATTAAATCACAAATAGGAGAAGTAAATCAAGGATCTTGTAGTAGGGTTTACGTAATTTTGTATTCGAAATTTTTGCATGTTATCAGAGCGATTGCAGATCAAGATGAAGCCATCAGCAAGAGGTTGAATATTTTTGTTGCAAGAAGGGTATCTGAAGCAACACAGCTATGGGAGAAGGCAACACAACACCAGGATGGACGCAGACCCAGCAGAAGGGACACAGAGCCAGTCTGCTCACACAGAGCTAGCGCAGAGGCTGACACAGGCCCTAGTGGGTGACAGAGAGCCTGTCAAGATCACGTTGGGATGACGCAATGGTTGACGCAGGCTCTAAAGGGTGACACATTATAGGTTGGAGAGACGATGTGTCAGTTGTCGGGGCAATAAGTACAACTTCTAGTATTCGAAGTTGATGATTGGGCATTGGTTCCGTCGATGCATAACAATGCTTAGAAAAGTTGACAAAGTGAGGGGAAACAGTCCCTCAGCATATTTTCTTACCAAGAAATATGAGATTCAATCAGGAGGGTGATCGTAGAGGGTTGATTTGATAGAATGTGAAGAGGAATTCCGGGATAGAAATCGGTTTTCAAATGGAGCAGATTCTCTAGAGGGTTTCTATTGCCAAGAAACCAAGATACGATCTTCTGTTCAGTGCAACAGTAGTATAAGGGAGAAGAGGACTTGTTTCAATTGTCTAAGTAGAGATGGCCTCGTACGAACTAAGAGATCAGGAAAGGTTAGACGGTGCGTCTAGCTTTGCAATTAGGAATGCCATAATCTTGATTTTCCTAGATGAGTACGGTATCAGAGACCACACAGAGAATGTCCTAGATGTGCCGACCGATGCGAATGATCTAAAGAATTTCAACGAAAATCAAACGCGGGCTAAGCGCTTGATCATGGATGGAGTGAAGGATCATGTGGTCCCGCACATTGTCGAGAAAAATATGACAAATGAGGTGTGGAAAACTATGACCACTTTGTATCAAGGTAGCTCCCTACAGTGGAAGATGCTTATGGAGAATCAGATGCAGGTGTTCTAGATGCACAAGGGAGAGGAGATCGACCCCTTCCTCTTTATATTTCATGCTATCCCAGACCAGCTGGTTGCCATGGGAGAAACTTTAGATCATGGAATCATGGTAAGGACTGTCCTGAATTAACTCACTGATGAGTGGGAGACCATTGTCAAAAGTATCTTGGGCAGAGCACAACTCCCAAATTGGGGAGACATGTGGGAAATCCTTTGACAGGAGGAGATCTGGAGAGTGACCAAGAGGTAATTCAGGAGCGGAGGATTCAAGATAAAGAAGGATGAGGAGGAAGATGTAGCCCTAGCATCTAAGGGACAAAAATAACAAGGGAAGAAGAAGAAGGACCTATCTAAGATCTGGTGCTTCAGATGTGGTGAACTTGGACACTTAGCCAATACTTGTCCCAAGAGAAAGGACAAGGAAGCTTCAGATTCCAAGGCAGCAACAACGAAAGGGGACAGTGGCAACGAAGATGATGTGGCCATGAGTGCTCATGTACCTCGAGAGAAGAGGTTTGGTGGCATAGGTCTATAGATTGAGCTACAGATGGTGGAGGCAAGATCCTTGAGGTGACCAAAGTTTTGCATCAAATACGAGCTATGGGAGCCTTAAGACAGTAGCAGGATGACTGGAGTTAGTGGGTGGAGAAGATCATGGAGAAGAAGAGGCATATATGGGATGCTGAAGACCGGAGCAACACATAGGAGAGGCAGCAGCAACGTAGAAGCAACAACGCAGAGGCTGATGGGATTTCAGCGGCGCAGAGGCAATGCTTACGCAATGCAGTTCCACAGACAGCGCAATGCTTACGCAATGCAGTGCAGTAGACAACGCAATGCTTCAGAGAGACAATGTAGAGCAACATCAAAGGGTGCTTCAGTGATGAGATGTAGCCAGACTAACTTGTCTGTCAATTATTGGATGATTGTCCTTGAGTTGCTTACTTCTCAGCAAATGAGTTGCAGTGAAAAAGTTAGCAGTGGCAGTGTTATAGGCATCATGATGCATCAATTTAAGAGGGAGTTGTAGTATATATGTGGCAGTGTCAGTGGAAGTGACATGGGAAGAAGTACAGAAAGAAACAGTGCAGTGGATGGAGGGAAGTAGGCTAAGCATTAGCAGCATGGAGACCGATGCCAGATATCAGGGTGATGCTTTAGTGGTGAAGTGTTGCTAGAGCACATTCCTCACTGAGAGGGAGTGTTGAGATTTTGGATAGAATCAGATTTTCTCTAGCTCTGAAACTTTGGGGAGGGAATAGAACACATGAGATCTCCAAGACCCAGAAATCGTTTGGAGAAATTCCAACTAGTGTAAAATTTATTCAAATAATTAAATTTTTTTAATGGGGACCCTAATTCTAACTTAAGGAAATTGAAAAATTAAAGTGAAGTAACTTACACATATGGTGAGAATGTTCTAAGTGACGTGGATAAATATTTCTCTAATCTTAGCAGTTTATTAGAGATTAGATCACAATCGTTGATTTCTTAACGAGAAAAGTATTAAATGAAGGCTTGGGGTCAGTTGGAGAACACACAGAGTAGTAGCACTTGAGCTAAGTCAAAATTATGGGGCACGGTTTGCTGAGAATTTTTGAGTGAGCTTGCAATGCTAGTGAGGGGCAGATAAACAAGGGATGTTCTGATCTGAGGTTGATAATGCATACATTAAAGAGGTAATACCGTACCAGGCAACGTAGAGGCCAGCAAGAGGGATGCAGCCTAGCCAAGCTGATGTAGAGACCATGCAGAGGGTGACATAGACCCTTTCGGGTGACACAGAGGCAACGCAAAGGCCTTCATAGTGATGCAATGGTAGGTTGTGTTGTGCGGAGGATGTGTTGGGGTAGCGGTTGATGCAGAGGCTGGAGGAGGTGCGCTGAGGGTTCCAATGGGCCAGAAAGGGCTCGTATTGAGTAATTATTAAACTAGGGTTTGAATCAACCATTTTTTCTGTCTTCGAGTGATAAGGTACTACTATCTTGAATTTCTCTGTGGGGCAAACCACTACTAGTGCCCTAGATGTATTCATATATTCTGCTTAATAAATAAAACCCTCAAATATTTGTTGCACCGGTTTTCCAACATTGTGTTTTTCTGGGGACATTTGTCTAAAAAATCATGTGTGTCCTTTTTCATATGTGCACTATGCTTCAATAAATGATCTGTAAATGTGTAGGATGCTAGTTGTGTTTACTTCGCTATTTTCTAAATATTTCTAAAAATAACTTGTATAATTAAATCACAAGTAGGAGAAGTAAATCAAGATACTGTAATAAAGTTTCTGTAATTTTGTATTCAGAAATTTTCAGATGTATAAACTCGGGCTGAGAAGATTCACCAACTTCAGGAATATGAGTAGGGGAGGTGATGGGAATGTTGCTGCCTTGACCGAAAGATGTAAGGTTAGGGTGGGTGAGGTTATCAGCCATAAAAATCTAGATGCCATCCTTCTAGCACCAGAAATTTTGAGGGTGCTGGAACTGCCAACATTCAGGGGGTCTCCTTGATATGTTTTCCCAATTATACCTCACACCATTTAGGATAGGATCCCCTATAATATGGCCCGGTTTCCAAATTCTTAAAAAAATTCCGTGACTATAACTGTCAGCAAGAGAGAAGAGTGAAATTGTGCCTTCGAAAAGTAAGAAGGTGTGCCTGGTGAGTGTTGAGTTGTAAGTGTGTCAAAGTTATTCTACTGTGGAGGGAAAGAGTAAAGTGAGCCTCTAAGAGAGAGGTAATAGTACCACCAAATTATAGACACACATAACCAAGAAGGATTCATCTAACATCCAACGAAATAGTCCAGGAAAGATGTGATAGTCATTACAACCATTTAATAAGAAATATTTGTCTAGTATCCTGCAGAATATTCCACAAGGATGGGAAAAAGGTAACAATAATTACAACACATTCTCAATAAGATAAGTACTAAAATAACCAAAATAGTTCAACTACTTTAGCACAAATTAAAAAAAAAAACATGAAATACAAACATCCACAGAATAGTCTTACAAATATTCATAATCCATGTATGAAA
The DNA here is from genome assembly GCA_034641835.2 of Pinus albicaulis. NCBI lineage: Eukaryota > Viridiplantae > Streptophyta > Pinopsida > Pinales > Pinaceae > Pinus > Pinus albicaulis. Next base: position 681,325,090 of record CM076580.1, on the reverse strand, counting down.
AATGTGTTGGTCTTGAAGGCTTCTGTTATTAAGTAAAATTTCCAAGGCAGGTGTATACAATGAACACCTCTAGGTTTAGTAGTGGAACGTTGGAGCCACTCCTTGCTCCTCAAAATAACTAACTTGTCTCTCTAATGCCTTGCGAGAGGAGCCAAGGTGGAAATTATTTTACTCATACAATGGGGGTGTATATATAAAAATGAGGAGGTGATGCTTCAACTTCCTTATGATTCTTCATTTAACCTCATGATTGTTTGACTTCCTATGAATTTTCAACTTTACATGACTCTTCATATTTTGTACATGTCCTTTGGACTTTCACAATACAACACATTTTTGAAGCATCAATTACATAATCCACCATAATGGTGTGGCATATGAAAACTCATGACATGACATGACATGACACTGCTGACATGGATTTCTTGATGATATGACAATGTCAAGCCACTCTTGATGTTGCTTTTTAAGTTTCTGCTTCAGAATGCTCTTCTTTCCACCTCTGAATGGCTTGGTGATAAGGAATCTTCAATGATCTCAAGTCTTCATTTGTGGTCACAAACTGGTGTCCCTTTGCTTTCTCTCGGTTGATCAGCTTGCACACTCAACCACAAATATTTCTTTCAACATGTTTCTATTCTTCATCTCCTTCTTCATCATCTTTCCATGACATGATAAGGTACATGAATATGAAATTCATTCATGACGAGACAACATCAGTACAAGAAAACCCTTAGTCTAAGATAATGCATATTGATCATTTGGATAAGTCAAAAAAGAGTGACAAGATGGGAAGGGGGCTTAGTGACTGTGAAATTGCATAGTTCAAGTAGTTAGGGGTGAACCTTGAGCCTTGAGACCGCACAATGCATAGTCCAGGCCGGGTTGAGGAAGAAAACTACACAATTATGGAGGTCAGTGTGACAGGCTAAGCAGATGGGACTAGATTAACCCATTGCGCTATTTTAGGAGACAAAGGAGGCTAGAAAATTATACAATTGGGAAGATCAGGGGCTCAAGGGTTGATATTTAGGCTATGGATCGTGCAATGCACAATTGAGGCAAGATTGGGAGGATATATTGTGCAATTTTTCAGAGCCAAGGTTCGGGTTTGAGCACTGGAATTGTGCAATGAAGTAGTCCTGGGAGGCAGGAACTATGCATTGCGAAGTTTCAAGAGGCAAGGTAATAGCTAAAGTTCTGAGACTATGCAATGCATGGTTCCGGAAGGCCGGATGAGGCTAAGTTACCTGGACAGAAAGTTTTCAAAAAATGACTAACTGTGGGATTGGTGAGGCTGATGTGAATAGTGATAAGACTTTGGTTGTGATCACACACTTAGAATACTTGACGACATGACAACATATATCATCCAGGAAACATGAACAACAAACAGCCCTTAGTGCAACATCTTTACGACAACTTACGATAAGTGCGACACGAAAGATACACTTTGCGACGACCGTGATGACACTTGTGTGACAATGCTTAAAACTTTGGAAATGAGTGCGACATATGTTTAGAGTTTTATATCAACTCATTTCACAAAGGTAAACCCTTAAAATCACCAAAAAAGGCTTACACATATTGTACGATAACTAACATGCAAAAAATGCGACATTTTTCATATCTTATAAATGAGACTGAAACACTTCAAGAAAACACATGGAATGAGTTTCAATGTTTGCAACGACAATGCACAAGACCAAGGAAGGCTCTAAAATTGAGCCTAGTCCAAAATTTTGGAGGGTGTTGTAGCAGCGAAAACACTCACCTAAAGGAAGAAATATGTGAAATCCTTAACCAAACTACAAACAAACATTTTTTATTAAAAGAACTATGAAACGTCAAACCTCAAAATATTCTTGTGAATGCATCTTCATCTATATTATACCACTTAGAAAGCATCAAGAAATATCTAAGCTTGATATTATCAAAATAGGTTTCTAAGTAAGATGCTTCTAGCCACTCATAAATTGGATCATGAAATTGAAAACCATCCTCTTGAAACCTGTGAGAAGATGATTTTTCAATTAATGTCATGGAGTCAAGATGAGAATCCTGTAAGGGGAAATGAATCTAATCATATTCAAAAGTATTTTCAAGACATTGAGGCCCTGATATAACCCTCGACATAGGTTGGAGTACCTAATTTTCTTGACAAGTACCTGAATAATGAGGTGATAAACCATAAATATCAATCAATGAAAAATAACTATCATTTGATATATTGTGGGAAAATGATTAGTTGAATAATAGTTACTAGAACCAAAATTATGATCAGATGGAACAATTAAGACATTAGATTCTTGGTTAGTAGACATAAAATATAGATTGCTTTGAACAAATTTGCAAATGATTTAAAAATAGAATCATCTTCCTTATACGTAGGATGTAAAAATCAATTTACTTGTACCTGGTTACAAACTGATACAACATCACAATCATCAAAAGAATAAAAAATGAATGCTAGTATAACAAACACATGAAATCAATCAGGATGTAATGGGTGGAAAGGAGGACTTTATTCACCATATAACTCAATTATTCACTAAAAATAAACATGACATCCAATTCCATAATGAAGATGATTAACATCATGAAATTCCCTAGAAGGACTAGAAACTGGTTGTTTCCAAAAATATCTGATAGGTATGATTCCTTCATCCAATGATAACCTTTAGAATGATCAAATTCATAGCCTTGTGTATCCATGTCAGAAATGCACTCCGAACCTGAATTTAACACAAGATATTCGCATGAAGATGAATTAGTTGAAACAAACTCCTCTATCTTATCAGAAACCAAATCTTGAAAGTTAAAAGGGTTATCTCCAAAATACCACAAGTCTTTCAAGAATGAATTTGTATTCAGGGTAACCATGAAAATAAAATAATTTTGTGAGAAAATTCATGATCCATGTGGATATCAATGGCCACCCACCTATTCCATTTGGACCCGCACCATCAATTCTTGCAGCTTTTCACTTTCAGCACAACTTACTATTTTTAGCAGGTTTTCGGGTCCTACACTCTCGGAGCCGTTTTGGGGCCCTAATGATCCAGGTGGATATGGGTGGCCGCCCACCTATTCCATTTGAAATGCCACCATCAGTTCTTTCATTTTTTCAGTTTCAACACAACTTACTATTTTTAGCAGTTTTTCAGGTCCTGAACTTCCAGAGTTGTTTTGAGGCCCTAAACGACATTTTTTGGGAAAACCGGGAGCAACATGGGTCCATGGACCGATGTTTCTCACACTAAAAATTGTACTCCTCAAATGGATATTTCTAACAAGGTATGATGCGCGTCAAATGGAGATCGTATGCCAAAGTTACGTCTTCGGAAAGTTGAAACACCAATTTACCCAAATGGGGCCCATAGTTTTGGCGCTTCATCTCCTACAGTTAGGTTTTTGGATGTTTAGGGTTTTGTATTGTTTATCAACAATAAATAGGCCTTTGAGCCTCATTGTAACACAGTTCAGAGGCATGTAGCTGCCACATCTCTTCTCAAAGATAAGTTATCAATGCCCTAGCTATCTTATTTCCATTATGTCTGTAAACATATTTCTATTATTTGATATCAATGAAATGAAGCATTATTTCCACTGCATCTCTATGTTTATATCTATTTCTATATTTTATTGCGTTCCTGCATAAATCCAGATCAATGGTATTTGAGAGGTATGCGCTTTCTATGTTTTTATTTGCATGTCCCCAATGCGGCCAGGGTATAAGGAGTTAGGGCTCGATCTGGTTGAACCCTTGCAAGATCAGCCTCGCAAACCCTGACGACCTCCCATGGTGGAAGAAAAGAAAGATGAGGGAGTAGGAGATCTTATAAAAATATTGCTTGAGGAGGCCCTCAAGAAACGAAGGAACGCGATGATGGATAAATTTTCTCAGATCCTTCAACAACTGCCCACCTACAGTGCATCTGCATCCAACAACCACTCTGGAGGCGCCACTCCATTCAAGGTAGAGGTAAACTTTGAAATTCATGTATTTGAAGGCCAGATAGATGCAGATGCCATAGATAGATGGTTGAATTTGCTAGAAGGGTATTTCTCAGTCCATGATTTCTCCGACCGAGAAAAGATTATTTTTGCACTCCTCAAAGCCGCCCCCCATGTCAAGGAATGGTGGGAAATGTACTATGAGAAGAATGACGATGGGGAACCCTCTATGTTATTTGCTACACCCACTTGGAATTTGTTTCGAGACGACTGTTAACACTAGAAAATCGTACAGTAGAAGATGAAATTAATTAAAGTTAGGCCAAAGGATTTACAGGGCTGGAAGACATTATAGAATCTAGAAAGTATTTAAAAATATCTAAGATCTAAGGAAATTCAAATTTGAACTAGTCCTAAATGCTATTTGCGCGCATAATCCTTCATGAAGAGCGCTTTTTGTGCGCCTTTTCGCCCGATATACGCACATTCCTGAGAGTAGTGAAATTTCACTATCCAAGACCACACAAAGCAAAGGACAAGTGATGCCTTACATGAAGCCGCCTAAGGACAACCACCAACACCTCCTTAGACACTATGTGAGCACACTATGGAATATTTGGAGCACACAAAGGAATCATAGCCCTCGCTTGGGTCACCATCCTCCATGTACCAAGAGAGAGAATGGAGGATTTGAAATCTCCTATATAAGGCCACCATGAGATGAAGAATGGGTGATCACATTATTATGTTGGCCATAAATGCCCAAGCAGTACCAGCAGTGTTTGACCCGGAGCTGAAGATAGAGGGGACTCAATTTTTGGCCATCCAACAAGTTCAGTCCCACACAATAGAGAGAGAGGGAGACTGCACTGAGGCAAGCTTGGGATAAAAACATCCTTGCATCGGGACCTAGAACCACTGTCTAGGGGCCCTTTGGCAAGAGGGTAAAGTTTCACTCTTCTTACTACCAGCGCTCAATAAGAGGGGCCTAGAGCCACCGTTTGCATTATTGTTGTTGTTTGACTCTTTTCAGAGCTTTTGTTTATTTGTTTTTAGTTTTTAATTTATATATGCATGCTATTTCTATGTCTAGTACGCTTATTGATTCTAGCTTGTTCCACTAACTTGCTTTACTCCACTTCTTTTTCTGCCTGTTACCAATAACTTAACGGGGTAAACCACACCCCTTAAGTTGGTGTGATTTTTTACATACGTGCACCAAACACACTACAATAGGATTGGCGACTCCACTAATGTTTATTACCAAGTTTATGTGGTTGTGCCTACTTTTTGTAGAGACCTCTATCTGTGCTGTGGAGTGGAGCTGAATTTCCCTTGATTTCTCTTGCAGTCCCTAGTTCATCCCAAGTGACAAACTGAAGCAGAAAAGCTCCAAAAAAATTTCTTGCAAGAATTTACATGCGTTTTCTCCTCACAGATGCACGGGGCGTGCATTCAGAGCTGACCCGCGTGCAAAGAGTGCACCTATTTCATCCTTTTGCGTGCAAATCACAGAATGAGAAATTTCTCCTTAATTTCTGTCTTTTCCTGCTTGTAAGGTGCTTAGAAGCCCCTAATACACCTTCCAACACTGGTTGTGGTACCCCACAACTTTTTAAAGCTCACTCTTAGCTGCTTTTTGTAGGCTTAGTGTTAGTTTTACTTCATGTTTATTTTTGCAAAGTTCACACAGTTTAAGTAGGAGGGAAAAATAACTTGCATTCCGGAAAAAAATTATGTTTTGCAAATTTTGGTACTTACACACCTATATAACTAGCCCAAGTAAGTGGCCCAAGACCACGCATGCATAGCTAGTTTTATTTTCTCTAGTGTAGAAGTTTTTAGTTTAGTTCAATTTTTGCATTAGGAATTTCAGGACTAGGATTGAATTTTTTATATAAGAGCAAGTGATCCCTACTACCTTTGTACCCTCCGATGATCCTAGGTAAGCATATGAACGCTCCCTATTCACAATTTTCCATCTCCCTATAGTTGGTCACATAGATTAACTAGGAAAAATTGAAAGCGGCCCATTATCCGCACATGTTTTTCATTTGAGCCAGGAACAATACAACATAGTTTAAATAGTGGATTTTGTAAAGGATCATCGATATCCTCACGTTCAAACTATGTGCTTGTCCACTTTGTGCTCACACACACTCACCTACTAAGCGAAGCAAAGACACCTAAAAATAACTTAACCAAACTCATTAAATTCTCCCCACAAAGGCCACAAAAGAATTTATAGCTTAAGTTAGGATCAAGGGGGTAGGCATCCAATAAGTCATCTTGATCATACTTCATATTGAAAAATAGAAGTTGTGTATTTATGGAGCTTCAAATCCACCTATCAGCCCATGGCAAAGAAAACTCGAGTGTGGCAGAGACCCGTTTCAGAGGGGGTTAGGCTTAGGCACAGTGCGTGTGGTATTAGTTGGGGCTACCTGACCCAACTGATACTCGATACTGTTAAATGACTACCAAGAAGCCCAAGAATTGAATGCTCATGTGGGACGATGGTTCTTAGTGGCCAAAAACTAGGGAATCATTTTCCCTATAAGTGACAGCGCAGGCAAGCGCTAGACCCTACACCCTTACCTTGGTGGATTCTCTTCGGCTGACTGGGGGCGTCGCCAACTCTTACGGGACATTGTGGCAGCACTCGCAAGAAATATTCTCAAGGCCTAGTAACATTTGAGTGTGTGAGGACGAATATGTCTTCTAGGATTTTGAGTATTATACGTAAAAAAAACAAAAATAACATTTTTTCTTGCTTGATCACATAGATTAATTTAAAGGGAAAAATTATTTTATTTTTGCTTTGTTTTATGTATGTGACCATAATTTTTCTTTGATCATAGACTCCATCCTCTCAAATTTTTCCAAAACTAGACCTAGTTGACACCAGGATGGACCCAACGGGACCTTGTCAATGTAAGCGTCTTTTGGACCTCCCCCCATTATCGGGAGGGGTTCCAGGTCTTTTTCCATTCAGGCGTTAAAGATGGAACGCTACCACCATTATTGGTTCGTCCTTCATTGGGGTAGTCGTAGTTAGGAACCCTGGTCGGTCTCCCAACACCACACCACACACCACTCCTCCCACGACCCCTAGAGGGTAGAGGAGTGCGTCCCATTCGGGAAGCCAGTCAAATACACAACAGGGTACGTCGTAGAATAACCCTCCTCCTAACCATAACTTTGTGTTTTCGCACATTGCAATGGCGTCAACCTCTCAGTCACCTTTCTTAGCTTCATTGAATCTACCTGATTAAACCAAGCTAACAAATGACCCCATCACACATAGTCCTACGTGGCCTCCCATGCCCATGAAGCTCCCTTCCGATATTCTAAAATTCGAAGGCAAGCAAGTGGAAGACCCAGGTAATCATGTCATGACTTTTCACTTATGGTGCTCATCAAACAATATCATTGACGACACTATTCGATTGAGATTATTTCAACACACCCTTACAGGAGTAGCCACGAAGTAGTACATGGAGCAACCCCCTGCTTCACATGGAACCTTTAGCGCCCTCGCTACCGCGTTCCTAACATATTTTCAGTTACCCATTCACCATGATTCTAGAATGGAATTACTAACGAATTTTAGACAAACCCCCATCGTCCATATCTTGGACCATCTCCATTAATGGAGGCGGTGTCGTAGTTTAGGTAAATCTAAACTCGATGACCAGGTTCTCTTAGATTTATTCCTAAAAACTCTTACGACAGAGATTTCAAAGGATGTGGCGCAAAAAAACCCCACATCTGAAGAGAACACAATCAGTAAAGCCCAGAAGCTTGAGCTGATTTATACGCAGTCAGGATACATTTACAACATCCTGCCTAATGCCCCGCACCTGCAAACTTATCAAGAATTTCCAGGCACGTCGAACTCTATAGATAGGCTAATTGGGTCAATGACAAAAGGTTACCTAGGAAGCAGTAGTCAAAACCCCGGTTACACGTATAGTTCTACCCAGAACATACCTCAACCCAGTTTTCAAAGTCACCATATGCCTCAGCAAAATTGACCAATAGGGCACAAGCATATCACCAAGGAGGACCTTACCCTCTGGCTCAGGGGACCTAGTATGCAGAGAGAAACAATGACGGAAGAGCTCGCCTCCAATAGCAAGGTGTGAACCAGGGACCGCGTTATTCCCAGTCCCCAGCACACGACCCACCTATGCATACCAATGCACAGGTTAACTTTGTGTAGCCATCCCAAAACAAACCATACCAATATAACCAGGAGAAATACCCTCCTAACATGGTGAAGAAAAAATCAAAAAACAAGCCAAAAGGGAATCTTGGACAGGGGGGAAACAACTAGCAATGCCCACCGTGATCCCAGGTTGGAGGCAACTCCAACCAGAATCAAAACTAGGAGCCAAGCAATGCCCAAGAGCAGAGCAAAAGGCCACCTCTTCGAGCAAACCATTCTTGTTCGATATGTGGTGAGTACAACCACTATACTCACCACTGTCCCGATCTCTCTGAGCTGAAGAAGCTACAAAGTAACCAAGGACAAGGAGGATCTTCCCAACAAACAAATGTGATGCAAGAACCTTTCTCCCACCAAGGGATGGTTAGCACTCAGCAACAAAACCCAGACGACTCCGAGAAAGGCAGCCATGAAATCTACATGACTGGCGAAGAGATGTTTTTCCAAACAAGGAATCACAATTACAACACCCCACCATACACCAGTACGTCAGGGGAAAGTACTAGTGCACAGACTGCACCTTTGACCATTTCAAAGATGCCTATAAAACCATTTCCAAGGATGGTGAAGGGACCTAATAGGCGAGCAGGAAACCACTCCAAAGAAGCCCATAATTATATCATCGTGGACAATTTAGCACAATCTCTCACTGATATGTCAGCTCTGGAAGTACTGCAGTCATGCTTGAAACAATGGAAAGCCCTACTTTCCACGTTAGGTGCTATCAACCCTGTTGATACACGGCTAATGGCTTTTGACTTAGACAAAGCCACCCCTAGGCTTCCTTTCATGGTCACCTTCCAAATACCAGTGCCGGTCCAAAATATCACTATTCACTGATGTGTTGATGCAGGAGCATCATCTCCGAAAAACACATTGTATTTTACCTAAGCTAGGGGGTTTCATGTTTTGAAGAAATATTAAAATTTCATGTAAATATTAATATTATTTTGAGTGATTAATTAATTATTTGTGAGAAATTGTAAATGTGAGAGAAATTAGTTTTTAGATTATTTAGAATTAATGAAGGAGCCTAAGTTAGGATTAGTTTCTAAGTTTTAGGGATGAGAATCTCTCTTTTAGGGATGTTGAGAGATTTAGGGATTTGATGAGATATTAAGGGGATTGAGCATTTAATTAGATCATTTTTTAAATTGTATAAATAGGAAGGGGTTTTGAGAGGAAAAGACATTGAGATTGTGAGAGAGTGTGGGATTGAGAGTAGGCTTGAATAGCAAGGCTGTAAGCCTTCAGCAAATTGTAAGGGCCACGACTGTTGAACATCTGGCCACGAAGAAAATTTGTAAGTATTTTAATGTTAAGGTGAAAAGTGATTTCAGAATTGTATGGTTCGATTTATGGAGTAGTGTATATTTTTTTCTGTAACTGGGTTTTAAACAGAGAGTGCACGCTTTGTATAATTTGTTTGTGAGTTTAAGAATAATTGAATGAATCAACTTTGCAAGGGATTGATAGTTCGACTTGAATACTTGGCATCGATATTATTAAAACCCAAAATGACAAAAACTGTTGAATATGGAAAGCGTGGAATACGTGTTGGATCATTACATTAATTGGTTGTTCTTAAATTAAATGTATTTGAATTCACAGTTCAGTATGGATTAAAGCTTGTGTAGCGCGACCTTTTGGAATTATTTTCCAGCTTGAAGACTGGTGATTATTTAATAGTTTGTATAACGAATTTTGTGTTTCTCATCGCATGGATGGTTGAGCATAAACAAACATACAATGAGGTTGGAGCTAGTTTGATATGTTGAATTGAATATTCAGAAATGAAAGAAGGTCGATCTCATGAGTAGATTTGCAGAAAGCAGTTTCTAAATCCTGTAGTTCATTACCTGTGGTCTGCACCTGTTAAAAAAACTGAAGCTGTATATTGAAATCAACGTTGAATTGTTTCCATTTAAACCATTTTAATGTATGTTAAAAGGCAGGTTTGAAATGAAACAATGAAAATCGAAACACATAAATCAAAGGCGAAATCGATGGCATAAAACGATTTTAATGTGTGTTGGAATCTCCATACAGAAAATCAAAGGCAGAATAGTCGTGGAAGGCAGAAATACAGGTAAGTGAAATAAGTTTGATTGAATTAAATAGATACATAGTGGGTCAATACGCTATAACGTGGATGCTGAATGGAGAAATGGTAAAGTTTTCACACCACTTATTGAGAATAATAAAAGCACAGAGGCAGAGTCCGTGAGCATGTTTGAAGAACGAATCAGGTTCTTGATCCAAGCAGTCTTGTAAAGCTAAAAAGCAAACGCATTCAGAAATTATAATTTGCCAGATTATTAAAGGTGGAGGCACAATGATTATCCTTTGTGGAAATTACAGGTATGAAATTGGATTAAATTGCTATCAAAATATTTTATGGGAAATGCTGTCATGCGCTTGATGGAAGGCGCACACATAGATCTGCAACTTTCAATTCAAACAGTGGCATAATTTACCAATTGAGTTTAAGATCATGTACAGAGATGTAAATTGTTAAGGGCACACTCTTTAAATAAAATTCAAGTCATATATGAATGATGTTTATGAGAACTCAAATGGTTGAGAAATTGGGTTGAATTAAAATTTTGGGAATTTGGTTTGAATCCAAGTCGGGTTGATTAGAATGTAATTGTGAGTTATGATGTGTTGAAAAGTTTCAGCATGCAAATGGTGTATTTTATGAATTTGCCAGGAATTTTAAAAGAGGAAGCTTCCACATGAAGTTTCTAATTTTGATTATGAAAGTTTGGGATTGAATGATGTTTATGAAAGCGTGTAAGCTTGGATTGAAAATGCAGAAAGAAGTTTGGGACGATATGTATAAACACATGTGAATGTTGTTGAATTAAATGAATGAGAAAATTAAGGCTTTGATATGGGTTAAGGAAGCATTTGAATATTGAATGAAGGATTCAAAAGTTTATGAATTTGCTTGAAGGTGAGTGGATCGGGATTGATAATATATGATGGTAAGAATGATTTTGAACCATATATTGGAAAGCTTCCGAATTTTCTTACATGGGAAAGTGTGAATTTGCCATTGATTGGGGTTTTTGATTTGAGTGAATGCGAGATGCATTTTTATATACATGGTTATTGAATATCCTGGGTATTGCAGGCTCTAGGCTTGCGTCATTTTTGGTATCAGAGCTTGGCTCTGTTGAGATTGAAGAATGTTTGTTTTCTGAATGAAGACAGAATGTTTTGTTGAAGAGTTGGAATGGCTCTAGGAGAGTATTCAAGTTTTTTTTAATTTAGTTAATTGCATGTGGTGAATGAATGTCGGATTGTGAAACTGATGAAGATGGCAGCACAGGTATGCAAGCGCAGTTGAGGAAGGAAGCGAGATCAACAGGATCTTGAAAGGTGAGATTATGTAGTTGATAATTAACTCTGGTTTAAAGACTATTTGCAGAATTTGGTTGCAGGCATAATGGAGAAATCTCAGCAGGAAGAAGAAGATCACAGCTGAAGTGCAGTGAAGAGGGAGTCCAGCAAAGGATTCTAGGTGTGTGGTAGAACCGGAAAGATTCAACAGAGGTTGAATGAAAAGGACAAGTGTGTTCTTGAAAGTTGCAGATGAGAGAAGCCTGAAGGAGCAGTGGAGAATGCTCAAAGGGTTCCAGCAGAGGACCGGATGATTACCAAGAGACCAGATCCGGAGGAAGGGTTTGGTGAGGTAAGAGGCAGCAGAAGAGTTTGCTGTTGCAGAGGCTTGTTGCAACTCATGCGTGAGAAACTCATGGCGAAAGAAATGACTACTAAAAGAGAAAGCAGAGGTTCAGATAAAAGCCATAGTAAACTAAGGGAGAGAGATGCCAAGACAAATGGAATATTGAAGCAGTGGACTGATGAAGAGTACGAGAAAGAGAAAGCTGAGATCACAATTCATCTTGAGTTATTGATGGAGTTGTTGCAGGAGAATATGAAAGGCCAGAGACAGGGTTGGTTGATGAGGAAGAGAGTGAAGTGGCAGAGGCTACAACAGAAAAGAGATCGACAAATAAACATGCAGTTAACGGAAGAGCTGAAGAAGCTCGAGCAGATGATGGATGTACAGTTGAGGTGTACACAACTCAGAGCAGCTGAGTTGGAAGTGGAGGTTTCCATTGATGAAACAGAGGAGGAGATCATTGATGATTTCTTAAGTTACTGGGTAGATCCAGATTAGCTGGATAGTGAGAACTGGAAGCTATAGTCGATACATTGTGGAGTGTGATTAAGGTGTTTTAAGAGGATGATGCTTAACCAGGAAGCGGTCACAAGTATAGAAAAGAACAAGAAGAGAATCAGTCTGAAGCATGGATAAGGGAAGTAACAGTTGATACTGTTGAACATTTTGATATGCAAACTGAAAGTTTATGTATGAATGCAGGTGATGATGATATGCTTCAGCAATGCTACAGAGAAATTGCATTGTTGGAATATTTGTTGGAGAATTCGGAGTATGACAAGGAGATTGCAGCAGATGAAAGAGTTCAGTACAGTGAACGAGTGCAGAAAGATGTCATGGAAGTAGATGATATGAGAGAAACACTGGTTGACAGTCTTGAGAATTCTTCAGAGGATTCTTTGGGAAGTTTGGATCAGCATACTGATGTGCTGATAATGGAGGAGAATTCAGAACAGCATACTGAAGTGTTGGAAAAGGAGGACAAGGCACTGATGCCTTATGATTTTTGTTCTAACAAGTGTTTTGTGAATGCAGGTACTGTTGCCGAACATTTGACTCAGTTGAGCAGTCAAATGAAGGGAGAAGAAGTTTTCTGTTCCAGAAGACAAGAGGGTATGGATGATCGGGTGGCAGTCAGAACAGAAACAAGCATAGAAGCAAGAAGTCAACAAGTGACAGTACAGATAGAGAAAGTAAAAACTGAGCAAGCCGTCTTAGCTCAGCAGACAATTAGAAATCGGCAGTCGGGAGATTTATTGGACCGAGAGATTGAAAGTATCAGAAAACTGATGACAAAAGAATCCCAGAGAAAGACGACAATAAGAAAGAAGAGGAAAGACAACAAGAGAAAGACTGTAGCAAACTTGGAAGGCAGAGCAAGTGGAGCACTACAACACAAAATATGGAAACCTGGAGGACAACAGCACATAGCAATAGCAGTAAAGCAATTGACAAACAAGGAAAATAAAATTTGGGATCCAGGAGGAAATAATTATCCAGACTTATGACCAGGTGGTCATAAATTTTCTTACATGGGGAGTCTGATGCAGGAGCATCATCTCCGAAAAACACATTGTATTTTACCTAAGCTAGGGGGTTTCATGTTTTGAAGAAATATTAAAATTTCATGTAAATATTAATATTATTTTGAGTGATTAATTAATTATTTGTGAGAAATTATAAATGTGAGAGAAATTAGTTTCTAGATTATTTAGAATTAATGAAGGAGCCTAAGTTGGGATTAGTTTCTAAGTTTTAGGGATGAGAATCTATCTTTTAGGGATGTTGAGAGATTTAGGGATTTGATGAGATATTAAGGGGATTGAGCATTTAATTAGATCATTTTTTAAATTGTATAAATAGGAAGGGGTTTTGAGAGGAAAATACATTAGAGATTGTGAGAGAGTGTGAGATTGAGAGTAGGCTTGAACAGCAAGGGTCAGAAGCTCAAGAAATGCAAGGGCCAGTTTAATTTCATGAACATCCTGGGCCATCAATGTAAATTTGTACATATTTTAATGTTAAGGTGAAAAGTGATTTCAGTATTAAAGTGTCCATTTATGATCAGGTTTATATTTTTTCTTAACTGCCTTTAACAGAGAGGCACGCTTTGTATAATTTGTTTGTGAGTTTAAGAATAATTTAATGAATCAACTTTGGTATGGACTGACAGTTCGTACTTGAATACTTGGCATCGATATTATTAAAAACCCAAATGACAAAAACTCGTTGAATATGGAAAGCGTGAATAGGCATGGATCATTACATTAATTGGTTGTTCTTAAATTAAATGTACTTGAATCTGTTGGGATCAAAGATGGATTAAAGCTAGGTAGTAGCACGACCTTTTGAATTATTTTCCTGTACTTTGAAGACCGGTGATTATTTAATAGTTTGTATAATTTACTTTGTGTTTCTCATCGGCGGATGGTTGAGCATAAACAAACATACAATGAGTTTGGAGTTAGTTTGATATGTTGAATTGAATATTCAGAAATGAAAGAAGGTCGATCTCATGAGTAGATTTGCAGAAAGCAGGTTCTAAATCCTGTAGTTCATTACCTGTGGTCTGCACCTGTTAAAAAAAAAACTGAAGCTGTATATTGAAATCAACGTTGAATTGTTTCCATTTAAACCATTTTAATGTATGTTAAAAGGCAGGTTTGAAATGAAACAATGAAAGTCGAAACACAGAAATCAAAGGCGTACTTTCCAAAAAGGAAATCGATGGCATAAAACGATTGGAATCTCCATACAGATAATCAAAGGCAGAATAGTCGTGGAAGGCGCAGAAATACAGGTAAGTGAAATAAGTTTGATTGAATTAAATAGATACATATTGGGTCAATACGCTATAACGTGGATGCTGAATGGAGAAATGGTAAAGTTTTCACACCACTTATTGAGAATAATAAAAGCGCAGAGGCAGAGTCCATGTGCATGTTTGAAGAACGAATCAGTTTCTTGATCCAAGCAGTCTTGTAAAGCTAAAAAGCGAACGCATTCAGAAATTATAATTTGCCAGATTATTAAAGGTGGAGGCACAATGATTATCCTTTGTGGAAATTACAGGTATGAAATTGGATTAAATTGCTATCAAAATCTTTTATGGGAAATGCTGTCATGCGCTTGATGGAAGGCGCACACATAGATCTGCAAATTTCAATTCAAACAGTGGCATAATTTACCAATTGAGTTTAAGATCATGTACAGAGATGTAAATTGTTAAGGGCACACTCTTTAAATAAAATTCAAGTCATATATGAATGATGTTTATGAGAACTCAAATGGTTGAGAAATTGGGTTGAATTAAAAGTTTGGGAATTTGGTTTGAATCCAAGTCGGGTTGATTAGAATGTAATTGTGAGTTATGATGTGTTGAAAAGTTTCAGCATGCAAATGGTGTATTTTATGAATTTTCCAGGAATTTTAAAAGAGCAAGCTTCCACATGAAGTTTCTAATTTTGATTATGAAAGTTTGGGATTGAATGATGTTTATGAAAGCGTGTAAGCTTGGATTGAAAATGTAGAAAGAATTTTGGGACGATATGTATAAACACATGTGAATGTTGTTGAATTAAATGAATGAGAAAATTAAGGCTTTGATATGAGTTAAGGAAGCATTTGAATATTGAATGAAGGATTCAAAAGTTTATGAATTTTCTTGAAGGTGAGTGGATCGGGATTGATAATATATGATGGTAAGAATGATTTTGAACCATATATTGGAAAGCTTCAGAATTTTCTTACATGGGAAAGTGTGAAATTGCCATTGATTGGGGTTTTTTATTTGAGTGAATGCGAGATGCATTTTTATATACATGGTTATTGAAGATCTTGGGTATTGCAGGCTCTAGGCTTGTGTCATGTGTCATAGATGAGGGTGCATCCACATGCATCATGTCAAAAAATGTTTGGCAGAAGTTAGGGTCTCTCGAACTAAAACCCTCAGTCGTCATGCTTAGAGCACATGACGGTCATCCTTCGACCCCCGTCGGCCTCTACCAAAATGTCCTGGTCTGTTTAGCTGGAAAGAAGGTCCACATAGACATTTAAGTCTTGGTCGCTCACCTAGACTACAATATACTCCTTAGACCAAGTTATATGTACGCCATGTTTGCCATAGCCTCCTTTGTCTTCCGCATTATGATGTTCCCCCACGAGGACATCATCATTACTGTAGACCAACTGACGCATAGCGAGAAGCGTCTCCTAACAAACACTGATGTAATTCTACCCTATTTAGGTACATCCTCGGATGCACTTTCACGGTACCAAGATTATGGCCTCGACCAATTCAAACGATCATCTATTCTAGGGTCATTCCTAGGAGATCCACCCATTATCCTTGAGTCATCACCCGATGTCACAGGGGCTCCAATGTGCATGATGTCCACATCAAGAGTCGAAGCTAGTCAGGACATGGACACAAGCAGTAATGACACCGAGGCATCAGTCATGGCAGCCTCTCTAGCCTATGCCGGCTCCCAAACCCCTTTCATCTACCCCCCAGCTGGCTTCGTCTCCCTACAGGTGTTACCCAACATATCGTTGGAAATCCCAGTTTGGTACCTCATCCCCCCTACAGGAATAGAAGCCACCCACGTTACTACCACAGGGTTGAAGCCCCTCAGTCCCAAGGAGCCCCCACCCATCCAAGAAACGGTCGAGACCACCTTCGCAAAGGAAGTTCCCATTGCAAAATCGGTGATCACGGCTAAGAAAACCGAGAAGAGAGAAAAGAAGACAGTGACCCTCGTCATACAACGGGAATCACTGGTCTGCGCCATATGCGACGTAATAGGTCACCCTACCCATATCTTTCTGGAGCTGGATGAATTAAAATCACTCCTTGGATCCGAAACAAACATCACGACATCGCACTCCCGTAAAAAGGAACCTACCACCAAAGATAAAGGCAAAGTGTTGTGTACCAATCACGCATGCGCTCTCTGCAGCAACTATGGGCATTATACCCACCATTGCCCTGATATCCCATGATATAGGGATGCCTTACATGCCATCGAGCG
Source organism: Pinus albicaulis (assembly GCA_034641835.2). Taxonomy (NCBI): domain Eukaryota; kingdom Viridiplantae; phylum Streptophyta; class Pinopsida; order Pinales; family Pinaceae; genus Pinus; species Pinus albicaulis. The sequence goes on along the minus strand of CM076580.1, from coordinate 681,308,178 downwards.
ATCCTATCAAGAGGATCCCCCCACCCAATCTGTCAGGGATGAACTTCGTATCATCCTATACTTGCAGGAAGAACGATGATCACCTGAAAGGCTTCCCTCCAGACCCCCTCCCCCAATCGAAAGGTGCGTACTTTGCGATGAACTTGATCATTTAATCATTGACTGCCCAACTTTGGAAATATTCCAATGATGGTACCCAGTCCATATAGTATACCGCGCTTACATGGACGTCCCATATTCATGTCAGATATGCGGTGACAACCACCCAGTACGTCGTTGTCACTACATACCGAGATTCCACACAACTCTAGCCTGTATGTGAGCAACCATAGTCATCCTCTCCTGAGAAGATGGCACGGACTTGGAATCCATGGACAACTCCACAACCCAAGAATATGTGACGAGAAAATCCATCATGTTCTTGACAACAGAAAAGCAACTGATCAGGGAACCCCTAGTTACCCCTAACCTCCCTCCACAAATAAGACCAACATGAACATTATGCAAAACGCCCAATCATGCGGTCGTCCATTTTTCTGATTTAGCAGCGTTACGACGTTGGTTCCCCGCCAGACCTCAAACTGAGCAAGACAGAACCCTCATCTGACGGATATTTTGCCTCATATGTCAAGGTGATCATTATGAGAAACATTGTACTTATGCCTCGCAACTTCGTCCCACCATCGACATGATTCATACCATAGAGAAGAGACAAGATGACCTTCGAGAATGGCATAAAAAGTACATTGCCAGATCAACATCCCCACCCCCGGAATGGCGCGACAGACAAATTAAGACCACACACCAACGAAGCATGACCCCGGCCAAGCCTAGGATAACATGTGGACTATGTGATCTGAATGACCACCGAGTCAACCAATGCAGAGAACTGAAGCCCCTTGAAAACAGTCTTCGCATAGTCTCTTCTCTCCCTCAGAAACTTCTCTCAAACCAAGAGAAGATCACGTGCACCTATTGCCAGATTTGTTCACACTTTCACCATACAATTAAATGTTTGCATCTCCCCAAGCTGAGAGCGGAAAGAGTTGTGTTGAGTATACACTCCACCAAAGAGGTAGACACACCTAAGCCAACAATATGGAAATGGAAGCAAAAGACAACCTCTTCTACGACAGACCCTTTCCAAGCATCCACATCAGGAACAACGAGTACTGTAGATACCGTGCACCATCTACACTGGCTAAAATCACACACCAGAGGTATTCCCGCTAATGGAAACATTCAGGCACCTCTGTGGCAGGCACAATTTCCACCTACCGGAAATTGACCATCCTAGCGGGGAACCCAACCTTGCGCTCATATAGAATCCCATTTCAGAGATTCTTCCCCTACCAAACGCTGATGGCACAATCCACCATATACGATTTGTGTCAACACATATTGGCGATAGGAGTGTTGTTGTCCCCTCGTCCCAGGATTTCCACCTCATTCCTGTCGCAAAATACCAGGGTACCTTGCACTTTTACAGTGATTTCCGTAAGATCCCCAATTTGGATGCTGCCATCGAACTCCTCGATGACACCCAACCTTTAGAACAAAGCCTAGTACAACTAGAGCTTGTCGACGAAAGTCGACGACAATCGCTACAACACAACGAGGCCCACAAGAAAAGGTTAAAAGGATCGTTCGACCGCCACATCACCCCTCGATCGTTCACTGAGGGAGAATTAGTCCTCCGCTATGATGTCGCAAAAGAAGCCTTAGGGCTAGGAAAGTTCGAAACCTTGTGGAAAGGACCCTACATCATCAAACATTGCCTCCGACAGGGGGCATACATCTCAACAAAACCAGACGGGACATGCCTCAGCAACCCCATCAACGGCCATTACCTCAATAAGTTTCACCCATAAGGGCCAAAACGACCCTTCCCTTAGAGTGAAAGTACACAAAAACCTAACCACTGAAATTTTTTGACCAAAAGAATTATTAAACACGCTCAAAGTGCCACCATGGATCACCAACCTGAATCCTATTTCGGATTTGCTGATGGAGAATCACGATGGTCTCAAAGTTTAGCTACAGCTGTCTGGGTCATCTACCACCCTGATCGATCACCACTCTATTCAAATGGCATGTGCATCAGTTCAGCAACAACCAATAAGGCAGAATATGATGCCATCATTAGACTTATGTGCGATGCTCTCCATCAGGGCATACGCCATATGCATGTCTACCTCGATTCCCAGTTATTAGTGTCGCAGTTAAGCCAAACATTTGAGACAAGAGATACACATCTGTTTAGAAAATATTTGTGTGTAAAGATATTAAGCAAACAGTTTGACTATATCACATTTACACATGTACCAAGAAGTCAAAACCAAACAACTGATCGCATAGCTAACAATATCCTAAACTAGAATGCATCTCAAGTAAGCCATCATACATAAAAACAAAAAATATAGATATCCATCAGTATAACATCATACATAAACTGAAATAAGTGACACACCATTTAGAGCCACAAAAAATATCTCTCATATTCATATATATATATATATCACAATGTATATGGTTGAGTACAAAAAATAGTGTCGCTAGCCCAACGGCCATCCCAAAGATACAAAAGTCATCAAAATTAAGGGAGGCATCCTCATAATGGGTGCTTTCCCTGTGTACAAGTATGCTCTAGGGTGGTGCCCCCTTAGGAGGGGCACCTAGACCCACCACTGCTCCTGGTGCCATAACGAGAGTTGTCATCACAATTACGATCACCACCCGATGGAGAATGTGCCAATAGTCCCTCTCACTGGCCATCACAGTCTCCAACCAGACCTCCTCGAAGTCATCCATGAAACCTCAAGCAGGCATCCCCCGGGTCAAGAAGTCCACTCGACCCCAGAAATCCTCAAGAACTGACACTTGAGCTATTAGTTTGGCAATAGGTGCATCTACCGTATCTGTGTGAGCCACTGCTGCATCGACACGAGCTCTCTCGGCCGCAATATCTCCAGTAGCCGAGCTGCTGCCCTCCTCTGAAGGGCTAGCACCACCACCAAGTCTACCAGCACCACCACCTGGACCACCTGCAGCACCTCCTCCATGACCACCCCTAGGTCGTCGTGGAGGATCGTGGCCCACTAACCGAGCCACAGGGCGACCCACCTTGCCAACATCTACATGAGTAACCAAAACCATGTCAGTGTCACTAGAAAAACACATAAGTACATACATAATCAAGTAAATGTAGAAAACATACAAAACATACCTGCTGGCACCCAAACATAACCATAAGGGAGACCCATGTCTGGATCACCCTAGAAGTCTATCCCTACATAAGGGAATGTCAAGCACATTTGTAGGTTGGCCTCAAACTAGGCCTTTGTCGTGGCATTCCAATAATGCCCCACCATGCCACCACCATCTCACGGTATCGCCGGAGCCCACCTCGTCATACGAGGCTCCTGTGGTCCCCCAAGAGGCACCGCCACTACTGGCCTCAACAGCACTACCATCTCGTACATGATTCTTCACAAGGTATTGGCGTACACAAATGACTTAGATCCACGTGGAAATTTTTCAGTTGCGACACCATCCTGTCAAAATAGAAACGATAAAAGTCGAAAAGATTCCCAGACCTCAACCGGCGTAGGACTCCAACCTGCGGGCCTGATGCCTGATGCAGAGAAACTGACCTTGCCAGTCGCATAATCATTGTTAGAGAACACCGCTCTGCCAAATCTGTAACTGATGCAATGCTGATGCATCCCTCTTTAAGAGGCACCCCACCACAGTGATGTCTCCAGGATCTCTCCAAGTCCACTCTCCCAGAAGGGAATCGATATCTCAGTGCCTCGCCTTGAGGTAGTAACCTGGTCAAAAAATATACATCCATCTCAGGACGAATCACCAGGTTCATCCCCCGCAACACGAACATGTTGCGCCTCTGGCACTAGTGTCGGATAATGTACCATAGTAGTCAGTCTTGCGACCGAAGAAGCTCATTCTCCACAAACTTCAGGAGAACCCATAGCGCCAGCTGACGGCATGCCCCAACATCGTCAGCCAGCTCAGTACGAAGCTCAAGCCAATCTCTCTCCCTCCACAATAACCTGTCATCAAAAGGAGGTACCCATCAGTACAAAGAAAAAACCAAAAAATAGGCAAAAAACAAAAATATTTTTAGCCTCATCTTTGCACGTTTGTATTTTGCACAGGCGCGCTTAGGACACGCTAAAAATGGGGAATAGAGTGTTTCCGCGTGCTTGTCCCCCGAAACTGTGCGCAAGGACGGTGCACCTTTGCCCAGATCGCCCGTGCAATCTAGGGAAAAAGTCACCCAAAATCTGTACAAACCCAGTTTGTATGGACCCCAACACCATCAAACTATAAAAATTAAAGTGCAAGACATCATGGAGGTTACCTGGGCATAATATTGCTAGTCCCTAGTGCTATAGCTAACCGCAACAACAAGAACTGCTACACAGAAGCCTCCGACCTCTCAAAAACTCAGCAAGTACAAATGAATTGAATTAAGGCCATATTCACCTATTTATCGCCATTTTCAAAAACTTTGGAGGACCATAATGAGAGATCAGAAGGTCCATTATGCGAACCGTAAGTTGCACCACAATCAGCACTCCATGATGAACAGAGGCGATGCCACACAATCGCACTCCTAAAAAATTATTTTTTAAGTGCCAACAGGTATGCCCTCTCTAATCTTATTTTTTAAAAAGCTCATGACTTTCAATAATATTTTGATAAAGAAGATGCTTTAAGTTGAGGTAGTTGTTTTTGTAGGAAAGGCTCGCAAACCATTCACAGCACCATCTACTGAAATTCCCAGAACAGGTATCATTCTATACCCAACATGATAGAGTCCCAATCAACTCTACATATCCTGACATCATTTCTCCATCAGAAATCAACCATAGGCTCCTCATATCCGACCGTGTTTATCATCACCTCACCCTTCACATGGTTAACATCCTCGTTGGTCGGTAGAGCCTCCCCTCCATGGCGCTCGTCACCCACAGTAGACCACACACCACAACAACAGTGATGTCATGGCCATACCACTTTAGTCCGGGAAGCACCTCATGCCCATTCATTCATCATGCATAAGGTCAATTTTACCATACAAGCTAAAACCCCCTTCCCGGACAACCAGGTTGTACAAGAAGATCAAAAGTGCAACACCGCGCCTCGCATTTGGCCCACCATACCTCCACCAGCATAATCCCATCTGCGATAATTTTTCATCTACTTCATCAACCCCACACATGAGACCAACAAGTTCTCCTTATCCACTCCCCTAAAGAATTCTGGGGCACCATTCTTTCCAGGCGATCTCCCACCCCTATTGACCTTGACCCCACCTCCATATTCTCCCACACCGCCAAATTGTATGCCATCCCCGGACAACCCCTCATTCAGGTTGTATCCCCCCAGCCACCTCTCACTTCTTTTCCGACAAAGATATCAAAGAGGAAATCTGGGAAATGAACAACAACAAAGCCGCAGACGAAGAAGGCTTCCAGGCAGAATCCTTCAAACTTGGGCTTCGTCCTATGGTTGGTTACCTAGTGGATCTCTTCAACCATGTCATTTGAGATGGATTCCCTGAAGGATGGTATCACCACATTATCTACCCCATCCATAAGGCAGGATCTACCTCTGACCTGAACAATTACAGAACGATCATGGTCGAACACATATTCTCCAAGTTGTATTCTACTGCCCTCCACAGAGGACTCTCCATCTTCCTAGAGCAGAGACATCTTAGGGCTAGGGGTCAAGCTAGTTTCAAACCGGATCACCAGACCACTGACCATATCTTCACCCTTCGAGCGATGATCGAAGATACCTGACATCGGTCCTCTAAGGTGTACTATTGTTTTGTGTATTTCAGGAAGGCCTTCGATTCGGTCCCAAGGGAGGACCTTTTTTAGAGTCTGAAAGAGATTGGCATCTCATCAACTCTTCTGACTGCTATTATGTGCCTCTACGAGTCCATCCTTGGTCGTCTCTGCACGGTTGTAGGAAAGTCAAAGTTCATCTGGAGCACTATTGGAGTGAAACAGGGGTGCCCACTTTCCCCCACTCTTTTCTGGATATACATTGATGAGCTAGAATCTTTCCTCCGAGAGCACATCCAGGAATCTGATGGGTGCCTTCTCCACCATGTATTGATCTCCATCCTACTCTTTGCTAATGATATCGCCCTCATAGCCTCCTCCTCGGAGGGCTTACAGAGACAACTATATGCCCTTGCAACCTTTTGTGACCTTCGGCACCTAACGGTGAACCTGAGCAAAACCAAAGTCATAATTTTCAATGGGGTGAAGAAGACCTCAAGTCTCTGCTTCCTATTCAAGGGAGAAGAAATTGAAATCGTTAGCAGTTACACTTACTTAGGAGTGCAGTTTACAGGTCCCCGGTTTAGTCTTCAGCTAGCCCTTCAGCCCAGGATAAACAAAGGATATGGTTCTTTGGCCCTTCTTGAGAGATAGTTCTTCCGTCACCACTTCCAGGACATTTCATCCAAGATGAACATCATGGATGTCTTGATCCGCCCCACAGTTCTTTATGGATCAGAGGTTTTGGGCCCCTCATTACTAGAGTCAGATTGGGCCTTGGTAGACTGAGTCCAGACCCTTCTCTTGCGCCGCTTCATTCGGTGCAAGCTGATAGTTCCTCAAAACATCATCCTAGCATATTTCGGGGCTAAGCCCTTTCGTCTGGAGGCAATCTTCAGGATAGTCTCCTTTCTTCATCGGATCCGTGGGCTGGCAAACACGAGAGAGGGTAGAGATAAGTACCCATACTTGGCCTATTGCTCCTCAGAGAGCATCTCTCATACACAGATAGGCCGAACCAAATATTGGTTCACTGGGGTGACATAAATCCTAGGTCTTATAGGTATCTATATGGATCATCTCCCCTCGTTCCAGTATTCACTAAACGCTCCAGGGAACCTTCTTCCAAACCAACAAGAACTCAACAAAATCATCAGAGAGGACATCTACAGGCAGTACATTCAGACTACATGGATCGACCCTCCAGGTGGACTGCACCCAAAGATGGCCTTCTATGCTGAGCACCTTCTGGAGATCAGAGATGGACTCATTGTTCGACCCCAGTATACCCTGGAGCACTGGATGCATGCTATTAGGATCCCTCTCGTGTAGCTTAGGGTTGGATCGCACAGACTTCGAGTGGAGACAGACCATCACATTGACAGGACGGAGAGGATCTGTTAGTTTTGTCACTTACAGGAGGTGGAGACTGAGTTACATTTCATCTTCAGATGCCCAGTCTACTATGAGATCCAAGGATGCTTTCATTGATTATTCAGGGGCCCCCAGAGCCTGGCTAGCTTCTTCAGATACACTTACCAGAGATGCCTGGCGCTTTACATTAAGGATACCTTTAGGCACCGTTCGCTCCTGCTCCAGCCTCTTACAATTTTAGACACCACACAGAGGATCACAGATTTCTTCAAGTTTCTCTCATCATCACAAGGCACCAAGAGAAACACCGACCAATCCATAGACCATGATTCCATATCAGTGCGAATTCGGGGGTCTCGTCCCACTAGACTCCATCACCACTCCAGGACCAAACCCCCCTCCAGGAGACACCCCAAATCCCCCAGACAACAGCTGCAGCAGTCCAGTTGCTCCTCAGGGAAATAGACATTGGCAAGCTTCCTTCAGCCCTCTTCTATCGGCCTCGGATTCTAGGAGTAGGAGTCTCCCATCCTCCTTCAGGAGGCTCCTCTTTCTCCTCCAAGACTTCTTCATCACATCTCATTGTCAAGATTCTTTAGTCATCTAACTTTTAATTTACATTTGCACTCTTTAGTTTGCATTTCTTGCTTTTATAATGAAAGGGGATCGTTTGGTCCACCGGCTAGGTATGTTGTAATCATTGTAACCGGCAGTCCCGTTGACGTTTTGGTGGTCATTCATTGGACATTAATTAAATTACCTTATCTTATCTAATCCTATCTATCTAGTATGCTTATTGATTCTAGCTTGTTCCACTAACTTGCTTGACTCCACTTCTTTTTCTGCCTGTTACCAATAACTTAATAGGGTAAACCACACCCCTTAAGTTGGTGTAATTTCGTATATACGCGCACCAAACACATTACAATAATGACATCAAGGAACAATATTACCCCGTGGGGAGCTATGAGGACAAGTACATCCAATTGACCACGTTGCAACAACAAAGGGATCAAGATGTGCATGAATTGACGAATTTGTTCCATAGCCTACGCACAAAGTTGGGTATTAAATATTCAGAGAGACATTTGGTGCTCAAGTACCGCAGATTTCTACATAAACACATTCAGGAGGAAATAGAGTTCCTCGACATTACATCGCTTGGCACGACATATTGCTATGCCGCCAAGATAGAGAAGAAATTTAAGCAGAAGAAGCAAGACTTTGGATCTGAGAATCCAAAGCCAAGGAAAGGCGCCTCTGAACTGAAAAAAAAGGGGCAAGGCCAAAACGGGGCGACTCAGAACAAGACCACAAATCCAAATAAGGACACGGGGAAGTGGTGTGAATTTCATAACAACCCCACTCACAACACAAACGAGTGTCGGGCCAAACAGCCGTTGTTGGCCGAACTAAAGGAACCCGAATCAGATGCATTTTTTGACCCTGAGTCAGAACCAGAAAAAGGCAATGACAAAGGGAAGCAGATCATTGATGCAGATCATAGTGCCATTATTTCCACCACCAAGATCCAGAGGGAGGATCTCAAGGATCCAGAGGAGGGAGAGCGCCTCTTCCATTCACAGATGTGGGTGAAGGGTTCTCCACTACAATTCCTTGTTGATAACAGAAGCCAAAAGAACCTCATTTCATCATAGGTTGTGAAGCGTCTCGGCCTATCGACCATAGCACACCCGCAACCGTATGCAATCGAGTGGCTTCACCCAGGGAGAGATCTCCGCATCCGGCAGCAGTGTCGCCTTTCGTACATTATCAAGCCATTCACAGATGAGGTATTGTGTGATGTTGCTCCTCTTGATGCAGCTGATGTATTATTGGGCCAACTATACTTTTGGGGGAGACATTATGTGTATGAGTCTAGGCCTTGTGCTGTTATTATCACTTTTGGAAATAACTTGTATAGGATACCAGAGGTAGTATCGCCTTCTGTCATCTCTTTAACTACTGCAAAACAATGCTGTAATATTTTTCCCAAACCAAGAAATTTATTTTCCTTACAACTCACTCAGAGGGAAAGAAGAATATTGTGGCCACAAGCTCAAAATAGGGCTCCCCTACACGACTGTAGCAGATGGAAAAAGTCATGGAGGAATACGGGGACATTTTCTCCTCACTCACAGAGGTTACTCTACACTGTCAGGACAAACACTCCATTGATTTGACCCTCGACGCACCGCCACCTGATGTTTCCATACCTCATGTGACTACACAGACAGAATCCACACATGTACTGTCTGAGGCTGATAAAGCAACCAAATTTACTAAATGCATCCAGCATGTCTGCCCGCAAGTCCATGACATCTTCGACAAATCTAATATCCAGTTCAACAGAATTTGCCTCATCTCATGGAGGATCTCAAAGCAATGGGGACCATTTATTCCTAAGGAGGGAGGAATGATCCAGGTGGATATCGGTGGCTACCCACCTATTCCATTTGGACCCGTACCATCAATTCTTGCAACTTTTCACTTTCAGCACAACTTACTATTTTTAATAGGTTTTCGGGTCCTGCACTCTTAGAGTTGTTTTAGGGCCCTAATGATCCAGGTGGATATTGGTGGCCGCCCACCTATTCCATTTGAATGCCACCATCAGTTCTTTCATTTTTTCAGTTTCAACACAACTTACTATTTTTATCAGTTTTTCGGGTCCTGAACTTCTGGAGCTGTTTTGAGGCCCTAAATGACATTGTTTGGAAAAATTTGTACTCCTCAAATATACATTTCTAATGAGGAATGATGCACTTCAAACAGAGATCGTATGCCAAAGTTACGTCCCCGGGAAGTTGAAACACCAATTTACCCAAACGGGGCCCATATTTTTGGAGCTTCATCTCCTATGGTTAGGTTTTTGGATGTTTAGGGTTTTGCATTGTTTCCCAACAATAAATAGGTCTTCAAGCCTCATTGTAACACAATTCAGAGGCATGTAGCCACCACATCTCTTCTCAGAGATAAACTACCAATGCCCTAGCTATTTTATTTCCATTATGTCTGTAAGCATATTTATGTTATTTGATATCAATGAATTGAAGCATTATTTCCATTGCATCTCTGTGCTTATGTCTATTTATGTATTTTATAGCATTCCTGCATAAATATGGATCAATTCAGATCTAATTAAGTTCATGGACCTTATCAAGATAGTGAGAACTTGACATAACCATCAATAGAAGTTGAAGTTCCTCAACTTCCTGAAAAATCGTGAAACATTCAAGGATTGTAGAATTATGTTTTGAATATTGGATCAAATTGTGCATGGTGTGTGGAAAAATATTACTAGTAATTTGAACAAGGTCACTACTATCTAGATGGTAGGCATCTACATCACTAATTTGATCAGATTTTTCAACTTCCACAAATAATTCACTCAAGTAATAGGAGTCTTTTGATTTCATATCTATAGATGGAGAAATCTTATGAGAAACTTAATTTTTAAAGTTGTCCTCATGAAAAAAATGGAAATGATAAGGAATGGAATGGATGATATATGATTTTCTTACTTTCTCCATCATCATGGATGACCTCACTACCTTGTAACAATTCAAAAATATGTTCATTAGATGATTAAATTGAAGAGCATGGAGTATCTTCATCGCAAATTCATGCATTACAAACAATAGGGTACAAGGGATAGTGAGTTGAAGAAGAAGTTTCCATGATAAAATCTTCTTTGTATGAATCAAATTTAAGATCTAAATATTTTGAATCAAAATATTGTTGGGAAACTTAAATATCAGTTGGGGAACTTGGGAATTCACCATCATATACATCAATGGAATCATTATCAGAATGATGATTTTCCAAGTCTTTAGCTTGACTACAAAAAATGAATTCATTTGATTAACTACCTAGATCAGTAGACTCTAAATCAGTCGAGAATGAAGGGAAATTATCTTGACACAAAGGACTTTGAAAAAAAGAAGAAGGATTTAATGAGTCTTCAACTTTCTGCTCATGTACTTGTGAAATGTGACTACTTTTCTCCTAGTCGATACTTCGATTTGGAAGAGACTGATCAAGAAGATCAAGGGACAAGGGGTTATGAGAATAGGATGATATATTATGAGAAGCATCCCTTGAAGAGGTCATGATTTCAATTAAATCAGATACAAGATAGAATTTATGAGTGTTAATATCATCTTGAAAAGTAAGGGATTGGTCTTCACCCTACCTTCAATTTTTTCTTGAATGAGATCTTGGATGAATGGATCAACAATCAAATTTACATATTCCCCAATACCAACATTGAAAGGAGGGGAAGGAATAGGAGTAGAAAATTCCTCCTTCAAAACTAGAAATGTTTCATTATTAATGAAAGTTGGGGGAGAACTATTGACCAAGGATTCATATTTAGATTGCTTCAAGGAGATTTGAACAAAGCCCTGAAAATTTTCCCTAAATAAATTCCGATCCACATATTTTTTGGGGAATTCATAACATAGGTGAGGAAATATTTTAGAAAATTCCTTGATTCATTAGGGTTCATTCTTAGTTGATTAATCCTCTTAAAAAAATCTCGGTAATCATACCTAACAAAGGCTTTATGAAGCTCATTGAGGATTTGATTAAATGAATGAATGGAAGCATATGGTAGAGTATGACACCATTGGTTCACTCTATTAGGGCTCCTTAGTTTCCAAAGGTTGTGAAAGGAAACCAAAGAGGTAACCACATACCAACTTTTGACTTGGTATCTAGCCCTACCAAATTAGGGAGCTCTCTCTCAAAATAAACCTCACAGCCAATGAAAGTGATTGGAGATAATTAGGGTTTCAGGTTAGTTATTAGCTCAGTAGGGTTTTTTATTGAGGTTTTATTGGATAAGAAGCACCAAGCTTAGGAACTAGGCCAAGTGTTCTAAAGGATCAACTGCAGTCATAGAATGAGACAAGATAGATGTGACGAGTGACACAAAATAGATTTGTCATTGTAGTATGGTGATGAGGAAATCGGATAAATAACTAAGTGAGCATACATGCACAAATTCACTTGTTAGAGGATAAAAACACTTATATGATAATCTCAAACAAAACAGAGCATTATAGGTAATGAAATATGTTTAAAACTTAGGAGATTTAACATAAGAAGAACATAGATGGATTATAGAATTACTTAATCATCAGATGCATAAGAAAAACTAGAGAAAATAATGTCATTGACCACAAAATATGAATCCCATAAAAATAGTTGCAACTACCTGCATATTATTTCTTCAAAGAGTCAAGTACACCAATTCCAAAAAAGTGTGAACTTCAAATATCCAACCCTCTCCTTGAACTGATTATGAGTACATATATAAAAAAAACAAGATTCCACCTCTTGGGGTTGAATCCTAATCCATAGCAACTAATTAATGAACCTAGTGACTCATTGCATAATCTTAGGGAAGTTGGAAACAACTTTCCCATTTTTTTAGCTGACTAATTGAGCTTATCTCTCAAGGCATTAATCACAAGATTATTTAAAATGATGATCATTAATAAGCCTATTAATCATCAAATAAATCATGATTCAACTATTACATCAACCATTTTTTACCTTTTACCTCTAGGTGTAGTGAAAAACCTTCAAACCCAGAAACATACATTCCCAAAAACGCAACAAATGTTTTAGCAAAAATGCAACAACTTTGAATTGATTTTTAGATGACTTAGAAGAGGTTATGAATTAAGTTGAAGGTTGTTGAAGAAATATTAGGATGTATACTATACCCTATGACCTTTAAGTCATCCAAAATAATCATTTTAGCCCCCTCAAAATTGATTTTAAGAGCAAGTGTCCAGAAACGCAACGAATTTTTGAAAAAAAAAAGTGGCAAAAAGATGTAAAAAAGGCATTGTTTGATCATTTTCTTCAAAATAATGACTATAAAACAATCCAAAAGTGATTTTATAATATCATTAAGTCATTAGCTATCCAACCATGCTTGAATTTTTTGATTTGTACCCTCTGATAAAAATCGCAACAACTAGTTGTTGTGTTTATGTAGGATGTTTTTTCTACATTTTTTGTAAAACTAAGGGTAAAAGATGAAGTGATATATCTTTAACCATAACACTTTTTAAAAAAGCAAGAGAGGTTTTTGTAGATAATGTTGTTTCATAGAAAACCGTCTCTCTGGTTTTGAAAATTCATCTCCATTTGGTCATAAACTTCTTTTGCAAATGATGATAAAAAATAAGTCAAAAGTGCAATGGATTTTCAAGAAGCGCAACAACTTGAGGGAAGGGAATAGAGGGGATGGAGGGTAGTAAAACTTGTGAAAAACCTTATGAGAGGTAGGGATAGGTGTTAGGAACACAATGAAAGTGTAATTTATCAAAATGAGTGAGAAAAAGGGGGGCTAAATTTCAAAACACAAACCTAGGTTAAAAGCGCAACGGATTTCTAAGGTTTTTGGGAAAATAAGGAAATGAAAGGAATTTGATGGGAAATTATCATCGAAGGATGATGAAGGAGGTATAATCTTAAAATAAAGTCCTTTTACTCCTTAATGAAGCTATCAACAATGGAAAATTGAAAGCGCAACAAAAACATTTTGACTTAATCTCCGAGGAAAGAAGGTGCAAGTATGATTGATAGGGTTGACTAACCATAATTAATCGAAAGAATCATGAAATATGGTGATGACCTACCATGATGAAATGATCTTAATTTTTGGAGTGGTAGTAGCGACAGTGACCCATACTCTTTGCCTTATGACTTGGAAAATTTTGCTAGAATAGACCAAAATTTGACTTTTGACTATGATCAAGTATATTTGATTCCTCATGTGCTTCCAGTGTTTTTGGTTCCTTATGTGATTCAACAGGAATAATATCAATTTTAATGTCACAAGGATAAAGGAAAAAAAATTCTTGTTCATTTTTTGCTTGCAAAAGTAGATGATCATTGCCATAAGATGGTTCATTGCTTAAATTTTATGTACATGCAATTTCAGAATTTTTATTTGGACCAATTTCTTCCTGAGCTATCAATTACTGGTGCGCACGATACCATAGAATGCACCGGTGTGCACCAGACATTGGCACACCGGACAACGTGCGTGAAGTACACACACCGTCGGGGCATCCAATTACTGTAACGCACTGGGGCGTCAATAATCTTCTACGTCGATGCATCATAAAACAACGTTCCAAAACAAAAATGAGCCGGTGTGTTCTTCTCTAAGAGCACTAGTGCGCCAGAAACCGCACACACTGGAATAACATTATATAAAAAAAAATTAAGGCCAAAAAACCGGTGCTTTGCGACTATTACGCACCGGTGCTTTACCTTTACACCGCCCCAGTGCATCATCAAATTTTCATGCCGAAATTGAAACATCTTGGTGCGCGGTTAGGGAAATGCCCCGACGCGTTATAAACAACACGCCAAAATCGATACCGCCCGGTGTGGTTTTATTTAACCGCACTGGTGCGCTTATAAAACCCCGCGCAACGAAACAGAGTTAATTAAAATAAAAAATACGGCCAAAAAACTTCATTATGCACTTTCCTCAGTGCTCCAGAGCTCTCAAGCCCTGACGCTATTTCCTTATTTCTGAGTCGCCCTGACATCGGTGCTCTCATTGCACCCATTGCATGCACTACTGCTCTACATTGGCCACCAATCTCTAGCTTCCATTTTGAAAAAAAATGGGAAATTTTTATTTTCCAAATTTTACAGCCAATATGCCTCCTCGACAGTGAAATGTATAGCCATTTTTCTAGTTTTTCTATAATTAAGCCTTTTAGCGGATTAGAAATTGAAATAAACTTAAAAATAACCACTAAAAAGAAAAACAATAAAATTGTCACACGGTGCACTCGAGTTGTTTGACTCGCATTAGATAGTGATGCTACCTATAAAATTTACAGGCAGCACTGCTACCGGTGCTAACGTTAACCGCACCATTTCCGGGGTGGTGCCAGAAGGCGCCCCGAATAATTTTAAACTAAAACTAAAAAGGCAAAAAGGCGGTGTGCTCATTTATCCAGGTGCACCGTTGACCCTGACAATCACAGTGCGGTGCTTTGAATTCATTTTCCGCCTCGGTTTATGTCAGCGCACCGCATTTTGCATTCTGAGAGGGAAACGATGTGGCCGGATAAAAGATCGCACCGTCAACTGTGTCATTGTCATGAATTCGATGCGCTGACATGACTATACGCGCCGGGGCGTATATTTCAGTCAGCACACCGCTATTATGAATTATACACAGTCCACGGTGCTTGAAAAATAGACATCTGCACCGAATCCAGTGCGGTCTGTTTCATTAGGGGCCCTGGGGACGGTGCGCTAAAATATTAGGACGCACCGACACCAGTGTGTGACTGTTTTTATGGATCACCGACTTGTATGTTTGTTTTTTTTCAAAAAAAAATATATATGTATATTTATAAATACATTTATGTTTTAATAAAAAAAAAATTTATTTAATATGGAAATGATTCAGAGAGAACAGTAGCAACAAGCAGAACAATATGACCTGATTCGCCAATGGGAGGCAAGAGAGAGGGAGAGAGATGGATGCCCTCGCCCTATTACTGTAGATACCCAGGGGATCCTTAAGCAGGTAGGCCTCCTCAAGTTCTATGAGGAGGCTATTTATGGCCTAAAGGCCCATAGTGTGCTTTTGAGGCATCTTATCGGCAGGTGGAATTCCCACCGACAGGATTTTTAGGTTGGTCCTGACTAGTGGTACACACCCACTGAGGAGGAAATTTATTTTATTATAGGACTATTGAGGAGAGGGGTGGATTTTCCCTCATTCCGAGACGTGCCAGCTGGTTGTGTAACAGGGATTCAGTTAGTTTACTCCCAGAGATACATTGGAGCACTCCTTCAGAGTTTCAGGTACCTTGAGGTCAGTTATGTATAGGTTCTTTTGGTAGACAGGATGTGCAATGTCTCTCTATTATCGCTTCGATCATTTCGCACAACACCAGTGATGGGCAACGCATTAGTTGCTCGCTTTTATATTACGTTGATTCTTTAGTACATCAGCCACGACTTGTCAGGTGGTCTGCCATTTTTTTGTGACACTTTTGTATGGGCTTAGATAGATGTCGTGCTCATACACAAGGGATGGTCAACTTCCTTTTTGCTTCAAAGATGTTTTTTTAATTTTTTGAGAGGTTTCTAGAGATGAGACCTAGTTTTGTTTGACAGCCTCGTAGGCCGATGTTCAAGGCCCAGATGCGCATGTGGGGGCAAATGATGCCCAAGAGGGGAGACACTATGTTTCCAACGAGGATATCACATGATTCGTTGGACTTACTAGCCAATGTTGGCGGGCTGCATCCCTTCATTATGGTCCCATGTCCTTATGCTGGACTAGATTGGCGAGGGTGTCATAACATCTTCTTCACTCCTGATGAGCCGCTAGATGATAGAGGTAATATTACTATTTTATTTATTTTTATTCTAACATGTTCTTTAACTTGTTTTTATTAAATTGTGTAATAAAATTGTCTAATTATTGTTGTGTATTTGTATATATTTTGCAGAAATTGGCTATTTTGATGGCGATGAGATGCCGGATCCACCACATGATCCAGGTGTCGATCCTGATGATTACGATCAGGAGATGGCTGATGTGCCGGAGGATGAGGCCGGTGGCGCAGTAGAGAGATGTGCTGACCCTGCGCCTCATGGTGCACCGGTACCGCCTTTTACTAGGCGTGGTCGACCTGAGACCAAATACCGGATGGAGTTGGGCAACCAACTCTATGGATTGATTTTAGATGCGGGCATCGGGCCCGCTCATTACAGAGAGATACAAGGCGATGATAGATTGTTATGGATGTTGAGAGGCATGCCGCGTGACATGTACGGCCTGATGCAGCATGTCGTAGGAGCTACGACAGCTGTTACGCAATTGAGGAGGATTGTCTGTAGGTATAGGCGTAGTCGAGTTGCGACACGTGATGGACAGTCTGCCAGCAGCAACTCAGATGCATCTTGTGATCGTTTACCTCGTGGTGCGCCTGATGATCAGCATGAGGCTCCACTGGCAGCATCTGACACTAGTCATCATGGAGATGAGGCTGGACCATCGGCCACGTCCAGTCAGCAGCCTGCAGCATCCATCAGTACTAGTCACGATCATCATGATGAGCAGGCTAGACCATCGACTGCCGAGGCTATAGTACTATTGACTGAGCAGGCCTGCACTACTACTGTGCCTCATATTGATCATGTTGTACTACCACCAGCGGATGCATCCATTAGTACTAGTGATCATCATGATCATGAGCAGGCTAGTCGACCATCGACTGTCGAGGCTACACCCAGCTTTACTGAGCAAGCTGCATCCACTTGTACTAGTGTTATTGATGTTGTACTACCACCAGCACCCGATCCATGAAATTTATATTACAGTTGTATATTTTTAACATTATTCAGTTATATGGTCCATGTATTTTATGTTCATGTTGCAGTTGTACTTAATTTTCATGTTGATGATCATCATGATGTGGCGCATATTGTTAGTCATGTTAGATATGTTCATTTAATGTTTAGCTTGCAGATATATGTGTATATGTGATAGGCGCATGAGTTATTTGACATTATATTGAAATGTATATTTGATGTTTGTGTTGTGATGATGTTAATATATAATGTTAATTTGATGTTAATTGAATGTGTTTATTAGTCGAATATGATGTTTGTACGATGGTTATCATGATCGTGATGATGTTTATTAATTAATTTAATATTATTAAATGACCATGATATTTATTAAATATTATGTTGTGAATGTAATTGTAATTTAAATTTTAATTCTATGTAAAATTGTAAAATTTTATTTGTATTTGTACTAATTGTAATTGTATGTAAAATTTTAATTTTAATTGTAATATTTAATTTATTCTGAAATTATTGTAATTGTATATATGAAAAATTGTAAAATTGTAATTGTAATTCTAATTGTATGTAAATTTCACAAGTTGTAATTGTAATTTTAATTGAATTGTATGTAAAATATTTGTAAAATTATAATTGTAATTGTAAATGTAATTCTATGTAAAATTGTAAATGTAATTGTATTTGTAACTGTAATTTTAATTGAATTGTCTGTAAAATATTTGTAAAATTGTAAATGTAATTATATGTAAAATTGTGAATGTAATTGTATGTAAAATTAAAATAATTGTAATTCTAATCGTAATTCATGTATGTGAAATTAATGTAAAATTGTAATTGTAATTTTAATTAATGTAATTGTATGTAAAATTTTAATTTGTAAAATTTTAATTCTATTAATGTGAAAATTTTAATTGTATTAATGTGAAATGATTTTATTAAAATATTCAAATTTGTAAATTTGCAAATAATTGTAAAATAACAAATTTAGAATAATACGAATTTTTGTAACATAAAGTTTAGAAAATAATGAAAATAAATTCATGTACTTTATAATTATCATTATTTTATTATGATCTTACATATATAAAGTTTAGAAAATAATGAAAATAAATTCATGCACTTTATAATTATCATTATTTTACTATGATCTTACATAGAAAAAAAAAAAAAGTCTGGTGTGTTTATCATCCTAACAGGCCCCGGTGCGTCGTATTAATACAATGCACTGGTGCATCACATTTCCACGCACTGGAAGCGAATAAACGTAAATTAAAAAAAAAAAAAAAAAAGTCTATTTTTTTTAAGTTAAAAAAAATGGAAATTTGAAAAATGGGCGGCAAAATATTTTCGAAAATCTAATTTGATAAAATAATTCTTTAAATACTAAACTCTTTTCATTATTTCATTATTTTTGCTAAAAAAATTCAATCAGATTTTTGCAGGAGACAGACCTGGAGCAAGAGAGCACGAGGGCACTGTGGATGGCGAAATATGTTCGAACAGAAGTATTCAGACAATCAGAAACCAAAACTTTGGTGTTTCAAGCCCTTTATCATAGAATTTCAAACCATTTCGTGATTAAATTTAATTCTTTTCTTTTACTTTTTTCTGCAGTTTTTTTATTTTTCCCTACAGTTTTTTTATTTTTCCCTGCAGTTTTATCCATTTTTACCCTGAACCCTTCATTTTTTTGTTTTGGCCTTTCTTCTCCCTGTTTCTATGATTTCAAAATTAGGGTTTTTCATTTTAGATTGACATCCAACCCACGGGACGACTTGCATATTCGGATCGCAATCCATTCGGCCATTGCGTGAATTTTTGAAAAAATGGATTTTTCTTTATCGGTGCGCCCTGCTTACGCCATCGCACCGGTGCTCTATATTATTACAGCGCACCGTGCAAGTTCTGTGTCGTAAAAAATTAAAAACATTTTTTTAAATCCGTGTGCCAAATCTGAAATAGGGCACCGGTGCTCTCTTTAACTAGAAAAGCACCGTACGGTGTATTACACCGTTTTTGCGGTGCATTTATAATACCCCACGCACCGTTAGGTCTATTACACTGTTTTTGTGGTGCGTTTATAATACCGAACACATCGTACAGTGTATTATACTGTTTTGCGGTGCATTGTTAATATATCCACGCACCGACGGCAGTGTGGATTTCATGCAAGGCACACCGGTGTCTCGAGATTTATTTTCTACCTGAAAAGTTGAGAATTTATTTATAAATATATTAATGAATGATATGATACATGTTTCAGATTGATAAAGAAATGACTGACAAGATATCAAGTAACAAAAATACTGTTAACACATCAAGAAAAACAAAAAAGACAAGTTCTTTGTAAAATTTATAAAAAATATTATTTTTGAACTATATGTAACTTTAACTAATATGTATCGTTTACTGTGTATCATGCAGAGCCACAAAATGACGAAGCTCAATATGATTATTTCTGATCTACGACCAGAAGAGCGTAAAATTTTAATGGAAAAATTGCAAAAAGATGAATCAGGTAAATGAAACAATACTATCGATCCAATATGAGTTTCTTTTTTTAATTATCATTAATAATATACTTAAAATTATTAGATAACATGTGTCAAACAGTCTACTAATTCACATCTGTTTAATGTTCTATAGGGACCAACAACTTAGAAAATGAATGTTGTTCTAAGAAAAGAAAAAAAAAATAGAACATGCAAATGAAAATGAATTGCTCCTTGGCTCATCTGGAGTGGTGCTGGAAGTTAACGAAAGGGGGAAAAACTTTTACAAAAGTTTGAGGGATCTAGTGGAACGAATACAACAATGTGCTTCAAATGTAATATGTAATAATTGAATTTTTCGATCATTAGGTACAATAAATAAACAATTTAGCATTAAATATTAATTTTCAAGAATTTTTTTGCAGAAAAGAAAAGAAAATGGAACCCATTAAGCACATAAAACAGGATGACAAGGAAGAAAATGGTTGATCTCTAAGTTTGTGAGTAATTGTTACTTCCTTATAACAACTTAACTGGATTTCATTTTTGTATTTTTAAGTTGTTTTACAAAAATCGTCATTGAATGTCTTCAAACAGGTGCTAACATACAAAGAAGAACCATCAGAAGAATTGATTGAAATTGGGTTAAATATGGGTTGTGGTATATGTTGGCATATCAAAGTTTAATTATGGAATTTGTAAGCATCTATCGATCTTGTTTTAATTAACTCCGTCTATAATTAATAGAACAAAAAAATATTTTATATTAAATATATGATTTTTTATGGGGTATAAAACTTGCAGGAAACAAAGTATGGAACTGCGCCAACAAATGAAATTTTGAAAGATGGCATGGTACATGGTTTTGAAAGAATGTGTATAGTTTATGAGTCAATTGTTGCTATGGTACATCATTTTTCTTTTCGATTTACATTGATGTATATTATTTAATATTGGAATTTTCATTATTCTCACCAATGTATATACACTCATTTCAGTTTATTTTTATGTTTGTAGATGGAAAGTGAAGAAGAAGAAAACAATCAACGCCGTGAACACAACATTCATGAAAATAACCCAAGTCATGGAAGTAGCCCTAGCAGTGACAACAGTTCAAGCGAAGAATGATGATCACTATGTAATTTGGATATCAAAGCAAGGTGTTTTATTTTTTGAAATATGTCTGTGAAATCAGACATTTTGTTTAATGTAATGGACATAGTGTCCCAATTGAAAGACAAAGGGATACGAATAATTGTCCCATTTTGTATGATAAAGACTGTCTTATATATATATATATATATATATATATATATATATATATATATATTCATAAAATATGTTTTAATTTATTCTATTGCGTTCTCCATTGTCGTTCTCAAATGCACTAATAAAAATTTAATTCATATGAATATTGTTATAAGATTATATATATGTGTCGACTTTTGATGAATAATGAATTTAAAAAAACCACAATAATTCTGATATGATATAACAAATTAATCCAAACAACACATTCAAATGCATTAATAAAAATGTAATTAATATGAATATTTTTATAAGATGTGTCGACTTTTGATGAATAATGAATTTAAAACAATCACAATAATTGGACTATTAGAGGTGGATGTTTCTAAAAAAGACAAAATGAAAACCAGTGCGTTTATGTGTCTATATGCACCGGTGCATTTATGATTCTATGGGCACCACACTAATACTGATTCCAGTTATAAATATCAGTGCGTTTATGTGATACTGTGCACCGGGTCGTTTATGTATCTATAAGCACCGGTGCATTTTTAGATGCCATGTGCACCCCACGAATACCGATACCAATTATAAATCTCGGTTCCTTTCTGTGATACGGAGCACCGGTGCCTCATAAAGATACACGCACCAGTGCGCTTATACGACCTATGGGCACTGCTCAAATCCCAAGACCAATTAGAATGGCCCTGTGCGTTGTATCACCAACACCAGACCCGGTGTTGTTGTTTTCCTTAACGGCCCGGTGCATTCTCCTTCGACCGACCCCGTGTGCTATCTACCGATACGCACCGGTGTGTTAAAACCCGATAAGAGCACCGATGAAAAAACATCCATAACAACCTTCGGTCGCCCATGTTTTTTAGTTGTGTTGAATTTTCGTTAAAAGCTCCGCCAAAACCTCTGTTACCAGAAACGGATGTGGTAGCATATGTTTTTTTGACAATTTTGGCCAATTTTATAACATTAAAAACCTCCTTTATAACCTCCGCTAGAGGGTCTTTTCCTTGTAGTGAAGGTATCTAATCTCTGTTATTTTTTGTTGGGAAGAAAATTCATAAAGGGTTTATATGATCTCATAATCCAGACACTCTTCATCACCAAAAGCCTCTTCTAGGTATTGAATGAAATCTTCACAGGATTCAAAAAAATCTTCAAACAACAAGAATTAATGATGAGATTTTCCATAAAACTCAGAGAATGTTGTGTGGAAATATTTAAGAGAGAATAAGCTACCTAGCTTCAACCCTTCATACCACGATCTTTCTTTCCCTTACACAGTAGCCATAAAAATTTTAATCAAACAATCCTCATGAAACCTAATCCCAAGCTTATGTGTATGCCAATGAAATTTTATTAGATGCATAATGACCTCATCCGCATTTCCATCTATGAATTTGGGCAGATAAGTTTTCCAATCTATGCAAGGCATTCGATTTGGAGAACCAGGAATTTCAGCATGATTCATAGGAGCATACCTTCTAGAAATTGAATCCATCTTTAGAACAATAGATGAACTAAAACATCCTTTAGGCTACTGATTATTTTACAAGTGGAATCACCAATAAAACCTCGATTTCTGGATCCTTCTTTCAGTGGAGTTTTTGAATCAGGTTGGAGTTGCTAGGTGAATTATTTTAGCCTTCACGTGTCTGATCACTGTCCACCGTCAGCAATCTGATCTGATCCTTTTCATTCACACTTAGGGAAAATGTGACATATCACTCCCCAGAAACATTGCCAAAATGTTAGGGCTCCTTAGTTTCGAAAGGCTAAGAAAGGAAACCAAATAGGTAACCACATACCAACTTTTGATTTGGTATCTAGCCCTACCAAATCAGAGAGGGCTCTCTCAAAATCAACCTCGCATCCAATGAAAGTGACTGGACAGTATTAGGGTTTTAGGCTAGTTATTAGCTCAGTAGGGTTTTTGATTAGGTTTTGTTGGATAAGAAACACTTAGTATAGGAGTTAGGCCAAGTGTTCCAAAAGATCAACTGCAATCATAGAATGAGGCAAGATAAATGTAACTAGTGACACAAAATATATTTTTCATTGTAGTATGGTGATGAGAAAATCAGATGAAGAAACAAAGTGATCATACATGCATGAATTCACTTGTTAGAGGATAAAAACACTTATATGATAATATCAAACAAAACAGAGCATTATAGGTAATGAAATTTGTTTAAAACTTAGGAGATTTAACATTAGAAGAACATAGATGGCTGCTAGAATTACTTAATCATCAAATGCATAAGAAACATTGGAGAAAACAATGCCACTAACCACAACACATGAATCCCATAAAAATAGCTGCAACTTCCTATATATTATTTCTGCAAAGAGTCAACTACACCAATTCCAAAAAAGTGTGAACTTCAAATATCCAATCCTCTCTTTGACTTGATTCTGAGTGCATATAGAAAAAAAAAAACAAGATTCCACCTCTAGGGGTTGAATCCTAATCCATAACAACTAATTAATGAACGTAATGACTCATTGCCTAACCCTAGGGAAGTTAGAAACATCTTTCCCCATTTTTAGCTAACTAATTGAGCTTATCTCTCAAGGCATTAATGACAATATTATTTACAATTATGATCATTAATAAGCCTATTAATCACAAGATAAATCATGAGTCAGCTATCACATTGACCAAGTTTGACCTTTGACCTCCAAGTGTAGTGAAAAACCTTCAAACCCAGAAACACAACAAACTTTCTAAGAAACACAGAAAATGTTTTAGCAGAAACGCAACAAAGTTGGCTTGATTTTTAAATGAGTTAGAAGAGGTTTTGAATGATGTTGAAGGTTGGTGAAGAAATATTATGATTTTTACTATACCCTGGGACCTTTAAGTCATTCAAAATCATCAATTTAGCCCCCTCAAAATTGATTTTAAGAGCAAGTGTCCAGAAACGCAGCGAATTTCTGAAAAGGTGGTAGAAAGGTGTAAAAAAGGCATTGTTCGGTCATTTTCTTCAAAATCATGACTGTATACGCATCCAAATTTTATTTTATGATATTCTTAAGTCATTATCAATACAACCATTCTTGAATTTTTGGATTTGGAACCTCTAAGAAAAAGCACAACAACTAGTTGTTGTGTTTCTGTAGGATGCTTTTTCTGCATTTTTTGTAAAGATAAGTGTCAAAGATGGAGTGATATCGCTTTAACTATAACACTTTTTACAAAACTGGGAGAGGTTATTGTAGATAAGGTTGTTGTGGAAAACATACTCTCTTAATTTTTTAAAATGAATCTTCATTGGGTAATAAAACTCTTTTGAAAATGATGATAAAAACGGAGTCAAAAGCGCATCAAATTTTCCAGAAACGCAACAACATGAGGGAAGGGAATGGAGGGATGGGTTGTAGGAAATTTTTTGAAAACCTTATGGGAGGTAGGGATATGTGTTATGAGAACAATGAAAGTTTAATTTCTCAAAATTAGTGAGAAAATGGAGGGCTAAAGGTCAAAACACAGACCTAGGGTAAAAGCACAACAAATTTCTAGGGTTTTTGGGAAAATAAGGAAATGAAAGGATTTTGATGAGGGGAATGATGGGAAATGATCAGCGAGAGATGATGAAGGAGTTATAAGCTTAAAACCAAGGCCTTTGACTCCTGAATGAAGCTATGAACCATGGAAAAGGGAAAGCGCATCAAAAATCCTAGCAATAGAATTTTGACTTAATATTTGAGGAAAGAAGGTGCAAGTATGATTGATAGGGTTAACAGACCATGATTAATCAAAATACTCATGAAATATGTTGATGACATACCATGATGAAATGATCTTAATTTTTGGAGTGGGAGTAGAAATGACACCTATACAATGACTCATACTCTTTGCCTTATGACTTGGCAAATTTTGCTAGAATAGACCAAAATTTTACTTTTGACTTCGATTAACTTGGAAGATTGACAACTCTTGATTACTATGGAACATAGGACTCCAAAACATTTGACCTTAAAGGGTCAAAAATAAAAGTATAAGAGAAACATATTCACAATCGAATTCATAAGATTAACAAAAATAGAGAAAATTAGATATGTGCTCGGCTATGGATATTTCATCCTCACCATAAAATTTCAATTGAGAAAAGTTATAAAGGGGTTCATTAGGGATTGAAAGTTGACCATAGGACCTATTAGAAAAACACCCCAGGAGTATGATTTGGTAATGATCCATTTAATATCAGAGATTTAAAATACATTCAACGAGCACAACTTGTCATCTTCCCTCATTCTAGCGCAATAATTTTGACGGTGTTGGCTACGACCAACATGCAGGGGATCACCCTGATGTGAATTCCTAATTAGACCTCACATTGTTTGGAGTAGCAGCCCCATCTAGAGTGTTGAGAAATGTAATTAGTATCTTTATTCATAATTGTATTTGGGTCATGATGTATTGTATTTATCAAAAGGAAGAAAAATAAAAATTATTGTAAAAATAAAAATTATTTATAAGCATGGGTTTCATGCTTTATTTATTTTGTTTGTAGGTAAAAACACCCATTGTGTTTTTCTTGGGTTTATTCCATGAGTCATTTTCCATGTCATCTTGTCCTAGACCCTTATTGGGCATTTTGTGTCAAAGAAGAAAATTTATTTCATGAAAATTGGTCTAGTATGGATCCTCCACCAAGTCCGTTTTCCCTCCATTCAAGTTAGACTCATTGAATGATATCGACCTCATAGAAAGACTATAAAATCAGCGCAATTTGACCTATTTGAGCATACATCCATTAATAGTTTGATCTGTAATCGATGGAAGTATGAAGGCAAGGAAGAAAACTTGAAGAAGAAGGAAAAAATCTAGGGAAGAGAAGAACCCTAGTGAATAAGTGAAGCTCAAATTTCTCTTGTTTTCCCTCACACATGCGATATTTTGGGTTGTGGGAACGGGCCAAAATTTTAGGGCTACAGTAAGGCCAAAATTTTGATGTAGTAGGGTCGAAATGTTTGGTTGATGTAATGTTCATGAAGTATTGAAGAATATGATTGGAAGGACTATCTTGGGAGGCTAACTTGGTGGATTGGAGGAGGTTTTTGTCTTGGTCAAGGGTCTTTGTTGTCTCATTTTATTTTTCTCAAAAGGGAAAGAAGATAATTTTTGGGTTTTCCCTTAGGAGAGGGGTTAACAATGTTACCGATGAAATAGGTAACCGTACTGTTACCTAACTTTTTTTTGGTAGCATAAAAAGCACCCGATTTTGAAAAGTGGTGATGCAGAATCAATTTTTTTTTTTAGCACATTTTTAACACTCTAATATTTTTATTTATGAAGTATGAATATTTGTTTTAAAATGTTAGTGATTTTCATGCTAATTTTGAAACGTATTGATGCAACATCAACTTTTTTTTTTAAAGAGCAGTGATTTTCATGCTAATTTTGAAACGTATTGATGCAACATCAACCGTTTTTTTTTAGAGTGGTGATTTTTATGTTGGTAATAAAACATAAAACTTAGATAAAAATTTATATATAAAAACAATAAAAAAAACCAATAAAAATGTAAAAGAAAAACAAAATTAACTCGTAAAAATAAAAAATTTAAACAAAATAAAAATAAAAATAAATAAATAAATATTCGAAAATTATATCAAAAGAAATGACAAAACTTGAAAAAAAAAAACACACATAATTTAAAGAAAAAAAAACAAAAATTAACCCCCCCTCCTCACCCCCCCCGCCCCAAAAAAAAAGAAAAATACAAAAAAGAAAAAATTAAATTTAAAAATTTAAATTAAAATAATAATAATAATAATAAGAAAAAAAATACAAATTTTAAAATTAACAAAAAAAAAAAATGAAATGAAAAAGAAAATTAAAATAAAAAAAACTATTATTAAAAAACAAAAAAATGAAAAAAACCACGTCCAAATAATTAAAAAACAAATATCCATAAATTTACTTCTTTTTTTAATGAATCAATTTATAAATTTTAAAAATGAAAAACTAAATAAACTAAAAGATTTAAAAAAAAAAAAATTTAAATTAAATCAAAATTTAATAAATTTAATAAATAAATTTTAAATTTTAAAAAATAATTAATCTAAAACATTAAATTTAAAAAAAAAAAAAAAATTAAAACAAATTAAATTTAAAATAAAAAATTTGAATTAAAATAAAATAATTTTAAATTTTTTGAATTTGAAAAATAAATAAGTTAAAAAATCAAATTAAAAAAAAAAAAAAAAAGAATTAAAAAAAAAAAAAGAATTTTTTGATCGTGGTGGTGCCGCCAATCGGCCTCCTGCCTAGGTGGTGGCGGAGGTCGGCTGCTGGGCGGGTGGGGGGCTGCATGCAAGCCCCCGCCCACCCAGCAGCCGGCCTCCGCCGCCACCTGGGGGAATCAACCTCCCGCGACGGGAGGCCGATTCCAGAAATCACCTTCCTGCGGTGGGAGGGTGATTCCAGGAATTGGCGAGAGGGCGATTCCCGGAATCGGCCTCAGGGCGATTCCCGGAATCGGCCTCTCGCAGCGGGAGGGCGATTTCCGGAATCGGCCTCAGGGCGATTCCAGGAATCGGCCTCCCGCCGTGGGAGGGTGATTCCCGGAATCGACGTCCCGTCGTGGGAAGGCGATTCCTGGAATCGACCTCAGGACAATTCCCGGAATCGGCCTCTCGCCGCGGGAGGGCGATTCCTGGAATCAGCCTCCCGTGGCCGGCCTCCGCCGCCACCTAGGCGGGAGGCCGATTGGCGGCACCACCATGATCAAAATTTTTTATTTATTTTTATTTTTTTTTTATTTTTTTTTTACTTCAAAAAATTTAAATTTTTATTTTTTTAATTTAATTTTTATATTTAAAATTCATTTATTTATTTATTCTAAATTTTGTTAATAATAATAATAATTATTATTATTATTATTTTAATATTAAATTTTATGTTTAGTTTTTTCATTTAATTTTTTAAAATTTAGTAAATTTTGTATTTTTTTTTTTTTTAAATTTATTTGAATTTAATACCTCCTTCTTCTTCTTCCTTTTTTTTTTTTAAATTACATAAAAATTTTATAATTTTTTTTTTTAATTTCAATTTATTTATTTATTTTTAAAATTAAACTTAATATTTTCAAATTAATTTGTTTTTTATTTTATTTTTTATTTAAGATATATTTTTTAATTTATTTTTTTCAATTTTAATTGATTTTTAAAGTTTTTTAACTTTTTATTTTAACAATGTTTTTTTTTTTTTTTTAATATTTTATTTTTTTTTTTTGTTTCAAAATTTTTTTGTTTATTCATTTATTTATTAAAATTTAATATTTTTTTTAATTTAATTTCCTTCATATATATATATATATATATATATTATTTTTTATAATTTAAATTTAATTTATTTTTTAAAATCTATTTGTTTTTTTAATATATATTTTTTTAAATTTAATATGTTTATAGTATTTTATTTTTCATTTTTAATTAATTTTTCATTTTTTTACTTTTAATTTCAATAATTTTTTTTTTTTTTTTTTTTTTTTTTTTTTTTTTTTAATTCAATAAATTTCTTTAAACTTAATTTTTTATTTTAAAATTTAATTTTTATTTTATTTTATTTTATTTTTAAATTTAATAAACATTTTCTTTTTCTTTTTTAAATTTAATTTCTATATTTAATTTTTTATAATTTCTTTCTTTTTTTAACTTCTTATTTTTCTTCTCTCTTTTTTTTTTTTTTTTAATTTAATATTTTTATTTTGTTTTTATTTTTATTTTTTTATTTCTATATATTTTGAAATTTTAATCTTTAATTTTTTATTTTTATTTTTCTTAAATTTTAGGTTTTTTTTTAATGTTTGAATTAAAATTTTTATTTTGTTTTTTTTTTTTAATTTTTTTATTCCTATATATTTTTAAATTTTAAGCTTTAAAATGTTTTTATTTTTTAAATTTATTTTTTTTCTTAAATTTTAGGTTTTTTTTAATGTTTGAATTTTACAAATTAAAAAATGTCATTTCTATTTTTAAAAATGTCAAAAATATGACACAATTTTTTTTGTTTTGTTTTGAAGGTGTTTTTTCAATTTTTTTTTCAAGAAACAATTTTGTTTTTAGCATAATTTTATAAAATGTTGAAATTTGACCTTCAAAAAAATCCAAGTGCATTATGGAATACACTTTTTTTGTTTTTGGAGTGTTTTTTCATGTTTATTGAGTCTTTTTGGGCTAGAGTTCCCGTTTTGAGGTCAGGTTACCTATTTCATCGGTAACAGTGTCGGTTTTGAATTTTTTGGTTTTCCACTAGGAAAGGGGTTTTGCCCTAGTTGAGATGTTAATTTTAGTTAAGAATGGTATGTTCTATGCTTTCAACAATTAGTTCAATGTCCTTTAGTTAAACCAATGAAATTTTCCAATAGAAATCACATTAACCTTCACATCGACAACAATTGTAGATAGAACATGAACAATAAAAGCATAAGACAAGCCAAGACAAGATAACACAAGGATTGGAGAATGCCAGGGAAAAACCCCAAGACGGTGAAAATCATTTGATCAATTCTTCTTATTATAAATATCAAATTTTCATGAGAGAGAGTACAATAAAATCAATATATACTTTCCAATAGATGATCAAAACCACTATCCAAAAAAACCCAGTCAATCTATGCATTTTTTTCTTCCACATAGTAGCAGTAAACAACCCTAACTAGAAAGTCAATGTTGGTCAATGAAAAAAAAACAATCCACAATGTAGCTTGGTCAAACCTAGTCAAATCCGACCTCATTTGCTGAGAAATTCAACCCAAAACATTAAACAAAACATTAGTCAAACTCGGTCGACTTGAATTCAGCCATGTGGTCAACATAGGTCAAACAACCCTGAAAATCTAAGTATTTGTGCCAATGAATGCAGACTTCGCAAACAGAATGTTTTGCATAAAAATCACAGTTAAACTCATTCAAAAAACCCTTGGTCAACGATGGTCAAACTCTACAACATTTCTAAAATTCGGCCCCCTCAAATCAATCCTCTTTCAACCACACATGTGAGAGAAGAAGAGTTGCTCCCACAATTTGTATGACCCAATCATATGAGGAGAGAGATGAGTTGTGATGATACCAAATGAGGTTGGAGGTCTCTCTCATTTATACAAGTTGTTGAGGGTCAAGAGACATTTCCATTGAGCTTCTTTAGCCTACATGATGATGTGGTCGACCTTGACAATTTGCACATCAGTGGGCTTGACCTCAAAAACATATTTATCCTTGTCCAAATTTGATGATATTTAGGTCAATTTTGGTCCTCTCGAAAAGAGGAATTCAATGCAATAATCATCTCCATCAAATGAGCTATCCAACATGGAATTTGGCCCTAGTTTCCAATTTTAACACTTCCTCTCAACTAGGGAGAATTCCACCTACCAATCCATCATGCCAACCTATCATAATGATCCATCTTTGCATCTCATATAAACTTTGTTGAACATTGATATATATAATGAAGAATAATCGATCGAGAGTGAGTCACAATACCTTACCACTCTCCAGAAACAAAAATGAGTCAACATAACCAGAGGTAGAACCCCAATCAAAATTTATCCCAAATGATCATCTTTTTGAATACCATGCATGCTAGAGATAGGGAGTACAACAGTACATAGTTCATCCATTTATAAGGTTATTGTCCTTATCCAATTTTCCCAACTCATTGGTTATATGAGAGGTACTTCCCATCAGTCTCAGACTACATGGGTAGGATATATGTTGGGGCATCCATAGGAGAAGGTGAATCACTCATCCACTCATATGCCATAGGAGAAGGTGAACCACTCATCCCGCTCATATGTCATAGGAGAAGGTAAACTACTCATCTTATGCATATATCATCAGCTAAAGGAGAAGGTGAAACACTCACCCTATGTTCACCCTATGCTCTCATATAGCCTTGTACATAACGTACCTATACAGGAACGTGAACCATGCACCCTATCATTTTTCATAGCTCCAAGAAGTACCCCAAGCCCTCAAGAGATCCTAGAGCTCAATGTCCGACTCAAGCGGCACCCTCACGAAAGGGTCCTTCCATGACTCCAAGTCTCTTTCAAAAGGCTAATAATTTGACCTTCCCCAAGGGATTCATGAGGATGCTAGAAACTTGCTCATCAATTATGATGTGTTGGAGCTATATTTCTCCCCATTGTACCATATCCCGGATAAAGTGGTAACTGATATCAATGTGCTTGGAGCTGTCGTGAAACACAAGATTCTATGAAAGGAGAATCCCACTCTGGTTATCACAATAGATAATGGTGGTATCCAACACATGCTCAAACATCTCAGTGAAGAGCTTCCTCAACCAAACAGATTCACAACAGGCCATACTAGTTGCAATGTATTCAACCTCGAGGATGCTTAGAGAAACTGATTTTTACTGCCTACTCATTCAATAAATCGAAGCAGTTCCCAATGAGAAGCAACATCCAGACGTGTTCTTTCTATCCACCACGCTGCTAGCCCATTCAACATCAGAATATCCATGTAGCCTCAACTTCCTAACAATGTATCTCAACCCATAGTGATTGTGCCACGAATATATCTCAAGAGATTCTTAGCGCCAACCCAATGTATGTGATGATGCTCAACCATAAACTAACTCAAAGTATTCACAGTGAAGCATATGTCTGGTCGAGAGTTTACCAAGAAAATCAGGGCTCCCACAAGTTTTCTATACTAAGAAGGGTTCGCCAATTCGTGCCCAATAGCACTTCCACATAGCTTCTTGAAGCTGAGTTCCATCAGAGTAGACACAAACTTGCACTCCACCATACCACATCTCTCCAGTAGCTTCACTATGAACAATGTTACCGATGAAATAGGTAACCTCAATGTTACCTACTTTTTCAAATATCAAGAAAAACACCTGATTTTGAAAAGGTGGCGATGCAGAATCACGAAAAAAAAATTTGAGCATGTTTTTGGCACTTTAATTTTTTTTCATCTTGTTTTTTTTTTTTAATAATTTTTTTTTTTTTAAAGTGGTGTTTTTTATGTCGATTTTTAATAGTGGTGGTGTATCATCACCAACGTTTTTTTTATAGCATTGATTTTGACACTATAATTTTTTAATGTCTTCTTCTTCTCGTGAGATGTTTATTTTTAAGTGCATTTATGTACTTGTGTTTTAAACATAAAAAAATATTTTTTTTAAAAATAAAAACTTGTAATCATATCTTCACTTTTTCACATACATAAAAGATGGAAAAAAGGTCAATATTCTAAAGTTTATATTTTCCACATGTTTATGTCTTGTTAAATAATTTTGCAATGCACATCAAAAAAATTATCACTAAAAAACCAATATTTTGAACCATATGACAAAAAAATACAATTTTTCATTATAAATACAATGCAAAAATTACACTTTTACAGAGTTTTTGTTGAAAAAAACATGTTAAATAAACTACTTTTTTGGGAGAATTTTAACAAAAAAACTTAAGAAAACAACATTTTTATTCAATTTTATGTCAAAAAATAATAGCAATCACATGTTTTTTGCAAAAAAAAGGGGTTGTTCTCATAAAATATCAAAGTCTAAACATTACAAGTAAAACTAATTAATATTTCTAAAAAATAAGCTTTGTTTGCAAGCATAACTTAAACATCATCAACAATATCAACTAATACATCGTCAACATCATCTAGAACAACATTGATGGCTTCTTTCAAAGAAGATCAAAGAAGATTTGCTTCTTCATTTGACTGACGTCGTCTTCTAATGGGATCTTTCATGTCGCAAATCTTTCCAAAGTGTCCCTTTCCAATCATTCCACATAATGCAGGTTGAGGTTCCTTTGCTTTTTTTGCCACACGTGATTCATTAAAATTTTCCTCAACCAACTTTTGCTTCGCATCCGGAAGGAATTTAAGAGCGTTAATTATTTGTTGAATAAATTTGCATTGAACTGGATCTTTCTCAATGGCAATGCAATTTCTTCCTTTTTGTAGGCAACATGCTAGTGTTGTACCTAATCATAAAGCACAAAAAAAAATAAGTAAGAAAATTACTATGGAGACATAAAAAGTAAAAAAGACAATATTTAAATTTAAATTTGTATATTAAAACTTACCTGAACCTGGGAATAAATCCAAAACCCATTCTCCTTCATTTGAACATAGATCTATAAGATAGTTAATCAATGCTTGTGGTTTTTGATAAATGTTAACTATATCCTCCTTTTGCATCTTTATCCTCTCGGGTATTTTTCTTATCGACCGCATCAGTACTCTTGTTGTGACTATGACTCTTCCCATCTACTCGATTCATAAGAATACGCTTATAGCTATCCTCTTTTGTAAAAAATTCAAGATATATGAATTCACAATCATTTATAACAGGTTGATCTTCGGAAGAAAAAATATTTGACTTATGCCTGTAACATAACATAGTAAAAGTTCAATTAAATTGTACATAAATAAAAATATTTAACAATAATCAAATATACAATTTTAAAGTCTTACCATGTAAGTTTCATCCTTGAGTTTTCTTTTCCCTTGAAGCTTGTTAATAAAATTGCAAACTGTGTGTCTGAATGAAATGTCACAAATCGCTAAAGTGGTGATGTTGTCACTTCTTGAAAACCCGTAACCACTTTATTAAAAGCTTGATAAGTATATGGTTCTCTATCATATTCAATGTTTGGGAAATTCAAACCTTGAGGAATATCTGCAATAACTAGGCCATACTCCCTTTTAGGTATTAGTGTTGCAATGTCTTCACAATCACCTTGTATTATTTGATATTGGACACTTTTGAGCCCATTCCAAATGTAATGATTAAGAGTAGGATCTAGTTCAACATTCATAAGACGCTTCCTTCTCATGTTTCATCTAATTTTTTTCTAATAAAGCTTTTGAAAGTATCTGGTACTCCATTTCCATCCTTCTTCGACATCTTTAATGACATAAAAAAAATATATGTATAAGTAATAAAATAAAAATAATTTAAATATGAATAAAATAAATGTATAACTCAACATATCTTATTGAATGCAATATAAAAATCTTTAAGTGTTATTGTAGAACTTGAATCTGGGTAGTGATGCACAACATCATCCCAACTGTCTTCATTCAACATTTTAACCATGTGTTCTTGTATTTTCATAAAAATTTTCTGACCGAATAAATGAAGTTAAAACTGTTAATATAGTGACATGTATAACAAATTCTACCAACATCATTATGTTTTATTTAAAATAAAATTATAATGAAAGAAAAATAAGAAATAATTCAAGAAACATACTTTTGAAATTTTGCACACATTTCTTCCATTGATAATTCACTCGACTTCACATGGGTTAGTACTGATTTGACTAGTTTATCATCCTTCACACCTTGCATTGTTCTCCAAGGTGTAATAGTCAAGGTGTAATAGTCATATCCTCTGGAAGCTGCTTCATTTCAGGACCTGTCTTACTGTTGGTACATATTATGGGTTTACTCTTTTTAACCTTCTGTTTTTTTATGGAAATATTCTCCCACCGATCAAAAATCTCATCAATAAAATCCCATATATCCCCAGTTCTAAATGCCAACTGAAAAATGTTATCCATGCCTCTGAATTAATTTGTATTCAATTTTCCATCTTTTGCTTTTTTTTCATCAATTTGTTAACTTGTTTCCATTAAAAATTCCTTCCGAAATGTTACACTAACTTGTGTCTTATCCCCACCACATTTTTCTATGAATTCATTATGAATAAATCTAACCCTTTGGATGAAAGTCATTTTCATTTTGTACTCATTGTCTGCATTATGATCCCATGCCAATAACTTTGATTCTATTTCTGTTAAGCCAGCGTAAATAATGCATTTCACTATTTGAAAAATATAGTTATTGGGATATTCTGCAATCAATTGTCTCTTAGCCTCTATCAAATGGTTCCCTCCAATTACATAATATTTATAATCAAAACATTTTGTCTTGTCAAATGCTTGTTTGTTGGGAACCTGACATGGATCGACAAGAACCACATAATCAACCACATGCACATATGGATTGAACCTGAACAATGTTTTCAGATTATGTACATGTAGGTGATGGACCTTTCTAATTTGATATTGAGATTGTCCTTCAACTGGGCTATAAAATTGGTTAGAATTAAGCTCAAATTTTTGGCCACCAAGAATTAATTTATTCTTCCTCAACTCATATCGAATAGCATTTTGTTTTGTTTTAATAATGCAATCTTCTAACTCAGCACCTGGTGTTATGATTTCTCTTCTTCCGTGAGAGCTTTCAGTTTGTTCTTCACTACTGCTCATGACCTTTACAGGTTCACCAATATTTGATTTCCTAGTGTTATTGGATAACATATCATTTTTTTTATAAACAAGCTCTCCTTCATGAGGTAAAAGAGAGACATCTTTGGCAATTTTTCTTTTTGGTGTCTCATCTGTTTTCTCCTTTTGCACAATAGTTCTCATCTCCTCCTCACTAATTCTATCATAATTTTCTGTTTGATGTTCGACACCATCGAAAGAAACATGTTTAAGTTTACTAGATTGAACCACCTTAGTGACTCTTGGTTGATCCCCTCTTTGTACTATTGCAGTGTCACGAGCTATTGCTCTTTGCTTCAATCTCCTTTCCTCTTCTTTGTCTTTGTGGAAAGTTTTGATCACATCCATACCATTTGGGACCAACATATAAATACCTTCAAACATGTTTGAAAGACTCGGAATAAAATCCTATGAAACGAAATAAAACATGTCAATGATCAATAATTTATAAAAAATTGAATCATCCTTACAATAATGCATAGAGGAAATAAAAATAATCATACTTACAATGTTATTTGCAATGTTGTTTGATATTTCTTCAGAAAATTTTGAAGATATTTCATCTGTGTCATACTTGACGATTGACAGACGATATCTAACCTTCTCACGTTTCTAAGCCTTCCTTGCAAGAACATAAATAGTGCTTGTATTCGGGACCATACATATGTCTCGTACTCTGCCCATCACATCATATGGATCACTTATGTCAATGATACCACAAATCAGATAGATGTGTATATCAGCCTCCATTTCACTATCTTCAAGATACCATGAGAAATCGGTTTTATCTATTTCCTCGGCGTTCTTCCAATCATAAATAAGCTTTAATGAACACGGTGCCCCACTTGTTTGAATTCTATTAGTGTGTGCAACAATTTCCTTATTGCGTCCAACAGTGTCCATAGTGCGTCCAGCTGCAACATTAGATTTGGGAGTTGTATCCATAGTGCGTCGAGCTGTCAAATTTCGTAGATTTGGGAGCCGGCGGCACGTAGATTTGGGTCGGGGCCGCGCCCAGGTGCGAAACATTCATTATCTAACCTTTTGGATGCCATTTTCCCGATAAAAATATATATATATATATATATATATATATATATATATTAGTTAATGAAAAAATATTGCGAATAAAATAAATTTAATAAACAAAATGTATTTCTAAAACTAAATAATTTAAAATTAAAGCATTAAAATTAAACTACTATTTTGAAACTTCAGTTTGTGATTAATATTTAAAAAAAAAACAAAAAAGTTATTAACTATTTATAACAAATATTATAATGTTATATAATTTTTTATTTTTTTAATTGTATTGTTATATATATATATTTTTGATTAATTTTTATTGTTATATTAAAACAAATGATTTTTTTTTAAAATTT
Source organism: Pinus albicaulis (assembly GCA_034641835.2). Lineage (NCBI taxonomy): Eukaryota > Viridiplantae > Streptophyta > Pinopsida > Pinales > Pinaceae > Pinus > Pinus albicaulis. Next base: position 681,271,171 of record CM076580.1, on the reverse strand, counting down.
ATTACATTGTATTTTTTTTTTGATATATATATATATATATATATATATATATATATATATATTTGTTATATTTTGAAATTTTTAACATTTATTATTTAATAATGTTTTTATTACATTATATAACATTTTTTTTTTAATATTTATATATAACAATGTTTCTATGATTGTTTTATTAAAATAAATTGTTTAAAAAAATATATTTAAAAATCAAATAAATTTAAAAAAAATCAAAATTATAAAATGTGTTCTTAAAACAAATTATTAAAAAAAAAAAAAAATTATAAAAAAAAATTAAAAATCCAAATTATAAAAAAAAAACCAAAATTAAAAACAAACAATTAAACAAAAACAGTTAAAAAAACAAAATTATAAAATTAAAAAAAAAAAAATAAAAAAAAACAATTAAAAACAAAACATTATAAAATTTAAACAAAATTTTTTTATAAAACGTTAAAACGGTTGGAGTGTATGTGCTCAGCCACACTGGGCCGCCCATCTACCGAGGGCCGATTCGTGAATCGGCTCGGCCGATGGGGCCCGGTGGCGGCTTGGCCGCCCAGGGCCGCCCCCGCCGCCCCGGCCGCCCAACGAGCTGGCCACCACCTGGGGCGGCTCAGCCTCGCCTCCCGGCCCCCACCTGGGCCGAGGGCCGACGCCCCCCGGGCCCGGCGGTCTCTCGGGCGCTCAATCCGAGGGGCGCCCGGCCGAGCCCCGCCCGGTTGGGCCGCCCCACGCGGGCGGCGCCGCGCCGGGGCGCCGGCGGCCACCTGGCCGAGGGCCGCATTCTCGGAATCGGCCCCCGCCGATGGGGGCGCCGGGAGGCGGTTGGAGGAACTCGGCGCCCCGCGCCCAACGGCGGGGGTTTCGAGTCGGCCGCCCCCACCCGCCGAGGGCCGACCCCGAAATCGGCCCTCGGCCGCGGCGGCCGAGGCCGGCGCGCCACGGCGCCACCGCCTCCCGCTCTACCCGCCGAGGGCCGATTCCCGGAATCGGCCCTCGGCCGATGGGGGCGCCGGGAGGCGGGTGGGCCGCCACCCCAAATAAACAAAAAAATATATATATTTTTTTTAAATTTAACAATATAAACCTATAATTTAAAAAAAAAATAAAACAATATAATAAATTAGAAAAATACATAATTTTTTTGAATTTTTTTTTTTTAAATTTACAATTTAAACATATAATTTAAAAAAAAAACAAAACAATATAATAAACAACAAAAATACATATTTTTTTTTAAATTTTACAATTTAAACATATAATTTAAAAAAAAACAAAACAATATAATAAAATATAAAAAAAACATTTGTTTTAAGATTTTAATTATATTAAAAATATATATACATATATATATCACAATACAATTAAAAAATATATATGTATGTATATAACAAAACAATAAAGGAAAAAAAAATTAAAGATTTAAAAATAAAAAAATAAAACAAAGATCTAAAATTAAAAAAATAAAATAAAATAAAATATAAAATAAAAAATTCTCACATAAACAAAATTTTTAAATAATGAAATCATTCATATATTTATGATAAAAAAAAATACAAATAAAAAATGTTATAAGGCCACTTTTTGTTTTATGTGCATGGTCGTTTTATGGATTTTTATGTGTAAATGAACCTATAAGTCTTAAAAAAGAAAAAAAATCTAAATTTTTGTTCTTAAAACCCTAAAAAATTCAGTTTTTTTTGCATTTTCTTCACTAAAAAAATATTAAAAAATCAAGGTTTTTCAACCTAAAAACCTTTAAAAAGTAGTTTTTGAACACAAAAAAACTATAGAAAAACATATTTTTCCCAAAATCATCTCTAAATTGACAGAATAGAGGGAAAACTAACCTTTGAAATGTAAGAAGCTGCTGTCACCAATGCGAACACAACGCCTCCACACAATTACGAATAGCAACACAATGCCTCCAATGCCAATGCAATGCCTTCACGAAGTTACCAATGCCAATGCAACACCTCCACAAAATTACCAATAGCGACACAAAGCTTCCAATGCCAATGCAATGCCTCCATGAAGTTACCAATGCCAACGCAACACCTCTAGAAATTTGCTCTAACAAATACCAGAAAACTTGATGTGATGTGATGAATAGAAACAATTATTCCTTTTAAATATCGTATATTGTCTGATTGATTTACTGTTTAATGAATGTGGGATTAAAATTTCAAATTTAAAATATTTACATTTAATTTATTATAGTTCATACTATAGTTAAACTACTTATTATTTGCATGTGGTTATCATAATTAATATTTACATGTATTGAATGTTACATTTAATTTATTATAGTTCATACTATAGTTAAACTACTTATTATTTGCATGTAGTTATCATAATTAATATTTTATTTAATATTTACATGTACTGAATGTTGAATAATTCAAATATAATCTCAGATTAAAAATTAAAATATGAAATACGTACATGTAGTTAATTATATTTAATATTATAGATAAAATAGTTAATATTTGCATTTAGTCATCATAGTTAATATTTATATGTAATCAATGTTTAAAATCATGCGATTAAATTTTAAAATCTAAAATATGTACATGTAGTTAATTATAGTTTAAATAGTTAATATTTACATCATGTTATTTTTGTAAATATTTACATGTAGTCAATATTAAACTATTCAAATAAGAAAATTATTTTAGTTTCAAAGACATGCATGAAAGGAATATTTTAAAAAAAAATTGAAATATATTTTAGATGAATATAACGTAAGTTTAAAATAAAAAATTTAAAATATTTACATGTAGTCATTATAGTTAAAATAGTTAAAGTTTTTCGTGAATTTTTTTGGAGGGAATTTTTGGAGGGAAATTTTTTCGCGAATTTTTTTGGAGGGAAAATTTGGAGGGAAATTTTCAGTTTTTAAGCTATATATTGTAAGTGGGAGAGGAATTTGTATCATTCAACCTATTCTTGTTGGAAGCCATGGTTTCTTCTGATAACGAAGTTTTTCTTTCTAGAACATCAACATCTTCGTCACGCAACAACTCTATTCAGAGTGATGAATATAACGAGAGTTCATTCACCATGAATAGAGAGTCAAAAAATCGAGCGCCAGTTTTACCACTTACTCTTAATCCTAAGGATTATGAAAGCAACAGTGATGAAGGGCATGATGAAGAAATTGCAGAGTCAAAAGTTTCACTTCGTCCTAATCCCAAGGATTATGAGGACACCATTGATGAAGAGGGAGATGAAGAATATCCACTTCAGCTTAATCCTAAGGATTATGCGAGAACAACAAATGAAGAGGGGAATGAAGAATCCGTAGAGTCAAAATATCCACTCTGTCCTAATCCTGAGGAGTATGCCAGCACCACTGATGAAAAGGGGGATGTAAAATTTCCAGAGTCAAAATATCAAATTCGTCCTAATCGTAAGGATTATGCGAGCACCACTGATGAAGAGGGGAATGATAATGTTTCAAAGTCAAAACATCCACTTCGTCCCAATCCTAAGGATTATGCCAACACCACTGATGAAGAGGGAAATGAAAAATTTACAGCGTCAAAATTTCCACTCCGTCCTAATCCTAAGAATTATGCAAGCACCACTGATGAAGAGGGGGACGAAAAAATTCCAGAGTCAGAATTTCCACTTCGTCTTAATCCTAAGGTTTATGTCAGCACCACAGATGAAGAGGAGAATGAAGAATTTGCAAAGTCAAAATATGCACTTCGTCCTAATCCTAAGGATTATGTCAGCACCACTGAGGAAGAGGGGAATGAAGAATTTTCAACGTCAAAATATCCACTTCGTCCTAATCCTAAGGATTATGCCAGCACCACTGATGAAGACGGGGATGAATTTCCAAAGCTAAAATTTTCACTTCATCCTAATCATAACAATTATAATTTAACCACTGATGAAGGGGGGGATGAAGAATTTCCAATAAATATAGATTCAAGGCATTCACTTATTCCCAATCCTAAGGACTATGAGAGATTTAGTGAGGAAGGGGAGGGGCAGGGTGAAGAAATTCTAGTGAATACAAATTCAAAGCTTCCACTTATGCCTAATCCCAAGGATTATGAGAGCGCCACTAAAGAAGGGGAGGATGAAGAGTTTCTTGCAAATGATAATTTTAAAGACACAGATCTGAATATTGCATTTTCTCCAAGTGACCATTTCAAAGACACTCATGGTGATGAAGAATTGAATCCTCCTAGGGAAGAATTTGAAAGCATGGGTCAAGATGGTGAAGAATTTCTTTTGAGTCAGGGTTACAAAAGTGCCGATGATTCTTGTGAAATGTTTTCTTCAACTGATGATGGTGAAGAAAATTTTCCATGCAATGATGTTGATGAATTTCTTAACTATGTTGAGGATGATGATAGTGGGGATAATATTCCTTCTAATGGTGATGAAACTACTTTTACAAAGGATGATGGAATGATGAAGCCGTTGCAAGCAAATATTGCAACTAGGAGTAGGAGTAGACATTTTCATATCAATCCAAGGCATTCCAGTTATACAAGGGCGAGGACAAAATATCTCACGACAAAAAGTTATGTCGTTCATTTGATTTCAAGTGCATGTTGTCGAAGGGATTGCTTGAAAAATATGGATTTCAACTTTGCTTTGCAGAAAAGGAAAGCATATATGTCAATGAATAAAAGCATGCAAAATTCATATTTAGTGGTTTGCATGCAATCTACACTAGCAGGTTATGATTATCATATTGGGAATGTATTGCTTTGCAGAAAGGCGTTCAAAATGTTGTATTCAATTGGTAATTGTCGTTTGTCAAGAATCCAGGATAGATTGGAAAAGGATCCCACATATTATTCATAAGCACGTCATAAACGGGAGGTGGGGCCGTTTGCAAATACTGCTAAGACATGGATGAAAGAATTCTTTTCAAATCATGGAGAGTGTATGCCAAATAAAGACACAATACATATTCTAGATAATTTCTCGAGACGAGAAATATTCATGTTATACAAAGATTATGCAGAAGTTGTTGAAGGAATTGGTAATTTTATTACATATTCTTATTTTACAAGGATATGGAAAACTGAATTCAACAATGTTCGTATTCCTAAGAAGACAAGGATGGGATTTGCAGCACATGTGCTTCTCTTAAACCAGAAAGAGGTAAATGTCAAGGGGCAGAAAGAGGTATGTGTTCAAAACATTGTTTTTTAAAATTTGATACTTATCAACTATGAAAATATATTTATTCATATTTTTCTTTTATTTTATGTACAGATTCCGTTGTCAAAGAACTTCAAGACCATCGCAATCAGCAAACAAGTGAAAGACAAAAGTTGTATAAACATCGAAAGAAGTGTTATGATCATCCCAATAAATATCTGGGATTGATAATTGATGGTATGGACCAAAAGAAAACACTTCTTCCACATTTTGTCCGCACGCCAAAAAAATTACAGGAGGAAAATTTCATTCAGTTTCACTTGGTTGGTTGTATGGTATTTAATGAGAAGATGCTTCCAAGAGTTTTCTTCACATCTCCAAATATTCACAATGATGCAAATCTGACCATAACTATAATCCATGATGTGGTTACTCATTGGTCTGGGATTCTTCCTGAAGTTTTGTATTTACAATTAGACAACACAAGTCGTGAGAACAAAAATCCAGTTCTTTTTGGGTATCTAAACATGCTTGTTGAATTGGGGATTTTTAAAAAGATAAAGGTTGGTTTCCTTCTTGTTGGGCATACTCATGATCATATTGATCAAATGTTCAATCGTTTTTCAGTAACATTGAGGAGGAAAGGTGTTGGGAGCCTGCCATCATTAATTGAATGTATTAAGAAATCGTACATTCCAGAGCCTTTTTTTCATGTGTTGGAAGAAACTATTGACATGCGAAGGTTTATTTTTGGATCGCATGGTGAGGAGAAATGCATTGAACAACTTAACGACATTAGCTTCCAGCATCAATTTCGTATCAAAAAAATTGATGGGATAACACTTATATGGGGCAAGAAGTATTCAACTATTGAAGAATGGGGACTATCATCAGGTTTAGCATTTTTGAAGTTCATTCCAGAGCGTCCAATGTTTTCATCAAAGATATTGTTATTACAGTCAGTTTCCGAACTCCATAATGCACGAAGGCAGAAGAGAGAGATAAATTATTTTGAATGTCTAGAGGAAATTAAAAGATGTGTTAGAGATACATATGAATACTTCGATGTTGCTGATTCAGTTTGGTGGGAGTCTTTTTTCAGTAATCAAAGTGATATGATTTCAAGATCAGTAAATGAGGATACACTTTTGAAGACTCCTTTTTTTTGGCCACAAAATATGCCAAATGAACATGAACATCAAGAAACACACAATGTTGAACAACAACAGCCTCAAGATATTATTAATTTCCCACAGGTAGAGGAAAGAGAAATCTATATTGGTTCTAGAAGATCACGAGCACAACGTGAAGCCATGGAAGACCTTTACAGGGGTTCTGTGCAGGATCTTAAGGAGGGTTGCATGATAGCAGTGTTAGCAGATGAAGATCCACTTGGCTATCCATTCCGGATTGCCAAGGTTATAAAGGTCATTAATGAAAATGAAGAGATTACAGCTGTTGATGTACATTGGTATGCCACAAGTACCCACCCTTTCAATGGTGTGTACAAGCCAGAGATGGTAGTGGAAAAAAGAATTGGTAGAAAGAGAAAAAGAAAGGGCGCAAATATAAATCGTCGCCGCACAGATGTCTTAAAATTGGAGGATGTTGACATACTTGTGTATGACTTCAATTTGACAAAAAGAGGAACTCTTCGGTTGCAGACCATAAATATTTTGAAGAAATTGCTACCAGAACAATTACTGTTGAAATGGGACTCTGCAGAATGTAGACGTAGATCTACAAGACTTTTGAACTCCGAAATGGTGGGCATGCATGTTGACTCAGATGGAGCACTAGCTGATGAAAGAGAAGAATATGGATCATCTTCATCTGCATCGAGCCATTCATCTGAAGATGTAGATTATGATGGTGTGCCAGAACCTATGGTTGATTTTGAATAACTATCTAAGACACTTTTCTGTAATTGATGTTTGCATGGTAACTTGAAATAAAAATTTTGACTTCCATCTCATTTTTCATGAAGTTTTGAGACATTTCTATGTTTGTTGGATTATACGTTTTAATTATGAAGAATTCATTTTTTTAGAATATCGACAATGTAACAATGAATTACAAAAATAATTTATGTTATATTCAATGTACCAATGTTGATATTTTAATTATAAGTAAAATAGAAAATAGAAACTAATGATGAATTTTTAGATTATGCAATGATATTACCATGATATTATGTATTGTTACCATTTGGTATAAGATACTTTTAAAAGTTTTAATAATTATATGCGTCATTGAAACATAACACTTTGTTTTGATGCTTGATTTTTAGGTTTTGGTTGAAATTATATTTAAATTTGTCTTATTCTAAGATTTGAAAAAAGATAAGTTTTTAAAATTAAAATTACTCTTACTTGTTTCTGTTTTAAATTGTTAAGTCTTATATTTTCTCCATAATTTCATTGTTCAAGTATGTTGAACACTTAAGATTGAAAAACTTTAGATTCACCTTTATCTTTAAGGTTATGGTTGAAAATAATTACAAATTTGGGGTTGTTTAAAGTCAAGATATTTTATGTTTAACAACATGGATGAAAATTGTTCAAAATTATAAGCCCTCCAGACATGTATTTGTTTATCTTTAACATCATCTATCAAAATTTTTAGGAATTTACGATTTTAAAAAATGTCCTAATATGTTGTCTTTAATTCCATTGTCACAAGTGTCAAAATTATGACACAAATTTTTTTTTTTGTTATTCCAGCATCAACTGGTTTTGTTTTGAGGGTGTTTTTTCAATCTTTTTGCAACAAACAATTTTGTTTTTAGCATAATTTTAGAAAATGTTGAAATTTGACCTTAAAAAAAAAACAAGTGCGTTCTGGAAGACACACTTTTTTTTTGGGGGGTGTTTTTTCAATCCTTTTTTTAACAAACAATTTTGTTTTTAGCATAATTTTAGAAAATGTTGAAATTTGACCTTCGAAAAAAAACAAGTGCGTTCTGGAAGACACATTTTTTTTTTTTGGGGGTGTTTTTTCATGTTTTTTGAGCGTTTTTGGGCTAGAGTTCCCGTTTTGAGGTCAGGTTACCTATTTCATCGGTAACATTGTTTATGTATTTTCCTTGAGAAAGGAAAATCTCTCCTCGCTTTTGCCAGAACTCTAGGCCTAGTAAGTAATGCATCATACCTAGGTCCTTCATCTCGAACTCAAAAGTTAATTCCCTCTTGTACTGGTAAATGAGAGGGTACGCACTGGTCAGAAAAATATCATCAACACAAAGGACTAAAATAAGAGACACATCCTTTTCAACCTTGAAGTATAGGTTTGGATCAACTTAACTCCTCATAAATCCCAACTTCATAAGATAACTATCAATCCTTACATACCAAGCCCTAGGGGCTTTCTTTAGCTGTCAGACATGTGTCCTTCTATCTTGTACCTCAAACCCATGAGGTTTTTCCAAGTAGACTTCCTCCTTAAGCGAGCCATGTAAGAAATAAGACTTGACGCCCATTTTATGTAGGATCCATCCTTGACTGGCAGCAAGAGTGATAATAGATTGGATAGTAGTGCATCGAGAAACTAGTGCAAATATTTTGTGATAGTCCACTCCTTCCTTTTGAGAGAAGCCACAAGCAACGAACCTAGCTTTATATTTTTCAGCACTCGCATGAACTCCATGTTTAATTTTGTAAAGCCATTTTGAGGTGACCATGGACTTGTCCTTATGTCTAAGAACCATGTCCCAAACATCATTCTTCATGATTTATCCATCTTACTCATTCATGACATCCTTCCATACTTGGTGCTTTACAACTTATTTGAACATGCAAGGTTCAACTTGAACAATGGTACTCATAGTAGCCAAATACCCTTGATACCTATTCGGCTTCTTAATTTCACAAAATGTCCCTCTTGGAGTAGTGCGTCTTTCAGCATTTTTGAGAGTATCTTTGAGCCATAGTGGTATTTTCCTTGAGGCAAAGGGATCACCAAGAGGTGGATCAATAGGATCAATCAAACCATCACCATCAGGCATAGCCTCATCCATCAAAGGTTCATCTTTTTTTATGACAACATCATCATTGTCCTTCTTTGATATGGGGAGATCTCTGGCTTTCCAAAGGGCAATGTCTTCATCAAAGGCGACATCACAAATCACTTCCACATCTCTTTGACTAGGTACACAGATTCTATATTCTTTTGAATTTTCAATGTAGCCAACAAATATAACTTTCTTCCCAAAAGCTTCCAACTTACTCATTTTCTCTTTAGGAACATGAAAATATAACAAACAACCAAAGACTCTAAAATGAGAAACATCAAGTTTCTTACTAGTGAAGACTTTCTCGGGTGTCTTAAAATCCAAAGCTTTATGTGGGCTCCTATTTTGAACATATACAACAGTGTTAGCAACTTATCCATATAAGAAATTCGGTAGACCTTGGTCATAGATCAGGGCACGGGTGGCTTCCATGATTGTTCGATTATTTGTTTTAGCAACTCCATTCTTCTCAGGAGTGTATGGAACAATCATCTCCATCTTAATTCCACCTCTCTACAAAAGTCATGGAATTCATTTGATTCATATTCAGTTCCATTGTCAGTACTTGACATCTTGATCTTCTTCCCTGTTTGATTCTCCACTAATGCTTTGAAAGAACAAAACCATTTGAACACTTAATCCTTACTCTTCAAGAAATAGATTCATGTTTTTCATGAGTATTCATCCAAAAATATTGCATAATATGAGTATCCTCCTAATGACGTATGGGCAAGATACCAAACATGTCATAATGAAACAATTGAAGAATATTGGTAGTCTTGCTTTCACTAGAAGGGAATGGTCCCTTTGTATGTTTCCCAACTGCACAACCCTGACAAACTATTTCATGATTCATGTTAAACTCGACCATACCTATGACCATCTTCCTTACCCCATTTAAGGCTTTGTAATGTACGTAGGAAAATATCTAGTGCCATAATTCACATTGAAGAGAAGCATCACTCACCAAATCTCCCAAATGACTTTCTCCAACTTGATAGATCCATCAACCCTAAATACAAGAGTAAATGCATATTTAGGGTATCTATGCCAAATATGTACATTTCCATCAATTAATGCTACCTTGAAGCCTTTATCTTCCATCGCTGAAATAGACACCAATTTCTTCTTCAAATCAAGCACATACAACACTTATTGTAGATTAATGGTTTGACCTTAACTCAAGTGTAGAGTGATAGTATCTGTCCCTTTCACGGGGTAGGTATAATTATCTCCAAGTATAATATTTAGATTATTCTTATTTTTAATAAAATTTGAGAGGGCCTCCTTTTATCTAGTGAAGTTCCTTGAGGATACACTATCAATTAACAAATGATACAAAGTATTTGGAGGAGAGGCAATAAATAGAGAGGAACTGAGATAAAAATAATTTTATTTTTCTACAACATTACTTTCTTCAAACCTGGAATTTCTTGTCCTTTTGGGAGGTCGACCATTTCCATTTTGATTAGTGGGATAATTCCTCTTTCCTTTGTTTTTGAACCTATTGTTCCTTTGATTTCCATTTACTTTGAGATTTTTTGTTTTTGTTTTTGTCGTCATCCCTTGGATTATTCTTCTTGTGAAGGCACTCTATAACATAGTGGTTGAACCTGTTTCAATTATAGCACCTTCCTTTTCTTCCTTCTTTGAATCCCTTCTTAAATCCTTGACCCTGTCTCCTTGGACCAACATTATTATTTCTTTTTGCATGAGCAGAGAACGCAGTAGGTTCATTCCATTGGAGGTATTATCTCTCTCCATCATCATGGTATCCTCTTGAGTACATCTAGCCAATAATTCATCAAAACCAAGTATCTTGTCAATGTTGAGAATGGTGGTGGTAAATACATCCCACGGTCTTGAAAGACGTCCAAGTGAAATGAGACTGAGCTCCCCGTCAACAATAAATTCTCCAATAGATAGTAGGTCATTCTTGATTTGGGTTATTCTCATGAAGTAGGGCTAGATAGACTCCCCTTTATCCATCTTGACATCCTTTAACTTTTTCTTGTCGGAAGTAGGATTAGATAGGCTCCCCTTTATCCATCTTGATATCCTTTAACTTGTTCTTGAGAAAGAGGATTTCACTTGCATTATTCACTTTGAACATCCCAACCAACTTGTCATTTATTTCCTTAGAAGTTCCCAAATAAAAAAATATAGGAAACCAAATGCTTTTGAATGGAGTCAATCAAAATTTTCTTAGCTTTGACCTTACCTTTTCTATACTTTTTTTTAGCTGTAGTCGATGCATTTGAAGGAGTCTCCACCACTTTTCCCTGAACATTCCAATAACTCATGCTCCTCCAAGGTCCAGTCCAAAGTAATATTCCATGCATGATAGTTAGATTTGTCATTGATATTATCCTCATCCTTGAAGTAGGATGTAGAAGTCCAATAATATTTGACCAACAAATCTCTTGCGATTTCTTTTCTCTCTTGCTTGGGATTTTTCTTCACCTTGGCTTTGAGACCATGTTAATTTTAGTTAACAATGATATGTTATATGCTTGCAACAAATGCTTCAATGTCCTTTAGTTAGCCAAATGAAAATTTCCAATAGAAATCACATTAACCTTCACATTGACAGTAACTGTAGATAGAACATGAACACTAAAAGTAGAAGACAAGCCAAGACAAGAGAACACAAGGATTTGACAAATTTCAGGGAAAACCCCAAGATGGGGAAAACCATTTGATCAATTATTCTTATTATATATCAAATGTTCAACAGAGAGAGAGAGTGTGTACAATAAAATCGCTATTGACTTACAAATGGATGATCAAAACTATAGTCCAAAAAAACCCAGTCAATCTATGATTTTTCTTCTTCTAGATAATAGCAGCCAACATCCCTAACTAGAAAGTCAATGTTGGTTAATGCAACAACAAAAAATCCACAATGTAGCTTGGTCAAACCAAATCAAACTCGACCTCCCTTGTTGGTGAGAGTCAAACCAAAAGAGTCAACACAACATCGGTCAAAATTGGTCAACTTAAAGTGAAACCTATGGTCAACATAAGTCAAACAACCCTGAAAATATTGGTATTTGTGCCAATGAATTCAACCTTCCCAAAAGGAAAGTTTCCCACAAAAATCATAGTCAAACAACCCTTGTTCAACGTTGGTCAAACCTTGCATCAATTCTTAAGTTCGACCTCCTGAAATTCGTCCTCTTTCAGCCACATGTGTGAGAGAAGAAGAGTTTCTCTTGCAATTTATACGACCCAATCAGATGAGGAGAGAGAGATGATGAGTTGTGATGATACCAAATGAGGTTGGAGGTCTCTCTCATTTATACAAGTCATTGAGGGTCAAGATACATGTCCATTGAAATTCATGAGCCTACATGATGATGTGGCCGAACTTGACAATTTGCACATGAGTGGGATTGACCTCAAAAACATATTTCTCCTCCTCCAAATTTGATGATCTTTAGGTCAAATTTGGTCCTCTCGAAAAGAGGAATTCAATGCAATACTCATCTCCATAAAATGAGCTATCCAAAGTGGAATTTGGATCTAGTTTCCAATTTTAACATGAGAGCCTATATCTTGTGTCCTTGTTGTTATGATATTTGTGCATTTATGTTTTGGTAGTTGCTTGATGATAAGAAGATAAAAGAAGACATAAAATAAGTTAGTAAAGATTTCCAAGAAATCACAATTAATTATCAAGATAAGAAAGTATTTTTTCCTTTCTGATTTTCTAACATGGTATCAGAGCTAAGGTGAAGAAGAAGGAAAAAGGTAGCTTGAAGATCAATAACCCTGATCATCTTAAGGAAGGATGTAGGGGAATTTTTCAAGGTACATCATAAGAAGAAGTGAATTATTAACAGAGGTCAATTATTAAGAGTTCTTACAAGAAGGATATATAGTCTCCTTCATAAAAGTAACACTGACAAGTTTATCTATGGCCTCATCAATGAAATATCAAAAAAAAAATCAAGGAGCCTCTAATTTTAGAGTATGGAAAATAAGGATAAGCCTCATCCTCACAAATAATAAGGTATTGGATTTAGTACAAGAAAAATTCAAGGAACCTACAAATGATGTTGGAAAGGAAAAGTACAAAGAAGCTGACATTATTGTCATGAACCTAATTGTGGATGGAGTTAAAGACACCTTGATTCCCTACATATCCATGATAAATTATTCAATAAAAATATATGATTCTCTCTCTAATTTTTTTACAATCAAGAATATTGGACAAGTGGAAAGTATAAAGAATGAACTACTAATATTCAAACAAAATATGATACAATATATTCCTATTTTGTAAGAATTTCTCATATAAGAGATGAACTACAAGAAACTGATAAAATAGTCTATGAAATGGAACTTGTGATTGGTGCCCATCTAGGAGTACCAAAGTTTTGGAATGCCTTTGCGTCTAGAATTAGTAGTTAGAAGTTTTGATCATAATCATCTTCCTATTAAATTTTCGCAGACAATCTAGTTTAAATCACTCAACCCCCTCGTCCTGCCTTCCAAAGAGCTTTATCTGCCTATCGCTGCCTTTCCCCGCCCCAAAATTACATTCTAAAAGGCCGCAAAACCCATATGTGAAAATATTCAAGGCTTAGCCCCTTTCCCGCCAGCCTTTTTAACCATTTCCCCCCATACGCCCAAGCGCTTAAGTCTTAAGCGTCAATCGCAATCAGAGTGTCGGGCGGGCGCATTTCCTTTGTTAACACCGAAAAACTCCGATGCGATTGTATTTTGTTGTTAATTCCTCTGCTGTGTTCTCCACCGTTGATCTACCATGTAGATCGGACGGCCCGCGCAAATCGCAGATCATCGCAATCGCAAAAAAACTCCGCGATATCTCTTTTTCCCCCCCGCCCCCCCAATTGCGATCTCCGATCTAACCCGCATTGTCGATCTGTGACTCTGATCCGACGGTGGAGTGCTAATCGTACTCCCTGCCCCAATCGCAATCGCAAAATTTACGTGAAGCCCCCCTCCCCCCCCCCCCCGATCGGTCCATCGCAAATATTTGCAATGCGATTGATCGCATCGCATGTCCGACCCCCGATTCGCCCGATCGCAACTCCCCTCCAATTGATCGCATCGCGTTTTCCCTATTGCGATTGCGATTAGTCCCCACTCCCATCTCCAATTGAGATTGGCGATTCCATATGGGTCCCACCTCATACGCACTTCCATTATATTCCATGCATTTCCTCTGCAGCCCGAATCTTCATATTTTTCATTAAAGTCTTATGTTTCATATGTATTCCCCTAAGGTTCATAAGTCATTCCACGAGTCAATCTCCACCGCCGCACTATCTTTACCCCACCCTTCATAGCCATTCTCCCTATGCATAGATTTCATAACCAAGTTTGCGGGTTTTGCAGGATTACAGCGACAGAAAATTGCCATTATTCATAGCCTCCATTTAAGAAGTAGAGAACGCATCAAAGGACCATTTTTCAGAGGAAAAATTTATGAGGGAAAATCCGGGAAGCTGTTACAGCACGACTTTCATTAAAGAAGCCAGGATTAAAATCTGTCAAACCCCCCAGAGCCATTCAAAGCACAGATTTTTGCAGATGGAGACATTAATGTCGTGGCAAAGAGTATCAGTGAAAGATCGAGGATTTCAGCATTCAGCATTAAAGATTCTAAGCCCTAATCCATGGCTTAGAAGACAAAGGTACTAGATCAAAGATATCCCGGATCACATAGAGGGTACAATGCACAAGAAACAAAACCCTCCAGGTTTCATTTCAGCCGAATTTTCTTTCAGGAAAGGACGGAATGTTCATGTGGTTTTACTCTCATTCCGTGTTCCTGAAGAGACCTCCATCCGAGCGCATTTATTTCAGAAAGCAGGCGGCAGAGTACATACAACACAACATAATCATTCAGCAGTTTGGGCGCGAATGTTTCCACCGTTTTGTCTTAATGAGGCAAATTAAATGATCATCACCTACCTCTTTTACTAGGTTTTTATTTCCTCTATATAACCCCAAGAGAAGGGATGATTGGGGGTTCCAGATTTATCAGAAAATTGGTGTAGTAAGAGAATTTTGTATACATTTTGTTGAACTCTTGTATGAATGCTCAGAGCCCATAGGGTCTCAGTGAGGAGGAGTTCCATCTGTTAAAGAGGATTCTGGTCTTTGGTATTTACAGCCTGTAACTCTCTCTTATGTGTTATTTTAATATATCATTTCATTTCATCCATCTTTCCTGTATCATGTTTTGGAATGCGAGTGGCTCACTAATTTTTGGTATGGATTTATCCTAGTTGATACCCATGCTTGGATTAGTCAAGCGCTTTAAATATGGCTCATGCATGATATTCTATTCCATTATTCATCTAAACTGTATTTCTGCTATATTAGTTTCTTTGGGAGGGTGTTTTTAAAACGCTATTGTTATGTATGAATTCTTAGATTGGTAAGCCCATGCATGGTGGTATTGTGTATCTGGATATCAGCCCAATGTTAACTAATATTTTCTCAACAATTCATTCACTACATACACATTCTGATAACTTATTTCTGTGAGGTATTTCTGAATCAGCCCGCTTTGCAGTAAAATGTCTCTAAATTGTCTGATGCTTTATATTAGAGTTTTACACCTTGCCTCTGTAGTATTTCTTTTCCTATATCAGTTTCTGAGAGTTTGGTCCCATTCTAGTTTATTTCCCTGTTTACAGGAGATAGCAGAAGAGTTGTTTGTTGACAACCTCATATCTTATATTATATGCTCCTTGCTATGCTAAGATGTCCTAGGCACTGGTCTATTACAACTCTAGGCTGTATCTAGGAGCGACAACATCTTTCTGGCACCGTTGCCGAGGATCGAAGTTGAGAAAAATAAAATTCTTGGGCCTCGACAAAATCTAATTCACTCTTCAAGTAGGTGAGTATGGATAGTTGAGAGTTGTAGATCCCTCACCTTGGCGACTCCACGTTTGTTTATTTGATATATCTATTTGTAGTCCTGGCTCCTCGTAAGCCACACCTAAGGTCAGATACGTCTAAGCCAAAGACACCTTCAGTGTCTGACCCTAAAAATATCATACATAGAAGAAATTGGAGGGAAAGAACATCAGTCCACTCTGAAATCCCTGAATTATCTATAGAAGACTTCCCATCCTCTTCTTCTCAAGATTCCCAAGTGCCAGATCCCGACTCCACTGTGGGAGATACTGATTATTATTATTCAGATAGTCCACCCCGAGAGGGTATCAGAAATAAAGACAGTCTTCATCCTACTCCTGAGGTTGAAGAGGTCAAGGAAGTCACTGAAATATCTGCTGTTAACAGACCATTATTCCCCTCAACACCTCAGGCTGTTGTCGAGTACATTCCTATTATTATTCATACTCCACTTCCTCCTCCTCCTTCTACACATAAAACTATTGCACTACCTCCACCCCCTCCAATGGCCAATATTCTAGCCTTCTTGTTGAATAAATATGCTCCCCTGGCATTACCCCAAGTGTTGAATGATATGCCCCAGGATTATCTGAAGATCTTACCCAGATTCAATGGGGAAAATGAGGTTGATGCTCAAAAACATCTTGAGACTTTCTGTGCTTTTGTAGAGAATTTTAATGTGGAACATTTAGATGTGGTCTTAAGGATTTTTGTCTAGTCTCTTGATGGTGAAGCTCGAAAATGGTTTAAGACATTGGCTGGTCGTTCTATTACCACTTGGGACAATATGGAAGATACTTTTCTCAGAAAATGGGGGGAGAAGAAATATCATGGAAATTGTCTCATTGAGTTCAACACACTAAAGAAAAGACATAATGAAGGAGTGTCAGAATTTATCAAGAGATTTAATAAATTTTATCTGAGTCTCCCTACTGATATGAAACCTCATCAGACTAATGCTAAAGTTGTTTTTGTAGCAACCTTTGATTCATATTTTGGTTTCTCTCTGAGAGAAAGAAAGCCTGCTACTCTAGATGATGCCCAGACAGACGCACTAGAGATTGAGGAAAACTTTGCCTCCACTGGTAAATCAAAAGGAAAATCTGAACAAGATGATAAAAGAAGGGGCAAAGAGGAGGCATCTACCTCTAACCTGGATAGAGACCTAGAAATGAGAAAAATGATTAGAAAGTTGGTCAAACTTGAATTGGAGGCCAAGAATTCAGCCTCTAAGAATTTCCACAATGCTCAAAACAGAGGTTACAATCCTCAGTACAGGAAACCACCTCTGCAAATCTTGCCAAGGGAACCCAAGGAACAACAAGATCAGGTTCCACACCCACTATACCTGGAAGGTCCAGAAGATGATGCTACTGAAGACACTGCCTACGGAATGGAGGATGCAAATCTTGCTTTTTCAGATAGTGATGGAGAAGAATGCTCATTACAAGAAGAAGAAAATGCTAGAGACACGAAAGACTCAGAGATTGATCACTATTGTAGGCTATTTGATGATTTCGTGCACGCACAGCTCAATAGGGAGTATGATCTCGGATCTTCTAGGAAGAAGACTCGTACTCACGAGCAGGAAGGAGAGCCACCCAGAAGGAAGCACTTGTTCAGAAGCAGTCAACAATCCAGAAAGTCACTGACAAAGGTAAGAAGCCTCTAAACAGACCTGTGCAGTCTAATGATCAAATTCCTTCCTCTTCCAAAATAGTCTTTCCCCCTGATGCCCAGTCTGTATCAAAAGAAGCCAAACCCCCAGCTGAAAATAAAGAGTCAAAAGAGGTTGTAATAGAGAAGTCCTCCCCTGCTTTCAGCTTGCAAAAGGAACTTGAGAAGGTCAAAATCCCAGTTCCCCTGACTGAACTATTGAAACAACCAGCATATCAATCTCAAGTCACCTCATTCATGCTCCCTCCAGAAGCAACACTCACTCCAGATAGCCTCAACCTTCAAGAAGAAAGACCCATGGTTGTCTTTGGTCCACATGTTGAGGAATTAGATGCTTCTACTCCTCCCTTTTATGTGTCTCTAGTGATTCATGACCTACTATTACATAATTGTCTATTAGATTCTGGAGCTTCCCATAATCTAATACCTCTGTCAGTCATGGAACAACTAGGATTACAAATCACCCGTCCATACAAAGACCTCTATTCATTTGATTCCAAAAGAGTTAAATGCCTAGGGATGATTAAGGATTTGGTAGTCAATTTGGCCCAAATCCCAGCAAAAAGTGTGGTAATGGACATTGTGGTGGCTGACATCCCAGCTCGTTTTGGTATGTTGCTGTCAAGGTCCTGGGGAACAAAAATTGGTGGATCACTCAAGATGGATTTAACATATGCCACTATCTCAGTTTTTGGTGGCCAAGAGAGGAGGTTGTATAGGGAGACTAGATTTGTCAAGATGGTGACTAAGGCTGACAACTCTGTAAATTCGCCAGTCTACAGTAAGGAAGGAGATTTTTCATGCTTGATGCTGGAATAAAATCAAGATTATGCTCATGAACCATCCTTCTGTCAGATCAAGACTGAACAACCCGCAGAGAGCCATGAAGCAGGGATCTGGACACTTCATTTTGATGGAGCAAATTCAAAAGAAGGTAATGGAGCTGGAATATTATTGATTTCTCCTATAGGAAAATGGATCCCATTGTCTTTCAAACTAGAATATGAAGCCACCAACAATGTGGCTGAATATGAAGCAATTCTATTAGGATTGCAGACAGCCAGGAACATGAATATACAAAGTTTAAAAGTTCTGGGAGATTCAAAACTGGTGGTTAGACAAGTCAGGAATCAGTGTCAGACCAAACATCCTCGGCTGAGGGCCTACAGGAATGAAGTTTGGGACATGGTGGAAAATTTCTTCTTGGCATTTGATATCCAGTTCATGCCCAGAGAACAGAATAGGATGGTTGATTCCCTTGCGGTAGCTGCTAGTACATTTCGACCACCTCAGAACCCTCTTTTAAGATATGAAGTTGAGGTTGAGGTGCGTTATCGACCATCAATCCCAGATAACATCAAACACTGGAAGGTATTTGAAGACGAAGAACAGATGAAGAGATTCCTGGAAACAATGGGAGAATTCTCCAATATGGAGATTGATGCTGATGAAGAAGAGGTTGAGTCTGAATATTCTTCAGAAAGAAAATGGGAGAAGAAAGTGGCAGGTAATAAAGTGTTGCAGTTAAAGGGAAACCTAATACCTAGAGGACTGGTGCCTCTAGAAAGATTATTTGATAAGAATGATGTCCCACTGCAGCCAAGCAAAATGGTAGAAGAAAATCAGGTAGAAGACTTGAATCTTGGCACTGAGGCTGACCCCAAAATTGTAAAACTGTCCAGAAAGATCCCTGGAGAATATAAAAAGCTATATCAGAAATTATTTCAGTCTTACAAAGATGTGTTTGCATGGTCCTATCAGGACTTGAAAACTTTTGATATCAGTATTATGCAACACAAAATTCCACTGAAGGCAGATGCAAAGCCCCATAAGCAGAAACTCAGACAAATCAATCCCCTGATGCTTCCTTCTATTGAGAAGGAAATTAAGAAGCTGTTAAAGGCCAAAATAATTGTACCATTGAGGTACTCTGAATGGGTGGCAAACCTTGTCCCTGTACGAAAGAAGAATGGAGAAATAAGGCTGTGTGTGGATTTTAGAAATTTAAACAGAGCATCCTTAAAGGATAATTATCCGCTACCTAAGATGGATTACATCCTGCAAAAAGTGGTTGGAGCTTCTAGGATGTCAATGATGGATGGATTCTCTGGTTATAACCAGGTGGCTGTACTCCAGAGGATCAAAAGAAGACTGCTTTCACCACACCATGGGGTACATTCATGTATGCTAGGATGCCGTTTGGATTGATTAATGCAGGGGCCACTTTTCAGAGGGCCATGGACATTGCTTTTGTTGGGGAGAAAGATAAATTCCTGGTGGTCTACCTCGATGATATCACTATATTCTCCAAAAATTATATTGAGCACATTGAGCATCTGCGTAGAACCTTTGAGAAATGCAGAAGGTATGGTCTCTCTCTGAATCCTCAAAAGTCTTTATTTGCATTAGAAGAGGGAAAGCTCTTAGGCCATATTGTGACTAAAGATGGGGTGAAGATAGACCCTAGGAGGGTAGAGGCTATAAATTCCATTTCTTTCCCTAGGAATAAGGAGGAGGTACAAGTATTCCTAGGGCGCATCAATTTCCTGAGACGGTTCATCCGTAACTATGCTGAAATAGTTAGGCATATAACTGACATGTTGAAGAAAGATAATGAAGTTAAATGGTCCCAGGAATCACGAGAGGCATTTACCAGAATAAAAAAGGCTTTTGCAGAAGCCCCTGTGCTAGCTGTACCAGATTATGATAAACCTTTCATGATTTTTTCTTTCACATCACCTCATACAATAGTAGGAGTTTTATTGCAAAAAAATGAAGAAGGATATGAGCAGCCTATTGCCTTTTTCAGTCAGGTGCTTCGTGATGCAGAATTAAAGTACAACATATTAGAAAAGAAAGAATACGCCCTAATGAAATCCCTCAAAGCATTCCGCGTATATATCCTACAATCCCATATCACTGCATTTGTGCCTACAGCTGCTGTAAAAGATATTCTTATTCAGGGGGATAGTGAAGGAAAAAGGGGGAAGTCACTAGTAAAAAATGATGAAATTAATGACTAGGTGACTAAAAAAGTTAGTCACCACAATTATTTAAAGTGAATTACTACTAAATTTGAGCAATTTCAAGTGATCGAACTAAAAATGACTAACTTAAATGACTAATTTAGTCTAGAGATAAAATATACGACTAGATAATAAATGACTAAACTAAAAACAACTAACTTAAATGTCTAATTTAGTCCAGGACTGAAATATATGACTAGATAATAAGTGACAAAATAAAAAATGATTAACGAAAATAAACACTAGTCAAAGAATTAAAATATGCCCAACTAACTAGTGCAACAAGTATATGATTTGTAATTTATGCTAGTCATTTTTAATTGTGTCACTTTGGATTTATGCTAGTCATTTTTAATTAATTCCGAGGCATATTTAGGTCTCGACTTGATAAGTATAACTAGTAGAAAATGAGAAATTAGTGACTAAAAAAGTTTGTCACTGCAACTTTTCCAAGTGAAATACTACAAAAAATGAGCAATTAAGTGACCCAACTAAAAAGCGACTAACATAAATGAATAATTTAGTCTTGGGCTAAAATATACGACTAGCTAATAAGAAATACAACTAAAAATGACTAATGTGAGTCACTAATTTAAACTAAATTATGACTAGCTTCTAATAGTGTGTTAATGAATTCTAAGTGAAGTTTACGGAAAACAATGGACTACCTACAACTAATTTAGTTTATTGATAACATTATTCATAAATTTGAAAATATTGATAACATTATTCATACATTTGAAGATATTTTCCACCTCTTTAAGGATTAGTAGATATTACCTTTATGTGCAAACCTCATGTCCCCTTTCCCTTTTTATATGAGCATACTTGCTTATATTAAGGAGTTCTTCAATAATTTTTATTCATGCCATCGTGCCAAAATGATCACTCTATAGGTTTTCTAAATCATTAGACATAACCTACATCGTTTTACTCAAAAATTAAAATTAAAATTAAAATTAAATGAATCTCAATATTGGCAACATTCTCAAATAAAAAAAATAACTTCAATAATAACAACATAACTTACTAAGCAATTGACATTTTCAACTAATCTAAAATTAACATATTAAAATTTACTCTCCCCCTACTCATTAATATATTAAAATTTACTTTCCCCCTACTTTTCTTTGATAATCAACATATAAATTTTCAAAATTATTAAATATAACTTATTCTTTCTTTAATAATCGATATGTGGGTTTTCAAAATTATTACTCCATATAACTTACATCTTTTTACTCAAAAATTAAAATTAAAATAAATAAAAAAAATCTAAAATTAACCCAAATGTTAACAACATTCTCAATTAGACAAAAATTAATCTCAATAATATCACCGTAACCTACCATGGTAATTGACAAGCCTATTAAAATTGACTTTCCCGCTATTTTTTTCCATTGGTTATCACGTCACTATTTTTTTCCTTTGGTTCTCACGTTGGAGAGAGTTCGATTCTCTTTGGATTCCACTGCAATTGACTTGGGACATTTTCGGATTAGCCTATTAAAATTGGCTTTCCCGCTAATTTTTTTCCTTTCCTTTGGTTCTCACGCTGGGAGAGAGTTCGATTCTCTTTGGATTCACTGCAATTGACATTTTGGGACATTTTTGGATTAGCCTATTAAAATTGGCTTTCCCGCTAATTTTTTTCTTTGTTTCTCACATTTGGGAGAGAGTTCGATAGTCTTTGGATTCCGCTGCAAGATGAGAGGAGTTTCAATGCTCTTTCTACATTGGATTACGCTGCAAAATTCAGGACGAAGGGATTCGACTGCAGAATTCAGGAGTTTCAGAGACAGTTGGATATTCTTTGGATTCTATTGCAAGAGGAGAGGACTTTCGATGCTTTTTCTACATTGGATTCCACTGCAAAATTCAACAGGAGGAAGGGATTTCACTACGAAATTCGGGAGGAAGGTTTGGGTCGATTGTTCAACATGGAAAAAGTTTCAGAGAGAAATGAAGGTGAGAAGGACGATGCTATGAACAATGGACAAGGTTCAAAACCTCGAAAAGGAAGGTGAGAAGGGTGATGCTAACAACAATGGGAAGTCTTGTGAATTTGAAATAACGGGGAAGAAGGTGATTCCAAAGAACAATGATTTTTTCATAATACATCAGATCGATCTGATGAACTTTGAAAAACATCTGAGCAAGGTATGGACAAAATTATCACTCCAGGCACATTTAGGACTATTAAAATGTAAAGCTTAGAGTAGCTATCATGCATGATGTTCTTGATGCAATGCCAGGTGATTTTAATTTTTGCCTTCTGTGATAATTGGAAGGAAAGGGAGCACATCTTCTTTGAATGCTAGAACCTGCATAATTCTTATTTTTATTCTCAAATTGACATTAAAGGATAAAATAGGACTATATTTTTCCTTGTTGAGACCGGCCCAAACTATGCTTGAATCTGGATGGTATTGATAAATTTTTTAGCTTCTCCTAATAGGAATATGACATCCCCATCCCCAAACTGTAGCTGAGTGGCAGAAGAAAAAATTGAAGAGATCAAACATTGAAATGGCTTAGGTGAGACTTCATTCTCTTTCTTCTTTGATAAGCTTTCTCAAAGTATCTGTGATAATGATAATAAAGTGGGGACAAAAGGCAACTATGTCTTGATCCTCTTAACGCTTTGTCAAAATTGGAATGTTCTTCATTTCAAATCCCTCCTTCAAATGACTCAAAGTGACCTTAAAACCACTTGAAATTCCCCTAATTTCAATTACGTAATTACATATATAATATAGTGAATTCAAAGGGTATGAGGCTAACCCTTTTGGGAGTTAAGTACTTCGCTAACTCATACCTTAAATCTTAGGCCGGTGGAATAATTGAAATGGCGATAGAATGCGGTATAAGAGCCGAACCACTGTAATATGTATGTATGGCTAGGGAGGGTTGAACGAGTAGCCATCGACATCATAAATAAGAATGAGATCCACGTGTTGTCCTCTTGATCAATCTCAGGGTGTGGTTTTCCTACTACCAGAAGTACACATGAAGCAATTGAGATGCATTCAAAAGGCCAGTTCACCACACTCATTGAATCCAAAAGCCTGAATTTTTTCTATGAGAAAGTCCCAATTAGCCTTACCATATAATGAAATCGAGGACAATTCATAATATATTTATACTCAACGGTTCTCCATTTTTTTTACTTGGATAATGAATATTTATATTGCCATAAAGTCAGCATAGTTGAATCAGCATCTGTGATAAGCTATTTGCCTTTCTAAGGTTATTTTTCCTACCCCTTTTTATCCATTTGTTTCTCAAAATGTACAAAACTCAGCTCTAACTGAGTTTTATTATCACTGTGCATACAAATTTCAAACATGATTGTATATGCCCAACATGAAAATGCTTTGATCTTGGAAAGTTCCAACGGTTGCCTTCTAACTTCTTTGGATGTCCATGGCATGATGGTGAGGACTCCATCACTCTGCTTTCTCATACCACTTCATACTGATATTGAATGAAGGAAATCTAGAGGCTTATACCTCTAATCTCTGTCTTGGTTACCTTTCCATTAATGAATTCCATCTACCCAATTTGTGTCTAGCACCTCTCCTAGCCTTTTCCCTACATGAGCAATCCTCGCCTTGCAGTGGATTTATTAATCTCATCTTTGTAAGAGAGGTGTTTCACATTTCCAGAACTTCCATCATTAAGGAGGCGAGGGGGAACTTAAAGCCCTTCACTTCCTTAATCACATTGTTAATCTTAATAAGCTCAAGGCTCGATTCTCTGACAATGACTTGGTTGGCTAGCCAATCCACAAACTTATTCTGTGACTTCTTTGTGTGTGAGAACTTGGAACGTAGAAGGAAACCTCTATTCATTGTAAAGCCCTCATAATCTAGCATATGTTACCATCAATGAACCAGTTATTGACTTTGTCTGTCCTGTTCAGGATGTTAATTAGAAATTTGGAGTCTGTCTTATTTTTCAATCCTTTGGAATCCTTAAGATTTGATTAGGATTATACCCTCAACTGAGGAGGCTTCTACCTCTGGTAAGGCTCCTTATTTCTTTGTTTGACTTCCCATAATTTTTTTTCCCTGTAACAAAACATCTCACTCTCCAGCATGTAGAAAGGGTAAGATATTCTTCAGGGCTCAAGACTATTCAACAAGAAGGCTTGAAGCCATTGCAACAATACACTTGATATGAGCTCATCATATCACTTGTGGGAATTGAACCTGGGCAGGGAGGATAACAATCATTCCTCCTAACCACCCGAAATAAACCCAATTTACATTTGACTTCATATAATATGAATTTTTTAATACATTTCTATAATTTCTTGATAACCTATGATTTCCATGTGGGGCTGGTCATTTTCAAATTAGCTCCTAAATTCATTGTTTCAAAGGGGAAATAGTTATAAACATTTCAGTCCATGATTCCCATACCTATTTTGCAAAAAAATGTTGTGTCAGGATGTAATCATAGGTTTCTACATCCCTTTAACATCCATTAGACCTGGTTGGGCACTGTACACTTATTCTCTTCACATTTTCTTGTGTAATTATTTTTCCTTTTCATTGTTATCCACTGAAATGCTGCAACTTTGGGCCATATTCCTAGGTTCCATATTTTCTTCCAGGCTTTAATCTAAGAATCTGATTCTCTTCTAATAGAACCATGCCATATCCTTCTTTAAGTGAGTAGGATCCTCTTGATGTGGGATTTCAACACAAGCCATCTTATTCGCTTTGGAATTTAGTGAGTCTAAATCATAGAGCTTCCTTGATTGCCTTTGCCTCATCAGTTCGGAGTCGAGACATTTGTTGGTCATATTAAAGGATGTTTCCATTTGATTTTAGCGATAGAACCCAAATAGTTTGTTGGGACTAATCCAATAATCCTTTGTTTTGGTTCACCCCAAATTGACTTGATTCTGTCCAGAGCTAGGATGCTTCTGAGAGGCTGGTGTCCAACCCATGCATACTCCCAAAAGTCTTCCTTTTCTCCATGTTGGACATCTTGGGAAATCCAACTACTTGTTAAAAATTTTTGGATCATATTATTCCTTATGCTTAATCCTTTAAGGACATTATCATTTCAAGACTCCCACAAGGTGGACAAGTTCCCTATTCCCCATGTATCTTTTTTCCTTAAAATTTTGACATAAAGATCATTTTTTGTCAGAGTTGAAGCATGTTTACCTGTCTTCTTACCCTTTCTTCTCATTCCAATCTAGGCTTAATTATTTGTTTCCAACCTATCAGGTGCCACTTTTTCTCCTTTAATGCCTCTTGTCATGAGAAAGTTTTATTAACTTTATCCCTCTCCAAGGGAATTGATCTCGGGGTCAACAGATTGGAATTTTAGAAGATGGACATGGTTGATAACTATTAGATAAGGTTAATCTATTTTCCAGAGAGAAACACATGGAGCTTTGTGTATCGGTCTTATTATCCCTGCTTCTCATTCCAATTTAGGCATAACTGTTTGTTTCGAACCTATCATATGGCATTTTTTCTCCTTTGATGCCTCTTGTCATGAGAAAGTTTTATTAACTTTATCCCTCTCCAAGAGCACTGATCTCAGGGTCAGCAAATTGGAATTTTAGAAGACGGGGATAGCGGATTAGTTGACTATTGGATAAAATATGAAGGGCGGTGCAACAAGTGTATCAACCACATAGTATTATGAAAGAACTCTTCAACCACCATCCAACTTCCAATATGAATGAAACAAGGTTCCCCCTATGGATTAATTGCCCATGTTGACCTATGACTCCATATGGTTCATTTGTTGAGGGACAAGATACTTTAATCTTTCTCAGATTGTAGTTCCTAAAATTACTTATATTTGGAGGTCAAAGGTGGATTTCATTAGATTTTAGAGGTGATGATTCTCATTCTTAGGGCGTTTTTATTGCAAGACTCAAGTCTAGCCATGTCAGATTGACTAAGAATATAGACAAGCTCATATGATCAAAGAACCCTTCTGGGGTTTATACCCCAAAAGCTAGATATATCGCTATTATTTTAGATGGGGAGAAGAGGAATCATGTGTGGTGGAGGAGAGTTTGGATATTTAAATATCCCTCAAAGGCTTGAATTTTATGTGGTTTGCACTAAAAAAAAATACTTGACTTGGTATAATATTCTGAGAAGGAATAGAGCAAGACTCGATAGGGGAAGTTTATGCAAGGTATGTGAAAATACCAATAAACATCTTGTCATGGACTGTAACTACACTATGCAAGTTTAGAGGGAGAATAAACATTTGACTAGGTTGAAAAATATATGAATTGGTGGCACAATTGAAAATGGTCTAAGAGGTTGGTGTCATAACTCTTCAGTGAAAGATTACAAAGAACTTCCCTGGATCCTAGCTTGGGTATTAGCAAGCTAGGAATGTCAACTTATTTAAAGATAGGAAAATTCTTCCTATTCAATGTTCTTTTCCTATTTGATGTGGTCTCAATTCTTTAAAATAGTTTTCCTCAGACAAGAGCACCTAAGACTCCTAGTAAAATTGTTGTAGAAGTGGGTAAGGATGGTGCATGGGCATATTTTGATGATGACCCTTAGTTCCATGGAGTAGGTAGAAGTGTTTTATATAGTGAATCTCATAGCATTAACTTTAGAGTTGGATTGGGGCATCAAACCAATTATCATGTTCAACTAATGGCTCTAAGACTTATAAAAAATAAAAATAGGGCGTGGACTAGCTATGGTCCACGCAGTGATGCTATAGTCCTGGGTTCCCATTGCTATTACATTATATGGTGATGAATCCTTTGAAACCAACTTCATTGCACCATTAGGAGTAAATTATTTACTATAAAAATATCAATATAGCAATGAATGAGAGTAGAGTAGAAAGACAAATAAATTACAATAAAAGAGATAACAGATTGCTGCAGGTTACCTATTGCAGTAATGGATAAAATGCATAATGTAATAGAGGCATACAAGGTATTAAGACCATAAGTAGCCAATTCATCCCTTAAGAATACACCCTAAAAATGTGTGCATAATGGTCAACTTGGCCATTGTAAGTTACAACAAACTCTAGCAAATGGAGTGACCTTAAATAATTGCTAAGGTGCCAGGCTACCAGCTAGGGGAGCACTCCTTCGATCTAGGTGATTCATCACTCATCGTAAATGAAAACCAATTATAAGCTCAAAATAGCAAAGGTAGTTAAGGCTCTTTCTCAAATGACCCAACTATCTCTCCATACTCTCACCCATATCAGTATTAGTAAGTCAACATATCCCCAATAGGTTAGGGTGAGCTAGCTCATACTCTCCAAGGAAGTAGCCAATTCACCCCTTAAGAATACACCCTAAAAATGTGTGCAGGACTGTCAACATGGCCATTGTAAGTTACAACAAGCTCTATAAAATGGAGTGACCTTAAAAAATGTGCTAAGGTGCCATCTAGGGCAGCACTCCTTCGATCTAGGTTATTCATCACTCATCATAAATGCAAACCAATTACAATCTCAAAATAGAAAAGGCAGTTAAGGCTCTTTCTCCAATTACCCAGCTATCTCTCCAAGAATAGGAAACAATGGTTAAGGGGAAATAAATAAACTTAGGTTACTATAACTAACCCCCCCGCCCCCCCAACCCCCATAAATGAATCAACCTCAAAATAAAAGATAAAAAATAAAACAATTACATTTGTTAGGAAATGAAGCAACCTAGGATTGTGTGCCAAGTGGAATCCCCTTTAAAACATACCTCTTGACCATGGCAAGGAGCTGCACTCTACGCAATTAGGCCTAACATCTTTTAGGCCATAAAACACTTCTTTAGAATAGATCCCTCTTTGTACAAACAAATCAGATGAAGGTGAACACAAGGAATAATACACTACTTGTTGTTTGTTTCTTTTTACACTTAACTCTTTCTTAACTTGATGAGTATCACATTGGAGAAGGGGATATACTAACTAATGAAAATGGCTTCCATTTTCTGTTTTAGAATAGCAACAGTCTTATGCCAAATAGGCCTCAAAACCTTGCATCAGATCACCAGCTAAGACTACCCATCATATAGCATAATAGCTCTAGAGGAAAATTTTCCTATCATGAATAAACCACACCATGAGGAAATACTTATGTGCTTTTTTATATTCATAGGAGTATATATCGTGTGTTGCTGTAAAATTATATATATCATGTTTTGTTGTAAAAGGTGTTTGTTGACAGATAGTCAGGGTCACTATCATCGTATGTTTCCTTGACACTTGAATTCCAACCATAAAATGTTTGTTCTTTGGAAATTCCAAAATCTACCATAGTTGCTCTCATAAGATGGTTTAACAATATATTGGCAAAATTAATGCTACGATGCACAACTAGTGGTACAACCCCATAAAATGGTAAAATACTCAATTTTAGCTGATCAACTGCTACATGCTACCCAAAAAAACTTGAATTTGGACCCATTTCAGGAGTCATTCAGACCTGTAGATACAATTATCTAGCATGATAGAAACAAGTCTCAGAGTGCATGCTTGGCTGCTCCAACAAAGGCATTACGTCAAGCCCTACAAGAAGTCATTTTTTCATGTTCATCTTCCATATTTGATGCCATAAAGCCTCTGAAAAATCTCAGCCTAGGCTCCACCTCCAAGTTTCACATCCTAATCACTGCACCGCTAGAATGAATGCCCCAAATCACTACAACCTACACATACTTGGTGGTCAGACCTTAGGAGTCTAGCTTAGCTTCAGGCATGGTTTCTAGAATTATTTTAGAATGTTTAAGAGTGTTGACCAAAGTTGTCTTTGATGTCAATAAGATGGCAAGCATTGTTGAAGCATGTCATAGATATTTGACTATATGATGCCCTAGAAAAACCTAATGGTTAAAATACCCTTGTTATATATGCTCCTATCTATATGATGACAAGCCCCAGATCCTTTTGATGTCCTAGTCTTTGTTGAAGAATTGTCCTAATCTTGAAAACCTTAAGAAAGATGCCTTAGGCTGCTGGTATATGGGCTAGTTTAACGTTGAATAGTTAACTGAAAAGGGACCACTGTGGACTGAAATCAAAGGTTGTTTTGACCATTGTATCTTCTGAAAAAAAGGAGTTGTTTTGAGTTATTTAGGCCTGTTTTTCAAGGACTAATTGAAAACTATGTTTTTTGTGGAATATTGAGCTCCAAAGACAAACCTTATTATAGTTTCAAGATTGTCTTCATATCAGAAATTGAAGGCCAAAATCAGATCAGTCAAAGGATTTTAGTGAGACCTGTTCTAGGCTTGTGCAAGCTAGTATGGAAGAACAAAATTAATGGTTGATTTAGCTCAGCAAAAGGAATAGATTTGAAAACAAATTTAAAGAGCAGACTTAAGCTAGCCTGGTTTGTCTTAAAGGACAGACTTGAGGACTACCTAAAGCACACACAGTGTTAGCAGAAGAGAAATCAGTGTATAAATGAGTTTCACAACAGAAAAACAGAAGTGTGATAGCAGTAGTAACATGAGCCTACTATGGTGGAAATTGCAGACACTCAAAAACTTGTAAATCCACCATCATCTAATGACTGAAATAAATTCAATAATAAGCATGCACAAGACGACACCTTAAAAATGCAAATTTTAATACATTTGTTGAACATGTCGACTAAATGTCATGTCGGCTCTCTAGCACTTAAGTCGGCTCTTAAGGCAACCAACATGTCCTTTCATTGTGGTAAACAACTATAAATACCAAAGTAACCTCGTCACTCCTAGTCAAGAAAAACTTGGTCAAGGAAGTACAAACAAAAGTTCAGTAAAGAGGAAAGGTGTTTGGGTTATATCTTGTGAGCTAAATTTAACTTTTGTTACATTCCTTATCTCAGACCTTCGAAGACAGTAATTTTGGCTCTGTAATACTGAGATTCTCAGCCCTTGTGGAACCTATAACACTCGGCCTGTGGAAGTACTAAAATACACAAACCTGCAACTCTGTTCCTCAGACTTGTAGCACAGTTGCAGACCTGTTGATCACAGAACTGGCCTACTAAAGGCCTGGAATCTCAGACCTGCAACTCTCAACTCCTCTGTAGCTTAGGTCTGTAACCAAAATTTATTACCCTCTATGGAATTCAGCCTATCAATCATTTCAAAACTTCATTTGACCTTTTGAATGTGGATAGGGCTCTAATTTGTTGAAACTAGGCTCAGAATTTGGAACTATCCTCATATCAGAAGCAGATCCCCCTTTGGTGAAGTAAGACCTTAAATTTGTATACCAGATTCCCTTTTGTAAGAGTACAGATCTCATATTAGTGGCAGATCTGAAGACACCACAGTGAAGCAGTTCTTGAACCTTTTAAGAGGTGTTGGAGACATTGTTTTTGTTTGGGCATATTGAACTTGGAGACATTGTTGGTGACTCTTGAAGCACTTAAAGACATTTGTTAAACAGAACAGACCCTGTGATCATCCTTGGAGCAAACCTTGACAGGCATTCTAGAAGCAGATCTTGGACATTGAAACTGACCTTAGAAGATACCTTGAAGAGTGTTGAAACAACTTATTGACGATGTCCTGTGGAGAAGTATCTTTGGAGTCTTTTGGTGCAGTGAAGATGGATTGCTTGAAATCTTTGTAGTTTGATCATCCCTTGTGATAGCAAAGAAAATTCTTTTAGTTTGTGCTGGAGATAGCCATTGACTTGTGAGATAGTAACCTTGTTAAAGTCATATTGAAGTAGTCTTTGGAAGCAGTTGTTAAGTTCAGACCTAAGAAACCCTAATTGTAACAACATTATTGAAGTGCCCAAATGAAGTAACCTTGAAGAAGATTCCTTGTGTAGATGAAGAGTCATGAAGACACCTTTTGGTGCTAAGCTGATGTTAACTTGCATTCCTTGAGCATAGTGAAGAAGATCCCTTGTAGGCTTAGAAGTGTTTATGCCAATCAAATTTCCTGAACTATCAAGAAGAGGACCTCCAATGGTCCTTTACCATCTGTCTGAAGCACATTGTGTATTAGATGGCCAGTTGCAGCTGAAGTTATCTACCTGGAAAGCCCACTAATGATAACAGTCATTAAGGTGTGATCCAAACCAAATGGATTCCCAATTGCATACACTTTTTGTCCTACAAAAATATTTGCAGAAATTTCAACTGCCATGGGTATCAATTTATCTTTTGGCGCATTCATCCATAGCACTGCAACATCGTTATCTTGATCATGTCCAACTACCTCTGTGACATGTGTTGACTGAACACCAATAGTTACTCTCAAATATAACAAGAAATTCCTGTCCTGATATGCTTTAGAAATATCTAAAACTGTCTATAATAGTGCTCACTTACCACTTGTAGATTTCATGAATCAGTTTGGAAAGGGTCTCATTAGTAAGATCCAAGATAAGCAGGTGGGAGAACTTTAATTCTGACTGTAAGTTTATTTCAAAATAACACATGAAAATGCACCAAAATGCATGTCTAGACTCTTTATAAGTTATAACTACTCATTTGAGCAGCATGCCTCAAAAATGCTTATGCAATTTGGGATATTGCATCAAAAGGCTGATTGCCAACATCATCTCTACTTTAAGTAGATATATTTGGATGAAAGAGAAGTTTGCTAGCATTGATGCTAAAGTAATAGGGTTGGTTCCTCCAGCTGACAGAAGGAATTTTGGCACTACGAAGTTCGGTTACTACTTGGGATATTTACACACTGTTGTTGCAGGGACATGAAAGCCATCATTTGGTTGAACACTTTTGTACTCTCCTTGATTGTAAGTTTTGTAATCTCCTTGATTGTAAGTTAGATATCCTACAAACCATCTAATATGGTTAGCCTCCTTTCAGGTAAGGATGGACTTCCTTGACCCTTTATAATGATGTTTACAATTTGGGGACTGTTGTAGGTCCTGAAACAGTATCTTGGTTTGGTACCTGATGTGGATCTCATGTTTGAGTGTATGGATAGGTCCATGATTAGAAGATCATAATATGATTTGGGCAAGAAAACACCACCTCCTTTGTTTTGGTACTGTAGCAATGAAGATCACTTTGACATTCCTTTTCCAAATTTTCCCTCCAAACAACTCCTAAGGCCTCCTCAAGCTGCTCGTCAAACTGATCCACACAATAGTCATCACTTTGACCCAATACTTGACAAACTCTCGTTCCAAGTTTTCTTCCCAATCACTGTGGCAACTATCACTGGTTTGGGGCATATAACCATGAGATCTTCCCCCTCCTCATTGACTTCCACATGCTGCCCTATCACGATTTACAACTGATCCACAAGTTAGGATCCAACATCTACAAGAATGCACTGAAATACATACCTTAAGCTCACTGTTTTGAGGTCTCCTTCATTGTTGCAATCTAGGCCTGGTTAGGGCATCACACAGTCCATTCTTCTAGCCTTCAATTCTGCCCAGAATTTCTCTAGATGAAAGTGGCTGCCCTTTGGAAGTACCCTCCTCCTCAACGCTGTTGTCCTGGGCATGAACCAACCCTAACACTGCCCCACACAACTCTGTTTAGGTTGGTTTAGGCCCGTGGCCTTCCCACAACAGCCATCTAGGGATGCAATTGTCTCTTCCAAGGGTCTAAACACCCTAACATACCCTAAAACATACAAAAATTCTCCCCTATGCCTTGGCCCTCTAGAACAGCAAATCGACCTTCATAACAGTCACCAAGAGTGCCCTGAACTGCCATCTTCTCCACGTTGTCAGCCCTCTTATGTTTGTGGCCCAACACATAAGTTTGCTTCTCCTCCCTTTGTGATGGAAATGACAAGAGTATTGAAAATATTCACAAGTGTAGGCCTCCTATAACATGAGAGGTAACAAGCCAGAGGGCCAAAATTCTCCAAGTGTAGCCTGCTTGGGTGCGGTCTTCTACTGGATTAATTCTCACGCCATATGATGGGTAACAGGGTCCACCAATCATGAATTTATTTATTGGTTGGGGATGCCCACCAGCTTGGGAGGATATGTTTTCATTTTCCTACCAAATATGTGAGATGTGCACCCACACATGGGGACACCTACCCTGATAATTACTCATACATACATCAGAAATGACATGTGACAATTTCTGTAAGAGTCTAAGACTCAAGTATTCATAGATAACTGTGTTAGATGAAATGATTTTATGATTTTATGTGTTCTATTTCTGTCACTGATAAATGCTATAGTCCATTCTCATGTATGCATGAGATTTTTTTTTATCCTTGTCTCTTTTATCTTAGATGGGACTTAGTTTCATTAAGGATGTGTCCCACCCCTGAGGGATGCATCCATGGATGGATCAATCAGTGGATCTATGCTCACTGTCAGTCCCTCCTGAATGGATCCGACCACCATCATATGCAAAATGAAAGTGGGTTGGCTTAGACTTTAGTGTTTCCCTATCCATGAGGTACAAGGAAACTATTGGGGACATCTCGTTTTCTTTTGGGATGTTACCCACATCCCAGAAAATTGGTGATGTAAATGCTCCTGAAGATGGGTAGATGTCCCTCAACTGTCTGAGGAATGGCTAGTTGCCACTTGTCAAAATTAGTTCCTATTAAGTGCGCTTGATGAAAAGTGGAAACAAATCTAGCATTCCCTTGGGTGCGCTAGCATGGTATACAGAGGAAGGAAAGCAAGCAGTGGTGTTACTATTAGAGCTGTCAGTAAATAAAAAATATTGGCAACAAATCTAACATTAGAGCTGTCCACTTTCACTGCAAAAGGCCCATTGAAGAAATACTTTATATTTATCAACATATGAGGCCACCTTCACTGCATAAGGCCCATTGAATAGTTAGTTAACAATCACTCATTGTAAAAAGGATCAACTTTTTTAATAAGGCCCAAAATAGCTAGTAGGCTCTCAATATAAGTGGGCCCATAGATAGATAAGATTTTCTATGGATAGTTATATATTAAGTAGAAGGATATGTAATGTTTTGTCAAGAATTATGTATGTATTTGGAGAATTCCTCTTGGAGGTTTCCCCCTTGAAGTGGAAAGTAAACATAGCTCTCTATTTTTTATCATCAAATAGATCTTTCTTAGGGTTTATTTCTCTTTTCTCTTGTGTTCTTGGGTTCTGCTCTACATTTATGTGTTTCTATAAATTGTGGAGTTAATTACACTACAAGGGTGGTGGTTCTTGAGTACATTCCTTCGGATTCACAAGTTTCAGATATTTTTACAAAGCCCCTAGCAAATGCAAAGTTTAAGATGCTGAGGGAGAGACTAGGTTTGGTGGAGAACACTTTCCTTGCAAAGAAAGAATTTATAGTTTTTATCTATTTCTCAATTAGCTCTCTAACACTGATGGCATATCAATAGGACTGATTTATGCCATGTAATGATATGCTCCAGCAGATCCATCTTCCTAGTTTCCTATGTGTAACAAATAGAGAGCAAAGTGATGGCTGGACACTAATTTGTTGTGGAAGGAAAGTGGCAATGATATAGAGAGAGAAAGTGAGGGCACATGCATGCTACCTATTTGCATATACCAGACTCATCCTTGTCCCAAATTTAGAACCATTGTTTAGATTTAGCATTCCAAATAGCTAGAGTTTGCTTTTACCAATTGTAGCATGTAATATCCCCAAATAGGGATAATAGAAAAATAACAATATTTCCAAAACTTGGGCACAGAAAAATCTGAAAATTCATTGGTATATAAAAAATTCTACACTAAACCCAGATTTATATTCAAATCACCGATCTGATTTTTTTGCTAAAAGAAGTAAATTTCTAAGTATTTATGAACTTAGAAAAAGTACAACAAATCCCTTTATTTATGCCCAGAAATTCCAGAAATGAAATACAATGACTTTCTTTTAATTTTTCTGAGTTAAAATAGAATTAAGTATGTACATTTAAACACAAAGTACCTCAGACACTATTTTTTAAACCCTAGTCATCCTCTTGAATGTTCAAAAATATTAGAGTTGTCATTTGTGTGAATACAAATTTTTCGGTTTCTTATGATTAATCATTAACCTATAAATCTAACAAATCTGTATATGCCCATTACTTCAATAGTTTTGCAAGTAGTAGATGGTATTGGTTGCATATTGTTTAGTTGTCATTTATCATTTGTCTCATTGATTGTACGTCTTTTGTAGGTTGTTGGCCATGTTTTTATTGTAATAACGTTTTTGGACATTTTTTCCTGCTGGTGCACTTTCTGGAGGTTTCTCTAACACACAAACCAGCTTAGAGGCACCAAAAGTTTCAGCATTTTGGGTAGCAGTTTCAGAAAAGGAGAATAAAAGTTCTTCCAATGTTTTTGTGAAGAATAATGTTGCAAATATTGGTGATGCTACCAAGGTAGTTGTCAACAAGAAGAAGAAAAAGAAGATTTTTTTTTTCAAGAAGGCAAACGTTGCAACTCCCACTGGTGATTTATATAATGCTTATAAGGTTCAAGAGGAGGAGGAAGATGTGAACCTTGGCCATGGTCTTTTGTAGGTTGTTGGCCATGTTTTTGGACACTGTTGAATTACTTGGAAATTCCCAAGCACTTGCAAGTCATGTAGGAGAGGCTGATGCATGAGCAAGCACTGCAAGAGGTCTTGAAAGGCATCTGAGTGGGAATTATCTACTTGAACGCCGTGGGAGAAATATGGCCAGTTTGGATGATGATAGATGGGCCAAGCCGGTGGATGCTTTTACTGTTGGCTGTGATATGCAGATGGATGCAAGTCTAAGTGGTTCCTCTTCTATGTTTCAACTTGGTCAAATTTATAATACTGGCTTTGCAATAAATACTTGTGCAACACAAATGAGTATGAATGGCATCCTTCCCGGAGGGCCTTATGTGCAAGCACCATTTCCACAAGTTAGAATAGTGAGAAATAATTTTGATGCTGATAGGTGGTAGCGTGATTTTTGTTCACAGAAGGGTTTGATTCCTCCTCCATAGCCTTCTCTACCCGCAATTCATAAATCAGAGAACCGATATGAAGTGGGCAAGGTTTCTGATGAGGATTAGTTGAAAAAATGACAAATTAAATCCATCCTTAATAAATTAACGCCCCAAAACTTTGAAATTTTTTTTGAACGGGTCAAAGAATTGAACATTGACTCTGCATCATGTCTTCATGGTATAATATCTCAAATATTTGACAAAGCCTTGATGGAGACGACTTTTTGTGAAATGTATGCAAAATTATGTTTTCAGCCTGCTGCAGGATTACCAGAATTTTATGAAGATAATGAGAAGGTTGTTTTCAAGCGAGTTCTTTTGAACAAATGTCAGGAAGAATTTGAAAAAGATGAAAGAGAAGAGGCAGAGGCTAAGAAAGAAGAAGAGGATGGTGAAAAAATCCTTTAAGTAGAAGAAATACAAGAGAAGAAGGTTGTAGCACAACGATGAATGCTAGGAAATATAAGGTTTATTGGTGAGCTTTATAAAGAAAGTATGCTGACCGAAAGAATTATGCATGCATTCATCAGGAAATTAATTGGTGAATTTCAACATGTAGAGGACGAAAATGTTGAAGCTTTGTGCAAACTGATGAGCACTATTGGTCATATGATTGACCATTCAAAGGCCAAGGAACATATTGATGCTTATTTTGATAGGATGACAAAAATGTCCAATACCCAAGGGCTTCCCTCTAGGCTGAGGTTCATGTTGAAGGATTTGATTGATCTGATGAGGAATGGATGGAAACAAAGGTGGAAGGTTGAGGGCCACAAGAAAATAGAGGAAGTGCATCGGGATGCTATGCAAGAACTACTTGGACAGGGAGGCCGCTCTCGAGGTACCAATATGGGACATGTAGGTCGGAGACTTGTGACACCACTTGATCATGGTGTGAGAGGACCTGCGATGCCACCTTACATGGCACGTGCACAAATGGGTTCACTTCCACATATGGGTGGGATTAAAGGGCCACAACCCCATATGGGATCACGTGACTATGGATTCACTAGTCAAGATGCTTAGATTGTGGATTGGGCTCAATTTGAAAATCGGTCTATGCCAAGCCCTTCAACACACGGAGCTTCTGATGATGGCCACTTGACTCTTGGTCCTAAGGGAGGTCTTGGAAAGGGAATAGAAGGGAGGGCTCAACCTCTTCCATATGCTAAGAGTGCTCTAGTAGATATTCCACCATTCACATCTCCGAGTAATATACGAATAGGTGTATGTCTGATTTCAGGTTGCAGTTCTGACCGGATGCCAGTTGGTATGAGAGATGAAATTTTGACAAGGACTTATGCTGCAAAAAAACCTTTATTTACAAAATCACGTGTCCAGGAAATAAATTTTTTGGATAATGACAAAAGAGAGTTTAAGAATTCATACTCATTAGGTGACGGAGGTGGGAAGATTGCAAATGTTGAATTTCAACAAGTGAGAAAGTTGTGTCAATCATGGCAAAAACAAAGTGGTTGAAATAAGGGTCAAACCATGCCGCCAATAGGAAAATAAAACTGCACAAAGAAGGGCTGGGCGACAATTTGGTTGGCAGAAAAGGATCTACTAGCATCACCTCGAAGAAGCACGTAGTTTCGAGAGTAGTTTGCTAGGAGAGGTGGGAAGGTATTGTCAAAAGTAATTGGTGGAAGAAATGTGGCCTGCATGCAAGCCTGAACTCGAAAAAAACAAAACGACAAGAAGCATAAGGTGGCAACTCACTAAGAAGGAAGCAACACGTGCTAGACTAGTCGACACCACTCAGCCGTTGAAAAATCGTGAGGGAAAGGACACACAAATGACTAATAGAAGGGTAGTTGTCAACATAATTAGTTTGTGGATCGAGGGGTGCTATCAGAGCGAGCTAGACCTGTGTCAGTGCAGGTTTAGTAGCCACCACACATGTGGTTGAGTAGCCTAGTTGAAGTCACAGTGACATGCCGTCGGGCACAATATGATCGAGAATTGGAGCAACTACAGTTGACAAGATGGGAAGTGCATAGATCGTAGTCATAGGTAAGTAGGTGGACTGTTGGGTCAGGTGCAAGAGCTCGTGTCAAACTTCTTGCGCCTACATCCAAAATAGTCTTGCCTTCAAAATGGTGCACATTCTCAAATATAGTTTTTTAATAAGCATACATCCTCATGTGTCACATTTGGGAAAATAGTTGTAGGGAATCTCCACAATTTTCTTACTGTCCATGTCGATCCTTGTACCAAATCACCAAAATTTGTGCATATCCTTTACTAAATAGCCAATCTTTTCTCTATTCAAAATCTCATAATTATAATGAACAATTTCCTCAAGATGGTGTTTATCAACGAACTTTGCCTCATGAGAAGGTGTCTCATCTCGAGGAGCAATTTTCTCATCAACATACCATTTTGAGGGAATTTATAAAGAGGATGATAGAATAAATTTAAGAGCGATAGTTAAAGATGACTTCATATTTCCCCAGTTTTGTAGGTGAGGTGGGTAATGAGGCATTGATGGATCAAATGTCAAAGGAAGAATTACAAACAATTTTGCACTGTTTCCAAAAGTATAAGAACCCTCAGCCACTTCGCAGGACAATATAATTCTTCTAGGGGTTCTATGACTTCCTTCCAACATAGCAACTAAGAATTGCTGACAAATTAAAATACACATGCAGGATTTGGGAGCTTTCAATTCAACATTTAAGGGTTTAATCCCAAAAAATAGACAAGAATGAGATGATTTCAAACCCATATCACTATGTAATTACATCTACAAAATCATTGCAAAAATTAGTGCATGTAGGGTCAAAATCCACTAAGTTGATTTTGTGTCATTAGAATAAATTTTCATCCTTCCTGGGAAACAAATCCATTATGGAATAGGAGTAGCCCAAGAAGGAATTTATAACATCAAACCAAAAAATTACAAGCAATTTTAGTGATTTTATCTTTCCAAGGCATATGATAGATAAAACTGGCTTTATTTAGGGCTACTCATCCATATAGGGTTCAATGTGCATTTGGTTAACTAGATAATGAATCGTCTTTCCTCAATATTTTTGCAATTCTAATTAATGGCTCAATCTATTCTTCTATCATTCCTACAAGAGACCATGGGTAGGTATGACTAATGGCTCCTTTTCTATTTTTGACTATACAGTAGGTGGTCTCAACAGAGTTGTAACATAAACAAATTAGATTCAAATTTTATAGATATAAAAGATAAAAACAAATGTCAAAGTCTTTGTTTGATTGTTACTTGACTCTATTGTGGG
The DNA here is from genome assembly GCA_034641835.2 of Pinus albicaulis. Taxonomy (NCBI): domain Eukaryota; kingdom Viridiplantae; phylum Streptophyta; class Pinopsida; order Pinales; family Pinaceae; genus Pinus; species Pinus albicaulis. The sequence goes on along the minus strand of CM076580.1, from coordinate 681,231,278 downwards.
CATGTTACATGAAATGTGATTGGAAAAAGGATGGGGAAACAATGCATATTACGTCTTGGATATGGTTCATTCACTGTTAGAGATCGCTTAGCCACTTGAGCCACCGACTTTGGAAATGTTTCTAGTAGAAATTCCTATGGTTTTTAATGTTGTGATTATTTCACCTCATGGTTATTTTGGACAAGCAAATGTTTTAGGAATGCCAGACACAACATTGGTAGACAGGTAAACAAATATTTTATAATTGCAATTTCCATTCCATGATATCCTCTCTTTATTGTTTGATTGTATTGTGGATGCTTCTTTTGATTTTGTTTTGTCTTTTAACTATGAAATTGAAAATACTTAGTATCATGTTCATTTAAACAAAAACCAAAGCTTGAAGATGAAATTAGTATTACACTATATTGATTGGAATCCTTATAGCTATTTTGTGTTAAAATATTTTCATGACTATCAGAAAAGATTACTTTCATGTTGTTATTTGAGTACATGTTGTTTATGTACTTGACTAAGTTCATGTGTTAGAAAATGAAATGTTGTGAATAAAACGACATGGATTAAATATCACACCTCATATTATTTGTTTTCACAAATTATCTACAGCTTGAGCTTTTTAGCATATAACTTAGTTGACATGTTTTTTCCTAAGCTTTCCTTGAAATTTGAATACTAAGTTACTAAGGTGTTCTTTTCTATATATGGTGACATTTTCTTTGCTTTGTTTATACAGGTTATTTGGCCACATTATAGTGGCCATTATCGCCCCAATGAAAAAAAATTGTTCAAGTTTCTTACTTGTATGGGGAAAAATGGCTTTGACATTGCTGATGTTGAGGTATATGTCGAATAAAATATTTATAGTCTAATTTAGTTTATATTTTAGTGTTCATCGTCTTTCATGTCTTACACTCTACAAAATATATTATTTTGTTTTCAGAAAATGAACCCAGTATTGATGGTAAGAAGCGAGAATTGAAAAAAGAGGGGAGTAATAACATTGGAGTGACAAATGCAAAAAGAGAGAAAGGAGAATTGGTCTTGTGATACCCTTAGAGCCAATATTCCACATAAGACACACATATAAAGACCGATGGTCAAGTCTTCCGAGTTTGTGAATTCCCCTACAATGCCTTGACAACACAATGATAATGTTTTGAAGTGATGAAACATCATTTTGTGTGTAAATTGTAGTCCAACCAATATTAAGTTGGAAACCCATATTGTAATACTTTAACATTTCATATAATATAATTTATGTGGTTGAAATTATTTATAGTTGCATTTGATATTGTTTAGTATTCTAATTAACATATGCAACTTTGTGTTTTCATTTTAGATGAACATGCACATTGTATGACATTTTTTAAATCATACAAATTAATTTATGTTGATTAATAATAAACACAAAATCAATTTGAAACTACTAAATTAGTAGTTTATATTGATTAATGATGAACACAAATAAAGTGAATATACGACTAAATTAGTCATTTATAATGATTATTAATGAAAGTAAATGAAATGAATATAAACTACTAAATTAGTCGTTTATATAATGAAGATGAAACTACCAAAAAAAGATAAATGACATTTCAAATGATAAATTTGTGATTACAAATGACGACTAAATTTTGCATATATACGACTATTAGTAGCTAATTTACAGTATCTTATAACATGACCAAAATGTAGTCATATTTCTTCGGTCATTAATTGGTTTCAAAATGACTAAAACTTGCATATATATGACTATTAGTAGCTAATTTACAGTATCTTATAACATGACCAACATTTTGGTCATATTTCTATGGTCATTAATTGGTTTTCTTAGGTGATCATATAGTAATACATTTTGTTGTATATTTGGTCATTAATTGGTTTTCTTGGGTGATCATATAGTAATATATTTTGTTGTATATTTGGTCATTAATTGTGACAATTAATGACTAAATCAAAGATTAAATCAATGACCAAATTAATGATCAAATCAACGACTAAATTAATGAACAAATCAATGACTAAATTAATGATCAAATTAATGACCAAATATACTACTAGACAACAAAATTGAGATAACCAATTAATGACTAAGCTAAAAATGACTAAAAGTTGGTCGTGTTATAAGATACTGTAAATTAGCTACTATTGGTCACCGACCGAAAAATAGTCGTTTATATGCAAATTTTAGTCGTTTTTTTAGTAATTAATTAGCCATTTTCTACTAGTGAGTGGATTGCCAAAATACAGGAATATGATCTGGATATCCGTCCTACCAAACTAATCAAAGGACAAGGGCTTGCCAAATTATTATCTGAATCAAACTATCAAGCCCTGGGCATAAACTTGTCCATAATAGCAAGTGAGGAATCTGAGGAGAAAGAAGAACGACATGGAATTGGGGTAGCTACCCCAGAAACACATATGAAGTACCTCACCAGTCAGTGGTACAAAGAGATAGTAGAATATCTCCTTACACTCAGCTGCCCTCCAAGTTGTGATAAAACTAAATATAGAGCGTTGAGATTGAAATCACAGAAGTACATAGTCACCAATGGACGGCTATACTGGCGAGATCCCTCAGGAATCTTACTCCCGTGTCTCACAGAGAATGAAGTCGAGAGTATTATAGCAGAATTTCATGAAGGGATATGTGGGGGACATTACAGCTAGAGGGCCACTGCTCACAAAATCCTGAAGGCTGGTTTTTATTGGCCCAAGCTTTTTGGAGATGTCTTTGCCCAGGTTAGAGCATGTGATAAATGTCATAAATTTGCCGAAAGATAGAAGATGGCACCTCTGCCCATGATTCCCGTACACGTGGATGAACCATTCAGACAATGGGGGATCGATTTTATAGGCGAAATACATCCTCCGTCGAGCGGTCAGCATAAGTGGATTTTGACTGCCACAAATTATTTTACAAAATGGGTGGAAGATATACCTGCGAGGAACGCAACAGATATTGTGATAATAAAATTCATGGAGGAAAATATCATATCCAGATTTGGTTGCCCTACCAGAATAGTGACTGATAATGCACAGGCTTTCAAGTCTGCGAAATTTGTGAGTTTCTGCCAGCAATATAATATCACACTAAATCACTCTATAGCCTATTATCCACAAGGAAATGGCTTGGCAGAGTCTTCCAATAAAACCCTGGTGAGGGCCCTGAAGAAGACTAGCAATGAAAATCAGAAAAATTGGGATTCCCAATTGAAATTTTCTCTGTGGGCTAATAGAATTACCAGCAAGAGAGCAATTGGGAAATCCCCATATGAACTAGTATATGGGAGGGCAGCAGTATTTCCTATTCAATTAGCCCTACCAGTAGCCCGATTCATGCAGGAAAGTTAAGAAGAGCCTGATGATATGATCAGGAGAGTAAACCAGCTGGTGGAATTGGAAGAAACACGCAATCAGGTGAATTCAAGGCTAATTGAATATCAGGAGAAGATGAAATACCTGTTCGATCAGCATGCCAAGGACAGAAAGTTGCAGATTGGTGATTTGGTGCTTAGATGGGATATCCGAAAAGCTGAAAAGGGCAAACATGGTAAATTCGATCCTCTCTGGTTCGGGCCTTTCAAAATTGTGGATAAAGGAGACAACAACACTTTCAGGTTGGAGAATTTATAGGGGGACTTGCTTGACTCCCCTGTAAATGGTCAGTTTCTTAAACCCTATTTCCAGTTCTAATTCAGGCAGAGAGAGCCTAATGTACCATATTGTATATAAGTTTTTGCTTTGTCTTTATTGGATAACATGGGGCTCTGTTTAAAATTCTGAAAAGTAAGAAGTGCTGAAAAGCAGTGGCTGCATAGAAGATGATCGGGAAGGTCTGCGAAGTTCTCGACACGTCCAGGGACGAACATGCCATCCCCAGGTGGAGCCAATGTTGATCATAATCAGCTTCCTATTAAATTTTCGCAGGCAATCTGGTTTAAATCACACAACCCCCTTGTCCTGCCTTCCAAAGAGCTTTATCTGCCTATCGCTGCCTTTCCCCGCCCCAAAATTACATTCTAAAAGGCCGCAAAACCCATATGTGAAAATATTCAAGGCTTAGCCCCTTTCCCGCTAGCCCTTTTAACCACTTCCCCCCATACGCCCAAGCGCTTAAGTCTTAAGCGCCAATTGCAATCGGAGTGTTGGGCGGGTGCATTTCCTTTGTTACCACCGAAAAACTCCGATGCGATTGTATTTTGTTGTTAATTCCTCCGTTGTGTTCTCCACCGTTGATCTACCATGTAGATCGGACGACCCGCGCAAATCGTAGATCATCGCAATCGCAAAAAACTCTGCGCTATCCCTTTGTTTTCCCCCCAATTGCGATCTCCGATCTAACCCGCACCGTCGATCTGTGACTCCGATCCGACGGTGGAGCGCTAATCGTACTCCCTGACCCAATCGCGATCGCAACATTTACGTGAAGCCCCCCCAATCAGTCCATCGCAAATATTTGCGATGCGATGGATCGCATCGCATGTCCGACCCCCGATCCGCTCGATCGCAACTCCCCTCCAATTGATCGCATCACGTTTTCCCTATTGCGATTGCGATTAGTCCCCACTCCCGTCTCCGATTGCGATTTGCAATTCCATATGGGTCCCACCTCATACGCACTTCCATTATATTTCATGCATTTCCTTTGTATTTCCTCTGTAGCCCGAATCTTCATATTTTTCATTAAAGTCTTATGTTTCATATGTATTCCCCTAAGGTTCATAAGTCATTCCACGGGTCAATCTCCACCGCCGCACTATCTTTCCTCTTCCCTTCATAGCCATTCTCCCTATGCATAGCTTTCATAACCAAGTTTGCGGGTTTTGCAGGATTACAACGATAGAAAATTGCCATTATTCATAGCCTCCATTTCAGAAGTCGAGAACACATCAAAGGACCATTTTTCAGAGGCAAAATTTATGAGGGAAAATCCGGGAAGCTGTTACGGCACGACTTTCATTAAACAAGCCAGGATTAAAATCTGTCAAACCCCTCAGAGCCATTCAAAGCACAGATTTTTGCAGATGGAGACATTAATGTCGTGGCAAAGAGTATCAGCGAAAGATCAAGGATTTCAACATTCAGCATTAAAGATTCTAAGCCCTAATCCATGGCTTAGAAGACAAAGGTACCAGATCAAAGATATCCCGGATCACACAGAGGGTACAATGCACAAGAAACAAAACCCTCCAGGTTTCATTTCAGCCGAATTTTCTTTCAGGAAAGGACGGAATGTTCATGTGGTTTTACTCTCATACCGTGTTCCTGAAGAGACCTCCATCCGAGCACATTTATTTCAAAAAGCAGGCAGCAGAGTACATACAGCACAACATAATCATTCAGCAGTTTGGGTGCGAATGTTTCCGCTGTTTTGTCTTAATGAGGCAAATTAAATGATCATCACCTACCTCGTTTACTAGGTTTTTGTTTCCTCTGTATAACCCCAAGAGAAGGGATGATTGAGGGTTCCAGATTTTATCAGAAAATTATGCAGTGAAAGGCTTTTTGTATACATTTTGTAAAACTTTTGTATGAAGGCACAGAGCCCATAGGGTCTCAGTGAGGAGGAGTTCCATCTGTTAAAGAGGATTCTGGTCTTTGGTATTTCACAGTCTGTAACTCTCTCTCTTATGTGTTATTTTAATATATCATTTCATTTCATCCACCTTTCCTGTATCATGTTTTGGAATGCGAGTGGCTCACTAATTTTTGGTATGGATTTATCCTAGTTGATACCCATGCTTGGATTAGTCAAGCGCTTTAAATATGGCTCATGCATGATATTCTGTTCCATTATTCAAACCGTATTTCTGCTATATTAGTTTCTTTGGGAGGGTGTTTTTAAAACGCTACCGTTATGTATGGATTCTTAGATTGGTAAGCCCATGCATGGTGGTATTGTGTATCTGGATATCAGCCCAATGTTAACTAATATTTTCTCAATAATTCATTCACTACATACACCTTCTGATAACTTATTTCTGTGAGGTATTTCTGAATCGGCCCGCTTTGCAGTAAACTGTCTCTGAATTGTCTGATGCTTTATATTAGAGTTTTACACCTTGCCTCTGCAGTATTTCTTTTCCTGTATCAGTTTCTGAGAGTTTGGTCCCATTCTAGTTTATTTCCCTGTTTACAGGAGATAACATGAGAGCTGTTTGTTGACAACCTCATATCTTATATTATATGCTCCTTGGTATGCTAAGATGTCCTAAGCATTGGTCTATCACAACTCTAGGCTGTCTCTAGGAACGACAACAGGAAGGATTATCCATCCTTCGAAGAAATATGGTCTTCCTGTGTACAAGAAGAAGCTCATATTTCCATGATAGGAGGTAATGAAGAAGATCAAGAAAATACCTCAAATGCCTACTCTACTCATTTCAAGAAGAAAGGAGGATATAACAAGTTTAAAGGGTCAAAGAAAAAACATGGGAAGCTTGACCTTTCTAAAATAGAATGTTATCATTGTCACAAAATTAGACATTATAAGAATCAATGCCCCAATAATCCTAAGAACCAGAAGAGAGAAATGGACCAAGCTACAACTTATGATGATAAGCCTCCAAAGAAGTCTAAAACTAATTATTTTGAAGTTAAATATTTATTCTATTAAGTATCATATATCCTTTACTTATAATATAGGGTATTATTTTAGTTCTTGTAGAGTTTCTCTTACGTTTGACTGCATGATCAATACTTTTTTTTTCTAGGGTTTATATATTTAATATGTTTTATTATAAAATTCTTGAGTTGTTTTGATGAGTTAAGGAATCCCTCACAGACTATTTTGATGTAAGATCAAGAGGGATCTTTCCCTTTTTTCACAAAAATATAAATATCTTGTTCTTTATTTCCTTTTTCATTATCGATTTCCTCTATATATCTAGCTTCATTTTTGTTGATTGTTTATAATCCTTTCCCTTGTGTTGTACTTGGATGGAAAGTTTCTATGTATGCTCTAAAGAATTATTGCAATAGGGATTATGGATAGATTTAGAAGGAATCCAAAATAAGAAAGAAGCTTTGTTTTAGAGGGAGCCCTTCAATAGGAAACCCTACAAGGTTTGTAAAATAAGCAACTCGAGGTATGTGTAAGATTACAAGACTTATAACAAGTCTTCATTATATAATAAGGATCAATCATTTTATTTTTAAATGCTATATATTTCTAACTCTCTCATATATAGGGTTTCCTATAGAATCGTAAAGATTCTATATTGTTAGGCTGATTGATATCTAAATCAACCCTTGTCATACTATCTTTTACTATTTGTTCGATAAAACCCTAGAATTTAGGGTTTGATGACAATATTTAGGGTTTATGACAAAAACCTTCTATAAGTTAATATAAGATCCTAGTAATGACTACTTTTGTTATGGATGAAACCCTAACATGGTTTAGTTTAACATTAGTATTTATATGATTATGTCTAGGGTTTGGACAAAACCATAGAAAAAGATTATTATAAGAGGCTAGCGCATACAAGTGTAACCCTAGGTGTAAATTCTTTCATATAAGTGAATCCCTAACAAGGTTTAGGTTTCAAATATCTAAGGTTTAATTTCTTGTTTGAAGACCTTAGATTATCTCATTGTGATAAGATGCTATTGATAAAGTTAATTTCATGGTCTTGTACATATATATTTGTGTGCCTGGTTGTACTTGTTGTTGATATTTGTAGGTACATAGTTTGCAAGAAGTTATAAAAAGGTCTGACCACCTCATACTTGGTGATGTCCTTATGGTGTTCATGATCATGATGGAAAGAAGAAGTTGTAATGATTTTAAAGTATACATTGATGAATGAAACTTATAACTTTGTTGTTATATGAAAATAATAGGAATGAATTTTTGGAAAATAAAAGTTCTCCGATGATATGATGATGCAAAAGAAAGAGCCTATGAAGCTCAAACGTTGGTGATGGATGAAGAAAATTATATATACTCTATAGTTGAGAAAGAAGAAATTATATTGGAAACTTGAAGAAAATTGATAAAGAAAGAATGGTATTGGAGAATGACTAAACCATTGCGGATGGCTAACCTTATTTAATGAAATCATCCTAAGAAGTGTTGAAGCAGAGTTAGGTGTTGTTGAAGAAGTTGGATAACAAATCTTCTTTCAAGAATTTTTTTGGAGAGGACCCCAGATACTATGCTAGTATATCGTTAATAAGAATTAGTATATTAAAAGAGATTACGGTCATGTGGCTACAATATAATGAACAAGTATCTAATTTCTTGATCTCTCCCTGAGAATTTTGTGTATTTTAGAGGCATAATTGGATTGGTGGATATTTTTGATTTGGTTGAGAGGGAGAGATGAGTACCATAAGTTTCATGTATGATGGTACATGGGAGGAATTCTTGGCCTGGTTGGTATTGATATCTTAAGTTATGGTTTGGCCTTGATGATGTCTAGATCTTAGTGTGGGAGGGTATCTTGGTCATGTGGAGCTTCGTTATTGTGTTTGAACTTGATGATAGTTGAATCCCTAAGGGGTGGTGTCTTGGCATAAAGGCCTAGACGGGATCTATATCTAATTGATTGATACCAGGGTTGTAGTGTGATGGTGCCTATAGTGGCATTTTGTCTTAATGACTGCTTAGTCCCCGACAATGTCTTAGATCCTTGTATTAGTGTTTTGGTAATGACACTTGGATCCTTAAGTTGATGGATCACAAAAATAGTGTCATTGACACTTGGATCTTTGATGTGGTGGATACATTGGTAGTTTTGGTATCCCTAGTATTGCATATGTTTTTGTACTCATCTTGGAACATTTCAGATTGAGGTCAACCTTGTACCGATTGAACAATTATGAATACCTCCCAAGTTAGTATTCATTCCTATGGGAGCGGAAATGAAACACGAGAAGTCCTTTTCCTGGAAATATGGACTAATGGGGGGTTGTTAGGATGGAGTGTTGAGAAATGTAACTAGTATCAATCTTCATAATTGTATTTGGTTCATGATGTAATGTATTTATCAAAAGGAAGAAAAAGAAAAATTATTTATAAACATAGGTTTTGTGTTTTATTTATTTTGTTTCTAGGTCAAAGAACCCATTGTGTGCTTCTAGGGTTTATTCATGAGTCATTATCCATGTCATCTTGTTCAAGACCCTATTGGGCATTTTGTGTCAAAGATTTTTTTTTTAAATGGTCTAATATGGTTCATCCACCAAGTCAAACTTCCCTCCATTCAAGTTGGCCTCATTGAAGGATCTCGACCTCACAGAAAGACCATAAAATCAGTGCAAATTTGACCTACTTGAGAATCCATCCATTAAGAGTTCGATTTGCAATTGAAGAAAGTATGAAGGCAAGGAAGAAGACTTGAAGAAGAAGGAAAAACCCTAGTGAATAGAAGAGGAACCCTAGTGAAGAAGTGAAGCTCATTTTTCACTTGTTTTCCCTCAGACACGCGAGATTTTGTGTTGTAGAAAGGGGCCGAAATTTCAAGACCGTAATAGGGCCAAAATTCAGTTGTACAAGGGTCGAAATTTTTGGTTGATGTTGTATTGATGCAATATTGAAGAATATTATTGGAAGGACTATCTTGGGAGGCTCACTTGGTGGATTGGAGGAGGTCTTTGTATTGGTCAACAGTCTTGGTTGTCTCATTTGATTTGGTTCAAAGGGAAAATAAAATAATTTTTGGGTTTTCCCCTTTGAGAGGGGTTTTTCCCTAGCTTAGAGCCTATATCCCGTGTCCTTGATTTTTTGGTATTCATGCATTTATATTTTGGTATTTGATTGATGATAATAAGATAAAAGAAGACGATAAAAGATAAAAGATGGCGTAAAAGGAGATAATAAAGATCACTAATAAATCACAAGTAATGATCAAGATAAGAAAATATTTCTGCCTTTTTTATTTTCTAACACGGAGTATCGACCCGACCAACATAACTTAACGATTTCCTTGGTTTCAATGGATAAAAAAAGATATTGCATGCATAACATTTGAATAAACAAGTAATTTGACACTATGAAACGCCAATTGCAATGTGTAAAAAGAGGCCTTCACTAGAGGGTAGACGAGAATGAGTCTCTAGAAGGAAATTAATAGTACTATCCTAAAAGAGGTAAATGAGAGAAAGTTTAAAAGATTTTTTATTTATCTAGAGAAATATTTCACATAAACACAATGATCATTTAAGAAAATACAACACACATTCAACAAGATAAGTAACAAAGCTAATGAAGTAGTTCAATTTCCTTAGTACATATGATCATAACATATACCACAAACATCTAAAGAATAGTCTTACAAAATTCACAATACATGCATGAAAATGTGTTGGCTGAATGAGCTTCAATTATTAGGTGAAGGATCCAAGTGCATAATCACAATGGTGATACACTAGCTCAAATAGTGGATCATTAAGTCACTTATTGATTCTCCAAGGAATGATCTTCTCTCCTATGTCAAGCTTAAGAATCCAAGGTTAGTTCTCAAAATTCTAAGCCTTTGAAAACCCCTTGCTTGAGTTATCAGGTTTCTTTTATAACAAGAGGAATGCCCTTTCATATCCGTATGACATTAGAACTTCCCTCAAGGCTCTTGGATTTCTAAATGACTTTTGAACTTCCAATGTGAATTTTTAAATTCCATAAGACTTTTGGAAATTTCCTAATGTCTCTTTCGTCCATATATGACTCAATGGTTCACATGTGACTTTTCATATTCCACATGTGACTCTTCGACTTCCAAAAATTTACATTTTTTCATTTTATTTTTTATAAGTACATTAATACATTCCACATCATTCGGCAATACACATTGACACATATGACGTTGTGATGACATGTGTACAAGCCATGACTTGACATTGATAACATGGAACTTCATGATGATGTGGAAATGCCAAGTTTTTCTCCTTGTTGCCATGTAATCAATCTTCACCTTCCAAAGGGTCATGGATCAACATCAGGACCTTTTGAGTTATCATGTGATTCCTTCATTCTGTCATGATCCAAGATATACTTCATGTCTTCATGGTGGTTCTTCTTTGGGCTTCTTCTCTGCATGTGTTCTTTGTTCTTTCTCCTTGAAATATTCCTTGAGCATCACCTTGTCATGCTGAGATGGTACACCTGCCAATGAAGGTCACTCATGATAAGGAAAAATCGTTCTTGAAATCATATATTCTATCTCTACCTTACTCATGGAAGAAGCTTCTGGTGATAGGCATGTGTAAGGACTGAGGAAAGACTTGATGAGGATGGTACAATTAATCTCAACAGTGGTTGAGGAATGCACCACTATTCACTAGAAATGTTCCATGTGCTATGAGGAGTGTCTCTTTAAGTTCCAACATTAGTGGGCAAGTGGAAGAGGCAGTGTGATGAGCTTGCTGACTAATATTGCACCATGTGCTAGGATCAATGGAGTGGGAGATAGTGATAGCACAATTGAGCTTGAAATTGAGAAAGGGGTGACCCCAATTCTCACTAAAATTGTTCCATGTGTTGAGAAGGAAAGGCAAGGTAAGTATTAACACAGTGAGGAAGTTCAATGAATAAGGGTTGAGGGATTTCCAACTAAAAATGCACCATGAGCTATAACTGAGAGGCGGGTTTAAGGGAGGGCACACTTTTCTTCAATGGTGATCTAAAGAGATTCACACTATCCACTAAAACCACACCATGTGCTGGGGGAGATGGGCAGGCTTAAGGTGTTAGAAAATCATAAGGGCATAAATATTTTCTTGTTCTTGATTATTTACTTTTGATTTTCTTTAATTATTATTATATTGTTCTTGTATTATTTCTTCTTAGTTCATCAAGAAAATATCAAAGCAATAGCACATAGATGAAGGACACAAGATATAGGCCAATAACCAGGGAAAAACCCCACTCTAGGGGAAAGCCTAGTCAATAATTCTTCCTTCAATAGCTTTCCTAAGACTCTAGACCTTCACTCACACTTCCTCCACACCAATTCAACCTTCCTTTTGATCCTACTTTGAACTGGTAGTAGCAACAACAACAACAACACTATGAAACACTTCCTTCGACCTAGAAACTTCGACCCTTCTTCTGAAACTTCAATCTTGGAGAAAAGAATTCGATATTTCTTCTAGGAATTCGATTTTGACCCATTAAAACTTCTCAAGGCACCAACACCCAGCAAAAACAACTTCGGCCTATTCTTTTCTTGGCGGCAGGAACATGCAACAACTGGCAACAACAAAACAATGAGGGACTTTGATCTTCCAATCTAGGGCACATGAGAGAGAGAGAGAGAGGCACCAAAATTTTGATTTTTCTTCACTCCTTCAACTTGTCCAAACTCACACTCCTTTTGACCCCTTCCTTGACTTTGCACTTTTTCCTATCCAGCAATAGATATCAAATTTTTGTGTGAGAGAGTGAGTCTTCCAAATGACCTCGATATGCTTGTATATATAGGCTTGTGATGAGCTCAAATTCCTGGGGTTGAGGACGAGTTGATCACATTAACGCTGACTTGGTGTGGAGACTCCATAAATCATATTTGACTCAATACTAAACCTAATTACATGATTCAAGATCCCAGGATGGGTCGATTTCAATCTATAATGACTCTATAAACTTAGAATAAATCCTAGAAGTCCACAATGGGGACTTTGACCTAAAATATTATGACTCAAGCATGAAACCCATGCTTTAATAAGTCATTTAATAATAATATAAATTATTATTCTTTATTCTTTTGACAATTACATTAAATATAAACTTGAATATAATTTATGAAGACCGAACCTAGTTACAATCTTCAACACAATGGACACACAATTTTCTTCAACAATAGTTAACTGCTCACTAAAAGGTGCACCGTGTTCCCTATGCTAGTGAAATATTCTTCAACAATGATTTTTTGTTTACTAAAAGTGCACCATGTTCCCTAGGCTACGATGGTTGAATGTTCATTACAAGTGTGCCCCGCGCCCAGGAAGGATCACTGGAAGAGGAAATTACACATTTTAGTAAGGCAAGTAGGAGAAGGCTAGGTCACTTTGCTTTAAAGGTGTTGAATGTGAAGCCATAGGAGATGAACTTAAGAAATAATCAATGCACAAGCGTAGGAGGGAGATATCTCATCAATAATCCTCATGAATAGGCAGTGCTCATCACCTAGTGAAAGATTGAAGCTTTCATAACTTTCTTTGGGAAGGAGGACCAAGAAGAGCTCCAAAATGGCTAAGTGTGGGACCAATAGAGTGAGAGAGAGAAATGTGTCCAAACAAGACTAAAAAATGGACCATACACTTGAATGCCATTGAGACAAGCTAGGAAAATGCACAGGACTCATGAACAATAATAACACCTCGAAACGACAACAAAGCGACACTTATTTCTAAGTGTGACAGTTGAGCCGACACATTGGGACACTTAGAACACGAGTTGCAACACAAGAGTTGACTGCGACTAGAAAGCCAGCTAAGCCTTAGGAATGTGTCTAGCACAAATTTTTATGTTATGTAGGACCATCTAATGCATAAGAGTGTGCTAGAGCTACCTCTAGTGATGTGCAAAGGTGTGACACATACATGAGTGAAAACAACTAAAAACAACACTTGCGATAGTAAGAAAAGGTGAAAATGACACTTGCAAAAGCTAAAGAAATTGAAGGCAACACATGTTAGAGCGAAGATAACATGAAAACACGACTTGTTAAAGTGAAATCAAAGAAAAATGACATCCACGAATATGAAAGCGACACTTGTGAAAGACATGGAAATTTGTAGGGGCTAATATTCGTAGGTGGGTTAATTTTCCATGGTTTTTCCAAAACAAAGATTCGCTAATTTCCATTTTTTTGTAAAAATGATTCGCCCAAATTTTACAATATAAAATTATTTTACGTTAAAAATCGCCAACATTATATAGAAAATATATATAATATTATTATAAATTTGAATAATTTTACAAATACATCAATAAACATTTTATAGTTTGCATATTAGGGACTAGGTTCGCCAAATTTTTAGGCTTCAAGATAATTTTCCATCCTTAAAATTTTCCCTAGTGAAAGAAAAGGTGCACAAAAGCGACAATAAGGAATTAATTGGAAATATAACACAATTGCAACTAGATTGAGGGAGATTCTCAATGAAAGTTTCGACTAACTGTTGTCATAGGTTGAACATTGCACAGACACGAACTTGATGGACTACGGTATACCTCTTCGAGCCCACATAAAGAATGTGTGTTTATGACTTCATTAAGGATTGAGCATATGTGAGCAAGTGACTTTGACAGTTAGAATTTGAGAAGAAGACTTAAAAATTTAGAGAAACATCAATCGACCATGAAGTGACCATAGGGGCATAGGTTGTAAGATGCTTAGTAGGCTCTGAAATTCAAGTGTAGGAAAAATTTTAGAGGGTGTTGATCGCAACATAACACTTGGCCACACACTGGTAGAACTCCAAATTCTCTGTCCAGGTTTTATCCTTAAGTGCAAAGTCTCATCCTTTCAAGAAGTATTGATTCACCATATCAATTTTCCCGACTTTGCCACTTATCCTTGTTAAAGATATAGTCTCTTCTTTTCCTTTCACAACTCAAACACATTAACATAATACTAGTCATACCACAATTGTTTTGATAGGGGAGAAGGATAATAAGTGTATTGAGATTTTGATAATCAGAGTGAAACACGTTCCCCAGTGTTTCTCTGCTACCAGTGAGCCTGTTCAATACCTTGACGGAGTCACTTCAAGGAATCACAAACATCGCTTCGTTTCCAACAGGCTTGCTCAGTACCCCGATGAAGTTGCTTGCTTCACCTCTCTACGCAGGAAACATTTCTCTTCCTCGCCTCTTTATTTAGTTACTAATAGACTGTGCAAAGTAAATTATTTATATTGACAGTGGAAGAGGGATCCCGACTTATTTAAATGCAGGAGAGGTTGGTTCCTTGTTTAAGGGATTTGAAAGTTAATGAAGTTAATATGCTCGTTTAAATTTTTTCTCCTTTCCCTACTCTACTTGGTTGAGTCGGCAGGTCAAAAAAACATTCAATACAAGGCTAAGTAAGGAGTGAAGATCCTAAAAAAGATAAGGGTTTCATAGTTCGAGCAAATGATTTCCATTTAGAACGAATCATATTTTCCATTCAGATATCATAGAATTTAAATATATATAAACCAAGACAAAGAAGATGATGACATATTAGCCAAACGTTGTCCTTTGTCACAATTTCCCTTTTCAATCTTTTCCACATTGTATTTTGAGAAAAAAAGGGTATCTTTCATGCAAAGCCTTATTAAACAAAACATAAAAGAAACAACAAGAAAAAACAAGGAAACAAGACTAAGAGGACAAAGAAAATGGAGCACTGAACTTAAAAGAAATCACGCGAGACAAAAATAAGAAAACAAAGGAAAGACTAAAGGAAAGCAAGTGCAAGATGAGTTGTGCAAGGGGAACTAGGATGCGGCTAGACCTACTATTAACCTAACTAGCTAGAAGGTCAGGGTCAAGTGTAATGGAAATTTCGATGCAATCACCGAAGTTGTTCCAAACCTGCATTCACGAATATATACAAATTAAAACTGATATAACATAATGTGCAACAAAAAAGATAACAACCTAAATAACTTGCACAAAAGATTGAAGGTCTCACCTAAAGGTAGAAATATGTACAATATTTAACCAACCTACAACCTTTCCTTTTCAATAAAAAGAACAATAAACAAACCTCAAAAGCTTCTTGTGAATCCATCTTCATCTGCATTGTCCCGCTTAACAAACATCAAGGAAAATGTAAGCTTGTTATTAGAAAAAGGGTTTTCTAAGTAAGATGCTTCCAACCACTCATAGATTGGATCATGACATCAAAAACCATCCACTTGAAAACATTGAAACTCATGACAAGATGAATTTTCAATTAATGGCACTGAGTCAAGATGAAAATCTTGTAAGGGAAAATGAATGTGATCAAATTCAAAAGTTTTGTAAATATAGTGAGGCCCTAACATAATCATCAACATAGGTTGAATTGCCTCAACTACTTGACAAGTATCTGAATATTGAGATGATAAACCATAAATATTAATCGATGCAAAACAAATATCATTTGATATACTAGTGGGAAAATGGTTAATTGAATGAAAACTACTAGAACCAACATTATGATCAGATGGACCGATTAATACATTATATTCTTGGTTTTTCTCTAGCGAACTGTTGCAAAACCCTTTGCGTCTAGTCAGAAATCTGCCCAATGAAAATATGAGTTTCTCCCTCTGCCTATAGGAATCACTCAATCTAGAAAGTCGAATTTTTTTGCCTCTCTACACTAAAAAATCGAACTTCCTCAAGCAACTTGACCTACCTGGAAATGGGTTGTGTCGCCAACCAGTGACCGGACCGGTGGACCTAATGAACCAGGTTTCGAACCAGATCTGGTCAAATCTCAATGAACTAGTTTAAAAAAAAAATACATTAAATAATTAATTTTAAATAAAAAAAACCATTTTTAAGATTTTCAACCATGATTCCAAGCAAATAGAGACAAAATATGCAATTTTTTCTCATTTATATACCATGTAAAGATGAATATATCAAAATGGCACCAAGTGCAATACATATCATTGACAAAATACATAAGCATTGAGGCTCTATCTGGCCTCTAGAGTTCGAAAACAAAGCCTAAAAATTATGGGGCCATTGACCTATTACAAATCTACATATATGATATTAGTGATCAACATTATCACTTGAAACTTCTCATCATGATCAAACTCAGTTGGTTGAGTCTCGACTCCCAAACTTTGCAAATGCTCGAGTCACAAACTTCTCTATTTGTTCAGTGACTTGAGTCTCAAACTTCTAAAGTTATTCTGCCCTAATATGCCTTATTACTTCATTTGGTGCTCCACATGGCTTTACATGGCCTCCTATCTTAGCCAAGCGCTGCTTGAACCTATAAATACCCCCTCTTGTACTAGATTTTTGGCAATATTTGCAAATCATTTTTCCATCAATCATATCACAATGAGCCCATGCAATATCCTTGGCTTTTGGAGGCATGATATCATGGCTACTACTTAGCTCAAACTCTATGCTGTTCCACTACTCCAACAAAAACTCAACACTCTCCAAGTTCACAATCAAACTCGCAAAAGCTCCAAGCCTCCAAATGAGATGTGTGGGACAAATGAGAGGGTACCCTTGCTTTTAAAGGATTGGGGAGGTTGTTTTTTGAGGGAAACAACCCTCTGTTTCCCTCCAAAACCACTCATTACCAGCCATATCAACCTCTGTGGGTCCCTTTTGTGGTTGTGGCAGCTAACCGACCAGTTTATGGATAAACCGACCGGTAAGCACCAGTCAGACTGGAAAATTTGGTCAAGCCCCTCCCTTAACCAGGTTTTTAGGCTGGTTTGATCCGGTTGGGCATCTGACTAGCCAGTTTGAACCTGGCGATTTTGAATACTATGTGTGCTGCCACTAGGAATTTCGACCTACTGCTCTTACTGAACAACAAACTTCCTTCTTTTGCTTCTGAGCTCCCTCATTGAACAATCACGCTTTAATACCATGTGAAAATTCAAAACTAAAATCCGATTGCAGCAGCAGGTATTATTTCTTCTAATTGATAAATTAATTATTAAGTTTGTTGCTACGAAAACATCGAAATAAACACATTGCAACCTACAAATAAAATTTTGCAGAAATAAAATAGCGCCAGAAATTGAGAAAATACTAGTACACGCACTTGAAATTTGACACCATTATTTTTGGACAATCGTCGCTGGAAAAATCCAACTTGGGAAAAATGATACAACAGTGAGGGTTTTTACTATTATGTAGCAGTGAAAATCTGAGTATAATATGGATTCCTAAAATAGGAAATCCAAAACAAGAAAAATCTAGGCAAAATTATTGAAGGGAATTACCCTTCCTCCACAAGCAATCCTGACACAACCTGCCTACAGAAACTCGACATCCTTCAACCTCTGCGCTGCATTGCGCAGTCACTATACGTCAAGCCACCAATCGGTATCTGATGAAGTCATTTTGCCTGCCATTAATGAGGAAATCATCTCTCCAACACTCTGGAAACTCTACCTGGCCTCTGGAACTGAGAATGAATTTCTCTCCAGTAAATGGAATTGCCATCTTTGAAGCAACTGCGCAGTCCTCTGCACTGCCTCACTATGAATAACTCGACCCTCTTGTTGCTTCCTCTCCAGATCTGGAAGACTTCCTTGGGATCACTATCCCTACCCCTCACTATCTATGTTGCCTCACTAAAGCTCGAACTCTCCGAAAAATGATTGCTGCTACTTTGGAAAATCGAATTCTCCAAGTGACTATGGTGCATTCTCCATCACCACATTGATCTCCTCTTATAATCCATTGTTGGAGCACCAAAAAATAAGATTAAAACTTAATCAATGGCTAGGATGATTTCTGGATCGATCATTGTGAGCTTCTAGACTATTATCACCTTATCTCAATTAACGATGATTAATTAACCATACACCATATTCCCTAAGTTTAGACTTAGGAATATTTAAAAAATGGTTAATAATCTAATTGATACACTTATAGATAGAATTTCCAGAAACGATTTCCCGGTTTTGGAGATCTCATGCATTCCAGCCTCTCCACCACGTTTCGTGGCTAGAACACTTCCGATGATACAAAAGCTAGCAAGTTGTAATTAATTTAAAGTCTACATTAATGATTGAAAGATAACCTTTTTGCTATATGAAGATAAGAGGAATGATGTTTTGTAAAATTGAAATCCTTCAATGATATGATGATGCAAAAGAAAGAGTCTGTGAAGTTGAAAAGTTAGTGATGAATGAAGAAAAGTGTATATCTTCCATAGTTGAGAAAGAGGACATGATCTTTGAAACTTGAAGAACATTGATAAAGAAAGAATGATATCGGAGAATGACTAAATAATTGTGGATGGTTAACCTTATTTTATGAATTTGTTTTCAAAAGTGCTGAAGCAGAGTAAGGTGTTGTTGACGAAGTTGGAGAAGGAAGCTTGTATCAAGATTTTGTTTGGAGACTATGATGACGTGAGAAACATCAGAATGGTTGAGGACCCTAGATATTTTGCTAACATATCAATAATAAGAACCAACATATTAAAATTGATTAGGGTGTTGTGGCTACAGTATAATGAATAAGTAGTTGATGTCTTGATCTCTCCCTGAGAACGTTTTGTATTTTAGAGGCATAATTGGATTGGTGGATATTATTGATTTGGTTGAAAGGGAGATATGAGTACTGTTGGCCTGTGACCACACACCAAGTGGAGAAGGTGAAAGGAAGGAAAATCTTGTTTTTCAAAGAGCTTTAGACAAACCAATCTGCATTTCAGTTCAGTAGAAAGGAGAGAGTGTAGCTGATAAGGTATAATGGTGAGAAAACTCCATTCCCTTCCTCATTCATCTCATTTATCCTCTTTACCTTCATTTACCCTCTCTTACCCTTCATTTTTCCTTTTCTAAGGACCTGCACTACATTTCTTCATTTTGCACCACCGCTCCCCGCAAGTCTTAACCTTTACAACTTAAAGACTCACCGAAACTTATCTTGCCGCCGATGCGACTTGGTGGGACCCATCCAACCTTGATACACCACCCACATCTGCATGAAAACCCTCATATTCCGCACTCTCCTTACTTGTTGTCTTTTCGCACTATGCAGCGACTAGCACGTCGCATATCGCATAACACACAATTTACAAGTTATCTTCTAAGTGCTCGCAGAGTTTTTGTTTAGGCTGCGATGCGGTTGGGTCCCACCTTTCCTCCATGTCACCTCCCCGTCATCGCACATCGCTACTCACAACTTTTAACCATTACCACCCGCTGCTCCCAACTAACTCTTGCAACTTGCGATCTGCGGGCGCGGTCCCACCACTGTCCGTGCCACCTCACCTCCTCCCCGCACTTCAACCATCGCAGATTTTAATGCTTAACCTCTGCTTGCTCACACATAAAATTTGCAATGTGTGATTTGCAGTTGGGTCACACCTTCCTCCACGTCACTTCCTTTCTCCTTGCGCTTCGCACTCCGCACCGTTTAGGGCTTACATCTAGTGCTCCATGATAAAGACTTGTGATTGCGATGTGGTTTGGCCACACCATAATACTCCGTTCTACCCCAATATATCCGACGGTCCTTAACACATTTCAGACCCCCCCCCGGCCTTTGAACTTTAACTATGGGGGGGGGGGGTTGCGGTCTGAAATAGGGAGTTTTCGTTACCACCCACTCCTCCACGTGCCCTCCTCTCATCATTTCGAACCCCCCTTCTCCGATACCGCATACCACTGAAGACCCCCTCCGAAATTTGGATCCCGGTTTTCAGACACAACACAAGTCTTTCATTAGTGGAGCATGTGGTCACAGTTTATGTAGTCCCTCCAAGAGCTCCATACTAAAGAATTCAGTGTACACACAGCAGCTAGCCGTTCCACAACAACGAGTGGAAATCATGAGAGATAGAGAGTGGAGGATGCTGAACAATAGATGGAATTACATGATGAAGTCTAAACCGTCCACCACTTCTCACCACCCCATGAAGGTTATGGGAGTTGGCCTCCATGGCCAGCTATTTTTTTTTTTTTTTACTGTTAGATAATGATGATTTGCTGGTAAAATCCTAATTTTACTTTTTTCTGTTGCAGAAGCGATTGCTTGAAGCACGCTATGATAGTTTGTTAGGATATTTTGATTTCACTTTTGTGGGGCAAACATGACAGAATTTTCGATCATAAACCCTCAGGGAAAACTCTATATGTAGTGAGTTCTTAGATGAAACAAAGGTTTTGGAATTTTGAAGAATTTTTCTGTAGTTTTGTATGACTGTGCTCTCTGTGCTCTAAGATACAAATTTGGGAGAGTTGTTGAACTTAATATGAATACAAAGTTGATATTTGGATTCCAAATGGAGCAATGAGCAACATGTATTTGTTTTCTTTTGTTATCAGTGATCTCCTCTTTATGTGTAATCACATTTCATGTTATTCTGCTTTGATGGTTCGTGTAATGTAGCTGTCGATGGTCTGCAATTTTATTCATGAATTTGTGTCTGTATAATGCTCAGGTGTTAACACTCATGTATTAAGCTTGCTAAAATCCCTTAATTCGCACTCCATGAACCTATGTTGTTGTCCATATCTCATTCATATTAATTTCCTCTGAGTTCATAGGGGACAGATTCTTAAATATCTTAAGCCTGTCTCTCATGGGTTCCATCTCCGTTCTCTCTCAACACCTCTGCATATTTTAATATTTCTGTTCATTGTTTTATACTTGGCCCATTTAAAAGTCATCAGTCTCACAACCTCTTGAGCTCTCTCATAGTATAAGGAATTCACATGAATCGACTCCAAGGTCTTCTCAATCCATGAACCACCAAAACCATTGTTCTCTTTCCAGATTTTGTCAGAGGCATTTCATACAATTGTTCACATTCAACCTCTGATCTTTAAGATGTCCTAGGGACTGGTCTTTTGCAACTCAAGGCTGTCTTTAGGAGCTACAACATCATTTTTGTGCTGATGCCGGGGAGCGAATTTGAAAACCTTTCCCTAGGATATGACATTATCTTCACCCTTCAATCAGGTGAGCGCGAAGAGTTGAGAGTTGCATAACCCTCACCTTGGCGAATCCACTGATATCAAATTTCAAATCAAGCATAATCCTGGCTTACACCAGACCTAATACCCGCTCAGATACTTCTCAGCAGAGAACCCCTTCTGTATATGATCCTGAAAATATTATATTCAGGAGAATTTGGAGGGAGAAGCAGCCCATCCAAGCTGACCTACCCTCATTTTCTCTAGAAGATTCGTCTTCCTCTTCCCAGAAAGCTGATATCTATGGTCTTGGCTCCACAGCTCGTGTTCTTGCGTACCCTCAAGAAGCCTCTACTTTAGCCAGTTCAGACATAAAATACGAAGCTGAATCTGTCGATATTTCTTTGCCTCCTTTGCATCCTACTCTAGAGGCTAAAGAAGTCAAAGAAGTTACAGTGCTTCAGAGCTCATTACAGATAAATATCCAAACCTCTACTCAACATACACCTGTCATACCACAACCAAATCATCCTCAGAACTTACCACCACCGCCCCTCATGGCTGTACCTGGTTTCCTCCTCAACAATATGCGCCATTGGCTTTACCTCGAGTATTGAATGACATGCCTCAAGATTATCTAAAGATTTTGCCTCGGTTTACCAGGGAGGATAGTACTTCTGCGCAGATACATATTGAATATTTATGCGCCTTTGCTGAGAATGTGAATGTGGAGCACCTAGATGTGGTGTTGAGGCTTTTCGTCCAATCCTTGGATGGAGAGGCTTGAAAGTGGTTCAAATCTCTTGCTAATAATGCAGCCACCACTTGGGAAGAAATGGAAAATTTCTTCACACTAAAATGGGGAGAAAAGAGGGACCATAGATATGTCCTCACAAAGTTCAATGCTCTTAAAAAGAGACACAATGAGGACGTGAAAAAATTCATAAAGAGGTTCAACAAGCTCTACAATAATCTCCCTATCGAGATAAAGCCTCCCCAAGCAGCTACTAAGGTGTTTTTCGCGAGAGTTTTTGAACCTGAGTTTGGGTTCACCTTAAGAGAAAGAACGTCCACATCTCTGGATCAGATCCAGACTGATGCATTGGAGGTGGAAGCAAAATTTTCCTCTAATGGTAAATTTAAAGGGAAGATAGAGCTTGAAGCCAGAAGAAAGAGCAGGGAGGATGCTTCTACTTCTAATTAGGAGAGGGAGTCACATGAGTAAAAGATTGAAGAAATGAATAAGCTAATCAAGAACCTCTCGAATAAGCTAGTGAAGCTTGAAATGGAGGTTAAGGATCCCTCTCCTCGTCCTAATCAAATGATTCCAAACCGTGGTTTTAATCCCTAATACTAGAAGTCCCCTCTACAATTGCTATAGCGGGAAAGGAAGGAGAAGCATGATCACATCCAACCTTCTCTATACTTAGAAGGGGAAATGGAGGGACAAGTAGAGGAAGTCACTGGTATCCAAGAACATCAATTCCTCTCTTATTTAGAAGATGAAGAAGGGGAACTAACCTTGCAAGAAGAACTAGAAGAGAAGGAAGTCCCCCCAGAGAATCGAGATATTGATAATTACTGCAGGAAGTTTGTGGACTTCATGCAAGCTCATCTCCATAAGAAGTATGACCTCAGGTCCTCTAGAAAGAGAACCCAAGTGCAAGAACAAAAAGATGAATCAATACCAAGAGAACATACCCGTTCTAGTTCTTCCAGTAAGGGGAAGAAGCCTTTAGAATAATTTTCACATCATAAAGTCACTACGTCCACTTCCACAAAGCAAGACTCTGATCCTCCTGCAAACCATAAGTCATCTTCTATAGCCATGAACCTGCCTAATCACCCTAAAGAGTAGTCCAAAGAAGTCATTGCAGAAAAAGCTCCCACAACCTTTAACCTCCAGAAAGAGCTAGAGAAGGTCAAGATCCTGGTTCCCCTCATCGAGCTCCTAAAGAAGCCTTCATAAAAAGCCCAAGTGTCTCAATTCATGCTGCCCCATAGCGTAGGCCCTCTCTCTGACAGCCTCAATCTCCATGAGGAAAGACCCATGGTAGTCTTTGGACCTCATGTAGAAGAGTTGGACTTAGCCATTCCCCCATTCTATGTGTCTCTAGTTATTCATGACCTATTACTACACAACTGCATGCTAGATTCTGGGGCTTCACATAATCTATTGCCATTGTCTGTCATGGAGCAATTGGGGTTGTAGATTACCAGACCTTATAAAGATTTGTATTCTTTTGATTCCAAGAGGGTAAAGTGCTTGGGCATGATAAAAGATCTGGTAGTAAACCTGGCCTAGATTCCGCCCAAAAGTGTAGTGATGGACATCGTTGTAGTTGATATCCCTGCTCGATTTGGAATGTTGTTGTCCAGATCCCGGGGATCCAAGATTGGAGGGTTCATAAAACTGGACCTCACTTATGCCACTATTCCAATATTCAGTGGGGAGGAAAGAAGGTTATACCGTGAATTCAGATTCGTGAAGATGGTAACCAAAGCCAATGGTTCCACAAATTCTCTGGTATATGGTAAGGAGGGTGAATTCTCTTGTCTTATGCTTGAGGAGGACGAAGATTTCCTGCAAGAAACAGAGATTTTCCTATACTACAGAAGAATCCCATGAGCAGAGAGGAAAAAAAAATATGGAACTTGCAGTTTGATGGAGCTAATTCACAAGAAGGGAATGGGGCCGGGGTACTCTTGATATCACCATAAGGATGCTTGGTTCCCCTCTCCTTTAAACTGGAATTTGAAGCCACAAATAATGTGGCTGAATATGAAGCCCTGCTGTTGGGGTTGCAGACAACGCAGAATATGAACATACAAAACCTCAAGGTGTTTGGAGATTCAAAGCTCGTGGTGAGACAAGTCAAGTGTCAATGCCAAACTAAACATCCGTGGCTCAGAGCCTACAAGAACGAGGAATGAGGTATGGGATTTAGTTGAGAATTTCTTTTCTGCATTTAATATTCAGTTCATGATAAGGGATACAAACAGAATGTCGGACTCCCTAGCTGTGGCAACTAGTAATTTCTGCCCCCTCGCAAAATCCTTTGCTCAAATATGAGGTTGAAGTGCAATATCACCCTTATATTCCAGATAACATAAAGCATTGGAAAGTCTTCGAAGATGAAGAGCAGGTCCAGCGTTTCATGGAAACGGTAGGTGAATTTTCAAACATGGTGATTGATTTAGTCTCTGAGGATGACATCGAAGAATAAAAAACCAAGTGGGAAAAGACATTGGCTAGACACTGTGTTCTGTAATTAAAAGGGAATGTCATCCCCAGGGGGCTTGTGCCATTGGAGAGATTGTTTGACAAAAATGACATCCCAGTAAACCCAAGAAAAATGACCCTCGACGAGCCTGTCAGGGATGTGAATATTGGGATAGAAGAAGATCCGAAGGTGTTGAAGCTGTCAAAAGGCGTTCGTGAAGAATACCAAGTTCAGTATCTCAGTCTGTTCCAATCATATAAAGATGTCTTCACTTGGTTATACCAAGATCTGAAGTCTTTTGATGTAGACATTATACAACACAAGATACCTCTAAAGGAAGGCGTGAAGCCTCATAAGAAGAAGCTGAGACAGATCAACCCACTTCTCCTCCTAGCTATCGAGAAGGAAATAAAGAAGCTTTTGCAAGCCAATATCATTGTCGCTTTAAGATACTCTGAGTGCATGGCGATCCTGGTGTCAGTAAGGAAGAAGAATCGTGAAATCGGACTCTACATGGATTTTCGCAATATGAACAGAGCCTCACTCAAGGATAACTATCCTCCCCCCAAAGATGGACCACATCCTGCAAAAGGTGGTGGGATCCTCCCGCATGTCCATGATGGATGGCAGGATATAATCAGGTGGTAGTGCTCCCCGAAGACCAGAAGAAGACGACATTCACCATGCCCTGGGAGACCTTCATGTACACCCGAATTCCCTTTGGCCTGATAAATGCCGACGCTACATTTCAGTGTGCGATGGGCATTACTTTCATAGGAGAGCAAGAAAAATTTGTGGTGATTTACCTGGATGACATCACCGTCTTTTCAAAGAGTGACGCTGAACACATCGAGCACTTTCGCATAACCTTTGAAAAAGGCAGCAGGTATGGTCTGTCTCTGAATCCTTAGAAATCCATCTTTGCCTTGGAGGAAGGAAAGTTACTAGGACACATAGTAACTAAGAAGGGAGTGAAGATCAACCCGACGCAGGTAGAGGTGATAGATGGCATTCCCCTTCCAAGAAACAAAAAGGAGGTACAAGCGTTCCTAGGAAGAATAAATTTCCTCAGAGGATTCATTCCCAACTATGCCGAGGTTGTCTGAAACATCACTGGGATGATGAAGAAGAACAACAAAGTTAGATGAACCGCTGAATCCATGGACTCCTTCAACAGGATCAAACAGGCCTTTGCAGAAGCTCCAGTGCTGGCCAATCCAAATTATGGGAAGTTGTTCATGATTTTCTCTTTTGCCTCTCCTCACACTATAGCTACAATACTCTTACAGAAAAATTCCAAGGGACACGAGCAACCCATTGCATCCTTCAACCAAGTCCCGCGAGATGCCGAGTTGAAATATGATATCTTGGAGAAACAAGCTTATGCCCCGGTCAAATCTCTAAAGTCATTCCAGGTATATGTATTATAGTATGCTATAACTTCCTATGTTCCCACACCAGCGGTGAGGGATATCTTGGTATAGGGCGACAGTGAAGGAAGAAGGGGCAAGTGGATAGCCAAGATTCAGGAGTATGAACTGGAGATAAAGCCTACCAAGCTCATTAAAGGCCAAGGGCTGGCCAAAATCTTGTCTGAATCCAACTGTCAAGCTTTGGGGATAAATCTGTCTATGACAGGAGGAGAAGCACCGGAAGACACAGGTGCACATCAAGGCATAGAATCTTCCACTCAAAAAGCACATGTGAAGTACCTTCTCTCCCCATGGTACAAAGATGTAGTGGAATATCTTTTAACGCTTAGATGTCCCCCCAGCTATGATAATGCCGAGTCCACACCCTAAGGCTGAAGTCTCAAAAGTATATAGTGGCAAATGGGCAACTTTATTGGAAGGACCCGACAGGGATCCTACTATTGTGTTTAACAGAGCAGGAAGTGGACCAAGTGATGGCTAAATTCCACGAAGGGATATGTGGAAGACATTATAGCTGGCGATCCACTGCACACAAGATCTTGAGGGCAAGTTTCTTCTAGCCTAAACTGTTTGGTGATGTACATGCTCGTGTCTAAGCCCGTGAGAAGTGTCAGACATTTGCTGAGAAGAAGAGGTATGCACCTCTCCCTTTGATCCCAGTACATGTTGAAGAACATTTTAGGCAATGGGAAATTGATTTCATAGGAGAGATTCACCCGGCCTCCAACAATCAACATCGATGGATCCTCACTGCTATAGATTACTTCACCAAGTGGATAGAAGCAGTGCCCACAAGAAATGTTATCGATTCAGTGGTGATCAAGTTCTTGGAGGAGAACATGCTTTCAAGTTGGCTAAATTTGTAAATTTTTGTCAGCGCTAGAACATCTTGCTGGGACACTTCACTGCATACTACCCACAGGGCAACGGGCTGGTAGAATCATCTAACAAGACGCTAATGAGAATTTTGAAGATGACCATCAATGGAAAGCAAAAGAACTGAGACTCTCAGCTCAAGTTCGCACTCTGCACAAATCGCATCACCACTAAAAGATCCACATGAAAGTCCCCTTATGAGCTGGTGTATAGCAGAACCGCGGTCTTCCCAATTCATCTTGCATTACTAGTGGCACGATTCTTACAAGAAAGTGAGGAGGAGCCAAATGACCTTATCCGAAAAATGAATCAGTTAGTGGAGTTGAATGAAACCCGGGAACAGGGAAGCCTCAAACTAACAGAGTATAAAGAAAAAATGAAAGGCTTATTTGAGGAGAGAGCTAAAGATAGAGAAATCCAAGTTGGGGATTTGGTGCTACGATGGGATATCAGGCGAGCAGACACAGGGAAACAAGGGAAGTTCAACCCCCTCTGGTTTGGTCCACTCAGGGTGGCAGAGGGCAAAGGAAATAATACTTTTGCACTGGAGAACTTCGAAGGAGACATGCTTGAGGCGCCCGTAAATGGGCAGTTCCTGAAGCTTTACTTTCATCACTAATGAGGGCTGATCTAGCTCACTGTATATATATCATTTCATCATACTCCCTTTTGTTTACATTTCTCCCATTTCATCTTCCATCTCATATTCCACTGTTTCCATTTTGTTTCATCCATTGTTTGCATTTTCAATATCATCCTCCATTTGATCTTCCATTTTGTGTCCACTTGACCGTCGGTATAAAACTTTGTCTAATCAGTGTGCATTTGCGACTCCATGTACCCAATAAAGCACATGCATTCAGGTCTGCATGTTCTCAACGCACTGAATAACAACACGTTATCCCTAGATGGAGCCAATGTTGGCCTGTGACCACACATCAAGTGGAGAAGGTGAAAGGAAGGCAAATCCTGACTATCAAAGAGCTTCAAAGGAACCAATCTGGATTTCAGTTCAACAGAAAGGAGAGAGTGTCGCTGATAAGGTATAATGGTGAGTAAACTCCATTCCCTCCCTCATTCATCTTATTTATCCTCTTTACCTTCATTTACCCTCTCTTACCCTTCATTTTTCCTTTTTTAAGGTCTCACGCTACATTTCTTCATTTTGCACCACCGCTCCCCGCAAGTCTTAACCTTTACATCTTAAAGACTCACCGAAACTGATCTTGCCACCGATGTATCTTGGTGGGACCCATCCAACCTTGATACACCATCCACATCTGCATGCAAACCCTCAAATTCCACACTTTCCTTACCTGTCGCTTTCTCGCATTATGCAGCGACTAGCGCATCGCATATCGCATAGCGCACAATTTACAACTTATCTTTTAAGCGCCCGCAGAGTTTTTGTTTAAGCTACGATGTGGTTGGGTCCCACCTTTCCTCCACGTCACCTCCCCGCCATCGCACATCGCTCCTCGCAACTTTTAACTGTTACCACCTGCTCCTCCCAGCGAACTCTTGTGACTTGCGATCTGCGAGCGTGGTCCCACCATTGTTCATGCCACCTCACCTCCTCCCCGCAGTTCGCCCATCGTGGGTTTTAACGCTTAACCTCCGCCTGCTCACACATAAACTTTGCGATGTGCGATTTGTGGTCGGGTCCCACCTTCCTCCACGTCACTTCCTTTCTCCCCGCGCTTCGCACTCCGCACCGTTTAGGGCTTATCTCTACTGCTCCATGGTAAAGACTTGCAATTGCGATGTGGTTTGGCCCCACCATAATACTTCGCTCTACCCCAATACATCCGACGGTCCTTAACACATTTTAGACCGCCCCCCCCCCCCGACCTTCGAACTTTAACTATTGGGGGGGGTGGGTTCGAAATAGGCAGTTTTCATTACCACCCACTCCTCCACGTGCCCTCTTCTCATCATTTCACAACCCCCTTCTCCGATACCACTTACCACTAGAGACCCCCTCCGAAATTCGGATCCCAGTTTTCAAACAAAACACGAGTCTTTCATTCGTGGAGCATGTGGCCACAGTCTATGCAGTCCCTCCAAGAGCTCCATACTAAAGAATTCAGTGTACACAGAGCAACTAACCATTCCGCAATGACGAGTGGAAATCATGAGAGTCAGAGAGTGGGGGATGCCGAACAATAGATGGAATTACATGATGAAGTCTAAACCGTCCACCACTTCTCACCCCCCCTTTGAAGATTCTAGGATTTGGCCTCCGTGTCCAACTGTTTTGTTTATTTTTACTATTAGATAATGATATTTTGCTGGTAAAATCTTGATTTTACCCATTTATGTTTTCATTTTTTTGTTGCAGGAGCGATTGCTTGAAGCACGTTCTAACAGTTTGTTAGGATATTTTGATTTCCCCTGTGTGGGGCAATCATGACAGAATATTCGATCATAAACCCTCAGGGAAAAATCTATATGTAGTGAGTTCTTAGATGAAATAAAGGTTCTGGAATTTTGAAGAATTTTGCTGTAGTTTTGTATGACTGTGCTCCTTGAGCTCTAAAATACATATTTGGGAGCGCTGTTTGAACTTAATATGAATACATAGCTGATATTTGGATTCCAGATGGAGCAATAAGAAGTATGCATTTGTTTTCTTTTGTTATCATTAATCTCCTCTTTATGTGTAATCATCTTTCATGCTATTCTGCTTTGATGGTTCGTGTAATGTAGCTGTCGGTGGTTTGCAATTTTATTCTTGAATTTGTGTCTGTATAATGCTCATGTATTAAGCTTGCTGCACTCCCTTAATTTGCGCTTCACGAACCTCTGTTGTTGTCCATATCTCATTCATATTCAGTTCCTTTGAGTTCATAGGGGACCGATTCTTAAATATCTTAAGCCTGTCTCTCGTGGGTTCCTTCTCCATTCTCTCTCAACACCTCTGCATATTTTAACATTTTTGTTCATTGTTTTATACTTGGCCCATTTAAAAGCCATCAGTCTCACAACCTCTTGAGCTCTCTCACAGTATAAGGAATTCACATGAATTGACTCCAAGGTCTTCTCAATCCATGAACCACCAAAACCATTGTTCTCTTATTCTAGATTTTGTCAGAGGCATTTTGTACAATTGTTCACATTCAACCTCTGGTTTTTAAGATGTCCTAGGCACTGGTCTTTTGGAACTCAAGGTTGTCTCTAGGAGCTACAAGTACCATAAGATGCCTATATGTTGGTACTTGGGAGGAAATCTTGGCCTGGTTGGTATTGATATCTCAAGTGATGGTTTGGCCTTTATGATGTCTAGATCTTGGTGTGGGAGTGTATCTTGGTAATGTGTAGCTCAGATGTTGTGTTTGACCTTGATGATACCAAGATCCTTGAGGGTCATTGTCTTCGCATAAATGCCTAGATTGTATCTATATCCAGTTGGATTGATACCAAGGTTATACCCTGATAGTACCTGCTACCTACCATTTTTTAGGTGATATCCCTAGGAGAAAATTTTTCTCCATGATGGTCTTCGGCCAACAGCCAGTAGCTCCTTGCAACCACCAACTAGCTCATTGCACCATTTCTCCGCCACCTGAGCTAAATATGTGGTCCCTCACCCAACTGTCATGATCGTATATTTGAAGGTGGACCTTCCTAACCTAAAGGTATGCCTTGTCATTTGGTGATTGAGTATTTTAGTTTAATTATAATGCGAACTCTTGGGCATGGATTAGTGGCGGCATTCAATGGAAAGAGTGGACTAGGTCTGTGCTCTTGTCCCTTATGTTTCTTTTGGATGTTAACCTTGAACCATACTCCCGTGGAATCTCTTTTACTGGCATTTAGGCTTTAGGGATGGTACTACATGGAAAATTCTTATTTTGGTTGTGTGGTCCCGCTTCCTGATTCACATATATCACTCCCCTTCTGCTCATTATAACCCCATTCATCAATCCTCCCACCTGGGTCCACAAAGGGTCAGCCACCCCCTCCCCTTTACCCACACCTCGGGTTGGGCCCGAAACAATGTTCAAAGGTTGATGCAGATAAAAGCTAAAGAAAAAGTATAATTGGCCACATTTAACAAGAAACTGTACCACAAAAGAAAAAGATTATCGGGACAAAAACATTTAGCACGTGGGAAAAATCCAATACATGAGCTCTACCCACTTCCATGGCCGTCACCCTGGTTCCTATAGGCCCTAAATGAGCCTCTTCTATCATTCAGGAACTCATGATTGTCCCAACCCCTAGTGGGCGATGAATTGCCCCACCCTAAAGGGGGCATCCATGGTTATACTTTACACATCATGCTCTCACTCCCTGGAGCCCCGAGTTGTTAATCAAAGAAAAAACATAAAATGAAAAAGGGATGTGAAGAAGGGTGGAAAAATCAAGGTTAGGGAAACTCATGTACCACAATTGCTCCCTCCTTCACATTATTTAGCCGAGTGTGGGCTTACCTTTTATTAGTGGCTCTTGTACCATAACATGTGACTCAGGATTTCCCCTTCATCCTCTACTTTGCTCCATCACATTATCACATGCCACAACCATATGAAGGATGTACCATGGACATACCACCCCCTCTAGAAGTAGAAACCACCTAATAGGGTGCCTGGTTATCCTCTCTTGGAGCTTAGAGACATTAGCACATGCCAAAGATCCATATGGAAGGGTATGCCGTTATGAAGTGCCCACCTATTTTCCATGGTTTTGTAAGCTACTTTACTTGATTTCTCTAATGACTTGGTATATTGGAAAGCAAGGGGACGCATTGGATCTTATGCAGGATTGAAGATGGTCTCTATCTTGGGTTTGGTCTCCCTAATGGGGTCCTAACCCTTCAGAGGGCTACATTGGAATATGTAGGGTGTGTGTAGAGAGCCATGGACATGCACATCAGCATAAAACATTCTATGGATCCCCATAGTCATTCAAATATTGCTCATGTTTCACCTATTGGACAAGGAAGATGCACCTGGTTTACCATGGCCCAGTCGACTCCACAGTTACACCATAGATTTGGAAGATGGATCCAAGACCTATATGATGATGTGGCATCACTTATACCATCATCCTAGCTGTTGCAGGTGGTATATAGGCATCTTCGATATGTTTGGAGACCCATGAGGACACTTGTGTTTCCCCACATCTATATGGGAGCACCACAAGTTTATTACTTGAAGACAAATGGGTCAAACCCTTGTCCACTACTTTTGGGAGTCCTATTTTGCATTATGGAACCTATGGACTTCATTAGACATCCTATAAGTCCCAACGACATATGTTATTGATCATTCAACCCTCTTCAAAGGCTTACTCCTTTGTTATTGAGCTAGTTTGGTGGGCTTGTCACCAAAAGGTTGTTATTATGCACACTATGTTCTTTTAGGGGCTACATTAGGCCAAAATTAGCTAAATATAATTCATTAGACATTGTATAGAAAGATGATGGGTTGATTCATTCTCTCATCATCACTTGGATTGGATCATATTCTCTTGTGAGATTTTCGTTATTCACTTTGCAAGACGAAATTGGATGGATGGATTAATTTTGTTGTTTGGATATCTTCATTTTTGTCTTGGAGCTTCTATATTAGCATATAAGTTGAGTGTGCATAATGGTTAAGAGCATGTGTTTCCTCATAAGAGGTCACAGGTTCAAAGCCAAAGGGAGGTAAATTATGTATGCCTTCGTAGATTTAGCAGTCAAATCGATGCGCGAATGTGAGTCCCTTGTCCCACAAACAAGGGGGTCTCATACACCAATTTGGTGTTTGGCTTGGTTGTGGCCTTAGAATTGGATAATAATAATAACAATAATTATGGGATATAAGGATGGATGGATATACTTGTTCACACATGTAAGTGCTCTTTCAATGCTATTTTTTCATGTGTTTATGTCGCATGAATGATGTTGAGATTTTCGCTATACTAGGTTGAAATTTTGTTGCTTTTCTTATGTGAAAGTGTATAATTTTGTCTTTTATTAGCATTGCATCATGTCATGGGCCATGTTTGAATAAGTGAATGTTCCTAGAGATATTACATTGAAATTTTATCTTGACAAGTCATCATATATTGCATATCAAAGTATAAATACCTTGAAGCATTTTTCTCATGCCTAATTGCCACGTGAAATTGTTCTAGAGGCCTCCTTGACTAAATGAAATCATCCCAATCATTGGAGTCTTCTTGACTCCATTTCTCCCAGAGAAATAGGCACTAGTACTCCATAGGTCATCACCATAAATCATATTCCTTATCACCTCTCCTTCCCTTTTCTAGGCCTAACCTCCATAGGTCACTTAGGGCATCAATTATCTCACAAACCAGACATCCAAACACTTCAATTTTTCGTCCACAATTGCACTCGCGTGTCTCCTAGAAGCCCTTCAAAGTTGAAGCAATTCCAAGACTGGTATCTTGAGATATTGCAAGCCCTAGCTTGAGGATTGTTTCTTTCCCTAGGTTTCCCTTAACTAGTGACCTAACTGAGATCATTGTATTAATATGATTTACAATTCCTTCTTTGATCTCATTCTCCTCCTTAATTAGGTCAAGCATATCCTTGATTGATCAAATCCACCCCCTTGAACTAATTGTGGGTCCATTTGGTCTAGTGTGGTCCCGCAACCTCTTAAAGACAACTTCACAAAGACCACTTGGAATCCAAGTTTCCACAAATATTTCTTAGACTAAGCCTATCCATTACAAGTCTTATTTTAAAATCCTAGCCCTTGAAATCCCCTTAGCCTTTCTTAGAGAGCCTTACACCTTGTATTTCAAGCAAGAAAACCACAATTTGAATCTCTCTTGTGAATAAGCCTCTGAGAATCACTCTTCCTCTCTTTATTGACTCATTTATTTAGTGATTCCCTTCATACCAGGTCTCCTTCGATTGGTGAAAGTCTATACAGAGTAGGGAGCTCTAGCTGAGGTGACAGTGGGCTATTGCTCCATTGTTGCCCTTGACCTAGCATTTGTCCCTCTAGGATCCCCTTCTAGGACCCCTACTAGTTTGAGTGGTAATATTTTGGCGTCATTTTCAGGGACACGAGAAGTGTATATTGTTCTCCATATGGCAATATTGATATATCATTCTTGGCGACTCCATTGGAAGAAAGAAGCCCCACTTCTTCATTGATCTCTAAAGTCAATGCTTTTAGGGTGAAGCAAGCATTCGTCAAGGTAATTTCATTCACCCTAGGGACTCCCATGTCATTGAGGACCCAACAACATGTTGACCATATATATTTCTGTCATAAAAATGACAAGGACCCCGAGCTTGATTACTAGACTGTCTTATTGTCTCACTGAACTGATATAGCTTGATATAGCATTATTGAACTGTCTTACTATGATTTGAACTTTTTGAAATAGGTCCTTCAAAATGCCTTTGAATCTTTCTGACTTGATCTTTAATTCAAATGTCCCCAAGTGATTTTCAAACTGCCTTTGATCATTACCATAGCTCTAAAACCATGTTGAGAAATCAAAGGAGATGGCAGTTAATCAATTTCTCTTATCATGACATTATTTTGTGATGTTTTCGTTATTATTAAATGTTCTTTCGATTTATATTTTCTTATCATCAAGACTAATGCCAAAATGACAAATAGAAGAGGACATAAGATGTAGGCACGCTGCTAGGGAAAAACCCCATTCTTTGGGGAAAACCTAGTCAAAATTCTTCCTTTAGTAGATTCAAGATGATATGACCAAGACCCTAACTAGAGACTCTCTCCATCAAGTCATCCCTTCATTGTGTTAGCACCAAGATCTCCTTACTGTAATGCCACCAAGATCTCCTTTTCTTGCACCGAAACTTCATCATCATTAATGCAATAACACCGAGGCATTCTTTCTGAGATCTTCCTTCTATGGTGGCCCAAAGATCCTTCCATTTTGATGACACTGAAACATTCTCTGTGATAACCCTTGATTGTAGTAGCACTGAGTTCATTGATTGAGATAACACCGAGGCATCATGACTGAGATAATATTGAAATCTTCTATTATCCAAGCTCCTTTTTGTGGTGGTATTGAAACAAAAAGAGCACCAAGACTGTGGCTTTAATGAACTTTAATTACATCAAATAGCATCAATTTTGTATAGTACTGAAACTATCCTTTAAAGATATCAAAACTTCATCCGAACTACATCTTTGTATTGAACTCGAAATTCTTCTGTAATGGTACCAAAGCCTGAAGTCACGCATCTGAACCTGCAATTAGCCCGAACTTGTCTATGTAATTGTAGTCCGAAATTCTATGATGGTAATGTGAAAACCTTAGCTGGGTATATATAGTATTTTTCCATAGTAAATGAGCCGACATGACTTTGTGAAGAGTTGTGTCTCCATATAGGTCGAGTTGAGTATTTTTATTTTTGGCCGACATATATCTTTTGAGAGAGGCGAACTTGAAGGTTTTCTTTGAAGAAGATTTGTTGAAGAGGCCGAGGATGATGACGTTGCAGAAGAGAATGACTTGATGGAGGAGTCCAAAAAATTGACTTTGACTCAATCCTAATTACATGATTTAAAAGCCTAGAATGGATCAATTTAAATTTGCAATGACTAATCTAGAAGTCCACAATGGGGAACTTAATCTAAATATGACCCAGGCATGAAATCCATGCTTTAATACGTCATTTAATAATAATAAATTATTTTTGACAAATATGTTAATAATGAAGACCGAACCTAGTTACATTCTTCAACACCTTAATGGGGTTGCTGAGGAAGAGTCGTACATTGAATAGATATAAGGATTTGAATTGCAAGGTAGAAAGTCTCACATATGCAAGTTGTAGAAGGAACTACATGGACTCAAGTCAACACCTAGAGCATGGTACTCAATGATTGTTGGGTATCTACTACGTATGGCCTTCACCAAAAGTGAGAAAAACCCCAACTTGTATTACACACTTGTTAAATATGAGCAACTCATCTTGGTCATATATGCTGATGATCTATTTCTCACGAGGTCATAAAAGCTCATGAGATGTGCAATCGAGATCTTGCTACAAAGTTGAAGATGAAGGACCTCAACTTGATGCAACTAAATTTTGGGGTTTGAAGTGTGATAGCAGACATGTGAGATTTTCCTGTGATATGGAAAATATGTAGTTGATATCCTATAGAGATTCGAGATGGTGGATTACAGGCCTATGACTACACATAATCACTAATATGAGGAAGCTTAATACTTCAGAGTCAGAAATAGTGGATCCCACTTTGCACAAACAACTAATCTAAGTTGCACGAAACATTGAAACGTTTTGGAGTTTTAGAAACGGGTGCGTATAGAAACATCACCTCCCAAAAATGGAAACGTCAGTCACAACGTTGGCTGAAACATCATATATATATATATATATATATAAAAGTGAATAACACGTTATCTTGCAAGAAAAAATGGAATAAGACCCATAAGATGACAATTTAGAAGGAAAACCAAGTCAATATTAACTTCGTAGACGATTACATAATGGTCAAGTTTCGGAGTT
This sequence comes from Pinus albicaulis, assembly GCA_034641835.2. Taxonomy (NCBI): domain Eukaryota; kingdom Viridiplantae; phylum Streptophyta; class Pinopsida; order Pinales; family Pinaceae; genus Pinus; species Pinus albicaulis. The sequence goes on along the minus strand of CM076580.1, from coordinate 681,194,691 downwards.
TCGGGTACGGGACGTCCTGAAATGTCGAGTTCCTAGAATTTTCGTGCAACATAGCAACTAATAGGTTCGTTGATGTATTTGACCAACACTAAGCCATATATATGCTTTGATGCGAATACCTTGAGCCAATTTACAGTGGAGCCAACGAGGTTGCAATCGGTGCAAGCAAAGCATGTGCTCAGGTAACTATGAGTTATAGTGTAGTATGGGTTGACATATGTTAGGAGTGGTGGAGTGCAGGTTGCAGGGTTACACGAGCTCATATTGGATTGGGAGTAAAGTGGACAAGAAAAGCAACTTAGGGTGTTGATTTCATTTGGGATCAATAGTGATTTCACGTTTAAACTGAAAGTAGAGTTCAATGTCACTCAATTCAACAAAGGTTGAGTACATGTCAACGATTTTGGGAAGTTGTGAAGCCATTTAGCTTTGCAAGATGCTCATATGGTTGTTTGGTCTTGAGTTGGATCCCATGATGATTCAATGTGATAATTATATTTCATTGAACCCTTGGGAAAAACAATGTTTCATAACAAGCCCAAGTAGATACAAACTAACTATCACTTCATCAAATACAGGGTCCAAAGGGGAGCTATGAAGTTTTAGTACATCTCTATAGATGAAAAGGTTGGAAATATTCTCACCAAGCCCCTTTTGAGGGGGAAGTTTATCTTCTACAAAGATAAGATGGGGCTGGTACAAAATACCCTCCTCGCTATTGAGGGTGTGTTAGCGTCGATAGCTTGAATAAGTGCTCTTGAATAGGTTAGGTGTCAAACTTGTAGATGTCCAAAATGTCTCTTTAGGTACTTATGCTAAGAAAATGAATCTTTAAGATTGCTTTCCTAAGTTTGACTTAGACAAAGCACATTAATTAGTTAATTAATTAATGTTGTCTATTAACATAAGGTTTCTAATTAAAAATGAAATTAATTCATTTTAGTGAATTAGATTAAATTTCTATTTTTAATCTCAAGGGAGGCATAGGATCTAATCCTAGCCATTCATCACTTTGGAGATTAGGATTAGAGATTTGGTTGAATGAGAATTATAAAATAAGCTTAAAGGAGAGGGGGAAGACACATTGAATGTTTGGGACAGATTTTCTAAAGAGAGTCTAAAGAGAAAGGAAAGGTGTGCAACGAGGTGATTTCAAGAGAAGAAATAGAGGAGTTTGGAACTTTGAGAGGCCAAAATTTGTGAGGGGCCAAGTTTTTCTAGCCAAGTTTAAGCAAGGGAGAGAGGACAAATTTCTATAGTGCACAAGGGGGCATATAGATTGAGGAGATTGATTTGCAGGTGGAGAAGTTGAGATTCTCTACGGTCAAAAAATTATAGTGGGAGAAATTCTCCATGGGTCAACTTGTGACCTTTATTGATAATTGAACTTGCAAACAAGCTTTTAGGGAGTTTGTTGTAAATTTGTGAAAATTGACTTGGTTGCCCTCATATAAATGGAGGGAAGTCACTTTCACTCATTTGTCACCACACACACTTCTCTCTTCTCTCTTCATCAAGCACACAATCATTTTCTCTTTTTCTCTTGGCTTCTATGGAGGAATGGAGTGAATTGTCTTGGGAGGGATATTTTTGCATGGAGAGACTATCTTCGGATTGGAAAAGTGATTCTTGATTGAATGGTGTAAGTTTATTGTCATTTTTCATCCATTTAGCATGCAATTTTTATGAATTTAGGGTTTCTATTATGCCATATTAAAAAATGAAAAATATTTCATGAAATCCTTTTTCTATATGTTAGGAAAATTTGCCATTTAAGAATCCATCAAAGAAACTTGTTGCATGCATTCTTTGACTTTCAATCTCCTACTACCAAAAGTTAGTAGGATTTCCAAGAGAAGATACTTAGTCTTCCACCCTCTTCATCCAAGTCCTATCATTGCCATTGCCCTCTTTGACTCCATAACCCAATTGAATAGAGGCACAAGTTCAGTTGTACGACCAACTTGTAAATTTACCTATTTTTCCTTATTTTTTGGTAATTGCGGTTAACGTTTGGTTTTGATTTGCATTTTATGGTAACGTTCTATTTATATGTTAGTCATGTTCACAAAAACAACATATAATAAGTCCAAAAGGAAAAATATAGCATTAATTGCATTTGTCACCCCAAAAGTACAATGATGTCTATATATTTATTGCTTTTTTACGCATTCAAACCCGTACAAACCTAAAAAATTCCTTATCCATTGCTTAACTCTTGAGAGCTTTTGATCCCCTGCTGAATCTACCATTCGAAGGCCTATTTTCTTGCTTTTATATGCTATTGCATGCTATAAATATGAATACCACGGAAACCTTAGTTTATAAAAGGCTTCTTCTTGTTCATTGGTGCTAGTAGGGAACCCTAGTCATCTAACCTCTAAGCCTTTCCAAAGAAGCCTACCTAGTGGCGATAACATCCACCACTAAATCGCAGAATAGAGGCCACTAAGGTGACAGTGGTAGCTAATCTCTTTGTTGCCGTAAGACCTAGGTTGCCCAGCGAGGTTTTGCACTAGGCCTGCTAGATTTTTACATAACAGCTCTCAAATTTAGATATGGAAGGATAGATGCCAACATGTTGCATGAAAGATAAGATTCTCTCTTGTATAATGAATACACCATTGTTAATAAAATTCAACGAGTCTTTTGTATGGAGACTCCATTTGTGTTATGTTCATGTATGTGCGGCTTTTAAAATCCAACAGTTCGCAATTTATAACACCAACAGATGATGATACTGGATCCAATGAAAAATATCCAGCCTCCGTTATAATCTCAGAAACAAAGCATACAATACGAAAATCCATCTGATTTGGCATATTCAAATCAATAACCTAAAGAATGAATATTGAATTTCCAATTGCGTATGCATGGAGAGAATGGTGATTCGAAATAAAGTTATCTGAAAAAAAAAGTAGATCTGCACCCAGCACCATGTTTCCTATTTCACATGCAAAACTCTGAAGGACATTGTTTTCATTCAACTTCGGAAATGGTGAAGATACAATGGTTGGAATTGACACCTATAGTGTCATAAAAAATGTTTCAATCCCATAAAGCATAATTAACATCGAAAGAAAGACACCTGCAAAAGTATGTTATAAATTATAATAGTCATGGTTGCTTCAAGATCTCTACATATATTTCAAGCCGTTGTGTACACAAATCTTTAAAGAACAAAACTGAATATGCTGCTATACTTGAATGGAAAGCTTCAAAATCCAGAGGATGAAAACTGTGGTGATCCAGAAAACCGGCCTGTACCATTGGTAGACATCTCTGCAGCAAGCTATATATACAAATGCAAGAATAGAAATGGCAATTAGTTTCCATAGAAAGAACAATAAAGTTAAAGAAGGTTTATATTATGAACTAATTTTCCAGAGTGCTAAAATACAAGGCTAAATACATTTAGTTTTATCTGTTCATCAGAGTGGCTATCAATTAATTCTTCTAAACACATTACAGTATAATTGGGCATGCCCATTTTGCTAAACAATCCATAGCAGTTCTGGACACAGCTAATGCAAGCTTACTTTTATATTCTTTGTATTGTCAACATCTATTAAAAACAAGGAGGTGCAATGTGTATGGAACATTCATTTAAAGTTATGGAAGATTCAAATGCTGAAACAGAGGCAATGAACATATTTATTGTTTCTACATAGAGTGCAGACTTCATAAAAAACTTGGTTTCACTCTTCTAAATACTTCACTATACTATTCTACTGTGGAATGTATGGAGAAGGCTATTCGTTCATGTATTGACAACTCCTCATGTATCCCACCCTATTTAGGTCATCAAAGCTGCCATTCAATGAAAAAGCAACTCATAACAAACTGCATTCTTAACACACAGATTCACAAACAAATGTAACAGCCCATAAGTTTAATCCTACACAACCGACCTCATTGCAGCAATACTTTAAGTGTATACATCTAATTCCTGTTATTGAATATCGTGCAGTGAACTGTATGCAAAACATTTTTCATATTTCATAATTATTATTTCGATTAGAAACAGCACTACTAAATAAATAGAAATAAGATAAATACAAGTGTCAAACACTGGATAACTTGAACAGAAAATTAGTTCACAATCAACAAGAAGCAACAGTGGGAGGCAGATGAATCAGTCACTGAGCAGTGGCAAGCCTGAGTGCATCAAATAAAATATGAATGAAGAGAGCAAGTTGGGCATAAAAGAAAATATATCATGATGTGTGTTATACCTAGAGAAACAATCTCAGGCTGTGTTGAGGTCACTGCTCAAGACATTTATCATAACTTTGAAATAAAAGATTTGTTGCCCTCAAACCCCAGAATATAATACTTAAAACCCTTTAATCTTTATAACAGAACAAAACTCTTCACAATGCCTTCAAATGATGAATACAAATGAACATGAAATAGATAGAATGCTGGTAGAAAACTTCTGATAACAGGCTGCTAATACAGAATCTATTATCTTGGTTTTAGAAGAACATGGTTAAGCAGAAATGACATTCAGAATAAAGGAGAGCTTCATTAAGAAATTTAACTCTAAATCACATATGTAATATTAGAGACCAGCAACTACATTACTTCATTCTGAGAAAAAATAAAAGTACAAGATGGAACAGGAAAAACTAATTATAGCCATCAATATCTGGAAATTCTTTTGAAAAGCTTTATTCATCATTATAAAGATCAAGTACAAAAAAATTTCGTACTCTGAGGTCCAAAAATCCAGAACCCCTTTCATCTTCACAAAAAGCCTTATAAGTTAACCAGGGTTTATGATAAAAGTCCCTAGCAAAAATGTTGAAGAATATATGTCTCTTGTCTGGGTATCTGATATGTATAAAGTTGAAAATACTTCCGTAACTCTGATATGGCTAACTTTATGCTTCTATAGTTTTGGTTGTACTTGCTATCTAAAGTTGTGCAGGTACATCATGAAGATGAGAAGCTAATAAGTATGATGAAAAGGATGGAAGCCTTGAAAGATTCTCCATCACGTAAAGAAGTTAAATCTCCATACATTAGAGGGAGCCTGAATAGAAGTTGATCTCCCTAGATTAAGAGCGAGCTTGGATAAAAGAAGAATGGTTATGGTTCTCTACTTCATGTGTCATGCACTAGATCAGGACTAACAACCATAAGTCTTAGTGAAGACCATGAATAAGAATAATGGCCATTATTGGAGAATGCTTTAGTACTACTATAAGAAGGAAAGCAGGATCCGATTGAATAATATGTTGCTACTGAAATTAGCTGAAGAGAAACATCGAAACCCTGTAGGTTTGCTTTGATTATATCCTTGAATATGTATTGCTGATAGGGCCTTGTCTTTGCAAATGCAAACGTGAATCTCTCGAAGGATTTGATAGCATGTTGGTTACCAATTAATTTGATTGGGAGAGATTGGTTGTCCTTGATCTGTTGGATCAAGGTGTGATGAGGCTTTATGAGTGAAGCATTTCTTGGAAAGACATCGGGCTGACACTTTGTGTTGCTGTCTGTTTGGGAGGGTGGCATCGGGTGGATGTGCACCTAGTTCCCTGAGTTGATGGTTAGTAAGTAAGCTTGATGGTACCTATCGAGGCTGAAAGCTTTAGTCCATCTTAGTCCCACTTGGATAGATTGCCTTGGTCAGGAATCTAGTCCATGGCATTGCGGTGCCTAAATTGTTGAGTCACCAATGGATAGAGGTCCCTGGTCAGGGATCTAGTCCATGACATTTAAGTGTTTGAAGATTCTTCATAGTTCATATAGTTGAGATCTACCTTGTACTATTGAGTTATGAATAACTCCCTAGTTAAGGAGTGTTGAAGAATGTAACTAGGCTTGGTCTTCATAAATTGTACTTGAGTCAATACTTATTGTACTTGTGAGTTGGCTTTTTAAAATTTCAACTATTTTATCACCTTACCCAGCATGTTCTCAGCTTTAATAGCAGCTGAAGTAGTCTTGTTAAGATCATTAAAAATCAAATGACCAGTCTACATATGAAGGTTAATTTTATCTGAGAGAGGAATCCTCTTTGCATCAACTGTTAAATTAATAGTTTTGAAAGTAGCGGAAGATGCTACAGTCAGAGCTGAAGGATGAGAAAAATCTATCCTTAGCTGATCCTTCTCTAAATCCATTGCTGCCAACAATTTGGATTGCTTAAGAGAAATTTGAGATTCTACCTGAGATTCTATACTCTCCCTTATCTTTCTATTTCTTTCTTCGATCTGTGAAAATACCTGCTTAATAAATGGAACAGAATCATGGCATGTTTCCTCTGGAACAAGGGATGAGGGAGTACATGAAGTCTTGACTCTCTCCCAACTGCAAAGAGTATCCTGGCATGGTTGATGAACTAATTTCATCCATTGTCTTTTCTCTCTTGGCTTCTTTCTCTACATCACCCTCCAAATCCTTTATTTCTTCTCTTCCCATTTTGAGGTTCTTTTCAATGGGATGTGTGGTTTCAACTTCCATTTGCATAGGTGCAGAAGACTGTCCTCCATTTTCCAGTTTCTCCATATTTGGTCTGGACTCATGAACAAAAGGAGCGTATCCATTTTCCAATCTGCAATTTGAAATTCTAAGTACATGGTTAGAAATTCATCAGAAAAACTCATATATGAACTTGCAGAGGGGTAATAGAGGGATTGTCGAATTAGGAGAGCGGATACTTGAAAAACATTTTCTCCCAAATGGTTCGTTACGAAACATTTTTGAGAGTACATTGTTGAAACTAACCAATGGATGAATTTTGGAAATAAGTAGGTTTGAGGAACAAATGTTGATAAAATCCCTGACTTGATTAAAGCTGAGTAGACTGGACAATTGGACTGGTTCAGTATGAAATGCTCATAAAACTGCAGGTGGTCAACTAGACGAACTGTGTCAGCAATATCACTTTAAGTATGCATAATGGGAATGTTTGTAGATGACCCGATTAACACACTTTTCTTTGCCATTTTATGAAATTCGAGTACAATTATGCGTAAATACATGGTTCTAACGAAGCAAAGGTGACTAGACATTGGTACAGACTTCTGGAAACTTCGACTGCTCGGAAGAAGGACGTGGAAAGATAATGAGAAGGAACCCTTTTATAGATGAGGAGAAAATACAGTGGGAAAAGACACTACGTGGGAATGGAATGAATGAAAAGACGGATGACAAGACATGTGGAATGACAATTAGGATGATGTGTAAGATGACGTGGAATGATGACAAGGCGAGCTCACTTGCTGACATCGTTGGCTCGCCTGTTGATGTCACTGCGGGGGGACTCCGTTGTACAAGAAGGCTTTTGGAGTTGTGCCCCCGTAGTAGATCTGGATCGCTCATCTTAGGTCAACGGGTGGGGGTCAACATCCTTGGGGAGGCACCCCTCATGATAACGCTCACGCTGTTTGTGGTGTCGGGTTTGCAACATCGTGTGGACTGTAGTGCGTCAACGGTCTCAACGTTGTAACCTGTCGGCTGATTAACTCCATGTTGTTGGATGGTGGTCCCACTATGACTGCATTCAATTACGCCGACAAGTGTATAGTACACCATTATTCAAAATCATTTTTTTATATTTTGTACATTCACTATTTGATTTTTCTTTCCCTTTTCATTTTTTTAAAAGGAACATTGAAATACATACAACATATCAAATGTTGAAATGAGTTACAACAATGTGTAAGAAAGAGATACAATATAAACGAGTACTGAAAGTAGATGTCCATCAACTAGCTAAGAGTTGACAGGGAATGCATAAGAAATATTGAGAGAGCCAATGTTAACCTTTTAGTAACAAAAATAATTGAACTATAATTATATGATGGTGACAAACAACAAGATGTCACCTTGTTGGAATGCTTTAAGGGCGAAAAAAAAAGTTTTGAAAGCAGATGCCCATGAAATGGTTAAGAGTTCAGAAGGAACACTGAAATATGGAGGAAGCCAATGTTAGCCTTTAGTAAAAAAAAAAAATTAAACTCCAAGCATATGATGCTAGCAAATAGGAATATGTCATCCCGTTGGAACGCTTCAAAGGTTTAAAATATAGCAAGTGATATGCCAATTCTTTCAAATAGAAAACAAACATCAAACTAAGGAAAATATCATAATCTACTCATGTTATACCTGGTCATTTCTACACATTTTTGATAGAGGGATGATCTTATCAGTTAATTTATACATGAACGCAATATTTCATCTCCCTTGCATGGGGTTTGTACGCAATCAGTCCTATCTTTTGTTTTAGAATAGAATGTGTTGCCTCAAAATCTAGTAGGCCTTGTGAGCGGCCTCACAACGCAAAGGCCAGACCTTGTTGCAACAATGAAGGAGATTGCCACTGTCACATCAACACTCTTCCTCCAGTTCTTTGTTGGAATTGCACCACAAGGGAGGTTTCCTAGTAATCACCTAAAGGGTTCTCTAGATTATATGGTTCAAAGTGATATAAATATGGGCTAGGTGAGGACACTCGTTAATAGACAAAGGCACAATTCTTCTTGTAAAGGAACAACGTATCATATAACAAGCCTAGAAAGTGGCATGTGTGACATAGGGTTTAAGATGTGCAACAACAAAGGAATTTCTAGGCATAAATGCATCAAAGAAAGCAGTTACAAAAGATTCAATCAACAAAGGAGAAGGAAAACCTTCAAATTAAGCCCTAAGTTGAAGCCCTAACTATGGTTAGGGTTTTTCTAGGGCACAAATTGTTTAGAGTAGATGATGTCAACCCTTTTAGGGAAAATCTAACCATGAAAAAGGCTAGACTTTGAGTTAAATGTGTTATGAATATTTTATTAATTATTAGTTAGATATAGTTATATTAGGTTTTATTAACTGAAAGGGCATGATCAAAGATCATGCCTCTTCGCCAAGGGACACCTTGAGGCTATATTTAAAGCCTAGGCGATCCCTCATTGTAATCATCTTTCATCTTCATCATTAATAATATATATTTATCAAGTTTACCAGAGTTTTTACACTCCATTGGTATCGGAGCCATCGCTCTTTTTGGATCTGTGTGATCACCCCGGAATTACAGAATTCCAGAATTGCAATTCCAGAATTGCAGATTTTTTCAAGATCGTGAATTGAAGAAAACCGAGGAAGAGAAATTTAAAGGTTAATCTGCTTTGGTGATCTGTGTCAAGGATTAGAAATTCGGATCTTCTGGAACAGAACCTAAGGAAAGAACAGTCATTCATCCGCTGCCTTTATATTTACACCCTCCATACACCTCCGACTGTTATATTTAATTTAAAGGAGTTACAGCCGCTTTACATTACACTCCAAAGAACAAAGAGAAAACATCGCGGAGGCTGCTATATTCTCTACGCATTCATTGGCAACGGTGGGAAGATCAGCGGAACCTTCATGCGGAACTTAATGTGTGGATGAGATTACCTTTTACGGTTTTCAACTCTCACCCCTGATTACACTTATAAAATACAAAACTAACAGAACTCTCCATTGCGTCATCACTGCCACCACAGATAGTCTGCGAAAAACTCGACTTGTTAAATCATAAGAACAGTGGTCAAACGGACGGGCAATTCGAAACAGGGCATCGTTTAAACGGAACGGGGATCGTTTAATAATCGATTTGAGTTTTACATGGTGGTTATATAACTTAAATTTTATAAATTATATATCTGGGCATCGAACGATAATTGTTCAAGTTACACATCGATTCTTCAGCCGCCGTCTGCCGCAGACCACTTCCCTGACGTCTATCCTTCTCCTCTTCCGCCTGCGTGTTCAGTCGAACCACAGAAATTAAAAAAAACAACCGCAGAAATTAAAAAAAAAAAACGTGAACCGGTGTGACATTTTTGGTGACCGGTTTCTTTTTATTAACACAGCGTATAAATCTCACAAGCGGCTGAGAGCGAACGGCATATTTAAAAAAAAAACACGATTTTTTTAATTATATATAAAATATATATTATATAATTTAATTAATAATTATATATATATATATATTATAATTATATAGTTCATTTATATATTATATAATTTCCATTTAATAATTATATATATATATATATAATAATTATATAATTAAAATATATATATTATATAATTTTTAATTAAAAATTATATATATATAATAATTATATAGTTTAAAAAAAAATTATTATTAATTAATTAAATATTAATTAATTAATTTTAAAGAAAAAAAGAGGAGAAACTGGCAGAAAAATACTCTCCACCTCATACGCGTTCGATGTCGTCATCAATGTCAATGGCTGAATTCCAGAAAAAATTGGTTGATCTCGAGAAACAGATCACTAATAATTCCGAAGAATTCGGAAAAAGATTACTCGACCTTGAAGGCACAGTTGCAGGGCATTCCAACGACATCAAAAGGGTTCATGATACAACAAATCGAATAGAAAGACAAATGTGGCTAAATCATCACGAGGCCACAGAAAAGCTTAACAAAGCAATGAACAAGATGACAGAGCATAGCGAAGTAATGAACAATATGACAGTACTCTTCAATAAGCTAAATGATAAAATAGATAAGTTAAGTCAAACACAATCCCCAACATCTCCTAACAGGGAACCAAATCAACAAAACAATTCCGCAGATTCTGGGAACTCGGAAGAGCATCAGGAAAGGACTGATTCTCCACATCATCAAGAAGATAGTAATGCAGATTTTCAAAACAAGCAGCTCTGGAATGCATTCGCTAATCAATATCCCCTTCTTGTTCCACCATTAGCATATCAGCGCAAAGCCAAGATTGATCTACCCAAATTTGATGGTAATGAAAAAAATAGCGTTGCATGGCTTAATAAGGCAGAAGAATATTTTGAAATTTATGACATTACTAGTGATGATGAAAAAATTAAACATGCTTCCATGAAAATGGAAGGAGAAGCATATAATTGGTATATGTGGTGGAAAAAGACGGCGCTCGCTATCAGTTGGAGGAAATTTAAGGATGCATTCTTCAAAAGGTTTCAAGGCATAAAAGAAGAAAAATTCTTTTCAGCGTTTATCAAATTACGCCAAAAAGGAGATGTGGAGGAGTACACGCGAGAATGGGAGACTTTGGCAACACGAGTACCTGGATTGTCGGAATCTCGTCTAATCCAATCTTACATCTCAGGACTTAAAGTCCACATACAAGAAGAGCTAGAACTACATGAAATTACGTCCGTAGAAGTAGCAAGGCAAAAAGCAAAAGCTGCTGAAAAGAAATTTGAAAGATTATCAAAACCAGAAAAAGTATATTCGAGACGACGGTTTCCTTAATCTGAAAATGTAGATGACACAAAATATGTCCCTGTCCATCTTCGTGAAGAAGAAAAATCTAGTTTGGAAAAACAAAGAATGCGAGAGGGCAAGTGCAAACGTTGCGGTGAAAACTGGGACCCTAAGCACAGATGTGCTAATGGAAAAGCGAAGAATCTATATAGTTGTGAAGCAACTAACGATGCTAACAGTACTGATTCATGTATAGAAGGATTAGAAGACAACTTAGAGTTCTCTCCAGAAGTGGATGGTGAAACTATTCCGCAAGTGTCCTTATCAGCTATGGCAGGCATATTACAATCTCAAACCCTAAGGTTAAGAGGACATATTAAGAACAACAATGTAATGGTTCTAATAGACACAGGCAGCACGCACAATTTTCTAGATTCCACCATGGCCAAAAGACTCAACCTCTTTACTTTTCCCATGCCTAATATGAAGGTAATGGTGGCCGACGGTAAGAAGATTGAACAAGTAGGAAAATGCCATAAAGTCAAATTGCGGATTAAAGACTTTCATTTAGAATCTCCGTTCTACACCGTTCCATTACGAGGAGTAGATGTGGTCTTAGGAATTCAATGGCTACGAACTCTAGGTACTTATTCTGCCAACCATCAGAAGCAGTTTATAAGTTTTAAGTGGAAAGGGCAGAAATACAAGTTGTATGGATTCCAAGCCCCGGAAAATCAAGTCGTATCTTCCTCTCTGATGACGAAGATGACTCAAAAGGAGAGCCAACATCTACAGTACAATGTCAGTAGTTAGAAATGTTATCTTCAAAAGGGAGCCATGAAGAGTCTCCAGAAATCAAGACAGGATCCGACCCTGTCGATATCAGATATTTTCACTATCCAGATCAACAACAGACTGAACTCGAGAATATGCTCCATGACCTTTTTAAAATATGGGAAGCACGAGCTCGCCGCTCGCGGAAACCAGACATTCGTCAACGTTGTCCATCGATTACATATGCTTTGAGGACAAAGCATCTTTAAGGGAGGGGCAATGTTATGAATATTTTATTAATTATTAATTAGATAGAGTTATATTAGGTTTTATTAACTGAAAGGGCATGATCAAAGATCATGCCTCTTCGCCAAGGGACACCTTGAGGCTATATTTAAAGCCTAGGCGATCCCTCATTGTAATCATCTTTCATCTTCATCATTAATAATATATATTTATCAAGTTTACCAAAGTTTTTACACTCCAAAATGGCTCAACAAGGTTAAACTCAAGGTCAGTTACGTCCAACACTCGTCTAAGGATGCCCTAATTGAATTTGGCCTTGTGAATTAGTCCAAAGGGTTGTCCTGAAGGACTTAGAAAATGAAAAAAAAAAAATGAAAATATTTATGTTTTGATGATTTTTTACCAACATCGAAGATGCTAGTGCCTATTCTAACAGAGTCCTTGGGGCTAAATTTAAGAAATGGTGAATTAATGCTTGGAGTAAGGGGGGGAAACCCTTTTGTTTCCAATTATACAAATCCTAGTTATCTTTTTTGTGAGGGGAAAAACTAAATAGGGGATGCTCTCTAGAAGGTTCCCTATGGATTTCAAGGAAGATAAATTTAACATCCAACAATTAACTAAGATTTTCCATAAAGAATATGCATTTAGATATGGAACAAAGAAAACCCTAGAAATAATTAATTACATGAAAAACGACAAAAATCTGCAATAATAACCTACAATTCTTCCATGAAATTGTCTTCTTTCAATCCCAAAAAGACATCTCCAAGACAAAAATCAACCTCCAATAGCAATAGCACCAAAAAGATTACATCTCCACAAGTAGCAAGCTTACACAAGGCTAAGATGAACTCTCTAAAGGAGGTTTCATTTCATAAGTGATGATGAAAAGATACAAAGGAGTGATCCTCTACTTATATGGGGTCAATCACAATGTGGCACATATCATGATAATATTGGAATTATCATGATATTATCATCGAAAGAGCCTCTGCCAATATTATCGCCAGAAAATATCACGATAATTTGCCCAGTTTAATTTATCGCGATAATTTCGAAATTATCGCGAGACGATGGGAAATTATATACCTATTACGAAAAAATGTGAATATAAGTTGCATTTTAGGATTTTCAAAGGTCATTTTCATTTTTTCTTGTGCTAGATTGAGCTTTGAGGGTTGTGTGAGTCTTGTGACCATTTTTCATCAAGCAAACAAGGGAAATCCATAATTTTATTTGCTATCAGCTGAGATTTTTTGGACTGAAGATTTACTCCAATATACCATATCCATATTTCCAGGTATGTAAAAAAATATTCCTTTGTTTTCTTTGTTTCCAAGATTAGTATATACTATAAATTTAGAGTTTGTGTCTTCTTACCCTCTTTTGAATTTCCACATTTGTTTTGTGTTGTAGGTCCAAAACTTGAAAATTTAATTAGAGCTCAACAAAATGGCAAAGCCATTGGACCAAATGTGGGAGTACGGTGAGCCATGTAAAAGTGATAATAGAACAAAGTTGAGGTGCAAGCTTTGTGGAATGGAAATGTTCGGTGGAATCACTCGCTTGAAATACCACCTTGCCAAAATCCCAGGGCATGATGTGTATATTTGCACTATAGCTACCCCATACATTGTCCTTATTGCAAAGAACTAAATTCTTAATACTACTAGAAAGAGAGATTAGAGGGACAAACTAAGGAATTTCATGGGAACCACAACCTTCTAAAGGGAAACAGAAACGTAATCCTTGTCCACACCTACTTAGTGTAGTATTATTATGAGATTATCGTTGTAGTATCAAGAATCTAGATGCCTCATGATGATCATCTCATGAGATACATTTACTTTTGTTTTAATGTGATTTATATTAAGTTTTAACAATTATCTTGTCAGAAATTATGACTGAGTAGTCAAGACAAAATGACAAATATCATATCTCAAACTTCAACATCCACATCTTATACATTTTATATTGTAGTTTTATTTTCATATTTGTGTGACAATGTGTTTATTTGATGTTGATGTTTGCTTTAAAATACTGAGAAACCCTCAAATTCTGTTGTGGTTATGCATCTCTTCTGTGCCATCTGAGCATCAATGAAATTGTCGGTAGCCCAACTTTGACCAACATTGCATCGTCCCATGAATCCTCAATGTCAAGTACTTGGGAAATCCTTGCAAAGATGCTAGGAATCCTCCCGAAGGTGAAAACGCAACTCCTCCAGTTGTCGGTGGTGGTGGTGGTAGCGGTCCCTCCTCTTGAGGTACTATGTCGTCCTCTCCACCCATCTCAAAATAAGTCTCCTCATCCCCCTCGCTGTCCGAGAAGACCTCGATATAGTGGGCCCTCCCAGCTGTGCATCTATGACTTGGTGCCCAAGGCTCTTGGCATGTGAAGCAGAGCTTCTTCCTCCAGAGATCCCTCCTGGTCTCATCATCCAATTGTCCTCAACCCTTGTTACCCCTTGGTGGTGGGGCTATCACATCTCTTCCCCTCTATTGGAAGACTGGTATGGCCAACTATGATGCTTGAGCTTTGGGTAGAGCATCCTGCAGATCTCTCGCTCTCCCCACTGTGTCATGCAAGGTAGTGGATATGTCAATCTCACTAAACCACGAAGTGGTTCTTCCAAGCTCTCTACGAACATATAGATCCTCCTGGATTCCAACAAGTCCAGAACCATCACTGACAACCTTAAGAACTTTGAGATGTACGTTGATTTTTGGGTAGCATCGGATGTGCTCTAGTTCCGAAATTTTGTGGAGGGGCTAAATACATGAGATCTCCAAGACCCAGAAATCGTTTAAATAAATTCCACCCAGAGTGCATTATATGAAAATAATTAATTATTTTTAATGATTCCAAAGTTAAAACTTAGGAAATTAAAATAATTAAAGGGAATTAATATAAATATGGGTGAGAAGCTTCTAAGAGATGAGGATCAAGTTTGTTTTAATATTAGCCGTTGATTAGAGATTTGATCACAGTCATTTATATCTCAACACGAAAATTATAAATGAAGACTTGACGGTCAGTTAGAGATACACCGAGAAAATACTCAGTAACCCGAGGGAAGCCAATACTCCAGAAGCAAGAGTTGCATTTCAGAGGAAGAGTTACAGGGTGAAGGAAGAAGAGGGTATCAACAACAGTCAGAGACAGAGGAGGACGGACACAGAGTAGCAGAGGGGCTGTGCAGAGGGACAGCGAAGAGAGGCAGCGTAGCAAAGGACGCAGTCCTTACATAGAAGAGGACGCAGAGGTGACGCAGTGGAGGTTGGAGGGTCTCTTGGGTGTCATAATTTCTCTAGTGACTGGAGGAAAACTATCTCAGGTGTTTTCACAAAAGTTTCTCCATGATTCTGCAAATCATTCCTTGTAAAGAGATTGTTGCCGAAGAAAAATAAATAAACCCTCATATGCTGCATTGGTTTTCCTGCATTGGGTTTTTCCAGGGACTATTGTCCAAAAACAACTGTGTTGATGTGATTGATTCTTGTGCTTGCATTTCACTGTTCTTTTCTCTATGCAATTATGTGATAACTGCAGTAGAATTTATTTCACTGTTTACTGAAGGGTTTTGTAAATAACTTATTGTGGAAAATAAGTAGGAGAAATAAATCAGTTACTGCAGTAGAATTTCAAGTTAGAAATTGTTATATGGTATCAGAGCAGAGATCGGGCAACGGGGTTGGAGATTCTGCAATGAGTAGTGGTCTTGATGGTGCTGGAGCAGCAACTCGAAGGGGCTCATGTAGTTCTCTTGGGAAAGAGGAAAGCACGAAAGATACGATGGATCACGACATTTTTGTATTGACTTCCGGATTGGAAGAAGAACTCGCTTTTTTGGCAAGCTCTGCTTCCTCTAAGGTTTGGTATATTGATAGCGGGGCTTCTGCGCACATGACAAGAATACGAGAATGTTTCTCGAGCTACCAGGAAGAACAAATGAACTTCCAAATCACCATGGGAAATAAGGCTAAATGTATCCCTGTTGGAAGAGGTACTATAGTTTTTCAAACAGAAGGAGGAGATCGGCTTCAGGCTACCAATGTGCTGCATTTGTCTGGATTGGGGATGAACTTGCTCTCTGTATCTCGGTTACAAAACAAGGGTTATGATGTATACTTCATTGGAAAGAAAGTATATGTCAAACACTTGAGTTGGAAGAACTAGGCCCGAATTGGAGTCAGAAGAAACAGAGTGTTTAAGTTACAACTAGAATCTCCAATGGCATTGATAGGTAGCAATGATGAAAAAGATTTGAATGAACTATGGCACAGAAGGATGGGGCACTTACACCATGGGGCTCTAAGAATTCTCAGAGAAACCGTCACAGGAGTTCCAAAGTTAAGCACCAAACGAGATGATATTTGCAAAGGGTGCGTACTAGGCAAGTACGACAAAGTGGCTTATTCCAGAAGTAACAATAGGGAAATGAGTGTTTTGGGATTAATACACTCAAATATCTGTGGACCAATGTCCACAAGAGCTTAGTGGTGTCGAATACTTCGTCACCTTCATTGATGACCATTCTAGGAAGACTTGGATCTACTTTCTAAAGACCAAGGATGAGGTCTTTGATCGATTCAAAGAATTTAAGGCTCTGGTTGAGAATCTGATAGGGAAGAAGATAAAAGTATTGCGTTCAGACAATGCTGGAGAATATATCAATAAATAGTTCACTGAGTTCTGTGCAAGGGAAGGCATCAGAGAGGAAAAACAGAACTATTGTTTAAGCAACGAGGGCAATGTTGTATGATCAGGATATGCCCAAATTTCTATGGGCAGAAGCATGCAACACAATTGTGTATGTTCAGAACAGGATTCCTCACAGGGCACTAGGTCAAATTACACCAAAGAGTGCCTTCACTGGCAAAAAGCCAAAAGTGAGTCATTTCAGGATCTTTGGGAGTTTGGCATACTGCCATATACCCAAAGAAAAGAGAAATAAGTTGGATCAGACCGCAGAAAAAGCATATTTGGTGGGATATAGCGAGAATGCTAAGGAATATAGAATCTACATTCCTGGTAGTAGGAAAGTTGTAGTACGACGGGATGTAAAGTTCATGGAGGATAGAGATTTTAGGAAATCTCGAGAAATGCCTTCTGAAAAGTAGTCAAAGGATGATCCATTGGTCCAGCCACTTCGACCAGCTGAAACTAGCACCAACACTTCTCCAAGGCATAAGAATCCAGAAGTATCACCACCAGAAGAGGAGCAAGAAGATCCACCCACTACAAGTGGAAGAATGAGACAGGAATTACGACAAATACTAAGGGACGCAGAGGAGTTACTTTGAGCTCCTAGAACTGAGAAAAGGCAACATAGACAACTAGATAGATACCAAGCTTTGGTGGCTCAAGTTGGAGAACCCTCTAGTTTTCAGGAGGCAGCTTAACATCAGGTATGGATAGATGCTATGGTGGAGGAATACAGTTCCATAATGACCAATGATGTCTGGAAAGTGGTACTAGACCTCAGGACAGATCAGTTGTAGGTTCGAGATGGATCTACAAGATCATGTATGCTGCAGATGGCAGCGTGGAAGAGTACAGAGCCAGGTTCGTGGCTAAGGGGTATGCTCAAAAGGAAGGGATAAACTACGAAGAAACCTTCGCTCCAGTAGCCAAGTATACTTCTATCAAATCTGTGATATGCCTTGCAACACAGATGGGGTGGGAGATTCACCAGATGGACGTCAAGACTACTTTCTTGAATGGGGCATAGAAGAAGAAGTATACATTGAACAACCAAAGGGCTTTGAGACATATGAGAAGAAAACTCATGTATGCAGGCTAAAGAAATCCCTAGATGGGCTTAAATAAGCACCTAGAGCATGGTACGGTCGAATCGATGGTTACTTGCAGAAAATGGGATTCGTCAAGAGTGATGCAGATCCTAACCTCTACTATCTGACAGTAGAGAATGAGCCTCTAATTCTGGTATTATATGTAGATGACCTATTCCTGACAGGTTCATCTAGGCTCATCAAGGAATGCAAGGAAAACCTAGCTATAGAATTCAACATGAAGGTTATGGGACTGATGCATTATTTTCTGGGGTTGCAAGTTTGGCAGCAAAAGGGTGAAATCTTCCTTGGACAAGGGAGATATACTATAGAAATTCTAAATATGTTCAGAATGTCAGACTGTAGACCCATGGCTACCCCAATGATTACCAACTGAAAGAAGATTGATGTGTCTAAAGATAAAGAAGTAGATCCCACCTTGTACAGACTACTCATAGGGTCCTTGATGTATCTGGTCAACACCAAGCCAGACATTTGTTACGCAGTCAACACCCTTAATTAGTTCATGGTGGAACCCAAGAGAGCACAATGTGCAACAACCAAGCATGTTCTCAGATATATACTAGGAACAATCGAGCATGGATTAAAGTACACCTAAGGCAATGACATCAGACTGAATGGGTTCAGTGACGCGGATTGGGCTGTAAGTTCAGTAGATCGGAAAAGTACAATTGGGTATTGTTTTAACATTTGATCAGCAATGACCTCCTTGTAAAGTAGAAAACAGAAGTTCGTAGCAGTGAGCTCAGCTGAAGCAAAATATCTGGCAGCCAACACAACATCGTGTGAAGCCATATGGCTTAGAAAGTTGCTTGTGAATCTATTTAGGAGATGGATGGAAGCGACCAAAATTTATGTGATAATCAGAGTTGCATCAAACTCTCTGAGAATTTGGTTTTTCATGATCGGTCGAAGCACATTGACATCAGATGTCATTTTATCAGAGACTATGTCTAGCAGGGTGCGGTACAGTTACAGTACATTTCGACAGGAGAGCAGGTGGCAAACATCCTCACTAAGGCTCTAGGAAGAACAAAGTTTGTTTACTTCAGGGAGAAGTTGGGGATGATTGAGAATCTGTTTCAGTAGCAAAGACGCAAAGTGTGGTACTTAAGAGGGCGCTGCAGTACAGATACAACAGTGACAGCAGTGGTGTCATGGGCAACAGTACAGTGGAAACAACAGCGCACTAGATGAAGGGCAACAAACCAAGCATCAACGCAGCAGAGGACTGATGTCGTGGATCAGGGTGATGCTTCTTGTGGGAAGTATTGCTAGAGCACATTCCCCACTAAGAGGGAGTGTTGATTTTTGGGTTGCATCGGATGTGCTCTAGCTTCGAAATTTTGTGGAGGAGTTAGAATACATGAGATCTCCAAGACCCAGAAATCGTTTGGAGAAATTCCACCCAAAGTGCATTATATGAAAATAATTAATTATTTTTAATGATTCCTAAGTTAAAACTTAGGAAATTAAAATAATTAAAGGGAATTCATATAAATATGGGTGAGAAGCTTCTAAGAGACGAGGATCAAGTTTGATTTCATCCTAGTCATTGATTAGAGATTTGATCACAGTCGTCGATATCTCAACAGGAAAAGTATAAATGAAGACTTGAGGGTCAGTTGGAGATACACCGAGCAAATACTCAGTAACCCGAGTGAAGTCAATACTCTAGAAGCAAGAGTTTGATTTTAGAGGAAGAGTTGCGGGGTGAAGGAAGAGGAGGATCAACAGCAATCAGAGACAGAGGAGGAGGGACGCAGAGCAGTAGAGGGACATCGCAGAGAGGCAACATAGCAGAGGACGCAGTCCTCACACAGTCCTTATGCAGAAGAGGATGTAGAGGTGACGCAGTGGAGGCTGGAGGGTCTCTTTGGTGTCAGAATTTCTCTAGTGACTGGAGGAAAACTATCTCTAGTGTTTTAACAAAAGTTTCTAAAAAATAATAAATAAACCCTCATCTGCTGCACCAGGTCTTCCTTATTGCATTAAAACTGCACCAATTCCATTTCCCGAGGCATTGCATTCCACAATAAATGTTTTTGTGAAGTCTAGCCTAGCTAAGATCGATGATTGGCACATTGCCTCTTTAAGATGTTCAAAGGCAATAGTTGCTTCTAGAGTCCAAGAAAATGCATCTTTCTTCAGTAATGATGTCAAAAGTGTCAATATTCTCCCATAATTCTTAATAAACTTGCGATAATACCTTGTTAACCCCAGAAATCCTCAAAGATGCTTTATGGTTGTAGGGATTTTCCATTCCTTAATGGATTTAATTTTGTTAGGGTCTACCTTAACACTCTCATGAGATACAATATGACCCAAATATTCCACCTCCTGTACTCCAAAGAAACATTTGGAGGTTTTGCATATAATTGTTTCTCCTCCAATAGTTTGAGCACCATGTCAACAAGTTGAACATGATCCTTCCAAGACATGCTATAGATTAGTATATCATCAAAAAATGCTAACAAAAATTTTCTAAGGAAGGGTTTGAAAATGGAATTCATCAAACCTTGATATGTGGAAGGTGCATTATTAAGGCCAAAAGGCATGACCAAAAATTCATAATGACCCTCATGAGTTCTTAATGTTGTTTTTGGAATGTCTTAGGTCTTCATTCTAATTTGATGATACCCAAAACGAAGATCCAACTTGGTGAAGTAAATTTCTCCATGTAATTCATCCAATAATTCATCAATGACGGCGATGGGAAATTTATCTTTAATAGTGAGCTTGTTGAGCTCCTTATAATCCGGACACATACACCATGATCCATCCTTCTTTTGCACCAATAATACTGGAGCAGAGAAAGAATCTTCACTAGGTTCAATCATACCGACCTCTAGCATTTCTGCAACCATACATTCAATCTCACACTTTTGGAAGGCCTGATGTTTGGAGGAACACTTCCTCGAATCAAATGAATAGCATGATCATGATCACGAATATGTGGGAGTCCTTAGGGAGTCTCAAATACCTTGGAATGATTGTCGAAGACTTTTTGGAGATCTGGAGAAATAGATGATTTTGATGTTTGAACCTGTAGTGAGCATAATTGTGCAATTACGCCTCGTTATTATTTCTTCAGAAGCTTTGTCATGGCATTAGAGTTTACTATATTTCCTGCCTTCCCTGTCATACCCCGTAATCCAACTTCCTTTTTGAAAAAAATTTCAAGTTCTTGAAAACTAAAAGCTACCGTAACCAAAGATTGTAACCATTGTACTCCTAGTACAACATCAGCAACACTCGTTGGGATGGAGAGTATTGGACTATTCAATACATATTCCCCCATGGTTAGTTTGATATTATTGCACTTTCCAGAGCAATTTATAGTTCCTACATTTGCAACCATCACTTGACACTCTAGTGTTGGGTATACGAAGCAATTCAATTTCTTGGCTACTTGACAATGAATAAAATTATGGGTACTACCCGAATCAATCACCACTATTACATTGTTCTTGTTATGTCCTTCTATCTTGAGAGTTTGAGGACTGGTAATTCTTCCCAATGCATTACAAAATATGGTCGGATTCATTTCTTCTTCCTCTAGGGTTGGTTCTTGATGTATATCCTCTTCTTTTGAAGTTTCTTTGTTCCTTTTCTTCCTCCTCTTCACAATCTATGTAAAATAATTTATTCTCAACAAACTTATGACCTTTAGTGTATTTTCTATCACAACTGTAGCAAAGCCCTTTTACTCTTTTTTCTTTCAATTGTTGTGCTGTCAACTATGTAGGTTGTGACAGTCTAAGAGTATCAACCCTTGTTGTCATAAGTTTGCTTTCAATTTTTCTTGCCAACCTAAATGCCTTCTCCAATGAATCAAATTCCCAAAGGCAAACCTCATGTTGGATATTATCCTTTAAAGTCCCTATGAAGACATCAATCCTATGTTCCTCTACAATATCAGTTACCCTTATATTCAATTTTTGGAAGTTCTCAATGTGCCCCACCATTGAACCCTTTTGTTTGAGATTTATCAATTGGCTAAAGAAGGTGTTGCACTTTGTATCCTCATAATGTGCTATCATTTCCTCCACAAAAATTGGCCAAGTGACATTCTTTTACGAGAGCAAAGCCATCAATACAATATAAATGTATTGGGTTCTAAATATAAAGCTGCAATACGTACCTTTTGTGTGTTTGCACATTATGGAGATCAAAATATTGCTCCATCTGTAGTATCCTTGTTAGAGAATCCTTGCCATCAAACTTCCTCATTTCTATCTTTGGAATATGGTGGGTTTTCAATCCAACGTTAGAGTTTATGAAATCATGATTAGCGTTTATTTTTTTCTCATCATGAGTTTCCTTTACCACCTTTTCGCCATTAGGAAGCTTTTCTTGTAACAACTTTGTCAAACCTTCCATGTCTTTCTTCAAATATTCCATGTTGTCTCTTAAACCATAGATGTCATCTTTTAAACCATTCATGTCGCCTTTTAAACCATCCATGTCACCTTTTAGTTCTTCTATGGTTGCTCTTTGTGAGAGTGAAATGTGTTGCACTTGGTCCCGTAATATTGATATATGATGTTGCACTTCTTCCTCTTCATGTGTCATAGTAGAGTTTTCTGAGGATTTAATGGGTGTGGAATTCTTTTTGGGAGGCATTTTAGAATCCAATACTTATATTTATGCTTCAATATGCCCTTGGAATCACTTTAAACTGTTTTTTCAAACAAAAGTTATCCAATTAAAAAAAAAAGTTATACATATTTTTCTTGCTTTTTAGGAGGTCGATATTGAACTTGATTTATCTTTCTGATTTCGGATCTTCAAGATCTAAAATTCGGTCCTGTAGTAGCCCTCTGAATCTTCTTTCCAATGCCACGTGTCGGACCTAATTTGGATTCTTCAAGACAAAGTTATGCCCTATCTCCCACAGTAACCTAATTATGGGCTGGTTTAGTAGACCGAACTTGTGAGGCATGCCATGTGTCACTGTTTCAACCTTCGGCTCTGAAATTGATACAAAAGAAACTACATTTCGTGCACTTTTAGCCACTTTTCACAGAATTCCAATCTAATGCCTGAAACGGAAGTTATGATGATTTTCCCTTGGTCACCTGTTTAAGATTAAATTCTAGAGACTGCAAAAGCCCTAACTTCCACAGATCATATCTCTGAAAAAAAAGAGAACCAAGGTCTGAAATTTTTACACGAAGTTCATCAAAATTTCGGCTCTACGTGGTAAAAATTTCACCTTCTGAATCCTCGTAGAAAAAACGTTATAGCGAAAATGCCAAGATGACCTGTTTGCAGCAGCAAAACCCTAGAATCCAAAGCTCTGATACCAAATGTTATGAAACCAACTCACAAAATAGAAGAAAAGATAAATCAACGACTTATAATTCAGCCTCCTTGAGGGGGCAACCTCCTTTACATTACATAAATGAACAATTCTTAGATGATACAAATGACAAAACCTCCTTTCTATATATAGGAGACCAAGGGGTCACAATATAATCCTAGCCGACATAACAATAACAATGTAGGGGCACAACAATAACAATAGTGGGCTTCTATGGGGCACAATAATAACAATATGGGGACTACATGGGCACAAAAATAACAATAAGTGGGTTACACTAACAACAACAATAAGAGGATACACTAGTATTATAGGGACCTAGAAAAAACGCGCAAGTAATTCTTCTTATAGACTTTCGGTTGACCAGTACCATGACTGTGACATAAACCCTTGACTCTTGTATGCCTCCAAGACCTTGTCATTGCTCCACTAGGCATCGTATGTTGATCTTCCTTTCTGCACTCCCTTGTACTGACCCTAGGAAAGCTTCGTTCCTAGTGAACACCTTCTCTTCTAGCCTCGGCCTCCTATATTCTTAATCTCAAGACCGAAATCACTTGTCCAATCTGTGATTTTCCTTGCTAGCTTCTCTTTCTTCTACGTACTTGTCCACGCACTTGATTACAGTCTTGTTACTTCGACCCTCCTGAGGTTACTACAGATATGTGAGGTAGATGTATACTCTACAACAGAGAGAGCCTATCACTGTGTTATCTTGTGATCCTTCTTTGTTGTATTGACTCCTTTTTACGCACCCGGAAACACACTCTTCTTTGCACTATAATCTTGGATCATGACATGGCAGATTTAACCCAAAACATAGGTAACTTATATATTTTTCCCTTCATTATTCTATCTCTTCTTCAACGTGTCAACTATACTTTTAATTCACCTTTAACTTCAAATATTATCCGAACTTGTCTTCCTGTAATCAAGCCCGAAAACTCATAGTTATCTGAACTGTTTTGTCCCTTTTTTTGCGCAGTCTACTAGGGTATATATAGTTGATTGTCGCTGTAATAAGCCGACCTGATAGTGAATAGTTGTGTCTATTTTCAGCCAAACTTCAAAGGTGTTTTCTCCAACATCTTTAAGCCGACTTCTTCCAGCATGATGACAAGGTCTTGAGGCATACTTTTATATCAATATTTGACCTTCACAAGCGTAAAACTTCTTCATATACATGACTCTTTAATTATACATTTATGAAAAGATGAAAAATCCCTAAAAGACATCACGAAGAAGTCTTTGACCTACAAATAAAACATCTTTCTCATGAAACCCATGATGCAAGGAATACAATAAATACATTTTATTTTTCTTTGTCTCCTTTATTTACATAAAATCATAATTACAAGTCATCATGAAGACCAAACCTAGTTACACTTTTCAACACTCCCCCTTAACTAGGGAGCTATTCATAATGGTACATGGTTACTTTCAATCTGAAGAATCTCTTAAGAAGACTTGGATTTGTAACCCATCTGTTTCTAGCATCATATCAATCCAACATTGTTACATAGCAAGGCCTTCACTAATAGCTCCATCTCATCATGAGCTACAATGTTGGTGAGATCAATGACTATAGAAACCATCGTCATTGTCTCCAAGGTACATACTCCACCCACATGTTCACCGAGTATGACCTTATAGAACTATTCTTATTGGGATAGCCAATCCTCAAAGAATATCAGTTCTCGACTACTCTTATCAGAATGCTCTACCACAATCTCAAAGAGCATAGGATGCCAGATGGTTACCAAATTATAAAATACTCCATTCTTTCTTCCAATGAAGACAAGAATGTGTGTCTATCTATCCCTCTCACATAGAGAGGATACACATACCATGTGTCTACATTCCTCTTCATGGCCTTCATTAAGACTTACGACTGTTAGACATGGTTTAGTGCATGACACATGACATAGAAAAACACAATTGTCACTCCCTCTTAACCAGGGATGATAACTACGTCTTATCATAGTTGCATTTCACGATCTCTTCTTTTCATTTTCCACACAGCTTTATTTCATTCCCGGGAACTTCCAATATGTAGTTCCTTGTTTGTACATAACCACCTCATATTTCATATCATGACATATTATGTTGATTTGATCAGTTGTTGATAATGTATGTTGACAACTGGTGCATCAGAAGAGTTTCTCATTTCCTTTCTTTGCAGCAAATTTCCTTAGAGGGAAGAGTTTTATTCCCTTGACTTGCTTCATCAACATGTCATCATTCTTAATCCTAGAATCCTGCAAGTTAAAATTTCTCAAGGAAACCTATTGTTTTTTTTCTAACCAGTGAATCCAAAGAGGACCCTAATAGAAAATGTCAGCATTTGTTTCCTTATTGATTAATGAATGATGACCTTTGATTTTGATGACTACGTTCTATAAATGTTGTTTTTCAGTGAGGTTCCCAGGAGTCTCTTATAGCATAGATGTCACATATTTGTTACAGACATCCTACTATAACGAGTGCTCCTCCTTCAATTCTTCCATCATGATGCCAATCCTGGAGTGATGCATTTATCTAATATACCATGCTTCCTAACATACTATTTTACATCCTAATAGATACCTCTTAAAGAGGAAGATGATCTCAAGTATAATAGAGATCTTTCACTTATTCTTTCCTAGGCTTCTTTGAATCTGATTCTTCCATTTTTCTGACAATATGGGCTTGTTCCTTTTTCTTCATCCTTATTAGATTTGGGACAATCTTTCATTACATACATAGCATCTTATCTTATCCATGTTTCATCTTTTCTTCTTGAGGACCAAACTTACCGAATCTTCCCTTTCTCCTTGATATGGTAGCATAGGCTTGATTCTCTTTATTTAATCCTACATCCATTTTAGCTTTTAACCTTGTCTCTTTTAATTCCCATAGATCCTGGAATGGTGTTGCTTCTTTCTTTCCATAAATGTTTCAATTTTTCCATCCCTCTGGCAAAGCATTCAGCACCACTGTAGTTATTTCTCTATCAGACATTTCTTTTCCCAATTCCAGCAATTGATCTTGTATGTCGGAAATCTTCATAAGGTATGAAGTTATTTCCTCCTCTCTAGACATCTCCAATGTGTATAGTTCTTGTCTTAGAGATACTTACCAAGAACAACTCCACTAATTTGTCATAAATTTATTTTGAAGATTATATTTTGATACATAGGGGATGAGAGAGTCATTTATGGATTCTATAAGAATCCTTTGGAAGCTTATGTCTCCCTTCATGTATTTGGCATGACTTCGTTGTCCTTTTCTTCCATGCATGAAAGTTTGAAACCCTAACCAGTTTTTTGCTTTCTTTGCAGAAAGAAATTTTGATAGATTCATATGAAGTCATAAATATACTTACTTGAGTAGATGCTTTTCTTCTTCTATCAGCTTCCTTGTTGATGATGATGTAGATAGAAGCTCCCTCTTAGATTGACTCTTTCAAGAGTGGTGTAAAGCGGTAGATCATCTTGGATCCTTGATGATGATGATGAACAAGGACGATGACTTCAGCAAGGTGGCTTGATGATGTCTCCAACAATGTTGATTTGAATTCAACACCAAATACTTGTTGATGGTCATGGCTTCTGCAAGGTGTGCTTCTTGATGTATAGGTCCTTCATCTTCTTGAGATGGCTTTCCAAAAAAAACCTTTTTAGAACTGAAGATTGACTCTTCAATGTGGATCTCTGACTTTTGCTTTATAGAAAATTGATTCATGATCTCTTGGTACTTGAGTGTCTTCTTGCCAAATAGCCCTTTCTTGTCTTCAACACCTTAGCTCTGAAACCATGTTGAGAATTTCGTAGGGCATAATTTAATTCAATTCTCTTCTTAATAATCACTTGTGAACTTATTTATCTTACTTCGATCTTCTCTTTATTAGCTTATTATATCTTTCATCAAGTCAAATATCAAAACATAAGAGACAAAAAGTTTAGGCTATTCAAGCCAGGGCCAAAACCTCTCCCTCATGGAGAGTAAAACCCGCAAGTAATTCTTCTTATGGATTTTCAGTTGACCAGTACCATGACCATGACACACACCCTTGACTCTTGTATGCCTCCATGACCTTGTCATTGCTCCACTAGACTTCATATGTTGATCTTCCTTTCTGAACTCCCTTGTACTGACCCTAGGAAAGCTCGGTTCCTAGTGAACTCCTTCTCTTCTAGCCTCGGCATCCTATACTCTTGATCTCAAGACCGAAATCACTTGTCCAATTTGTGATTGTCCTTGTTGGCTTCTCTTTCTTCTACATACTTGTTGACACACTTGATTACAGTCTTGTCACTTCGACCCTCCTGAAGTTACTACATATATGCGAGGTACATATATACTCTACAACAGAGAGAGCCTATCACTATATTTATCTCGTGATTCTTCTTTTTTGTATTGACTTCTTTTTACGCACCCAAAAACACACTCTTCTTTGCATTGTAATCCTGGATCGTGACATGGCAGATTTAACAGAAAACAGAGGTAACTTATATCTTCTTCCCTTCGCTATTATGTCTCCTCCTCAACATGTCAACTACACCTTTAATTCATCTTTAACTTTAGAGCTTATTCAAATTTGTCTTCCTGTATATATAGTTGATTGTCCCTGTAATAAGCTGACCAGATAGTGAATAGTTGTGTTTATTTTGAGCCGACCTTCCAAGGGGTTTTCTCCAACATCTTTAAGACGACTTCTTCCAGCATGCCGACATGGTCTTGAGGCATACTTTTATATCAATATTTGACCTTCACAAGTGTAATACTTCTTCATATACATGACTCTTTAATTATACATTTATGACAAGATGACAAATCCCTAAAAGACATCAAGGAGAAGTCTTTGACCTACAAATAAAACATCTTGCTCATGAAACCCATGATGCAAGGAATACAATAAATCCATTTTATTTTTCTTTGTCTTCTTTATTTAAATAAAATCATAATTACAAGTCATCATGAAGACCGAACCTAGTTACACTTTTAAGTTTCCAACAATAAGTTGAAAATATGAGTTGAAAACTAGTTTTATTATTTTATTATTTTTTAATCTTTTTACATTTTTACTCGAACAATGGTGAATCATCCCCCATGGTTGACATCATCATCTTGAATCCTATTGGTTCTTATAAAGTTTATTTTGGTTGTACATTTTTCTTAGGAGATGCATTTTAGACCTCTAAATTTCCCTAATGTATAGGCTTCTAGCCAAGGCCAATACATCTTCTGTTGAAAGGAAAACCCACAAGAATTCTTCTCTTATAATAGAATCTTCAAATGACGAATTCCAAGACCTAATACCCTTGACAAAGACCCCTCCAAGATCAAGTCAACCTTTCTTCTTAATGATCTTTCCTTACACAACTTCCAGCAACAAACTTCGACCTTATAGCAATTTCTTTAGCAACATCGACCCCAGCCACATTTTTTGCAATTTCGACCTAGCAGCTTCGACCTTGAGGCAGCTTCACAATTTCAACCTTGTCGCTTCACTTCAATCTAGCAACTTCACTTCGTCCTAGAAGCTTCTTTGCACATGAAAGAGAGAGAGGGACCCAAAAATATTTAATTACAACTTCTTTCTTGAACTTCGCTTGCTCATTAGATTTCTTCTCCTTCTAATCGATTGTAGTATCCGTAAGTGTTCCAAGTCTCAAACTTTGCAGGGAGGCTTGGACAGTAGCATTCCAAAAAACCCAGAAACTGTTTGTGGAAATTCCACTCGGTTCATGACTTGTTAAAATAATTAATTATTTTAATGAAGACCCTAAGTCTAAACTTGGGAAAATGAAATAATTAAAGGGTATTAATAAGTCAGAGTGTGAATCTTCTAGAAAACAAGGATCAAGTCAAGTTTTAATCTTAGCCATTGATTAAACTTCTAATCTGGGTCGTTGGTTCTCCAACGAGAAGATTATAAAAGAGGGCTTGAGGGTCATTTGGAAAGCAAGTCGGGCATACACTCAGTACCCGAAGGAGATCGAATCTAAAGTAAGAGAATTTGATTTCAGTGGGAGAGTTGCAGGGCGAAGGCTTTGTAGAAGAAGAAGGAGGAGGGAGTCAATAGTGATCGAGATCAGGGACAGAGGGAAGCAGTGGGCCACTGGAGGTAGTTTGAGGCTGCAGCACAGAGAACCCATGCAGTTCCTACCCAGACTTACGCAGTCCAGCACTGGGACTGCGCAGAGAAACACTCAGACAGGCACAGGAGCCAACAGAGGCTGATCAAGGTGTTAGAGAATTGTTCGAGAGAACTGGAAATTCAGTCTCAGCTGTTTCAGATTTTATCTGCCTGTATATTTCCTTGTAAAGATATCATTTGTTGAAGAAGTAATAAAACCCTCATCTACTGCACTGGTTTTCCCACATTGGGTTTTTCCAGGGACAATTATCCAAAAATAACTATGTACATGTGATTGATTCTTGTGCTTATGTCCTTGACTGTTTATTTATCAGCATATGTATTTGTGAATGTTGCAGTAATATTTATTTCGATATTTGCTAGAAGATTTCTAAAAAGTAACTTATTGAAATAATAAGTAGGAGGAATAAAACTATCACTGCAACTGTATAGTTTTCAGATTGAAAATTTCACATGGTATCAGAGCCAGGTTTGAGTAACAGGAAGGGAGAATCGACTAGTGAACGAAAGTCTACTGTTGCAACAGCAACGCAGAAGGATTCACGCAGTTCTCCAGGAAGGGAAAGAAGCATGACAGAATAGATAGATCATGATGTCTATGTTTTGGCATCCAGACTTGAGGAAGAGTTTGTTTGCGTATCAAGCACTGCTTCTTCTGATGTCTGGTATATTAATAGTGGAGCCTCTGCTCACATGACTGGAGTATCGGACTGTTTTTCTGACTACCAAGAAGAGCAGATGAATTTCAAAATATCCATGGGTAATAAAGCAAAATGCACTCCTGTTGGGAGAGGTACCATAGTTTTTCAAACTGAGACTGGAAATAGGATTCGGGCCACTAATGTACTGCATGTGCCGAGTTTGGGGATGAACTTGCTCTCAATGTCTCAGCTTCAAAACCAAGGTTATGACATCTACTTTTTTGGCAATAGAGTCTACGACAAATACCCAAGTTGGAAGAAGAAGGCACAAATCAGGGTAAGAAGCAACAAAATTTACAAGTTGCAACTTGAGTCTCCAACACTAGTTGGCAACGTAGATGAAAAGGACCTAAATGAGCTATGGCACAAAAGAATGGGGCATTTGCTTCATGAGGCATTGAGAACTCTCCAGAATATTGTCACAGGCGTTCCAGAGCTGAGCACTAAATGAGATGATGTCTCCAAGAGGTGCGTATTGGGAAAATATGCCAAGGTAGTGTATGAGAGAAGCAACAATAGGGCCAAGGGTGTATTGGACTTGATACACCCAGACATCTGTGGACCGATGTTCACTAGAGCTCTTAGTGGTGGCGAGTACTTCGTCACTTTCATTGATGACCATTCCAGAAAAACCTAGATCTACTTTTTGAAGACCAAGGATGAAGTCTTCACTTGGTTCAAAGAGTTTAAGGCTCTGGTTGAAAATCTGACAGGGAAACGGATCAAGGTATTGCGATTAGATAATGGTGGTGAATACATAGATAAAAAGTTCACTGGATTCTACGCAAGGGAACGCATCAAAAGAGAGTGGACAACTCCATACAATCCAGAGCAAAATGGTATGACAAAAAGGAAAAACAGGACTATTATTGAAGCAACAAGAGCTATGTTGTATGACCAAGACATGCTGAAATTCCTGTGGGCTGAAAGCGTGTAATACAATTGTCTACATTCAGAACGGGACTCCTCACACTGCACTAGTAAAGATCACGTCAGAAAGTGTCTTCACTGGCAATAAGCCTGAAGTGAGTTACTTTAGGATCTTCGGCAGTACAACTTACTGTCATGTGCCCAGTGACAAGAGGAAGAAGTTGGAGATGACTGCAGAAAAAGGGTATTTGGTAGGATACATCGAGAATGCAAAGGCATATCGCATCTACATTTCTGAGAGTAGGAAAGTCATGGTGCGAAGGGATGTAAAGTTCATGGAGGAGGAGGCCTTCAGAAGATCCCGCAAGTTGCCTTCTGCTACGCAGTCTGATGAGGAGCCTTTGGTACAGCCCCAAGAACCAGTAGCAGAAAATTCAGTGGCCTCTCCAAGGCATAGGGATCCAAGGGACGTGTCTCTCGAGGATCTGCAAGAGGGAGAGCCAGTAAATCCACCCACTGCCAGTGGGACAACGAGCAGGGAACTTCAACAGTTTCTGAAGGATGCAAAGGACTTTGTCTGAATCCCCTGAAATGAGAAGAGACAGCAGAAGTAGCCTGAGAGGTATCAAGCCTTGGTTGCTCAAGTCAGAGAACCTTCCAGTTTTCAGGAAGAAGCTAAGCACCAGGTGTGGGTTGATGCTATTGTGGAAGAATACAGTTCCATCATGACGAATGATGTCTGGGAAGTGGTCCCCAAACCTCAGGAGAGATCAGTTGTAGGATCTAGGTGGATCTACAAGATCAAGTATGCTCCAGACAGCAGCATTGAGAAATTTAAAGCCAGGTTTGTGGCTAAGGGGTATGCTCAGAAGCAAGGGATTGACTATGAAGAAACCTTCGCCCCAGTAGCTAGATACACCTCTATCAGATCTATGATATCCCTTGTTGCACAGATGGGATGGGAAATTCACCAGATGGACGTCAAGACAACATTCTTGAACAGGGTGATAGAGGAAAAGGTGTATATAGAGCAACCAGAGGGCTTTGAGACGCATAATCAAAAGACTCATGTGTGTAGATTGAGGAAAGCATTATACGAACTGAAGCAAGCTCCTAGAGCCTGGTATGGTCGAATTGACAACTACCTGCGGAAAATGGGATTCGTCAAGTGTGACGAAGATCCCAATCTCTACTATCTGAGAGTAGGGAGTGAGCCATTGATACTGGTTTTGTATGTAGATGATCTATTTTTGACAGGATCATCAAGGCTCATCACAGACTGCAAGAAGAATTTGGCTGAGGAATTTGACATAAAGGATCTAGGACGGATGCACTATTTTCTGGGGTTCGAGGTTTGGCAGCAGAATGGGGAGATCTTTCTTGGTCAAGGAAGATGCACTACAGAGATTTTGAAGAGAATTCAGATGGACGATTGTTGACCCATGACAACTCCAATGATCACCAACTGGAAGAAAATTGACACATCCGAGGATGATGAGGCTGATCCTACGTTATATAGGCAGCTCATCGGATCTTTGATGTATCTGGTAAATACAAGGCCAGACATTCGTTATGCTGTAAATACCCTTAGTCATTCATGGTAGAACCTAAGAGGGCTTGTTGGGCAGTGGCCAAGCATGTTCTCAGGTACCTTCAAGGAATAGTCGAGCTTGGATTAAAGTACACCCGTAGCAATTATCTCAGGTTGAGTGGTTTCACTAATGCATATTGGGCTGGAAGTTCAGTAGATCGGAAGAGTACTAGTGGGTAATGTTTCAGCCTCGGATCAGGAATGACTTCTTGTTGCAACAGGAAACATAAGTCTGTAGAACTGAGCTTAGCAGAAACAGAGTATATGGCAGCTGACACAGCTTCGTGTGAGGCCATATGGCTTCGGAAACTGTTAGTGAACGTACTCAAGGAGAAAATGGAAGCGATCAGTATCTTATGCGATAATCAGAGTTGCATCAAGCTCTCTGAAAATCCTGTGTTTCATGATCAGTCGAAACATATAGACATCAGGTGTCACTTCATCAGGGACAAAGTACAACGTGGAGCTGTTCAGTTGCATTACACTCCAACAGGAGAACAAGTGGCAAACATCCTCACAAAAGCTCTAGGGAAGACTAAGTTTGCCTACTTCAGAGAGAAGATGGGGATGATCAAGAATCCCTTCCAGTAGCAGGAATGGATAGGATCTGTATTCACAAGGGGGTTGTTGTACAGATGCAGCAATGACAGTGGCAGTGTCAAAGGTAGTAGTACAGAGGACAGCAGCGCAACAAATGAGGGACAATGTCCAGAGATCAATAGCGCAAAGGGTGCTTCAAAAGCAGAGCATCATGCAACAGGCATATTGTTGGAACACCTTCCTTGCTAAGAGGGAGTGTTGATTTTTCTAGCATCCGGAAGTGTTCCAAGTTTCAAACTTTGCAGGGAGGCTTGGACAGCAGCATTCCAAAGAACCCAAAAACCGTTTGTGGAAATTCCACTTGGTTCATGACTTATTAAAATAATTAATTATTTTAAAGAAGACAAATAATTAAAGGGAATTAATAAGTCAGAGTGTGAATCTTTTAGAAAACCAGGATCAAGTCAAGTTTTAATCTTAGCCATTGATTAAACTTCTAATCTGGGTCGTTGGTCCTCCAACAAGAAGATTATAAAAGAGGGCTTGAGGGTCATTTGAAAAACAAGTTGGGCATACACTCAGTACCCGAAGGAGATCGAATCTCAAGTAAGAGAATTCGATTTCAGTGGAAGAGGGCGAAGGGTTTGCAGAAGCAGAAGGAGAAGGGAGTGAGTAGTGATCGAGATCAGGGAGAGAGGGTAGCAGTGGGCCACTGGAGGCAGCTTGAGGCTGTAGCTCAGAGAACCCACGCAGAGTTATGCAGTCCAGCACTGGGACTGTGCAGAGAAACACGCAGACAGGCACAAGAGCTAGCAGGGTTGGTCAAGGTGTCAGAGAATTGTCCAAGGGAGGCAGAAATTCAGTCTCAGCTATTTTAGATTTTATCTGCCATTATATTTCCTTGTAAAGATATCATTTGTTGAAGAATTAATAAAACCCTCATCTGCTGCACCGATTTTCCCACATTGAGTTTTTCCGGGGACAATTGTCCAAAAATAACTGTATACATGTGATTGATTTTGGTGCTCATGTCCTTTACTATTTATTTCTCTGCATATGTATTTGTGAATGTTGCAGTAGTATTTATTTCGATATTTACCAGAAGATTTTTGAAAAATAACTTATTGAAATAATAAGTAGGAGGAATAAATCTATCACTGCAACTGTATAGTTTTCAAATTGAAAATTTCACTCGAACTGCTTCTCTTTCTTGAATGAATGTCTTGGATGATTGCTTCAAATAAGGTCGAATGCCTCTTATATATAGGCTTCCCAGGGGTATGAATTGCCTTCATGAGGCCAACTTGATCTCATGTAGGCTCACATGATCTTGGAGGGTATTTTGACACAATTTTGACTGAAATAAATTATTTTGACTTGTTACAAGATGCCCAATGGGGTCTTTTATATATGACAATGACTCTATTGACTTCTTGACTCTATTACAAACCCTAGAAGGACACAATGGGTGCTTGACCTATAAATAAATTGACCTTGAACATGAAACCTTGCTACAAAATAACAATAATAAATTATGAAGACCAAACCTAGTTACATATTTCAACATGTAAACATATCCACGACAATTTTGCTAAGAGCATATTTCATTCAATTTGATAGACTTTGGATGAGATGATTTGTCAACAATAGATCTCATTACAAAATATCTTCTTCAATTTTATTTTACCACAAATTTATGTTAAACAAAACCTAATATCTCATCCTAAAATTAATTGTAAGTATAGCTTTTGGAATATGGATACACACCTCATAATTTTTGTAGCTTATAAGCATAAATGGCTCTGGCTCTTGAACTGCTCCATTCTCTTCCAAGATCCTTGACATGTCCTAAATAGACCAAAGAAACACATCATTGTAAATAAAATTAAAATTAGTC
This sequence comes from Pinus albicaulis, assembly GCA_034641835.2. Classification (NCBI taxonomy): domain Eukaryota; kingdom Viridiplantae; phylum Streptophyta; class Pinopsida; order Pinales; family Pinaceae; genus Pinus; species Pinus albicaulis. Next base: position 681,159,570 of record CM076580.1, on the reverse strand, counting down.
TTTTTTATTGTTCAAGCCTTTATATTTCAACCAATTATTTTACCTTTTGAAGCATCTGTTTTTTGGTTTTTCTTGGAAAAAAAGAATTTGAAAGCAATATCAAAACTAATGTTTATATAAGTCAAAATCTAATTACTATTTGAGCTGAATTAAACAAATAACAGATGTAAACCTGCATATTAGGAAAATCAAACTCATTATATACAAATCTCCACCTTCAAGGATGATAAAAATATTATAACCCTTCAATTATCACAGAATATATTATATATAACTACAATGAATACTCCTATCTTGTGCTATCTTGGAATAGCTTCTAAGACTATAAAATCTCCTCCCCTTCCCTTTCCCATAACTATTTGGTCATGTTATTGTTGACAGTTACTAGATAACCTATTTCATTACATATGTTAATCGTTTGCTCTCCATTATATGGCTTAAAAATTTGTATGTTTCTTAATTGATAGAAAATAGATTATAGATGGTTGATGTTCGAATGATTAATCATTAATATACTATGGATACCATTTCTATTTTCATTGATATACAAATATACACATTTCCATATATTCTGCAACTAATTTAGCATTCTATATGCTTTTTTTAATATATATATATATATATATATGGCCCTAGGACACTCTGCTCCAAAGGATTTTTGCAAAATGACACTGCTTATGCTGATGCTCTAAAAAATGCTCCTACTTTGTGCCACTTGATCGAGACTTCCTAAATGAGGTTTCACCAATCAAGAAAATGGTTCCGTGCACCTCAAAAGGTCCTTACCCACTAAAATGTACAATGAAAAGAAAGGGAAACTAAACAAGTTATATGAGCAGCCTTAAGATGCATTATGGATCATTATCAAGGCCAACACATTAATGTTTTGAGGGTTTTCAGAGAAATGTTTTTAGATCTGAGGCAGATCTAGGCCCTAGAGGGTAAGATCTGATCTCAAGATCAGAATTTTGCAGGGATATCCAAGTTAAATTTTATTTTCTAAGTATATTAGGTGAAAAATTTAGTTGTTGGACAGAAGGAAAATTTTGAAAATTCATTATGCACCAGTTGTGCCTGGGTTTTCTCTGCTGCTCACTTTTTTCTGCGTTTTCATCTCTTCCCTCACGCCGCTATTTCTCCTCTCTACATTTTCTTTATCCCCATCACCCTCGATTTCATTTCCCGTCCTCCCTTTCTCATTTTCTTGCATGCTGCCTAAGCTCCCATTGTTGTCTTCTTCCATTTGCTGCGTCTAGCCCACTATCAAGCTTCTTCGTTTTTTTTCTCAGCCCTCGACCCTATCGCATTTCTCCTGCCTGCGGCTCCATTCCTCTCTCGTAGTTGGCTCCTTCAACTGTCTCTTCCCTAGCTGCCTCCCTCTTCTTTCACATTCCCCTTCAAGCTGCCTCTATCGGCCCACCCTTTCTTCTTCGCCCTCGCAACGTCTTTTTGCACGTTTTCCCTCACGCTGCATCCCCTCCGCGTCCAACTCTTTGTCCGTTGCCAAGCTCCTTCACGCATTCCTCCTCTTGCTCCTTTTTCGACCTGCATAACAAACCTAACGCACACCAAAAAATCAAAAAACAATAACATCAACATAACATTCACGCATCATTTTTTATGAGTTTCAATTTCATTTTAATTTTTTTAGGTTTGAACTTTTTGATATTTAAAATTTTAAACGTTTAAGTTTGTATAAAGGTTTTTTATTAACATTTCAAATTTTGAATTTTTTTAGCTTTTAACTTTATTAAAATTTCAAAAAAACAAATTTTAATCCCACCTTTAAAAAATTAAAAAATCAAAGAATTTTTTTTTTGAACTTTAGTATCTACTTTAATTTTTAATCCTTTTTTTGTATATAAATTTTGGAATTTCAATTTGGGGTTTTGATCTATTTAGATCCTTTAAGCTTGCGAAGATATTTAATTGTGGAGAAATTTCCATAGTTACACAATTTAATTTTTTAAGTTTAACTATAGAAGAAATACAAAATTAATTTTTGGATTCACATTTTTTGAATATCGTTTAATCCATAAAGTGCTTGACAAAGTGTTTATTTAGCATTAAAATTTCATGGTATATCTTAATGAATAATTACTGAGATTTACTGAGATTTAAGTGCTAGTTAATCTTACATGCTTCAGTTGGGTTTGATAATCATTGGCATCTGAATTTTTAAACGTTTTATATCAATTAAAATCGCATATCGTGTATTTAAATATTGGATATTTATTGGATATTTGCTTTCAAGTAATCGATATCTGATTTTGAGAGCTCTATTGTAGATCTGTATATCTTTTAATTGAATAATCTTTTGGCATATTCATAATTGACACTCTCGCTTAAGTGCTTAGTGGTTAGATCAGATTATTTGTAATCTAAGAGCTTTTAACATCACCTCTCATTTTCGAAGCTTGCTTCATCTCGCTCCTTCAAATCGTTTTCCTTGCATTCTACATTCCAAGTTAACATTGCATAGCAACAGTTTCTCATCAAGTACTTGGTCTTAAATTCTTAGCAAAATAGTTGACTCCATATGGCACTGGTATCAATCATTCAAATTCAATCGAATCCTTTAATCTTGCTACATCTTTTATGAGTATTTGGTCATTTAATTGTGTCTCCCGAACTGGTTGGTTCCCAACTGGTTCTCTTTCATTCCATTTCCATAGGGTCTACCCCCCCTTAGTCTGCTATAAGGAGACAACTTAAACAGAGAGATTGGGGATTAGGGTCACAACCCCCGATTTGAGTCGTTGTCGTGGTGCTTAGACATTCTGTGGGACAACATTTTTTGGCGTTGTTGCCAAGGATAGAGTTTTTTTGTCCTTCGTTTCAACGACATTTTATAATCTTCTAATATTTTTTTGCCACTCATTAACCCATCATACGACATAAAATTTTCTAGTGTCATTTCATCTCTTCATCATTTCATCATCGTATCTTTCGTCATATCACTAATCCTTTCATCTTCTCTTGCACCTTTAGCACCTGAACATTTCGGTTGGTTTCATGTTTGGGTGGCGACTCCACTTATTCATCTATTTACTCCCAGAAAAGAATCCCTCCCTGATATCCATCTACTTCTCTCGACTAACTTTTCGGTTTTAGAATTAGATTCATGTTCAAGTGGCGACTCCATTTCTTTCATTTCTTACAAGAATTCCTGCTAAGAAGCTCGCTTCTTGTGGACCTCTTGACTATTCTTGAACAAGGATCTCTTTCTCTAACATCCACTTAGCCTTTAAGCAAGTCATCATGGCTGATACCCTTCACGACATGCCGGAAGAGGCCATTCCTAAATTTCCTTTGTTCTCAGGTGGTGATTCAGCCACTGCTCGAAAGCATCTATTGATAGTTACTCATATAATAAATAGCTATTGCCGTCCTTCACAATATAATCATGAAGATGTCAAGATACGTCTCTTTGGCTATTCCTTAAAAGGCGATGCTATCAATTGGTTTCGAAATTGTCCTTGGGAATATTTTTATTATTTACAACACATTGTCAATGTTTTTAAAGATAAATATATAAAACAAGGTGGCTCGCCTTGTGCTCCCAGTACTATGCAAAATAATGAAAGTGATCTTGTAGAGAAATCAACTATCAACAGGAGATTTCAAGAAAATTCTCAGGATGAATCCACTTGTACCACAACAACACAAATCCATGTTAGTGGTGAAGCAGAAACAAGTTGTCAAATCATTGTTGACAATGATAAGCATCTTGTTAACGAATTGATTCAGATGGTTAATGATATACAACTAAATCAAGCTCATGTAATCAAGAATATGGAGGCCAACCAGGCTCAATTCATTAAGATTATGGAACTTAATCAAGAAAAATTAACAGCAGATCACGCCAAGGAAATTGGTTCTATGCAAAGCAAGTTATTGGCCTTAGAAGAAAAACATATCGAGGAAATGACGAAAATGGAATTTAATTAGTCCAAACAAATGATTGCCATGAAAGAAAGACATGATGAAGAAATGGTCATCATGGAATTTGATCACGCAATCATTTAGCTATCATGCAAGAAAATCATAAGAAAGAGATAAACTATATGCAAAATTGCTTCATAAGCATGAAAGTGAAGAATGATAAAATTATAACCGACATGGAAGTTGATCAAAAATCTCTTCAGAATAGATTATTGGGCATAGAGAAAAAACAAGCACCGTATGTTATAAATATGGAAGAAATGGATACCATCGAAAATAGATTGAAGATAATGGAAGTTAATCATTCTAATCAGATGTCCATTATTCAGAAACATATGATTGCGATGGAAGCAAAGCACACTCGAGAAATGAAAACTATGGAGGCAAATCATATCACTCTGCAAGACAGATTCATGAAAATTGAGCTAAATCAAGCGAAATTAATATTAAGACATGCCAGAGAAATAAGTTCCATGCATAATAGGTTAGAAGAAAGGAAATCACAAGTACAAAAGTTTCAGCCTAATCCAGAAGATAGATGGTAGAAAATCAAAGAGCTTTTGAGAAATCATAACTCTCCCAATCCATTACAGTAGGTCCTATCTTGTTGTCAATATCCTAAGAAAGTGTCTGGCCCCATTAATGAAGATTTAGTTGAAGATGACATGATCAGAGAAGAAATTGAAAAGGATCTAGAACAGATGCAGAATGAAGAGAGGCATGTCACACATATCTTGTTTAATTCGTCTGAAAGTTCACAAGCACAATGTTCTACATCATCAACAATATAGTTTGCCACGAAGAAAAGCCTGAAGCGAAAAAGAAAAAGAATAAGGAAATGTTTTGATACATCTAATGGTCATGAGAAGCTCGATTTTCGAATAATACAAAGTCCTACCATATGCAAGATTGCAGATGGCACATCCAAAAAACAATGCAAGACTTGCCTGAAAGAAAGCAGATGCTCAGTATGCACTATATTGAACACATCTGATGCCACAGGGCATCCTTTGTATTGTATCTCTAACCTTACACCTTGTCCTTTCAGCGTTTCATTTGTATTTAGAGTAGATTTACATTTCATGTTAGTAGAATAGTCAATAAATGAAGAGCTTTTATTTTCATGTGCTAAATGTTATATGATGAATTTTGGATGGATGCTACTTATATAATCTTGTGTATTGATGTAGATTATGGATTCTCACATTCCTCCAATGAAGCAAAGTGTCCCCAAGTAGAGCCAGACGTTGACCACTCTATGTCAACAACCTGATAGCAATACACCCTTTTTTTTGCAAAAGGGAGTGTTAGTGCCGTTCAGCTTTCATCATGCAGCCGATAGTTTTGTAAAATATGTAAACCCATTCTGCATATTTATAATGTAAACGATCTTAGTAAGACCATCATGTATATAACAGCTTGGGTAAGCCTAGAATTTTGGTGACAATTTCTATCTTAGGAGGTTTTTCGTCTCACTAATTCATCTGTGTCTCTAGACACAAATGATCGGCAGAGCTTTTCCCCTCCAGCCTCACCCCAAAGCTAGGGTGGATTTTGTCATCAAGATACTAAGTGAGTCCTACTGTTTTTTATTGAGTCTTTGTAAAAGTAATCTGGGAATGATCCTAGCTAAGTGGCTAGATCATTTTATTACAGATTGTTGGGTCCACTAGATCATATTTTGAGTCACAGAATTGGGTAGATTATTAAGAGTCTCTGTTACGAACGGATATTCCCCTCATGGTTTAATGCTTTAATCTTATGTAAAGAGCGTTAGAAAAATAATTAATCCCCTCATGAGTCAATTAATTAAATTTTCTGGCTAAATTAAATTAAAAATCCTACGCTAGAAATTTAATTAATTTCATGTCCTAGGTAAAATTAAATTTCTCAAAGGAAAAATTCGTGGCTACCTAAAAAATAAATTTTTAAAGGTCCCAAGCCAAGGGAATATTGAAAATTTTGAGAAATTTTGGACACTTGGGCCTTGGTAGTTAAGTCAAAGTCAATTTTTTGAGGTAATTAGCTCAATTATTTTTGAGTTAATTAAAAATGAATTAATTGAAAAATTCGAAATTCCTCAAAAAATAATAATTTCGACGAACGAGATTAAAAGATAACCCAATCCTTTTCGAGGGTCGAGATTACTTTGACGGGGATTAAACAAACTAGCCGTTGGAGATTTTACCTATAAATTAGAGGTCAGTGTCAGTTTGATTTTTTCATCCGATCTTTTGATCGTGTACTAGCTCTTGAAGATCTCCTGTAATACTTTCTGGAATAATATAAACAAAGTCTTTGGGGTTTTATTTGATGGTCTTGTTCTTCTTCAACATTTTATGGTAAACTTGTTCTTTATATTCTGCTGCTGATTATTTCAATGAATTGTTGATTAATGGATCTTCTAAAGTAATCTATAGCACAGGTATCTTTCTTAGGTTACTGGATTTAGGGTAAGAATATTAATTGGATTGAGTTAGCAGGTATCTCTAACTCTTGAAAGTTTTATTTTTATCTTATTTCTCTATTGGTTTAACAGTTTAGCCTTAAGTGTGCAGAAATCTCTCGGATTTACAATTGAGTGTTTAGGGAGGTCCTCGGTTGGACTAGCTGAATCCCAAGGAAATAAAATCTGAAAATTCCTCTGGATCTAATTCCCCGAGCTTATCTTGAATTCTATTTTTGCAAGGTTTTTCTAGGGGTTGTGCTTAAATTAAAAACTTATCTTAATTTTTATCAAATTTAAAGTTAGATCGGGTTAGTAAGAGCCTTAGATCTTCAGATCTCGGAGCGAAGTCAAAATTACACTCCTCAGGTCTAATAGATTTGCAACTCTTGTGCATAGATCCAATGTTGCAGGAAACGCCCCCCCCCCGGCTCCAAGGCAGGAATCGCGTCCCGTACGGAACCGTACGGGATCCGTACCCGGAACCGCGGTTCCTAAAAAAATTTACGATTCCTGCCAAATCGGATCCGTACGCAGGGAATCGTGGTTCCGTACAGCGGATCCGCGGTTCGTACGGCGGATCGCTGTACGGGACCGCCGCGGTTCCGGTACGGATCCGTACGGATCGCGAACGGTTCCGTACAGTGCCGTACGGATCCGACTAATGTAGGTAAGAAAAATGATTTTTTTGATTTTTTTTTAAAATTTTTGTCTTTGGTTGGGTTAGTAGGTGAGTTAGTGCTGAGTTAGGGATAGGAGGAAAAAAATATAAGCTCTCTTTTACCTCCTTAAATATTTCTTAGATGCTCCCTCATGGTAATGTTAAATTCTTAAAGTAAAAGTGACATTCTCATTTATTTTTCATTTTCATCCTTTTACTTAAATTTTTAACATTACCATGAAATGACTCAGGATGTTTGAGAGTGGTTCCAGCCTGATCGGACTTCATATGGAGAAAATAGAATTTCATATCCTCTTCCAAATTCAACAGACTTAACAGTTTTCAGGAATTCAGGATCAGTGGTATGGTGGCATGTCATTAGATTATATCATGTATGAGGGTATGTGATTAGCATTTAATCAAGAGCACCAAGCCCTATATGTACCCTAGTGTTGGTGGTGTTAATTGTTGAACTCCTTTGTCATGTCGTTAGCAAAAATTACATTTCAATCAAGTCAAAATAATCGATCAAGCATGTTAAGTTCTTTCTACCATTTTTTAAGGCTTGCATTAGGGTTTGATCAAAATTGGGCAATTTTGACTAATGTCCCTAGATAATCGAGGTAGAGGCAAAGGCTAGATAAGAGGAGAAAAATCTATATTATAGATTGTTGATGCATCTATTCTAAATGGTTGATGCTCAAATAATTAATCATTAATGTACAATGGATGTCATATGATATATCTATCTTGATTTATGTACAAATATGCATGCTTCCATGTCTTCTACAATTAATTTGGTATTTTGGATATTTTTTTAATATAAATGCAAAAAAATAAAAATAAAAATATATATATATGTTAGACGCTTCCGAGACGCTTCGCTTCCTAGATTTTTTGGAAATGACGCTTCCGCGTCCCCGCTTCCAAAAAACGTCCCCGCTTCGTCCCCGCTTCGTGCAACATTGCATAGATCTATAAATACATTGTATAGATCTGTAATTTTATAATGTAAATATTTAGCTTTTTTTTTTTTTTTGATTTCTAGCTCGAAGTTTCAATTTTCAATTTTGTAAAGTTGTTTGGTATCTGGGTTTTCTTGTTTTTGGTTTGTGCAGGTGATCTTTGAGGGTTTTCAGAGAAATGTTTTTAGATCTGAAACAGATCTAAGCCCTAGAGGGTAAGATTTGATCTCAAGATCAAAATTTGCAGGGATATCCAAGTCAAATTTTATTTTCTGAGTTTATTGGGTGAAATATTTAATTGTTGGACAGAAGGAAAATTTTGAAAAAAAAATTATGCACCAGTTGTGCCTGCGTTTTCGCGGCTGCTCCCTCTCTGTTGCGTTTTCATCTCTTCCCTCACACCACTATTTGTCCTCTCTGCATTTTCTTTATCCGCATCTCCCTCGATTACGTTTCCCGTCCTACCTTTCTCATTTTGTTGCACGCTGCCTAAGCTCCCATCGTTGTCTTCTTCTATCTGCTGCGTTTAGCCCAGCCTCGAGCTTCTTCTTTTTTTTTCTCAACCCTCGACTCTCTCGCATTTCTCCTACCTACAACTCCACTACTCTCCCGCAGTCGACTCCTTCGACTGTCTCTTCCCTTGCTTTCGTCCTCTTCCTTCAGATTCCCCTTCACGCTGCCTCCGTTGGTCCACCCTTTCTTCTCCACCCTCGCATCGTCTTTATGCACGTTTTCCCTCATGCTGCATCCCCTCTGCATCCATCTCCCTGTCTGTTGCCAAGCTCCTAACGCATTCCTCTCCTGCTCCTTTTTCGACCTGCATAACAAACCTAAAGCACACCAAAACATTAAAAAAACAATAACATTAACATAACATTCATGCATCATTTTTTTATGAGTTTCGATTTCATTTTAGTTTTTTTAGGTTTGAACTTTTTGATATTTAAAATTTTTAACATTTAAATTTGTATAAAGTTTTTTTTATTAACATTTCAAATTTTGATTTTTTTTTAGCTTTTAACCTTTTAAAAATTTCAAAAAAAACTAATTTTAATCCTAACTTTAAAAAATTAAAAGATCGAAGATTTATTTTTTTTAACTTTAGTCTATAGTTTAATTTTTAGTCCTTTTTTTTCTATATAAATTTTGGAATTTCAATTTGGGGTTTTGATCTATTTAGATGCTTTAAGCTTGCGAAGATATTTAATTGTGGAGAAATTTCTATAGTTGACGCAATTTAATTTTTTAAATTAACTTTAGGAGAAATAGATTTTTTTGAATATTGTTTAATCCACAAAGTGCTTGACAAAGTGCTTCAGTTGGGTTTGATAATCAATGGCATCTGAATTTTTAAACGTTTTATATCGATTAAAATCGCATATCATGTAATTAAATATTGGATATTTATTGGATATTTGCTTTCAAGTGTGTGTGATCGATATCTAATTTTGAGAGCTCTATTGTGGATCTGTATATCTTTTAATTGAGTAATCTTTTGGCATATTCATAATTGATATTCTCGCTTAAGTGCTTAGTGATTAGATCAAATTATTTATAATCTAAGTGCTTTAGTGCTTTTAACATCACCTCTCAACTTCAAAGCTTGCTTCTGTCGAGATTTTGTATATTTGGGGTAGCATCAGTTGTGCTCTAACTCCCAAATTTTGTAGAGGGACTAAAGTACACTTGATCTACAAGACCCAGAAATGGATTTAAGAAATTTCAAGTTGTGTTCAAGTTATTCAAATAATTAATTATTTTTAATGGATTTCATAAGTTTAACTTAGGAAAATAAAATAATTAAAGTGAATTAATTAACACATGTGCTGAAATTGTCTTAAGTCACATGGATCAAGCAGTCTTTTAATCTCAGGCATTGATGGACGATTTAATCTCGGTCATTGAAGGATTCAACGAAAAAGTATAAGAAAAAGGCTTGAGGGTTAGTTGAAGACACAATTTTAATTTTTGGTAGAACTGAGGAATAGATCGGGAATTCTAGGGCGGGTTTGCTAAGAATTTCTAGAGGAATTTCTTGCAGTGAAGGGTAGTATTGGCCAAGGGAATGTTCTGATTCCAGGGCCAAGAGACAACAAAAGGCAAGAGGAGCAGCCACAAGGACAGCGCAGAGGGGCTTCAAAGCCACGCAATCCAGCAGGGACAGCGCAGAGGCAACTCAGGCCATGCAGGGCTGACGCTGGCCTAGCATAGGCAGTGCAGGGGCAGCGTAGACCCTCCAAGGGTGACGCAGGCCCTCCTAGGGCCACACAAAGGCTGACACAGGCCATATAGGGCAATGCTAGGACTTCAAAAGCTACACTGAGGATTTCTAGGGTCAGATCCAGGCTGAGTCCTGTAAATCTTGTTTGAGGGTGTGGATCAGTCAGATATATGGCACTAGATCTTCAAGTTAGCTACGGATTTGATATCTTTTATTCTCTATCGGGTTTTCCAAGGTTGGAACCTAGATTTGTTGTACTTAGAACTACTTAATAATAAACCCTTATATCTGCTGAACCGGTTTTCCCGCATTGGGTTTTTCCGGGGACTTATGTCCAAAAATTCATGTGTCACTTTGTTGCATGAGTGAATTATTCTGTAAATGATCTGCATGTGTAGGTTGTAGTCGTGTTTATTTTCGGTATTTTCTAAATCTAATTTCTGGAAATAACTCGTATAAATTAAATCAAGTAGGAAGAGATAAACCAATACATTTGTAGTAGAATTTTCACATGGTATCAGAGCGATAGCAGATCAAGCTGAATCTCCAGCAATTAGCTGAAGAAATATTTTTTCTGCAGGGTTGTAGAAGAAGCAGTGAATCCGGAAAGGACATCTTGACAACAAGGGAAAGAAGATCCAGAAGACAGCACTGAAGCTGTAGAAGGCCTCTAGGTTTACGCAAACCCTTCCTAGGGCAGCGTAAGGACTGCGTAACCCAGTCTAGGGTTTTGCAGTCCACTTCTGAGCAGCGTTGGGACTGTGCTGGGCTAGCCAGGAGGACGTTGTCCAGTCACTTCTCTTGTTTCAGAAATTTTTGCCAAGGTCCGGAGGCAGTGCTTCAGATCTTCAGCAGTGCTGGTCGGGTAGAGATTCTGGAGGTGCAGAATTGTGCCTAGCTAAGGCAACAAAGGCGGGAGGAAGACAATCATTCAACAGATATGAGCCAAACAGATTTGAGATTCGATCAGGAGGATCAGAGGATACTGTCCGTTTGAGTTTTTCTGGAAGATTTCCAGGAGGGAAGTCAGTTTTCAGCAGAAGCAACTACTAGAGGGTTTCTAGTCACCAAGAAACCCAAATCCAGAGGGAGAAGTACAGTTTCTTTCAGATCTGAGCAAAGATGGCTCCATATGGATTGAGATATCAAGATAGATTGGATGGCATGTCCAACTATGTTATCTAGAAAAACCAGAATCCTCTCATTTATGAATGAGTATGGTCTCAAAGATCATGTAGAGAAGACACTTGAAGTACCAACTGGTGCAGATCCACTCAAGAAGTATGAAGAAATTCAAGTGTGGACGAAGCGATTGATCATAGATGGAATCAAGGACCATGTGATTCCTCATGTTACTGGTAAGAATACAACACATGACATGTGGTCAGCTTTGGAAGTGATGTACCAAGGAGGTTATGTGCAAAAAAGAATGTTACTTGAGAATCAGATGCGGAAGTTCCAAATAATGAAAGGTGAAGAGATAGATCCATTCCTATTCAGACTTCAAGCTATCAGTGACCAGTTGATTGACATGGGTGCTAATCCAAATGAAGGGCTCCTAGTGAGGACGGCCCTGAATGTTGTCTCTGAAGAATGGGAAACGTTTGTCCAGAGCATTCTAGGAAGGGCAGCGTTACCATCATGGGAAGATACATGGGCTATTCTCCGCCAAAAGTAGATCAGGAGGATCACCAAGAAGCAGAGTATCAGTGGAGGAAGCGAAACAACCAGAGTGAAGAAATAAGAGGAGAATGCAGAAGAAGAAGGACCTCTCCAAGGTCCAGTGCTTTAACTATGGTGATCTTGGTCATTTCGCCAACATTTGTCCTAAGAAGAAGGGCAAAGAAGCTTCTGATTCCAAGGCTGCAGCAACAAATGATGATGGCTCTGATGATGATGCAGCCATGAGTGCTCATGCACCTCGAGAGAAGAGGTGGGGTGACATGGATACCTAAAATATCCATAGATAAACTGGCGGGAACTTTGAGTCAGCCCTACTCTTGGATCACATACGAGCTATGGGAGCCTGAAGACGGTAGCGGGATGAGTCGGGAGATGGTTGCAGAGGACCACATTGAAGAGCAAGAGGGAGCTGAAGAGCTGATGAGTGAGCAACGTGATGTAGAGGCAGCAACAACGTGGAGGCAGTAGCGTAGAGAGGCTGACGGGACTTTAGCAGCGTAGAGAAGTTGGGCAGAAGTCTTTCAGTTGCTTACTTCTCAACAACTAAGTTGCAGTGCAGTAGCTAGCAGTGGCAGAGCTATGGACAGCATGATGCAACAATTTGAGAGGGAGTTGCAGTACAGATGTCGCAGTGTCAATGGCAGTGGCATGGGCAGCCGTACAGAGAGCAGTAGTCCAGTAGATGGAGGGCAGCAGGCCAAGCATCAACAGCACAGATCCAGTACTCAAGATCTTGTGATACATGGTGTGATGTATTACTAGAGCACACTCTTGATGCTAAGAGGCAGTGTTGAGATTTTGTGTATTTGGGGTAACATCAGTTGTGCTCTAGCTCCCAAATTTTGTGGAGGGACTAGAGTACACTTGATCTACAAGACCCAGAAATGGACTTGAGAAATTTCAAGTTGTGTTCAAGTTATTTAAATAATTAATTAATTTTAATGGATTTCCTAAGTCTAACTTAGGAAAATAAAATAATTAAAGTGAATTAATTAACACGTGCTGAAATTGTCTTAAGTCACATGGATCAAGTAGTGTTTTAATCTCAGCCGTTGATGGATGATTTAATTTTGGTCGTTGAAGGATTCAACGAAAAAGTATAAGAGAAAGGCTTGAGGGTCAGTTGAAGACACACAATTTTGGTAGAACTGAGGAATAGATATGGAATTCTAGGGCGGGTTTGCTAAGAATTTCCAGAGGAATTTCCTGCAATGAGGGGTAGTATTGGCCAAGGGAATGTTCTGATTCCAGGGCCAAGAGACAACAAGAGGCAAGAGGAGCAGCCACAAGGACAGTGCAGAGGGGCTTTTGAGCCACCCAGTCCAACAGAGACAACGCAGAGGCAACTAGGGCCACACAAGGCTGACTCTAGCCTAGCAGAGGCAATGCAGGGGCAGCGTAGACCCTCCAAGGGTGACACAGGCCCTCCTAGGGCAACACAGAGGCTGACGCAGGCCATCTAGGGAAACATTGGGGCTTCAGAAGTTGCGCTGAGGGTTTCTACGGTCAGATCTGAGCTGAGTCCTGTAAATCCCGTTTGAGGGTGTGGATCAGTCAGATATTTGGCACTAGATCTTCAGGTCAGTTGCAGATTTGATATCTTTTATTCTCTGTTGGGTTTTCCAAGGTTGGAACCCAGATTTGGTGTACTCAGAACTACTTAATAATAAACTCTCATATCTGCTAAACCAACTTTCCCACTTTGGGCTTTTCCGGGGACTTATGTCCAAAAATCCATGTGTCACTTTGTTGCATGAGTGAATTATTCAGTAAATGATATGCATGTGTAGGCTATAGTTGTGTTTATTTTCGGTATTTTCTGAATCTAATTTCTGGAAATAACTTGTATAAATTAAATCAAGTAGGAAGAAATAAACCAATACATTGCAGTACAATTTTCACAACTCCATCTCGCTCCTTCAAATTGTTTTCCTTGCATTCTACATTCTAAGTTAACATTGCATAGCAGCAGTTTCTCATCAAGTACTTGGTCCTAAATTCTTAGCAAGATAGTTGACTCCAAAAGGCACTAGTATCAGTCATTCAAATTCAATTGAATCCTTTAATCTTGCTACATCTTTTACAAGTATTTGGTCGTTTAACTATGTCTCCTGAACTGGTTAGTTCTCAACTAGTTCTCCTTCATTCCATTTCCATAGGGTCTACCCCCATTAGTCTGCTATAAGTAGACAACTTAAACAAACAGATTGGGAATCAGGGTGATAGCCCCCGATCTAAGACAACATTTTCTAATCTTCTAATCCTTTTTCGCCATTCATTAACCCATCACACGGCATAACATTTAATGGCGTCATTTCATCTCTTCATCGTTTCATCATCGTATCTTTTGACATATCACTAATCCTTTTATCTTCTCTTGCACCTTTAGCACCTGGATATTTTGGTTGGTTTCTTGTTTGGGAGGAGACTTCACTTTCCATCTATTTACTCCCAAACAAGAATCCCTCTACTTTTCTCGACTAACTTTTCAGTTTTAGAATTAGATTCATGTTCAAGTGGTGACTCCATTTCTTTCATTTCTTACAAGAATTCCTGCTAAGAAGCTTGCTTCTTCTGGACCTCTTAACTATTCTTGAACAAGGATCTCTTTCTCTAAAATCCACTTAGCCTTTAAGCAAGTCATCATGGATGATACCCTTCATGACATGCCGGGAGGCCATTCCTAAATTGCCTTTGTTCTCAAGTGGTGATTCAGCCACTGCTCAAAAGCATCTATTGACAATTACTCATATAATAAATAACTATTGTCGTTCTTCTAAATATAATCATGAAGCTGTCAAGATACGTCTCTTTGGCTATTCCTTAAAAGGTGATGCTATCGATTGGTTTAGAAATTGTCCTTAGGGGTATTTTTATTATTTACAGCACATCATCAATGTTTTTAAAGATAAATATATAAAACAAGGTGGCTCGCCTTGTGCTCCCAATACTATGCAAAATTATGAAAGTGATCTTGTAGAGAACTCAACTATCAAAAGGAGATTTCAAGACAACTCTCCGGATGAATCCACTTGTACCACGACAACACAAATCCATGATAGTGGTGAAGCAAAAACAAGTTGTCAAATCAGTGTTGACAACGATAAGCATCTTGTTAACGAATTGATTTAGGTGGTTAATGATATACAACTAAATCAAGCTCAGGTAATCAAGAATATGGAGGCCAACCAGGTTCAATTCATTAAGATTATGGAACTTAATCAAGAAAAATTAACAGCAGATCACGCCAAGGAAATTGTTTCTATGCAGAGCGGGTTATTGGCCTTAGAGGAAAAACATATAGAGGAAATGACGAAAATGGAATTTAATCAGTCCAAACAAATGATTGCCATGGAAGAAAGACATGATGAAGAAATGGCCATCATGGAATTTGATCACAACAATTAGTTAGCCATCGTGCAAGCAAATCATAAGAAAGAGATAAACTATATGCAAAATTGCTTCATGGACATGAAAGTGAAAAATGATAAAATTATAACCGATATGGAAGTTGATCAAAAATCTCTTCAAAATAGATTATTGGCCATAAAGAAAAAACAAGCACCATATGTTATAAATATAGAAGAAATGGATACCATCGAAAATAGATTAAAGGTAATGGAATTTAATCATTCAAATCAGATGTCCATTATTCAAAAACATATGATTGCGATGGAAGAAAAGCACACTCGAGAAATGAAAACGATGGAGGCAAATCATATCACTCTGCAAGACCGATTCGTGAAAACTGAGCTCAATCAACCAAAATTAATATTAAGGCGTGTCAAAGAAATGAGTTCCATACATAAGAGGTTAGAAGAAAGGAAATCACAAGTACAAAAGTTTTAGCCTAATCCAGAAGATAGATGGCAGAAAATCAAAGAGCTTTCGACAGATCATAACTCTCCCAATCCATTAAAGCATGTCATGTCTTGTTTTGAATATCCTACGAAAGTGGTTGGCCCCACTAATGAAAATTTAGTTGAGGATGACATGATTAGAGAAGAAATTGAAAAGGATCTAGAACAAATGCAGAATGAAGAGAGGCATGTCACACATATCTTGTTTAATTCGTCTTAAAGTTCACAAGAAAAATGTTCCACATCAACAACAACACAGTCTTCCATGAAGAAAAGCTTGAAGCGAAACAGAAAAACAATAAGGAGATGTTTCGATACATCTGATGGTCGCGAGAAGCTCGATTTTTGGATAAGCAAAAGTCCTACCGTATGCAAGATTGCAGATGGCACATCCGAAAAACAGCCCACAAACTTTCCTGAAAGAAGGCAGATGCTCCGTATGCACTATATTGAACACATCTGATGCCACAGGGCATCCTTTATATTGTATCCTTAACCTTACACCTTGTCCTTTCAGCATTTCATTTTGTATTTAGAATAATTTACATTTCATGTTAGTAGAATAGTCAAAAAATGAAGAGCTTTTATTTTCATGTGCTTAGTGTTATATGATGAATTTTGGATGGACGCTACTTATATAATCTTGTGTATTGATGGAGATTTTGGATTCTCACATTCCTCCGATGAAGCAACGTGCCCCCAAGTAGAGCCAGATGTTGATCACTCTGTGTCAACGACCCCATAGCAGTACACCCCTTTTTTCGCAAAAGGGATCTATCATGTTCGGGTGTTCGTACCGTTCAATTTTCATCATTCAGCCAACTATTTTGTAAAATATGTAAACCCATTTTGCATGTTTATAATGTAAATGATCTTAGTAAGACCATCATGTATGTAACAACCTACGTAAGCCTAGTATTTTGGTGAGGATTTCTATCCTAGGAGGTTTTTCGTCTCAATGATTCATCTGTCTCTAGACACAAATGATTAGCAGAGTTTTTCCCCTCCAGCCTCACCCCAAAGCTAGGGTGGATTTTGTCATCAAGATACTAAGTGAGTCCTAGTTCTTTTTATCGAGACTTTGTAAAAGTAATTTGGGAGTGATCTTAGTTAATTGGCTAGATCATTTTATTACAGATTGCTGGGTCTACTAGATCATATTTTGAATCGCAGAATTTGATAGATTATTGAACGTTTGTTACGAACGGGTGTTCCCTTCATGGTTTAATATTTAATCTTATGTAAAGAGGGTTAGAAAAATAATTGATCCCCGAGTCAATTAATTAAATTTTCTGGCTAAATTAAATTAAAAATCCTAAGCCAGAAATTTAATTAATTTTATGTCCTAGGTAAAATTAAATTTCTCAAAGGAAAAATTGTGGGTTACTAAAAAATAAATTTTTAAAGGTCCTAGGCCAAGGGAATATTGAAAATTTTGAGAAATTTTAGGCCCTTGGGCCTTGGTAGTTAAGTCAAAGTCAATTTTTTGAGGTAATTAACTCAATTATTTTTTAGTTAATTAAAAATGAATTAATTGGAAAATTCGAAATTCCTCAAAAAATAATAATTTCGACGGACGAGATTAAAAGATAACCCAAACCCTTTCGAGGGTCGAGATTACTTTGACGGGGATCAAACGAACTAGTTGTTGGAGATTTTACCTATAAATTAGAGGTCAGTGTCAGTTTGATTTTTTCATCCGATCTTTTGATCGTGTACTAGCTCTTGAAGATCTCCTGTAATACTTTCTGGAATAATATAAACAAAGTCTTTGGGGTTTTATTTGATGGTCTTGTTCCTCTTCAGCATTTTATTGTAAACTTGTTCTTTATATTCTGCTGTTGATTATTTCAATGAATTGTTGATTAATGGCTCTTCTAAAGTAATCTATAGCACAGGTATCTTGCTTAGGTTACTGGATTTAGGGTAAGAATGTTAATTGGATTGAGTTAGCAGGTATCTCTAAATCTTGAAAATTTTATTTTTATCTTATTTCTCTATTGGTCTAACAGTTTAACCTTAAGTGTGCATAAATCTCTCGGATTTACAATTGGGTGTTTAGGGAAGTCCTCGGTTGGACCAGCTGACTCCCAAGGAAATAAGATCTAAAGAGCCCTCCAGATCAAATTCCCCGAGCTTATCTTAAATTCTATTTTTGCAGGGTTTTTCTAGGGGTTGTGCCTAAATTAAAAAGTTATCTTAATTTTTATCGAATTTAATGTTAGTTCTGGCTAGTGAGAACCTTAGATCTTCAGATCTCGAAGCGAAGTCAGAATTACACTCCTCAGATCTCACAGATCTGCAACTCTTCTGCATAGATCTGTAGATACATTGTATAGGTCTGTATTTTTATACTGTAAATATTTAGAATTTTTTTTTTTTGGTTTCTGATTTCTTACTTGGGGTTTCAATTTTTTATTTTGTAAAGTTTTTGGGTATCTGGGTTTTCTTGTTTCTGGTTTGTGCAGGTGATCTTTGAGGGTTTTCAAAAAGATGTTTTTAGATCTGAGACAGATCTAGGCTCTGGAGGGTAAGATCTGATCACAAGATCAGAATTTTGCAGGGATATCCAAGTCAAAATTTATTTACTGAGTTTATTGGGTGAAAATTTTAATTGTTGGACAGAAGGAAAATTTTGAAAAATTTTTATGCACCAGTTGTGCCTGCGTTTTCTCAGTTTCTCCCTCTCTGTTGCATTTTAATCTCTTCCCTCACACCGCTATTTGTCCTCTCTGCATTTTCTTTATCCCCATCTCCCTCGATTTCGTTTCCTGTCCTTCCTTTCTCATTTTGTTGCACGCTACCTAAGCTCCCATCGTTGTCTTCTTCTATCTGCTGCATTTAGCCTGCCCTCGAGCTTCTTCTTCTTTTTTCTCAGCCCTCAACTCTCTCGCATTTCTCTTGCCTGCAGCTCCATTACTCTCCCGCAATCGACTCCTTCGACTATCTCTTCCCTTGCTTTCATCCTCTTCCTTCACGTTCCCCTTCACGCAGCCTCCGTCGGTCCACCCTTTCTTCTCCGCCCTCGCATCGTCTTTATGCACGTTTTCCCTCATGCTACATCCCCTCTGCATCCATCTCCCTTTCTGCTGCCAAGCTCCTAACGCATTCCTCTCCTGCTCCTTTTTCGACCTGCATAATAAACGCTCGTTGTCTTCTTCCATCGGATGCGTCTAGCCCGCTCTCAAGCTTCTTCTTTTTTTTCTCAACCCTCGACCCTCTCGCATTTCACCTGCCTGCGGCTCCATTCCTCTCCTGCAACGGGCTCCTTCGACTGTCTCTTCGCTTGATGTCGTCCTCTTCCTTCACGCTGCGTCCATCGGTCCACCCTTTCTTCTCGACCCTCGCATCGTCTTTCTGCAAGTTTTCCCTCACGTTGCATCCCCTGCGCGTCCATCTCCCTGTCCGCTACCAAGCTCATTTACACATTCCTCCTATCACTCCTTTTTCGACCTGCATAATAAACCTAATGCACACCAAAAAATTAAAAAAACAATAACATTAACATAACATTCACGCATCATTTTTTTTATGAGTTTCGATTTCATTTAATTTTTTAAGGTTTGAACTTTTTAATATTTAAAATTTTTAACATTTAAATTTGTATAAAGGTTTTTTATTAACATTTCAAGATTTGATTTTTTTTAGCTTTTAACTTTATAAAAATTAAAAAAAAAAAACAAATTTTAATCTTAACTTTAATAATTAAAAAATCAAAGATTTTTTTTAAACTTTAGTCTATAGTTTAATTTTTAATCCTTTTTTCTATATAAATTTTGTAATTTCAATTTGGGGTTTTGATCTATTTAGATCCTTTAAGCTTGTGAAGATATTTAATTATGGAGAAATTTCTATAATTGACGCAATTTAATTTTTTAAGTTTAACTATAGGAGAAATACAAAATTAATTTTTGGATTCACATTTTTTTGAATATCGTTTAATCCATAAAGTGCTTGAAAAAGTGTTTATTTAGCATTAAAATTTCATGGTATATCTTGATGAATAATTACTGAGATTTAAGTGCTAGTTAATTTTACATGCTTCAGTTGGGTTTGATAATCATTGTCATCTGAATTTTTAAACGTTTTATATCGATTAAAATCCCATATCCTGTAAACTAATATAGGATATTTATTGGATATTTGCGTTCAAGTAAGTGTGATCGATCTCTGATTTTGAGAGCTCTATTGTGGATCTGTATATCTTTTAATTGAGTAATCTTTTGGCATCTTCATAATTGACACTCTCGCTTGAGTGCTTAGTGGTTAGATCAGAGTATTTGTAATCTAACTGCTTTAATGCTTTTAACATCACCTCTCATCTTCGAAGCTTACTTCATCTCACTCCTTCAAATCGTTTTCCTTGCATTCTGCATTCTAAGTTAACATTGCATAGCATCAGTTTCTCATCAAGTACTTGGTCCTAAATTCTTAGCAAGATAGTTGACTCCATAAGGCATTGGTATCAATAATTCAAATTCAAATGAATCCTTTAATCTTGCTACATATTTTGCAAGTATTTGGTCATTTAACTGTGTCTCCCAAACTGGTTGGTTCCCAACTGGTTCTCCTTCATTCCATTTCCATAGGGTCTACCCCTCTTAGTCTGTTATAATGAGATAGCTTAAACAGAGAGATTAGGGATCAGGGTGACAGCCCCCGATCTGAGCCGTTGCCACGGTGCCTAGACATTCTGTGCAACAACAGGGTGAAAACAACATGTTGGTTATGTGTCTAGAAGCCCTAGCGAGGGTTTTCCAAGCAAGTGTTCACCACCAAATATTGTTGTAATTTTGTGCCTGTTACCCACCACATGTGGGTAGTTTCCATAGGAGAAAATTTCCTCCTAAACGGTCCTCAGCTGAAAGCCCCTTGTAGCCACCAAATAGCTTGATGTGCCACTATCTTCGCCACCTGAGTCAGCCATGCAGTCACTCGCCCATCTATTATGATCGTATGTTTGAAGGTGGGGCTTTGGACCCCGAAGGTATGGCTTTTCATTGGTGTAATTCAGTAATTTTGTTTACTTATCATGGACACTTTTGGGCATGGATTGGTGGGGGGATTTGGCAGAAAGAGTGGGCTAGGTCTACACTCTTGTATCCTCTACCTTTTTTGTTGGTTAGCCTTGTATCTTAGTCTCGTGAGGTCTACTTTACTGGCAACTAGATTTAGGGCCAAAACTACATGGGAAATCCTAATTTTGGTTGTGCAGTCCCGCTTGCTGACACCATAAACATCACTCCCCCCCCATCATTTTAACCCCATTTATCACTTTTCCCATTTGGATCCACATTTGTCCACTTGGTCCACGAAGGGTTAGCCTCCTCCTCCCCTTGTCCACACTTTGGGTCCGACATGGAACGATGTCCCTATTGGTTGATGTAGCTAACAATAAAGGGAAAAGCATAATTGGCCACTCTCAATAGGAAATGTACCAAAAAATGCAAACGATGGCTAGGACATACAAATTTAGAATGTGGGAAAAAGTCAAACATGAGCTCTACCCCTTATCTATGGCCATCACCTTGGATCCTATGGGCCCAAGATGAGCCCCCTCCACATTAGGGAACCCATGATTATCCCACCCCCCATGGGCAATGAACTTCCCCACCTCAAAGGGGGTATCTACTGCTATACCCTACACATCATGCTCTCATCCCCTGGAGCCCCTAGCAATTATGAATACAAAAAAAAAAACAAAGGCAAAAGGCATATGAAGAAGGGTCGAAAAACAAAGGAAGGGGTAACTCATGTACCACGATTTTCTCCCTCCTAGACTCATATACCCAAGTGTAGGGTTCCCTTACTATAGCTAACCTTGTACCATGGACATGTCAACCCCTTTAAATGATAAAACCACCTAATAGGGCCCTTGGTTAACCCCATTATAGAGCTTGGAGACACCTGTACATGCCAAAGCCCACTATGGAAGGGCATAACACAGTCAAATATCCAATTCATTCCATGATTTGTAAGCCCTTTTACTTGACTACTCTAACGATTTGTTGTATTGGAGGGCGAGGGGACGCATTGGATCTTATGCAGGATTGCAGGTGGATCTCCATTTGCAGTTTAGTCTCCCTATATGGGGTCCAAGCTCTCCAGAGGGCCACATTGGCACTTGTAGGGTGAGCGCAGAGAGCCATCGGTATCCAGCATAACAGAGAGCACTTCATGGATCCCCAACAACATTTAGTGATTGCTTGTGTTCCACCTTTTGGATATGGATGATGCACCGAGATCACCATGCCTAGTCGGCTTCACACTTGTACCATACACTTGGCAGAGGTTCCAGGGTCCAAGTGACGATGAGTCTCACCACGAGACACAAAGGGAGGACTAATGTCATCATCCTAGCCCTTATAGATGGTTTACAGGCAATATCGAACCACTTAGAAACCCATGAGGATGTCATTGCGCCCCCGCCCGCACACCCACTTGGGGACACTAAACGAGATTTGCATGGATATCAAGGGGCCAACCCATTAATCACTACGTTTGGAGCCCATTCTATCGACATGGCAGACTTTGGACTCCACTAGGCCTTCTCAATGGCCCAACGACTCATCATGTTTACTAGTTTGCCCTCTTGAGATGCTTATTTTTCAATTATGGGGCTATATCGGTAGGCTTGTCACCCAAGCATATTATTATTGTACATTAATTTATTATTTGGGGCTAAATTAGGCCACTGGAATGCCCTATTGGATTTTAAAAATAGATGAGAGGATGATTCATTTCTCTCATCATCACTTGAATTTGGGTTTAGTAGCTACATGAAGAATTTTGCATTCCCTTTGGGAGGACGAGTTTGGTTTCATGGATGAATTTTGATGTATGGATTCTATCTTCTTAATCGGGGAGCTTCATTATTGGCATAACTTGATGATTGGATATACTCATTTGTACATGTAAGTGATATTTTTCATGTTTATTCTTGTTACTTTGTCACATGAATGTGGCTGGGATTTTCGCTATATAGATCTGAAATGTACTACTTTTCTATGCGAAATTGTGGAAATTTTTATCTTTTAAAGCGTTGCATCATTGCATTGTTAGTTTTTGTATCATTGGATGTGTTCTAGCCACGAGATTTGGCATAGAGGCTAGAATACATGTATTCTCCAATAACCAGAAATCATTTCTGGAAATCCCACCTGGAGACGACTTAATTAAATTAATTAATCGATTTTTAATATTTCTTAAGCCTAAACTTAGGAAATAAGATTAATTAAAAGGAATTAATTAAGTCAAGGTGAGAATGTTCTAGAAAACTGCATGGATCGATTTCTAGTTAATCCTAGCCATTGATTAAAGATTTAACCATGGTCGTTGAAGCCTCAATGGAGGATTATAAGAAGAAGTCGATGGGGCTTGGAGAAGACACACCAAATCAGTTGAGCATTCGATTTTGCTATGAAATCAATCTCCAGAGTAGCAGCATTCAGTTGCTGGAGGTGATTCAATGAGGTCAAAGCAGTGAGAGGGGCAGAGATGGTGAGGTCGGAAGAATCTTTTCCAGTTGCGGTGAGTACATTGCAGAGAGGCAATGATTGCCATAGAGAGGCAGCACAGAGCTTTCTTGTGGAGATTTTGTTTTGCTCGGGAGAAGGAGAAATTTTGAGCCAAAAGCTGGGCAGAGGGTCTAGAGGCAAAGAGTATCATTCTTCCAGACAACAGCTTGTGAGACAGTAAGAGGAGACGAAGTTTCGAGCTTGTGGGACGTTGTAGGTGCGTAGACTGACGCAGTGACTGCGCAGAGGGAGCAAGGAGCAGCCCAATTCGAGCTGAGATCAGTGTTGGATCGCCTATGGAGTGAGAAATTTTCTCACTAGTTTTTATTCCCAATTATTTCTTTGTTTTGGATTGCTAAATTAAGCATCCATAGATTGAACTCAGATTTCACTACTGCATTATATCAAAACCCTTAGTTGTTGCATCGACTTTCGCGAGTTTGGTATTTCCGGAGACTTATTCCAAAAATAACAGTGTCATATTTTGTGTGTGAATCTATTTCTTCCAACATTTTTTCCGCAGTATTTGTTTTTAAGGTTGCAATGTATTTGTTTCGATATTTGTCGTAGCACATAGCAAATAATTTCTTTAATTAAATTAACAAATAGAAGAAATAACATCAGTTTCTGCAATAGGATTCAGGATTCCTGAATTTTCACATGGTATCAGAGCGCAGATTGTAAGCCAGAGAGCTCAGTAGCAGAATGGAAGAGGAATTTTGCAGCTCTGCGTAAGCAGCAATTCGAAACCCTCGAAGGCAGCATAGTGCTTTGGCTAGCAGGGTCAGTATCTTGAGGAAAATTCGATTCTCTGAGAAAGCGACAGAGTAGTCAGATTTCTCCAGTTTGAGGAGTACCAAAGGCAGAGGGAGAAGCCATTATTTTCCTTACAGAGCAGATCTCTAGCTGGATGCGGTATTTTGCAGTAGTTGCTAATGCAAAATAGCGTCAAGAGGAAGAAAGAGCACACACTGAGGGAAAGTTTCCTTAGGGGACTTCTAGCTTCAGAAGTTCAATTTTTCTCTTGCAGATCAACGGTCGTTGGGAGCAGTCATTGTGAGCAGAAGAGAAGAGGAGGATTTCGACTTATTTCGCTGAAATGGCATCAGTCGACCTGAGATATCAGGATAGATATGGACGGAGCATCCAACTATGTGATCTCGAAGGCAAGGATTTCCTTCCTTCTGGATGAGTACGATCTCAAGGCATACATCGATAGCGTGGTGGTTGTCCCCACGAATCCAGATCAACTGAAAGCTTACAAGAAGGAGATGGCGAAGGCGAAGAGATTGATTCTCGATGGGGTTCAAGATCATGTAGTATGACATATAGCTTGCAAGGACACTACCAAGCAGATGTGGGATTCTCTCGCCACACTATACCAGGGATCTTCTGAGCAATGAAAGATGTATTTGGAAGAGAAGTTGAGATGCATTCAGATACAGAAAGGGGAAGGCATAGACCCTTTCCTCACCAGCATTGAGGAGGTTCGACATCAGACGTCAGTTGTTGGGGTAGCACCTCAAGCCTCAGAGTTTGTGAGATTGGCTCTCAACAGTGTTTCCGAGGACATGCAAGTCTTTGTCCAGAATATTTTGGGTAGAGTCAAGTAGCTGGAGTGGGACAGGATGTGAGTTGACTTGTAGCAGGAGGAGATGAGGTGAGCTCTTTTGAAGAGCTCTGTCAGTGGCAGCAACAGTGGACAGAAAGCAGTGAAGGAAGAGGATAATGCGGTCCTCACATCAAAGAGGCAGCAGGAGCAGCGTAGAAAGAAGGACCTGTCACACGTCAACTGCTTCAGGTGTGGCAAGTTAGGCCACTACAACACTTAATGTCTTCTCTGAAAGAAGGACAAGGAGGAGAAGTAGGACCAGCAGGCTGCTTCAGTGGAGATCAATAAGCTATCCTCAAAGTTGGAGGAAGACTTTGCCATGATAGCAGACATCCCTCCAAGAGTGAGGTGGGGTGGCTTGGTTTTGTAGCCCTAGAGAGCTATAGGTTAGGCAGGATTATTGACGAGGTCCACCTCTTGAATCAGTACCTTGATACGGGAGCCTACAGTATGCAGTAGCAGGATGAACCAGTGGCTATTGGTGCAGTCAAATGACAGAGTGGCAGATGCAGTGGCTAGTAGTGATCAGTTACTAAGCAGCGCAGTGCAGAGTCAGCAGCAACGTAGAGGCTTCCGTGGCAACGCAGAGACTGGTAGCAGTCAGGACTCGGGTGATGGATGCATCATCAAGCAATTACCAAATTATGTGTGTATGAAGATCACAAAAACACAAGACACAAGATGTAGGCACTATGCCAGGGCAAAACCCCTCTCTAGGGGAAAACCCAGTCAATATTCTCTTCCTTCAATAGTTTTCTTTTAGACTCTTCACCCTAGACATAGACCAAACCTTTCCTCCACACTAAGTCAACCTTTCCAGATCTTCGACCCTATAGCAGCGGCAACTTGACCCCAGCAACTTCGACTATGAAGCAACTTACGGCATCAGGCAACAACTATTACCAAAAACACAAAAAGACTTTGATCCCCAAAACTAGGGCATGAGAGAGAGAGAGAGAGAGTAGCACCAAAACTTCGATTTTCTTCTTCTCCTTGACTTTGACCTAACTCGCACTCCTTTTGGCTTCCTTGACCCACTTCGCACCTTTTTAGGCTTCCTTAGAGATATCAAACTTGCTTGAGATGAGATGCTCCAAATGAATTCGATCTCCTTCTATTTATAGGCTCCAGGTGAGGTCGAATTGGTCATCTTTAGGCCGACTTGATCTCCTTTAGGCCGACTTGGTGTGGAGGTGACATAATTCATATTTTACTCAATAATAAAGATTTATACATGATTCAAAAGCTTAAGAAGGGTCTCTTTAAATGTACAATGACTCTATTGACTCAATATTAATCGTAAGAGTCCACAATGGGGACTTTGACTAATATAATGATGACCCAAGCATGAAACCCCTGCTTTAATAAGACATTGTTACAATAATAAAAATTATTTTCTTTATTCTTTTGATAAGTACATTACATAATCACTCAAATACATTATATGAAGACTGAACCTATTTACATTATTCAACATGGGCTACTTGTACGAGGTCATGGATAGGACCAAAGAATCCATTTGCAACTATTACGATGATAAGGGGGATGAGGGATTTGAGAAACAACAGCTGATATGGACAGTGATTGATGAGTGATGAAACAATACACTCCATCGTCCCATTCATGTTGTAGGGATCTACCGGAACCCCGCATTTTCTTACTCTCATGGTTTCATATTTGATATTGATCTCATGGATGGATTCTTCACTTGTGTTCAGAAAATGGTGTCATCTCCAATAGAACATGCAGAAATTTCTAAAGAAATTGAGATATACAAGATGCCAAGTGGCACATTTAGCTTTGACATGGCTATCGATGATAAGAAAACCAAAATATCAGGTAAGCTTTAGTTTGTTTCAATTTTCAAATTTCAATGTCTTTTTATACTTTGCTTCAACTTTCAAATTTCAATTTTTTTCTTATGTTTCTCTTATTTGTTGTAGATGTGCAGTGGAGAAGCTATGGTGGCAAAGTACCCAATCTCCAAAAGCTTTCCATTCAAGTGCTCAGCCAAACATGTAGCTCCTCCGGATGCGAGCACAACTGGAGTGTATTTGAAAAAACTACACACCATGAAGCACAATAGGTTAAAAAATTTCCAATTAATATTTTGAATTCATTAAATAATAAAAATATAATTTATTATTTTTATAATTAGTAATTTATAATTATGACCCTCGTACAAGTTGGAGTCTCAGCGCCTTAACAACATGGTCTACTTCTACTACAATTTCCAATTGTGGGTGAGGCAACTTGAAAGGACATCTAATGTGGAGGCCATCTGATTAAATGGGATTGACACTACTTGCACATGGAGGGTTGAGGCCGAGAGGCCTATAATGGATTCGGCCCCTGCTTGGTTAGAGGAGGTACGGAAGGGAATAGTAGTTGCAAAGGAGGAGAAGGTGACACCACCTACCATGGTCACTAGTAGAGGACGTGGTCTACCTCCTATAGCTCCTTGTTCTTCAGCTTCTGGAGGACATCAGAGTCCAGTGCCAACCCCTTCACCTTCTTCATCTAGAGGGAAGTCGTTAAATTTTCACACAAGAGGCAAGAGGAAATCATTAGTTAGTTGCTTCATTTCATTGTATATCACTCACGATATGAGATACATTATTATATTTTCTGTTGATATTTTGAGGTTGAATCAAGACTCAAGATTCACGACACCACCTGCCATGGTCACTAGTAGAGGACGCAGTCTACCTCCTATGGCTCCTCATTCTTCAGCTTCTGGAGGACATCAGAGTCCAATGCCAACCCCATGGCCGCCTTCATCTAGAGGGAAAGTCGTTAAATTTTCACACAAGAGGCAAGAGGAAATCATTAGTTAGTTGCTTCATTTCATTGTATATCACTCATGATATGAGATACATTATTATATTTTTTGTTGATATTTTGAGGTTAAATCAAGACTCAAGATTCACGACATGATTCATTGTTATGTATGATATAGCATTAAACATATTAGACATCTTATATATTAGTTCTCTTTTCATATTTAAGTCTCAATGCATTTATTTTATGTTGTGGAAGCTTTCGGCACTAAAAAATTTGAAAAAAAAAATTTTAATTTTTTGAATTTTGCCTATTTTTACTGATTTTATCCCAATTTTTACGATTTTTTCCTTTCTCGGAACCTTTCCAATTTAATCCCAATCGCAATTATCGCAGCATTGGTACAAATATTAAAGCATAAATATAATACATGTTCACTAGAATAAATCTCATCAATTCCTCTCATCAAAGGGAAATCATCCCTGACCTCTGATTTCAGCTGAAAGGAAAGCATCCCCAATTTCTCATGACAAAAGCTTGCAGAAAGCATATGGATCAGGAAAATTCATCATGAAGATGGTGATAGGAAAAGCGAAGCAGTTTACAATATGCTCTATGTTCCAAGATTCAGAAGAAATATTCTGTCAGTCCGTCCAAATTACCAAGGAAAACTAGAACTTGATGGTTGAGCTCTCATTGTTATAATCTGACTGCTTAATGTGTTTCCCTGTTGTGTCTATTTTTTAATTGATAGTTTGACCCGAAAAAACAAAACCACATATAAGATTGCAATTATGATTTACTCAAGACAGAATCAAAATCACTTAAGAATGGAGTCATATTCACATAAGACAAAACTGAAATTTGCAGAAAATTTAAAAAATACAGTTCATGAATCTGTCAGTTAATTTAGTCTTTTTCTGATTCGTACCTGTTCCAAAGAGCTATCTGTATTAAACAATACATGTGAAAAAACATGAAGAATTATATCCTAATACACAGGTCTGTACGATGGAAATGTTACCTGTTTTGTTACAGCATCATATTCAAGTAAGTGTTCCAGCAAAGCTACTAATGCCTTTTGGTTCTTCTGAAGTATTTCTGCAGCTTTATCACATGCTGTGTTGAATAACTGTAAGAGGTTAAATGATAGGGAAGCCAGTTAATAATAACATATAATGATATTGAGTATGTCAGTATGACATGTTCTATATTTCTCGAGACAAATCTTAGTCCTACTATGCATTAAAGTCCCAAATTTCAACCTCTTCCCATTCAACATTCAAAAATTCTAATAGTATGTAAACAAAGCAATGACACAGACATGAAAGAAAATGTAGAATCAAAACTAATTTCAAACTACCTTCTTAACATTGGCCTCAAGTTCATATACACGATCCTTTCCAATATCAAGAGATTTCCCCTGCATCAACATTAAAAAGAGAATATTGATTAACTAATACATATGAACTGCAGATAACCTTGTATTTTTTTATATCATTATCTTGCAGCATCTAATTAATCACTTGGTGAAGCTGTTTGACTGTGACATGTTTTCAATGTGAAGAAATTAAAGACCACAGAATGAGAGCATAATGAAAGCAACTCATATAACTCAGCAGCAATTTAAAAGTCAATCAATTGAAAATATTGAACAACATTAACCAATCCTACTACAAGAAAGAGTGATAATTACATATTATGTCCTTGTAAAAACTAACAACTTTGCTGAGATTAGTTAAGTTGCATCAGAAGCCCACGTGGCTTTGGATTGATGGTGAATAAGTGCAATGTTAAGGAACTCCTTGTGATAGGTCACTGGTTCAAATTCCCCCATCGGTTTAGCCTACAGAAAAAAGGTTGCATCACAAAAGGATCACGCTGTCACATACAGTAGAATAAACCAGTTCATAGTTGCAGGAACCACCACCCCCACCTCCTCCTCCTCCCCCTCCCGCCTGCAACTGCCTCCCCCATGGTTCCAGCCTTGTAACCTGCTCCAACCAGGACCACTCAGGGGTAGCCCCTTGGCAGCATGCCCCCTGCCAATTTGCAACTGTGGCTCTCACGAGAACGCTCCCATAGCGATGGAGCGTAATCCCAACACACTAAGCAAACACTCCATGGATGTTCCCCAACCACTTCCTAATGGTGATGTTAAATTCTTGAAGTAAAAGGAATATCCTTTTACTGAAATTTTTAACATTACTATTAACTGTTTCACGATGTCTGAGAGTGGTTCCAACTTCCAACCTCATCAGACTTAATATACAGAACAGAATTTCATCCATTCAAAATTCAGCATACTTAACAATTTTCAAGATTTTAGGACCGACCAAATTCCAAGATTTCATTGGATTCTATCCCGTATGAGGACACATCATTGGCATTTAATCAACAACACCAAGCTCTATATGTACCCTAGTGATGATCTTGTTGATTGTTGAACTCCTTTGTCATGGCCTTAACAAAAATGTACACTTCACTCAAACCAAAATCATTGACTAGGCATGATAAGCTTCTTATACCATATTTTAAGGTCTGGATAGGCAATTTCATCAAAATTGGGTGGTTAATGTCCCTGTTAACCCACCACAACTGGGTATTCGATAGGAGAAAAATTTCTCCTCATTTCACAACCAGCCAGCTAGCAGCCCTATGATGGTCAACAGATAGCATTATGCCAGAGTTCTCTACCTATTGCTCCAATCAGCTCTCTCTCCCATCTGGCATTCTTCTTGAAGGAATGAGGGTCATCTATCACTAAGTACTCTTAACAATTCTACCAATCATGTGCTTACATTTAATGTTATACGCATATAAATATGGATCACAAGGAAAACTGGATGATTGGCCAATTTTCATTGTATCCACGCTCCCACACTTCACCTGGGAGGTTAGTCTTTGACTATAGCCAAATGGGACCCCCTTTGATGACTTAGAGTTTAGGAAGGGCACTCTCGAGGAGGCATTGATCAATATAGCATGTCCAAGGTAATCCATACCTACCACTTTCCATCTCTTCCAGTTATCTATCTCCATTCTTTAGGTTGACAGGTAATAGGTCATTGGGATTAGTACCTTGTATCCACACCTTCACATCAAGCAACTTGGCCCCGTAGGTTCAAACTTCAAGCAACTGAATAAACAATAAAATCGTATAAAACCACAAAGGAAAAAAAAAGTAAAATGCAAAAGATGGATCGGACATATTAACAAGTGGGAAAAAGCCTACCATGAGCTCTAGCCTCCTCATTATCTCTGTGAGTTTCTAGAGAAATCTCACCTTTCTCAATTAATTCTTGTTAATTAATCACTTTTCCTAAGTTAGACTTGGGAAATATTTAATTATTGACTAATTAACTTAATTGAGTCATCTCTAGGTGTTTTCACCTGAAACATTTTCCGGGTTTTGGAGTTCTTGTGTTTCTAAGCCTCTCTAAACAAAGTCGAGACTTGAACACATGTTAGATGTTACCCATCCATCAAAAACTAACACTCACTTTTAGCGAGGAAGGTGTTCTAGACGATCTGATAACATCCTCCCATACACGTTGTTGATGTCTGACAATTGTGACAACTTGCCACTGCCCACCAAGCCATTGCGCAACTCTGATTCGTCTGCTACTATGAGTTGAACCAACATGTATCTATGTTGCTACTGACACAGCATTGTACACCCTGTATTGCTACCAAAAATAGTTTGCGCTGCAACTAATCTCATGTTGTTGTTCTTGCAACTATAGTCTACTGCAACTGAGAACAAACAAATCTCTGAATCAACTGTGTTCTAGGAGTGGCTCTGCAGTTGCTTCCTGAGTCTTTGACTGCTAGTAGCCTTTGTATTGTCCACTCAGTAACTGCATGCACTGCAATTGCTCTGTGCCCCTCAAAAATTGACTGCTACTAACTCTACAACTATCCCTCAAGATCTGACTGCGCCATCCTAAACATTGATTCATCTGCTACTGAATACTATGGGTCCCTGTAGCAAGGGTAATGATCTACTGCAACCAATGTTGCACGACTCGTACTCGTATAAGACTCGTCTGACCATTGACTCGTCGACTCGTATAAGACTCGGGAACGACCCGTATAAAACTAGTATAAGACTCGTCAAAATGCAAAAAAAAATTAAAATATGGTAAATTTTAAGCAGAAAAAGAAACTAATGATAATTCAAGTCCTTATAAGTTATAAAAACCACAATATATGCAATAATTTATAACATCTTGCATCTATAAAAGTACAACATAGCATATTAGATTTTTGTAAGAAAAACATTTAGATACTGAATAAGAAAAGGAATCATGATTCCATAATTAAAATAAAAAATGTCAGCCAGTTCAAAATTCAAATACATATGTCATAAATGATAAATGATTGTCTCATAACAATCTTGAGTCTCATCACTCATGGACGACCACGCCTATAATAAGCCCTCGTGGAGCTCATGGTAGCATCGGAAGGCTGAAGCAACTGTGAGGCAGGTGTATTGGGAGTCTCCATTTGAGATGGAAAACTAGAGAGATCCTCAATCTCTTCATCAAGCCAACTCAAATCAGGGGGCTCCTCCTCCACAACCCAATCAGACTCTAAATCAATAGTATCCAATAAAATTGGATCTGTATCCTTTGGTTGCACTTGTTTTGTGAGCATTCGAAGGTTGTAGTAGATGAAAACCAACTTCTCCAACCTCTCATGCTCCAACTTGTTTCTCTTTTTGCTGTGGATGTGCTCAAAAACTGACCAATTGTGCTCACAAGAAGAAGCACTACGGGGTTGACTCAGAACTCTGATGGCGAATTCTTGTAATCGCGGTGCCTCAGAGCCACAATCTATCCACCAATGAGCTGTAAAAAAAATAACAACAAAGATTATCAGTTTGCAATGCCAAACATATAAAAGAGAACTAGTAAAATTACAAGCTAAGTTCTAACAATTTGCAGTTACAAGGCATTTTCTTGTCCTTGAGACGTTGGCTTGAGCTGAATCCAAACATGCCAGATGCTTCCTTGTACATATCTCGTTGTAGGTTGATTTTATCTTGAATATCTACATCCGGGAACATCTTCTCAATGCATATCATGACACCTCTCATCACCTCGGGATCTCTTTGAATGTTAGACCCCTCATTATAGAATAAGCTCGGATTGAGATATGCTCCTGCTGCATGCAATGGTGAATGTAGTTGTTTGTTCCACCTGGAATCAATAATTTGCCATATAGGGAGATATTTAGATTCATCTCCCTTATAGAAAGTCTTGATGGCCTCTTTGGCCCTATCCATGCCCTCATAAATATATCCCATTGGAGGTTTCTCTCCATCCATCAATCTCAACACTTTCACAAGGGGCTCAGTGAAGCTGACAATCTCAGTGACTTTGTCCCACAAACTATCACCAAAGACAGATGCTTTCACAGACAATGCTTCTCGTTTTGTGCTATCTTTCCAAAATACCCATTGTTGACTACAAAACATTCTTCGCAAAGCTTGGTACTCATACAAAAGGCTTTCGAGGGAAAGAAAGTTTGTAGCAAACCGTGTGACAGCTGGGCGACTAAGCTCACCCTGTCTGAATTCCCTCATAAGGTTCAACACCCAAGCATGATTATAAATATACTTGGTAATTTGCTTGCATTCTTGCACAACATCCTGCACCCACTCAACTTCCCAATATCCTCTAGTATCAAGTCTATGCAATGGGCAGCGCATGGAGTCCAAAAAATCGTGGGATATTTGGCACAAAGCAACCTTCCAGCTGCAACATAATTTGCTGCATTGTCCGTGATTACTTGGACAACATTTGCAACCCCAACTTCCTCCACCACATCAGCCAACAATGTAAAAATCAAATGTGCATCTTTTACATTTGCAAATGCATCAATGGATTTTAGGAACATGGTTCCTTTAGGGCAAGCTACAGCAAAATTTATTATTGTTCTACCCCTCTGATCTGTCCACCCATCAGACATAATTATACAACCTGTAATTTTCCATGAGCTTTTAATGGTCTCCAATTGTTCCTTGACACACTCCAACTCCTCATCTAGCTCTTTCCCCCTAAGTGCATTATAAGATGGGGCTTTGTATCCAGGGCCAGCACTTGCAATGGCATCCACCATGGGCTGATAAAAATATGACTTTGCATAGTTGAATGAAAGACTGTTATGGTACCAAAACCTCCTCACTGCCATATCTGCCTCCTTCCTCTTCTTTCCATTAAAACTATCCAAGGTTGGTTGAGATCCTGGAGTTGTACGAGGAGTGAAGAAAGAAGAAGTTACACTCCTGTTTGCTACAACACTTGAAGAGGAGTTACCAATACCCGGACTTTCAATCTGTGTTTCACTCTGAGATGAAGATCTACCTATCCCAACAATCTCATCCTTCCTTCTTGCCCTCTTAGAAGTTTCTTTTTTAATGGCTTCCAAAGCAGCTACCATTTCAGTAGTGACTTCATTAGGGCAATTTTGACAACATCCCACACCATTCCCAGGAATTCTAGCTAGGTGGTATTTAAGCCTGCTTATTCCTGCATGCATTGTGGCATTACAATAATTGCACTTCACATGGTGGTCATTACCAGCAATGATTCGTTGACCATGTGCCCATGCCGGATCACGAGACTTTCTATACCCCTTTGGTGGCATGGTGACGAAATCTGGAAGAAAAAAATTAAATTTTTAAAATCTAATTCATATTTTTAAATTTTTTTTTTGGTTTTTTGGTTATTAAATTTTTTTGGCCCTGTGGCTGAGTTTCTCAGCCACATAGGGCCGCTGTGTGGCTGAGAAACTCAGCCACAGGGCCTACAGGCTCAGGAGGCAGACCGTAGGCCTTGTGGCTGAGTTTCTCAGCCACACAACGACCCTGTGTGGCTGAGAAACTCAGCCACAGGGCTTGCACGCTGAGGAGGCAACCCGCAGGCCCTTGTGGCTGAGTTTCTCAGCCACACGGGCCGTTGTGTGGCTGAGAAACTCAGCTACAAGGCCAAAAAATTTTGCAAATTGCAAGTGAACAAAAAAAAAAAAAATTGAATTGATTAGTTACCTGTGTTGAAACTCCGCCTGTGCTAAAACTCCGCCTGTGCTATGACTCTGCCTGTGCTGAAACTCCGCCTGTGCTGTGACTCTGCCTATGCTGAAACTCTGCCTGTGCTGTGACTCTGCCTGTGCTGAAACTCCACCTGTGCTGTGACTCTGCCTGTGCTGAAACTCCGCCTGTGCTGTGACTCTGCCTATGTTGAAACTCAGCCTGTGCTGTGACTCCGCCTGTGCTGAAACTCCACCTGTGCTGTGACTTTGCCCTGCTATTACTATGTGCTGCTACTCCGCCAGTGCTCACTTCGCTAGTGCTGCTACTCCGAAAGGGAGAGAGGTGCTTATAAAACATTTCCTTCCCTCCAAATTCCCTTTTCCTCCACCACATTTCCAAAAAAAATAGAAAAATAAAAAAAATTGAAAAAAATCCAAAAAAAATGCTTTTTGTTGTGGGACGGGTCTTATAGGGGTCCAATACGGGTGCTATGAGAAACCCGCAGGCCTTATGCGAGTAGGCGGGTTTAATGCGAGTTTGCGCGGGTAAGGGTAGAGAGAACGGGTTCTATGCGAGTGACCCAGCTCACTATATAACCCGCGAAGACCCGTGGGTACCCGCGGGTCTTATACGAGTGGTGCTTCACTGACTGCAAAAACTAGAACGAATCTAACTGATATCCTTGTAGCTTCTGCACTAGATCCTACCCATCTGGCACACTGGAGTTTCATACTCCTCCTCCTAGATTTGGTGCCCCACTATCTCCTTTCGAGCCTTGCCCCTAGATGGGACTCTTATTTTCTTTGCAACTCGCACTACCTCCAGCATCCGTCTCTAGCAACTGAAAGTCGATCTGTTGTACAGATGTACATTCTGGGTAACTCGCACGGTTTCCTCTGGCAATCTCGCACGGCCATCACCACAAAGCTGCAAAATTTGTGAAACTAAAAAAACGGGAGACTAGATCTGGAAATCTCCTCTTTCCTGCTCAACCTTCCTTCTGTTACTCGCACTTCCTTAGGAAACGTGCAGATCTACTACTGCTTGCCTCCCAATGTCCTTTCTCGGTACTCGGACTGCCTGCGACCTCAACTGGGCAACTCGCTCTACCTTCCGAAAGTCCTCCAGAATCTGACACATGATCTGCTACTCCTGAAGCTCGCACTGGTTGACAGGAAAAACTGCTATGGCCTACTACAACTGGAAATCATGGATCTCCTCCAGAAAACTAGATCTGGAAACCCTCTGAGAAATACTGGAAATTCCTCTCTGGGTGTGCTTTTCTCTTTCATTTGGTTGTAATCTGTCACTGCAATCACTGTTGCAAAGCAACTGCGCCGAGATCAAGAATCCGCTCTCCAAGAATGTTGATTTGTCACCTACTGCGTGTTGGAATTGCTCTTAGATAATTCAAATTTTTCCTACAACCTGCCACTGGAAAATTGAACCCTTTGCCCAGCAACTCGAACTTCCTGGCTGGCTCTGCACAAATCTAGAAATCGATCTGCCAAACTCCCTTTGAATCTGTATGAAATTTTCCTTCTGCCTCTGAGATGTTGATCTTATCAACCTTGCTCTTATACCATGTGAAATTGTCCGTCAATTGCAGTAGTTGGAAATTTATTCTTCTCACTAATTAATTATGTAGTTTATTTGCTATGGAAAACAACAAATAAATTACACTGCAATTCTTGACAAATAAAAATGTTGCGGAAAACAAACGAGAACTAAGAATTATAGTTGCACACACATAAAAATTTGACACAATTATTTTTGGACAAATGTCCCTAGAAAACCCAATACGAGAAAACCGGTGCAGCAGATGATAGTTTTATTATTATGCAGCAGTGAAAATTTGAGTAGAATCTGGATGCCAAAACTTGGCAACCCTCAGCAAGAAAATCTGGAAAAATTATTGAGGGAATTTCTCTCTCCTCCATAGGAAATCCTAGCACAACTTGCCTCAGTTAATTGATCGTCCAAAACCCCTGCGCAGGCCTCTGCGTAGATGTTGCGTAGCCTGTAAATCACACTCCTGGAATCTGCCTCTAAGTCTGACGTCATGCTTGCTGTTGCTACAAGAAGTGATCCTTCGACCCTATGGAAAATTTTTCCAACCTCTGGAAGCTAAATCGACCCCATGCTCAGCCAAATCCATCTGCCACTTTGAAGTTTTCTAGGTAATACCTGCATGACCTCTAGCGGAATAACTCAGCCCCCTGTTGTTGCTACTCCAGAACTAAAAACCTTCCTTTCGACTCAGTGTCTCTACTCCTCACTGACTTTGCGTCCCCTTTGGCTCAAACTCCTCTTCCCTGCTCAATTGTTGTTGTTGGATAGCTCGACGTGCCAAGGAACTCGATATCAAGTATTTTGTGCTCCAACCCCATCAACCTCCTCTTATAATCTCTCGTTGGCTCACCAATGGCCATGATTAAATCGTCATCAAAGGCTAAGGCCATCTCTAAGTCGTTTTATGTGAGTTTCTAGAGAAATCTCACCTTTCTCAATTAATTCCTATTAATCAATCACTTTTCCTAAGTTAGACTTGGGAAATGTTTAATCATTGACTAATTAACTTAATCTCTAGGTGTTTTCTCCTGAAACTTTTTCTGGGTTATGGAGTTATTATTTTTTTAAGCCTCTCTAACCAAAGTCGAGAGTAGAACACTTGTTTGATGCTACCCAACCATCAAAAACTAACATTAAGCAACTTCCACATGCTTCCACCGTTCTTGATGTGCCTCTAGATGCTAAAATGTTGACCTTGAAAGCTTGGCCATTAGACTATTTGATGATGTGCCCGAATGGACCAAGGACACCCCTAGGCTATCCTTGACCCTATTTGATGGATGAGTCATGACGCCTTGTCCTAAAGCCCATTCGAGGATAGTGGTTACTAAGATGATTTGTAAGGGCTAGCACATCCTTTTTGATGCCAAAGCATTCCTCAGATGGTGCCACATCACCCCTACATACATGGGAAGGGTGAGGTAGGCCTCCTTTTGGAATGACATCATGGTGCAAGAGGTTGGTAGGGTGAGGCAGGCCTCCTTTTAGATGATGTCATGATGGAGGAGGTGCCTTTGGAGATGTAAACATGCACTTTGATCTTTTCTTGGAGTGAGGAGCACTTTTGGACCACTGCCTCATTTACTTGATGAGTTATTGCCTATTTTGGACGATGACATCATGAAGGAGATCATTTTCTCCCACACATGTGGGTATTTTCCACATTTCGTTATGTTTTAGAACTATCTCAAGGCTGGCTTGTGACCTTTGACCTACTTGAATGCTCAAGTAAACTTGTTTTAGGGCTTGTTGTCGCACAAAATGTCTAGGCACAGTGACAGCGGCTCAGATCGGGGGCTGTCACCCCAATCCCCAATCTCTCTATTTAAGTTGTCTCCTTGCAGACTAAGGGGGGTAGACCCTAACGAAATGGAAGAAAGATAACTAGTTGTAAACCAACCAATTCAGGAGACACAGTCAAACAACCAAGTACTTGTTAAGATTTAACGAGATTTTACATATTCAATTAGATTTGAAGTTTAAAACTAGTGCCTTGTGGAGTCAAAATATCATGTTACGAAATTAAGATCAAGTAATTGATAGGTAACTACTGCTAAAAAGGACAATTATCTTGCTATGAAAATATCAATCCACCACAATAATATTCAATTCCTCAATTAAGTGCTCAATTGATCAAACTAGAAGATAAGCCCTTTTCAATAATACAATTTAACATTCGATAAAACACCTTCATAATCATGCATCAACAATGTTCGATAAAGACATGCAATTTATCATCACTTCAAATATTCTCAAAGTTGACTAAGCAATTAATCACTAATTTCAAGCAATTAAAACCACAATTAGAGATAGTTCAACGATCATCAATCACAACTAAGCATGAAAATACTTCGAACTAACAATTTAAATTTCGGAACAAAAATATTATCATGAGTGGACCATCGAATTTAAATGCTAGACATTTCCAATAATTATGAATCAAAATGATATTCCAAGTAATTCCAATCCAGACATCTATAGTCAAACTTTAGATAAAAAGAAATTTAAAATTCACCTTTGACTATGCAAAAATTTGGATCCAAAACCACTTCCAAATTTCATTAAAGTTTTGGAACCTTTTTTTAATTTTTTTAAATTTTTTAAATTTTCTTTTTTAAACCTTAAGTTTTTCAAAGTCCTAAGTAAATAAAACAAAACAAAATTTAATTAAAAAAATAAAAAAATAAAAAAATCTTAAAATTCTAAAATATGAAAATGTTTAAAAATCTAAGAATTTTTATTTTTTATTTTAAATTTCAAAGTCTCTATTAGAAAAAGAAAACAAAAAAAAGTCAAACCTAAAATAATAAAATCTAAACTAAACTTTATGAAAATGAAACTAAAAAAATGAAATATCCGTAAGTGTTATATGTAACCTAAACCTAAAAAAAAAAAATCAAAAAAAAAAACCAAAGCGAATGAAGAAAAACAGAATGCGTTAATGTTTTGTTTCTTATGTGTACGTCGACGGCGAGTTTGCAGATGGAGGGCACAGGATCGTACGGACAACGTGTACGGATAGGGATACGATGACGGAAAAGAGTTGTACGAATAGTGTGCTAGAGGGCTGAGCGAGGATGGCAGTAGGTGAAATGGACTGCATACGGACAGTGTCAGAGGGAGTTGGACGCAGAGAAAGGATGCGCGGAGGTTGAAGGGGATTGAAGAATGGGTGAAGGAAAGTTGCAGGTTAAGGGACGCTGGATAGATCGTATGGAAAGCGAAAGAGAGGACAGGATCATATGGACAGTGTGAAATATGGATTGATGGCAGCGGAAATAGGGATTGGACGCAAGTAATGACAGCAGCAAAGAGATCATGCAGATTTGGAAGCAGAGACAGAGACTGCGACAAAAAAAAAAGGAGATGCAAAGAAAGCGTGCGAGAAAGGTCGGACGACCAACAGACAAAACAGAAAAATTGCAGGCACGCTGGTGCATAAGATTTCAATTTTTTTCCTTCACCCAGCAGAACTAAAATCGATTTAAAATAAAAAAACCTGCAATTATTTAATTCTTTAAAATGAGATACTGCCCAGATCTACAATCCAAAACGATCCTGAGGCTAGATCTTACCCTCCAGGGCCTAGATCTGGCTCAACTCTAAAAAATTTCCTGAGAATCTCCCAACAAGACCTACAAAAATCAAAAGCAAGGAACCCAAACCCAAAAAAAATGCACAGAAAATAAAACCCGCAAACCCCAGTGAGTTAGAAAATAACTAAATTTGCAAATTTACAGTGCTATTCTACAGATCAAAAGCCCTCATGGCCAGATTTGAAACCATTTTTCACAATTTAAAAAAAAAAATGAAATTAAGAGAGGCACAAGCCCAAAAAGACCCTACAAGAAATATTCCGTTAGATAACCTCAAAATTAGGAAACAGTGGGCTTTTTCAGATTTTCTGAAATATGAGTCGACTGACCTAACTGAAGATTTCCCTAAATGCTCAAATATTGAATAATGATCTCTGCACACTTAGATCTAAATTTGAGATAGATAGAGATTTAAAAAATAACCATGAGACCTTTCAGAAACATAGATAATTAATATTTCTGTCAAATCAAAATGCAATTTAAGAAAACCCAGAAAACTGCACAAGATACATGTATGCAGATCAATCCATAAAGGCCACCAACCATCAAATGCCAATAAAAGTAGCAGAGTTTAGAGACAATATCACCACATAGATTTGGAAAAGGAACACCAAAGTCTGTAACACCAAAGTCTTTCTGTTTTATTGATCAACAAAAATTACAAGAGCTTCTGAGAACAAGTGCACGATTCAAATATCGGGTGCAAATGACATACAAAGACCTCTAATTTATAAGATAAAATCTCCAACGGCTAGTTCGGTTGATCCTTGTCAAAATAATCTCAACCGTCGAAAAAAATTTAGTTATCTTTTAATCTGGACCGTCGAAATTATCATTTTGAAGAAATTCGAATTTATCATTTAATTCCCTTTAATTAACTCAAAAATAATATTTTTGAGTCAATTACCTCAAAATTTTGAGTTTGACTTAACCACCAAGCCCCAAGGGTCCAAAATTTCTTGAAATTTTGAATATTCCCTTAGCTTGGGACCTTTAAAAATTTATTTTCTAAGGACCCACGAATTTTGCTTTTGAAGAATTTTAAATCACCTAGGACTTTAAATTAATTAAATTTCTAGCTTAGGATTTTTAATTTAATTTGGCTAGAAAATTTAATTAATTGACTGAGAGGGGATTTAATTATTTTTCCAACCCTCTTTACATAAGATAAATACATTTAGACACATAAAAGGGGAATACCCATTCGTGATAGACCCTCAAATAACTACCCAATTTTGCGACTCAAAACATGATTTAGTAGACCAAGTAGCTTGTAATAAAAGAATCTAACCAATTAGCTAGAATTATTCCCAATCTACTTTTACAAAAACTCGATAGAAAACACTAGGACTCACTTAGCATCTTGATGACAAAATCCACCCTAGCTTTGGGGTGAGGTTGGAGGAGAAAACTCTGCCGATCACTTGTGTCGAGAAACACAAATGAATCAGTGAGACAAAAACCCTCCTAGGATAGAAATCGTCACCAAAATACTAGGCTTACCTAGGTTGTTACGTACATGGTGGTCTTACTTAGATCATTTACATCATTAACATGCAGAATGGGTTTACATCATTTATAAAACTGTCGTCTGATGATGCAATCTGAATGGCGTGAACACCTCAAACATGATAAATCCCATTTGAAAAAATGGGGGTATACTGCTATGGGGTTGTTGACAAAGAGTGGTCAACAGGGCTTTCCATCTAAAATTATGAAAAAGTGACATGGTTACCCTCATATAAATAGAAAGGGCTCACTTTTCATTTTCATAATCATCATTCATCAATGTAAATTTATGGAGTGACTTGTCTTTTGAGAACGATTTTGCATGAGGAGACATCTGTGGGATAGATTAAAGAGATTCTTGATGAATTTTGTAAGTTTATTGTTTATCTTCTTCCATTTTTGCATGCAGAAATATGTGAATTAGTTTTTCTATGGGAGCCATGCTAAAATTGCACAACTTATCTTGAAATCTTAATTCTTCATCGTATGTAAAAGTGTTTTCTTTGAATTCTTCAATAGAACTCTAATGTGTCCATCTCTTGAACTTAAAATCTCCCATCTAAGGAAGTTGTTAAGGTTTGTAAGAAGATAATCTTCCTCTCTCACCCTCTTCATCAAGGTTGCCTTCATTGAATTTGACTTAAAAGACTCCATTGCCCATTTAGATCAACGCACTAGTCTAGCAGGTGTTGATCTACCTCTTCTTTACTTATATTTTCTCTTTCTTGTCTCTAAATTCTAGGTATCTAGGGCTAGGGTTCAAGTTTTTTTGAAATTATGTTAAATAGTAATTTTTACTTGATGTGTTGTTTCCCTCTTAATAGGGTTTGAATTTAATAATTTGAAAAAGGAAAAATCTAACATTAATTGAATGATAAAAACCTATAATTAGGGTTGACTTCATCTCTTTCATTGTTGTTCTATGCATGTTTCTTCCATAAAAACTCATTTTTATAACCTAAAACTTGCATGCCTAATTGATAGCCTTGTTCCTTTCTTGACCTATGCTTCAAATTCTATTTCTTCTAGTTCTTATATGGCATTCCATACCATATCATTGGATATCTATCAAACCCTAACTTATAGAAACTTGCTAATTTATTTAAGTGGCCTAAGGATAGAGTACTTGAACCCTAAACCTTAAACTTGCCAATATCTTATCCCAATTACATACCGGGAGCGAGAGTGGTAGCGGGAGCACCATTTTCAAAAGCTCCCGATTCGGAGTGTTTCGGGGATCGTTTTTTTAAATATATATATTTTTTATATTTTTTCTATTTTGATGCATATATGTCAATGAAAGCATGTAGAATGATGAATTAGACATAAAAAACATAAAAACATAGATTGAATCATATAACATCAATCATCTAGAAGTTATAATCTTCATCAATTACACCTTACAAGTTGAAACATACAACATATTGACTCTTGAGTCGCCCTCCCGAATCATCAATCTGAAGGTTTCAAGCTTAAAATTCAATATATAACATTTATCATCATTGATTCATTGATTTCAAATTTCAATATATAACATTTATCATCATTGATTCATTGATTTCAAAATTCAATATATAACATTTATCATCATTGATATATATCATTTATCATCATTGATTCATTGATTTCAAAATTCAATATATAACACTTATCATCATTGATTCATTGATCACCATATAACTTTCATAAAGCATCATATTCATAATTCATAATGACCTATAAACTTATAAATGCCAACTTCAAAGTTTCACCTTTCAGATTCAAACTTCAAACTTAAATTGTCATTAAATATGAAAGAGTCAAGTTTCAATTGTTCAACAGTTATAAAAGTTAAAAACTACTAGAAAATAGAAAAGACTAGTAAATAGCATATCTATTTTATCTATTGGCTGGCCCCTTGCCGCACCCACGAGAAATGTCTAATTTGTGAGAACCACGAGGCAATGGTGGTCTTCTAGTACTCTCAGGAGTACCACGACCATGACTAGAAGGCAGAGGGCAACGTGAGGATGTAGGTGGAGGCTGAATCTGCAAAGGAATAATAGTTGGATATCGAGCACTGGCACTATAGCAACAAAACTAGTAGGTTTGTTGACTTTAATAGCAAAAGTACGCAAGAGGTATTTAAATAATAATATTTTATTAAAAATGTATATGATATGATAAGATGGTTGAAAGTTACAATGAGGCCCTGCTTTTATACCTATGCAGGTGACCTTTTCACGAATGGGCATGTCTTTTAGACATGCATTTTCAGCTAACTAACAACTACTTAACATAATCACTATTTGATTAGTTAGTAATTATATTTATTCTATTTTATACAAATTATATTTGTTACATTGCCTCTTCCTTTATAAGCATTGTCCTCAAAGCTATATTGTTGGCAATTGTCTTCATCTTGCGTTTGTCATAGCGGCATATAATTCATCACTGATACCTTCCTTGTATTTTTCACACTGTCCTAAATCCATGTTGTTGTTGTTGTTGTTGTTGCTGTTTTTTTTTTTTTTTTTTTTTAATAAACGTAGGTCTAGTTAATATAAGTTGTTTATGATGTAACTTAATAAACTGTTTCGATCAGCCTAGAC
The DNA here is from genome assembly GCA_034641835.2 of Pinus albicaulis. NCBI lineage: Eukaryota > Viridiplantae > Streptophyta > Pinopsida > Pinales > Pinaceae > Pinus > Pinus albicaulis. The sequence continues at coordinate 681,115,572 of CM076580.1, read as the reverse complement.
CGAGCCGTAGAATCGATGTCGAGTATCGCCTATTCGCGATGAATTTTCGATCGAGGTGTGATGCTTCACGATGGGGGTACGACAGCGTTTTTTTAGGGTGTCGGCTGTCAGTTGCGTCATTTTGTGGTATAACCAATGTTTTAAAAAACGGAATTAGTCAGCTACCAGGCCGAGGTAATGACTCGGTCGACTCGGTTTCAATGACTCAGTTTTTGTAAAAAATACATTAAATATTAATTTTTTTGTACAAAAACATAAATTTAAAGATTTTTATTCATGTTTCCAAACACATAGCATTACAATATAGACAAAAGACAACATATGATCAAAGTAGGCTCATGAATATATCCATTATATCAAAATTGCACCCAGTACACTGTCCAAGGACCAATACATGATGATGATATAGAGATCAAAACAAAAAACATAACTAAGGAGGCTCTAAATGGCCTATAGTATCTACAACAAAACATGAATAGTCACTAGTACCTACTGCTAGTCATCTGACTGTGACAAGCCAATGTCCTCTTCCCCAAACTCTGAACCAGAGGGGGAAGACACTCGCTCCGCCTCCTCCTCTGAATCAACATCCTCAACTGGAACTATACCCTTGCCCTTACCACCTTGAGAATCAGATAGACGAGCTATGCGTCTCCGTCGTGGCTGACTAGAGGAAGTACCTGCACCTGCAACTGGATGGCCTGGGACTGGGTTTGCTACTAGTGGATCTACATTGAGCATAGTCGCCTCCATCTCTAAATCGAAGTCAAGTGAACTCTCCCTGTCAAACTCTGGTGGACAAGACTCCACTACCCAATCTGATGTTGGATCAATATCCTCCAACACAATGGGATCTGAATCAGGTCTTTTGTTCAGCAATTGGTTCCGTCTTAGTGGAAGGTTGTATTGGACAAACACTAGATCATTTAACCGTTTTTGCTCCAAACGGTTTCTCTTGTGTGTGTGAATCCTCTCAAAGACGGACCAATTGCGCTCACACCCAGAAGCACTACAAGTTTGACTCAAAATGCGGATTGCAAACCTCTGCAATTCAGGATAGTGGCTACCAAATGCCTCCCACAATTGTGCTGCAAAAAATGAGTTTCAGTTAGCTCAACAATTTATATCCAACTTTGAAATTGAAATTATAATTTTATAAACAATTATACAAAATAATAAATTATAAAATATAAATTTGAAAATTGAAATTCTTTGTTTACCTGGCTCATCTGATTCCCTTGCAATCCTTGCAAGGTTTGCCAAAGGTACCAGTGGCATGGCTGAACATAGTGATCTTCTTGTGTATCTTCAACTGCTCACTCTCTGTGGGGATCATGCGATCAATGCAGTCAATCAATCCATCTCTAACCTCCCCAGTCAAACCTCCTGTTTCCTGAGCTTTATAATGATACCTTGGGTTCAGAAAATACCCAGCTGCATGTATCGGGAGATGGAGTTGATTGTTCCATCTCGGATCAATGATTTCCCAAATGGGTCCATACTTAGCCACTCTGTCCTTGTATGCTGCCCTTATCTGCTCCTTTGCTTGATCCATAGCCTCATAAATGAAGCCCATAGCCAATCTTTCCCCATCCACCAAGCGCAACACCTTAACCAATGGCTCAGCAAGTTTCACAATGGTTGTTGCCTTTTTCCAAAATATTTCTTCAACGACTTTCCTTTTCATGTCTTTGCCATCCTGTTTGCGAGAGAACTGACTTTCATTCCATTCATCACTAGAAAACATCTTTTGCAAGTTTCTATGTTGGGCACCCATAGATTGCAATGTCAAAAAATGTGTTGCAAATCTAGTGATGGCAGGCCTAATAAGTTCCTTGCCCCTTGTGTATTTCCTCATCAGACTCAGAATCCATGAGTGATTGTAAATATATTTTGTGATGCATTTGGCATGCTCTACAGTGTTCTTGATCCAGTCTATTTTGCCAATATCCTCAAGCATGAGGTCTATGCAATGTGTAGCACATGGGGTCCAAAAGATGGTTGGGTGTTTTTCCTCTAACAATTTACCAGCAAGAACATAGTTAGAGGCATTGTCTGTGATGATTTGAACAGCATTTGCCGCCCCCACCTCTTCAACAACCTCATCCAAAAGATGAAACAACAAATGTGCATATTTCACCGTATCAGATGCATCAACTGATTTTAGAAACATGGTTCCCTGTGGGCAAAAGACAAGAAAGTTTATGATGGTACGGTTCCTCTGATCAGTCCATCCATCTGACATGATGGTACATCCTGTATGTGCCCATGAGTTTTTGAACTCTTTCAAATAATCATCAATGTTTGAAATCTCTCTTTGCAAAAAAGATCCTCTTAACTCATGCATAGTAGGAGGTTTGAAGCCCTTTCCAGCAGCATATATGGCATCAAAAATAGGTTCATAATATGGTGAACGAGTAGCATTGAAGGGAATATCAGCATCATAACACCATCTAGCAATGTACTCACAAGCAACATCTCTCAATTCTTTTTTCCAATGAGCATCTAAAGTGGGCTGCACAGTTGGAGGACTAGGACCATATGCAGTTGCACTATCAGAGGGAGATGAGGGCACAAAAAAACTTTTAATAATACCCTTATTTCTCATTGCACCCTTACCCTTGTCAGAAATAGACTCCCTAGAGGGAGGAACATAGCGAAAGGGGTTTTTTGATGCATCAGTGGAAGGGATAGATGAGGAATCCTCATAATTAAAAGATTCAAAACTTGAGTTGGCAGCCATCATATGTTGTAGATTCCTCTTCCTCCCAATTTCAGCCTCTATTTCTTTTTGCCTATTTTTCTCTTGCTCAAACTTGTCAAATTGTGCTTTCAACTGCTTCCTAATTTCCCCAATGTTTTTTGCTTCACATGCAGTAATTTGGCCTTTAATACCAGCCAAATGTAGTTTCAGTCTATGAATGCCCCCTGCACCCTCCTTAATTTTTTTCTTGCAAAATTTGCAAAACATTTGATCCCCAACCATTTCAGCATATGCCCAAGCAGAGTCTTTTGCTCTAGGGGCCATTTTGGACTGAGTTTTTGACTTGGAAATAAAATGTTTAAATCTGAACATGAAAACAAAAAAAAAACTATTCATTCTATGTTCATTTCTTTCACCAAATAGCAAATGCCAAAAACTATGCAAATGCTAGATTTGCTAAATAAATAAAACAAACAAAGGCAAATTTAGAAGAAAAAAAAATAAATACCTCTAGCCTCTAGCTTCCTCTAGCTCAATGCTGCTCCAAAGCTTGCCCAATAAGCTCCTCACTGCTGCTCCAAAACTTGCCCAATCACTGTTGCTCCAAAACCAACTCCACAATCTTCAGAAAACTCTCACAAATGCTCAAGCAAATTGAATGAGAAAGATGTGAGCTTAATAGAGGGGTTGGGTTAGTTAAATAGCATGGGGAGGGCTTAGACAACCTAAAACAAACCTAACAGTCGATTAAAATCCAATTTGAAGTCCACAAAATCGCATATTTTGGGCCCACCGGCCGACTGTTTTGGCTCGGCCTGGTTGACTCGGGCTCGGCCTGGTTGACCGGCTTGTTACCGAGCCGGCCGAGTCATTACAAAAACCGGCCGGCTCGGTAACAAGCCGGCCAACCTAGCTGGTTTTCTGCCTCGTCGGACCGGCCAGCCTAATGGCTCGGTCGACCAGGCCTGGTCGGAGTTGAGTCGACCGTTTTTTAAAACAGAGGGTATAACGCAGTGGATGTGAGGCAGAAGATTTCGCAACTACCACCCGGAACTAACCTGGTTAAACGTTGCAATGTTCGTGTAGAAGTTTTCGCGACTCGACCGGGAACGAGCGACCAACGAAGAAGCCATGCCTTGGGGATGTCGTTTGCTAATTCTAGAGCTGTATCAAGATTTTTATTTTTTTCTGTGGGCAGTGAGAGACGGCACTGTGACGGTTGCAACAATGTCATTACGTTTAACGATGGGCAGCGGAATGGGTTTGGACAGCGAAAAACAAAAAGAACAGCGTGATCATATGCTTGAAAGGCATTGTTCAGAATGTCTGTGTTATTTTGTTGAGTTTTCCACAGCCTTGTTTCTGCAGCCCATCGCAGATTATCGTGGAACTTTCTAATCATCATGATATATCTGCATCGGCCTACCAGTGGAGTCCCATGGGAACTTGCTTGATTATGAAAACCTGACAGCAATGTCATGCTATTCAATGTAATTTGTTCAGGATTGGAATCTGAAACTGCTACTAACGCTCTATTGTCGATATTGTTCTCTTTGCCAATGGCACTTGGAATATCCTGGTGAGTTTGTTGTCCCTGTTCAGCACCAACAACAGAGCCAGGTTGCCCAGGTTGACCCAGAACATATGATTGTGAAGAAGCTTCAGAATCACCTGTGGCAACGTCAAAAGTTGAATACGTATATGTGACTTGATCACTTACAAATGTAGTGTTTGTATTAGATACAGTAGAGATGCCTACAAAATTATTATGTTCATGTCTCGCAAAATCCTGATTTATGCCTAAATTTCCTGCATGTGCTAGTACCCCATTTCTAGATTTTGGAACTCCTTTCCAAGTTGTCGGAGCCAAGTAGCATCAACACTAATCTTCTGCAGCTTCTTAATTGTCAACTTGTGACCTTCTCCAAATCCAGGAGGCAATCCCCCTCCTTTCAACTTTCCTGCACTGCTTGTTATGCTCTTAACTGGCAACACCTTCTTTTTGAAGACCTTTGACTCTGCTAAAGATGGTGATGGCTTTTCTAAACAGGGTGTTGGCTTAGGAAATTCAGTTTTCTTCAAGCTGTGTGCAATTGGAATATTATCCTCATCATCACTGTATCTATCAACCTCTGGCTTAGCCTCTGGTTCTGCTTCCACTTTTGGTTCTAGTGATACCCTTGATGACTTGGCCTTTTTGGTGATTGAGGAACTTAGAATATTATCCCCCCGATTTGAAGGTTTTTTCTTGGAATTAATTTCAATTTTAACAGATTGAGATTTTCCATTTATGTCTTTTTTAACCAATCTATTCAATATGTTCTTTAATGCTTTATATTTACATTACTATCCATTAGGGAACTTTTATTGAGAGGTTTTGGTTGGTGTCTTAACATTAAAGGATTCTCATCCTCGGCATCTACACCACGCATAGGGGACCCTTCATTGGGAGGTTTTGTCGACTGTTTTACCTAAAACCTCATATGCAGGGGAACATCATCATCTTGATCTAGATCATTCTCATCCACATCAAGACCAGCTTCATCTTGATCCTCATATTGTTCTGTTTCTTTACTGTCGCTATCATTTTCCTTATTATCGATTTCCGCATAACTTTTCTTTAAACATGCTCTAACTTCTGCACATGACTTTTCTAATTACTGAAGCATTTCTTGAAATTTTCTAATCTGCTCAATTTCTTTAGGGTCTTCGCATAACGGCACGTTGTATGGTAGACAATGTTCTTGGGCTTGTATACTACGTTCATAAGCTTGTAAGACGATGTTGTGCGACATGGCTTCAACTTGGCTTCGATATGGCTCTGATACCACTGTACCAACAAAACTAGTAGGTTTGTTGACTTTAGTAGCAAAAATACGCAAGAGGTATTTAAATAATAATATTTCATTAAAAATGTATATGATATGATAAGATGATTGAAAGTTACAATGAGGCCCTGCTTTTATACCTATGCTTCATGAATGGGCATGTCTTTTAGACATGCCTTTTCAGCTAACTAACAACTACTTAACATAATCACTATTTGATTAGTTAGTAATTATATTTATTCTATTTTATACAAATTATATTTGTTACAGGCACTAGCACCCGCACTGCTACTGGATGGTGGGACTAGCCCTGTGTGTGGCGGTGGCATAGCTACTGATGCTTCATCATCATCCCTCAAAAGTTCTGCTTCCAATTCTTCCATATGTACAGTGTCGTCCTCCAGATTATCATCCTCTAGGTTTTTGTCCCAGACTTTATATGATTGATCCTCATGTGCCCATTCACAGTAATGACTCAACAACCTCAAGTTGTAATGCACATAAATGAAGCTTTTAGCTCGGTTTTCATTCAGCCTGTTTCTTCTCACATTATGTATGAAGTTGTAGGTGCTCCAACACCTCTCTACAGAAAAAGTATTTACAACTTGTTAGAGAACTTTTTTTTAGCAACTTTGGCAAAAGTCCCATGCCGCCATATGCTTCCCACCATGTGAGAGCATCAAATTTGTCTCCGTCTTCCATTGCATGGAAAGATACAAAGTTACCAGTGCAACTGAACTATCTGCCTAATTCAAGGCGCAATCTAGCACACTCCTCCCTGTTGGAGACCAACTTGTCTAACGCCTTCATGTACCACAATTATACCCATGGATCTGTGTGAGGTTTGATCCTAACCCCACCTCCAGGTACAATTTGGCCCAACCAAGATGGAGAGTAGTATTTTGGCATAAAGATATATGCTAAGGCATGTAGTGGAACATTGAGTTTATTCCACCGTGCACACACAATTGTAAATCATTGCATACAAGTTGGGATCATTATCCTTAACAACATCTTTTTTTTGCCCCATCATGCTATCCATCTGCCCATAAACCTCCCCAATCACTGGTTTATCTGTATCTGAAAAACGAATCATGTGATAAATGAGCTTGGTGAAATTCAAAATTTCCCTCACACGTGCCCAAAACAAAGGATCAAAGGCGGTCTCCTCCACATGTTCAAAACCTTGCCTGTCAACTATTGTCGTTGCCCTGTCCTTTAATACCTGCTAGTGTGGGCTTGATACCATTGCTGCCAATGACTCTCTTACCTTCAAAAGGCGCCTGAAGGTGAGGTAATAGCTAGAAAATCTAGTCTTTGCTATCTTCAACAACTCCAATTTGGAGTGAGTACGGAAAAGCCCATGGGTATTGCTATGATTTGTAATAAATCTTATCACTTTTTTGCCTCTCTTGTACAAATCACCAAGACATTTGAATTGAGGTCATTTGTTTTTAATGATATCATGCATCAAAAGGTTCATTGTGTGAACCAAACACCCAGACCAAAATATGTTGGGGTATTTATCCTCAATAATTGCTCCTGTTGCCTTACAGTTATCAACATTATCAGTGATGACTTGGATGACATTGTATGGCCCAATACTTTCAATTGTTTCAAGTAATGGTTCTACAATGTTAATGTTGGTCTTGAATTTGTCTAAATAATCATATGCTGAAAGGAATATTGCACCACTAACTGACACAGCCAGAACACTTATCAATGGCTTTCCTTTTACATTGGTCCATCAATCAGATACAATGGACACCCCATGCTCATTCCAAGAATTTGTCATTCTAGCCAAAGATTATTTATTTTAGCTTTTTCATGACCAAGTCCCATGGTTATGGCCTTGTCATACCCAGGGCTCTTGTATCCTTTGGGGGCATCATTAATGGCAGAAACCATTTCATGCCAATAAGGTGAGCGAAGAACATTGAATGGCACCCCACATGCATATAGAAACCGGAATTTTTTTGAATCCACATCATTCCTACAGCCTTCGTCAAGGAAATCAGATATGGTTCTACGCCTTAAGGAGATGTTTGGTCCAGGCGTGCCTCCATATCCACTGCCATGGGTGGAAGTTGATGGACTTCTTTGTCCATGATGTGATGGACCTGATGGTGTATAAGAATCAATGAAAGCCCTAGATCTTTTAGATCTCTGTAAGGCAGCCTCCTCTTCCTTTCTATATTTCTCTCTCTCTGTCGCTGGCACACTTACACAAATTTTGATTCCTAGATTTTTGTCTCCATCCCTTGGCATTTTCCCACAAAGGTGCCTTTTGGCACGGGTGTATGAACCTGTGTATATTCTTTATTGCAATGGGGGCAAAGAAATTTAGTGGTTCCACCACCTTTCCCTCCTTCCTTCCTCTGAACATATTTCCACAATGGTGTTTGACTTTGGTCTTGTCTAGTTGGGGTCTCTGTGGCCTCATGTTCTCCACTCTCCCCTTCCTCCTCAGCATACTCCTCCTCTTCGGGATTTTCATCAAATCCACTATAAGCCACTTCTTCATCCTCCTCTTCTCTAATGGGCCTCTTTCTTCTACTCTCCAACACCATTATCAAAAAGAAAGAAAACAACATGAAGAAAATCCCTAGCCATATAGCCATGATGTTTCAAGTTTCAAGTTTCAAATTTCTAGCCTGCAAAAAAAATAGAGGAATGCCAAATGGGAATAGGAAATGCAATATAGGAAAAAAACAATTCAATTTTCAATTTTCAACACACTAAAATGCAACATTGAGAAAAAAAGTCAGTTTTCATTTTTGAACAACTTAAAAATGATTCCTAGAAAATAAAAAACTAGATTAGAAGTCCTACCTCTTTGTCCTGACTCCTGACTCCTTCAGTCCTCCTCTTGCTCTCTTGCAATTTGCTCCTTGTTCTCTCCTTGGCACTTCTGCTCTCCAAACTCTCAAGCTCTCTTGCTCTCCAACTTGCTCTCCAACTCTCAAGCTCTTGCTCTCATTCTCAAACTAAAACAATGAAAAAACAAATGAGGAGGGTGGGCTTTTATTTACCCAACCCCCCTCCCTCCCTCCCTCTAAAAAAAATCGGAAATTTGATGTCCAAATTATTTTTTATGCGTCAGAGAGCGTTTGCTCCTCCCTGCATTAAAAAAATGCTCTCGAATCGTTTTTTTAACGGGGGAAGCGCTCAGAGAGCATTCGCTCCCGAGAGCTAGAGCATAACTGATGCTACCCCAAATACATAAAATCTCAACACTCACTCTTAGCATCAGGAGTGTGCTCTAGCAATACATCACACTATGTATTACAAGATTTTGGGCACTGGTTTTGTGCTGCTGATGAGGGAGTGTTGAGATTTTACGTATTTGCGGTAGCATCAGTTGTGCTCTAGCTCCCAAATTTTGTGGAGGGACTAGAGTACACTTGATCTACAAGACCCAGAAGCGATTTGGGAAATTTCATCTAGTTTGGGAGATATTTAATTAATTAATTATTTTAATGTATTTCCTAAGTCTAAACTTAGGAAAATGAAATAATTAAAGTTAATTAAATTAAACATGTTATGAAATTGTCTTAAGTCACACGAATCAAGCTTTCTTTTAATCTTAGCCATTGATTCAAGATCTGATCATGGTCGTTGGTTTGCCAACGAGAAAAGTATAAAGGAAAGCCTTGGGGTCATTTGTAAAAACACACAGAAGCAGAGCACTGAAGCTAAGCTGAGATTCTAGGGCGAGTTTGCTAAGAATTCTCAAAAGTGTTTCAGCTGCAGAGAGGGGAGTTTAGACCAAGGGGATGATCTGATCTCAGGGTCTAGAATCACCAAAAGCAACGTTGCACGAAGCGGGGACGAAGCAGGGACGTTTTTTGGAAGCAGGGACGCAGAAGTGTCATTTCCAAAAAATCTAGGAAGCGAAGTGTCTCCGAAGCGTCTACTATATATATATTTTTTATTTTTATTTTTTTGCATTTATATTAAAAAAAATCCAAAATATCAAATTACTTGTAGAAGATATGGAAGCATGCATATTTGTACAGAAATCAGGATAGATATGAACATCCATTGTACATTAATGATTAATTATTTGAGCATCAACCATCTATAATCTAGATTCTTCTCCTCTTGTCTAGCCTTTGCCTCTACCTCGATTATCTAGGGACATTAGTCAAAATTGCCCAATTTTGATCAAACTACCTAATGCAAGCCTTAAAATATGATAGAAAGAACTTAACATGCTTGATCGATGATTTTGAATTGATTGAAATGTAATTTTTTTCTAACGTCATGACAAAGGAGTTCAACAATTAACACCACCAACACTAGGGTACATATAGGGCTTGGTGCTCTTGATTAAATGCTAATCACATACCCTCATACATGATATAATCGAATGAAATGCCGCCATACCATTGATCCTGAATTCCTGAAAACTGTTAAGTCTGCTGAATTTTGAATGGGATATGAAATTCTATTTTCTCCATATGATGTCCAATCAGGCTGGAACCACTCTGAAACATCCTGAGTCATTTCATGGTAATGTTAAAAATTTAAATAAAAGGATGAAAATTAAAAATAAAGGAGAATGTCACCTTTACTTTAAGAATTTAACATTACCATGAGGGTCTAAGGAGGTGAAAGAGAGCTTATATATTTTTCATCCTATCCCTAACTCAACACTAACCCACCCTCTAACCCAACAACAGTTAAAAATTATTTAAAAAAAAAAAATCATTTTTTTACTGCATTAGTCGAATCCGTACGGTGTTGTACGGAACTGCTGGCGATCCATACGGATCCATACCGGAAGCGTAGCGGATATGTTGTACGGAAACGTGGATCCGGCCGTACGGATCCGACTTTCCAGGAACTGCAAATTTTTTTGCAAAACGCGTTTTGCAGTACGGATCCCGTACGGTTCCGTACGGGATGCGTTTCGAGGCTTGGAGTCGGGAGGGGAGGGGAGGGAGGACGTTTCCTACAACATTGACCAAGAGACAGAGAGCAACTCAGAGAGGTAGCGCAGAGAGGCAGGAGACGCAGCGACAGAGAGTGCAGCAGCTGCATAACGTAGGGGTAGCTTCAGCTACATAGATGTTGTGCAATCCCTCCCAGTGCAGCATGATTCAGCTGGAAGCCCTCAGGGGTTACGCAAAGACCCAAAGTGGCAACATAAGGACTGCATCACCCAGTCTGGGCTAACGCAGCCCTTTCCAGGCCAGCGTTGAGGGATGTAGGGGCTTCAGACTCCAGAGGCTGACACAGAGGTGTCAGGGACAACGCTGGGGTTTCTAAGGCCTAATTTTGGCTGAGTTCTGTAAATCCCGTTTGAGGGTGTGGCTCAGTCATTATCTTGGCTTCAGAACAGCCAGTGAGTTGCAAATCTATTTTTTCTCTGTCGGGTTTTCCATATCTGGAACCCAGATTTGTTGTATTCAGAAAGCTCTCAACAATAAAACCCTACAACAACCAGCAGACCAGCATTCCCACATTGGGTTTTTCCGGGGACTATTTGTCCAGAAAATCAGTGTCACTTTGTCTATGTGTGCATGTACTTTTTCTAGATCTGAATTGGTGAAAGTTTGTTATGTGTTTTGCTTCGATATTAATCTGAATTTTCAGCTTAATAACTTAACTAATAAGGTAGAGCATAACCAGATCTAACAATATATTTCTGCATAAGTGTAACATTCATAAATTTTCACAACCCCCGCTGCTCCCAGTCCCTAGCTCCCGTGTTGTTGCCCTTGTTGGCTCCTATCCCAAGGTTGCGAGGAAGCTTCTCCCAACCCCTCGCCCCGCCGATCCCGCTCCCAAAACGCGCTCCGTTCGAGAGCTCTTTAGGAGCGCGCTTCCGAGCCTGAAAAACGCTCCCTGTTTTTTCAGGAGCGATTCAGGGAGCGCTTGGGAGCGAACGCTACCTAAGCACTTCCCCCATTTAAAAAACGATTCAGGAGCGTTTTTTTAATGCAGGGAGCGATCGGGGAGCATTCGCTCCCGAATGCTCCCTGGCGCATAAAAATAATTTGGACGTCAAAATTTTTATTTTTTTTTAGAGGGACGGAGGGGGGTTGGGTAAATAAAAGCCCACCCTCCTCATTTGTTTTTTCATTGTTTTAGTGCCAAGGAGAGAGCAAGGAGAACGCTGCAAGAGAAAAAGAGGACGATTGAAGGAGTTAGGATTCAAGACAAAGAGGTAGGACTTCTAATCTCGTTTTTTATTTTCTAGGAATCATTTTTAAGTTGTTCAAAAATGAAAACTTGATTTTTTTTCTCAATGTTGCATTTTAGTGTGTTGGAAAGTGAAAAATTGAATTGTTTTTTTTCCTATGTTGCATTTCCTATTCCCATTTGGCATTCCTCCATTTTTTTTGCAAGCTAGAAACTTGAAACTTGAAACATCATGGCTATATGGCTAGGGATTTTCTTCATGTTGGTTCATTTCTTTGTGATAATGGTGTTGGAGAATAGAAGAAAAAGGCCCTTTAGAGAGGAAGAGGATGAAGAAGTGGCTTATAGTGGATTTGATGAAAATCCTAAAGAGGAGGAGTATGTTGAGGAGGAAGGGGAGAGTGGAGAACATGAGGCCACAGAGACCCCAACTAGACAAGACCAAAGTCAAACACCATTGTGGAAATATGTTCAGAGGCAGGAAGGAGGGAAAGGTGGTGGAACCACTAAATTTCTTTGCCCCCATTGCAATAAAGAATACACAGGTTCATACACCCGTGCCAGAAGGCACCTTTGTGGGAAAATGCCAAGGGATGGAGACAAAAATTTAGAAATCAAAATTTGTGTAAGTGTGCCAGCGACAGAGAGAGAGAAATATAGAAAGGAAGAGGAGGCTGCCCTACAGAGATCTAAAAGATCTAGGGCTTTCATTGATTCTTGTACACCATTAGGTCCATCACATCATGGACAAAGAAGTCCATCAACTTCCACCCATGGCAGTGGATATGGAGGCACACCTAGACCAAACATCTCCGTAAGGCGTAGAACCATATCTGATTTCCTTGACGAAGGGGGTAGGAATGATGTGGATTCAAAAATTTTGCGGTTTCTATATGCATGTGGGGTGCCATTCAATGTTCTTCGCTCACCTTATTGGCATGAAATGGTTTCTACCATTAATGATACCCCCAAAGGATACAAGAGCCCTGGGTATGACAAGGCTAGAACTGTGGGACTTGATCATGAAAAAGCTAAATAAATAATTCTTTGGCTAGAATGACAAATTCTTGGAATGAGCATGGGGTGTCCATTGTATCTGATGGATGGACCAATGTAAAAGGAAAGCCATTGATAAGTGTTCTGGCTGTGTCGGTTAGTGGTGCAATATTCCTTTCAGCATATGATTATTCAGACAAATTCAAGACTGACATTAACATTGTAGAACCATTACTTGAAACAATTGAAAGTATTGGGCCATACAATGGCATCCAAGTCATCACTGATAATGCTGCTAACTATAAGGCAGCAAGAGCAATTATTGAGGATAAATACCCCTACAAATTTTGGTCTGGGTGTTTGGTTCACACAATGAACCTTTCGATGCATGATATCATTAAAAACAAACAACCTCAATTCAAATCGCTTGGTGATTTGTACAAGAGAGGTAAAAAAATGATAAGATTGATTACAAATCATAGCAATACCCATGGGCTTTTCCGTACTCACTCCCAATTGGAGTTGTTGAAGATAGCAAAGATTAGATTTGCTAGCTATTACCTCACCTTCAGGAGCCTTTTGAAGGTAAGAGATTCATTGACAGCAATGGTATCAAGCCCACACTAGCTGGTATTAAAGGACAGGGCAACGACAATAGTTGACAGGCAAGGTTTTGAACATGTGGAGGAGACTGCCCTTGATCCTTTGTTTTGGGCACGTGTGAGGGAAATTTTGAATTTCACCAAGCCCATTTATCACATGATTCGTTTTTCAGATACAGATAAACCAGTGATTGGGGAGGTTTATGAGCAGATGGATAGCATGTTGGGGCAAATAAAAGATGTTGTTAAGGATAATGATCCCAACTTGTATGCAATGATTTAAAACTGTGTGTGTGCACGATGGAATAAACTCAATGTTCTATTACATTCCTTGGCATATATCCTTATGCCAAAATACTACTCTCCATCTTGGTTGGGCCAACCTGCACTTGGAGGTGGGGCTATGATCAAACCTCACACAGATTCGGAGGTACAATTGGGGTACATGAAAGCATTAGACAAGTTGGTCCCCAACAAGGAGGAGTGTGCTAGATTGCGCCTTGAATTAGGCAGATACTTCAGATACATCAACAGCCATGCCATCGCCACACACAGGGCTAGTCCCACCATCCAGTAGTAATGCGGGTGCCAGTGCTAGTGCTCGATATCCAACTATTGTTCCTTTCCAGATTCAGCCTCCACCTACATCCTCACGTTGCCCTCTGCCTTCTAGTCATGGTCGTGGTACTCCTGAGAGTGCTAGAAGACCACCACTGCCTCGTGGTTCCCACAAATTAGACATTTCTCATGGGCATGGCAAGGGGCCAGCCAATAGATAAAATAGATTTGTTGTTTACTAGTCTTTTCTATTTTCTAGTAGCTTTTAACTTTTATAACTATTGAACAGTTGAAACTTGACTCTTTCATATTTAATGACAATTTAAGTTTGAAGTTTGAATTTGAAAGGTGAAAATTTAAAGTTGGCATTTATAAGTTTATAAGTCATTATAAATTATGAATATGATTCTTCATGAAAGTTATATGGTGATCAATGACTCAATGATGATAAATGTTATATATTGAATTTTGAAATCAATGAATCAATGGTGATAAATGAAATATATCAATGACGATAAATGTTATAATATATATATTGAAGTTTGAAATCAATGAATTAATGATGATAAATGTTATATATTGAATTTTGAGATCAATGAATCAATGATGATAAATGATATATATCAATGATGATAAATGTTATATATTGAGTTTTGAAAGCTTGAGACCTTTAGATTGATGATTCGCGAGACTCAAGAGTCAATATGTTGTATGTTTCCATCTTGTGGGCGTGGTTGATGGAAATTATAACTTCTAGGATGATTGATGTTATATGATTCAATCTATGTTTTTAAGTTTTTTATGTCTAATTCATCATTCTACATGCTTTTGTTAACATATATGCATCAAAATATAAAAAATATATATATTTAAAAAAAAAGCGCTCCCCGAAACGCTCCGGACCGGGAGCTTTTGAAAATGGCGCTCCAGCTCCCACTCCCAAGTAACCATGTCCTGTCCTCTCTGCATTTATCCAGAGCTCCTTTTTCGGCTTCCTCTCTGTCGACATTCTTGTTTGCCTCCATCTCCCGCCTCTAAGCTCCATCACCATACGCTCCTTGACTTTTACCTTACCCTAAACAAATTTAAAGCAATAAAAAAAAGGTCATTTCGATTTAATAAGTTTGATTTTTATATTTTTTTGTTGGGTTTGGCTTTTAGATCTTCATGAAAAATAAAATAAAAAAATTGTTAACGTTTGTAAATAGGCTTTAGCCCAATCATAACCTATTTAATTTTAATGTAACATTCATTCTTTAATTAATTTTTAACATTAAGCAAAGAAATTTAAAATCTAATTTTTAAAATTTTTCTTTTAAATTGTTTTTAATTAAAAAAAAATTAAAAATAAAAAATTGACTTTTAAATATCAACATTAGTAAAAAATTTCAAGTTCTTTTTAATTTTTTTATGTATATGAAATTTTGGAAATCAAATTTTGAAGTTAGCTTTTCGACCTAAGGATTCTGGGCTATCCATTTAAATTGATGAAATCTTTAGGCTTGGGAAAATATTTAATTCTGGGAAGGGTTCTTATAGTCGAAGTAATTTAAAAATTTTAATATCCCTAAATTTGACTATAGGATTAAAAAATATTTTATTCTGGATATGAAGCATTAGAAATTTTAAAAGGTTTTCATAATTATTTGAAGAGGTGTTTTGACATTAATTGGCAAATGGATTTCATTGTCATCCTGGACATTAAATCGTCGAAATTTAAATGCTTAGGTAAATGTTTTGTGATCATCAGTTTTAATGCTTGATAATCATTGAGATCGCCTAATGTTTAAAAGGAAAATTAACTCTAAGCATTGTTTTAGTTACTTGAATTATTGGATATTTATTGAATATTTAAGTTTGGTACATTTTTCAAGTAATTGTGATCAGTATTCTTATTGAGCATTCTATCGTGGAACTTTCATAATTGTATATCTTTCAATTGGGTATCTTGAGCATCTGTTAAATCGAGATTCTTTATTAAAGTGCTTAGTGTTTAAATCAGAATAAATTATAGTCTAAGTGTTTTGGGTCGTTCAAATCGTGTTTCGCTAAGCCATGTTCTAATTCTCCTTGCATCTCGCATTTTAAGTTACTCTTGCATACTTAAAATTTACTTCCAAGTATAAGCTTGGCCGATAGAAAGATAGGTACCCATCCATCATTTCTTGAGAAGATCGTTTTTGTAGTATTTAAATAAAACGGTGACCTTGCAATCGTCAAAGCCACAGCTCTCTGCACCGCCGGAGGCACCGAGTACATTAGATTTTCAGGAGAGGTATCATTAATCACACCTTAGTGTGCTTCACGTTAACTTCTCTCTGCCACTTATTACGAATTCCGACTCACCATAGAAAGGATAGAAGGGTGTTAATTTTGCCTATGTTCTATGCCATTTCAGACTAGGGCACAATACTGAAGAAGATAGAACATACTAACAGATCGATAGAAGACAAGCCAAAAACAGAGATAGAAAAAATGGTGGCGTTACGGCCATCAGCAGGATTCTTCAACCAGCAAAGTCTCTAGTAGGTCATTCAACCAAGCGTGTCACACATATAACCCAGAACAACCCAAACAAAGAACAGTCCATATATATCACAGCTCCAATGCTATCCAGAGAGAGAGAATTCCTCCACACCAATGTGTATCAAATGAATTCTAAGTCTCTCCAATATATAGGAATCTTTGGGGGTGTGACACGTCCTTTAAGACATTTAAGTCTATATTTTATTCCGGGCCGACCTAGCACATAAGTGGAATAAATTCAAAGTACATGTTCTGCTCATCCGATCGAGATGATCTTTAGATCAATCTTACACCTCTCAAAAAGAGGAATCCAATAAAAATATTGGGATCGTCATTTGAGCATCACAACCCGGAGTTTGGACCTAGTTGTCCAATTTTAACACTCCCTCTCAACTAGGGAGAACTCTGTCCACTAGTGCAATCCAAACATCGTGCGTCATGCCGCCGTAACTTGCTTTGCTGGCCTCTTTATTTCAGAATAGAAGTGGGTTAGTCACAAAGACATCATCCCCCGACTGACAAATTCAGCCTAGAGGTCTGAAACCTCTATCAGACTCACAAAGAGTCTCCAACCAACCTGAAGTTGGTTCATCTGACTTGAAGTCAGGCAGAGGTCCGAAACCTCACTATCAGACTCACAAAGAGTCTCCAACCAACCCGAAGTTGGTTCATCTGACCCAAAGTCAGGCGGAGGTCCGAAACCTCACTATACTTGATCCCAGATCAAGTGGTTGGACCATGCCATTCTAGATAGAGAGTACGGCAAATTCTGATGCGTCCATCAGTCTTTGCTACTAGTCTCTAGCCTTTCCCAACTCATTGGCCAAATGAGAGGTACTTCCCATGAGCCCTGAACTCAATGGGTAGGATGCATACGAGGCACAGATAATGAGAGGTGAACAAACTCAAAATCACAACGGTGGGGTCCAAGCACACCAACAAGGTTTGGCAATCCTAGCCTTGTGGTTGCCCATAGCTCCGAGAAGCTGTCCCCAAAGCCCCCAGAGCTCCCAGAGCTCATCGTCCAACAGGATCCTCAGAATAGGATCGTTCCACGATACCAAGATTCTCACGGAAGGTTAGGAACATGACCTTCCCCAAGGGCATAGTGAGAATATCCGCGACCTGCTCATCAGTTCCTATATGATCGAGCCTTACGGCGCCTCGCTGTACCATATCCCGGATAGTGGTACCAGCCATCAACATGCTTGGATTGTTAGTGGAACCCGGGATTCTGTAACAAATGAATCCCCCTCTGGTTATTATAAAGGATAAACGGTGGTATCTAGCACATGCTCGAACAGCTCACAGAAGAGCTTTCGCAACCAAATGACTTCACAACAGGCCATACATGTTACAATGTATTCGGCCTCAGCGGTGCTCAAGGCTACCGACTTTAGATTCCTGCCCAAAGCAGATCTACCTGTGAAGTAACATCCAGATGTGCTCTTGCAATCCACCATACTGCCAGCCCAATCGGCATCAGTATATCCATGGAGTGTCATACTCCCGGCAGTGTATCTCAACCCATGGTCTATCGTGCCTCAGAGATATCTCAAGAGCTTCTTGGCACCAACCCAGTGAATGTTATGATTAACCATGTGTTGACTCAAAGTGTTCACTACACAACATACGTCTGAACAGGTGTTCATTAAGAACATTAGGGTCCCTATGAGTTGACGATACTCAGTAGGACAGGCCCTTCAATGCTGCTACTCAACTTCTTAAAGTTGAGTTCCATGGACTTACAGTCCATCATACCAGAAACTTCATAATGTATTTTCCTTGAGAAAGGAAAATCTCGCCAGGTCTCTGTTAGACCTTCAGGCCTAGACATTCGTCCTAGGTCCTTCATGAACTCAGCAACGAGCTCCCTCTTGCACTGATGAATGAGAGGGTCAGCACCTGTTAGGAAGAGATCATCCACATACAGCACCAGAGTGAGAGGCTTCTTTCTATTAACCTTGCAGTGAGGGTTCAGATCAGCAATACTACAAGTGAAGCCCAGCTTCATCAAGTAGCTATCTATCCTCTCGTACCAAGCTCAGGGTGCTTGTTTCAGCCCATAGAGGGCTTTATTCAAACTGCAGACATGAATGTCTCGATCCTGGACTTCCAACCCCAGAGTTTGCTCCACATATATCTCTTCCTTTATCACATCATGTAGAAAAAAAATACGGTCTTCATATCATCTGATGAAGACTCCATCCTTGCGTAGCAGCAAGGACTATAATAGATCGAATGGTGGTATATCAGGCTACAGGTGCAAATATGTCATCATAGTCTAAGCCTTCCTTTTGAGAGAAGCCACAGGCAACGAATCTTGCCTTGAACTTTTCAGCACTTCCATCAAATCCATGCTTGATCTTGTGGAGCCATTTTGAGGTGACAACTGCTTTGTCCTATGGTCTTGGAAACACATTCCAGACATTATTCTTCATAATGGACTCATACTCTTCGTGCATAGCATCCTTCCAGACTTGATGCTTTACGACTTCCTCAAAGGATCCAAGCTCAGATTGTACAAAAGTACTCATGGCTGCTAGATGTCCTGGAATTTATATGGCTTCTTGGTTTTCCTTCAGAATTTCCCCCTCTGAAGCCATATGTCCCTGAGCCATGAGGATCTTCTTTCGTTGAACAAAAGTATCCACTCAGGAGCGTATACAGATATATCTCCCTCTTAATGTCAGCTTCTCTCTTGAGAGAAGACATTTATTTTAAATGAGGGCATCCCAGACACCAACTAGGAAAGGGACTTGATCTCCCACAGTCAAAACCATCCAACAGACTTTGCTGATCATGATTCAAGATTCCAACCATGTGACCAAAAGCTGCATAAACTTCTCAGTTTACCATAACGCTCCAATGTAAGACTGATACAGTCACATGCTTGCTACTACATAGGTGTCCATCTATGTCACTGTCATACAGGGGGAACATATCAACAAGCCTCAGCTTGTTTTAGAAGTCCTTTCAGCCACTACCTCTTATTCTGTGAGTAGCTTCTTCAAACAGCCTTCTAAGACTGCAGCTTACAAAACTAGGGATCCAACCTACCTTGGTTTATCCTGCACTTGAGGCATTTCACCTTGATTTGCTTCCAGATCAGCGCATTTCTAGTTATTTCAGCAGACTGCTGTCAAAATTTGTCTAGCTCAATGACTTACATCTATGCCCATTTCGTCAACAATTTAACCACTACATAGAATTTCCCCAAGGACCTCTGCAGTCAACCCTTAAAACTTCCAGCTTCAAACATGGGTGACTGTCTATGTCACTGTCATAATGACAGTGACATAGAATCACAGATTTAGAATTATCACATTCATCAGGGCTTGCTGAATATGAACTTCACTTGAAAATCAGTCTATGCCATATGCACAAATCTGAGAATTATTACCATTGGTCTGCATCCAATTTTAGCTTGAATCAGTGGCTGCCTCAGATCACACGGTCAAAATACTCATGTGATAACCACCTGCAATCTCAATGCTGTCCTGTTCCTGTTAGCATTCTGTGTAATTTCACCAAAAACCGCTTCTCAAGGTGGACCCAGTTTGTAAACGGTTATCAATTTTCCAATGATCCCGCTTGGAAACATATAGCTTATCTAATTGCCACATTTCTTACTTTTGATAACAGATATCATAAGTTGACCTTTTAACGGCCTATAACCGCAGAATTTGAACTTGAAAGCCATGAAGCAACGGAGCAGAGGCCTCGGTCCAGCGAAGTTCGACAATGCACAAAGTTCAAAGAAGCCGCATTTGTAAAAAATACCCCGAGAATGTTATTCTGAAGGTCTGCATCTTTATCGCTGCTCTTCGAGATCATCAAATCGGACTGGTTGTCCCCATAAAAAAAAAATCGAAGTCCAACGCCTCTGCGACCTCGAATGACGGACCTTCCGATATGTTCCCGCTCTGCCCGTCGCTTTTCCAGCTTGTACCTCCGCTTCAAGTTATCGATCCGTAGTTCTCTTTCCCTCTCAATATAATGGATATTAGAACTATAGAGATGTTCACCACCCCGATTCCAAAGAAGAGCGACGGGGTTGACAAATAAATGTTCTATCTAGTTTCCGATAAGTCAAATTATTTCGAACTGCAGAGATTTATCATTGAAAGGCTAGCTCGAAGACAGCACTACGAAACGCTATTAAATTTTGACGCCAAATTTGAAGACGAATGCTCAATCATAAATGTTACAGATTCCGCTGCCAATTTTAAAAACAGCACTGCTAAATTACTTAGAGGAGTTTCGAACCCTCGCACTGTAAGATCACATATTTGACAATTTCTTCCCAGTCTTCCCGTCACGCGAAGAAGTGAAAGGTTTTAAGTCATCTGTGATGTCCCTTCCCGATCGCTTGATTTTGATGGGCAAATAAACCAATCTTTCTGATTTCGAATGTACCTGCGGTGACAGCCGAGTCGATTGGTGTTGGTGGCCACTACGTCTTGTTCCAGAGTAGAGCGGGCCTTTCTTCAATTCAACGGACGAGCGGAAATCTGGTGGGGGCCGGAACAGAGATCGAATCTTTTGTCCTCTGGTCCTGCCCGGATTTTCACGGCATAAAAAAATAAATAAATAAATAAATAAAAAATTATGAGATCATCCCGCCTTTACTTGGCCGGACTCTGTAGTATATACCCAGGTCTCTTCCGGCTTCTCACCATTTCCGATTTTGAACATGCCGCAGCATCGTGTGCACCGCGACTTGTTCCTGAGCTTCCTTGCACGGCTGGCCTTGAATTTTCGTTTTGCAATATCCTGAGGGGACTCGAAAAACCTCCGGCACTTGCACTCAGAAATGACGCCCGCGTCCATGACAGCCTTTCTGAATCTTCTGACTACTACATCAGCCGGCTCGTCCTCCCCCACAAAGACTTGGGCATTGTAATGTTTGCCCTTGAACCGTATTACATTTGCATATTCAGAGGAAGGATTCATCACCAATTCTTTCACCCCAACTACCGCCTTCTGCCGCCCAGCTGTATTGGACAGAAGACTTATTCAGTTGCCATTCTCACGTTGTGGTATTGGCATTACACATCGTAAGCCCAAACCCAACGCCATCGCTGCCGAAGCCATCCTTAAATTCTCAACAAGTTGGATTTTGTGATCGTATTTTCTTGCATGGTGCGATCTACATTCCTGCCTCTGCTTTGAATCCTGCTCTGCTACAGGGCCCGCATTTACGTCAGGGTCTCGGGCCTGTCTATGCTTTAGTCCACTAAACAGACTTGAATAATGCTTTGTGTTTGCTTCAAGGTCTCGGATCTGCTACAGAAATCCACGAAGTTAACTCAGGAGGCTAATTTGGACCCATCCGAACCTTTGTCACAGAACTTCTTCAGACTTCGGACTGCATACAGAGTGTGGTAAATTCCACTCCACTTCACTGAATTAGAACTTCGGTTGGCCTAGGGTCACTCGTCTGCCTCAAACACAAAGTCTCTTTTTGCCCAGAACAGCTCAGAGGTCTTTAGAATATGTCTGTCCCAAAAGCATGTCTTCAAACCTCCTCTGATACCATGTTAATTTTGCCTATGTTCTATGCCATTTCAGACTAGGGCACAACACTGAAGAAGATAGAACATACTAACAGATCGATAGAAGACAAGCCAAAAACAGGGATAGAAAAAATGGTGGCGTTACGGCGATCAGCAGGATGCTTCAACCAGCAAAGTCTCCAGTAGGTCATTCAGCCAAGCATGTCACACATATAACCCAGAACAACCCAAACAAAGAACAGTCCATATATATCACAGCTCCAATGCTATCCAGAGAGAGAGAATTCCTCCACACCAATGTGTATCAAATGAATTCTAAGTCTCTCCAATATATAGGAATCTTTGGGGTGTGTGACACGTCCTTTAAGACATTTAAGTCTATATTTTATTCCGGGCCGACCTAGCACATAAGTGGAATAAATTCAAAGTACATGTTCTGCTCATCCGATCGAGATGATCTTTAGATCAATCTTACACCTCTCAGAAAGAGGAATCCAATAAAAATATTGGGATCGTCATCTGAGCATCACAACCCGGAGTTTGGACCTAGTTGTCCAATTTTAACAAAGGGTCTTAACTTAGAATAGGCATTTAATTAAAAATAACCAAGATTCCTACTTTTCACATTAGTCTTAAGATCTGCATTACATATAGGATAGTTATTCATCCAAGCAGTAGTTGCTTATCAAGTACTTGGTCCTAAATTCTTAGCGGGATTGTTGACTCCATAAGGCACTGGTATCTATCATCTAAATCTAATCGAATCCTTTAAATATCGTTAGAGTTTATACAAGTATTTCGTCGCTTTACCGTTTCTCCTGAACCGGTTGGTTCCTAGCTAGTTTTCTTTCATTCCATTTCCATAAGGTCTACCTCCCTTAGTCTGTTATAGGGAGACAGCTTAAACAAAGAGATTGGGGATGAGGGTGACAACCCCCGATCTGAGTCGTTGTCGCGGTACCTGGACATTCTGTGCGACAACATTTTTTGGCGATGTTGTCGGGAATAGAGTTTTCTTGTCCTTGGTCCTTAAGACATTTTTTCAATCTTTCATTTTCGTCCTTCATCTTTACTCTTTATATTTAGATGGCAGCGCCACATTTTCTGGCGTCATTCCTTAGGAACATCTTGTTCTCGGTGCTTCAACAACATTTTCTAATCTTCTAATCTTTTCCACCATTCATTATCCTGTCAAATGACATAACGTTTTTCTAGTGTTGTTATCAAGGACCAATTTATTTGACCTTGGCTCTGTGACATTCGTCTTCATCTCATTCTTTTTTTCAATCTCTTATCACTATTTGCCCCATCATCGCCACATTTTCTCGCACCATTTCATCTCTTCATCTTTTCATCACCTTATCTTCCATCATCTCACTAATCATCTCATCTTCTCTATCTGCACCTTTAGCACCTGGACATTTCGGTTGGTTTCCGGTTTGGGTGGCAACTCCACTTCTTTCATTTATTACGTCTTAGACAATAAACCCTCCCTGATATCCATCTGCTTCTCCCTAACTAACTTTTCGCTTTTTTTCCTTTTGGATCTTGGTGCTAGATTCATCTTCCAGTGGCAACTCCACTTCTTTCATTTCTTACAGGGTTTTCTACTAGAAGCTTGCTTCGTGTGGATCTTTTTTAATTTCTTCAGCAAAGATCTATCTCTCTAGCATCCATTTGGTTGTTCTCTTTCCCCTTTTAAGCAAGTCATCACGGATAGCTTGTTTTCCCCGTTTCGTTTTACTGATACTCTTCATGATATACCAAAAGAGGCCATTCATAAATTGCCTTTGTTCTCAGGTGGTGATTCAACCACTATTGGAAAGCATCTCGTCAAGGTTACTCATATAATAGCCAGACATTGTCTTCCTTCACAATATAATCATGAAGATGTCAAGATACGTCTCTTTGCCTTTTTCTTAGAAGGCGATGTTATGCATTGGTTTCGTAATTGTCCTAAGGATTCCTTCTTTTCTTTAATCTACATCATCGATGCTTTTAAGGATAAATATATGAAACAACATGGCTCACCTTGTGCCCCTAATACTATGCAAAAGACTAGAAATGATCTTGTAAAGAACTCAACTATCAACAGAAGATTTCAAGACAATTCTCATGATGAAAGCATTTGTACCATGGCAAGACAAATCCATGATGTTGAAATTTGATGACTAAAAAGTTCTTTTTTCCACCTGCGTGTGTTTTTCTACCCAATCCTCTCTTTACTGTTGTGTTTTCTTCCTTGTCTCCCCTGCAACCTCTTTCATCTACCTGCATGTTTGTCTCGCAACCTTTTCTCCATCGAACCTGCAGCTCTAATCGACCTACAATATCCCTGGATCCCTCACACGCAGCCTATCCTCACATTGCTAGAGCCTTAGGCGACACTTTTCTCCCTCCGCGTATATCACTTTTCCTTTCTCGTAGCCTTTTCCTGCAACGCTTTTTTCCTGTCGCTCCTGCCTTCCTCATCACCTCTCCTCTCGAGCGGCTCTTATTTCCCTGACCCCACAGCTCCCAGTCCCTAGCTCATGTATTGTCACCCTTGTTTGCTCCTGTCCTCTCTGTGTTTATCTAGAGCTCCTTTTTCGGGTTCCTCTCCGTCGACCTTCTTGTTTGCTTCCATCTCTTGCCGCCATACTCCATCACCCTACGCTCCTTGACTTTCACCTTACCCTAATCAAATGGCAAGCAATAAAAAAAAGGGCATTTCGATTTAATAAGTTTGATTTTTATTTTTTTTGTTGGGTTTGGCTTTTAGATCTTCATTAAAATCAAAAAAAATATTTGTTAACTTTTGTAAATAGCCTTTAGCCTAATCATACCCTATTTCATTTTAATTTAACATTCATTCTTTTATTAATTTTTAGCACTAAACAAAAAATTTAAAAATCTAACTTTTTTTAAATTTTTCTTTAAAAAATGGTTTACATTAAAAACCTAAAAAATAAAAAATTGACTTTTAAATATCAACATCAGTAAAAAAATTCAAATTCTTTTTTTTTATTTTTTTATTTTTTTGTCTATGAAATTTTGGAAATCAAATTTTGAAGTTAGCTTTTCAACCTAAGGATTTTTCGGCTATCCATTTAAATGTTAAAATCTTTAGGCCTGAGAAAATATTTAATTGTGGGAAGGATTCTTATAGTCAAAGTAATTTAAAAATTTTAATATCCCTAAGTTTGACTATAGGATTAAAAGATATTTATTTCTGGATATGAAGCATTAGAAATTTTAAAAGGTTTCCAGAATTATTTGAAGAGGTGTTTTGACCATAGTATTAAAAACCGGTCGGTTTGAACCGGAAACCGGTCAAACCAGCCGGTTCATTAGCTGATTGGGTCAAACCGATAGAAAAATCGGGTTCAACCCTCCTCTTCGCCAAAAAAACCGGTCCAACTGATGCTAACCAGTCAGTTTAGGATGGAACCGGCCCGTGTATGGTCAAACCGGCCGGTTCATTGCCATGCTAACTATGGGCCCCACATAATGCAATTTTTTGAATTTTGGAGCTTTTTTGAGGGAAATTTAGGGTTGTTTTCCTTCAAAAATATCCCCTCTAAGAAAAGCATGCCTACCCTCTCATTTTCCTAACACATCCTATTGGCAATTAATGGTAAACTTCATCCTTTTACTTAAGTTTTTAACATTGCCATGAAATGACTCGAGATGTTTAAGAGTGGTTTCGACCTCATTGGATTTCATATGGAGAAACTAGAAATTTAGATTTTACTCAAAATTCAGCAGACTTAATGGTTTTCAGGGTTTCATAGTTTGGGGATTTGCAATGTTTCCATTTGATTCTATCATGTGCAAGGCTATGAGATTGGCATTTGATCAAGAGCATGAAGTCCTTTAAGAAACTTGATGTTGGTGGCATTGATTGTTGAACTTTGTTGATGTTGGTAGTATTGATTGTTGAACTCCCCTACCATGGACTTAACAAGAATGTATCTTTCACTCAAAGGAAAACAACTGGTTAGGCATGCTAATCTTTTTCTACCGCATTTTAAGGTTGAGGAGATGAACCCTTCACTCAAACCAAAATCATTGGTTAGGCATGTTAAACTTTTTCAATTTCTATCATGTTATAAGGTTGAGCAATCCAAGTCTGAAGACTTTGAGCTAGATGATGTTTATGTATCTCTTGTTGATGATCCCATTTCTAGCAGCGAAGAATCAATGATGAGTTTCATGAGAGACCATGTTGCTCAATGATTTGTAGTTTTGATGTCTATTTTTGCTACTACTACTACTACTAAAGTTGTAGAGGAGTGTTAGGAGTCCTCAAACTCTGAGCCATATTATTTATGTAGCTCATGTTGACGATCCCTTGTCTAGTAGTGGTGATGATTTTGATCATGTTGTTGATCACTAATATGTAGTCTTGTATTAGGCCAATGGCCTCATAGCTTGTAGCATTGCTTTTGGACTTTATGGGCCATTTGCAGCCTCATTGCTCATGTATTTTTCGATGATATGTATTGCACTCAGTGCCATTTTGATATATTCACCTTTACATAGTATATAAATGAGCAAACTTTGCATATTTTGTCTCTATTGGCTTGGAATCATGGTTCCAAATCTTAAAAATAGTTTTTTTATTAAAAAATAATTATTTAATTTATTTATTTTAAAACAAGTTCGTTTAGACCTCACCAGTACCGGTTAGACCGTTTCCAGTCTGGTTACCGGTTCATTAGGTCCAATGGTCCAGTCACCGGTTCTGGTTTTTAATACTATGGTTTTGACATTAATTGGCATTAAGATTTCATTGTCATCGTGGATATTAAATCATCGAAATTTAAATCAAGTTTGTTGGGAATCGTTCCCCCCCCCCAAATCCCGCTCTCGCTCCCAAAACGGGCTCCATTCAGTGGCGCTTTGGGAGCACGCTTCCGAGCCTGAATAAACGATCCTTGTTTTCTCAAGAGTGTTTCAGGGAGCACTTGGAAGCAAACACTCCTCGAGCGCTCCCTCCGTTAAAAAAATGATTTGGGGGTGTTTTTTAAATGGAGGGAGCATTCTCTCCCGAACGCTCCCCAGCGCTGAAAAAAATCAGACAGCAAATTTTTCCAAATTTTTTTGGGAGGGAGGGGGGGTTGGGTAATAAAAAGCCCTCCCCTCCTCATTGTTGTTATCATTGTTTGTTTGAGAGCAAGAGAGAGAACTTGAGAGTTTGAGAGCAAGGAGAGAAAGAGAGCAAGGAGAGAATGAGAGAGCAAGGAGCAAGCTGCAAGAGAGCAAGAGGAGAGAGCAACGAGCTTGAAGAGAGCAACAAGGAGGATTGGAGTTAGGACTCAGGACAAAGAGGTAGGACTCTCTAATCTAGTTTTTTTATTTTCTATATTGCATTTTTAAGTTGTTCAAAAATGAAAACTTGAATTTTTTTCTCAATGTTGCATTTTAGTGTGTTGAAAATTGAAAAATTGAATTGTTTTTTTTCTCTGTTGTATTTTTTCCTATTCCCATTTGGCATTCCTCCATTTTTTTTGCAAGCTAAATACTTGAAACTTGAAACTTGAAACATCATGGCTATATGGCCAGGGATTTTCTTCATGTTGGTTCCTTTCTTTGTAATAATGGTGTTGGAGAGTAGAAGAAAGAGGCCCATTAGAGAAGAGGAGGATGAAGAAGTGGGTTATAGTGGATTTGATGAAAATCCTAAAGAGGAGTATGCTGAGGAGGAAGGGGAGAGTGGAGAACATGAGGCCACAGAGACCCCAACTAAACAAGACCAAAGTCAAACACTATTATGGAAACATGTTCAGAGGCAGGAAGGAGGCAAAGGTGGTGGAACCACTAAATTTCTTTGCCTCCATTGCAATAAAGAATACACAAGTTCATACACCCGTGCCAGAAGGCACCGTTGTGGGAAAATGCCAGAGGATGAAGATAAGATAATTTTATTAATGTCCATCAAATGACCACAAAAAGGTCAATGGGACTGCTGGTTACAATAATTACAACAGACTCGCTGGTGGACGAAACGGTCCCCTTTCTTCATAAAAGCAGGAAATACAAAGCTATAAGGAATGTAAAAGTGAAGTTTGGATAACTGAATGACTGATACATCCTGACAATGAGCTGTGATGAGGAAGTCCTGGAGGAGAGGGACGAGCCTCTTGAATGGGGAGAGACTCCTTCTCCTAACATCCGAGGCCGATAGAAAAGGACTGAAGGAAACTTGTCAATGTCTGCTGCCCTGAGGAGGAGTTGGATCTGGATTGTAGCTGTCGTTGCCTAGAGGATTTGGGGCGCCCCTTCGATTGGGGGGGGGGGGGGGGGCATGGTTCTGGAACGCTGATGGGGTTTAGTGCGATGAGATTCCCAGAACCTCATTGATCTGGAGTTATGGTCTATGGATCGATTGGTGGTTCTCTTGGTGCCCTGTGGTGCTGAGAGTACTTTGAAGAAGTCTGTGATCCTTTGTGTGGTGGTCGAAGTAGATGGAGGCTAGAGTAGAGTCGAACAGTATCTGAAAGTCTCTTGGAGGTAGAGAGCCAGGCATCGCTGGTCAGGGTATGTAAGAAAGTTGGCCAGGCTCTGGGGGCCTCTGAATAAGCAATAAAAGCACTCGCGGATCTCATAGTAGACCGGGCATCTGAAGATGAAGTGTGACTCGATTTCCACCTCCTGTAAGTCACGAAGTTGACAGATCCTCTTCATCCTGTCAATATGGTGGTCTGTTTCAACCCGAAGCCTGTGCGATCCAACTCTGAGCTGCCCCAGGGAGATCCTGATGGCATGCATCCAATGCTGGAGGGTATAAGGGGGTCGAGTGATGAGTCCATCTCTGATCTCCAAAAAGTGTTCAGCATAAAAAGCCATCTTAGGGCGCAGACCACCCGAAGGATTGACCCATGTGGTTTGAATGTACTGCCTGTAGATGTCCTCCCTGATTATTTTGTTGAGTTCCTGTTGGTTTGGAAGAAGGTTCCCTGAGGCGCTCAGTGAATATCAAAACGGGGGGAGATGATCTGTCTGGATACCGATAGGCCCAAGGAGTTCTGTCATCTCAGTGAACCAGCATTTGGTGCAGCCAGTCTGCGTATGAGCGATGTTCTCCGAGGAGAAATAGGCCAGGTATGGGTACCTATCTCTCCCCTCCCTCGTGTTAGCCAAGCCACAGATCCGATGAAGATAAGAGACTATCTTGAAAATTGCCTCCAGATGGAAGGGTTTAGTTCTGAACTCTGCTAAGATGATGTTTTGAGGAACTGTCTACTTGCACCAGATGAAGCAGCGCAAGAGAAGAATTTGAACTAGCTCAGCCGATGCCCAATCTGACTCTAGTAGTGAGGGCCCCCAAACCTCCGACCCATAGAGCACGGTGGGGCAGATCAAGGTATCCATGATGTTCATCTTGGATGGTATATCCTGGAAGTGGTGGCGGAAGCATTGCCTCTCGAGAAGGGCCAGCGAGCCGCATCCTTTGTTTATCCTGGGCTGGAGGGCTGGCCGAAGGCTGAAGCGAGGACCCGAGAACTGCACTCCCAAGTAGGTGTAACTGCTGACGACTTCGATTTCTTCTCCCCTGAATAGAAAGTGGAAACTCGAGGATTTCTTCATCCCATTGAAGATTATAACTTTGGTTTTACTCAGGTTCACTGTCAAGTGTCGAAGGTCACAAAAAGCTGCGAGTGCGTCTAGCTGTCTCTTTAGCCCTTCCGCGGAGGAGGCTAGGAGAACAATATCATCTGCAAAGAGTAGGATGGAGATCAGGACCTGGTGGAGAAGGCACCCATCGGACTCCTGGATATGCTCTCGGAGAAAAGATTCCAGCTCATCAATGTAGATCCCAAAAAGAGTGGGGGAAAGCGAGCACCCCTGCTTGACTCCAATAGTGCTTCGGATGAACTCCGACATCCCTCCAACTGTGCGGAGACGGCCAAGAACGGACTCATAGAGACGCATAATAGTAGTCAAAAGAGTCGAAGAGATACCAATCTCTCTCAGCCTCTGAAAGAGGTCCTCCCTCGAGACCGAATCGAAGGCCTTCCTGAAGTCCACAAAGCAGCAGTACACATTGGAAGATCTATGTTGGGCCTCCTTGATTGTTGCTCGAAGACTGAAGATATGGTCGATGGTCTAGTGATCCAGTCTGAAACCAACTTGCCCCCCGGCCCTGAGATGTTTCTATTCTAGGAAGTTGGAGAGTCCCCTGTGGAGGGTAGTAGCATATAACTGGGAGAATGTGTGCCCGACCATAATCATTCTATAATTGTTCGAGTCAGAAGTGGACCCTGCTTTGTGGATAGGGTATGTAATATGGTGGGACCATTCCTCCGGGAAACAATCGCGAATGACATGGTTGAAAAGATATGCTAGATAACCAACCAGAGGACGAAGCCCAAATTTGAGGAATTTTGCCTGGAAGCCTTCTTCGTCTATGGCTTTGCTGCTGTTTAAGGCCTAGATTGCCTCTATGATATCTTTGTTGGAGAAGAAGTGGAAAGTGGTTGGGGGGGAAACGACCTGAGTGGGGCGTTGCCCAGGGATATCGTACAACTTGGAGGTGTGGGAGAACATGGAGGTGGGATCGAGGTCGGTAGGGGTGGGAGGCTGCCTAGAAAGGACGGTGCTCCAGAACTCCTTAGGAGAGTGGAGAAGAAGATCAGAAAGAATCTGTCTCTGGTGGGAGATGAAATGACGTTTTTTGCGGCGAAGGAGGTGGCGGTAGGCCAGACGGATGGTGATGTATGACAGCAGGGAGTGCCTGAAAGCGTGCCGGAGATCCTGGTGCAGAGATTTACACTCATGGTCATACCATTTATTCATAGGACATCCTCCTACTCTAGAGGGTGCGAAGGCGGAGCAGGTGGAGGAAGGGAAGGACTGGAGTATGGCCTCCCAGATTGCGGATGAGAGGCAGTGATATTTTTCAGTGGCAGAATCAAGGGAGGCGAACTGGGCTACAGGCGGAAGAAAGTGCTTGACGGTAGAGGAGAAGATGTCAAGATCGCTTTCCTCGAAGCTGAAAAGGGTACGAGGTGGGCTGTGCAGAGTGCATGATCAGCTAAGGGGATAGGAATGATAGAGAATTTTTGGATGTGTGGAAGGAGATCAGGGCTGGCAAGGGCGTAGTCGACCACACTCGCACCCCCCCCTCCATGGGGTGGGCAAGTAAAGAAGTGGGAGGAGGGGAAGCAAGGGAGGTTGTTCAGGATGATCAACTCGTGAGACTCCCCCATCTGTAAAAGGTGCTTCCCGTAGGCTGTCGTGGGGCCCAAGCTATCCTTAGATATGCGGTGCATGTCCACCAAGGTTGGGTCTATCCCTCGAGTGCAGAATACATCCTCTGCACGATCATGGATGGGTATCTGGAGGTCTCTGGTTCAGGCATTAAAGTCCCCCATGATAATGATGTCACCCACTGCTGAATATTTGGTAATGTCAAAGTACAAATCTGTGAAGGGGTCGTCGTCACTGCTATGGATGGCAAAGGATGAAGAAATGGGGGGTAAGTAGCACACTGCAATATAAATGTCTCTCCGAGGGGGGGTGCTAGCCCTGATCTGGATCCACATGAATCTGGCATGATTATTAGTTGCTACAACAAATATTCTGTCTCTGAGATCATCTCTGGCGAGGCACGCTACTCCTCCAGAACCTCTGACTCCTCCTAAACTCCGTGTCTCCTGTCTGCAAGCTGAGGTCCACTGGTATCCTATGATGTCTAGGAGAGTGCGGAAACGAATCTGATCATATTCAGAGGGCTTGTCAAAATAGTGAGGACCTCACATAACCATCAGCGAAAGTTGAAGTGCCTCAACTACTTGACAAGTACCCGAATAGTGAGATGGTTAACCATAAGGATCAAAGAATGTATGACAACTGTCATCGGATTTGTTGATTGGAAATTGGTAAACTGAATCGAAGTCATCATGATCAAATGGGTTGATTAAAGCATCATATTCCCAGTTCGTAGTTAGCAGAGATACATCAATTTGAAAAGCATTGTGAATGCCCTGAACAATATAACCAACTTCCTCGCGTGCTAAACGTGACAAACCATTAAACTGTAACTGGTGACAAACTATACAAGCATTGTAATCATCAAAAAAATTTAAAAGGAATGCCAGCACAACAAACACATGAGAGCAGTCAGGACATAGCGGACGAAGAAGAATTTGATTCGCGCAACAACTCACGCATTCACTAGCACTCAAGAGGATTTCAAGTGTGATGAAGAAATAAATTAACCGTATAACATTTGCAAGAAAAACCAACAACTTACTATTCTTAAATGAATTTGATAGACACGATTGCTTCAACCAAATATGATTTTTGAAATGATGAACTTCACAGTTCCATGATTCTATGAGAGATACACATTCCAAACCTGAGTTTTATACAAGATATTTGCATGAAGATGAATCAACTGAAGAAGATTTATGAATCCGATCAAAAATAAAAACTTGAAAGCTCAAAAGACTACATTTGCAATACCAAACATCTTTCAAGAAGGAATTTACATCTAGTGAAACCATTTCAAAGAGAGATTTCGATAGAGAAACCAGATCTGACTTAGTTCGAGGATCTTACCAGAGTCACGAGATCCTGACATAACCATCAACAGAAATTGAAGTGCCTCGACTCCCTAACAAGTCTTAGAACTTTCAAGGATTGTAAAATCGCGTTTTGAAGATTGAACCAGATCGTGCACGGTGTGAGGATAGCTACTACCATTGATTTAAATAAGACCACTACTAACCGAATGGCAACAATCTTTATCACTGATTTGATCGGTTCTTACAGTTTCAACAACCCAATTACTGAAGTCGAAAGAATCTTCTGATCGCAAATCTGAAGGTGAATGAATCAGGGAAATTTCCTGAGCAAGTTGATTTGAAGAATTGTCTTTATGCAAAACAAGAGATAACGAGGGATGGAAAGGATACTTGATGATTTGATTTTTTTCTCTTTTATCATGGATATCCTCACCACCTTCTGCCAATTGGAAAGTTAACTCATCGGATGAAGTACTTGAAGAGCATGAAGTGTCTCCATCGCAATTAGATGCATCGCAAACAGTACAGCAAAACAGATAGTGAGATGAAGAGGAGGTTTTGGTGAGAACATCTCCTTTGACATGATCAGATTCTAAATCTAAATCTTCCAAATTAAAATCTTTTTGGGGAACCAGAAGATCAATTGGTGCATTTGCACATCCATCATCATATATATCGATGGAGTCATCCTCGTCAGATTTATTTTTGCCCAAGACTTTAGATTGATTATGCAAACTGATCGCATTTGATTGACTACCAAGATTACCAGATTCAATATCAGCGAAGAATGACGAAACACCATCTTCACATGGAGGATTTTGAAAAAGAGAAGAAAGATTGTAAGAATCTTCACCTTCTTGCTCCTCTACGTATGTAATGTGACTACCTTGAACTTTATCGCAATTTGGACCAGCAACTTGAAAATCAAGAAACTATGAAAAACTAGCTAGTAGAGTAGATTGATCAAGCGGATCACCGTACAAAGATTCATGGCACGTAGATGATAGAGGATAACAAAAATCCAAAACAGATTCAAGACTAGAGTTATGAGTTTTAATACCATCTTAAGGAATGCAAAAATTGGTTTTCACCATAGACTTCATGAGCCATTCCGAGATTTCATCTATTGAATTTGAATCATGAAAAGCGGAAGCAGGATGAGTAGATGGATTAGGAATTGGACATGTAGATTTCCCAACTTTATTATAATTGCACAGAGGCACCCTCATCGGAACTGAAAAAGGAGGACGGCAAGGACCAAAAGGAGTAGTAAATTCCTCCTATGAAATTAGAGGTGTCTCATCATTTACAAGAGTTCATGGGGTTTAGGTTCATGGTGCAAAGAGATATGAATGAAACGCTAAAACTTTTAAAACTTTTGTTTCAAGAAATCCCAATCTGTATCTTCTTTAGGAAATTTACAAAAAAGGTGAAGGAATTGATCAGAGAAATCCTCAACTGATTCATTAGGCTTCATTCTTAACTAATTAATTCTTTAAAGAACATCTTGGTAATCATACCTATCGAAGGCTTGATAAAGGTCCTGGAGGAAATGATGACAAGAATAATCATACCTATCGAAGGCTTGATAAAGGTCCTGGAGGAAATGATGACAAGAATGGATGGAAGCAGATGGTAAGGATGGAAGCAGATGGTAAGGAATGACACCATCGATTAACACAACCTTCAAGGGTGAGGAAAAAAGGCACAGATGCAAAATCTTAATCATCAATTTCGTAATATTCACAAAATTTAAGAAATCAGAAATGTGCTCGGTTATGGATATTCCATCCTCGCCAATGGTTTAAAACTTGGACTCGAACTCAGAACCAGCTGAGGGTCAACTCTGACTTGAACTCTGACTCGGTATCACACTGGTTGATTCCAATGACTCGGTGTTTGTAAAAACTACATTAAAATTTAATAAAAAATCAAATTTTTAAAGATTTTCATTCATACTTCCAAACTCAAAGCATTAGAATAATAGAGAGAAGACATAACTTGATCAAAGTGTGCTCATGAATATATCTATTAATATCAAAATGGCACCGAGTGCACTGTCCAATACATGTAATATATAGAGATCAGAACAAAAACACGTAACCAATGTAGATCCAAAAACGAACTCCTTAATGCTGCACCAAATATCGCCCAAGAACCTCCTCAATGCTGCTCCAAAAACCAACTCCAACTGCTCACAAACTCATGAGATAGTTGCGAGGAAATATGGGGGGGTTGGGTCACACCTTTATAGGCGTGGAAGAAGGGTAAAGAGGCTAGAAAATAGTTTAAACCAAAAAAAATGATTTTAAGTCCGCCCAACCAGCCTTTTTTCCTGTCGCCGAGACCAACCGGTTTAAGCGGGGTCAATCGGTCCGGCCAATCCATTCTGGCCTTTGAATTGGATTATTGATCTAGTTGAAGTGGGGTCAATCAGTCCAACCAGTCCATTCCAGCCTTTGAATTGGATTATTCACCTAGTTGGTCTGAGAAGGGGTATGGCTCGGTCAACCAGGCCGATTCCGAGTAAGATCGACCTAGTTTTTAAAATATGATCCTCACCATCAAACTTCAATTCGGACAAGTGATAAAGAGGCTCATCGGAGATAGAAATTTTACCAAAAGATAGGTTAGAAGAACACCCTAGGAGAATGATATTAGGATGATCCATTTAAGATAAGAGATTCAAAACAGACGCAACAGGCAGAGCTTATCATATTTCCCTCCTTCTAGTGCCATTTGTTGACGGGGGTTTCCTCGATGTGAAGTCCCTATTAGACCTCACACCATTTGGAATAGAAGCCCCATTCTGAGTATGGGCCTAGTTGCCATATATTCCTATAGATTTGCCTTTGCTACAAAGTTCAGCACAAGAGAGTAATGCACAGGTACTTTCAAATCAGCAAGTGAGTATGCCTAGTGAAATGTTCAACAGTGGAAAGTATCAAGGTCCTTCTACTAAAAGGGAAGAGAAAAGTGGGAACCTTAGAGACAAGTAATAGTACTAATCTAGAAAAGGCACACAAGCATATACATATGAATGAATAGTTGGTCAACGAGCGAAATAGTTCACAAGGAAGCAACGATTGTTAAAGCAAGTACAACACACCTTCAACAAGATAAGTACTAAAGCCATCGAAATAGTTCAATTTCCTTAATACAGATGAAAACAACATATATCACAAACATTTAAAGAATAGTTATACAATATTCACCACATATGCATAAAAGCGTGTTGGCTCAATGAGCTTCTGAGTTAAGTGCCAAGAGATAGGTTTACTTCTTGAGGACTAAGACTAAGCGTGTTGGCTCAATGAGCTTCTGAGCTTAGTGCCAAGAGATAGGTTTACTTCTTGAGGACTAAGACTGCGCAATGCGCAGTTCAGGAAGGTTGAATGAGCAGGGTGGCCCAGTGGGAAAGTTTTCTTAGTTTTGACTAAGTGTCAGATCAGTGAGAGGAAGAAAGGCAAAAGCATGACTCTGAGCATGACCACACACGTAGATCACTTGACGAAAAAACATGGAACACTTAGAACACATGAACGACATCCTTTCCTTGATGCAACAACTTTGCAACGACCATGACGACACTTGTGCGACAGTGCTTGAAACTTTGGAAATGAGTGCGATACATGTTTGCATGGTAAGACCAACTCGTTTACATAAAGGTTACCCCTTGAAACCACCATAACTAGCTTTCATGCATTGTGCAGCATTCCACACGCTAAAAGACGACATTTACTATATGAAAAAAAAAGTACAAGCAACACTTATGATACGCGAACGACAGTGAAAGTACCACATGCCAGAGCGAAGATAACATGAAAACAACACTAATTAAAATGAAAGCAAGCGAAAGCGACAGTAAAAAGCTTGAAAACGACACTCACGAAAGTGAAGGTGCGCAAAAGAAATAGTTTTAAAAACTCACCAAAATAGAAGTACAAACATAGCCAAAAGTGAGGGACTGTCACTGACAGTGTGTACTAATTATCGACATGGGTTGAAAATTGCATAGACACGGTCTTGATGGACTGTGTTATGCTAGTTCAAGCTTGCGTAAAAGAATAACATTGTTACCGATGAAATAGGTAACCGCACTATTACTTACTCTTTTTTGGTAGCATAAAAAGCACCCGATTTTGAAAAGTGGTGATGCAAAATCACCCCTTTTTTTTTGTGCACATTTTTGACACTCTAATATTTTTATTTATGAAATATGAATATTTGTTTTAAAATGTTAGTGGTTTTCATGCTAATTTTGAAACGTATTGATGCAGCATCAACTTTTTTTTTTAGAGCGGTGATTTTCATGTTAATTTTGAAACGTATTGATGCAGCATCAACCCCTTTTTTAGAGTGGCGATTTTCATGTTGGTAATAAAACACAAAACTTAGATAAAAAAATATATATATAAACAATAAAAAAAACCAATAAAAATGTAAAAAAAAAACAAAATCAACTCGTAAAAATAAAAAATTTAAACAAAAATATTCAAAAATTATATCAAAAGAAATGACAAAATTTGAAAAAAAAAAAACACATAATTTAAAGAAAAAAAACAAAAATTAACCAAAAAAATAAAAACAACAAAAACATTTTTCTTCAAGATATTAAAAAAAACCATATAAAAAAAAATTAAATAGAAAATTTAAAAATAATTTAAATTACAAAATTAAAATTCAGATTAAAAAAATAAAATAGAAAAAAGAAAAAATTAAATTTAAAAGTTTAAATCAAAAAATAATAATAATAAGAAGAAAAAAAAATACAAATTTTAAAATTAAGAAATTAAAAAAAATTAAAATTAAAATTAAATAAAAAAAAAAATTAAAATTGAAAAAAAAAAAAAAAAAAAAAAACTATCATTAAAAAACAAAAAAAAAACCACGTGCAAATAATTAAAAAACAAATATCCATAAATTTACTGTTTTTTTTAAACGAAACAATTTATAAAATTTCAAAATGAAAAACTAAATAAACTAAAAGATTTTAAAAAAAATAAAAATAAAAAAAATAAAATTTAATAAATTTAATAAATAAATTTTAAATTTTAAAAAAAAATTAATCTAAAATATTAAATTAAAAAAAAAAAACAAAAACAAAAACAAAATTAAAACAAATTAAATTTAAAACAAAAAAAAATAAAAATATATATATATATATATATATATATATTTAAATTTTTCGAATTAAAAATTAAAAAAACCAAATTTAAAATAGAAATAAACAAAAAAAAAAAAAAAAAAAATTTAAAAGAATGTTTTGATCGTGGTGGCGCCGCCAATCGGCCTCCCACCTAGGTGGTGGCGAAGGCCGGCTGCTTGGCGGGCGGGGAGGCTGCAAGCAGCCCCCCGCTCGCCTAGTGGCCGGCCTCCGCCGCCACCTGGGTGGGCAGGATGCCAATTGGCGGCGCCACCACGATCAAAAAAAATCGTGGGGGCCAATTTTTAATATTTTTTTTTCTAAATTTAAAAAATTTAAAATATTTTTTTTATTTAATTTTTATATTTGATTTTTTTTTTTTTTTTCTAAATTTTGTTAATAATTTTTATTAAATTTTTTTTTTGTTCATATTTTTTTTTATTATTAAATTTTATGTTTAATTTTTTCATTTAATTTTTTAAATTTTAATAATTTTTTTTTCTTTAATTTATTTGAATTTAATATTTTTTTTAATTTTTAATTTTTTTATTATTTTTTTAAATTACATAAAAATTTATATTTTTTTTTATTTCAATTAAAATTGTGTATTTAAAATTAGATTTTTTTTTTTAAATTAAACTTAATATTTTCAAATTAATTTGTTTTTTATTTTATTTTTTATTTAATATATTTTTTTAATATATTTTTTTCAATTTTTCATTTTTAATTGATTTTTAAAGTTTTTTAACTTTTTATTTTAACAATGTTTTTTTTTTTCTCTCTTTATATTTAAAATTTATTTTTTATTTCAAAATTTATTTGCTTATTCATTTATTTATTAAAATTTAATATTTTTCTTTTTAAATTTAATTTGTTATTTTAATATTAACATTTTTTTTTAAATTTAATAAAATCTAATATATATATTTTTAATTTAAGTTCATATATATATATATATATATATATATATATATATATATATATATATATATATTATTTTTTATAATTTAAATTTAATTTATTTTTTAAAATTTATTTGTTTTTTAATATATATATTTTTAAATTTAATATTTTTATTGTATTTTATTTTTCATTTTTTATTTCTAATTACTTTTTCATATTTTTTACTTTTAATTTAAATAATGTTTTTTTTTTTTAATTTTCATTTTAAAGTTTTAAATTTATTAAAATTTAATATATTACTTTAAATTTAATTTTTTATTTTAAATTTAAACATCTTGTGTTCTTTTTTTTTAATTTAATATTTTTATTTTGTTTTTATTTTTATTTTTTCATTTCTATATATTTTGAAATTTTAATCTTTAAATTTTTTTTTATTTTTTATTTTCATCAACCTAGAAATGGTTTTGGAAAATTCCACTTAGAAATGGTTTAATTAAATTTATTAATCATTTTTTAATGTTTTCCTAACTCTTAACTTAGGGAAACTGATTAATTAAAGGGTATTAATTAAACTAAGTGTGAATCTTCTAGATAAAGTCATGGATCACCTCCAAGTTAATCTTAGCCCTTGATTATGTTTTAATCTTGGCTGTTGAAGGGTCAACGGAAGAATATAAGGAGGGTGAGCGGCCTATGGAAATCACATTGAGCACATTGAGCATTTGGCATTTTCGAGTTTGTGTGTGAAGACACAGTTTTTGATCAAAATTGAATCACTAAGCATGGTTCGCTAAGTGATTTGATTCAATGATCAATTTCAGAGAGGGGCAGATGCAGTCACTGGTCAGGAGGACCAGGAGTACATTTCGGAGAAAGGAAACAATGACATAGAGAGAGACAGCGCAATCACCTGGAGGGGTGACAGTTCCTGAAGGGAACCACGCAGAAGTGACACAGTGTCTTTTGTGATCAGTGCAGAGATCGTTGGAAACTAGGGTTTCAGAGCCAAGAGGGCTAAAACTCAGTTTCAAATCAGCTATGATCAGTTCCAGAGGAGAGGTGATGTAGTTTTTCAGTTTGCTCACACAGACTTACGCAGTTCCAGCATAGGCATCACACAGAGGTAGAGAGGTGCTTCACCAGCACTGTTCAGATCAGTCAGGGATTTGCAGAGTGAGCTATACCTCACATTTTCATATATTGTCTATATTTCTCTGAAGGGTGAGCCGGATATTGGCACCCTAGTTGTACTCAAGATTCTGCTGCTTAATAATACAAAACCCTCAAATCTGCTGCACCGGTTTTCCCGAGTTGCGTTTTTCCGAGGACTTAGTCCAAAAATCACTGTGTCAAATGTGGATGTTTTTCATTGTATTTTGTTCACTTTGTTTCAACACTTTGATTTATTCCGCAACATTATTTGTGTAGACTGCTTCAGTAATTACTTCAATATTTCACTGTAATGAAATGATTATGAAAAATAATAAGAGAAGTAATTCAAATTTGTTGCAGTAGGAATCCAGATTTAGGATTTTTCACAATCCACAGTAGCCCTTGTTGACTACTTCGAGTCAACTACCCTATAGCGGTACACTTTTTCACAAAGGGGTTCCATCATGTTCAAGTAGTCAAATATCCTAGATTCATCATCATCAGTGATCAGCTTATCAGATTTGTAAACCCATTATGCAAATTTTAATGTAAATGATGCTAGTAAGACCATATATGTGTGTAACAACCTAAGTAATCCTATTATTTTGGTGACAAATTTCATCCTAGGAGGTTTTTTGTCTCATTGATTAATTTGTGTTCATAAACACGAATGATCGACAGAATTTTTCCCTACAGCCTCACCCCAAAGCTAACGTGGAATTTATTGTCAAGGTCTCAGGTGAGTCCTAGCGTTTTAATAGTTGTATGTAAAAGTGATCTCGGAATAATTTAAGCTAATTGGCTAAAATATTCTATTCAAAATCACTTGGTCTACTAGATCATATTAAGTCACAAAATTTCATAATATACTGAGGGTCTATAACGAACGGTGGTTCCCCCTTTGACGGTTGCAATTGTAATATCTTGATGTAAAAAATATTTTGGTGCCTCATCCCTCACATTTAGACGTCATGGCTAAAATATTAGAGGTTGGAAAAATTAATAATCCCGTAAGTGTCAATTAATTAAATATTCTGGCAAAACTAAATTAAAATCCTAAGCCAAAAATTTAACTAATTAGAGTCAATATTAGAATTCCTTGAGAACTTAAATTCTCCAAGTGGAAAAATCTGTGAGTCCTAAGGAAATTAATTTTTGGAGGTCCCCCATCATAAGGGAACATTGGAAATTTCAAGAAAACTTGGACCCTTGGGCCTTGGTGGTTAAGTCAAAGCCTAAATTTTGAGGAAATTAGCTCAAAATAATTATTTTTGAGCTAATAAAAAATGGTTGTTTTGAGAAATTTGAAAACTCCTCAACAATAAAGGTTTTCGACGGTGGAGGTTAAAAGATGATCAAATATTTATCAACAGTCAAGATTACTTTGACAAGGATCAAGCCGACTGGTCGTTATTTTCCACTTGGAGGATTTATCTATAAATTAGAAGTCATTTTCCTCTCAAATGACAAAAAAAATTTGAGGTAGCTCTGAGTCAAGCTCTATTGGTTGTAATATTTTTTATCAATAAAGCAAAAGACTTTGGGGTTTATTCATGGTGGTGTTCCTCTTCAGCTTCTTGTGCTAAATTTTGGATCATGTTCTTAATGCTCTATTGAATAATATTTATAAGTTATTTTTTCTTTAGCCATTGAATGGATTAACTATTTAAACAGGTATCTTGCATTAGTTATTGGGTTTAGACAGACATTATAACTTGATTGATCTAGCAGGTATCTCTAGATATTGAGGGTTATGGTGTTTATCTAGCCCCTATTGATCTAATAACTTGATTTTAAGCAATGTTCCACCAAGTATCCAGGAGGTGGGGGCTAGGGAGTAGAGAAACGCGGGAGCGGCCTATCCAAAATCTCCCTACCAATTTTTGGGAAACGTGGGGGGGCGTTGAGGTCATAAAAATTATAAAATATAAAAATATATGATATATCAATGAAAATTTAATATTTATAATGTAAATGTCTTTATCTTTATCATATTAAACACTTACATCATGAAGGATAAATGATAAAATTATAAATCGATGAATCATATAACTAAAACAAATTTAAAACTTAAAACTTAAAACATACATCATACAATCATACATGTAAGTTTGTAACTTCGTAACTGTATAATGTAACTACTAACAATGTACAATGAAAATAAAGTTTAAGATATCATATTATATCAAGATTCAAAATAAAGTTTAAACTAAAGTCTACAACTCAAGACTGAAACAGAAAACTTAAAAGCAAATAAGTTAATAACATAACATATGAATATCAAATGATATCATCATAAATGAGCATAATTTCTCAAGGTAATGCCACACTAGTCTCTGCATCCAGTTGTTTCACGAATATATCAGGATCAACCATGTCACCATCTGAATCAGAATCACTTGGATTCTCAAACATGCTAAGTGGCATACCAACCAACCCCATCTATGTCTCATCAAGTCTCTCCTCCCTATCTCCCTGTGCATCATCCTCTGGATCAACATCCCATCATGTTGTTGGTCCCTTCAAATACTCAGGCGTCTTCCTATGCTCAAGACGTAGGGCACTGTGCACAGCAACTAACTTCTCAACTCTTTTAGAGGTAAGCCTGTTCCTCTTGATAGAGTTGATTAAGGTATATGTGGAGCAATTCCTCTCAGTTGCAGAGGAACTAGCAATATGAGACAACAAATGCATAGCTAGTTGTTTGAGCTCTGGAGCACCATCCCCATTCATCCTCCACTAACCAACCAGGTGATCTTGGGCTAGACCTATGCGATCTGCCCGAGCACCATGTGTGTTGAAGGGGCCACTAAGAGATGCAAACTGCACAAACTATCTTCGCAACTTTTCCCCCTCCTCCTTGCTGTACATCTTTGCAATTGCAGCTAGGAAGCCATTCTTTACCTCTGGATCATCTATAGGAGGCACTCTCCCAAGCCTTTCAACATACCATTTTGGGTTTAATGCATATGTTCCCATGTGCAAAGGTGTGTTCATGTGATCCCACCTACGCTGAATGATGGGTCGAATCTGGGATGTTTAGGACTCTAATGAGGGCTCCCTCTGTTGAATGGTTGCCTTTACACGACCCAACATGTTATCAAAGGTCTCATAGATTTCTCCAACACTAGGAGAATCTGAATCAGTGTAACGAATGACCTCCACAATAGGGCCCAAGAATGACACCAAATAAGCACAATCCTCCCCAATCATTCTCCAACACCTGAAGCCTGACCTTTTTCCCTTAGTCTATCTTTGATTCTGACCACCTTCCCCACTCTGGATTCACAACCAAGGATTGTAGTGCTGCTTGTACCTCTAACATCCTCTCCAATAAGAGAAAATAGCTAGCATATCTAGTATCGGTGGGCTTGAGGTTTGGTGGTTGCAGATAAACATCTGTACATCTCTAGCAGTTGTCACCAAATCTAATATCCACTGGATTTTTCCAATGTTCTTCAGTGCATTATTGAGTGCATGCACACAACAAGGAGTCCAAAAAATATGTTGATACCTGCTTTGAATCAATAACCCAGCTGATCTACAAATTGTTGTTACATCTGTCACAACCTACACCACACTGTCAACACCAACATCCTCTATAGCTTCTCAAGTGCGATACATGTTTGCATGGTAAGACCAACTCGTTTACATAAAGGTTACCCCTTGAAACCACCATAACTAGCTTTCATGCATTGTGCAGCATTCCACACGCTAAAAGACGACATTTACTATATGAAAAAAAAAGTACAAGCAACACTTATGATACGCGAACGATAGTGAAAGTACCACATGCCAGAGCGAAGATAACATGGAAACAACACTAATTAAAATGAAAGC
This sequence comes from Pinus albicaulis, assembly GCA_034641835.2. Classification (NCBI taxonomy): domain Eukaryota; kingdom Viridiplantae; phylum Streptophyta; class Pinopsida; order Pinales; family Pinaceae; genus Pinus; species Pinus albicaulis. The sequence goes on along the minus strand of CM076580.1, from coordinate 681,072,134 downwards.
AAGCGAAAGCGACAGTAAAAAGCTTGAAAACGACACTCACGAAAGTGAAGGTGCGCAAAAGAAATAGTTTTAAAAACTCACCAAAATAGAAGTACAAACATAGCCAAAAGTGAGGGACTGTCACTGACAGTGTGTACTAATTATCGACATGGGTTGAAAATTGCATAGACACGGTCTTGATGGACTGTGTTATGCTAGTTCAAGCTTGCGTAAAAGAATAACATTGTTACCGATGAAATAGGTAACCCCTCGCATCATATCACTTTTTGGTAGCATAAAAAGCACTCGATTTTGAAAAGTGGTGATGCAAAATCGAATTTTTTTTGTGCACATTTTTGACACTCTAATATTTTTATTTATGAAATATGAATATTTGTTTTAAAATGTTAGTGGTTTTCATGCTAATTTTGAAACGTATTGATGCAGCATCAACTTTTTTTTTTAGAGCGGTGATTTTCATGTTAATTTTGAAAAGTATTGATGCAGCATCAACCCCTTTTTTAGAGTGGCGATTTTCATGTTGGTAATAAAACACAAAACTTAGATAAAATATATATATATATATATAAACAATAAAAAAACCAATAAAAATGTAAAAAAAAAACAAAATCAACTCGTAAAAATAAAAAATTTAAACAAAAATAAATAAATAAAACAAAAATATTCAAAAATTATATCAAAAGAAATGACAAAATTTGAAAAAAAAAAACACATAATTTAAAGAAAAAAAACAAAAATTAACCAAAAATATAAAAACAACAAAAACATTTTTCTTCAAGATATTAAAAAAAACCATATAAAAAAAATTAAATAGAAAATTTAAAAATAATTTAAATTACAAAATTAAAATTCAGATAAAAAAAATAAAATAGAAAAAAAGAAAAAATTAAATTTAAAAGTTTAAATCAAAAAATAATAATAATAAGAAGAAAAAAATACAAATTTTAAAATTAACAAAAAATACAAATTAAAAAAAAATTAAAATTAAAATTTAAAAAAAAAATTAAAAAAAAAAAAAAAAAAACTATCATTAAAAAACAAAAAAAAAACCACGTGCAAATAATTAAAAAACAAATACCATAAATTCACTGTTTTTTTTAAACAAAACAATTTATAAAATTTCAAAATGAAAAACTAAATAAACTAAAAGATTTAAAAAAAAATAAAAATAAAAAAATAAAATTTAATAAATTTAATAAATAAATTTTAAATTTTAAAAAATAATTAATCTAAAATATTAAATTAAAAAAAAAAAAAAACAAAAACAAAAACAAAAACAAAATTAAAACAAATTAAATTTAAAACAAAAAAAATATATATATATATATATATATATTTAAATTTTTCGAATTAAAAATAAAAATTAAAAATTAAAAAAACCAAATTTAAAATACAAATAAACAAAACAAAAAAAAACAAATGTCATTATGATGTTGATTAGTGGGTGTTTTCAGATGTCAGTCCATCCATCCATAACAATAGAACAACCAAACCTCAACCATGTTTGTCTCATTCTCTCTTTTTGCATATTAATTTTAGACAATTATCTATCAAAAATTGTTGTTCTTAGCTTATGTTCTCCAGGTGGTACATATGAAGGCCCTATTTTTGCAATTGCTTGGACCATTTCCTTGTAATAAGGTGAACGAACAACATTGAAAGGAATTCCATTGGCAAAAATAAATTTCCAATTGCGTTATCTGTGTCATCTCGATCTAGAACATTGTACATCCCAGACACTATAGCACCCATTCAAGAAGAATGAGATGCACCTATAGAACCCTTTGTCTTTTTTGTTGAAGCACTAGATGGATCAACATTTCTTCTAGAAAACAATCCTTCTAAAGTGGCTGCCCTTTCTAGCCTCCAAAGTTTCTCTCTTAGAGTTGGAGTCAGTTGCTTTGAGAGACACATATTGAATCCTTTACCTGTGATTGCTAAAATATGTAGCTTCACCTAGGTATAGCTGCCAACAAAGTGATGCCCACAAATATTGCAGACCCAATCACGTGAGCCACCACCAACTTTTGGATTTTTTTAGGAAGTATGGTTGCATAGGTTAGAAGTGGTTTTTGACGATTAAATGTCCCCTTTGCAAATTTTTCCAAATCTCTTGGTGGGCCTTCATAATCTACATGCCTATTTCCTACCCTCTTGTGACTGCTTTGAATTTCTTCTTATGCATCTTCTGACACATTAGCACTATAGGTGATGTGACTGTTACCACTGTTATTGGAATGACTTTGGCTCATAGTTCTGACTCGGAATAAATATTAACTTGTAGGCTGCAATTGCAAATAAATTAAATTTTTCAATTTCAAAATAAAATAAAATGAAAAGAAAAAAATTATTGAATTGATTTAGAAATCTTTAATTTTAAAACAGTATTATTCATCATTCTATTAATAAATTTAAAAAAATAAAAACTGAATAAAACTTCCAGACTTTAAAAAAAAATTGCAGGCACAAGAAAGACTAGTTACAAACTTACAACTTATTGTTAAAAGTTACTGTGTTAAAAACGCTGCAAAAAAAAAAAAAAAATTGCAGTGTCTGTAACACAGTAATTGTGTTCATTGTTATGTTGTCATTTGATTTTTTAAACACACAAGGAAAAAAAAAAAAAAAAAAAATTTAACTTAAAAATTAAAAAAAACCTCACAGCATTGCAAACAAAAAAATTAAAAATTAAAATAAAATAAAATAAAATTTAAAATTAATAGATTTAATTACAGTGTGAGTGAGTGGCAGTACACTGACCAACACCGTGGTCCGTTAGCCTTGAGGAGGAATAGAGGGTTGCGGCAGCGGCAGCATGGGAGGGCAGCAGCAACGACAGCATGGGAGGTCAGCGACAGCAGCAGCGAGCAGGAGTAGTGCGACGAGAGGCAACCACTGGGAGCAGCGACAGGAGCAGTGCGACGGGAGGTAGCAGCTGGGAGCAGGAGCACTACAACAGGAGGCAGCAGCTGAGAGCAAGAGCTGGGAGTGCAACAGCGGAAGTAGGAGGCAGCTCGAACGACGGAGTGAAAGTTAAAACGAAAAAGCAAGCCTGAATAAAATTCACATTTTTTTCATTAAAAAAAATTCTTTTTTTTTGGGCCCCACAGGACCCTGCATGCCCTCGTACGCTCCCTCATGACCCCTCGACCCCGAATTTTGAGGAAACGCCCCCCCTCAGTTTCCTGGTGTTTCCTATTTTTTGGGAGCATGGGGAAACGCCCCCTAGATGTCCCCAAGACCCCAGACCACGAAGGGGTGAGGAAACTCGACCCCTAGGTGGGGGGACGCAACCCCGTCTTACACTAATCTTAAGTGTGTAGAGATCTCAAGGATTCAGATCTTGGGCATGAAGGGAAGTCTTCAGTTGGACCAGCCAACTACCAAGACAAGAAAGCTTATGAACCCACTTTGTTAAACTTCAGGTCTTATTTGACGACTGGTTTTGCAAAGATCTTGGCCATTGCACACCCATTTAAAATATTTCACTCATCTATTTTTATCTATTGTGTATTTAATGAATAAATCTGCTTATAAGAGCCCTAAATCATTGTGAATATTGTAAAATAAATGTGTAAATAGTTTTATTTTTTTAAGCCTTGTTTGCAACCAAGGTTTTGGGGTTTTGGGATTTGTTTTAAACTTTTGTATATATTGGGGTTTTGGGCTTTTGTAATTTTAATTTTGCAGGTGAGATTCAAGCTAGATCTGAAAAAATTTCGAGGGTTTCAAGGGTTTCAACTTTCAAGTGTTTCAGCCTCTAGAAATTTTCTAGAGGGTTTCTAGAGGTGGATCTAGGCCTAGGAAGGCAAGCTCCAACATATATTTCTCCTCCAAGCTCAGCGTCCTAGGAAGAAAGGAAGCTGCTTGCCTTGTTGTGGCACTTTCTGGTGAAATTTTGGTGATTTTAAAAATCTGAAGCGAATCTGAAATTTTGCAGGGGTTGCAGTGATTTTTTTAGGATTCTAGGACTAGTGTGGCCTTATTCTATCCTTCTACCCTAGCAGCTGGCCAATTGTGGCCTTAGCAGCCTTGCCATAGAGCCTTCTAACCCTGCCGTGGCCATATTCTCTCCTTCCTAGTCTGCCGCAGCCCATTTGGGCTTCTTCCTGCCCTTATTTCTGTTCCTCCTGCTCATGTTCAGCATCCCTTTCTACCGTGAGCCCTTTTCCCTCAGATCTACTTCCATTCACCCCTTTTTCCTTGACCACAAGGCCTTCCCTGCCCTCCTAACCTTCACAGCTTGCCTCCTTCAGGTTTGTTGTGGCCTTCAGCCCTCATCCCCTCAATGCTACCCTTATTTCTCCTCTGTGGAAGCCCTCCTTACATCCGCTGCAGACCTGGGCAGACCTCAAAACCTCACAGCAATCCTTCCTTTGCCCAGCGTTGTCTCTTCCAGTCATCCTTCAATCACTTTGGTGTAATTCAAAAAAAAAATATTAAGCTAGATCATCATCTTGTGCAAAGAACATAATTTCTTTAGCAGGTAGATCATCTTTGGAAGGATATCGTTGATAAGTGTGGTAAGTGTCTTCAATCCCTTGGGGCTCACTGGTTTGCTCTCCTAATTCACTGGTTCCTTACCACAGTCAATCAGTAAATAAAATTTGAATATCATAAGAGGCAAAACTTTAACAAATTTGGCATCAAAAGGTATATAGCATATTTACAAATAAAACTTGCAAACTTGGCATGCATTACAAGCTTGTTTTATCACTGTCCTATCCTTTTTAGGACTGTGTTTCAAGGTCTGATCTAAAAATGCAGCAGTGATAGAAAGTCTCATGATAGTGACCTAGAATCATTCACAAGTCACCTAAGATTTTCAACAATTCATTGCATTAATAAGGCATTCAATATTTATGGAAGTTTGATGACTGTCATGCTTTTTTCTGAAGGCTGATCTTATACAACAGTGGTATAAAAGTAATCGGTGTTCATCTTATCTAATTAGGCTTTCCTCCATTGCTCTTTGGGTAAATGTTTTTCTTAGACTGCTTCTCTAGTTACTGTTAGCATTGACATCTTTCCTCTATTGCATACATATCTTGCATGCAAAAGTTAATTTACTGCTCTCATACACTTACTAATTGCTCACTTGAAAATAATTGGAACACAGATAGCGTAAGGCTTTATTTTTTGCGGGAAAAATCTGCTTCATTATTTGAAGTGCTATTTGGTCATATTGGATAAGAATACTGGCATTCGCTTGTTTCTTATCAGCCTGTTCATAATCTCTAAAGGTATTTAATTTGCACTATAAGCCCACTCATAAAGCACTTAAAAAAACATTAACCTCTAATTCCATAATAGCGTCGAATGATTTTGGCATCTTGAGTATCTTGGTTTCAAAGAATATCATTAAGTGTCTTTTAAATAATTGAGAATCATTATGATATCGAAGATCTGAAGATTGGTGAATTTAATCATCTTCAATAATTGGTATTGAGCATTATTTTAGAGTTTTCTAATTGCATAAAGAACACTGGCATTGGCTAATTCTCAAGTAGTTCATCCGTTAAGCACATTGTGGATCTTGGCTAATTAGGAATTGACATTTGGCATCAAAAGTCTAGCTTGAAGAATGGTAAATTCAACTGTTGAAGAATGTTGGTTAAGAACATTCACAATAATCTCATTGGCTAAATATCTAAGTATGCAAGTGCTAAAATTGTTCATGGTTTTATGATTCTTCTTTAATACTGGATAAGAAATTGGAAGAGCATTAGATTTATCTCTAGCACTCGATCAATTGTGTTGGTTTATCGGTTGTTATCTCTTATATTGGTGATCTTCCTATGAGATTAATTGAGTAGGTCCATCTTCATTGTATTTTGTGGACATCTCTTGTCGGCACTTTGGTATTTATTCTTATGTTTGAGATTGTCTCTCGAATATCATTATTAAGTACTTGTCAATATAACTTAAGATTAACCATAACTAAGGTACTTAAAATCTTAAAGAATCCCACATCAAGACTCGCTCATCATCCTTGCATTTGCATCTTAAGTTAATCTGCATTAATAACTTACCTCCAAGCATAAGCTTGGTTGATAGATTTCTAGGGCAACCCTTCTCATCCAACTTGAAGGGCTTAGCAACTATTAGGCGGTTGACATAGTGACCTTGTAGTCGACAAAGCCATAGTCTCCGCAACACTAGAGGCCCTAGGTGATAGGCGCCTAACAAAAGGTATCGTTAATCAAGCCCTTGCTTGCTTCTTGTTAGCCTTCTTCCCAAAACCTACCTTGGAGCCTAACTTCAAAACAGTTAAGGGAAGGTCAAACTTAGATCAGGCATTTAATTAAAACTAACCAAAATCTTTGCATCACACCTAGGATTTAGGATTTGCATATCATTTAGGTTAGTGAAGCATCAAAGCAACAGTTGTCCATCTAGTACTTGGCCTTAATTTTATAAAGCAAGAGTGTTGACTCCATAAGGCACTGGTCTCAAATATAAATTTAATTTGATCCTAAAATCTTGCTAAACTTTACCAAGTGTTAGGTCACTCAACTATGTCTTCTGGACTCGTTGGATCCTAGCGTGTCCTTCATCACTTCATTTCCATAGGGTCTACCCCCCATAGCCTGTTGTTGGAAGACAGCTAGAACAAAGAGGTTGGGGATCAGGGTGACATCCCCCAACCTAAGTTGTTGTCGTGATACCTGTACAATTTGAGCGACAACAGGATCCAAAATTCAAGTGTACGTAAAATTTTGGAGGGCATGAAGGGCACATCTGTTGGCAATAGTACCTCGTCAAAGGCATATAGGATCTACATCAAGGAAGGTCACCGAATTGAAGTAAGTAGAGATGTGATTTTTGATGAAAACATTGCCTACAAGAAGTCTAAAGATGTCTTGATTGATTATGATGATGAAGAACAACCTATATTTGAGGAATTCCCAAGGGAAGAAGAAGATATTGTTGAGATTTTGTGTATTTGGGGTAGCATCAGTTGTGCTCTAGGTCACAAATTTTGAGGAAGGACTAGAGTTCACCTGATCTACAAGACCCAGAAATGGATTTGGGAAATTTCATCCGGTTTAGGAGATATTAAATTAATTAATTATTTTAATGTATTTCCTAAGTTAAAACTTAGGAAAATAAAATAATTAAAGTGAATTTAATTAAACATGTGATGAAATTGTCTTAAGTCACACGGATCAAGCTTTGTTTTAATCTTAACCATTGATTAAAGATTTAATCTTGGCCATTGATTTGTCAACAAGAAAAGTGTAAAGGAAAGGCTTGGGGTCATTTGTAAGACACACAAAGGCAGAGCACTGAAGCTAAGCTAAGATTCTAAGGCAGGGTTGCTAAGAATTCTCAAAAGTGTTTCAGTTGCAGAGGGGAATTTAGACCAAGGGGATGATCTCATCCCGGGGTCTAGAATACACAAGAAGCAGAGAAGAGATCAGCAAGGACAACGCATAGAAAGGCAGCAGCAGCAATAGCAGACGACAGCAGCAACAGCAATAGACGGCAGCAGCAGCAGCAGCAACAGCAGCAATAGTGTCTTTAAGGGGCAGCACTGGGGTTTCTAGGCCTAGATCTAGCTAAGTTCTGTAAAACCCTTTAAGGGTGTGGATCAGTAAGCATTTTTGGTCTTAGATCAGCCAGGAGCTGCAAAGCTAGAGTTTTCTCTGTAGGTTTTTCTAGATCTGGAAACCAGAGTTGTGTAGTCAGAAATATTCTTAACAATAGAACCCTCCAACAGCCAGAGACCGGTTTTCCCACATTGGGTTTTTCCGGGGACAGTTTGTCCAGAAATAACTATGTCACTTTGTATATGTGTGCATGTGCTTATTCTAGATCTAAATTGGTAGAGATCTGTTAAGTGTTTTGCTTTCATGTTAACTTGAATTTATTCAGTTAATAACTTGTATAAGTAGGAGAAGCTTAACCGGATTAACAGAAATCATTTCTGCATAAGAATTAAGATTCAGAAATTTCTACATGGTATCAGAGGAATTGCAGATCTAGAAGGGTCACCAGCTGAAGCATCTGAAGGATCCAGTTGCATAAAGCAGCTGGAAAGGCAGCAAAAAAGCAGATCTGAAGGGACAGCGCAGTTTTCAGGAGGAGATTCACGCAGATGGAAGGGTGACGTTGTCTAGCATTGTGTCCTAGCAAGCCCACGCAATTACTGCAAAGAGGAAGCTCAGAAACAACGCTGGTTAGGTCTGAAGCCAGCCATTGTGATTCAGATCTGAATCTATCAAATCCAGGAAAAGTCTGCAGAAAAGTTGCAAAAATTCAGAAGCGCTGGTGGGGTTAAACTTCTGAAGTTTTCAGATTTTTAACCTTAGCACAAGTGACAAAGTTTGGAAAGAGATCAGCTTCTCAGAGAGTTTCTTGCAAAAGGAAACTTGCAGTTTGGTCATAGGATTAAAGAAGAAGTTGAATCATAGTTGATTTGGTAGATTTCCAAGGAGGGAAATCAAGTGTCAGAGGGAGCAGAGGGTGCCCAATTCGAAAAGGACCTTAGAACCAGATCTCTAGCATAGAGAAGAGGAGCTCCGACACATTCTGAGCAGATGGCTTCTCATGGACTGCATGATCAGGATAGGCTAGAGGGCCTCTCAAACTTTTCGGTGCCGAAAGCAAGGATCCTGATTGTCCTCGAGGCATACGGTCTAAGAGACCATGCAGAGCAGACTCTAGCCACACCGACAGATGCGGATCTCCTACGAAAGCATAGAGAAGTTGTTGGGCATGTCAAGCGGCTGATAATGGACAGTATTAAGGATCATATTGTGCCACACATAGCTGAGAAGAGGACAGCTAGTGAGATGTGGAAGGCCTTGACTTCCCTATATCAAGGAAAATCAATCCAAAGAAAGATGTTGTTGGAGGCCCAAATGAGGTCATTCATGATGACCAAGGGAGAAGACACCGAGCACTTCCTCTTCAGATTGCAGTCAATCAGGGATCAACTGACTGCAACAGGTGCAACCGTAGATGATGCAGTGATAGTCAGGACTGCCCTCAATGCAGTCACGGATGAGTGGGAAACCTTTGTCCAAAGTATCTTGGGCAGAGCGGACCTCCTAGACTAGGACAACCTGTGGTCGATCCTGCGGCAAGAAGAACTACGAAGGTTCACCAAGAAGCAGCACAGCCCTGTGTTGAGCAAGATTAAGAAGGAAGAGGAAGAAGCAGCTGAAGAAAAAGAAGGATCTTTCTAAGATCAAGTGCTTCCAGTGCGGCGAAATGGGACATTTTGCCAGCCATTGTCCAGAAAAGAAGAAGGGCAAGGAAGCATCTTCTTCCAAAGCAGCAGTGGCAGATGATGGGTCTTCGCCTCACTTCCATGTAGCTCCTCTACATGTAGCCATGAGTGCTCATGAACCATGGAGGTGGGGTGACATGGACATGTAGAGGAGCTACATGGAAGTGAGGCGAGATCCTTGAGCAGTTCATCTCTTGCATCACAAGCGAGCTACGACAGCCTTAAGACAGTAACGGGACAAGTGGAGCAGTGGGTGCATAGATCACAGATGAGGCATAAGCAGAGGCAGATCTAGAGGCTAGGAGGAGCAGTGCGGAGCATAGCAGCAGTAGCGTAGAAGTAGTAGCAGCGCAGAGGCTGAGGTGACTTCAACAGCGCAGTGCAGTACTACTTACGCAGTGCAGAGACGCAGCAGCTCAAAGAGCTTTAGAGGGACAGCACAGTGCAGCAGCAGCGTGATATATTTCAGCACAAGGAGCTGATGTGACTTCAGTAGTGCAGAGGGAGTCTGATTACGCAGGCAAAGCTATAGTTGTGCATCGTTTTGTAGATGCCAGCACAGATCTATAGCCTATGGGGCTTCAGTGATAAGGATGTAGCCCATCTACTTATCTATCAAAGATTGGGCAGGAGATTCAGTTGTTTCTCTCAACAACTGAAGTTGCAGTGTAGCAAATCAGCAGTGGCAGTGCTATGAGCAGCACAGATGTAGCATATTGAGAGGTAGCTACAGTACAGTGGTTGTAGTGGCAGTGGCAGAGTCATGGGCAGCAGGACAGAATGGCAACAGCAGTGCAGAGTTGAGTGGAAAGAGACCAAGCTTTAGCAGCATAGAACCAGTGCCCAAAATCATGTAATGCATAAGTGTGATGTATTGCTAGAGCACACCCTTGATGCTAAGAGGGAGTGTTGAGATTTTGTGTATTTGGGGTAGCATCAGTTGTGCTCTAGGTCCCAAATTTTGAGGAAGGACTAGAGTTCACCTAATCTACAAGACCCAAAAATGGATTTGGGAAATTTCATTTGGTTTAGGAAATATTAAATTAATTAATTAGTTTAATGTATTTCCTAAGTTAAAACTTAGGAAAATAAAATAATTAAAGTGAATTTAATTAAACATGTGATGAAATTGTCTTAAGTCACATGGATCAAGCTTTCTTTTAATTTTAGCCATTGATTAAAGATTTAATCTTGACCGTTGATTTGTTAATGAGAAAAGTATAAAGGAAAGGCTTGGGGTCATTTGTAAGACACACAGAGACAGAGCACTGACACTAAGCTGAGATTCTAGGGCGGGGTTGCTAAGAATTCTCAAGTGTTTCAGTTGCAGAGAGGGGAATTTAGACCAAGGGGATGATCTGATCTCGAGGTCAAGAATACACAAAACCCAGAGAAGAAATCAGCAAGGACAACGCAGAGAAAGGCAATAGCAGACGACAATAGCAGCAGCGGCAGACGGCATCAGTAGCAGCAGCAGACGTAGACGGCAACAGCACCAGCAACAAACGGTAGCAGCAGCAGTGTCTTTCAGGGGCAGCACTGGGGTTCCCAGGCCTAGATCTAGCTGGATTCTATAAATCCCGTTTGAGGGTGTGGATCAGTCAGTATTTTTGGTCTTAGATCAGCCAGGCGCTGCAGATCTAGAGTTTTCTTTGTAGGTTTTTCTAGATCTAGAAACCAGAGTTACGTATTCAGAAATATTCTTAATAATAGAACCCTCCAGCAGCCAGAGACCGTTTTTCCCACATTGGGTTTTTCCGGGGACAGTTTGTCCATAAATAACTGTGTCACTTTGTCTATGTGTGCATGTGCTTATTCTAGATCTAAATTGGTAGAGATCTGTTACGTGTTTTTCTTTGATGTTAACTTGAATTTATTCAGTTGATAACTTGTATAAGTAGAAGAAGCTTAACCGGATTAACAGAAATAATTTCTGCATAAGAATTAAGATTCAGAAATTTCTACAGATACTATGTCTGAAGAAGGTCCCAGTGAACCTGTGCAACAAGTCATAATTCCTTTAACTTGTAAGAGACCCGCGTAGTTAACATCAACTCTTCAAGAAGCAGAAGGACATGTTGCATCTAAAAGAACATTCAGGGAAAGTAAAGAGCCTAAAAGACATTCAGGATATGCAGCCTATATAACAAAATTTATTGAAGCAGAACCATCCTCTTTTGAAGTAGATATCAAACAACAAGACTGGAAAGATGCCATGAAAGAAGAATATCAGCCTATAATGAAAAATGGAGTTTGGGAAATCATTCCAATTCCTAATAAAAAAAAAATTTTAACTTCCAAATGGCTCTACAAGATTAAGCATGCAACAGATGGAAGCATTGACAAGTACAAAGAATGGTTTGTGGCCAGGGGTTTCTCTCAACAAGAAGGCATTGATTATGAAGAAACATTTGCACCTACAGCAAGATACACAATTATAAGATCATTGCTCTCCTTGGCAACAACTACAAGATGGCAAATAGATGTGAAGACAACTTTCCTACATGGCACCATTGATGAAGAAGTAATAGCAGAAGTGTCCTCAGACACACAAATTTTATTAATAAGGAAAAGAAAATTACATAAAATCTGCAAGAATTTACACAATCACTCAACCCTCTTGCAAGAAGAGAAACAAGCCTTAAATATGCTAATGTCCTAAACTAATTTTGTTATGGATCACTTATTTCATTTACAACTGTCCATTTACATTTAATGCTCTCATACCAACACTCCTAACTATTTCCCTAAATTAGTTCCTATGAAACGACACCTTTCTAGATGTCATATCTTTTACAACAATTAGCTATTCTAAAATGTCTCCAATATCTAATTAAATATTCTAGATAATTAAACTATAGTCTATATATTTTTGGATCATCTAACAAGAAGTATATATTGAACAACCATTGGGATTTGAGGTATATAATATAGAAACTCATGTTTGTGGGTTAAACAAGACATGTTATGGCCTCAAGCAAGCCCCAAGGGCTTGGTATTCTAGGATGGATACATATATACAAAGAATGGGTTTTTCAAAGAGTTCTGCAAATCCAAATCTTTATATCAAAGTAGTGAAGGGTGAACCAGTGATCATTCTTCTATATGTGGATGACCTTCTCATAACAGGTGTGAAAAATCGTATACAAGAATGCAAGAAACAATTGGCAGCAGAATTCGATATGAAGGATCTAGGGCTCATGCATTATTACTTGGGGTTGGAAGTTTGGCAAATACCTAGTGAAGTATATCTAGGTCAAGGAAAGCATGTAATCAAAATACTACAAAGATTTGGCATGATGGATAGTAAACCAATGACAACCCCCATGGTAACAAATTTGAAGAGGATGACAGGTTCGGAATGAAGCCTTATGGATCCTACAAGTTATAGACAATTTTTTGGCTCTCTAATGTATCTTGTCAACACACGTCCTGAAATTTGTTTTGTAGTGAATATTCTTAGTCAGTTTTAGATGGTGCCTAGACATGACCACTGGATAGTAGCCAATCATATATTGAGATATTTGCGAGGGACAATACATTATTGGTTGAAGTATGATGGAAAGAACAATATCCAACTAATGGAATATACTGATTCAAATTGGGAGGAAGTGAGTCAGATGGAAGAAGCACTACCAAAGGATGTTTTAGCTTGGGATCCTCTATGATCTCATGATGAGTAGAAAGCAAGAATCAGTTGCATTGAGTAGTGTTGAAGTTGAATACATTGCAGCACGTGAAGTTAAAAGAGAAGTTGTCTGGTTAAGGAAGTTGTTATCCAATTTGTTTGAAGGACCGATGGATCCTACAGTTATACATTGTGACAACACCAGTTGCATACAGTTGTCTAAAGACCCTGTATTCCATGGAAAGAAAGAGCATATAAACAAGTATCAGCATGTATGAAAATAGGTGCAAGATAGGGTGTTGCAGCTACAGTACATCTCTACTGATGAGTAGGTCGGTGATATTTTGACAAAATCTCTTCCTAATAAGAAGCTTGTGTATTTGAGAAACAAGCTTGGATTGGTTGATATATCCTCCCTAGTTGAGAGGGAGAGAGAGACACATCATTTTTTTCTTCACTTTGAGAAGGAAAAATGGAGGATTGGGTAAGTATCTTATTTTCGATACTCTTTGAGGATGACGTAGGGCATCCAATAGGTAAGAGTACTCGAAGAGGAAATTCCTCTAGGATGTGTTAATCCAACACAGAAATGGTCCTAAAAGGACATAACTTGTGAACATTCGGAGAGACATTATGTTCCTTGAGAGACAATGATGATGGTGTCTACAAGTCATTGTCTCCCCAACATTGTGCTCTAATCTTGTGGAGAGATAGAGTTGTTAGTCAAGGCCTTGCTATATGACAATGCAAGTTGGTATGGTGAGATGCAATGAGATAAGCTGAACAAATAGCTTATGAGATGGCTTACCAATCCGACTCTTCTTATGAGATCTCCTTAGTATGAGAATGTCCATGTACCATTGTGAATCCCTCCCTAGTTAAGAGGGAGTGTTGAAATATGCAATTAGGTTCAGTCTTCATATGTACTCCTGATTCTTGTATATTGTAAAATGAAAAGAAAATTGTTATTATTATTTTTATAGCATGGGCTTCATGCTCAAGGTCAATTTATTTTAGGTCAAAGCACCCATTGAGTGCTTCTAGGTTGTCATAGAGTCAAGAAGTCAAAGAGCCATTGGCATATGTAAAAAATCCCATTGGGCATCTTGTAACATGTCGAAACAATTATTTTTGAGACAAAAGTGTCAAACTACCCCTCTAAGACCAAGTCGACCTGGCAGTGGAGAAGTCGGCCTAATTAGGGCAATTCTTACTCCCAAAAGGGCTATAAAAAAGAGACCACTCAACCTCATTTTCTCACTAACTCATTCACTCATCATTCAAGCAAAGGACTAGAAGGAAGAAGGAAGACGATTTTTTTTGGGGTTTTACACTCTCTCTCTCTCTCTCTCTCTCTCTCTCTCTCTCTCTCACGTGCAAAGGAAGGCTAGGGTTTTTGCAGCATCAAGGCCGAAGTTTTCAAGTGGTAAGGGAAGAATCGAAATTGGTAGAAGAGAAGTCAATTTGGTCTCCTACAAGTTCTAGAAGAGGAAGCAGCCCAAGCAAAGAAAGGAAGAAGCCTTAGAAGCCCTAAATTCTCCCACACGTGCGAAAATTGCAGCAATTGCAGGGGCCAAAAATTTCAAACCTGCATTGAGAGCCGAAAATCTAAAGTTAGGGGTCGAAGTTCTGCAATTGTAAGAGATTTAACTTGGTTTGACTTGGTAAGAAGTAGCACATCCTCAAGAAGGTTTGACATACTCTTGGAAGAGTCTTGGTCTTGGTCTAGAAGTCTTAGAATTCGTCATTTGAAGAATCTATAAGCAAAGACAATATTTTTGTGGGTTTTCCTCTCCAAGAGAGGTTTTGGCCCTAGCTAGCAACCAACATCTTGTGTCCTTGTGTACTATTGATCTTCATGTTTTGGTAGTTGTTTGATGATAAGAACAACATAATATTAAGAGAAGAGGAAGCTAATAATCAAGAAATGTAAAAGAACATCACAAGCAGTTATCAAGTCTAAGAGAAATCACTTCTATTGTAGCCCTATTGATTTCTCAACAAAGAGATCCTTCAACAAGACATCAAGACATAGACAATACTGACCAATCAAGATAGCTTCCACAATTTCTAAGGTATTCTTCACAATGTCTTCCATCAAGATCAGAAACGAGAGGTTGATCTTCTCAACATACCACAAAGACAAAGCTTGGATTTCTTACCTTTTAAGGCTCGAACTTCAGATAGGATACAGATCTGTGGAGGCACAAGAACTCAGACCAATTCCCAATCCTAGAGTGGCTCGGATCTCGGACTAGAGACAGATATAAGTTAGATCTCAGCCTAATTACAGGCCTGAGACAGCTACAATCTCTGAACAATCAATGAGCTCAGATCATAGAATTATGGGCTTATAATATCACTCTAAGGCTCGGCCTAGAGATCACCTTCAGGAGACAAAAGATCTCGAACAAGTAGGCTCTCAACCTGCTGAACAGATGCTTGGAGTATCCTTCTAAGTCTCGGCCTAGACTTCAGATCACAAGAAACCTGAATAACGAGCAGATCTTCAGACCTTTTCAAAGAGTAACAAACCTTTGATTTCATCCAAAGCAGCAACAAATCAATATAGTCCTCAGTGAAAGATAGAATAGTGACTTCTTCGCTTCATCTAACCCTTGAACACTTCTTTGAATACCCTTGCATAGGAGAATAGATGAGCAATGTATGTGTGATTGAATTGCTTGCCAAGGAGAGTGAATTAAGCTCTTTATATAGCCGTCATGTGATCCGAATGGGTGAGTTTCTAGGTAAGCCAACTTGACCATCTAGAAGGGTCGATATCATCTGAATGGGTGTGTTTCTAGACAATCCAACTGGACCATCTAGAAGGTCAGCTTAGCACTTGTGGTGCCACATGAAATTATAAATAAAAATACTATTTTTTCTTCTTTACAAAAATACATTTTTTGACCAAATCAAAATCATGAAGAACATGCTAGAAACGATAATATTTTTTTTCTCAATTACAATGATAATAAATAATTTTATGAATACCAACCATAACTACAATTTCAACAAGGCAAGGCCACCAAAATGAAAGTCAGTGGCTTGCCTGCTCTAGGATCTACCGCTAAGGTTACAACTTTTCCTTCTAGGTGAGAGTTTGAGCAGTAACACTAAAGTGGGCAAGGTATGTGTAAATCCCCCATGCATAACTCTTGCATCTGACACACTATCCACTAGGAAATGCAAGTGCATACTGTCGCATTTTTTTTTGTTTCTATTTTAATGTCCAGCGATACCTACATAGTCTACATTGAAGTTTCATCTACTGCTTACACGAAAATCATATAGAAAGCGCATTGAGGGAACATGCAGTGTGTTAAAAAGATCAGAAACTGGCAAAATACCTGGGGCTACTAAAATGTCAGGAAAAAGAAGCAATATAAGCAGAAGAAAAGTCACCATCTGGGGGTAATCAATTATTTGAGAAAGATGACTAAGCACCCTTCCTCAGAAAAATGGTCTCCAGTCCCATCCAGTCCAGAGTATGTAATAACATATAATGTGATGATATTATGTGATAGAAATATTAAACATAATGTAATGATGCGATGAAAAATGGAACATCATATGAACAAGCATAATTTAATAATATGTTTTTTCAAACTAAGGGTCAAAACAACTTGGATAAGGCTTATTCTTTATTTCATGATATGCATTTTGGGTCCTAGCAATAAATGCCCAGTTATGGCCAGGTTCCATAGCTCCTGAATCCTTACTAAAGGTATTTATCACTTTCCAATAGTAAACCATATAGTCAACGCATCGGACTCCCCCATAATTTGATTACTTGTTTCGAATGGACACATAAATGATGAAAGTTAATAGCATAAATTACATTATGAAGCCAAAACAATCTTTTTGTCTGTAAGCATCAGAAAATATTATTTGACTTGCTTAAAAGAAACAGGAAATGCAGCAGGAAAAGAGAACAGAATGAGAAACAGGGCTAGAGGATTTCAGCGGATAAGAAACATGAACCTACCCCCATCCTAGCATATATTATGTGTATAAAATTGATGACTGATCCATTAATGTAGAATCGAGATTGGAATGGGAACATGAGCAAGAACGGCAACAGAACGAGAAACAGGTCTCCTGGTCAGGCTTTGGTAGCATAGGTTTAACATGCTAAGCTAGATTGTTATCCAGGCATCAAAAGTAATTATCATTGTGGGAACATTAAAGAGAACAAAGTTCATTTACTAAATATGAAATGAACAACTTGGTTGAAAAACTGAATATAAATGGAAAAGAATACAGATTAAAATAATGTATCAAATATGCAATATGGGAGATGTCTGAAAAGATTTACATTGACCTGTGTGATAATATATACACATCAAAAACACACAAGGTGAAAGGTTATGATGAAGGGTTATAACCTATGACCCTTAGTGGTATATTATTATTATTATTACTATTATTATTATGATGTTGTTGTTGTTCTTACAAACATAGTAATGAAACACAACAGACTAAACCAGAAGAGACATCATACTTCAACAGTACATGAATAAGACAAAATCAAATGTAATACTTATCTTTCTTAAGGCACACACAAGAAAGGTGGTCGAGGCCAACAACATGTTAAATTTTAAGTTTGAAGTTCGAACAAGAAAACAATTACCGATATGCTAGTCAAATACACCACAGGGCTGTCATCTGGACCCCATCCATATTCAAGCACCATGCGGGTTGCTAGCTGCAACACAATTCAACAGATACATATGAAAAACTGAAGAAACCTTATACGTTCGCATAAAAAATTGGAAAGGACTAGAAAAGAATATAAACAAGAAGAAAAAGCAACAAGAAACATAAGACATTCCTTTTCAGATAATTCACACCTTTCATGCCTTTTGAGTCTTTAGGAAAGGATGAGGTACATGCTGATTTTAGAAAGTAATATTTAAAAACAAGAATAATGGAGACATAATGATTTTGGCTTTAGAAGTATTTAAATCTGTTCAGACCTCTTGAGCCTCTTCAATTTCAAATGTTGATAAGTTGTTACTTTCTTCGTATGGAAGCAAAAGCTGCGCAGCAACATATGAACCAAAGCACAGAACAAGTTTCTTCTCTAGATATGACCGGGTTATTATTTGTGAATCTTCTAGTACTCCAGTTATTTGTCTTGTAATCTTTGTAAATCCAACACCCTGGAATCAAAGAAACTAGTCAGAATATTGTATAACTATAGAAATCATATAAGCCAACTTGCATCTATTATATATGTTGATTTATTATAAAATGATATGGATCACCTTTCCACATGTAAACACATCAGAACAAGAACTTGGAATTGTAATATTAGCATGAAAACAAACATATGCGTGCAAGAGAGATTACTCCTTTAGTGGCATGTGATATGACCAGCCAAACCTCCTAAGGAACTTTAAAATTAGCAGTAGCACCATATTGTTATAGCCTACCACAACAGGGCACAGTCTAGCCTGGTAGTTCTCATATGACTACAACAATTGACCATATGAAACAATATTAGATATTAAAATCTTATGTCTCCCGACTTAAATGGTAAGCGATAGCGTAAGGCACAAACATGAACAGAAATGCAGGTCAAACGCTGGAAAAACAATTAGTTATTCATGTCAGCATAGTGTGTTGGTCGGAAAAGACTAGGTACAGGGTAAGACAAAATTTTCCTTTTAGTGTTCTGTGGTTGGAATTTAAAAAAATTATCAGCAGAATTTAAAAAACTATGTTTCAGCACTCGAGTGTTCAAGAATTTATAGTGGTAAGTTGTCGTAACACCATGCTTGATTCCTCCCAAAAGTTTAATGGGCATACCTATAATGTGTTGAAGTTGTAGATGATTGCACTTTTGAGTGCAGATAATTGATGAGTGGTGATGTGCAAGGTGGATAGAGATACCAAAGATGAGGATCAGCAGAACAGCTCTGACTTTGAAAACAGTGAAGCACTAATACTGATTCCTGATAAACCTTCAAGTGAAAAGATGAAGTACACAAAATAAATGTAGTTATGTGAAACTTCAGAAAAAGGTCGGGCGTTTTACAATTAAAATAAATTGTCTTTTTCAATGAAAATGGAAGATGAGGATTCCATTTCAGACCACTTGCAGAAACTGAAGAACATCTGTGATCAGTTGCTTGCTATGGGTAGAGGTGGATTGGAAGGAAAAGCTAGTCATCGCCTTAAAAAGGCAGCCAGCTACCTCCATCATTTCAACATTTTGTTGAGGGTCTTAAATTATTTCTGAAGCTTATGTCATTACATTTGATTCTGGAGATGTTGTAAAGTCAGAAGCATCCAAAAGAGATTTTGCAGCAAAATTTAAAGGTAAAGGCAAGAAGTAACTGCAAGGAGGAAAAAGAGTGGAGGTAAAGCTACTACAGGCACAAAAACAGCTAAATATGATGGTTTTCAGAATTTGAATAATTGTAACTGTTGATATGTAGAACATCTAAACTAACAATGCAGGAAGAAGCAGAAAGGTTGACATCATTCAAATGGTAAAATCTTCTTTGTGTTCAACACATAATATCTTAATTAATAAATTGGCTAGTTGTCCTCAATGGATAATTGCTTGCACCAGTGTTGCAAAATTTGGCGTCGGCTAAAAAACTTGAATGCATCAACTTGCAAATTCAACATATCTCAAAAAAGCATCAACTTGCAAAATCAACAAATCTAAGCAAAACTTTAAAAACTTGGTGAGCTCATAAACACAGAAAATTTTGGAAACATCCAGAGAAATCAGAGATTTTTTGCCGCAATAAAGCATTGTTGTTTGGGACAAAATTGCAAGGGAAAGTTGAAACTAAAGTTGCTTTGAACAAACAAAAAAATGGCGGATATTTAGGTATCAAAGATTTTCATGTGATGATTTATATAAATGTCATAGCGTTGTAAGCATATAACAAGCAGCATAGCAAAGTCTTAATCATGTCACCAAAAATATTCATGATACAGTGAAAAGTTAATTATTAACATCAATGAGGCGTGTTAACTGAAGAAGACAAAGGAGTCAAAAGAAAATATCTCCTCTGTTGTTCTGAGGTTGGAACTCTTTGAATGGAAGAAGAAAGAAAAAAAATATCCATTATTTAGTGCTTGGAAGTTAAAGAATTTACAATGTCAGGTCTTCATAATAACTAATTGATTCCTCCTAGAACGGCATTGGGATAACCATAACATGTGAAACATGACAGAAAGTGACTTGCTCACCTAGTATATAAAACATCCCTCTTGTTTTCCCAATATTTAAGAATAGAGCTAATTTAACCACAGGTTTCTCTTTACATCTTGTAAAATTTGAGACTAAATACCAACATGAAAAGTTTTCAAATGTTAAATGTAATATAAAGTAGAAAGCAATTATGCGACAACAAATACCTAACAAAATTTATATATCATTCTGAGCCTTTCTATTTTGTGAAATCCTAGGCAATACAAAAACAATTTTCTTCTTAGAAAAGACAAAACACACCCATAATAAATGCACTTCTGTATCACCAGACTTGTTACAAGCAAAGTTTACTGAATGCCAATATTTCTTCAGCAATAAGTCCTGCACTAATAAGTGTCAAATGTCAACCACCATACCTCCCAACAAGTTGGATCCAGCCAAATATGATCCACTGAATCAAAGTTAGGAAGAAGAAGAGCCACTAAACCTCGACCAGCAGCCCAAACAGCATGTGGAAACTTGAGCTCCCTTGTCCACTTCACACAAATTAAATTATAAGCTAAAAATATATATATATATTGCTAATCTATATCTTACAATGAAGCGCTAGCTTTCACACTTGCAACAAACTTTCATCTTGAATGTATCAAAATATAGGAAATTCTATGCAATTTCAAGAAAAAATATTGCAAATTTAATGACATGAATCAAGAAACGTGCAGGCATAACAATATCAAAGGAGCAATAAAGAACAACACTGATAGGAAAATGTCTTATGACAGAACACATGATTCAAAAAAATGCATTCCACTTCACTTTCTATCTATCAAAATCTGTGACTTGAAATTGTTGAAAAGATTGTTAAAAATGTACATATATAGATAGATAGATAGATATCAAAAACAGATACTGGTAACTGTTATCTTCAAAAATGGAAATTGAGAGGAGTCTCCTTATAGGAAAAGTGCCTGTCAATTCCATTATAATGAGATCATTAAAAGTACCCAACTATGTAGAGACATCTTCATTAATTTAATATTTCCACAAGGCATTGCCTATGTATATGCTAATTAGCTGAGAAACAAGAAAATGTTTGAGTTCCATCTTGGATGAGTAACTAGGGTTTCTTCGAGGAAAAGAAGGGCATGCAGAGAGGAACGTGGGGTGATAAAACTGCAAGTCTTCAAGCTGCAAACAGGCACGCACACAGGCGCTCAGGTTACAACTGAACTGTTGGAGGAGAATGAGTATTGCCCATTTCAGCCAGAGATGAGACAGGGCGTAGGTCTGCTCACGACAGAAGAATGGCAGAGCTCAGGGACCATTTCAATAGGCAGGAGGACTAACAGGTTCAGGGAAGAGAAATGATTTCGATGGGTATCATGGAACCAAAACCTGCTCTAATATCACTGTTAGCGTACACATCAAAATAGGCACAGATAACTGTAAGTCACATTTCTTATTGATATGATACACATAAATACATTGTTTAATCATCCTTAGTTTCATCTTCCAAGAAGTCTCTTGGAGTTATCATGACTCTTCAACTTCTCTTGTGGCATCTCACCCTCCACACAAGTGAATAATTAAATTTAGATAACCTCTAAGGATTATGTTTCCAACAGCCACCACCATCATTCAATGTAGCTTGATGTTGACTATCCTTGGAAGTTTATTGGTTTGTGCTTGCACCAACAGTTTATCCTCACCAATTAATCATCAAGAGTTGATCGGGATTAATGCAGGAATGCAACAGAATACACATTAACCATAAATATAAAAATGGAGCGGAAATAAGACTTCATTTCATTAATATCAAAGAACTCAAATCTGTTTACGGACAGAATGAAAATAAACTAGCTAGGGCGCTGGTAGCTTATCTTTGCGAAGATATGTGGTGGCTACAGACCTCTGAACTCTGTGTTACAATGAGCCTCGAAGGCCTATATATTATTGAGAAACAATGGAAAACCCTAAACATCCAAAAACCTTACTCTAGGAGATGAAACACCATAATATGGGCCCCGTCAAGGTAAATTGGTACATCAAATTCCTGGGGTCGCAACTTTGGCATACTATCTTCGTTTGACACACATGATACATTGTTAGAAAGATCTATTCGAGGCCTACAATTGTTGATCGCGAATATCGATTACGGAACGGAATCATATTCGTTGCATAAGCGACGCCCAAAAAACGTCGTTTAGGGCCTCAAAACGGCTCCGGAAGTTCAGGACCCGAAAAACTGCTAAAAATAGTAAATTGTGTTATTATTAAGGAAACTGAAAAACTGCAAGAAACAATGGTGGGGCCCCAAGTGGAATAGGCAGGTGGCCACCAATATCCACCTAGATCATTCCTCCCCCTTTAGCAAGCAATTCTCCCCATTGCGTTGATTTCCTCCATGAGATGAGGAAACTTCTGCTAGACTTGGTCCCTGGTGAACCACTTGCCTTGGTGCAGGAGTTGTCCAGCTTTGACCACCCGATACAGTTGGATCTTCTGCTGGTGAGTGTTCTTGATTTGCATGTCCATGATACAATCTATGGTGGCCTGTTCCATGCAGTCTGGGTTTAACTCTGTTGGTGTGAGTTGTTCTTCAATGTCAGAAGTGTTCACTGTTGAGTAAAGGTGGAAAAATAGGCTGAAGGCAGTCCACATTGAATACAGGGTGCAGAACAAGGAATGGTAGAATACTGAGATCGAAGGCAGTGTTCCCTATAGCCTTGGTGATGGTGTATGCCCCATATCGGAGCGGGCGAAGCTTGCAGTGGGGTCCAGTGAGGCGGTCCTTCTGCAAATGTAGCCACACTTTGTCGCCCACCTGGACGTGGTGTGGCACTCGATGTCAATCATGTCGTTGCTTGTACTTAGCATTGGCTCTGTCCAATATGTCATGAACCTACTCGCAGATGTACTGAATGTGCTCAATGAAGTTGGTTTCTTTGTCATCTTTAAACTGGACATGAGCCGAATCGGCCTGAGTAGCCACAAATGGCATGGCTATGTCAGTGGGACATAGTGGCTGGAACCCTAGGCCCACCTGAAAGGGGCTGTGGTAGGTTGAGCTGTGGAGAGCCCGGTTATAAATGTGTTGTACATACGGAAGACTCTCGTCCCATGTGTGTGGATGCTTTGAATTGTACATGCGCAGAATGTGTATAATCATCCTGTTGACGACCTCTGTCTGGCCACTGGCCATCAATTTGGGGATGGAAATCTGTGGACTTGGTGAGCTTGGTATCCAGCATTGACTAGAGGTTGGACCAAAATGTGCTGAGGAACCTGTTGTCTCGATCTAAGATGATAGACTGTGGGATCCCAAAGCGCACCCACACTCATTCAAAGAAGAGTTTAGCAATGGCTTCTGCTATATATTCTTCTTGCAAGTAGACATAATGGCCATCTTCGAGAATCTGTCGACGACCACGAAAACACAGTCGTTTCCATGCTTAGTAGAGGGAAGGCCCGACATGTAATCCATCGAGATGGATGTTGAGATTTTGTGTATTTGGGTTAGCATTAGTTGTGCTCTAGCTCCCGAACTTTGTGGAAGGACTAGAGTTCACTTGATCTACAAGACCCATAAATGGATTTGGGAAATTTCATCTGGTTTAGGAGATATTAAATTAATTGATTATTTTAAGTGTATTTCCTAAGTTAAAACTTAGGGAATTTAAATAATTAAAGTGAATTTAATTAAACATGTGATGAAATTATTTTAAGTCACACGGATCAAGCTTTATTTTAATCTTAGCCATTGATTCAAGATCTGATCATGGACGTTGATTTGTCAACGAGAAAAGTATAAAGGAAAGGCTTGGGGTCATTTGTAAAGACACACAGAGGCAAAGCACTGAAGCTAAGTTGAGATTCTAGGGCAAGGTTTGCTAAGAATACTCAGAAGTGTTTTAGATGCAGAGAGGGGAATTTAAACCAAGGGGATGATCTAATGTCGGGGTCTAGAATACACAAGAGGAAGAGATCAGCTCAAGGACAACGCAGAGCAAGGGAGCAGCAAGGACAGCATGATTTTCAGTAGGAAACCCTCTGGGGTTACGCAGAGACACTTCAGGGACAGCATAGTGACTGCGTCACCCAGTCTGGGGTAATGCAGTCCCTTTCGAAACAGCGCTGAGGGTTTGGAGGACTTCAGAGGTTGACACAGAGCCTTTCAGGGGCTTCAAAGGCTAACGCAGAGCCTTTCAGGGGCAACGTTGGGGTTTCTAGGCCCTAATCTTGGCTGAATTCTGTAAATCTCATCTGAGGGTGTGGATTAGTCATTATTTTGGCCCTAGATCCACCAGTGAGTTGTAGATCTAGCATTATCTCTATCGGGTTTTCCAGATCTGGAACCTAGATTGTGTATTCAGAAATATCCTTAATAATAGAACCCTCCAACAGCCAGAGACTGGTTTTTCGACATTGGGTTTTTCCAAGGGACTATCTGTCCAGAAATAACTATCACTTTGTCACTATGTGCATGTGATTATTCTAGATCTGGATTGGTAGAGATCTGCTATGTGTTTTGCTTCGATGTTAACATGAATTTATTCAGTTAATAACTTATCTAAGTAGGAGGAGCTTAACCGGATTAACAGTAATAATTTTTTCAGAAATTTCAGAAATTTCTACATTGTATCAGAGCAATTGCAGATCTAGGAGGGTCACCAGCAGGAGAGTCTAAAGGATCTACCTGCAAAATGCAGCTGGAAAAGTAGCAGAAACGCAGATCTGAAGGGATACCGCAGTTTTCAGGAGCAGATTCATGCAAAGAGAAGGTTGATGTTGTCTAGCTCTGTGTCCTAGCAAGCCCACGCAATTACTGTGTAGAGGCAGCTCAGAAACATTGTTGGTTTGGTCTGAAGCCAGCCAGTGTGATTCAAATAAATCTGTCAGATCCAGAAAAGACTGCAGAAAAGCTGCAAAAATTCAGAAGAGCTGGTGGGGTTAAAATTCTAAAGTTTTCAGATTTTTAGCCTTAGCACAAGTGACAAAGATTGGGAGGAAATCAGCTTCTCAGGAAGTTTCTTACCAAAGCGAACCTAGAGTTTGATCAGAGGATCAAAGAAGAAGCTGAATCATAGTTGAAATTTGGTTACCGGAGGACAGGTGGTTCCCTAAGGCTTTGATCTTTGGCCTAGGGAAAAGTGTCCAAAAGAATTTAATTTTTCTCCTAAAGTGACTTTATAAAGTTATATAGTCAAATCTAATTTAAAAGTGACTTTAAGTGATAAAGTTACTAAAGTTTAATTTTAAATTAGAAAGGAAAAGTGACTTTGGAAATAAATGACGAAATGGGTCTTTATTAAAGTGGGGTGAATTAAAAAATAGAAAGTGAGATTTAAATGAGCATTTAATCTCAGCCCTAAATCTAAAGCTTTTTTCAACCATTGGATTTAAGGATTCCCCAAAAGTTACTTAGGGTTAGGTTAAAGGAGGAAAAGGAGGGAAAAGGTCATTCATTCTTTCATGAGCAAATTGAGAGAAGGAGAAGAGAGCAAAGGAGATTTCTGGGTAGTGAGTAGGACAGAACTTGGCACACAAATCGACGCAGCACTTCAGCAAGTCCATATAGCAAGGAGAGGCACAGATTTCGAGGAAAATTTGGGCACGAGTTTCAAGGTAGACCGTACAGTAGATTTGGCATGTATTCCAAGGAGGTCATACAGCAAGGTTTGGCACAGATTTCGATGAGCAGGTTGCTGATTTTCTGGCACACTTTTCAAGGCAGTTCGTACAGTAAGTTGTTGTACTTGTGCACGAAAATCGAGGCAGAAAACCGTACAGTAGCTTTGTTGTTTTTTCTGCACGGAAATTGAGAAATCTGTACAACATTTATTGTTGTTTGCACAGTTTTCGAGAGAGTCCGTACAGCAACATTTAAAGCTGTAAATTCTGGGCACGAGATTCGCGGAGGTCGTACAACATTTATTGTTTTTTCTGTTTTTGTTATGTACACATTTTTCGAGGCGGTGGTTAAACACGGAAAACGAGATAAGTTGTATTCATTACTTGCTGAAATTTTTCTGGGTATTTCTCTCTCATTGTAAAAGCATTTTCCATAAATAAGAAGAGCTTTTGAACTGGTTTTCTCCAAGAGTTGTAGGGGGTTTTTCCAGAGTCACATTGACCAAAAATCAGCGTGTCTATTTTTCTATGTGTGACTGCTTTTTTTTGCTGAGTTTTATTTCTGCAATTTCCAACGTTTGAAAATTTCCAGAATTTGTGTTTTCAGAAAATATTTATTTTTCAACTTGTTGAATGTATGGCTATGGGAATGGGCATTTAACTATATGGAGAAATAAGGAGAAACTGAAAACCGAGGTGGGAAACAGAAACTTTTACATGGTATCAGAGCTATTTTGCTAAAGTTGTAGTTTGGGATAGCAAGAAGGAAAATTTACAGCAAGCTGATTTTTTTACTCAGAAATTACAGCAAGTTGATTTTTCACAGAGAAATCATTAACTTTACTACAGCAGTGTTATTTTCAGTTTATTAGGACAGCAAGCATGTCTTTGGGCTTGACGGTGGAGGATAGGTTGGATGGGCATAGTAACTACAGTGTATGGAAGGAAAAAATGCAGAGTATCTTTGAGGAGGCAGAAGTTTCGGATATCATGGTGCATACCGCACATAACCGTGTTAATGTGCCTCCTGATGTTGTTCAGTTGGCAGCCTTTAATAAAAAGAATAACAAGGGTAAGAGACTGATTCTAAATAGAATCAAAGACCATTGCATTCCTCATGTGAGAAGAAAGAGATATGCTCATGACATGTGGACAGCATTGACCAATCTCTACCAGAGTACCAATGAGAACAGGAAAATGGTCCTAAGGGAGACGCTGAAGACCACTAAGATGGGTAAGACTGATACAGCAACTAGATATCTCACAAAGATTACTAATGTGAGAGATGCATTGGCAGCAGTTGGAGAGGTCATTCCACCCACTGAGTTGGTGCGGATTGCAATGAATGGCCTTCCCAGTTCATGGCTGAACTTTGTTGATAGGGTTTGTGCACGTGAGACCCTTCCCACTTGGGAGAGGTTCTGGGATGATTGCATACAGACAGAAATCAGAAAGACCTAGCTTGGGGCAGCCAAACCAGTTGAGCAGGATGAGGGTGTAGCACTGTTGGCAGAAGGCAAGAAAGACAAGGGAAAGAAGAAAGCTTCCACAAGTAATGGTGGGGGCAAAGGCAAAGGTAAAGGTAAAGAGGAGAACACGCAGAAGGACTATTCCAAGGTGAAGTGTTGGAATTGTCAAAAGATGGGATACTATGCAGTTGTGTGTCCGAAGAAGAAGAAGAAGGGGAAGAACCAGAGCATGGCAGCATCAGCAGAGATAGAGGACCTTACGGATAGCTTTGACCAGAAGTTTGGGTTCATTGCTTGTGAGTCCACTAGTGCAGGATCACCTGCCATGGAGGTTGAGAGGGAGTGTGCATTTCCCTCCACTAGTGGAGCATCTTCAGGTATCTGGTATGTTGACAGTGGGGCTTCACGTCATATGACAAGAGTCTGTGAGTACTTCTCAGAGCTTTCAGAGAGTGGCACTGATATAGAGGTAGTACTCGGAGATGATAGCATTCTTAGAGCAATCGGTGTCTGGACATTGACATTTAACAGGGAACCCAAACCTCCCTTGAAGGTGTCAGATGTTTTATGTGCCAGGGATGAGGAAGAATCTCATATCTGTCTTAGCAATGGAGGACAGAGGATATGAGATATTGTTCAGGGGAAGACAGGTGTTGATATATCCCAGGGGTGCTCCAACTGATTCAGCTAGAGTGATAGGTGTACACCATGCAAAGGTGTACAAGTTTGCATTTCAGTCCCTTTAGCATTGAGTAGTAGTACCGGCAGCAGAGCTAGCAGTTCAAAGCTGTGTGAGATTTGGCACCGCATGATGGGGCACACGTATCATGGAGCCTTGAGGACATTGTGGGAGATCACTACAGGCGTGCCAGATTTCAGTACTGATCACTTTGATACATGCACAGGATGTGCGATGGGCAAGTTTGCCAAATCCCCTTTTCCTAGCAATGACAGCAAATCGACTGGGATACTTGATTTGATTCATTCCGATGTGAGCGGTCGGATGTCTCATGTTTCCTTGAGTGGATATGAGTATTATGTATTATTCATTGATGATCACTCCAGGAGGACCTGGATTTATTTCTTGAAGACCAAGAGTGAGGTCTTCAAGCGGTTTCAGGAGTTCAGAGCTCTTGTGGAGACTCAGACAGGTCGAAAGATCAAGTCCCTGAGGTCGGACAATGGAGGAGAGTACACCCTTGGAGAGTTTGTTGACTATTGTGCGGAGGCAGGCATTAGGAGGGATTTCACAGTTCCTTACAACCCTCGACAGAACGGGGTTCCGGACAGAAAGAACAGATCCATCGGAGGGGTTGCCAAAGCCATGCTACATGATTTGGGGTTGCCATTGTTTTTGTGGGCAGAGGCCTGCAACACTGCTGTATATTTGCAGAACAAGAGTTCGCATCGTGCCTTAGGGCATGTGATTCCGGAGGAGGCTTTTTCTTGGAAGAAGCCTAATGTTGGTCATCTTCGTATCTTTGGGTGTATTGCATATTCCTACGTACCCAAGGAGAAGAGGACCAAACTAGAGCCCACTACAGGGAAGGGTGTCTTTGTGGGCTACAGTAAGACCTCAAAAGCCTTTCATATTTATATTCCCACGTAGAGGAGAGTTGTTGTCAAGCGGGATGCGTAGTTCGCGGAGGACAGGGCTTTCAGGAGGTCACGGGAGTTAAGAGTATCTGGATCAACCAGACCCTTAGGAGCAACTAAGTTAGTTGCAGGGATCCAGTGGGCAAGGATCAGGAGGATCCGGAGGTACATCGATTACGTGCCAAGTCCATCAGTGAGCAGTGGCTCACAGAGTGAGAGGGGTGGTGCTTCGGGCAGCATGTAGAGCAGTCCGCAGAGCAATTCACTAGGGAGTCCATTGATGGACAGCTCACATGGTACTTCAGCGTCTACAGGTTCAGGTTCAGGCAGGAGGACAGCAGACAGACAGTCAAGAGTTCAGACTCCTAGAGATGAGGAGGAGGAGTTTCATTCTCCAATGGGAGAAGTGTGCTCAGGAAAGAGGAAGCCCAAGTGGCTTCAGGATACCTTGAGAGAGGCCACATTTGTTGTTGGGCCTAAGAGGCCGGTCAGAGAGAGTAGACCACCTGATAGGTTCTGTAGCTATATGGCAATGGTTGCCAACATCTTAGACTCTGAGCCTTCTAGCTATGAGGAGGCAGCTAGCCAACAGGTTTGGAGAGAGGCCATGCAAGAGGAGTATTCTTCTATCATGAAGAATGATGTTTGGGAGGTGATGACGAGGCTTGAGGGCAAATCTGTGGTTACTTCCAGATGGCTTTACAAGGTAAAACATGTTGCGGATGGCAGCATTGAGAAATTCAAAGCAAGGTTTGTGGCTAGAGGGTTCTCCCAAGTAGAGGGAGTTGATTATGAGGAGACCTTCGCTCCCGTGGCTCGATATACTTCGATCCGCTCCATTATATCGATAGCAGCAGAGATGGGTTGGAAGATCCACCAGATGGATGTGAAGACCGCATTTCTCAATGGCTTCATACAGGAGGAGGTGTACATTGAGCAGCCACAGGGCTTTGAGGTGCAAGGGAAGGAGTCCCATGTGTGCAGACTGAAGAAGGCCCTTTATGGCCTGAAGCAAGCTCCCAGAGCTTGGTACTCCAGGATAGATACATACTTGCAGGGGATGGGTTTCACAAAGAGTGAGGCAGATCCGAACCTTTACTATATTGTGATTGGTGAGGAGCCTCTCATTCTGGTGCTGTATGTGGATGACTTAGTCATTACAGGTGCAGAGAGACTCATAGAGCACTGCAAGAGAGATCTTGCGGCGGAGTTTGAGATGAAGGACATTGTCATGGCCATTGGGGTTTGGAGGTGTGGCAGGAGGAGGGGCATTTCTTCCTGGGACAGGGGAAGTATATTGTGGACATCCTTGGCAGACTCCACATGGAGGATTGTAGACCCATGTCGACACCGATGATCACCAACTGGAAGAAGCTTCATGCTTCGGATTCCGAGTTGGTGGATCCCACATTGTACAGACAGCTGATTGGTTCTTTGATGTATTTGGTCAACACTAGACCAGATATTTGTTTTTCAGTCAACACGATGAGTCAGTTTATGTGTGAGCCTCGGAAGGTTCACTGGCTGCTGAAAACACATTTTCACAGTAAATTGCAGACAGTGGGATTATGTATATTACACCGGATTATAGGGATCTGGAGGAGATTAGCGGGTGTTAAGACCATTCTACTGCGGTGTTGTGCTTCTGATAGGAAGAGCACTTCAGGGTGCTGTTTTGGGTTGGGTTCGGCAGTTGTGTCATGGTTCAGCCGAAAGCAGCAGTCAGTAGCATTGAGTTCAGCGGAAGCAGAGTATATGGCAGCCACTCTAGCTAGTTGTGAGGCCATCTGGCTTCGCAAGATGTTGTTTGGCTTATTTGGTCAGCCGTTGAGACCTTCAGTGATTTACTGTGATAATCATAGTTGCATTAAACTCACGGAGAATCCAGTATTTCATGACAGGTCAAAGCATATCGGGATCAAATATCATTTCATCAGAGACTATGTTCAGAAGGGAGTTGTGAAGCTTGAGTATATTCCCACTGATGAGTAGGTTGCAGATATTCTTACCAAAGCCTTACCACGGGGCAAGCATGTCTACTTCAGAGACAAGATGGGTGTGGTGAGGAACACCTTCCTCGGTAAGAGGGAGTGTTGAAATTTGGTTACCGGAGGACAGATGGTTCCTTAAGGCTTTGATCTTTGGCTTAAGGAAAAGTGTCCAAAGAATTTAATTTTTCTCCTAAAGTGACTTTATAAAGTTATAAAGTCAAATCTAATTTAAAAGTGACTTTAAGTGATAAAGTTACTAAAGTCTAGTTTTAAAGTAACTTTAATAATGTCAATGTGAAATTAGAAAGGAAAAGTGACTTTGAAAATAAATAACTAGGTGGGTCTGTATTAAAGTGGGGTGAATTAAAAAATAGAAAGTGAAATTTAAATGAGCATTTAATCTCAACCCTAGATCTAAAGCTTTTTCAGCCATTGGATTTAGGGATTCCCCAAAATTCAATTACGGTTAGGTTAAAGGAGGAAAAGGAGGGAAAAGGTCATTCATTTTTTCATGAGCAAATTGAGAGAAGGAGAAGAAGAGAGCAAAGGAGATTTCTGGGCAGTGAGGAGGACGAGGACAGAACTTGGCACACAAACCGAGGCAGCACTTCAGCAAGTCCGTACAGCAAGGAGAGGCATAGATTTCGAGGTAGATTTGGGCATGAGTTTCAAGGCAGACCGTACAGCAGATTTGGCATGTATTCCAAGGAGGCCGTACAGCAAGGTTTGGCACAGATTTTGAGCAAGGTGCTGATTTTCTAGCACGTTTTTCAAGTAAGTCCGTACAGTAAGTTGTTGTACTTGTGCACGAAAATCGAGGCAAAAAATCATACATCAGCTTTGCTAGTTTTTCTGCACGAAAATCGAGAAATTTGTACAATAGCATTTATTGTTGTTTGCACAATTTTCAAGACTGTCCGTACGGCAACATTTAATGCTATAAATTTTGGGCACGGAACTCGAGGAGGCTATACAGCATTTATTGTTGTTTCTGTTTTTCTTGTGTACACGTTTTTCGAGGCAGTGGTTAAGCACGAAAAACGAGATAAGTGGTATTTATTGCTTGCTGAAATTTTTCTAGGTATTTCTCTCTCATTGTAAAATCATTTTCCATAAATAAGAAGAGCTTTCGAACTGGTTTTCCCCAAGAGTTGTAGGGGGTTTTTCCAGGGTCACATTGACCAAAAGTCAGCGTGTCTATTTTTTTGTGTGTAGCTATTTTATTTTGCTGAGTTTTATTTCTGCAATTTCCAGCATTTGAAAATTTCCATAAGTTTGGGTTTTCAGAAAATATTTATTTTCCAGCTTGTTGAATGTATGGCTATGGGAATGGGCATTTAATTATATGGAGAAAGCCTTGAGCAGGTCATCTCTTGGATCACAAGCGAGTTACGACAACCTTGAGACAATAGCGGGACAAGTGGAGCAGTGGGTGTATAGATCATAGATGAAGCAGAAGCAGAGGCAAATCTGAAGACTGGAAGGGGCAGCGCAGAGCAAAGCAGCAGCAGTGTAGAAGCAGTAGTAGCGCAGAGACTAATGTGACTTCAGCAGCGCAGAGCAGTGTTGCTTGTTTAGATTTTGTGTATTTGGGGTAGCATCAGTTGTGCTCTAGGTCCCAAATTTTGGGGAAGGACTAGAGTTCACCTGATCTACAAGACACAGAAATGGATTTGGGAAATTTCATCTGGTATAAGAGATATTAAATTAATTTACTATTTTAATGTATTTCCTAAGTTAAAACTTTGGAAAATAAAATAATTAAAGTGAATTTAGTTAAACATGTGATGAAATTGTCTTAAGTCACACGAATCAAGCTTTATTTTAATCTTAGCCATTGATTAAAGATTTAATCTTGGTCGTTGATATGTCAACGAAAAAAGTATAAAGGAAAGGTTGGGGGTCATTTGTAAGACACACAGAGGCAGAGCACTGAAGCTAAGCTGAGATTCTAGGGCGGGGTTGCTAAGAATTCTCAAGTGTTTCAGTTGTAGAGAGGGGAATTTAGACCAAAGGGATGATCTGATCCTGGGGTCTAGAATACACAAGAAGCAAAGAAGAGATCAGGAAAGAAAGCGCAGAGGAAGGCAGCAACAGCAGCAACAAGGACAGCGTGATTTTCAGGAAGCCCTTCAAGGGTTACGCAGAGACCCTTAGGGGCACCGTAGAGACTGCATCACCCAGTCTGGGGCAACGAGTCCCTTCCAGTGACAGCGCTAAGCATTTGAAGGCCTTCAGAGGCTGACGCGGTGTCTTTCAAGGGCAGATATGGGGTTTTTAGGCCTAGACCTGGCTGAGTTCTGTAAATCCCATTTAAGGGTGTGGATCAACAGTATTGTTGGTCTTAGATAAGCCAGGTGCTGGAGATCTAGGGTTTTCACTGTAGGGTTTTCCAGATCTGGAACCCAGAGTTGTGTATTCAAAAATATTCTTAATAATAAAGCCCTCCAGCAGCCAAAGACCGGTTTTCCCACATTGGGTTTTTCTGGGGACAGTTTGTCTAGACATAATTGTGTCACTTTGTCTATGCGTGCATGTGCCTATTCTAGATCTGAATTGGTAGAGATTTGTTATGTGTTTTCCCTTGATGTTAACTTGAATTTATTCAGTTGATAACTTATATAACTAGGAGAAGCTTAACCGCATTAACAGTAATAATTTCTACATAAAAATTAAGATTCAGAAATTTCTACATGGTATCAGAGCAATTGCTGATCTAGAAGGGTCGCCAGCTGAAGAATCTGAAAGATCTAGCTGCAAAAAGCAACTGGAAAGGCAACAGAAAAGCAAATCTGAAGGGACAGCGCAGTCTTCAGGAGCAGAATCACGCAGAGGGAAGGGTGACGTTGTCCAGCGCTGTGTCCTACAAAGCCCACGCAATTACTGCGCAGAGGCAGCTCAGAAACAGCGTTGGTTGTGTCTGAAGCCAGCCAGTGTGATTCAGATCTGAATCTGTCAAATACAAAAAAGTTGCAGAAAATTCAAAAGAGTTGGTTGTGTAAATTTCGGAAGTTTTCATATTTTTAGCCTTAGCACAAGTGACAAAGGTTGGGAAGGGATCTGCTTCTCAGAGAGTTTCTTGCCAAAGGAAACTTGCAATTTCATCATAGGATCAAAGAAGAAGCTGAATCATAGTTGATTTGGTAGATTTCCAAGGAGGGAAATCAAGTGTCAGAGGGAGCAGGGGTGCCAAGTTTGTAAAGGACCCTAGATCCAAGATCTCTAGCATAGAGAAGAGGAGCTCCGACATATTCTAAGCAGATGGCTCCTCATGGACTGCATGATCAGGATAGGCTAGAGGGCCTCTCAAACTTTTCGGTGTGGAAAGCAAGGATCCTGATTGTCTTTGAGGCATATGGTCTAAGAGACCATGCAGAGCAGACCCTGGCCACGCTGACAGATGCGGATCTCCTATGGAAGCATAAAGAAGCTGTTGGGTAGACCAAGCGGCTAATAATGGACAGTATCAAGAATCATATTGTGCCACACATAGCTGAGAAGAGGACAACTAATGAGATGTGGAAGGCCTTGACTTCCCCATATGAGGGAAAATTAGTCCAAAGAAAGATGTTGTTGGAGGCCCAAATGGGGTCATTCATGATAACCATGGGAGAAGACATCGAGCATTTCATCTTCAGATTGTAGTCAATCAGGGATCAGCTGACTGCAACGAGTGCAACCGTAGATGATGCAGTGATAGTCAAGACTTCTCTCAATGCAGTCACGAATAAGTCACGAATAAGTGGGAAACCTTTGTCCAAAGTATCTTGGGCAAAGCGGACCTCCCAGATTGGGACATCTTGTGGTCAATCCTGCGGCAAGAAGAACTACGAAGGTTCAACAAGAAGCAGCACAACCCTGCGTTGAGCAAAGTAAAGAAGGAAGAGGAGGAAGATGCAACCTTGGCATCAAACAAGCAGCCGAAGAACAAGGATCTTTCTAAGATCAAGTGCTTCCAGTGTAGCGAAATGGGACATTTTGCCAGCCATTGTCCAGAAAAGAAAAAGGACAAGGAAGCATCTTCTTCCAAAGCAGCGGTGGCAGATGATGCACTCCGGAGATGATGTGGCCATGAGTGCTCATGAACCACGGAGGTGGGGTGACATGGACATGTAGAGGAGCTACATGTAAGTAAGGCGGGATCCTTGAGCAGCTCATCTCTTGGATCACAAGGGAGCTACGACAGCCTTAAGACAGTAGCGGGACAAGTGGAGCAGCGGATGCTTAGATCATAGATGAGGCATAAGCAGAGGCAAATCAGGCTGGGAGGAGCAGCAGCAGCATAGATGCAGTAGCAGAGCAGTGCAGAGCTGCAGCAGGGCAGAGAGCTTTAGAGGGACAGCGCAGTGCAGCAGCAGCGTGATAGATTTCAACACAAGGGGCTGATGTGACTTAAGTAGTGCAGAAGGAGTCTGATTACGCAAGCAGAGCTGTAGCTGTGCATCGTTCTTTAGATGCCAGCATAGATCTGTTGCCTATGGAGCTTCAGTGATGAGGATGTAGCCCATTTGACTTGTTTGTCAAAGATTGGGCAGGAGATTCAGTTGTTACTCTCAACAACTGAAGTACTAGTGCAGCAGATCAGCAGTGGCAGTGCTATGAACAGCACAGATGCAACATATTGAGAGGGAATTGCAGTACAGTGGTTGCAGTGGCAGTGGCAGAGTCATGGGCAACAGTACAGAATGGCAGCAGTAGTGCAGAGTTGAGTGGCAGGAGGCCCAGCTTCAGCAGCACAGAACCAGTGCCCAAAATCATGTAATGCATAAGTGTGATGTATTGCTAGAGCACACCCTTGATGTTAAGAGGGAGTGTTGAGATTTTGTGTATTTGGGGTAGCATCAGTTGTGCTCTAGGTCCCAAATTTTGAGGAAGGACTAGAGTTCACCTGATCTACAAGACCCAAAAATGGATTTGGAAAATTTCATCTGGTTTAGGAGATATTAAATTAATTAATTATTTTAATGTAATTCATAAGTTAAAACTTAGGAAAATAAAATAATTAAAGTGAATTTAATTAAATATGTGATGAAATTGTCTTAAGTCACACGGATCAAGCTTTCTTTTAATCTTAGCCATTGATTAAATATTTAATCTTGGCCGTTGATTTGTCAACGAGAAAAGTATAAGGGAAAGCCATGGGGTCATTTGTAAGACACACAGAGGCAGAGCACTAAAGCTAAGCTGAGATTCTAGGGCGGGGTTGCTAAGAATTCTCAAGTGTTTTAGTTGCAGAGAGGGGAATTTAGACCAAAGGGATGATCTGATCCCGAGGTCAAGAATACACAAGAAGCAGAGAAGAGATCAGGAAAGACAGCGCAGGGGAAGGCAGCAGCAGCAACAACAGATGGCAGCAGTAGTAGACACCAGCAGCAACAGCGACAAACAGCAGCAGTAGCAGCAGATAGCAGCAGACGGCAGCAACAGCAGTAGCAACAGCAAGGACAACGTGATTTTCAGGAAGCCCTTCAGCGGTTACGCAGAGACACTTAGGGGCAGCGTAGAGATTGCGTCACCCAGTCTGGGGTAACGTGGTCCCTTCCAGTGATAGTGCTGAGCATTTGGAGGCCTTCAAAGGCTGACGTAATATCTTTCTGGGGCGGATCTGGGGTTTCTAGGCCTCAATCTGGCTGAGTTTTGTAAATCCCGTTTGACTGTCTGGATGAGACAATATTGTTGTTCTTAGATCAGACAGGTGCTGCAGATCTAGAGTTTTCTCTGTAGGGTTTTCTAGATCTGGAACCCAGAGTTTTGTATTTAGAAATATTCTTAATAATAGAGCCCTCCAGCAGCTAGAGACCGGATTTCCCACATTGAGTTTTTTCAGGGACAATTTGTCCATAAATAATTGTCACTTTGTCTATATGTGCATGTGCTTATTCTAGATCTGAATTGGTCGAGATCTGTTATTTTTTTTTCTTTGATGTTAACTTGAATTTATTCAGTTGATAACTTGTATAAGTAGGAGAAGCTTAACCAGATTAACAGTGATAATTTCCGCATAAGAATTAAGAATCAGAAATTTCTACACTGCTTACGCAGTGCAGAGCTGCAGCAGCGCAGAGAACTTCAGAGGGACAACGCAGTGCAGCAGTAGCGTGATAGATTTCAACACAAGGAGTTGATGTGACTTCAGTAGTGCAAAGTTGCAAACGGAGTCTGATTACGCAGGCATAGTTGTAGTTGTGCATCGTTCTTTAGATGCCAGCACAGATCTGTAGCCTATGGAGCTTCAGTGATGAAGATGCAGCCCATCAGACTTGTTTGCCAAAGATTGGGCAGGAGATTCAGTTGTTTCTCTCAACAACTGAAGTTGCAGTGCAAATCAGCAGTGGTTTTGCTATGAGCAGCACAGATGCAGCATATTGAGAGGGAGCTGCAGCACAGAAGTTGCAGTGGCAGTGGCAGAGTCATGGGCAACAGTACAGAATGGCAGTAGCAGTGCAGAGTTGAGTGGCAGCAGGCCAAGCTTCAGCAACACAGAACCAATGCCCAAAATCATGTAATGCATAAGTGTGATGTATTGCTAGAGCACACCCTTGATGCTAAGATGGAGTGTTGAGATTTTGTGTATTTGGTGTAGCATTAGTTGTGCTCTAGCTCCCAAACTTTGTGGAGGGACTAGAGTTCACCTAATCTACAAGACCAGAAATGGATTTGGGAAATTTCATCTGGTTTAGGAGATATTAAATTTAATTAATTATTTTAAGCGAATTTAATTAAACATGTGATGAAATTATCTTAAGTCACATGGATCAAGCTTTCTTTTAATCCTAGCCACTGAGTCAAGATCTAATCATGGTCGTTGGTTTGTCAACGAGAAAAGTATAAAGGAAAGCCTTGGGGTCATTTTTAAAGACACAGAGGCAGAGCACTGAAGCTAAGTTGAGATTCTAGGGCAAGTTTTGCTAAGAATACTCAGAAGTGTTTCAGTTCCAGAGAGGGGAATTTAGACCAAGGGTATGATCTGATCCCGGGGTCTAGAATACACAAGAGGCAGAGATCAGCTCAAGGACAGCGCAGAGGAAGGCAGCAACAGCAATGGCAACGCAGTCTCTCCAAGGACAGTGTGATTTTCAGCAGGAAACCCTCTGGGGTTACGCAAAGACCCTTCAAGAGTAGCGTAGCGACTGCATCACCTAGTTTGGGGTAACGCAGTCCCTTCTGGAGCAACGCTGAGGGTTTGGAGGACTTTACAGGCTGACGCAGAGCCTTTCTGGGGCAGCGCTGGGGTTTCTAGGCCCTAATCTTGGCTGAGTTCTGTAAATCCCATTTGAGGGTGTGGATCAGTCATTATTTTGGCCCTAGATCAGCCAGTGAGTTGTAGATCTAGCATTATCTCTGTCTAGTTTTCCAAATATGGAACCCATATTTGTGTATTCAGAAATATTCTTAATAATAGAACCCTCCAGTAGCCACAGACCGGTTTTCCCACATTGGGTTTTTTCGGGGACTATTTGTTCAGAAATAACTGTGTCACTTTGTCAATGTGTGCATGTGCTTATTCTAGATCTGGATTGGTAGAGATCTGTTATGTGTTTTTCTTCGATGTTAACTTGAATTTATTCAGTTAATAACTTATCTAAGTAGGAGGAGCTTAACCAGATTAACAGTAATAATTTCTACATAAGATATAAGATTCATAAATTTCTACAATGGATTCCCAAGGTCGACTAGGGGTAGCTAGTGGAGTATAGAGGCCTTGTTTCTTGATGGTCGGTTTGGCAATGGAGCAAGCAGTGCAGGATCTGATATACTTCCCAACATCATGTCGAAGGTTCGACCAATAGAAATTCTTCTACAATACTGTCACTGTTTTTTCGACCCCGAAATTCCTAGCAACTCGACTGTAGTGTGCTTCCCAAATCATCTTGGCACGCTCGCTTGAAGGAACACAAAGGTGTCCCAGGTGACATAGCGGTGCATCCTAGAGGTGAAAATTTGGAACTTGCGTGTCCTCCAAGAGTGTCTTATATGTGTCGCTGAATTTTGGATCACTCTTGTAGAGAAGCGGTCAATCCGAAGTCTCGTGCCCACAAGATTTGAGAACTATAGTTAGCGCCACGATCGGTGGTCCGCTGAGGCAATCTATAACAATATTGGCGCTGCCCTTCTTATACTTGATGTTCAAATGAAATTGTTGCAGATATGTGGACCACTTCTGATGGCAATCGTTCTGCAACTTCCCTTGTGTCTGTATGAACTGCAGGGGTCGGTGGTCTTTGTGGATGACCATTTCCTTCCCCAAAATGTAATGCTTCCATTGGCGGCACGCCTGCAAAACTGAATACATTTCTTTGTCATAAGTGGGATACTTGCGGACTGTGTCGGAAAGTGTCTCACTGTGATATGCCAATGGATGCCCCTGTTGAGTTAGAACTGCCCCAATAGCATAGTTAAAGGCATCTGTCTCGATCTCAAATGGTCGTTGCAATTCTAGTAATGTGAGCATTAGGGTAGAGAAAAGACGATGTTTCAATTCTACGAACGTCTTTTGTTGAGATTCCAACCAAAATAATTTTGTTTTCACTCCTCCATTGGTGACTTGACTCAAGGGCCAAGTGATATGAGAGAATCCCAACACGAACCTGCGGTAGAAATTGGTAAGACCCAGAAAGCTGCGAAGCTCTGTTAGAGTGGTTGCGGCCGACCAATCCCGAATTACTTGGATATTGGTTGGATCCACATGCACCCCCCCATTCATCAATAATGTATCTCAAATACTGAACCTGGGTCATGTCAAAAGTGCACTTCTCCAAATTGGCACACAACTTGTGTTGTCGCAGTGTTTGAAGGACCTGTCGTTTGTGGTGGAGGTGCTCTTCCCAAGTCTGGCTGAAGATCAGGATGTCATCCAAGTACACTACTACAAATGAGTTGGTGAATGGCCGCAAGATGTCATCCATCAGCCTCATGAAGGTTGTGAGAGCATTCGTCAACCCGAAAGGCATGACCAGCCAATCGAAAAGGCCCACCTTGGATTTGAAGCCAGTCTTCCACACATCGAATGGTTCGATTGGTAACTGGTGATACCCAGAATTCAAGTCAATCTTGCTGAAATATTGCGCCCCTTTGAGTTGATCCAGAAGGTCATCAATCCGTGGGATCGGGTACCGATTCCGAACAATAAATACAAAGTCTCCAAGTCCCATCCTTCTTTTGCACTAAGACGATCCAGCTCCCACAGGGCGATGAACTCGGTCGGATGTGACCTTTCTGCAACAGCTCTTGAATCTGTCTCTTGATTTCATCATTCTCCAGAATAGAACGCTAATAGATCGGTCCCTTGGGTAGCAGCGCACCTAGGGTCGAATCGATGGGGTGCTTGACCTAACAGTGCAGAGGCACCCCTGTGGATGAGGTGAAGATGTCCCTGTACTCCTCCGTGACCTTGTCCATTTGTTGTTGTCGTGCGGAGGATCCCTGTCTGGAGGTCGTGGCCACAATTTTCTTCTTGCCCTGGGGGCAAATCATCAGGAAATAAATTTCCCAGTTTGGAAATGGGCTTACTGCATTTTTTTGCAGTAATCAAAGAGATAGTCGTAGGCGGTGGTACCTCTGGTATCCTGTACAACTTATTGCCCAAAGCAACAATAATAGCACGAGGTCGAGACTCATACACAGCATGTCTCTTCCACAAGTATGGTTGGCCTAAGAATACATCACAAACATCAAGAGGAGCAATGTCACATAATACCTCATCTGTGAAGGGCTTGATGTTGTAGGGTAGGCGGCACTGTTGGCTAATGCAGAGATCCCATCCTTGGTGAAGCCACTCGATGGTGTACGATTGTGGGTGTGTTGGGGTTGGTAAGCCCAAACGCTTCATGACCTCTGCTGAAATGAGGTTCTTTTGGCTCCCACTGTCAACAATGAACTCTAACAGGGAACCCTTTACCCACATCTAAGAGTGGAAGAGACGCTCCTCCTCTAGATCTTCCGGTTCCTCCTTCTGGATCTTTGAAGTGGCAACGGTGGCGTTGGTCTCTGCATCAATAATCTATTTCCCTTTGTCATTCCCCTTGTTGGGTTCTGATTCAGAGTCGGAGCATGCATCTGATTTAGAAGCCCTCATCTCGGCCACCAGTGACTGCTTGGCCCGACACTCACTTGTGTTGTGAGTGGAGCTCTTATGGAACTCGCACCACTTTCCCGTGTCCTTCTTCGGCTTTGTGGTGTTGTTCTTTTCTTGTGGCTTTGGTAGGTTATCTTGGGCCGCCATGCCTTGGCTTTGTCCTATGTTCTACGGTTTGGGGGCACCTTTCCCTTGCTTTTGATTCGCAAATCCAAAGTCTCTCTTCTTCTGTTTGAATTTCTTCTCAATCTTGGCACCATACCGGTATGTCGTACCAAGGGAGGAGACGTTGAGGAACTCCATTTCCTCTTGAATGTATCTGTGCAGACAGCTGCGGTACTTTAGGACCAAATGTTTCTCTGAATCTTTGATACCCAACTTTGTGCGCAGGGTATGGAATAGATTCTTCAGCTCATGCACATCTCGATCCCTTTTCCACCGCAACATAGTCCATTGTATGTACTTGTCCTCATAGCTCCCCACAGGATAGTATTGTTCCTTGATGGCATCTCGAAAAAAATGCCAAGTGGGTACGGCCGAGAACAGAGAGGGTTCCCCTTTGTCCTTTTTCTCACAGTAGGTTTTCCACCAGTCCTTAACATGGCAGGTAGCTTTGAGAAGTGCAAAAATAATCTTCTCCCGGTCGGAAAAGTCATGAACTGAGAAATAACATTCTAATAGATTCAACCATCTATTTACAGCGTCTGCATCTATTTGGCCCTCAAAAATGGGAATGTCAAAGTTTACTTGTACCTTAAAAGGAGTTCCGCCTCCAAAGTGGCTGCTGGATGCAGATGTGTCGCTAGTCGGCAGTAGTTGAAGGATTTGGGCAAAGTTATCCATCATCGGGTTCCTTTGTTTTTCGAGCGCCTCCTCGAGCAATATTTTGATAAGATCTCCTGCTCCCTCATCTTTCTTTTTGTCACCCATGGGTTGTCGTCGGGGTTTGCGAGGCTGATCTCGCAAAGGTTCAACCAGATCGAGCCCTAACTCCTCATACCCCGACCTCGTTGGGGACATGCAAAGAAGGATCAAGAAAGAGAAGACCACTCTGATACCACTGATCCGGATTTATGCAGGAATGCAACAGAATACACATATAACCATAAATATAAAAATGCAGTGGAAATAACACTTCATTTCATTAATATCATAGAACCGGATACTCCTAAAAAGCCCTCGAATCCCCGAATCCCCGTATCGGACACCTCTACGTACCGGATTCGGCCCCAATTCGAAGGATACGGCATATTCGTACGGGGTACGGTCGGGATACGGTGTATCCGAAAAGGGACACGCCGTATCCCAACCGTACCCCGTCGAATACGCCGTGGCCCGTCCTGCCGGGTACAATCGAGCCCGCGGTAAGAAAAATCGCGCGATTTTTTTATAAAGTGCGGTTTTTCCTTCTTATTTTGTCATCCATTTCATTTGTGTTTCATTTGTGAAGTGAGAAGGAGAGCTAGTGTGAGCAAGGAGCAAGTGTGAGGAAGGAACAAGTGTGTTCTTTCGAAGAGATTCGAGCATCCGGTAAGTGCATTGTCCCTCTATATTTTGCATTTAGTTTGTTGTTAGTGTTTGCATGTGCATATGTTTTATATATTTAATTGTTTTTGTTTATTTTTTACAGTATTTATGGCTCAATCAAAGGCAGCAAGACAGGAGCAAAGAAAGGGGAAGAATTTCTCCATTGGAGATGCCCCTCCTGTCCCTCTTTCATCAAGGTCTGCAAGTATTCCATCCATTGGAAGTGGGGCTACAAAAGTAGCTTCAAATGTGCAGGGAAAACAAATTGTTGACCCCAAATACCCATTGTGGAAATATGCAACAAGAGAGGAAGGGGCAACAAAAAAGGGAGGAGGAAATTGTACATGGAAATGCAATTTTTGCAATGGCCATTTCAATGGCACATATTTCCGTGTGAAAGCTCATTTGTTGGGTATTCCAGGTTGTGGCGTTAAAT
Source organism: Pinus albicaulis (assembly GCA_034641835.2). Classification (NCBI taxonomy): domain Eukaryota; kingdom Viridiplantae; phylum Streptophyta; class Pinopsida; order Pinales; family Pinaceae; genus Pinus; species Pinus albicaulis. The sequence goes on along the minus strand of CM076580.1, from coordinate 681,029,363 downwards.
GTTGTACAACAATTGAATCGCCAGATAGGAAGAAATTGGAGAAAGAGGCGAGTATTGGTGAGGCAAATGTGGCAGCAAAATCAAAAAATCCAAGACTGATGACCCCCTTCCATTCTTGAGGAAAAGCAGCAGCAAGTTCCCTTTTGAGACTTCTAGCAGGGGAGAATTAGCAAAGAGAAAGGCAACTGCAGTTGGTCCAATGGACAAGACTTTCCAAAAAGAGAAAAGGGAAGAGCTTGACCTCACCATTGCATTTTTTTTCTATCAGAACTTCATATCCTTTAATGTTGCACGGTCACCTCTATTTATTGAGATGTGTCGAGCTCTTTGTCATGGGGCTCCATCAGGGTATGTGCCTCCTGGGTCAGAGAAGCTCAGAACCACACTGTTGACAAAGGCAAAGAAAGAGGTGGACAAAATGCTTGAGCCTATTAAATTAGCATGGCCAACATCTGGGGTTAGCATTGTTTCTGATAGATGGACAGATCCAGCACGCCACCCACTCATTAACTTCATGGTGTCATCCACGAATAGTGCAGTTTTCTTGAAAGCAGTGGATGCACTTGGAGAGTACAAGGATGCACAACATATGGGTGAGTTATTTCTCAAAGTTATTGAAAGTGTAGGTGTGGATTGTTGTGTGCAAATCATTACAGATAATGCACCTGTTTGCAAGGCTGCTGGCATGATTGTGGAAGCAAAATATCCACAAGTATTTTGGACACCTTGCATTGTCCATTCATTCAACTTGGCACTGAAATCTATTGCTTCTGGTGTGCTTTGGATTGGAGCCACTATTGAGGATGCACGACATATCCGCAACTTTGTAACAAACCATATAAATGTCCTCACTATCTACAAGGAGTACAGCAATCTATCATTGTTGAAGATTGCAGATACACGGTTTGCCTCTTCATTTCTCATGTTGAAGAGGTGGAGGGAGGTCAAGACCGCTCTTGGGTCTATGGTTGTTTTAGAGTTTTGGTCTTTTTGGAGAAAGACGGATCAAGCAGCGTCAAAGAAGGTGAAGGATAAGGACAGTGATGCATCAAAGGCAGAGGAGAGCAGTGGTGAGCATGATGATCAGGATAAGGACAGTGATGCTGATTATGAGGATTGATGAGTCTGACTCATTGAGGCTTCAGGCTTGTAGTCTTGTAGACTATAGTTGCTTTTGTATTTTCTATTTCTATTTTCCATTGGCAGTGTTCTTATGTACAATGTAACACATTTTGATTCTGATGACTTAATGAAAAAACTACAGTATCTTACTATCTTCAATCTTGTCTTTCTGAGTAAATTTGACGATTGTATCATGTATGGTGTATCAATGTATCATTGTAATTTGTATTATAGTATCAATGATGATGTATGACTCGTGAGTATCTAATATCTATGTTTGAATCAATGAATTTTGTATGAATTTGTGCAAAAAATATCTAGTTTTATATATATATATATATATAATAAAATTATATATAACGTAACGTATCCCAGAAGTATCATGTTCCAGGGTCACCGTACTCGTATCCAATACTTCGAATCCCGGTATCCCGGTATCCCCGTATCCTCGTATCAGGTGACTTAGCATAGAACTAAAATATGTTTACGGATAGAATGGAAATAACTAGCTAGGGCGCTGGGTAGCTTATCTTTGAGAAGAGATGTGGTGGCTACAGGCCTCTGAACTCTATGTTACAATGAGGCTCGAAGACCTATATATTATTGAGTAACAATGGAAAACCCTAAAGATCCAAAAACCTAACCCTAGGATATGAAATGCCAGAATATGGGCCTCGTCGGGGTAAATTGGTACATCAATTTCTCGGGGTCGTAACTTTGGCATACTATCTCTGTTTTATGCACATGATACATCATTAGAAAGATCTATCCGAGGACTACAACTACTAACCAGGAATATCAATTCCGAAACGGAATTATATTCGTCGGATAAGCGATGTCCAAAAAACATCGTTTAGGGCCTCAAAACGGCTCTGGAAGTTCAGGACCTGAAAAACTGCTAAAAATAGTAAATTGTGCTATTATTAAGGAAACTGAAAACCTACAAGAAACAATAGTGGGGCCCCAAGTGGAATAGGTGGGTGGCCACCAATATCCACCTAGATCAAAAGTAGGTGTTACTTCCCAATTTCTCACTTGGTGAAAAAAATCCTAATCACAAGTGTTGAGAGCCAAGTGAAACTTAGGAAAGCCACCCATTCTCACCCCAGTACCCTTGCTCTTCTCACCTTAGATTAAGATAAATTAGAATCCTAGACTAGGGGGGGTTCCCTATGGTTTACTGAGTTACTCAACTCACTTTGTGTAGTATGTAATGGGAGTAGAGGAAGGCTTCGTAAGATGAAACAAAAAAGTAAAAAATGGATTCTTGGATTTTATGTTTTAGGGGTGGTGGATGAAAGGGAGACCAGTGCCTTTATTTGCTTGAAAAATGGGATCATGTAAGCAGGGGGTGGTAGGTTAACAATGTGATGTGCACAACCACAACACCAAATCTGGTAATCAGATCAACAAGTTGAAGGTGGAGACGATCTAAAATAGATCCACTACTCAAAGAAATCAAATGGTGATCCCTAAGAAAGACTATATGCAAAATCAAATGGAAATGGAAAATGAGACCAAATACATTGTTTTCAACTTGAAGGTGAGAAACACAGAAGGGAGATGAGATAAGAGAGAGGAAGCCAATTACCCTAGCCTTTTTCCACGCAGAATTTATGCTCTCATATGGCCCTTGATTGACACTGCCATCCATAACTTGCGCAAAGAAATTCCAATATAGCAACTAGAACATATTGCCACACATAGAGAAATTGTACAATACTTGAATACACTATTCCATAACTTAGATAAAATAAAAGATAACTTTATCTCCAAAAGCTTGGAGCTTCCTCACAAGTTCTTTCATTCATTCAATCCCCATTACAAATGGAGAGAGAAAACCCTTATATAGGTTCAAAACTTCAAGCAATATCTCCCTTCTACAATAAACAAAGAAATTTTTTCTAGATGCATCAATTTCTCCCAGGAAAATCAATAAAATAAGTATCTATAACTTGCTCAACAAACTTCTTACTAAAGATAGACAAGAATTTGTTGAGATCCACAATTTCCTCTATGAGGTTACAATAAAATATTCTAGAACAACAATTCTCAATGAAGTGCTCACCTAACTAAATGCAATAGATTAGCCAACAATAAAACAATATAGTGAGGTCAATTGCCACTGCAACTCACAATTACAGCCAAGTAGTTGAGCACCTTCTTGACTAAGTAACAACCTCCAAAAATGGTATAAAGTTGTCTATCCACATATGTGCCCTCCAAGAAGATGTCCCATGTGTAGATCCATGAAAAATGTGCAACAAAAGCTTCATGTGGCATGTGTGGCATGATCTAAATGTAGAAGTAGTGATAGAACACCATGTAGATGCCTCATGAATGTGGACGATCTCAACAAAGGTAGCATAAGAACATGTGCAATGTAATGCCCCAATCAACATGTATATACATGTGTTAAAGCACCCTCCATAAAAAATGGCATGGAGATGTATGAAATGCATCCTCAAGTCCTCATCATGGAAATGTGCAACAAAACACTATAATTGGCACATGTGACTCCAAATCACCCATGGATCAAGATAGATGGAGTATATATCAAGATAGGAGCTTCGCTATCATAGAATAAACAACAATAACCAAGGCCCAAGTCAACAAGAGACCTCAAAAACTTCCCAATGTATGCAACAACAACTAGCCAATGATAAATGAACCTGATCCATGAGAAATACCTCCACATATGTGCAGCAAAGGCAATTCTCTGCAAGAACAGAATGTAGTCATCAAAAAGTCATATCTCAACCTCAAAGCATAACCAAGAGGCCAAATTCTTAGGCAATGGAATCAAGTGCACAATAAGGCGTGAGTTGGCTCCTCCAATCAAACCCTAGATGCTTAAAAACCATTAGGAAATGGAGCACTCCCTGAAAACAAGCATCTATATCATAGAATATCACCACAATCTTAGACAAAGACTACCAAGGACAAGTATTCCTAAGGCTTGGTGTCTAGCCTAGGAAAAAATGTCCTAACATGACCCCCCTTGACTTAAATTTACGAGAAATAAAGTTAAAGTGACATTATGGGATATAAACTCATAAAGTGACATTTTTGAGTTTATTAGTGAAAAGGGGACTTAGGGGATAAAGTGACTTATAGGTCATTGACAGATTAAATACCCACCTTTGATCTCAAGGGCTAAGATCTAACAGCCACTGGATCATTGGGTTAGGTCTCTCTTCATTATGAGAGAACAAAAAGGAAAAGCAAACGGTGCAAAGGCACCATTTGCATGCTTTCTTCATGAGATTTGGAGAAGAGAAGGAGGCTAAGAGGGAAAAGTACAGTAGAGGAAGGAGAGTACAGCAGGTACAGCAGCAAGGTTATTGGCACAAATTGCATGGCAGAGTCTGAGCAAGCTAACACAAATTTTGAGAAGATTCAGTGCATTTATTGCTACTACCTGAGTGTAAATTTTGACACAGCCTGGGCCGATTTTCAAGGGCAGCCAGGACCACATTTATTGCTGTCAGAAGCAGCGCATATTTCAAGGAGACTAGGCATGAAAATCGAGGGAGTCAAACTCCATTTACTGCAGTCTGTCAGAACTATAGACCAGCGTGAATTTTGAGGGACCCAACGTGATTTTTGAGGGAGAAACTCAACAAGGAAATTCGTGCAGCTGGCAAGAAATTAGAGGGGGATGAGGCATTGATTTGTCCAAAAAAAAGGCTTCTATAGCACAGAAATCGAAGGGCTGCTGGCACAAGTTTCAAGAAGATGTCAGCACATTTCCCAAGGCATTATGAGCATGAAATCAGGGAGAAAAGTTGACTGTGTGTGTGTTGCATTTAATTGTTGTAATAATTTCTCTGAAAAAATAAACATCTCTCCCTCCCTCTCTTGTTTTCCCTTTGGGGCTTTTCCAAGGTCATTATACTGAAAATCTCATGTCATTATTTGTGTGATTGCTTCTATTTGTGTCATTGCTTGTATTATTCATGATTAGGACAGCAGCATAAAACATGTGGGTTGGCCATTAAACTTGATGTGATTTCTCAAAACTTTAAACTAGGTTAAGCCTAGACAACAATTTTCGACATGGTATCAGAGAAAAGTGGGCAGATCTGCTGAGAAAAGTGACTAAACAGCAAGTATAAACAGGATTTTGTGGTCGAGAGGGAGCAGTGTTTACCTTTGGACAGATCTGAGATTTTTTGTTCGGCTGTTGAGGTCAATGGCTACAGGTCTGAGCATTGAGGACAGAGTGAAAGACACTGAAAATATTATCCCATGGAAGGCGTGGTTTGTATTGATGCTTCAGGCTGTGAGATATTGTTGAGAATGCAGTAGTACCTCCCACTGATCCAATATGATTGGCTGATTTTAGCAAGAGAAATGTTAAGGCCTGTTACCGCTCAAACTAGCAGGGGTCCTTGGAAGGGGATCCTTAGGTCAACTACTAGGTCAAGGGCAACAATGGAGCGACAGCCCACTATCACCTCAAATAAGGCTCCCTGCTCTTTACGGACTTTCACCGATGGGAGGAGACCTAGTATAATGAAGATCACGAAGATGAATGGATCAATGATAGGATGAAAGGTGATCCTAGAAGCCTATTCACAAGGGAGGCTCAAATCTATGGCTTGCTTGGAAAGCAAGATGAAATGCTCTCTAGGAAGGGCTTAGGAGAGTTCCAAGGGCTAGGGTATGAGTATATGACTTGTCAAGGAGATTCCTAGACCCTAAAATCCTTGTGGAAACTTGGATTCCAGGTGGTCTTGTGGAATTATCTTCAAAAGGTTGTGGGACCACACGAGACCAAGTGGACCCAGAATTAGGTCAAGGGGATGGAATTGATTAACCAAGGGTATGCTTGACCTAACTTAGGGGGAAAAGGGATTAAAGGAGAATTTGATGCAATAATCCCAATGAGGTCCAAGGGAAACCTAGGGCAAGAAGCAGTCCTCGAGCTAGGGATTGCAATATCTCGAGATCCCACCGTCGGATTTGCTTCAAATTTGGAGGGCCTCTAGAGCAAACTCCAATGCAGTTGTGGACCAAAAATCGAAGTGTTTGGATGGCTAGATTGTGAGATAATTGATGCTCTTGGTGACCCATGTAGGTAGCCTAGAAAGAAAGAGAGAAAGTGAGAAAAGTATGCTTTAAGATAATCACCTTTGCTTTAAGATGATCACCTTTGGAGGACCAGTGACTAATCCTTTAGGGTAATTGGAGTAAACGATACTTCAATGATTAGAATGGATTCACTTAGTCAAGGAGGCCTATAAAACAATTTCGCATGGCAATTAGGGCATGGACAATTGCTTCAAGTTCTTTGTACTTCAATATGCAGTATGTGATGACTTATCACGATAAAATTTCAAAGAAATGTCTCTAAGAACATTCACTTATTCAAACATGGCCCATGACATGATGCAACGCTAATAAAGGACAAATTTCCACCATTTCACACAAGAAAAGCAGCAAATTTCAGCCTAGCATAGCGAAAATCCCCAGTAACATGCATGTGACATAAGAAAAGGACAAATTAGCATTAAAAGAGTACTTGCGTGTGAGAACAAGTATATCCAATCATCATCATATGCCAATACAGAAGCTCCGAGACAAAAATGAAGAAATCCAAACATCAAAATTCATTCATCCATCCAATTTCGTCCACTAAAGAGAATAGTGAAAATCTCACAAGTAAAAATGATCCAATCGAAGTGATGATGATACAAGTGATTCACCTCACATCTATTTATACACTTCCCAATGAATTTGATTTAACTAATTAGGCCTAATTTGGCCCCTAGAATAAAACAATGTGCATAATAACAATAACTTTTGGTGACAAGCCCACCAAATAGCTCAATAATACATGAATAAGCCTCTCAAGATGGTCGAATGATCAAGATAGTGAGTCATTGGGCCATTAAGGAGGCCTAATGAAGTCCAAAGGGTGCCATGATATAGAAATGGACTCCCATCACAAGCGGGTGACCCCTTGTTTTTCAAGAAAAAATCTGTGGTGCTCCCAAGTGGGTGTGGGGGCATAAGGTCACCCTCATGGGTCTCCAAATGGATCAAAAATACCTGTAGACCATTTGTAAGGGTTAGAATGATGACATAAGCCATGCCTCTGTAGCAAGGAACAATCCCCTAGACCTTGGAACATCTGCCAAGTGTATGGTGCATGTGTGGAGTCGGTTGGGCATGCTGAACCAGGTGCATCATCCTCATCCAAAAGGTGCAATAGGAGCAATCAACGAACATTGTTGGGGATCCATGAAGTCATCTTGGCTATCATGGAGGCCCATGGCTCTCAATGCACACCCTACAAGTGCTAATGTGGCCCTCTGGAGGGCTTGGACCCCATATAGGGACACGAAGCCCCAAATGTGAATCCACCTGCAATCTTGCATAAGATCCGATGCATCCCCTTACCCTCCAATACAAAAAATCATTAGAATAATCAAGTAAAAGAGCTCAGAAGTCATGGAACCAGTGGGGCACTTCATGTTGCAAGCCCTTTCATGGTGGGATTTGGTATGTATAAATGTCTCCAAGCTCAATAGGGGGTTAGCTAAGGATTAGGTCAAAATAAAACCTAGAAGTCCCCAATAGGGACTTTGACCTAAAATAAATATGACCCAAGCATAAAACCAATGCTTTAATAAGTCATTTAATAATAATATAAAATTATTTTCTTTATTCTTTTGACAAGTACAATAAGTATTGACTCTAGTACAATTTATGAAGACCGAACCTAGTTACATTCTTCAACTGTTATAATTGGCCAACTAGGTCCAAACTCCGGCTTGTGCTGCTTAGATGACGATCCCAATATTTTTATTGGACTGCTGTTTCGGAGAGGTGTAAGATTGATCTAAAGATTATCTCGATCGGATGAGCAGAACATGGACTTTGAATTTATTCCACTTATGTGCTAGGTCGGCCTGGAATATAATATAGACTTAAATGTCTTAAAGAGCGTGTCACACACCCCCAAAGATGCCTATATAATGGAGAGACCTCGATTTCATTATACACACATTGTGTGGAGGATTTTCTTCTCTCTTGATGGTGATGGAGCTGCGTATTTGTGTTTGGGTTGTACTGGGGTTAAGTGTGACACGCTTGGCTGAATGACCTATTGGAGACTTTGCTGGTAGAAGCATCCTGTTGATCGCCATAACGCCACCATTCATTATCTCTGTTTTGGCTTGTCTTCCATCAATCAATTGCTATGTTCTATCTGCTTCAGTACATTGTGCCCTAAATCTGAAATGGCATAGAACATGTTCTAAAATTAACATGTTATCAGAGCTGAGGAGAAGACAAAGCCCAAATTCATGTTGAAAAGCAATCTTCGATCTATTCACATCACAAGAGAAGAGCTCGGTGAAGAAGGAAAGTACCCCTGAAGCTTGCCGCAGAAAACTAAGGAAGGTCGAGGAAAGAGCTGGAAGGTTGAAATGTTTGCGGCCTTGTTTGAAGGTAAAACAGAAGTTTCAAGAGGTTGTAGGGTTGTTAGGGAGCTATAGAGAATCTGAAGGAGGCCACAGCCCTAGAGTGAGGGCCGAAATCTGTTTGAAAGCTGGAAATAAACCCCAGAACTTCAATGCATAGGAGCTGTCTTTCAAAGAAAGGAACCCAAAGAAAATTATAAGGGTTTAATGTCTGTTTTGGGTGACCTAGTGCAGGAAGAGAGGTCGAAGTTCCTTTGGAAGGAAAACGCAGGAGATAGGCTACTACAGCTAGGAAGAAAAGGATGTGTGGAGCCTTTTAGGAGCTTTCTGAAAGGTTGTTTGTTTCAACAAGGAGGTCGAGCATCTTCAGGAGTCTACGCAGTTTTGTTTGGGCTACATAGAGGTAAGGAGAAGTGACAACATGACGCTGAGATAGGCCGCAGGCCTTATCAACCTAAACCAGGGGCAGCATAAGAGTGTTTGGGGCTACAAAGTGTCCAGAACTTCAGCCCAATGATGTCGTTGTCCCTACCTCATTTTTTGAAGGATGCCGCAATTAAGAAATGTTGTTTTGGTGGATGATAATTATGCCCATACAACAGCAGTTTGACATCTGTCCCTAAGGTAAGTTCGGATCTGTTTTTGCTTGGTTTAAGTTTTGAATTCGCCACAGAAATGGAAGCACTCTAGCGTGGATATCCATGGCTAGATCTAGGGCTGTTTGAGTTAGGTTGAAAACCGCTCAATCACAGAAGGACAACCGTTGGATCTGAAGCAATGCTTAGGCATATTTAAGGGTTTAGTATCGTTTGAAGGTCCTGAAGGATAGCAGAAGGAAGTCGCCTTCTCTGAGTAGACTTGGGAATGATTTGAAGCTGTGTCAGGAAGCTACAAGATAATTGTGGTGCTAGGCTACAGGGCATAGCACACAGCTGGGTCAAATTAGAGGGTTGTCAAAGAGTGGGCAACAACCTAACTAGGTCGTATGGCATTGAAGGAACCCCTCCAAGGTAAACCGCAACCCTAGAAGGGCTTGTTTGTTGACTGTGTGACGAAACTGGGGTTGCAATACGTGCCCTAACCAGGAGTGCAGTGAACTAACAGTGCAAACAGTATTACAGCAGTGTCTTGTGGAGGTGTGTTGGGTCCATGATTTGTGGGCCAGTGTTCGGATCATGTGCTTGTCATGTTTATGATGTGCTAAGGCGACAAGGTACCTTAGACTTCCTGTCATAAAAGACCTTGTACAACAGAAGGTGGGCACACTTGGCAATTCATGATTAGATCATTAGTAAGTATCCTGATGAGGGCAGCAAGATTGGAGATATCTAAATTTGGTACGCTGATATAATGGCAGCGTATGCTGCTATATTAGGGAGCCGCTGGCACAAAGGACAGTCCATGTTTTTGACAAGGTATGTATGACTACGTTTGAAGTGGTCACCTTCAATTTTTTTTTAAATCAAATACCTACTATGGATTGCACGCCTTTCTGTTTCAAAGAAGCTATTATTCCAAGCACGCAGATCAAATTTGTAGATTGCTATGTTTAGCAATGCTCAAACCAGAAAACAGAACTTGTCATGCAAGCTTCAACAGTTTAGGAGCTGTCTGGAAAGTATTGTCTAGTCAACAAGGCAACATATCAGAATGACATAGAAGGCCTAATGGCCTGGGAGTTCTGTGTACTCAGAACTGAATGATGCCCCAATTGAGGGTCTCCTATGTGTAAAGGAAGCTAGAAAAGCTCTATCCCTAAGTGGCCCAAATCTGTGCATAAACAAAGGAACACATGTAACATGTATTGATCACTGAGGGGTAGTGCAGTGCCTCATCTAACAGTATTATGATATTGTCACAGTTGACTAGTGACAGTGGTTGTGAACCAGCATATACCTGAACTTAATCTATTGGCAGTGACCTTAAAAAGTTTCTTGTCCAGATTTATCCTGTTGGATGATTGGGGCAGAAACATTGATGAGCTGGAGTACCCTTATGACTGTGTTGGATCTGCATGGATTGACATAAAGAAAGGGCAACTTTGTGATTGGAACAATTGTATGATTGGTTCCTAGATCTGTGCAATTTAAGAGACAAATTGCAGATTTGAGAACTAAAGATTTGTAGCCTTAGATCAGTCAACTATTAACTGTAGTTGGGCAAATCTGAAAATAAGAAGCAGTGCAGGATGAAATACAAGATGTAGTAGATGAAGCCCTCAAGTGCAGAATCATGAGAGAAGGAATCATGATTGGATCCCTAGTTCAATGGGTTGCAGTAAAAAAAATCTTAGAGGGTTGGTTGAGGAAGCTACAGCAGATCTCCACAGAACATCAAGTAATTGTTGTAAGCTTGAAATCTTCAATTCTGTTAATGATGAAGAAAACAGTAATGGTCGCTCAGAAGGTATCTCTGTATCCGCCATTTTGAGGAGCTAAATATGTGATTTTATGTCAAGACAGACACCCATGTTTACGAGATTCATAATAGCAGTAACAGCATAATGATAAACTTGAAGTGTGAACTGAGAAGTTTTTGCAGTCTTCAGTCACGTTGTTGGAGTCTTGAACCATGATCAGCAAAGCCTGTTTGGATGGCCTTGATTGTGGGAGAATAAGACCCCTTTCCCAAGTTGGTGTCTGGGATACCCTCATTCAAAATAAATGTCTTCTCTCAAGAGAGAAGCTGGCATTAAGAGGGAGAATACATCTATATATGCTCCTGAGCTAATATCATTGCTGAACGAAAGAAGATCCTCATGGCTCAAAGACATATGGCTTCAGAGGGGGAAATTTCGGAAGAAAATCGAGAAGCCATATAAATACTAGGGGTATCTAGCTGCCATGAGTACAATATGAGCCTGGATCATTTGAAGAAACTGGAAAGCATCAAAGTCTGCAAGGATGCAAGGGTGATGTCTAGGATATGGCTCCTAGACCACAGATCAAAGCTGTTGTCACCTCGATATAAGATCAAACATGGATCTGATGGGAAAATGTGTTGCCTGAAGGCACTGATTATTATTGCACCTATAATATATTATTTCCCTTGCTGCTACGCAAGGACTGAATCTTCATCAGATGGATGTAAAGACCGTTTTTTTTGTGGCATAAATGAAGAGGTGTGTGTAGAGAAACCTCTGGGGTTCAAAATCCAGGATCGGGACACCCACATCTACAAGTTGAAGAAAGCCCTCTATGGGCTGAAGCAAGCACCCAGAGCTTGGTAGGAGAGGATAGATAGCTACCCGATGAAGCTAGGCCTCACTCGTAGTAATGCTGATCCAAACCTTTACTTCAAGGTTGATAGAGAAAAGCCTCTCATTTTGGTGGTTGTATGTGGATGACCTCTTCCTGGCAAGTGCTGACCCTCTCATTCATTAATGTAAGAGGGAGCTCGCTGTTGAGTTCGAGATGAGTCAACCAAGATCCGGAGGTCTGGTAGAGACCTGACGAGATTTTCCTTTCTCAAGGAAAATACATCATAAAGCTTCTGAAAAGTTCTGATATGGTGGACTGTAAGTCCGTGTCGACACTGATGGAACTCAACTTTAAGAAGTTGAAAGGCAGCGCTGTTGGGCCTGTGTTAGCAAATCCTACTGAGTATCGTCAACTCGTAGGGGCTTTGATGTTCTTGGTGAACACCCGTCCAGACATATGTTGTGTAGTGAACACTTTGAGACAACACATGGTTGATCATAACATTCATTGGGTTGGTGCCAAGAGACTCTTGAGATATCCCTGTGGCACGATAAACCATGAGCTGAGATACACTGTCGGGAGCATGACACTCCTTGGATATACTGATGTCGATTGGGCTGGCAGTGTGGTGGATCGTAAGAGCACATCTGAATGCTACTTCACAAGAAGATTTGCTTCGAGCAGAAAAAGGAAGTCGGTAGCCTTGAGCACTGCTGAAGTCGAATACATTGCAGCATGTATGGCCCATTGTGAAGTCACGCGAAAGCTCTTCAATGAGTTGTTCGAGCATGTGCTAGATTCCACCGTAATCCTTTGTGATAACCAGAGGGGGATTCATTTGTCATAGAATCCTGGGTTCCACGATTGATCCAAGCATGTTAATGGCTGGTACCACTTTATCCGAAATATGGTACAGCGAGGCACCATAAGGCTCGATTATATAGGAAATGATGAGCAGGTCACGGATATTCTCACAATGCCCTTGGGGAAGTTCATGTTCCTAACCTTCCGTGAGAATCTTGGAATCATGGAACGACCCTATTCTGAGGGTCCTGTTGGACGATGAGCTCTGGGAGCTCCAAAGGGGTTTTGGGGATAGCTTTGGTGCTATAAGCAACCACAGGGCTAGGCTTGCCGAACCTAGTTGCTGTGCTTTTACCCCACCATGATGATATTGAGATGGTTTACCTCTCTCTGATTTGTGCCCCGTATGCATCCTACTCATGGCGTTTTGGACTCATGGGAAGTACCTCTCATTTGGCCAATTCAATGGGAAATGTGAATAGAGAACATAGCAAGACCGATGGATGCATCGGAGATTGTCGTACTCTATATGTCTAGGATGGCATGTGTCCAACCACTTGATCTGGGATCAAGTTTAGCGAGGTTTCGAACCTCCAACTGACTTCGGGTCAGTGAAACTAACTTCGGTTTAGTATATAACTCTCTTGAGTCTTAGTGAGATTTCAAACCTCCAACTGACCTCTGGTCAAGTAAACCAACTTCGGGTTGGTATGAGACTCTTTGTGAGTCCTATAGAAGTTTCGGACCTCTGGGCTGAACCTGTCAACCGGGTATGATGTCTTTGTGACTGACCCAAGGTTACTTAGGAACGGGAGCGAGAGCGCCATTTTCAAAAGCTCTCGGTCCGGAGCGTTTCGGGGAGCATTATTTTTTTAAATATATATATATATATATATATATATATATATTTTTTGATGCATATATGTCAACAAAAGCATGTAGAATGATGAACTAGACATAAAAAAACATAAAAACATAGATTGAATCATATAACATCAATCATCTAGAAGTTATAATCTTCATCAACCACGCCCACAAGTTGGAAACATACAACATATTGACTCTTGAGTCTCGCGAATCATCAATCTGAAGATTTCAAGCTTTCAAATTTCAATATATACCATTTATCATTATTGATATATAACATTTATCATCATTGATTTCAAATTTCAATATATAACATTTATCATCATTGATTCATTGATTTCAAAATTCAATATATAACATTTATCATCATTGATATATAACATTTATCATCATTGATTCATTGATCACCATTTAACTTTCATGAAGCATCATATTCATAATTCATAATGACTTATAAACTTATAAATGCCAACTTCAAAGTTTCACCTTTCAAATTCAAACTTCAAACTTAAATTGTCATTAAATATGAAAGAGTCAAGTTTCAATTGTTCAACAATTATAAAAGATAAAAACTACTAGAAAATAGAAAAGACTACTAAACAACAAATCTGTTTTATCTTTTGGTTGGCCCCTTGCCACGCCCACGAGAAATGTCTAATTTGTGAGAACCACGAGGCAATAGTGGTTTTCTAGTACTCTCAGGACCACGTCCATGACCATGACTAGAAGGCATAGGGCAATGTGAGGATGTAGGTGGAGGATGAATTTGCAAAGGAACAATAGTTGGATATCGAGCACTAGCACTGGCACCCGCACTGCTACTGGATGGTGGGACTGGCCCTGTGTGTCGCAGTGGCATGGCTGCTGTTGCTTCATCATCATCCCTCAAAAGTTTTGCTTCCAATTATTCCATATCTACAGTGTTGTCCTCCAAATTATCATCCTCTGAGTTGTTGTCCCAAACTTTATATGATTGATTCTCATATGCCCAATCACAGTAATGACTCAACAACCTCAAGTTGTAATGCACATAAACCAAGCTTTCAGCTCTATTTTCATTCAACCTGTTTCTTCTCACATTATGTATGAAGTTGTAGGTGCTCCAACACCTCTCTGCAGAAGAAGTATTCACAACTTGTGAGAGAACTTTTTTTGGCAACTTTGGCAAAAGTCCCATGCCGCCATATGCTTCCCACCATGTGAGAGCATCAAATCTATCTCTGTCTTCCATTGCATGGAAAGAACCAAAGTTACCAGTGCAACTGAAGTATCTGCCTAATTCAAGGCACAATGCAGCACACTCCTCCCTGTCAAGGACCAACTTGTCTAATGCCTTCATGTATCCCTATTGTACCTCTGGATCTGTGTGAGGATTGATCCTAACCCCACTTCCAGGTGCAGGTTGGCCCAACCAAGATGGAGAGTAGTATTTTGGCATAAGGATATATGCCAAGGCATGTAGTGGAACATTGAGTTTATTCCACCATGCATACACACAGTCATGAATCATTGCATACAAGTTGGGATCATTATCCTTAACAACATCTTTTATTTCGCCCAACATGCTATCCATCTGCTCATAAACCTCCCCAATCACTGGTTTATCTGTATCTGAAAAACGAATCATGTGATAAATGGGCTTGGTGAAGTTCAAAATTTCCCTCACAGGTGCCCAAAACAAAGGGTCAAGGGCGGTCTCCTCCACATGTTCAAAACCTTGCCTGTCAACTATTGTCGCTGCCCTGTCCTTTAATACCTACCAGTGTGGGCTTGATACCATTGTAGCCAATGACTCTCTTACCTTCAACAGGCACCTGAAGGTGAGGTAATAGCTAGCAAATCTAGTCTTTGCTATCTTCAACAACTCCAATTTGGAGTGAATATGGAAAAGCCCATGGGTATTTTTATGATTTGTAATAAATTTTATCATTTTTTTTTACCTCTCTTGTACAAATCACCAAGCCATTTGAATTGAGGTTGTTTGTTTTTAATGATATCATGCATCAAAAGGTTCATTGTGTGAACCAAACACCTAGACCAAAATATGTTGGGGTATTTATCCTCAATAATTGCTCCTACGCCTTACAGTTAGCAACATTATCAGTGATGACTTGGATGACATTGTATGGCCCAGTATTTTCAATTATTTCAAGTAATGGTTCTGCAGTGTTAATGTCGGTCTTGAATTTGTCTAAATAATCATATGCTGAAAGGAATATTGCACCACTAACCAACATAGCCAGAACATTGGTCCATCCATCAGATACATGTTTATTTTAGCTCTTTCATGATCAAGCCCCACGGTTCTGGCCTTGTCATACCCGAGGCTCATGTATCCTTTGGGGGCATCATTAATGGCAGAAATCATTTCATGCCAATAAGGTGAGCGAAGAACATTGAATGGCACCCCACATGCATATAGAAACAGCAAAATTTTTGAATCCACATCGTTCCTACACCCTTCGTCAAGGAAATCGGATATGGTTCTACGCCTTAAGGAGATGTTCGGTCCAGGTGTGCCTCCATATCCACTGCCATGGGTGGAAGTTGATGGACTTCTTGGTCCATGATGTGATGGACCTGATGGTGTATAAGAATCAATGAAACCCCTAGATCCTTTAGATCTCTGTAGGGCAGCCTCCTCTTCCTTTCTGTATTTCTCTCTCTGTGTCGCTGGCACACTGACACAAATTTTGATTCCTAGATTTTTGTCTCCATCCCCTGGCATTTTCCCACAAAGGTGCCTTCTGGCACGGGTGTATGAACCTGTGTATTCTTTATTGCAATGGGGGCAAAGCAATTTAGTTGTTCCACCACCTTTCCCTCCTTCCTGCCTCTGAACCTATTTCCACAAAGGTGTTTGACTTTGGTATTGTCTAGTTGGGGTATCTGTGGCCTCATGTTCTCCACTCTCCCCTTCCTCCTCAGCATACTCCTCCTCCTCTTCAGGATTTTCATCAAATCCACTATAGCCCACTTCTTCATCCTCCTTTTCTCTAATGGGCCTCTTTCTTCTACTCTCCAACACCATTATTACAAAGAAAGGAACCAACATGAAGAAAATACCTAGCCATATAGCCATGATGTTTCAAGTTTCAAGTTTCTAGCCTGCAAAAAAAATGAAGGAATGCCAAATGGGAATGGGAAATGCAACATAGGAAAAAAACAATGCAATTTTTCACTTTTCAACACACTATACTGAAACATTTTGAAAAAAAATCAAGTTTTCATTTTTGAACAATTTAAAAACAATTCCTAGAAAATAAAAAACTAGATTAGAAGACCTACCTCTTTCTTGCAATCCTCCTCTTGCTTGCAAACTTGCTCTCTCCTTGGCACTTCCGCTCTCCAACTCTCCAAATTGCTCTACTCCTCCTGCTCCTCTTGCTCCTCTTTGCTCTCTCACTCTCAACTAAAACGATAAAAACAAAATGAGGGGGGTGGGCTTTATATTTACCCAACCCCCTCTCTCCTTTCCAAAAAAAATCAAAATTTGACGCCAATTTTTTTTCAACGCGTCGGGGAGCGTTCGGAAGCGAACGCTCCCGGACCGCTTCCCACATTAAAAAAAACGCTTTCGCTCCCTGAGCACTCCCTGAAACGCTCCCAAAACGACAGGGAGCGTTTTTTCAAGCTCGGAAGTGCGCTCCTGAAAACGCTCCCCTCAGGAAGCGTTTTCGGGAGTGCGCTTTCGAGCGCTCCCAAAAAGCTCCCGAACGGAGCGCGTTTTGGGAGCGTGATCCGGGGGGGGGAAGAAGCTTCCCTGCAACCTTGGACTGACCCACTTCTGTTCTGAAATAAAGAGGCCAACAAAGCAAGTTACGTTGTGATAACGCATGATGTTTGGATTGCACTAGTGGTCGGAGTTCTCCCGAGTTGAGAGGGAGTGTTAAAATTGGACAATTAGGTCCAAACTCCGGGTTGTGCTACTTAGATGACAATCCCAATATTTTTATTAGAGTCCTCTTTCGGAGAGGTGTAAGATTGATCTAAAGATTATCTCGATCGAATGAGCAGAACATGGACTTTGAATTTATTCCACTTATGTGCTAGGTCAACCTGGAATATAATATAGACTTAAATGTCTTAAAGAGAGTGTCACACACCCCCAAAGATGCCTATATAATGGAGAGACCTGGAGTTCATTATACACACATTCTGTGGAGGATTTTCTTCTCTCTTGATGGTGATGGAGCTGCATTCTTGGTGCTGCGTATTTCTGTTTGGGTTGTACTGGGTTATTGGTGACATGCTTGGCTGATTGACCTATTGGAGACTTTGCTGGTAGAAGCATCCTGTTGATCTTCGTAACGCCACCATTCATTATCTCTGTTTTGGCTTGTCTTCCATCGATCTATTGCTATGTTCTATCTGCTTCAGTACTTTGTGCCCTAAATTTGAAATGGCATAGAACATGTTCTAAATTTAACATCAGCACTCCCTCTTAACTATGGAGGTATTCATAACTCAATAGTACAAGGTAGATCTCAACTATATGAACTATGAAGAATCTTCAAACACTTAAATGTCATGAACTAGATTCCTGACCAGGGAACTCTATCCATTGGTCACTCAACAGTTTAGCCAACGCAATGCGATGGACTAGGATCCTGACCAAGGAAATCTATCCAAGTGGGACTAAGATGGACTAAAGCTTTCAGCCTCTATAAGTACCATCAAGCTTACTTACTAACCATCAACCCAGGGAACTAGGTGCACATCCACCCGATGCCACCCTCCCAAACAGACAGCAACACAAAGTGTCAGCCCGATGTCTTTCCAGGCAATGCTTCACTCACAAAGCCTCATCACACCTTGATCCAACAGATCAAGGACAAATGATCTCTCCCAATCAAATTGATTGGTAACCAGCATGTTATCAAATCCTTCAAGACATTCACGTCTGCAAACACAAGGCCTAATCAACAATACATATTCAAGTATATAATCAAAACAAACCTACGGAGTTTCGATGTTGCTCTTTAGCTAATTTCAGTAGCAACATATTATTCAATATGATCCTGCTTTCCTTCTTATAGCAGGATCAAAGAATTCTCCAATAATAACTATGATTCTTAGTCATGGGATAACACAACCCTTCCCGGAGCAGCGTTAAGGGTCAGAGGGGCTTTAGAGGCTGACGCAAAGGCTTCAGGGGCAGCACTAGGGTTTCTAGGCCCTAATTTTTGCTGAATTTTGTAAATCTCGTTTGAAGGTGTGGATTAGTCATTATTTTGGCCCTAGATCAGCCAGTGAACTATACATCTATTATTTCTCTGTCGGGTTTTCCAAATCTGTAACCCAGCCTTCTTGTATTTAGAAAATTCTTATTAATAAAACCCTCCAGCAGCCAGGAGACAAGTTTTCCCACATTGGGTTTTTCCGGGGACAATTTGTCCAGAAATAACTGTGTCACATTGTTTATGTGTGCATGAACTTGTTCTAGATCTGGAATGGTGGAGATCTGTTATGTGTTTTGCTTTGATTTTAACTTGAATTTATTCAGTTAATAACTTGTCTAAGGAGGAGCATAACCAGATTAACAGTAAATAATTTTTGCATAAAGTGTAAAGATTCAGAAATTTCGACATGCCCAAGTTCATTACATCCAAAGCATCGTACGTTGTCCATATTTTTTCTTTTATTCTGAGGGCCAAATTTTCTGAAATCTTCCTTTCTTCCTGTATGAGGCTGCAAAGGCATGATTCTCTTCACTTGGTCATGTATCAACTTTGGCCTTTAGTCTTGTTTCCTCTATTTTACATAGAGACCATAAGTCATGGAATGAGGTGGCTTCTTTCTTCCCCTATAGACTAGAAGTGAAGTTTCCCCATTCCTCTGGTAGAGTATTCAGCACCATTGTAGTCATCTCAGTGTCAGACATTACTTCTCCTAGTTCCTACAGTTGATCTCTTATTTCAGAAATCCTCATAAAGTATGCAGTGATTCCTTCTTCCCTTGATAATTTCATTTTGTATAGTTCTTGTCTAAGAGAGATTACTTCTTGTGCAATACTCACAAAGAATAGCTCCACCAATTTCTCATATATTTGTTTTGCAGTTTTTAGCTTTGATACATAGGGAATGAGAGAGTCTTTGATGGATTCTATGAGAATCCTCTGGGCTCTAATTTCTCCCTTCATGTACTTGGCATGGGCTGGAGCATCTTCTTTGGGGGTTGAATAGTAGATCCTTCGATAATAGTCCATTACTTCGTCTTCAATTAAATTCAAGTCTATCCTTTTCTTCCATGCACTAATGTTTGATGACCCAGCCAGTTTATTGCTTTCTTTACAATAAGGCATCTTGACAAACAGGGTCATGAATACTTACTTGAGTGGATTGGCTTGCAACTTCCTTGATGATGATTGAAAATGAAGTCAAGGGTTTCCTTTCTTCAATGTTGGTGTACTTGAACCCTTGATTATAAAGAATATCTTCAGAAGTTGAGGTTCTCTTCAAACAATGTCTTGAGTGCAAACCTTTGATGGCAAAGATTATTTCCTTGAATGTGTTGATCTTTTGAATGAGATAGGAGATCTCACTTTAAGTAGCTAGATAGTCTTCCTTGCAAACTAATTTGACTTTCCAACCCAAACTTTGATCTTCACTTCTTTGAATGTCTTTGTTGACAAGCAGCTCTTGTGTTCAGCACCTTAGATTTGATTCCATGTTAAGAATTTGAAGGGCTAGAGGTTAATACAAATTCTCTTCTCGATAATTACTTGTGACCTTAGTTGTGATACTTATGTCTTCTTCTTCTTCTAGTTTAGTTAATCTTTCATCAAGTCAACTATCAAAATGTACAAGACACAAAAGTTAGGCTCCTAGTGCCAGGGAAAAGCCTCTCCCTCTTGGAGAGGAAAACCTGCAAAGAATTCTTCTTATAGATCTTCAAATGACAAGTACCATGACCCAGACTTAGACCTTTGACCTATATATGCTTCCAAGACCATGATTCAGCTTCTTCAACCTTGAATCTTCTCTTCACCAAATTGCCTAGTTCTGCATCGGCACTAGAGACCTTGATCTTCGCCTTGCATAGGCTTTTAGTTTAATTGGTTGAACAGTAGGAAGGTAAATCATAGATTTACCTTCCTCACAATTACTGCTTCTTCTCCTTATTATCACTATCTCAACCTCTGTTAATTCTATCTTGTTATTGCATCCCTTAACAATGTATATCAGCAACTTATTCTTATACTAATCTTCTTAACTCTACTCCTTAAACTTCAAAGATATTTGTACTGTACCTTGTTATCCTTGACTGTCCGCAAACTGTTCTTGACTTATCCGCACTGTAATCTTTCCTTCTATCTGCACTGTCCCCTGGTATATATCGGCATTGTCTCCATGTAGATGTCCAATGTAGGTTCATATACATGCGCACTTATATACTCAGATTGATCCGCAATGTTCCTAAGATTTTATCCACAAGTCTTCCTGAGATTCTATCTGCAAATCTTTCTGAGATTGATCCGCATTAGGTTGAGTGCTATCCGCAATATTCCTTCACTTATCCGCATTGTATCCTCCTTTTGATCCGCACTGTAATCTTGTTCTTGTCTGCAATTTAATCTCAGAGATGTTCGTTGTTCTTGCTTGAAGGATGACCGCATTACACATGTATATATATAGGGTACAGTCCTTAAATAAACCGACCATACAGCCGACTTGTCCATGGTGAATATAGGCCGACTAGATAGAGTTTATTCCAGCGTTGGAGAGGTATTTCTTTACTACTTTTGAGGCTTGTCTTTCATTGTTGCATTGAGGGTTGTTATGAACTTTTTCCACAAGGTCTTGTAGCGCATAGCAAGACTAGATCTGACACTTAAATCAAACCTAATGGACATCAAGAAGAAGTCCTTCTACTTAGTAAATCATGCTCATGAAACCCATGAACCACATACAACAAAAATATATATATGTTATTTTGACTTCTTATTTTTCATAATTACATAATTACATAGTTAACATGAAGACCGACCTAGTTACACTTTTCAACACTCCCTCTTAACTAGGGAGGTATTCATGCAGGTACACGGTCACTACATGGCTTGTCAGGTGGCAAATGGGCACCTGACAACTAAACAGTTCTCTATGATCACCCTCCTGATCGAATCTCAGATCTGTTTGGCGCAGATCTGTTGAGCAACTGTCCTCCTCCAGCTCTTGTCACCTTTGTTAGGCACGATTCTACACCGACAGAACCTCTGCCACACTAGCAACCTCTGAAGATCCGAAGCTACGCTTTTGGACTATGGAAAATCTGCACAGCAACCTCAAAACCGGACTCTATCTCTCTGGCTGGCCTCTGCATGAGCAAACTGGCTCAGCGTAGCCTTTACACAGCGCGAGCTGCTCCTGCGTTAGTCTGGAAGGCACCGCGTTGCCTCTGCGTCACTCAGCTGGGATTGCGTCAGCCCCTGCATGGCCTCTGTTGGGACTGCGTTCTCCTGGTGTTGCACTACCCTCTTTGGAACTCTGTTGCCTTCTCTGCAGCAATCCTCTTCAGTCGCTTTGTTGGTGGATCAGCTTGATCTGCAAAGCTCTGATACCATGTGAAAGTTTCAAAACAGAAACACTACTGCAGTATCTAGATCTACTTTACCTACTTGTTTCATTAACATTTAACAAGTTATTTAACTAAAATATTCAGAAAAAACACTAAATCAGACACTAACTGCAGCCTACACATCTACAAATCATTCACTTAATAGTACACACACGTGACAATATTACACACGATTTTTCAGACAAATGTCCCCAGAAAAACCCAATGCGGGAAAACCAATGCAGCAGCTCTAGAGGGTTTATATTATTATGCAAAATCTGAATACAACAATCTAGGCACCAGACATGGTTGGTCCTACAAAGAAATTACACGGCAATAAGTACCTTTCACTCGAAGACAGAAGATATGGTTGTATCACACCCACAAACGGGATTTACAGATCACGAGCCCCTTTTGGCCCACTGGAACCATCAGCGTTGCCTCTGTAGCCTCTGCGTCAGCCCTTAACTAGTCAGTGTCTCCACTGCGTCACCCTAACTGGTGTTGTGTTGCCTTTGCGCTGCCCCAATTGGGACTGTATCACCCTAGCTAGCGTTGCGTTGCACTGGCTGGGTCTGCGACACCCTCGTTGGGCTTATGCAGCCTCTGCACAGTCTCTGCGTGGAGCTTGTTGAACTGTGTCATCCTAGTTGGCTCTGCGCTGACTAATACTCACTGCCCCTCCGTCTTGTTGTATTCTCAGCATTGGATCAACTCATCCCTCGCCAATCTCTACCCCTCACTGCACTGTAACTCATTTCGAATTTCTCAGCAAAACCCCACCCCAGAAATTCGACTTAGCTTCAGTGCTCTGCCAATGTGTGTGTCTCCAACTGACCCCAAGCCTTTCATTTATACTTTTCTCGTTGAAACATCAACGGTTGTAATCTAATCTCTTATCAACAGCTCATATTAAAATACTACTTGATCCGCGTCACTCAGAACATTTCATCACGTGTTTAATTAATTCACTTTAATATTTCTAATTTCCTAAGTTAGACTTAGGGTCCTCATTAAAAAAATTGATTATTTTAATATCTCACACTCCAAATGCTTTATGGGTTTTGGAGGTCTTGTGTGTCTTAGCCCTTCCACAAAATCTCAGGGCCAAAGCACACCCGATGCTACCTCAAAATCTCAATACTTTGCACCTACTGACACTGCTCCATCCTACTACTCGATTTGGGCTCCCATAGCAAGGTATTGATCCATGAGGTGGACTCTTCAAGGATCTCGCCCAACTGCAGGTCTTTCGAACTACAGTTCTAAATCACCCCAATTCTCCCCTGGAGATATGTGGGCAATCATGGTGAACTCTTCCTCCTTGATCCTTGCAGTTGTAGCCTGCAGATCATGTTTCTCGTCCTTGTCCTTCTTCTTGAGAGGACACTGTGTAGCGTAGTGACCCATCTCACCACACGGAAACACTTTATCTTTGAGATGTCCTTTTTCCGCCTTCGCTGCTCCTGTTGCCCCTTAGATGCAAGGGATGCATTCTCTTCCTCCTCCTTGGGCTTCGACCCACTACTATTGCTGCTACTTCCATCAAGTTTGCACTTGATCATATCTTGCCTCATCTCTTCTTGTTGAAGAGAGGTCCGCATCTGTTCCCAATCAATAAACCTTTCCCTGCCCAAGATGCTTTGCACAAAGACTTGCCATTCATCTGATACAGAGTTTAGAACCAATCTGACCATCTCGGTGGCTTGAGGTGTTGATCCGATAGTTGCCAACTGATCTCTGGTTTCCTGAAGCTTTGCAAGGAAAGGATCAATGTGTTCTCCCTTCTGCATCCTCATAGAACGCATCTTCTCTTGCAAGTACATCTTATGTTGCTCGAAAGATCCCTGATACAACGTACCTAAGGAATCCCACATCTGCTTGGTCGTCCCTTTGCCAACAATGTGACATACTACATGATCTCTCACTCCGTCGAGGATCAAACGCTTAGCCTTCGCCATATTCCTCTAGTAGGCCTTCAACGGATTTGCATCTACAAGGACAACTACCACATTCTCGATAAAGGCCTTGAAATCATGCGCATCTAATAGACAAGCGATCTCCTGCCAAATCACATAGTTGGAGGCACCCTCCAACCGATCTTGATCTCTTATAGCCCATTTGCTACCATCTCGGTTGTCTGAATAATACATGAAGCCACCTGAGCAAGCCATGTCGTTTGAATAGTACCACCCTAGTAGAGACAGACAACCAAGAAGGATTTGTCTAACATCCAGCAGAATAGTTGACAAAAGATGTGATAGTCATTACAACTAATCAACAAGAAAAATTTGTCTAGTATCATGCAGAATAGTCCACAAGGATGGGACAACAATAACAACTGTTGCAACACATTCTCAATATAATAAGTACTAAAATAACCGAAATAGTTCAACTAATTTAGCATAGATGAAAGAAAACATGAACTACAAACATGCAAAGAATAGTCTTACAAATATTCATAATCCATGCATGAAAACGCGTTGGCCATCAAGCTTCATATATTAAGTAAAAGTTCAAAGACACATGTATACAATGAACACCACTAGCTCCAATAGTGGAGCATTCAAGCCACTCCTTGCTCCTCAAAAGAACTAGCTTGTCTCTCTAATGCCTTGCGGGAGGTGCCAAGGTGAAAAAGTCCCTTGCTCATACAATGAGGGTGTATATATAACCAATGGGGAGGTGATGCTTCACCTTCCCTGTGACTCTTTCACTACCCTCATGATTGTTTGACTTCCCATGACTTTTCGACTTTACATGACTCTTCATATTTGGTACATGTCCTTTGGACTTCCACTTTACAATACATTTCTCTAATATTGAATTACATATTTGTTAATTTTGGGCAACTAGGTCCAAACTCCATGTTGCACTGCGCATATGACGATGGTCATATTTTTGTTGGATTCCTCATTCGAAGAGGTGCAAGATTAATCTAAAGATCATCTTGATCAGATGAGCAGAACATTTATTTTGAATTTATTTTCCACATGTGCAAGGTCGGCCAGATTTGTAATGTGGGCTCACATGCCTAATAGATATGTCACACACCCTCATTGATGGATATAAATTGGAGAGACTTGGAGGTTGTTTCATCATCAACTCATCACACATTCTCTCATTGTGATCTGATTGGTTCGATAGCCTTTGGAGGCCTTTTTCCCCTCACACGTGTGGAGTAGGAGTTTGAAATTTGCAGATATGTTTAGGGCACTTTTGCAGCAGCGTTCACTGTGGTCAACCCTTGGTTGTTTGACCTCAAATCTCTGCAGAAAATCTGATTTTCGGAGGTCGTACAGCTGGGCACTAAAATTGAGGAATTTCAGGTTGTTTCACTGAAGCCCTAGATTGTTGCGTTGACTTTTCTGTGATGTTCTTGGGTTGACTTGTGATGAGTTGCCTTTGAGGGTTGTGGGTGTGACACATGAAGTGATGGTTGACCGAGAAAGACTTTATTGGTTGAAGCATCCTATTGACCACCATAACGTAACAATATCTCATATCTTTGTTGGACAAAAAGAATTGTAAATCTAATCTATATTTGGCTTGTCTTCTATTGATCTATTATTGTATTCTATCATCATTTTACTTTTATGTTTATGTGATTGCTATTTTGTATCGGGCCTAAGAAAGATTGAAGTAAAAGTGCATCAAGCATAGAACATCATGGTTATCTACTTTTTAACAATATTCCACAAAATGATGTGGCACATGATGACCCATGACACGACATGACATGACATTGATGACATGGACTATACGATAACATGGCAATGTCAAGCCATTCTTTGTTGCAGCTTTCTTTGTGTCTTCTCGAAAAGATGGTGCATGTTCTTCTTCTTCCTCCTCCTTATGACTTGAAGATGAGGAGTCTTCCATATGATCTTGATCTTTCATCTTCTGTTATAGTCTGGTGCTCCTTCATCTTCCTGCCTGACGATCATCTTTCCTCTTCAGCTCCATATGTGTCTTCTAGCATGTCCTCCTTCAACATCTCCTTCTTCATCATCTTGCCATAGCATGATAGAGTACTTGCATCTACAATCCACTGATGATAGGACGACATCAGTCCAATAAACTCCTAGTCTAAGATGGTGAATATTGATCCAATGCCTGAGCCGAAACCAGGTGACATGCTGGGAAAGAGGCTCAGTGACTGCAAAATTGTGCAGCTCAGGCAGTCAGCGGTGAAGCTTGAGCCTCGAGACTATGCAATGTGTAGTTCAGGTTGGACTGAGGAAGAAAACTGCACAATCTGGGAGCTCAGTGTGATAGGCTAAGGTGATGAGTATTAGATCAGCCTATTGCGCAGTTCTGGAAGGCAAAGGAGGCTTGGCCATTGCACAATTGTGCAGCTCAAGGGCTAAGCTTGAGGCCAGACATTGCACAATGTGCAGTTGAGGCTAGGCTAAAGGGTTGGATTGTGCTATTTCTGAGGACAAGGTCTGGGGTTTGAGCACTAAAATTTCGAAATGCGCAGTACTAGAAGGACAGGAGGCTAGGTGATTGCGTAGTTCAAGAGCTCAATACTAAGGCTTGAAGACTGGAACTATGCAATGCGCAGCGCTGGCTTGGCTAGAGAAAAATATTCTGCAATTCTAGGACTCAAGGGCAAGGCTTGAGCACTAAGGTTTCGAAATACGTAGCTCTAGGAGACAGAGATTGTGCATTGCATAGTGCCAAGAGACAAGATTGTTGCTTGAGAGTTGAGGTTGTGCAATGTGCAGTTCAGGACGGTTGGATGAGGCTAGGTTGTCCAGTCGGGAAGTTCTCCAAATCTGACTAAGCGTGGGATCTGTGCAACTGATGTGAACAGTGACAAGACTTGATTTTGATCACACCCGTAGAACACTTGACGACACAACATAGATCATCCAAAACACATGAGCAACATACTTCCCTCAGTGTAAATGCTTTGCGACAACTTACGACAAGTGTGACAACAAAGATACACTTTGCGACGACTGTGACGAAACTTCTGCGACAATGCTTGAAACTTTGGGAATGAGTGTAATACATGTGTACCTTATAAGAACAACTCATTTACACAAAGATCACCCCATAAACAAACCAGAACTAGCTTATATACATCATGTGACACTTAACATGTTCAAAGAAGACAATTGCTAAAGTGCGAACGACACTTGCGATATGTCAACGATAGTGAAAGTAACACATGCCAGAGCGAAGATAACATGAAAACGACACTAATTAGAGTGAAAGTAAGAAAAAACGACAACCGAAAACATGAAAACGACCCTCACAAAAACAAACGTGCGCAGAAGTGACAATTTGCAAAACTCACCGAAATAGAAGTACAAACGCAACTAGAAGTGGTAAATTGTCAATGTCAGTCTGTACTAACTGTCGACATGGATTGGACATTGCACAAGCATAGTCTTGATGGACCTTGCTATGCTTGTTCAAGCTTGCATAAAAGAATGTACTCATGCACTTGTTACGGACTAAGTATGTGTGAGCAAGTGATTTTGACACTTACAACCCAAGAAGGGAGCTCAAAAGTATTCACTAACCAAGAAGTGACTACAGAATAACCGATCGCAAGATCCACAGTAGGCTCCAAAATTCAAGTATCGGCAAAATTTTGGAGGGTGTTTGTCGCAGAGACAACATAATGCTAATGCTAGGAATGTTATTCTTAATGGTCTAAAAGAATCAGTGTATGTAAAAGTCATGCATTGCAAATATGCAAAAAATGTTTGGGCCAAGCTTCAAAATATATATGGAGACAAAAAGGTCAAGGAGGCCAAGCTCAAGACTTTCAGAAGTCGGTTTGAGCAACTAAAAATGGATGAAGAAGAAAACATTGCGGTGTATTTCCTACGAGTTGACGAAGTTGTAAACATCATACAAGAGCTAGGTGAGCCCATAGAAGACAAGGTAGTTGTCCGAAAGGTACTGAGGTCTCTTCCCATGAGATTTGACTCCAAGGTTTCAGTACTAGAAGAAAGAATGGATCTTGAAAATCTTAAGATGGATGGACTACATGGAATACTTACCCCTTATGAAATGAGAACAAAGCAGGAGAATCCATCTCACAGAAAAGAAGCATTTACAACATCCAAAAAGGCAGGGAAAAACAAGCAACAGTGTAAGCCAAGCCCCAGTTCCAGCTGCACTGAAGTGTCAAATGAAGAAATTGCAAATTTTGTGAGAAAATAAAAGAGAGGAACCAGCAAGTACAAAGGAAAGCTTCCCTTTAAGAGTTTCAATTGTGATGAAGTTGGTCATTTTTCTTCAAAGTGCCCTTATGCAAGGAATTCGGATAACGATGATGATGAAGAAGCTCCTAAGAAAGTGAAGAAGAATCAAAGCAAATACAGGAAGCAAGGTAAAAAGAAAATGTTCAAGAAAAGCTTTTACTCAAAAGAAGATAGCTTCCTCATCCGATGGAGAAAGCAACAACGATAGTGAAAATGACACGGGAAGAGTGTTATTCATGCAAAGCATAATCAAGAGGAATCTGCTGAAGAGGATGAAAAAGAAGGCAAGGTAGACCTGAAAGAGAACTGGTTAGTGCTCTTAAAGATCTAAAAGTAGAAATGAAGAATGTCAAAGCATTGGAAGCTGAGCTAAGAGAACTAGAGGAACATCCCAAAAGCCTCAACAAAAAGACTGAAGAGTCAAAGAAGATCATCATCAATCTTAAAGTACAAATAGAAGATGCCGAAAAAATTGAAGAGTCACTCAAAATGGAATTAGAAGAAAGTACCAAGAGAAAGGAAGATTTGGAAGCAGGGATAGTCTCTTTGCGAAAGGAAGTGCAGCAGAGGAATGTCCAGCAGAACTTTGCGAACAGCTACAAAATATTGGACAAAATCATTAGCAGTCAAAGACCATGTGACGATAAATCTCGACTAGGATACAAACCCTCTCATGCTGAGAAAGGCTCAAGCTCCATGACAGCAGGAAACGAAGCATAGTAGAAAAGTTGTGCAAGTGTCATCAAGGGTTCCATCAAGAAGGAAGATCGTTGTCTTCAAAAGAAAATCAGAGAAAGCAAAATCAGCAACCTACAGTGGAGAGAATTCAAGATGAAACTTACAAAAGAGCTGCACCACCAAGAATATTTCCCCCATCCAGGTACTCTAGCAAATTTCTTGGTTATCGTTATTCATGTACTAACTTTGGGCACATGGCTAGGGATTGCAAAGCTTATGACAGGAATGACTATCAAAGTCATTATGAAAATCCTAGAATCAAGTTCGCAAGAACACAAGGCAGATATCCAGTTGCACCGTCTTTTAGGTATCATGTAGAATGCTTCAAATGCCACAACTATGGACATATGGCTTGTGACTGCAGAAGCATGATGAAGTCTGCCATGAGAGAAAACACCAATTTCAGAAAGAAAGAAAAAATGTTTGGAGAAGAAAACAAGAACAAGAGGAACAGGAAAATGAAGAAATCCCAGAGACGATGCTTTCAGAAATTGAAAGGACACGAGACCATGATGAATCTACAGGTCAAAGAGAAATTGGATTCAAGATGATGATCCTGAAGCAACACAGGTTCATGTATCATTCGAAATGATTGAACTTGACGACTCCATGTCTTGTGAATTTTGAAGAGGCAGAGTCTATGTAGCAGTAGGTGCACATTTAAAGATCTATCTTTTGACAAGTTGATGGAAGAAATCCTCAGATGCAGTTTAGTTAGTGTACCGAATGGCAAATTTGGTCATGCATAGTTTTCAAGAAGGACTCGTAGTCTTGATGGCTAGAATCAGTTGTGGAAAGATGTGTGAGGCATAGCATGTCAGGGGAGAAGGGCAGTTTATCACAAGAAGAGAGAATAAGATATCCCGTCAGAGGGAGTAACCCTTTTCCGTTGATGTCAAAGGGCGAAAGAAATCAAGAAAAGAAGATTTAGAGTCAAGGGAGAAGTGATCGCAGGGGAAGTATGTGCTGCCATCAATGACAGAGAGGGAAATTGTTGAATGGTGTTGTCAATGATGCCAACATCGGTTCTTGAATGCTCTTAATATTTGTTTGGATTGCATCAGTTGGAAGCTCCAATGGACAAGAAGTCCCAATAGATAGCTCGTTCCTGCAGTGTACCCCACGTTTGATGAAGTTTTTGGCTAACAAAGAGTGAAGTTGCAAATGAGACTATCATAAGATGTTTCTGTGTCATGCTGATTCGAACAGTATATAGCTCGTCATGGGAGTACTCACTGTTTGGGAAATATGCTCAATTAATGTTGGTGCCCCCATCTTGTGGTCAATTCGGCCTCCTAAGGGTCTAATTTCTCCACTATAAATATGGATTGATTCCTTTCTCGCAAGCACAAAATAATCTCACTCTATCTATCTATTCTTGACTCTGCAGCCAGTGTAGTCCTGCACATCTTGAAGATGGTTAAAATTTTGCAGAAATTTGTGGAACTTTCATGGTTGCTTTTGGGCTAAGAGATTCATTGGGATTTATTTGTACTCTGTAACAGATCTTGAAGCCTTATTCTATGAAGACTAATCTTCTTGAAAGGCATCCAGGACATTGATTCTCCGCATCAACAAAGGAGGGATGATTTGGTCAGTTTAAGGATGATGAGAGCTAGCACTCATAGACAGATTTGATCAACGGGATCCTAAGATCATCCTGAAGTAGATTCGGCCCTGTATTTTTTTTATTTTTTATTTTTTATTTTTTCTTCTCGTGGGACAGATATCTTTGGGATTGATTCTCTCGGCCTTCTCTTGCTGGATAAATTAAGGGCAGATTTCAGGGCACATCTCTGTGGCATATTTTGGTTGAAGTTTTCTTTCTGCTAAACTCTGTGGCCATTTGGCCTTCCTTTTCAAGCCAGATTGAAGGTGATTTGCACATAAATTTTCGGCCCCAGTAGAAGGTTATTCGGCCTCTTTCCTGAAGCAATTCGCATACAAATTGTGGCTGTAGTTGAAGCTCTCCTGTGGCACATTTTCGAGTCATTCTTGTAAAGATTTCAGTGAGCAGATCTGAAGGTTTAAGGTGATTTTTATGAGAAGTTATGAAGCAAACGACCCCACAGATAACTCAGAACTGGACTTTGGGTTTTGACCAGATTACGGTTGTCATTTGTATAGAAGCATTAGAATGTCCTTCTCCAAGAAATTCTTCATGAGTCAAAGAACTTTTGATGGCAGAAACCAGTAGGCCTCTGAGCTAAGCCTTGTTTAGCTTATTGAAGTATTTATCAAAGTTTGGACAGTAGTGTGAATCTGAGGCTTAAGTTCATTAAAGAATTTGTGGCAAAATCCTTGGTTTATGATACTGTAAGTCACGATGCATAATCCGTGTTCTGCAGAGAAAATCAATAAGTAAGGTCAGATTGTTGCTTGTGAAGACCTCAATATTAGTGTGAACTATGTCAAGGTGACTCCAAAATTTGTGTTAGGGATTATTGTGATGCACATGTTTTGATTCCTCTAAAAGGAGGTTCCATCTACAGCAGAAAACCTCAAGTGCAGAGGCACCAGTACAGTAAAGTCAAGACAAGAGTAGAAGAGTGAAGACAGTATCCTTTTACATATTCCAAGCAGTTGGCCAGTTCTGAAGTCATCTATAGGCAAAATATGTGACACTCATCAGCATACGGAAGAGCAGTGGAAATTGAGGTATGATTTGCTTCCCAAAGTGCAGCTCTGTAATTGTTTACATATCAACAGGTTTGATTAGTTCTGAAGTTGGGCATTATTGTGCATCTATCAGCAGTTTGAGTTTTGATGGCATTGAAATGTTGTGAAGTTGGGTTTTGAATATCTTATAAGTTGACATAAAAATCCAATTGATATATAAAAACATTTCAACCTTTTTATTAAGATACCACTAGTAATCACCCTTGATATTGACAGTGTAATACTAATTAATATTGTACAGAAGTGAACATTACTCAGTAATAAGATATAGACCATCTGGTTCGTTGTACAGCAAAACAGGCAAGTTCAAAGTATGGATGTGAGCCCACACGTGTGGATAAAAGAGTCATTTATTATGTTTTATCATTATGAAAAGCTATCTTTAGGTTTTCTTGTGAACCATTAGCCTTGTTGAACACTTGAAGTGATATCTTAGGGCATTTACTTTTAAATTAAGCTTGATCCAACTTGGTTACCCTCATATAAGTAGAGGGAGTCGAATTAGAGGATTCATTGTCACACACACTCAATTCTTTCTCTTCCAAAGAGTACGCACTAGTTCTACTCCTTTCTCTCTCACTTGGATGCAATGGCAAAGTAAGGTAGCAAATTGTCTTGGGGAGGATATGTTTTGCATAGAGAGACTTTATTAGGAATGATAAAGTGATGGTTCAAAGAGTGGTGAAAGTTTAATGCTATTTTTCTTTCATTTTGCATTGATTACTGAAATTAGGATTTATCTTGTGCCATTTTAAAAGTTTCAATATCATTTATGAACTCTTGATTGTTATTGTGTGAAATTTTTCACCACGTATCTATTAACAAAACTAAATAGCATCCTTTGTCCTTAAAAAAACTAAAATAGAAAGTCATTAGGGTTTGGAGCTGAAGCGAACTCTCTCTCCTCCCTCTCTATTCAAGGTCCTCAGCCTTTTGACCTCATCCATTTTTCTTTGTTTTATGATTAACTAAGTTTAAAATTTGGTAAAATCTGCATTTTATAGTTAAATTGCACTTATATGTTATGATCCTAAAGTTTGGTATTGCATCTATTAATGTTAAAAAGGCAAAATATATCATTTCATGCAGTTTACACCCCCATTTTTAGGACTGACGTCCAGGTCTTATTTGTCGAAAACATATCATTAACCTATCCCTTGTTTACCCCCTTTAATAGTAAAACTCCAGTGTCGATAATACCTTTAAAAGGCTATTTCTAGTGTTTTCGTAAAGCTTTGCATGCTGTGACACTGCTTTCTTTTGAGATCCTAACTTCTAACAGCAGTCCATAAATTGATGGTGGCAAGTGGGAAGGCTAACCTGAAAATCTATAAAACTTATCTCGGCCTCCTAGGCTTTGTCAGTAGTCTCCTCCATTACATCAAATATTTTTCAACCCAAGCCTATCTGTAAAGTTTTGTAGATGTTCTATGCTAGTAGCAATTTCACTTTTCTTTCAGCAATCATACAAGTAGTTAAGCAAAATGCAGATAGAACATATAAGTAGATCTTACAGAAGACAAATCAGAAACAGGAAAAATGTGTATGTTCGTTTCGGCGGTCAACAGGATGCTTCAACCAGCAAAGTCTCCTTTGGTCAGCCAGCCCAGCATGTGTCACAACAACCCTTTAATCTGTAGATGAGTCAACTCAAGTCAACTCTGCAAAAGTCAACGCTGTCCTGAAAAGTCAACGCAGGGGCAGCAAGCTAAAAGTCAACGCAGCAGCAAAACGGTCAACCCTTTGACCTCGATTTTTGTGCCAGGTAGTACGGCCTTCATAAATCGAACCTTCCACCAAATTTCAGCTCGTTTGGACCAAGCGTTGACCAAAGTCAACGCTGGTCAAAGTTTCTGCGAAACCCTAGCAGCAGCAAATCCGTACTTCAGCTTAGCCGTACAGTTTGTCCTCTTCGTCCTTCACACGTGTGGCTGAAACTCGTCCTTCTTGGTAGCTCGTACTCTAAGATGAGAGAGGAATATGTGAGTTGAGATGATGATGAAAATCTCTCCAACTTTTCCTGTATATATATCCATCATGAGGGTGTGTGACACATCTGTTGGGCATGCGAGCCTACATTACAAAACTGGCCGACCTTGCACATATAATTTATTAAAAATAATAAATTCAAAATATAAGTTCTGCTCATCGGATTAAGACATATTTTATATGGATTTTACACCTCTCGGAAAGAGGAATCCAACAAAAATATTAGCCTCTTAATCTGAGCATCTTAATATGGAGTTTGGACCTAGTTGTCCAAATTTAACACTCCCTCTCAACTAGGGGGAACTCCATCTATTAGTGCAATCAACATCGTGCGTCATCCCGCCGAAACTTGCTTTGCTGGCTTCTTTATTTCAGAACAGAAGTGGGTCAGTCACAAAGACATCATCCCCCGACTGACATAGTCAGTCCAGAGGTCCCAGACCTCACAAATCTTGATCCGAGATCAAGTGGTTGGACCGTGCCATCCTAGATAGAGAGTACGGCAATCTCTGATGCGTCCATCAGTCTTTGCTAATAGTCTCTAACTTTTCCACACCTCATTGGCCAAATGAGAGGTACTTCCCATGAGCACTGAACTCAATGGGTAGGATGCATACGGGGCACAGAAAATGAGAGGTGAACCAACTCAAAATCACAACGGTGGGGTCCAAGCACACCACCAAGGTTGGCAAGCCTAGCCTTGTGGTTGCCCATAGCTCCAAGAAGCTCTCCCCAAAGCCCCCAAGAGCTCCCAGAGCTCATCGTCCAACAGGACCCACATCATAGGGTCTTTCCACGACACCAAGACTCTCACGGAAGGTTAGGAACTTGGCCTTCCCCAGGGGCTTAGTGAGAATATCCGCGACCTGCTCATCAGTTCCTATATGATCGAGCCTTACGGCGCCTCGCTGTACCATATCCCGGATAAAGTGGTACCTGATATCAATATGCTTGGATCGGTCGTGGAACACGGGATTCTCAGTCATACGAATCCCACTCTGATTATCACAGAGTATCACAGTGGTATCTAGCACATGTCCAAACAGCTCACTAAAGAGCTTCCGCAACCAAACTGCTTCACAACGGGCCATACTAGCAGCAATGTATTCGGCCTCCGCGGTGCTCAAAGCCACCGACTTCTGCTTCCTGCTCATCCATGAGATCGAAGCAGAACCAAGATTGAAGCAGCATCCAGATGTGCTCTTACGATCCACCACACTGCCAGCCCAATCGGCATCGGTATATCCACGGAGTATCACACTCCCGGCAGTGTATCTCAGCCCATGGTTTATCGTGCCCCGAAGATATCTTAAAAGATTCTTGGCACCAACCCAGTGAAAAAGATGAGGCTCAACCATCTGTTGACTCAAAGTGTTCACTGCAAAACATATGTCCGGACGGGTGTTCACTAAGAACATCAAAGCTCCTATGAGTTGACGATACTCATTAGGATTGGCCAAGATAGGCCCAGCAGCGCTGCCACTCAACTTCTTAAAGTTGAGTTCCATCGGTGTCGACACGGACTTACAGTCCACCATCCCAAATCTTTCCAGAAGCTTCACAATGTATTTTCCTTGAGAAAGGAAAATCTCTCCAGGTCTCTGCCAGACCTCCAGGCCTAGAAAATAGTGCATCGGTCCTAGGTCCTTCATCTCGAACTCAGCAGCGAGCTCCCTCTTACATTGATGAATGAGAGGGTCAGCACCTGTCAGGAAGAGGTCGTCCACATACAGCACTAGAATGAGAGGCTTCCCCTGCACAACCTTGAAGTAAAGGTTCGGATCAACATTACTTCGAGTGAAGCCCAGCTTCATCAAGTAACTATCCATCCTCTCATACCAAGCTCTGGGTGCTTGCTTTAACCCATAGAGGGCTTTCTTCAACCTGCAGACATAAGTGTCTCGATCTTGAACTTCAAATCCCAGAGGTTGTTCTACATACACCTCTTCCTTTATTGCACCATACAGAAAAGCGGTCTTGACATCCATCTGATGAAGACTCCATCCTTGCGTAGCAGCAAGGGCTATGATTGATCGGATGGTGGTATATCGTGCCACAGGTGCAAATATATCGTCATAGTCAATTCCTTCCTTTTGAGAGAAGCCACGGGCAACAAACCTTGCCTTAAACTGTTCAGCACTCCCATCAGATCCATGTTTGATTTTGTAGAGCCATTTAGCGGTGACAACAGATTTGTCCTTCGGTCTCGGGACCACATCCCAGACATCATTCTTCATAATAGACTCATATTCTTCATGCATAGCATCCTTCCAAACTTGATGCTTGATGGTTTCCTCAAAAGATCCAGGTTCAGATTGTACAATAGTACTCATGGCAGCTAGATACCCTTGGTATCTACACGGCTTCTTGCTTTCTCGGAATGTCCCCCTTGGGGCAGCATGACCCTCAGCATCTTCGAGGGTGTCCCTGAGCCATGATGGTCTCTTTCCTAGTGAAGGGGGTGGATCAATAGGGTCCATTGGCCCTTCAATATCAGGCATAGTCTCATCTTGGGGTTCTTCCAGATTTCCAGGTCTTTCTTCATGATTTTCTTCAGATCTAGGAAGATCTACTACTTTCTTCAGGGAAGCATCTTCGTCAAAAGTGACACCATGGCTTATCTCTACTTCCCTTTGACCAGGTACATAGACTCTATATGCCTTAGAAGTCTCACTATAGCCCACAAACATTCCTTTCTTCCCAGTAGCATCCAGCTTACTTCTCTTTTCTTTCGGCACATGAAAATAGACAGGACATCCAAAAATTCTAAAATGTGAGACATCAGGTTTCTTACCAGAGAAAACCTCTTCGGGAGTTTTGGAGTCCAAAGCGGAATGAGGGCATTGGTTTTGAATGTACACAGCAGTATTTGCAGCTTCTCCCCACAGAAACTTCGGTAGACCCTGGTCACATAGCATGGCACGGGCAGCTTCCACAATAGTCCTATTCTTGCGTTCAGCAACACCATTCTGCTTAGGAGTATATGCAGTGGTAGTCTCCCTCTTAATGCCAGCTTCTCTGCAAAAGTCTTTGAACTCATTTGACTCATATTCAGTGCCATTGTCAGTCCTCAAAATCTTGATCTTCTTTCTGGTCATATTTTCCACCAAAGCTTTGAATGTACGGAACCACATGAAAGCCTCATCCTTCTTCTTCAAGAAGTATATCCAGGTTTTGCGAGAGAAGTCATCAGTAAATGTCATATAGTAAGAACATCCCCCCAGGGATGTTACAGGCAACATACCAGAAAGATCAGAATGAACCAGTTGCAATATCTCAGATGTCTTTGTGACACTTGAGGGGAAAGGTCCCCTTGTATGTTTTCCTTCAGCACAACCCTTACATACACCTTCATGATTATTTCCAAAGTCAGGCATTCCTGTCACCACCTTCCTTGCTTCGGGAAGGGCCTTGTAATGAAGGTGTCCAAATCTTCGGTGCCATAGTTCGGTTTGTCGGATAGTATCACAAGTCATAGCTCCCAACGGACTCCCTCCAACCTGATAGAGTGTACCAACCCTAAAACCAATTGAGATAGCTTCCTTGAAGCTCTTCTTCCATATGAGCACCTTTCCATTAGAGAAAGTAACATTGAATCCTTTGTCTTCCATGGCAGATACAGACACAAGGTTTTTCTTCAATTTGGGTACATAGAGTACATCTTGCAAACGGAGGACTTGTCCTTGGGACAAGTGGAGGGTCACCGTCCCGGTCCCTTTCACAGGATAAGTGGCATTATCCCCAAGGATAATTTCTAGATTAGTATCCCTTTCAACCATGTCAGAAAGTGCTTCCTTGAATCCGGTGATGTGTCTTGAGGCACCACTATCAATTAGCCAGACATCCATAGTGTCGGGCGGAGATGCAGCTGAGAGAGCAGATACCAGAATATACTCATTTCTTTTATCAACAACATTAGACTCCTCATACCTGGTATTTATGGACCTCTTAGAAGGTTGATTGTTTCCACCAAAGTGAGCCTTCCTCTTTCCTTTGGATTTGTCATTTCTTCGATTCCCATTTCTTCGGTTGTTGTTGTTATCGTCACTATCGGGAGAATCCTTCTTGAAGGGGAATTCTCTAGCATAGTGTCCAGGCCTATGGCAGGTGAAACATTTACCCTTCTTCTCTTGAGTCTTTGTCCTTCTTTTGTCCTTAGAACCACCAGAGTTCTTCTTTCGGGAATGAGCACCATAGGCAGCATTTCTTTCATTATCAAATTCCTTCATCCTTGTTTCTTCTTGCATACATCTTGGCAGAAGCTCATCAAAGTTAGGAATGGTATTATTGTTGAGAATAGTAGTTGTGAATACTTGCCATTCATATGGAAGTCCTCCAAGTGCGGTGAGAACCATCTCACGATCAGCTATTATCTCCCCAATAGCTAGCAGATTGTTCCTGGTTTCGGTCAACTTCAGAAAGAAAGTTTGATCAGACTCATCTCGGCCCTTCTTCATATTCTTCAACTTGTTCTTGAGGAATAGCACTTGGTTCACATTGTTTACTTGAAACATAAGTATCAATTTGTCATACATCTCCTTGGATGTGCCTAGTTCAGATATGTAGGCAACCAGACTCTTATTTATGGATTCACTGATCAGCAGCTTTGCTTTGATTTCTCCCTTCTTATACTTGTTTCTAACAGCAGCAGAGGCATTGGATGGAGGTTCTTGAATCCTCCCTGTCACATGATCCAGGAGATCATGATCTTCTAATTTAAGATCTAATATCATCTTCCAGGGATGAAAGTCATCACTTCCAGTCAGCTTGTCATTCTCCTTGAATTCAAGACTAGTGGAACCCATTTCCTCCGATGATGATTGCTATAGATTGAGTTTGTCTTCACCTCAGCTCCGATACCATGTAAAGTTTTGTAGATGTTCTATGCTAGTAGCAATTTTACTTTTCTTTCTGCAATCATACAAGTAGTTAAGCAAAATGCAGATAGAACATATAAGTAGATCTTACAGAAGACAAATCAGAAACAGGAAAAATGTGTATGTTCGTTTCGGCGGTCAACGGATGCTTCAACCAGCAAAGTCTCCTTTGGTCAGCCAGCCCAGCATGTGTCACAACAACCCTTCAATCAGTAGATGAGTCAACCCAAGTCAACTCTGCCAAAGTCAACGCTGTCCTGAAAAGTCAACGCAGGGGCAGCAAGCTAAAAGTCAACGCAGCAGCAAAACGGTCAACCCTTTGACCTCGATTTTTGTGCCAGGTAGTACGGCCTTCATAAATCGAACCTTCCACCAAATTTCAGCTTGTTTGGACCAAGCGTTGACCAAAGTCAACGCTGGTGAAAGTTTCTGCGAAACCCTAGCAGCAGCAAATCCGTACTTCAGCTTGGCCGTACAGTTTGTCCTCTTCGTCCTTCACACGTGTGGCTGAAACTCGTCCTTCTTGGTAGCTCGTACTCTAAGATGAGAGAGGAATATGAGAGTTGTGATGATGATGAAAATCTCTCCAACTTTTCCTGTATATATATCCATCATGAGGGTGTGTGACACATCTGTTGGGCATCCGAGCCTACATTACAAAACTGGCCGACCTTGCACATATAATTTATTAAAATAATAAATTCAAAATATAAGTTCTGCTCATCGGATTAAGACATATTTTATATGGATTTTACACCTCTCAGAAAGAGGAATCCAACAAAAATATTAGCCTCTTAATCTGAGCATCTTAATATGGAGTTTGGAAATATTAGCCTCTTAATATCCCTTGTTTACCCCCTTTAATAGTAAAACTCCAGTGTCGATAATACCTTTAAAAGGCTATTTCTAGTGTTTTCGTAAAGCTTTGCATGCTGTGACACTGCTTTCTTTTGAGATCCTAACTTCTAACAGCAGTCCATAAATTGATGGTGGCAAGTGGGAAGGCTAACCTGAAAATCTATAAAACTTATCTCGGCCTCCTAGGCTTTGTCAGTAGTCTCCTCCATTACATCAAATATTTTTCAACCCAAGCCTATCTTTATTGAAGATCATTTTAGGGCGTATAATTTGCAAGCTCCTTAGACTCTAGAGAGCCATTTGGCTAAGGGTTTTTTAGTTATCTAACTTTTAAATCTTGTTGGGGAAGCCTCCCTTGTGGGGATAATATCCAACTACAAAACAGCACGGGATAAGCCATTGAGCTGACAGAGGTGGTGAATCCCGTTGCTGCCCTAGACTGACATCGTGAAGTTTGGCTTTGCACTACGTTGCTAAATTTTGTGGTAACAGATCCATAGTAGCCATACCAAATAATCCAGCACAATTTCTCTATATCCATGTTTAGACATGGCTTTGAATAGTGCATGTCTTTACTCATTCAGTTTTTAACACCAATCCATGCTCAACATGGAATGACTTTGGTCCTCTCCAAAAGAGTGTCATTCCACTTCATACCAATGCCCATACTCATCCATTTATTCTCTCGATAATCTGAAAATTCCACAAACAACATCACATGTTGATCATCGTTCAATGCTTTAAGTCACCAGAAGCAATGTATCATAGATGTCTATCTATTCAATCTGGAGTATAAAAATCACCAAGGCTTTAAATACAGCCTCATGGTGTCCCTTGGTGAAGAGGCATGATCTTTGATCATGCCCTTTTACTTAATAAAACCTAAGACAACTACATTTAAATAATAAATAATTTATTATACATAACATTGCCCCTCTCTTAAAAGATGCTTTGTCCTCAAAGCATACGCAACGACGGATGTTGTTGACGAAATGCTTTAGTCTCCCAAGAGGCTTCTTCTTCGGGTAAATCCTTCCACTTGATCAAGTATTCTGAGATAACACGAGAGCGTAGCTTCTTTTCTCGGGTAGATAGGATACTTCCGTTCTCCAAAATGATCCTTCCTTCATCATCCAAAATTGGGAGTGTCGTTTGGGCTGACTGATGGTCACCAAGTGCTTTTTTTAAGCAAGACACATGGAAGACGTTGTGAACACGACTTGTATTGGGAAGGCTCAAACCATAAGCGACTTGACTAATCTTTTTATTGATTTGGTACAGACCATAGAACTTTGGGGCTAATTTATGTTTCCCTTTTTGTTTTAGGGACAATTGCTTGTATGGTTGAAGCTTGACAAACACCCAGTCTCCCACTTCAAATGATCTCTCAGTTCTATTGCAGTCGGCTTGTTGCTTCATACGGTTCCATGCAATATTCAGATTTTCCTTTAGGACTTGGACGACCTTTTGGTTTTCTTCTAGCTGGTTTTTAACCGCTGGTAGGTTTGACTGGACTGAAGCGAGATCTTTCCATTTCAAGGGCTCGTATCCATACAATGCTTGGAATGGATTCATTTTTGTCGATGTATGGTAAGTAGAATTATACCACCATTCAGCGAGATGCAACCATTGAACC
The DNA here is from genome assembly GCA_034641835.2 of Pinus albicaulis. NCBI lineage: Eukaryota > Viridiplantae > Streptophyta > Pinopsida > Pinales > Pinaceae > Pinus > Pinus albicaulis. The sequence continues at coordinate 680,988,377 of CM076580.1, read as the reverse complement.
CACTTATTTTGTTTTTCCGTAGCATAACAACGTAGGTAAGCTTCCAAACATTTATTGACAACCTTTGTTTGTCCATCCATTTGGGGGTGGTATGTTGAGCTCATGTTTAGGTAGGTTCCTATATGGCTGCACAATTCCTTCCAAAAATTCCCTTTAAATTTGGCATCTTTGTCGCTCACAATGACTTTCGGGAATCCGTGTAGTTTATAAATATGTTTGCAGAATATCTCAGCAATTTGCTTTGCAGAGTCTGTTTTCTTCATAGCAATAAAGTGAGCATATTTAGTGAGTCTATCGACGACTACGAAGATCTTATCCTTTCCATCAGATATAGGTAACCCCTCAATAAAATCCATTGATATTTCCTCCCATTTCTGATTCGGAATATTTAAGGGATTAAGTAACCCAGGTGTCATAATATTTTCACTTTTATTTCTTGACACTTATCACATTCTGCTACATATTTTTGAATATCGTGACTCATACCCTTCCAAAAGAAAAACTGACGTGCATTGTAGTAGGTTTTAAAATATTCTACATGCCCGGATGACATGGAATCATGTGATTCCTTGACTATTTTTTATATAAACTTGGATTTGGAGTTTAGATAAATTCTTCCTTTGTACCATAAGATATCGTTCTTCCACTCAAATTTTGAATTTCCTGGGAGATTATTGATTATAGCCGACATTTCTGGATCTTTGGCGTACTCACTTCGAATCTCATTAAGCCATTCAGGAACAACAACCGAGACTACAAGTAGTGTTGGTTCTTCATCTTTCCTGGACTTGTCTTTTCCTTTCTCATGTAATATCTCCATGTCGAAGGCGGCAATTTTCTCAATCCATTTTTTTGTTCTTCAGAGAGTGTTTTTCGTTGAAGGAGATACTGAAGACTATTATGATCCGTTCGGATGGAAAATTTACTCCCTAACAAATATTGTCTCCATTTGGCCAATGCGTGCATAATTGCGAGCATTTCTTTGTTGTATGTGGACTTGAGACGCTCTCGCTTATGGAGCTTCCTGCTTCCAAAAGCGATAGGGTGCCCTTCTTGCATTAATACTGCACCTATACCAAATCCAGAGGCATCACATTCGATGATAAATGGTTTAGAGAAATTGGGAGTTGCCAATACTGGTGCATTAGACATTACTTCCTTCAATTCTTCAAAACACTTTCCTGCTTCTTCATTCCATTGAAACGAATTTTTCTTTAAAAGATTTGTAAGAGGTACAGTTATGTGTGCATAGTCTTTAATAAATCTTCAATAGTATCCTGTTAATCCTAAGAATCCTCTTAGCTTGGATATATTCACTGGTATAATCCATTCCCTTATAGCCTTGATTTTAGAAGGATCCACTTTTACCCCTTCATGCGATATTATGTGTCCCAGATATTCGACTTCTTCTTTTCCAAAGGTGCATTTGGATTTCTTAGCATAAAATTGATGATCTTCTAATAACGTAAGAACTTTATCCAAGTGCTGCAAGTGCTCTTTCCAAGTTTTACTATAAATCAAAATATCATCAAAAAATACTAGTACAAATTTCCTGAGATATGGACGAAATAATTCGTGCATAGTAGCCTGGAAAGTAGTTGGTGCATTTGTTAACCCAAATGGCATTACTTTAAACTCGTAATCACCTTCGTGTGTTTGAAACGCAGTTTTTGGTATATCTTCCAATCTGATTCTAATCTGGTAATAGCCTGACCTTAAGTCTAACTTAGAGAAGCATTTTGCACCATGTAGTTCATCTAGCATTTCATCGATAAAGGGAATTGGAAACTTATTTTTAATGTTATCTTATTTAATCCTCTATAGTCAATGCATAACTGGAACAATCCATCCTTCTTTCTTACCAATATAAATGGGGCGGCATACGGACTCTTGCTTTTTGAGATAACCCCACATTTTAAAAGGTCTTGGATTATCTTCTCAATTGCAGTCTTTTGGTGATGCGGGTAGCGATAAGTTTTGATGTTGACAGGGTCTGATCCTGCCTTGACTTCTATTGTATGTTCGATTTCCCTATTAGGAGGCATTTTCATTGGCAATTCTTGGAATACTTTTTCGTGTTTCTGAACTAGTCCTTGTACTTCTGGTGACCCTTCACTGATTCTTTTTGTAGATAGCATTTCTAACTGATGACATTGTACTATATAGGCTGGCGCTCCTTTTCGAATCATCTTCATCATCTAGGATGAAGATATGATTCGATTTTTTGGTGCTTGGAATCCATATAACTTGTGCTTCTGCCCTTCCCAATTAAAGCTTATAAACTGCTTCTGATGGTTGGCAGAATAAGTACCCAAGGTTTGTAGCCATTGAATTCCTAAGACCACATCTACTCCTCCTAGTGGTACGGTATAGAATGGAGATTCTAAATTAAAGTCTTTAATATGTAATTTGACCTTATGGCATTTCCCTACCTGCTCAATCTTCTTACCATCGGCCACCATTACCTTCATATTAGGCATGGGAAAAGTAAATATGTTGAGTCTTTTGGCCATGGTTGAATCTAGAAAATTGTGGGTGTTGTCGATGTCGATAAGAACCATTACATTGTTCTTCTTAATATGTCCTCTTAATTTTAGTGTCTGAGGTTCTGATATACCTGTCATAGCTGATAATGACACTTGCAGAATGCTTTCGTCATCTACTTCTGGAGAGGACTCTGTGGTGTCTTCCATTCCTTCTACCTCTGAATCATCATTGTTAGAGTCATTAGTTGCTTCACAATTATATTTTATTTTCCATTAGCACACTTGTGCTTAGGGTCCCACTTTTCGCCACAACGTTTGCACTTTCCCTCTCTTATCCTTTGTATTTCCATGTTAGATTTGTCTCCTTCACGAAGATGTGGTGGAACATATTTTATGTTATCTACATTTGCAGATTGAGGAAACCTTCATCTCGAATATACTCTTTCTGGTTTTGACCAAGATAACCTTTCAAATTTCTTTTCAGCAGCTTTTGCTTTTTGCCTTACTAGTTCTACTGATGCAATGTCGTGAAGCTCGAGCTCTACTTGTATATGGGTTTTAAGTCATCAGATGAAAGACTGGATTAAACGATATTCTGACAATCCAGGTACTCGTGTCACTAAGGTCTCCCATTCTCGAGTGTACTCATCCACATCTCTTTTTTGGCGTAATTTGATGAATGTTGAAAAAAACTTTTCTTCCTTTATACCTTGAAATCTTTTAAAGAACGCATCCTTAAATTTCGTCCAACTAATAGCAAGCGTCGTCGTTTTCCAACAAATATACCAATTATATGCTTCTCCTTCCATTTTCATGGAAGCGTGCTTAATTTTTTCGTCATCACTGTTAATGTCGTAAATCTCAAAATATTCTTCGGCTTTATTAAGCCATGCAATGCTATTTTTTTCATTACCATCGAACTTGGGTAGCTCGATTTTTGCTCTTCGTTGGTATGCTAACAATGGAACGAGAAGGGGGTATTGATTAGCAAATGCATTCCAACGATGCTTATTTTGAAAATTTGCATCACTGTCTTCTCCATGGTGTGGGGATGATGTTTTGTGAAAGTCGGGTTTTTCATGATGATCTTCTATATTCCCTAAATCTGTTGAATTGTTCTATTGATTATGTTCCATATTCGGGAATATTGGTCATTGTGTCTGATTTATCTTGTCGCAGAGTTCTGTTAGCTTTTGCATTGCTTGGCTATGATTTTCTGTGGCCTCACTACAATTTAGCCAAATTTGTCTTTCTATCTGATTTGTCGTGTCTTGAAGCTTTTTGATGTCGTTGGAATGTCCTGCAACTGTACTCTCGAGATCGACTAATCTTTGTTGAAGTCATCAGAATTATTATTGATCTTACTGTCAAGGTCTAGCAATTTTTTTTGGAATTCGGCCATTGACTTTGATTAAATCAAATCAAATTAAAATTTTATATAAAAATTAATTAGAATTAATTAAATTTCATATAAAAAAAATAATTAAATTTTATTTATATTATTGTAACTATATGGAATATATAGTTAATTTGAGTTTTATGATAATTATGATTTATGATTTAAATGGTCAAGTTAAGAGTTTGAAGAGTCACCAAAACAAAAACGGCAGGTGCGAAACGTTGGATCAATGACAGCTATTGGTCGCGTAGGAGACAGGCAGGGGAGACTGGATGACGGAAAGCGGATGGGGGACTATGCGTGTGGCACAACAAAAAAGGCACGATACGAGGACGAAATGGCGGAAAGAGTTGGAGGTAGCAGCTGAGGGCGGAAGGGAGCGAGGAGGTTGAGGGCGGCAGGGAAGACGGCAGTGGAGTGACAGTGTGGAGGGAGGGCAGCAGGAAGGATGGCAGCGGGAATGATAGCGGCGGGACAAGGGGTGGGGAACAACGTGAAGTGGGGTAGCGGGGGCGACGGCAAAGGAACGGTAGCGGCTGCAACGGAGTGGTAAGGGTGACAGTGGAGAGGGAAAAGGGGCGGCGGAAGGAGACGGAAGGGGGATAGACAGTTTCGAACGGTGTCAGCGGAAGACAGACGAGGGAGGGGTGGAGGGCTGGTGGGAAGCCCGAACAAACAGCGGGAGTTGGTTTTTTTTTTTTTTTTTAAAACAGCGGCGGCTCGGAGGGGATGGGATGGCAGTGTATGCGGCAACGAACTACGTAGGGGGGTTTGAGGTCTTCAAATGTCGCTGCCCACAAGCACCAGTCCCTAAACAAATCCACAATTTCTCTGCAATTTCTTAATCTCTTCGATGGTCACACAAATCCTGAAGAGTGACTGCTCTGATACCAATGGAGTATAAAAACTCAGATAAACTGGAATAAGTATATCTATTATTGATGAAAAGATGAGATGATTACAATGGAGAATCACAAGGCTTTAAAAACAGCCTCATGTTGTCCCTTGGTGAAGAGGCATTATCTTAATCATGCCCTTTTACTTAATAAAACCTAAGATCATGCCCTTTTACTTGATAAAACCTAAGACAACTACATTTAAATAATAATTAATAAATTATACATAACACAATCTTATTCAAGGCTGTAAGCCACAGACAACCAGCCATTTGCATTGAGTTAAAACTCTAGAGTCTAGATATGGGATCCATCCTCTGTTCCTAGGTTTCATCTTGTCTAGGGGTTCCACCAGACATCCCATTTTTGCTTTGACATAGACAGAGTTCTGCATGAATACATACACAAATTTCAAGCAGCTCAAGCTTTAGGCAGGCATTTTAATTTTAAAGTACCACTCCTCTCATCAAACTAGACTTCTAAAGTAAGAGTTCTGTCATTTTCTTTTGTATTCATACAACATAACTGCATAAGCTGCACCTAACAGTTTAATTTTTTAGAAGAGAATCAACAACTTGACGCACAGAAGGAAAAAAATTCTAAACCCCTATCATTATACCACAAACTAAATGTTATTCCGCATGTCATTTAGTGAAAGAAAATAGTAATTCTTAAGATAACAAAATGTAATAAAAAGAAATTAATTGCATCCCTGACCTCTATCATCTTCACCTAAAACCTCCCAAGATATGAAACCCACTGGGACTACCTTTGTGCCCAAGGCTACTATAAAGCATGTAACTGAAAATCTGGTCGTTACTGGGTATTGTATATTTTAAACCAAGCTAACCAGATTAAAAATTTCCAATCATTTACAGGCTTGAGAAGAATTTTACATATATTTAAGCAAACCCACTTATGCTTCCTAAATCTACATGTAATCTGCAATAATATGACCTGGAAATAACTACAACGAAAATCCAGAAAGATCCATCTGAGACACAAAAGGAATTAGTTCATACTACAGAATGAGATCAGGAGATTATGAAGTACTACAACAATCATTGGTGCAAGTAGCTACAAGCCAGACTGTAAAGATAGAGTCCTTACAATGGTAGGAGGGTTGCGAAGTTCCAGTCCAGGTTTAATCTGGCCATATGGCTCCATTAATTCAACTGTTGACTCCATGTCTTCTTCTGTCAACCGCAAGCCAAGATGATCTACCAGCCCCTCATACAACTTCTTCATCCACTTACTATCCTTCAACCAACGTGGAGCAATATTGTCTATGGTCTAATAGAAGAGAAGCAAATCAGTGGTATTTTGCAATGGATAAAGAAACCAGATAAAATGCAACGTGATTTCATTCAAAATGAACATTTTTTTAAAAATAATATGAAACAAAACACAAAAAGTACTGAATTAGATACTTGGAAATTATAAAAACTAAATTGTAGATTAATAAATCAATAAATAAGACCGTGGCATTTAATTCATTTGCTAGAGCTCATATACAGAGTAAGAATTTTCTGTGCTCCCTAAACACACACACATGGACATAAGCCTGTGCGATTATGCTTTGCACACCCATAGATATATAAGCTAGTACGAGCTACACAAATGTGCACATATACTCCATATACATGTAAGAATGTGCCGTCTCATGCATAAGCATAAAATGAAAGTATACCTATGCATATAGAAGTTCACACTTACACAAAAACCCAAGCACAACAATACACACACACAATTTTCTAGAATAAATGTGTACATCAACATCTGTCTCTACAACATCTTGAAGAAATAAATAGTTCCAAGATAATATTCAAGTTTTGAAATTTTTGAAAAATTGTAAATAACATGAATGGAAAAATAGTACCAGTTTGTCATGGATTTCAATGACACTATGCGTGTATGTAACTATGTTGTGTACCTAAAAACGCAATTTTCAATTTTGTGCGTACGAATAAATCTATCCTAATAAATTATTTTGTAGGGAAGCTAATAATATTGCGATAATCTAGTCATGTGATATTTGCAAGGCCACTTTCGTTGAATCAAGGCTCATGCATTTTATAAATGAGCTAGTTTGTTTCATAGTATTCAAAACTGCCTGGTTCATTAGCTGGAAGGGACGAATCGGTTGAAAACTGGGTTAGGCTGATTCGTGGGCAAGGATTTTCCATTACGCATCTATAAACCAGCCGGTTCATTACAACCTCACCTGTGGATGCCATGTGAGTTGTTCTTTTCGCTTTTCTGAGCAATCATCTCTGAAAAGAAATTGAAGGAGCCTATTTGTCTTGGTCAAGATGTCTACCTCTTACTTCAAGGATTCTGAGAAGCAACTCATCTAATTTTGTTGCTTTGAAGATCAGGTTGGAAGTGGTATTGGATGAAAAATGTGTCTTGGAATATGTGGAAGGAAAGGATCTTGTGCCTCCAGAAAATGCTCCTACTATTGCCAAATCCAAGTACAAGAAAGGTGAGCTCAAAGCCAAAAAAATTCTCATTGATGGTTTGCAAGATCATTTACATGTTTATGTTGGAAGCTTGAATAAATCTAAGGATATATACGATAAGTTGGTTGGGATGTATGAGGTCAACAACTTGAATCATATCCTCTCCTTGAAAAATCAACTCAAGGAGGTGAAGATGAACAAAGGGGATTTCGTGCAATCTTATATCATGAGGGTGTCCTGCCTAAGATATCAATTGCAATCTGCTAGTGAACAAATATCTGACAGGGAGCTAGTGGTGGTGACCATAGTATTAAAAACCAGAACCAGTGACTAGACCGATGAACCTAATGAACTAGGTTTTGAACTGGAACCGGTCAAACCGACACTAGTCAGATCTCAATGAACCAGTTTTTATAAAAATACATTAAATAATTACTTTTTAATAAAAAAAACTACTTTTAAGATTTGCAACCATGATTCCAAGCCAATAGAGACAAAATATGCAAAGTTTGTTCATTTATATACCATGTAAAGGTGAATATATCAAAATGGCAGCAAGTGCAATATATATCATCGACAAAATACATAAGCAATGAGGCTCCAAATGGCCTATAAAGTCCAAAAACAAAGCCTACAAACTATGGGACCACTGGCCTAGTACAAATCTACATATATGATATTAGTGATCAACATTATCACTTGAAACTTCTCATCCTGATCAAACTTAATTGGTTGAGTCTCGACTCCCAAACTTTGCAACTGCTCAAGTCACAAACTTCTCTATTGGTTTAGTGACTTGAGTCTCAAATTTCTGAAGGTATTATGCCCTAATTTGCCCTATTACTTCATTTGGTGCCCCACATGGCTTTACATGGCCTCTTATCCCAGCCAAGTGTTGCTTGAACCTGTAAATACCCCCTCCTGCAATAGATTCTTGGCAATATTTGCATATTATTTTTCCATCAATCATATTGCAATGAGCCCATATAGTGTCCTTGGCTTTTGGAGGCATGATGGCTACTACTTAGCTCAAATTCTCTATTGTTCCAAATGAGATGTGTGAGACAAATGAGAGTCTACCCCTACTTTTCAAGGATTGGGGAGGGTGTTTTTAGAGGGAAACAACCCTCCTTTTTCCCTCCAAAACCACCCTAAACTGGCCAAAACCTTATTTGTGGGTCCCTTTTGCGGCTCAGCAGCTAATTAGTCGGTTGATCCATAAACACATTAGTTCTGTCCTTAACCAGTCGGACCGGAATTTCTGGCGAAAGCCCTCCTTGAACCCAATTTTCAAGTTGGTTTGACCCGGCTAGGCATCTGACTGCCTGGTTTGACCAGAGTTACCAGTTCAAACTGACCGGTTTTGAATACTATGGTGGTGACTGTTGAGATTTTGTGTATTTGGGGTAGCATCAATTGTGCTCTAGGTCCCAAATTTTGAGGAAGGACTAGAGTTCACCTGATCTCAAGACCCAGAAATGGATTTTGGAAATTTCATCTAGTTTACGAGATATTAAATTAATTATTTATTTTAATGTATTTCCTAAGTTAAAACTTAGGAAAATAAAATAATTAAAGTGAATTTAATTAAACATGTGATGAAATTGTCTTAAGTCACACGGATCAAGCTTTCTTTTAATCTTAGCCATTGATTAAAGATTTCATCTTAGTCTTTGATTTGTCAACAAGAAAAGTATAAAGGAATGGCTTGGGGTCATTTGTAAGACACATAGAGGCAGAGCACTGAAGCTAAGCTGAGATTCTAGGGCGGGGTTGCTAAGAATTCTCAGAAGTGCTTCAGTTGCAGAGAGGGGAATTTAGACCAAGGGGATGATCTGATCCCAGGGTCTAGAATACACAAGACGTAGAGAAGAGATCAGCAAGGACAACGCGGAGAAAGGCAGCAGCAGCAGCAGCATAAGGCAGTAGCAGCAACAACAGACAGCAACAACAGCAGCAACAGACGGCAGCAACAGCAGCAGCAGTGTCTTTCAGGGGCAGCGCTGGGGTTTCTAGGACTAGATCTGGCTGAGTTCTGTAAATCCCGTTTGAGGGTGTGGACCAATCAGTATTGTTGGTCTTAGATCAGCCATGTGTTGCAGATCTAGAGTTTTCACTGTAAGGTTTTCCAGATCTAAAACCCAGAGTTGTGTATTCAGAAATATTCTTAATAATAGAGCCCTCCAGCAGCCAAAGACCAGTTTTCCCACATTGAGATTTTCTGGGAACAATTTGTCCAGAAATAACTGTCATTTTGTCTATGTGTGCATGTGCTTATTCTAGATCTGAATTGGTAGAGATTTGTTAAGTGTTTTGCTTTGATGTTAACCTGAATTTATTCAGTTGATAACTTGTATAAGTAGGAGAAGCTTAACCAATTAACAGAAAAAAATTCTGCATAAGAATTATGATTCAGAAATTTCTACATGGTATCAGAGCAATTGCAGATCTAGAAGGGTCAACAACTAAAGAATCTGAAGGATCTAGCTGCAGAAAGCAACTGGAAAAGAAGCAGAAAAGCAGATCTGAAGGGACAGCGCAGTTTTCAGGAGCAGAATCACACAGAGGGAAGGGTGACGTTGTCCGGCACTGTGTCCTAGCAAGCCCACACAATTACTGCGCAGAGGCAGCTCAGAAACAGCGTTGGTTAGGTCTGAAGCCAGCCAGTGTGATTTAGATCTGAATCTGCCAGATCCAGAAAAAGTCTACAAAAAAGTTGCAGAAATTCAGAAGAGCTGGTGGGGTTAAACTTTTGAAGTTTTCATATTTTTAACCTTAGCACAAGTGACAAAGTTTGGGAAGAGATCAACTTCTTAGAGAGTTTTTTGCGAAAGGAAACTTGCAGTTTGGTCAGAGGATCAAAGAAGAAGCTGAATCATAGTTGATCTGGTAGATTTCCAAGGAAGGAAATCAAGTGTCAGAGGGAGCAAAGGGTGCCCAAATCGAAAAGGACCCTAGATCCAGATCTCTAGCATAGAGAAGAGGAGCTCCGACACATTCTGAGCAGATGGCTCCTCATGGACTGTGTGATCCAATTAGGCTAGAGGGCCTCTCAAACTTTTTGGTGTGGAAAGCAAGGATCCTGATTGTCCTAGAGGCATATGGTCTAAGAGACCATGCAGAGCAAACCCTGGCCACACCGACAGATGCAGATCTCCTACGGAAGCATAGGGAAGCTGCTGGGCATGCCAAGCAACTGATAATGGGCAGTATCAAGGATCATATTGTGCCACACATAGCTGAGAAGAGGACAGCTAATGAGATGTGGAAGGCCTTGACTTCCATGTATGAGGGAAAATCAGTCCAAAGAAAGATGTTGTTAGAGGCCCAAATGAGGTCATTCATGATGACCAAGGGAGAAGACATCGAGCACTTCCTCTTCAGATTGCAATCAATAAGGGATCAGCTAATTGCAACGGGTGCAACCGTAGATGATACAGTGATAGTCAGGATTGCCCTCAATGCAGTCGCGGATGAGTGTGAAACCTTTGTCCAAAGTATCTTGGGCAGAGCAGACCTCCCAGATTGGGACAGCTTGTGGAAGATCATGCGGCAAGAAGAACTACGAAGGTTCGCCAAGAAGCAGCACAACCCTGCATTGAGCAAGGGGAAGAAGGAAGAGGAGGAAGATGCAGCCTTGGCATCGAAGAAGCAGCCGAAGAAGAAGAAGGATCTTTCTAAGATCAAGTGCTTCCAGTGTGGCGAAATAGGACATTTTGCCAGCCATTGTCCAGAAAAGAAGAAGGGCAAGGAAGCATCTTCTTCTAAAGCAGCGGTGCCAGATGATGGGTCCGGAGATGATGTGGCCATAACCACTCATGAACCACGAAGGTGGGGTGACATGGACATGTAGAGGAGCTACATGGAAGTGAGGCGAGATCCTTGAGCAGCTCATCTCTTGGATCACAAGCAAGCTACAGCAACCTTAAGATAGTAGTGGGACAAGTGGAGCAGTGGGTGCATAGATCAGAGATGAGGCATAAGCAGAGGCAGATCTGGAGGCTGGGAGGAGCATAGCAACAGCAGCGTAGAAGCAGTAGCAGCGCAGAGGCTAATGTGACTTCAGCAGCGCAGTGTAGTATTGCTTACGCAGTGCAGAGCTGCAGTAGCACAGAGAGCTTTAGAGGGACAACGCAGTCCAGCAGCAGTATGATAGATTTCGGCACAAGGAGTTGATATGTCTTTAGTAGTGCAGAGAGAATCCGATTACACAGGCAGAGTTGTAGCTGTGCATCGTTCTTTAGATGTCAGCACAGATCTGTAGCCTATGGAGCTTCAGTGATGAGGATGCAGCCCATCTGACTTGTCTGTCAAAGATTGGGCAAGAGATTCAGTTGTTTCTCTCAACAACTGACGCTGCAGTGCAATAGATCAACAGTGGCAGTGCTATGACCAGCACAGATGAAGCATATTGAGAGGGAGTTGCAGTACAGTGGTTGCAGTTGCAGTGGCAGTGGCAGAGTCATGGGAAACAATACAGAATGGCAGCAGAAGTGCAAAGTTGACTGGCGGGAGGCCAAGCTTCAGCAGCACAGAACTAGTGCCCAAAATCTTGTAATGCATAAGTGTGATGTATTGCTAGAGCACACCCTTGATGCAAAGAGGGAGTGTTGAGATTTTATGTCTTTGGAGTAGCATCAGTTGTGCTCTAGGTCCCAAATTTTGAGAAAGGACTAGAGCTCACCTGATCTCAAGACCTAGAAATGGATTTGGGAAATTTCATCTGGTTTACGAGATATTAAATTAATTAATTATTTTAATATATTTCCTAAGTTAAAACTTAGGAAAATAAAATAATTAAAGTGAATTTAATTAAACATGTGATGAAATTGTCTTAAGTCACACGGATCAAGCTTTCTTTTAATCTTAGCCATTGATTAAAGATTTAATCTTGGTCGTTGATTTGTCAACAAGAAAAGTATAAAGGAAAGGCTTGGGGTCATTTGTAAGACACATAAAGGGAGAGCACTGAAGCTAAGCTGAGATTCTAGGGCAGGGTTTGCTAAGAATTCTCAGAAGTGCTTCAGTTGAAGAGAGGAGAATTTAGACCAAGGGGATGATCTGATCCCGGGGTCTAGAATACACAAGAAGCAGAGAAGAGATCAGCAAGGACAGCACAGAGAAAGGCAACAGCAGGTGGCAGCAGCCGGCAGCAGCAGCAACAGGTGGCAGCAGCAGCCGGCAGCAGCAGCAACAGGTGGCAGCAGCAGCCGGCAGCAGCAACAATGTCTTTCAGGGGTAGCGTTGGGGTTTCTAGGCCTAGATATGGCTGAGTTCTGTAAATCTCGTTTGAGGGTGTGGATCAGTTAGTATTTTTGGTCTTAGATCAGCCAAGTGCTGCAGATCTAGAGTTTTCTCTATAGGGTTTTCCAGATCTAGAACCTAGAGTTGTGTATTCAGAAATATTCTTAATAATAGAGCCCTCCAACAGCTAGAGACCAGTTTTTCCACATTGGGTTTTTCAGGGGATAGTTTGTCCAGAAATATCTGTTACTTTGTCTATGTGTACATGTGCTTATTCTAGATCTGAATTGGTAGAGATCTGTTATGTGTTTTGCTTTGATGTTAACTTGAATTTATTTAGTTGATAACTTGTATAAGTAGGAGAAGCTTAACCGGATTAACAGAAAAAATTTCTGCATGAGAATTAAGATTCAGAAATTTCTACAGTGACTCTTCAAGCACTTCCTCCTATTTGGGAAACCTTCATTACTACTCTAAGCAACAATAATGTTCTTCCGACATTTCATGAGCTCGTTGGTAAATGCACTGAAGAGGAGAACAGGATGATTGCCAGAGGGAGGATTCAAAAGCAGGAAGAAGGAGATCCCTTTGCATTTTTTGCTCAAGACACGTAGAGAAAAGGAAGAGGAAAACCATATGGTTCAAGAAGGCCTGTTAAATTTAGACAACTAGGTCCAAACTCCGGGTTGTGCTGCTTAGATGATGATCCCAATATTTTTATTGGATTCCTCTTTCGGAGAGGTGTAAGACTGATCAAAAGATCATCTCGATCGGATGAGCAGAACATGTACTTTGAATTTATTCCACTTATGTGCTAGGTCGGCCTGAAATATAATATAGACTTAAATGTCTTAAAGGACGTGTCACACACCCCCAATGATGCATATATATTGGAGAAACTTGGAGTTCATTATACACACAATGTGTGGAGGATTTTCTTCTCTCTTGATGGCGATGGAGTTGCATTCTTGGTGCTGCGTCTTTGTGGAGCATTCTTTGTCTGGGTTGTCTTGGGGTTGTGTGTGACACGCTTGGCTGAATGACCTATTGGAGACTTTGCTAGTTGAAGCATCCTGTTGATCGACATAACGCCATCATTCTTCTTCTTAGTTGGCTTGTCTTCCATTGATTGATTTATCTGTTCTATCCAGGGTTGCAGGGAAGCGTCCCCCCCCCCCACTCGTTCCCATTTCCGAAACGCACTCCGTGCGGGAGCGTTTTGGGAGCGTTCGGAAACGCGCTCCCGAAAATGCTTCCGAACCTGTTAAAACGCTTCCGTGCGGGAGCGTTTTCGGGAGCGCATTTCCGAACCTGTTAAAATGCTCCCTACCTTTTCGGGAGCGTTTCCGGAAATGCTCGGGAGCGAACACTCCCAAAGCGCTGCCAGCGTTTAAAAAATGCTTTGGGAGACCATGTTGCTCAGTGATTTGTAGTTTTGATGTCTATTTTTGCTACTACTACTACTACTAGTAGCGATGAATCAATGATGAGTTTCATGAGAGACCATGTTGCTCAGTGATTTGTAGTTTTGATGTCTATTTTTGCTACTACTACTACTACTAAAGTTGTATAGGAGTTTTAGGAGTCCTCAAACTTTGAGCCATATTATTTATGTAGCTCATGTTGATGATCCCTTGTCTAGTAGTGGTGATGATTTTGATCATGATGAGGAGTGAATCGTGATCATGTTGTTGATCACTAATATGTAGTCTTGTATTATGCCAATGGCCTCATAGCTTGTAGCATTGTTTTTGGACTTTATGGGCCATTTGGAGCCTCATTGCTTATGTATTTTTCGATGATATGTATTGCACTCGGTGCCATTTTGATATATTCACCTTTGCATGGTATATAAATGAGCAAACTTTGCATATTTTGTCTCTATTGGCTTCGAATCATGGTTGCAAATCTTAAAAATAGTTTTTTTATTAAAAAATAATTATTTAATGTATTTTTTTTTAAACCGGTTCATTAAGATCTGATCGCTACCAGTTAGACCGGTTCCGGTTAGAAACCCAGTTCATTAGGTCCACCGGTCCAGTCACCGGTTCCGGTTTTAATAACTATGCTCACACAAATCCAGAAGTACAAGAGGGGTACATGAAGGCATTGGACAAGTTGGTACCTGACAGGGAGGAGTGTGCTAGATTGCGCCTTGAATTAGGCAAATACTTCAGTTGCACTGCTAACTTTGGTTCTTTCCATGCAATGGAAGACGGGGACAGATTTGATGCTATCACATGGTGGAAAGCATATGGCGGCATGGGACTTTTGCCAAAGTTGGCTAAAAAAGTTCTCTCACAGGTTGTGAACACTTCTTCTGCAGAGAGGTGTTGGAGCACCTACAGCTTTATACACAATGTGAGAAGAAACAAGGTGAATGAAAACCGAGTTGAAAGCTTGGTTTATGTGCATTATAACTTGAGGTTGTTGAGCCATTACTGTGATCGGGCAAATGAGGATCAATCATACAGAGTTTGGGACAACAACCCAGAGGATGATAATTTGGAGGACGGCACGTTACATCTGGAAGAATTGGAAGCAGAACTTTATAGGGATGATGATGAAGCATCAGTAGCACCGCCACACACAGGGCCAATCCCACCATCTACTGGTAGCAGTGCGGGTGCGGGTGCCAGTGCCACTCCTCGATATCACACTATTGTTCCTTTGCAGATCCAACCTCCACCTTCTAGTCATGGTCGTGGTACTCGTGAGAGTACTAGAAGACCACCATTTCCTCGTGGCTCGAACAAATTAGACATTTCTCATGGGCGTGGCAAGGGGCCAGCCAGTAGATAAAATAGATTTGTTGTTTACTAGTCTTTTCTAATTGTTGTTGACAGTTGAACAGTTGAAACTTGACTCTTTCATATATTTAATGACAATTTAAGTTTGAAGTTTGAATTTGAAATGTGAAACTTTGAAGTTGCCATTTATAAGTTTACAAGTCATTATGAATTATGAATATGATGCTTCATGAAAGTTATATGGTGATCAATGAATCAATGATGATAAATGTTATATAATATCAATGATGATAAATGTTAATTGTTAAATATTGAATTTTGAAATCAATGAATCAATGATGATAAATGATATATATCAATGATGATAAATGTTATATATTGAAATTTGAAATCAATGAATCAATGACGATAAATGTTATATATCAATGATGATAAATGTATATTGAATTTTGAAATCAATGAATCAACGATGATAAATGTTAGATATTGAAATTTGAAATCAATGATGATAAATGTTATATATCAATGATGATAAATGTTATATATTGAATTTTGAAAGCTTGAAACCTTCAAATTGATGATTCGCGAGACTCAAGAGTCAATATGTTGTATGCTTCCAACTTGTGGGCGTAGCTGATGAAGATTATAACTTCTAGATGATTGATGTTATATGATTCAATCTATGTTTTTATGTTTTTTATGTCTAATTCATCATTCTACATGTTTTTGTTGACATATATGCATCAAAATATAAAAAATATAAATAAATATATATATATATATATATATATATATATATATATATATAAACGCTCCGGACCGGAAGCTTCTAAAAATGGCGCTCCCCGCTCCCAAGTAACCTTGGTTCTATCTACTTCAGTATTTTGTTCCCTAATCTGAAATGGCATAGAACATGTTCTCAAATTTACATGGTATCAGAGTTGAGGAGAAGACAAAGCCCAATCTGTGTCTAGGGACAGTTAGTAAAGTCTACTTGAGGCAGTGGCCTCCTTGAGGGAGTTTTCTTTTTTTTCTATAAAGAAGATTTCCAACAAAGATGTCTAGGGCTTGCTTGGGATCGTTTTGAGTTGAGTTCCTCAGTCAAGTGGTCGTTGATTGCGATTGAAAGCAAGCAAGATAGTCTGGGATTGGGTTGCTGCTCTTGTAGGCACCTTGGGTTGTATAGTAACAACACAACCACCGAAACCATTATTGGGGCATTGGTAAAGTTGTAGAAGCAATGGGACGTCTAACAGGATGAAGCTGAAGGGAAAGGGCCATTAAAATATTCTATCCAAAGAGGATGAGACAACTAACGAAAGCGGTTCCGCTTCGGAAGAATTGAAGAGTAGTGACGAAGGCGGCGGCAATAGCAGCGTTAATATTTCTCGATCAAATTTTTAATGTTTCTTTCTGGTGCATTCTTGATTTCCAAATTGTACGTGCCGTTTTTAATGGAAATCGAGACCTCGGGCAAAAATAGAGGCCAATGTGCATAAAGATCCCTACATTTATGAATTCATGGCTGTGCGGGGTCATTAAAGGCCATCCAAATTGATTCTGAAGTTGCAGATTGTTCAAATTTCTGTGTAAGGGATGAGTTTTCAGTTATGTGCGATTTCGTTTTTTCCAGGAGATCGAATGCTTCGAGTTCATTCCGACGGCTATGAGCACGACTCCAAATTTGAACTTCCGGATATCACTGTCATGACGTAAACAAAAGCTGAATTGGTTGTGCACTGAGATTGGAAGCTCCGTTTAGTGGGTCAACCTAGCGTCTGTCATGGTATTTGTCATTCTCGGATTCAAGATCAATCCATTTTTCCCAAAATGAATCAAAATTGTCGTGGCACTCATCGATCTAACCGTGGAAAGGACCGATGGTAGCAGCGACGCATTCTCCAGAAATTTTTAAAAAAAACAAAAATAACAAAAAAAATTAAAAAATTTTAATTAAAAAAATAAAAATAAAAATAAAACAATTGCAGGAGCAAAACACCAAAGATGAGCTCATTGATACATTTCCCCGAAGGAAAGCTCACAGGATCCAAAATTGTGGTCGTGTTTGTTATAAGACTTGGTACGATGGCAGAATACATGCACGTGGGTGGTCGCTCTCCTATGCATCGACCGACTGAAGATTGAATGCTGAATAACGTGGCTGAAGGAACCATACTAAGGATGCGCAGTGAGGAATCAGGATCGATTCTACTATCGGTACAATACACATCAGGCTCGAAATAGATGGCGTTGTTTTTTCTCTCAAAAGTTGACTGTGATCACGCCAGATGTGCGACAAAGCAATCTACAGCTGCGTGAGACAAATTGTGCAGATCCTTGAAAATCAACAACGTGTTATTAGACTCGCCTGTATATAGGGGTTTATTATAAAAACTTTGAGGACTGATAATGACATCAAATGAGTTCAATAACTTTTTCACCTGTTTAGAGGCCACCAGCGAGTTCATTCATAAGCATGGATTTTAAACATCTAAAACAAACTATTGTTTATTTCTGGGCACACACACACACATATATATATATATATATCAAACATGAAAGCCTCTAATCTGTTGAAGGAAGCGTACCAGGGCAGATTATATCTCACATCAGATCTATATGGCTACTATTCTGTCAACAATGAAAAACAGTATGAAGTCATAGCTTTAGATCAAGCCGCTAGTGATGCAAAAATCACTGCAAGACAAATCTGTATTATAGCCCAGTAATAATCTCAGTTAAAAGTGTCTTGAAATCTGACTTCAGGCCGGTGTCCTTTAAGTTCAGGAGCAGATAGGCTCCACCAAGGAAAGGAGATGGTTGTAGCTATTAAGCCTGAGCTACAAATGACAGTCCTGTGAAAGATCAAAGGAAGTAGAAGTACTCTGAGATATGCTATCAAAATTGCTAAAGCACAAGTATGATGAACAGTAAAGCTATAATTCATCTAAAGACTGAAGTCTGGGAGAATTGTTTAGGCTGTAAGCAATCAGCCATGTGTGGTAGCTCTTTAGTGAATCCTGATGCAGAAGAGGATTCTGAGAATCATGTACTTTTCAAAGTAGAAACCAAGTGCCATCTTGTGGAGGAGAAGCCGTAGTCTTCTAGGTAGCTGTTGGAGTGTTTAGGGCTGTAACAAAACCTGTGGGTGCCCTATCCTGAACAGTGACAAATGGCAGAATATGTATGACCATGAAGTTTGAAATCTTCAGTACTGTATGGCAGTATGACAAATGATGAAGAAGATAGTGATGGGCATGATAAAAATTATGGCAACATCGTAATCAGCGATATGACAGTGATGACAATTCATAGTGTATTTTTGTAGTCGCAAATTTGAGGAGCTAAGAAAGTAATCTGTGATTTTATGTCACTGTCATTATGACAGTGACATAGACAGACACCTATTTTTACGAAATTCATAGTAGCAGTAAGCTTGTGACAGTATCAGTCTGACATTGGAGCGTAATGATAAACTTGAAAGTGTGAACTATGAAGTTTTTGCAGCCTTCAGTCACGTTGTTGGAGCCTTGAACTATGGTCAGCAAAGCCAGTGAAGTTTTGAACAAATATTGTATATGATACGTGCCAAGATGCATGACAGCTATATGACAATATATGGCTATGATTCTTGGATGGCTTTGACTGTGGGAGAATAAGATTCAGGCCCTTGAGTACAAAACTCCTTTTCGAGTTGGTGTCTGGGATGCCCTCGTTTAAAATAGATGTCTTCTCTCACAAGAGAAGTTGGCATTAAGAGGGAGAATACAACTGTATATGCTCCTGAGCTAATATCATTGCTGAAAGAAAGAAGACCCTCATGGCTCAAAGATATATGGCTTCAAAGGGGGAAATTCTACAAGAAAACTAAGAAGCCATATAAATACCAGAGGTATCTCGCTGCCATGAGTACAATATGAGCCTGGATCATTTGAAGAAGCCGTAAAGCATCAAGTCTAAAAGGATGCAAGGGTGTTGTCTGGGATATGGTCCCTAGACCACAGGACAAGTTGTTGTCACCTCGATATAAGATCAAGCATGGATCTGATGGGAAAATGTGTTGCCTAAGACTTCTCTAGGAAGGCACTGATTATTATTGCACCTATAATCTATTATTACCCTTGCTGCTACGCAAGGACGAAATCTTTATCAGATAGATGTGAAGATCGCCTTTTGGCATGGTGCGAAAAAGGAAGAAGTGTAGGAAGAGCAATCTCTGGGATTTGAAGTCCAGGATCGAGACACCCATGTTTGCAGGTTGGCTAGCCCCCAGGGCTTGGTTGTTAAAATTGGACAACTAGGTCCAAACTCCGGGTTGTGCTGCTCAGATGACGATCCCAATATTTTATTGGATTCCTCTTTCGGAGAGGTGTAAGATTGATCTAAAGATCATCTCGATCGGATGAGCAGAACATGTACTTTGAATTTATTCCACTTGTGTGCTAGGTTGGCCTGGAATAAAATATTGACTTAAATGTCTTAAAGGACGTGTCACACACCCCCAAAGATTCCTATATATTGGAGAGACTTAGAGTTCATTTGACACACATTGGTGTGGAGGAATTCTCTCTCTCTTGATGACGTTGGAGTTGTGTATTCTTTGTTTGGGTTGTTCTGGGGTTATGTGTGACACGCTTGGCTGAATGACCTATTGGAGACTTTGCTGGTAGAAGCATCCTGTTGATCGCCATAACGCCACCATTCATTGTCTCTATTTTGGCTTGTCTTCTATCGATCTATTAGTATGTTCTATCTTCTTCAGTATTGTGCCCTAATCTGAAATGGCATAGAACATATGCTGAAATTAACATGGTTTCAGAGCTAGGAAAAGACAAAGCCCATTCTAGTTGAGAATCTAGGACAGTGAGATAAGGATTGTTTTCTGGTAACCGAGCTGCTAGAAGAAGGACGAGTGAGGAGACCTCGGTTTCAGGTCTGTTGGGGCTGGTTGGTGCCCTAACCATCAGCATAAAAGAAGAGCCCTAGACAGCGGCTAGTTTTAAGTGGAAAAGCCTTGTATAATCAAGTTTGAAGAGATCTATATCTGAGGCTCAAAATCTATGGCAAACAGAGATCGATTTGGCTAAAGGCATTATTTCAATTTGTGAAAATCGAATCGTTGCAGAAAGAAATTTCTTGTCAAGCATGAAGCATGTTTTCAATTTCCTGACAAAAAAAAAAAAAAAAAAAAAAAAAACAAATTTCTGGAATTGGAACCTTCCGAAGGTTAAATCTCGAGAACTCTTCTTAAAGATTCTTCTCACTGTGCAAAAGATCTTTAGACGTCTGGCCACTAAATTCTTGAATGCATTTTACATGGCCGTAAAGCACTAGGGTCGAAGCTTGGATGTTGTCGTTACTGCAGCAGATCGAATTGTCAGCTGGAGAAGAGAATATTTATCTCTGTGAAGGCCATCGTATCATTGCTGCAAGGGCTTGAAGTTGACGTGTTTAATCCATGGAATTGATCGATTGAAGGCCCGGGAGTTCAACTATTGGAGCATTTCAATTCGTCGGAGCACAGATTTCACAGTTTTGTCGTCATTTTGGAGGTCGATTGCACGGAGCAAAATTTTGGCTGAAAAATATCGGCAGCGGAAGAAACTATAATACTGAATGTAATTTCTTGGAATAAAGGTTCTGTGCTGGATTGTCGGGCTGGAAAAATGAGCCCTAGATGTTTTTTTTCTGTCGGTTAATCATGCGCAATCATTGCTCATCCCGTTGGTTCCAAGTGCTTCTAGTATAATGTTCGAGAAAATGCACTAATTTCTAGACCGTTTATTGAATACGAGGGTTTCGGTTGGTAAAATGTTCAATTAGCTGTATCTTGCGTCAGAAGCGGCAACATTAGGGGTCCTTGAAGGATTTTGTTGCCCGTGCTTGCTCTAGAAGCCATCTCGAATGAAATATAGCGTAAATTTATTGACGTTATGGCTCAGAAGTCGTCTCGTCTCCAACGTCTACTCACGCTGGCTCGACGCAGACAACAAGACGTACAGTTGCACGGCAAATAGGAGAAATTGCAAAACTGCACCCCCAGGATCTAAGTGCACTCTTGAAGAAGCTATAAGAACTCAAACCTGTTTGGCAGCCTTGAACATGAGATAAGTGAAGGACTTTTGTTGCATCCCGGAGGTTCAAAATTCTGAGTATAAGCAACAGCTCTCTGTGGAAAGGATCTGAACGGACAGTCACCATGGAAGATCTATCCTTAGCTTCTCAAGGATTAAATCTTCGTTATTCTAAAGCATAATGTTGATCATTTTATAAAGAGTTGAGACAAGCATCAGAATTTCCAGAAGTCCGTATTGATCTCCAGGGAATCATTGACACGTTATTTCATCATTGTTTTGAAATTTTTGAGTTGATGCTGCGAAAATTGGTAAATTTTGAGCTATCGTTCTTTCAGAACTACAATAGGATGAAATTTGCAGTTTTATTGCCTCTTGATTTGATATCCTCAACTTTTAGCAGTCTGCACATTTGATTTGGTCGGTATCTTCAATGCTTTGTGCTTTGTACGGTTAAAATCGACAACTTAACAGCTATTTTCTGCTTAGCAAGTCTTAATATCGGGGTTAATATCTGTGCACGATAGACCATGGGCTGAGATACACTGCCGGGAGTATGACACTCCATGGATATACTGATGTCGATTGGGCTGGCAGTGTGGTGGATCGCAAGAGCACATCTGGATGCTACTTCACATGTAGATCTGCTTCGGGCAAGAATCTAAAGTCGGTAGCCTTGAGCACCGCTAAGGCCGAATACATTGTAACATGTATGGCCTGTTGTGAAGTCACTTGGTTGCGAAAGCTCTTCTGTGAGCTGTTTGAGCATGTGATAGATGCCACCGTTATCCTTTGTGATAACCAGAGGGGGATTCATTTGTCATAGAATCCCAGGTTCCACAATTGATCCAAGCATGTTGATGGCTGGTACCACTTTATCTGGGATATGGTACAGCGAGGCGCCGTAAGGCTCGATCATATAGGAACTGATGAGCAGGTCGCAGATATTCTCACAATGCCCTTGGGGAAGGTCATGTTCATAACCTTCCGTGAGAATCTTGGTATCATGGAACGATCCTATTCTGAGGGTCCTGTTGGACGATGAGCTTTGGGAGCTCTGGGGGGCTTTGGGGATAGCTTCTCGGAGCTATGAGCAACCACAAGGCTAGGCTTGCCGAACCTTGTTGGTGTGCTTCGACCCCAGCATTATGATTATTGAGTTGGTTTACCTCTCATTATCTATGCCTCGTATGCATCCTACCCATTGAGTTCAGGGCTCATGGGAAGTACCTCTCATTTGGCCAATGAGATGGGAAAGGCTAGAGACTAGTAGCAAAGACTGATGGACGTATCAAAATTTGTTGTACTCTCTATCTAGGATGGCACGGTCCAACCACTTGATTTGGGATCAAGTCTAGCGAGGTTTCGGACCTCCAACTAACTTCGGGTCAGTGAGACTAACTTCGGGTTAGTATATAATATATATGACTCTCTTGAGTCCAAGTGAGGTTTCGGACCTCCTACTGACTTCGGGTCAGATAAACCAAGTTTGGGTTGGTATGAGACTCTTTGTGAGTCCTATAGAGGTTTCGGACCTCTGGGCTGAATCTGTTAGCCGGGTATGATGTCCTTGTGACTGACCCACTTTTGTTTTGAAACAAAGAGGCCAACAAAGCAAGTTACGGCGGGATGACGCACGATGTTTGGATTGCACTAGTGGACGGAGTTCTCCCTAGTTGAGAAGGAGTGTTAAAATTGGACAACTAGGTCCAAACTCCGGATTGTGCTGCTCAGATGACGATCCCAATATTTTTATTGGATTCCTCTTTCGGAGAGGTGTAAGATTGATCTAAAGATCATCTCGATCGGATGAGCAGAACATGTACTTTGAATTTATTCCACTTATGTGCTAGGTCGGCCTGGAATAAAATATTGACTTAAATGTCTTAAAGGACGTGTCACACACCCCCAAAGATTCCTATATATTGGAGAGACTTAGAGTTCATTTGACACACATTGGTGTGGAGGAATTCTCTCTCTCTTGATGACGTTGGAGCTGTGTATTTTTTGTTTGGGTTGTTCTGGGGTTATGTGTGACACGCTTGGCTGAATGACCTATTGGAGGCTTTGCTAGTAGAAGCATCCTGCTGATCGTCGTAACGCCACCATTCATTATCTCTGTTTTGGTTGGTCTTCTATCAATCTATTAGTATGTTCTATCTTCTTCAATATTGTGCCCTAATCTGAAATGGCATAGAACATATGCTGAAATTAACATTGGTACGAGAGGATAGATAGCTACCTGATGAAGCTGGGCTTCACTCGTAGTAATGCTAATTCGAACCCTTACTTCAAGGTTGATAGAGAGAAGCCTCTCATTCTGGTAGTGTATGTGGACGACCTCTTCCTGACAAGTGCTAACCCTCTCATTCATCAGTGCAAGAGGGAGCTCGCTGCTGCTGAATTCAAAATCAAGGACCTAGGACTGATGCACTACTTCCTAGGTCTAGATGTTTGGTAGAGACCTAGCGAGATTCTTCCTTTCTCAAGGAAAATACAGTGTGAAGCTTATGGAAAGATTTGATATGGTGGATTGTAAGTCTGTGTCAACACTGATGAAACTCAACTTTAAGAAGATGAGTGGCAGCGCTGCTGGGCCCATGCTAGCAAATCCTATTGAGTATCGTTAACTCGTAGGGGCCCTGATGTTCTTAGGGAACATCCGTCCAGACGTATGTTGTGCAGTGAACACTTTGAGTCAACACATGGATGATCCTCGTAACATTCACTGGGTTGGTGCCATGAAACTCTTGAGATATCTCTAAGGCACGATAGACCATGGGCTGAGATACACTGCCGGGAGTATGACACTCCATGGATGTACCAATACCGATTGGGTTGGCAGTGTGTTGGATCGCAAGAGCACATCTTGATGTTGCTTCACACTTGGGTTTGCTTCGTGCAGGAAGCAGAAGTCGATAGCTTTGAGCATCGCTAAGGCCGAATACATTGCAGCATGTATGGCCTGTTGTGAAGCCACTTGGGTGCGAAAACTCTTCAGTGAGCTGTTCGAGCATGTGCTAGATGCCACCGTTATCCTTTGTGATAACTAGAGGGGGATTCATTTGTCATAAAATCCCTTGTTCCATGATGGATCTGGTACCACTTATCTAGGATATGGTACAGCGAGGCACCATAAGGCTCGATCATATAGGAACTGATGAGCAGGTCGCGGATATTCTCACAGAGCCCTTGGGGAAGGTCATGTTCCTAAACCTTCCGTGAGAATCTTGGAAACGTGAGACGACCCTATTTGGAGGGTCCTGTTGGACGATGAGCTCTGGGAGCTCCAAGGGGGCTTTGGAAATAGCTTCTTGGAGCTATGAGCAACCACAGGGCTAGGCTTGCCAAACCTTGTTGGTGTGCTTCCGCCCCACCATGATGATATTAAGTTGGTTTACCTCTCTTTGATTTGTGCCCCGTATGCATTCTAGCCATGGAGTTTCGGACTCATGGTAAGTACCTCTCATTTGGCCAATGAGGTGGGAAATGTGAATAGAGACCATAGCAAGACCGATGAACGCATCGGAGATTGTCGTACTCTCTATATTTAGGATGGCACGTGTCCAACCACTTGATCTGGGATCAAGTCTAAAGAGGTTTCGAACCTCCAACTGACTTTGGGTCGGTGAAACTAACTTCGGGTTTGTATATGACTCTCTCGAGTCATAGAGAGGTGTCGGACCTCCAACCGCCTTCGGGTTAGTATATGTGGCTCTTTTGTGTCCTATAGAGGTTTCAGACCTCTGGGCTGAATCTATCAGCCGAGAATAATGTCTTTGTGACTGACCCACTTTTGTTTTGAAATAAAGAAGCCAGCAAAGCAAGTTACGGCGAAATGACGCAAGATGTTTGGATTGTTGTAACAAATATAATTTGTATAAAATAGAATAAATATAATTACTAACTAATCAAATAGTGATTATGTTAAGTAGTTGTTAGTTAGCTGAAAAGGCATGTCTAAAAGACATGCCCATTCGTGAAAGGCCACCCGCATAGGTATATAAGCAGGGCCTTATTGTAACATTCACTCATCTTATCACATATACATTTTATATATAATAAATTATTATTACAAATACCTCTTGTGTATTTAACATTTTAAAGTCAAGAAGCTATCAGTTTTGTTGCTACAGTGGTATCAGAGCCATATCGAAGCCAAGTTGAAGCCATGGCACACAATATAGTCTTACAAGCCTATGAACGTAGCTTACTAGCCTATGAACATTGTTTACCGTACAATGTGCCATTATGTGAAGATCCTGAAGAAAGTGAGAAGATTAGAAAGATTCCAGAAATATTCAACAATTAAAAAAGTCATGTGCAGAAGTTACAACACTACTTAAAAAGAATTTTATCGAAATCCATAATAATGAGGTCGAATTGGGAAATCAGTCACATGAACTAGAGTTAGATAATCTTATAGATGAAGCAAATGCTGCTAAGGAGAACATGGGTTCCATCGAAATTGACATGAAAGAGGACCGTAATAATGTAAAACAGGTGCAAACCCGGCCTTCTATCTCCCTACATGCTCAAGATACAGCTAAGAGGGACTTGGATTCAATGGAAATTGACATGAAAATTGGTAATACTAAGGAATTGAAAAATATCCAGTCTACCAACTCCAACCATGTTCAAGGTTCTTTAGAAAAGGACCTGAGTCCAATCAAACATGAGATGAAGGAAACTAGCATTGATGAATGTTCTAACAGGATTGTGGGTTCGATCCAACTTGACATGAAAGTAGCTCATAATGAAGAGTTGGTAAAAGCATCTACTACATTTCAGTCTACAGTCTCTAGTTCTGTTACAGAAGTTGCTAACCTGGAAGAGGATTTAATGAGACTGGATGAGATAGAGGTTAATGAAGAAGAATTAGAAAAAGCATTGTTTTCTGCCTCTAGTCCTGTACAGTATGCTGCTAACCAAGATAGGTGCTCCACGGGAATTGTCAATGATGCCATGTCTGACAGTTGTTATTGGCCTGATTTAACAGCCACTCAATTTGAGCAGCATGCAGCAGAGAATTCTTTTGAACGTTTGGTAAGACATATAAAATCAATGAAGCCAGATACCTTCAGAATGGGTGTAAAAGACATTGCAACAGCAATTGAGGAAGGTAATTTTTGCAAGGTTGATGAAATCCCTTCTATAGAGGAAGAAAGATGGTTACAGAAGGACTGTAGATTTGCTAATGCGCCAGAGGAATCCCACTGCAGAGATAAGGATATATTAGAGATTGTACAGGAGGAAATACTAGCAATCAGAAATAAAATGATTGACATTAGTTTCCAGATCAGCAAAAGTGTTGTTGCAAATGATAATGAGATAAGACATTACACAAGGAGTGAACATGAAGGATCCAATATCATACTGCAAAAACGTTGTAGTCTTGAAATACCTAGAAGAAGAGATTCTGAAACCAAAAGTCAAAATAGATGTAGAGATGCCATACCCACTGGCACAGTCGCGGAAATCGACTATAAAATTTATAGAGATGGGAAACCGAAACAGATAGATTCTAAAACCAGCCACAGGATCAGCGAAATTGCATATAACTATTTGGACGTTGGAACTGGGAATAAGTCTGTGGAGGTTCGAAAAGCCGCAAAAGCTTCTCTGGCTGAAATTACCCGAGTTTGTGGACAATAATTGATAACAAAGGCCATGAAAGAATTGCAAGGTCCTGCCTTAACTGCTATTCTTGAATGCCAGAAGCCAGCAAGTGTGCTCCAAGAACTTTCCGACCAAGCATTTAATTCTCATCACATTTTTGCAAACAAAGTTCCTTTTTGGTGTTTCATAAAGTGTTGGGCAAAATGTAGTAGAGGGCTCCCTGTCTCGGAGATACTTCGCCATGTGAGAACGATTTTTAAGAGAGATTTTCGAGAATTATTAGATGAAATCGCGGAGATTATAAGAGAACTCCAGCAACAATTGCGTCAGGCTGGAGGATTCGAAACTATCATACGGAGAATAATTCAAATTATCATACATTGCAGAGGTTTGCTTGGTCGACTGCCAGATGAAATGGCGGTGGAGTTAGAGAGAGCGTTGACGGAGTTGGACAATCGTTTTCCATTGACGTTGTTGCTACAAGTCGATGCATTCCAACTGTTGCAGCTACCTCGAATAACGATTTGAGAGGGGAATGTCAATAAAAGTAACATTTGCATAGTTTGCCAAGAAAATTTTATTTTTGGCAAAATGGCAAGTGAACACTGAACTCCCTTGCGGCCACAAATTTCACGAGACATGCATCATTGAGTATCTAGGTTGTACAGCATGCAGAAGAGGCATACACCAGGAACCTGCCCGATATTCAGCGACTCTGCTAGATGCCATTGCTATTTCACGCGAGCATATTAGTGATAGCAACAGCGTTACTTCATCGTGCCCAAATTGCCAGGATGATTTTCAAGTGGAGGAGGATGCTGGTCGAGTCCATTGCGGTCATATATCCACCTTTTCCACTGCTAACCGACAAATCATTGAAGCTTAGTAAAAAAAAAATTTGGCCAAGTGCATGGTAGGGTCACATCGTTTGTGATACGGTCTCACATTTGGACAGTGATTTGATATTCAACTATGATTATAGTATACCTACTATAAGATTCTAATATAATCATAAATTAATTATTAATAAAATTAATTTAAAAAAAAAATATTATATATATATATATAAAAAGTTAAAAAAATAGAATTCTAGTTTCAAGACCGCATTTAAAAATAAAAATAAAAATAATATTACCAGTAATTTATACAAGTTGAGGTATCAGTGAAGTCAGGTCCCATATGCCGATATGCAACCGCAAGATGAAGGCAATTGCCAACAATATAGCTTTGAGAACAAAGCTTCTGAAGGAAGAGGCAACATAACAAATATAAGTTGTATAAAATAGAATAAATAGAATAAATATAATTACTAACTAATCAAATAGTGATTATGTTAAGTAGTTGTTAGTTAGCTGAAAAGGTATGTCTAAAAGACATGCCCATTCGTGAAACGCCACCTGCATAAGTATATAAGCAGGGCCTTATTATAACATTCACTCATCTTATCACATATACATTTTATATATAATAAATTATTATTACAAATACCTTTTGTGTATTTAACATTTTAAAGTCAACAAGCTATCAGTTTTGTTGCTACAATTGCACTAGTGGACGGAGTTCTCCCTAGTTGAGAGGGAGTGTTAAATTTGGACAACTAGGTCCAAACTCCGAGTTGTGATGCTCAGATGACGATCCCAATATTTTTATTAGATTCCTCTTTCGGAGAGGTGTAAGATTGATCTAAAGATCATCTCGATCGGATGAACAGAACATGTACTTCGAAATTATTCCACTTATGTGCTAGGTTGGCGAAATATAATATAGACTTAAATGTCTTAAAGGACGTGTCACACACCCCCAATGATGCCTATATATTGGAGAGACTTGGAGTTCATTATACAGACAATGTGTGGAGGATTTTCTTCTCTCTTGATGGCGATGGAGCTGCATTCTTGGTGCTGCGTCTTTGTGGAGTATTCTTTGTCTGGGTTGTCTTGGGGTTGTGTGTGACACGCTTGGCTGAATGACCTATTGGAGACTTTGTTGGTTGAAGCATCCTACTGATCGTCGTAACGCCATCATTCTTCTTCTTAGTGGGCTTGTCTTCCATCGATCGATTTATCTGTTCTATCTGGTTCAGTTTTTGTGCCCTAATCTAAAATGGCATAGAACATGTTCTCAAATTTACAAGGCCTCCTCCAGATTCCAGGGACTCCAATAGAAGATTCAAAAGGGAATTATCAAAAGTTGGGTACTACAACTGTCACAAGCTTGGACAATATGCCCGAGAATGCCTAGAAAAGAGGAATGCTCCAAGGTCCAAATGTGGGTGCACCAACAACATCTTCAATAACAAAATAAGAGGAGATGATCGAAGAGGAAGGGATGATAGAAGAAGAAGAGATGCTCTGGTTGATCGAGGAGAAGGCCATCATCCTTAAAAGATGTCAAGGAACTCCAGATATGAAAATAATGCAGTTGCTAGCATAGCTTTACAAACCGGCCGATTTGAACAATATACTGGTCAAACCAGTCGGTTATTAGCCCTACCATCAAACCGGTTGAAAATCTCGGTTTTCCGAGCGGCCCACTGGCTTTTTGGTCTGACCGGCCATAAACCGGCCAGTTTCTAAAGGAACCAGTCAGTTTTCCCATAAACCGGTTGGTTCCTTCATAAACCGTCTGGTTTATTGCCAGGGAAGCTACAGACCCCACAGAATGCAGTTTTGTGAGTTTTGATGTCGTTTTGAGGGAAATTTGGGGTTGTTTCCTTCCCAAAAAACCCCTTTAAGAAAAACATGCCTCCCCTCTCTCTTGCCTCACACATATCAACCCTAGCAACACCACCAATCAATAGTAATGTTAAATTCTTAAAGTATAAGTGACATTACCTTTCTTTTTCATTTTCATTTTCATTGTCTTTATTTTTCATTTTCATCCATTTACTTAATTTTTTAACATTGCCATGAAATGACTCGGGATGTTTGAGAGTGGTTTCGACCTCATTGAATTTCATATGGAGAAACTAGAATTTTAGAGTTCACTCAAAATTCAGTAGACTTAATGGTTTTCAGGATTTCATGGTTTGGGTATTTGCAATGTTTCCATTCGATTCTATCATGCATGACGGTATGAGATTGTCGTTTGATCAAGAGCATGAACTGCTAAGTTGCACTGAAACGGATACGGATACGGGGTTTGAAACGGATACGGCAAATTTTCAAAAAATCTGGATACGATACAGCAGGAAACGCCACGTCAAATATATATATTAAAAAAAAAAATATATATATATATATATATATATCAAATTTACATTGCCATTCATGATTCATCTTTGAAGTTTGAGAATCTAGATTATATGTAAATAGTACAATGCATAATGATTAATCATTTATCATCAATGATCATCATGATATCATCTAGATTCTATCATTTATCATCTATTCATCAATTATCATATATGAATTATGATTTATCATCTATCATCATCATCAATTCAGGAATCAGCATATGCCATAAAGTTATTCATCTATCTATCATCATCAATTCAGGAATCAGCATAAAGTTATAATTTATAAATTGAAAATTCATAAATGATGATTCATGAATCATGATTCAAGTTCAAGCTATCATCAAGTTTTTGTTTAAAGGGGTAAACTTGAATTGTCATGATGATAGCTTGAACTTAAAATTTGTGAGGTTATAGAAATAAAGCAGCATTCAGGTGGATTACTTTGGTATGATATTTTATTGGCTGGAAAAATAGGCGAGTATATTACAATTTAATGGGTGTTTGACAGTTTTTGTGCCCACAACTGGAAAAAGCATACCAAGCACCTTCTACTGATAGGATGCTTGTATGTAAATGCAATTTGTATCAATGCCCTTTATATCTTGAGCAGAGTTTTTTTCAATATGTGTTTTCTATTGATGTCTTATATCCGATTCCATAATCAAGGAAGGCTTGTGAAGAAGGCAGCATTCAATCCTTGCTTTATTACAGTAAAAGAATACAGGATAAAACCAAGAGTATAAAGGGGTAAAACAACTTGCTTAGGAAGAATGATTCAAATCTAATTGGCAAATTGTTGCATTGCAGGCTGCTCTACTGGTTGTGTACTCGCTTGAATATGAATATGAATATACGCAGTTTGATTTATTCTCAAAACTCAGGATTTATATGGCAACATTTAAACCCACTAACTAGTTAAAGCTTTCTTAAAAATGTATTCTGTTCCCCCAAAAATGCTCGTTTAACTGTAATTGACCCGCACTAAATTGTAATGAGCTTTTGAGAGGGCAAACATTTGCTCTGCATTTCCGCATAATTGTTCGTTTTCAGGCAGCTTGGATTCTACTAACGTGTACTCACATAAATATGAATACATGCAGTTAGATTTATCCGCGAAACACAGGATTTCTTTGGCAACATTTAAACCCAATAATCAGTTGAAATATTCTCAAAAATATATATTGTTCCCCCAAAACTGTCCGTTTAATTGAAATTGACCTGCACTAAATAGTAAAGAGATTTTGAGGGCCTAAAGTTCAAACACTTGCTCCTCTGCTTTATAGTGTCTCATTGGTATTTGCTCTTGCAGACGTTTTCAAGGCATTTCATCCATACTCGTTATCTAAGAACTTCAAGGCTCATTTTTCATGCATACTTGTGATCTGAAAACAATCTATTTTAGGTGAAAGAACATGTTGGTTAAGATAACTGAAACCATCCATTTGTTTTTGTAGTGGGGCAAATGAGGCATGATCAAATTCCCCCATGTGCAAAAACATACTATGGAAAAATACAGTTTTTGAAGGTGGTAATATCAATATTGGATTTGTGCTTTCAATATCCACACTACACCTCAACTGTCCATCTAAGCGACCTGATACGTTCAAAAAAAGCAAATACGTTTATGATTTTATGAAATACGTTTCATTTTTATGAAATACGTTTCTAATTTTTATAAAATACGTTTCCGATTTTTAGAAACGGCCAGGAAACGGGACATTTCCAAAAAAACCGTTTCCGAAATTTCTGAAACGGGTCCGATACGTATCACTGCCGTTTCCGAGGAGTTTCGTACGGGTTTCCGTTTCGGAAACAGGGATGCGAGTTTCCGAGGGCCAGCCTTGGCGTTTCCAGCAACTTAGGCATGAAGCCCTTTAAGAACCTTGATGTTGGTGCCAATGACTTTTGAACTTTGTTGATGTTGGTAGTATTGATTGTTAAACTCCTCTACCATGGCCTTAACAAGAATGTAACCTTCACCCAAAGCAAAATAATTGGTTAGGCATGCTAAGCTTTTTCTACCACATTATAATGTTAAGGAGATGAAACCTTCACTCAAACCAAAATCACCGGTTAGGCATCTTAAACTTTTTCATTTTTTTTCATATTATAAGGTTGAGCAATCCAAGTCTGAAGGATTTGAGTGAGATGATGTTTATGTATCTCTTACAGATGATCCCATTTTTAGTAGTGTTAAATCACTGATGAGTTTCATGAGTGATCATGTTGATCAGTGATTTGTAGCTTTGATGTCTTTTTTTGTTGCTACTTCTAACACTATTGTTAAGGTTGCAGAGGAGTTTTACGAGTCTTCAAAACACTCATTCAGATTATTTATGTAGCTCATGTTGATCATCCCTTGTCTAGTAGTGGTGATGAGTTTGATCATGATGAGGAGTGATCATGTTGGTCACTGATATGTAGACATGTAGTAGGCCAGTGACCCCATAGCTTATAACATTTTTTTTGGACTCTAGTGGCCATTTAGAGCCTGATTGATTATGTATTTTGTTGTTGATATGTATTGCACTCAGTGTCAATTTGATATATTCACTTTTACAAGGTATATAGATGAGCAAACTTTGCATAATTTATCTCTATTGGTTTGGAATCATGGTTTTAAATCTTAAAAATAGTTTTTCCATTAAAAAATAATTATGGCATGTATTTTTTTAAAGATCGGTTCATTGAGATCTGACCAGTCCCAGTTTGAAAGGTGGACTGGTTCCGATTTTAGAGACCTAAACCGGAAATTTAAACCAGGAGATAGCTTCATAGCAGTTTGAAATCAAATTTGAAATTTTATTAACCATTTACAGCAGACAGAAAAAACTAACTTACAGAATTACAAAATAGCTGACAGAAGAAAATGAAGAAATTACTAAATCACAGAAAAATACCTGTGCCGCGAAATTGAAATGTGTTGGACTGTGCATTTTATGTGGATGATGTAGCTGGCTTGGTTACCAAACCAATCTTTGCCTCCCAGCCAATCTAGGATTACCAGTGTAATCCTCAGATCCAGAAGATACCTCTTCTGGCCCTAGTGCCCAGAATTCCAAGAACAAAAGAGACATGTTCAAGAACAAGTTTTGCAATCCTCCCTTCCGTGTAATCAAAACTCTGTTTTTCCTCCCCCCCCCTATCTCTGTTTTACCTTCCTCTTATACCCTTGTGTTCTTCCACCGTCTCATTTGTTTACCGGTTGTCTCGCTTGCCCTCCAATGCATGGAGACATGCCTGTCCATTTATCTTCTCCACCGCTTAAAATGTGGTTTTCCCTTAAACTTATTCAATCCAACATAAAATTTCTCCCGAATCCTGTGGTTTGAGTTTAATTTTTTTAATGAACTTTGTAATTTATTTACTTTACCCTTATTTTATAACTAACTTAAATTTTATGCTTAAATATTATATTTAATAACTATTTTAATTGTTATTTATTTAATATTTAATTAATGAGTTTAAACCTATAATAAATTCAATTTAGTTCTTAATCTCTTATATCCATTTTGTCGTTAAATGAGGTGTTGTTGATTATGCATTGTAATGGTGGTATGCATATTAAGTCTCTCGTTCGACATTTATCTTACTTTGGAGAATTTAGGTGTTTATATCACAAATCAATCCATTACCCTATACTTAGACATGTTCGATTATAGACTAGTAGGTATACTAGTGCAGTACATGCGTTGCATGCATATGTAGCTATCATATGTGAAAATTCTACTGTAGTGTATTGGTTTATTTTCTCCAACTTGATTTAATTTATACAAGTTATTTTCAGAAATTAGATTCAGAAAATACCGAAAATAAACACAATTACAACCTACACATGCAGATCATTTACTGAATAATTCAGTCATGCAACAAAGTGACACATGGATTTTTGGAAATAAGTCCCAGGAAAAATCGAAAGCGCGAAAACCGGTTCAACAGATATGAGGGTTTTATTTTTAAGTTGTTCTAAGTACAGCAAATCTAGGTTCCAACCTTGGAAAACCCGTCAGAGAATAAAAGATATAAAATCTGCAGCTAACCTGAAGATCTAGTGCCAAATGTCTGACTGATCCACACCCTCAAACGAGATTTACAGGACTTGGCCCAAATCTGACCCTAGAAACCCTCTGCATTGCCCCTGAAGCCCCGGCATCAGCCCTGTTAGCCTTAAATACCACTGCGCTGCACCAAAAGGGACTGCATCACCCTTGGAAGGGTCTCACAGCCTCACGTTGGCCCTAAAAGAAGCTCTGCATGATTTCTGAAGCCTCCTAGTGCCTCTACATTGTCTTGCGTAACACCTGCGTAGCTGCTACTCTACTTCTCTTCGTTGTCCTTGAACTGCTCCTCTTGCCTCTTGTTGTCTCTTGGCTCTTGGAATCAAGTCATTCCCTCAGCCAATACTACTCCTCTCTGCAGGAAACTCCACCGGAAATTCTTAGCAAACCCGCCCTAGAATTCCAGCTTTATTCCTCAGTTCTACAAAAATTGTGTCTTCAACTGACCGTCACACCTTTCTCTTATACTTTTTTGTTGAACCCCTCAATGGCCGAGATTAAATCATCCATCAACAGTTGAGATTAAAAGATTGCTTGATCCATGTGACTTGAGACAATTTCAGCACATGTGTTAATTAATTCACTTTAATTATTTTAAAATAAATAATTATTTGAATAACTTGAACACAACTTGAAATTTCTCAAATCCATTTATGGGTCTTGTAGATCAAATGTACTCTAGTCCCTCCACAAAATTTGGGACCTTGAGCACAACTGATGCTACCCCAAATACACAAAATCTCAACACTCCCTCTTAGCATCAGGAGTGTGCTCTAGCAATACATCACACCATGCATTACAAGATCCTAAGTACTTGGTTTGTGCTACTGATGCTTGGCTTGCTGCCCTCCATCTACCACATTGTTGCTCTCTGTACTACTGCACATGCCACTGACATTGCCACATATGTACTGCAGCTCCCTCTCAAATTGCTACATCATGCTGCCCATAGCACTGCAACTGCTAACTGTTGCACTGTAACTCAGTTGCTGATAAGTAAGCAACGGAAAGACTGTGCCCAACTATTTGACAGACAAATCAAGTTGCCCTCCACCACTGAAGCTCCCTGGATGCTGAATCACGCTATCCCCCTAGAGACATTGTCATGCTGCAACATTGCACTGCGTGAGCCCAGCTTCTCTACGTTGTTGAAGTCCCATCAGCCTCTCTGCGTTGCTGCCTCCACACTGTTGTTGCCTCTGCACCACGCGACTCCCTCTTCAACTCTATAGCTCCCTGTTGCTCTTCAATGTGGTCAACTGCAACCATCTCCCGACTCATCCCAGCTACCGTCTTAAGGCTCCCGTAGCTCGTATGTGATCCAAGAGTAGGGTTGACTCAAGGATCCCGCCATTCTGTCTATGGATAATCTATATATCCATGTCACCCCACCTCCTCTCTCAAGGTGCATGAGCACTCATGGCTGCATCATCATCAGAGCCATCTTCATTTGTTGCTGCAGCCTTGGAATCAGAAGCTCCTTTGTCCTTCTTAGGACAACTACTGGTGAAATGACCAAGATCACCACAGTTAAAGCACTGGACCTTGGAGAGGTCCTCCTTCTACTTCCCTTGCTTCTTTTCCTTTGATGCAAGGACTACATCCTCCTCCTCTTCCTTCTTCATTCTGGCTGATCTGCTTCCTCCACTGAAAGACTTCTTGGTGATCCTCCTAATCTCCTCTTGGTGGAGAATAGCCCACATATCTGCCCAATATGGTAACGCTACCCTCCCCATAATGCTCTGGACAAACGTTTCCCATTCTTTAGAGACAACATTCAGGGTTGTCCTCACTAGGAGCCCTTCTTCTAGAGCAGCACCCATGCCAATCAGCTAGTCACGAATAGCTTGGAGTCTGAAGAGAAATGGATCTATCTCTTTGCCCTTCATCATTTGGAACATCCGCATCTGATTCTCAAGAAGCATTCTTCTTTACACAGAGCCTCCTTGGTACATCACCTCCAAAGCCTTCCACATAGCATTTGTTGTATTCTTACCAACAATATGCAGAATCAAGTGGTCCTTGACTCCGTCTATGATCAACTGCTTTGTTCGTGCTTGATTTTCTTCATACTTCTTGAGTGGATTTGCATCAATTGGTACAGCAAGTGTCTGTTTTGCATGATCTTTGAGACCATATTCATCCAGAACTAAGAGGATTCTGGTCTTCCAGATGACATAGTTGGACATGCCATCCAATCTGTCTTAATCCCTAAGTCCATATCGAGCCATCTTTGCTCAAATCTGAAGAAAACAGTACTACTCCCTCTGTATTTGGGTTTCTTGGTGACTACAAACCCTCTAGTAACTGCTTCTTGCTCAACACTGACTTCCCTCCTGGAAATATTCCACCAAAATTCAAACGGACAGTATTCTCCGATCCTCCTGATCGAATCTTAGATCTATTCGGCTCAAATCTGTTAAATGATTGTCTTCCTCCCACCTTTATTGCCTTAGCTAGGCACAATTCTGCACCTGCAGAATCTCTACCCCACCAACACTACTGAAGATCTGAAGCACTGCTTCCAAAACTTGGCTAAATTTTTCTGCAACAAGAGAAGTAATTGGACAATGTCCTCATGGCTGACCCAGCGCAATCCCAGCATGGCTCAGAAGTGGACTACGTAACCCCAGACTGCGTGACGCAGTCCTTACGCTACCCTGGGAAGGGTCTACGTAAGCCCAAAGGCCTTCTGCAGCTTCAACGTTGTTTTCTAGATCTGCCTTCTCTCGCTGTCAAGATGCCCTTTCAGAATCTGCTGTTTATTTTTCCACCCTGTAGAAAAAATAATTCTTCAGCTGATTGTTGGAGATTCAACTTGATCTGCTATCGCTCTGATACCATGTGAAAATTCTACTGCAATGTATTGGTTTATTTTCTCCTACTTGATTTAATTTATACAAGTTATTTTCAGAAATTAGATTCAGAAAATACCGAAAATAAACACAACTACAGCCTACACATGCAGATCATTTACTGAATAATTCACTCATGCAACAAAGTGACAGTGAATCTGGGTTCCAGATCTGGAAAACCCGACAGAGAATAAAAGATATCAAATCTGCAGCTAACTTGAATATCTAGTGCCAAATGTCTGACTGATCCACACCCTCAAACGAGATTTACAGGACTCAGCCCGGATCTGATCCTAGAAACCCTCAGCGTTGCCCCTGAAGCCCCAGCGTCATCCCCGTTAGCCTTAAATGCCACTGGGCTGCACCAGAAGAGACTGTGTCACCCCTGGAAGGGTCTCACGGCCTCACGTTGGCCTTAAAAGACCCTCTGCGTGATTTCTGAAGCCTCCTAGTGCCTCTGCGTTGTCCTGCGTAGCTGCTGCTCTACTTCTTTGCACTGTCCTTGAGTTGCTCCTCTTGCCTCTTGTTGTGTCTTGGCTCTTGGAATCAGATCATTCCCTCAGCCAATACTACCCCTCACTACAAGAAATTCCACCTGAATTTCTTGGCAAACCCGCCCTAGAATTCTAGATCTATTCCTCAGTTCTACAGAAATTGTGTGTCTTCAACTGACCTTCGAGCCTTTCTCTTATACTTTTTCGTTGAACCCTTCAACGGTCGAGATCATCCATCAACAACTGAGATTTAAAGACTGCTCGACCATGTGACTTAAGACAATTTCACCACATGTGTTAATTAATTCACTTTAATTATTTTATTTTCCTAAGGTAGACTTAGGAAATCCATTAAAAATAAATAATTATTTTAATAACTTGAACACAACTTGAAATTTCTCAAATCCATTTTTGTGACTTGTAGATCAAGTGTACTCTAGTCCCTCCACAAAATTTGGGACCTAGAGCACAACTGATGCTACCCCAAATACACAAAACCTCAACATCATATGCATGCCTCGTATGCATGCTAATAATCAAATTCTATGTTGAATTCGAAATGGGTCATTACATACTTCCTCTCTTCAGAAAACTTTGTGCTGAAGTTAGAATTCATATAACGTATTTAGCGATTGCTTTAATGATTAGAATGATTTTGTAAGGATTGTATTCCAAGATTAAATTTATGTTTGCATATTTATGTATTTATAAATTAATTGTTATGTTCTATCTCAGCCGAGTTTCCAAGCTAATCTAGAATCATCCTATCCTTCCTAATCTCTTTTGCTCCCATCCTATCCGTCCTCTACAGGAATATGCCATGGTATCAGTTTTATTAACCATTCATAAACCTTAAGGGTGTCAGCATCGATTCTATCGACCTGATTTCCTAGTAAGCATCTGGCAGTCATCATCACACGTCTAGGGGAGTGTGACTCGCACAGTCCTCCAATGAATCCAGGTTTTGGAAGATAAAATGTGAGCAATTCCTCCACCACTGCTAGTAGGACCAGGGTTAACACTCTATCATGGAATCTCATTGAGTCTCAACTGTTCTTGGAATTCTGTCATCACGAGATTGGTTTGGTAACGATGTTATCTGCAATGTAAGCACTTGTCCACACACTATAACATATGTATACATATTGTTATCCATAGTATAACATACTTGATCATATCCAGCCCATATATAAACAAGTTAACTTTCATATCATAATGTAACTATTCTTTTATTTTTGTCTCAATAATCATATCAATGTATAGAAATGAAACAAATTATAAAATCTTCATCATAACCTAATGTATGATTTATATTTCGTAGCAAGGTTAATCAAATATTAAAATTCATTTTCATATTTATATTCCAGCAATATTAGAATATTTCATATTGGTATCGATGTACTAATTGAGTTAAGCAAATAACCTATATCATATATCAGTAGAATTAAGCAAACACCATATTCTCATGGGTATCCATATACCAACAAAATAAAATTCGTCTTTACATGTGATATTTCAAAATGATAGTTTTAAGCATCCAAAATAGAGTAATTCCTGCGCTGTCGAACCCTATGTTCCAGTATACGTAATGGTTCCCGCATCCGACACCTGTAGTTCCTTCCATTGAAGGTTATGAGATTTGTCAGCTATACAATGTCGTAAGACTGATACATCAAATACATTGTGAATTTTGTGCAAGTGGGGTGGCAGTGCAAGACGATAGGCGACAGGTCCAACTTTTTTTAGGACTTTAAAGGACCCAATAAATCGGGGTGATAATTTTGTCCCTTTTCCAAACTGTATGGTGCTTTTATTTGGCCTGACGCGGACGAAAACTTGATCGCCTACTTCATAGTTTCTATTTGTCCTGCGAGCATCGGCATAACTTTTTTGTCTATCATATCCCTCTTTCAATCATTGCCTAATCTGCTTTACTTGTTCCTCCATCTCTTGGATTATTTCTGGCCCCACTATTACCCAGTCTTCTAACCTATCCCAGCTCAACGGTGTTCTGCAGGGTCTTCTGTACATGCTTCAAATGGTGGCATCCCGATTGAGCTGTGATAACTATTGTTGTATGCAAATTCAACTAAGGGTAAGTACTTTTCGCAGTGCAATTGTTGGTCCATAACATACATTCTTAGCATATCTTCTAGTACGTAGTTTACCCTTTCTGTTTGTCCATCAGTCTCAGGGTAATAAGTTGTGATTAAATTTAATTGAGTTCCCATTGTTGATTGCATACACGTTCAAAATCTTGAAGTGAAACACGAATCTCTATCAGTTATGATTTTCTTAGGTACTCCATGAAATCTGATAATTTCATATATGAATACCCATTCTACATCGGCAGCTTCATAAGTATCTCTTACAGGAATTGTTAAGTCTCTATATTAATAGTGTAGTCCATTATTATGTTAGTGTAGCCCACCTTATTGTTATTGTTGTACCCCTATAACCCCCATATTGTTATTATTATGCCTTTACATTATTATTGTTAGGTCGGCTAGGATTACATTGTGGCCCCATGGACTCCTATATATAGAAAGGAGGTTTTGTCATTTGTATCATCCAAGAATTGTTCATTAATGTAATGTATTGAAGGTTGCCCCCTCAAAGTGGCTTATTTCTAAGGCGTTGATATCTCTTTTCTTCTATTTTTGGAGCTGGTTTCACAACATTTGGTATCAGAGCTTTGGATTCTAGGGTTTTGCTGCTCCAAACCGGTCATCGTGGCATTGTCGCTATAACTTTTATTCTACGAAGGTTCAGAAGATGAAAGTTTTAGAGTGCGAAGCCGAAATACGAAGGAACATCGTCGCAAAATTTCATAGCTTGGTTCGCAATATTTTCGGAGATATGATCTGTGGAAGTTGGGGCTTTTTGCAGGCTCCTGAATTTAACCTAAACAGCAATGTTCCACCAAGTCCCCTAGAGGTGGGAGCGAGGGGGTGAGGGAGCGCGGGAGCGGCCTATGCAAAAGCTCCCTACCAATTTTCAGGAAACGTGGGGGGGTGTCGAAGTCATAAAAATTATAAAATATAAAAATATATATAATATTATAATATTATATATGATATATCATTGGAAAATTTAATAATAAATATTTATAATGCAATTGTATTTTTCATTTTTGCAAGGAATGTTTATACAATCATCATACACCTACATCATGAAAGATAAATCATAAATGATAAAATTTTAAAATTTTAAATCGATGAATGATGAATCATCTAACTGAAGCAAATTTAAAAGTTAAAAGTTAAAACATACATCATAGATTCATATGTAACTTTGTAACTGTATAATCATTAATGTAACTACTAGCAATGTACAATGAAAATAAAGTTTAAGATATCATATGAGTCATGACATATATGATATTATATCAAGATTCAAAATAAACTTTAAACTGAAGTTTACAACTCAAGTCTGAAATAGAAATATTAAAACTTAAAAGCAAGTAAGTTTAAAGTTATGTTTGCAACAGTGAAACATAAAACATAAAACATAACTTCTTCTGACTATGGGCTTCTTCCGGCGGCTGCGGCAAGTGCTAAGGGTTGGGCGGCAAGTGTTAAGTGCGGATGATACAATGATACAATGAAAACAAATGAAACCTAAAAATTAATTTAATTAAACAATCGATTATTAAAATATATATATATATATATATTTTAAATTGTGGGCCCCACACGCCCCCTCACGCTCCCTCTCGTCCCCTCATGCCCCCTCACGCTCCCAAAAGCACCCTCGACCCCGTCCCCTCATGCTCCCTCACGCTCCCTAAAGCACCCTCGACCCCTCAATCTGAGGAAACGTCCCCTTTGACGTCCCCCTTAATTTTTTGATTTTTGGGAGCGTCGGGAAACGTCCCCTGGAAGTCCCCAAGACCCCGGAGCGCGAGGGGGCGAGGATTCTAGACCCTTAGGTGGGGGGGCGAGTCCCCGTGTAACACTGCTAAACAGGTCATTACGGCCTTTTCACTATAACTTTTTTTATACGGCGATTCAGAAGCTGAAATTTTTAGAAAGCGAAGCTGAAATCCTAAGGAACATCATCGTATACTTTCAGAGCTTGGTTCGCAATATTTTCGGAGATATGATCTGTGGAATTTAGGTCTGTTTCAGGCTCCCGAATTTCATCTCAAAGAGGTTATCGTGGGAAAATATTCATAACTCCCTCTCTGAGCATCAGATTGGAATGCTGTAAAAAGTGGCTGCAAGTACACAGACTGTAGTTTCCTGTCTATAAATTTCAGAGCCAAAGGAGCAAACAGTGACACGTGGCAAGTCGTACAAGTTCGCTCTACTGAACCAGTCCATAATTAGGTCATCGTAGGAGATTGGGCACAACTTTGTCTTCAAGAATCCAAATCAGGTCAAACCTGTGGCATTCAAAAGAGGAGTGAGAGGCCAACCTCAGTGCCAAATTGCAAATATTAAAGATCCGAAATCACAGAGATAATTCAGTTTCAATATCGAGCTCCTCAAAAGCAAGAAAAAGGTGTGTATTTGATTTTTAAAATTGCATGTCGTTTGTTTGAAAAAGCAATTTGAAGTGATTCCAAGGGCATATTTTAGAATTTTTATTTGTATTGGGTTCTATAATGCCTCCAAAAAATAATTCCATACCCCTTAAGCCCTCAAAAAGCTATACTATGACGCATGAAGAGGAAGAATTACAGTATGAGATATCAAAATTACGGTACCAAGTGCAACAAATTTCGATCTTATGAAGAGCAACCAAAGATGACATAGATGGTTTAAAAGTAGAAATGGAGGCTAAGTTGGATGGTTTGAAGGATCAAATAATAGCTAATATGGATGATAAATTACTAGAAGATCACATCGAGCATCAACAACAATTTCTCCAACTCTCAAAGGATAACCTAACCTTGGTGCAGAATCTAATGAAACAACAAGAAGATCAACTCAGATCGAAAGATCTGAAGCAGTCACAGAAACAAGAACTCTACAAGTACGATCAATTTCAGAGTATCTCAACAAGTGGAAAAACTTTCCTGTAGAATATTCCACATGGGAGGATGAGAATTTTATACAGAAGCATCAAGAAATAATCAAGCGTTGAGGACAACACTTGTTTGAAAGAGAGGGGCATGTTAAGTCCCTATATTAAGTGTAGTCCCTTATTATGTTAGTGCAGCCCACCTTATTGTTATTGTTGTACCCCTATAACCCCCATATTGTTATTATTGTGCCCTTACATTATTATTGTTAGGTCGGCTAGGATTACATTGTGGCCCTACTAGGATTACATTGTGGCCCCATGGACTCCTATATATAGAAAGGAGGTTTTGTCATTTATCATCCAAGAATTGTTCATTAATGTAATATATTGGAGGTTGCCCCCTCAAAGTGGCTTATTTCTAAGCCGTTGATATCTCTTTTTTTCTATTTTTGGAGCTGGTTTCACAACAAGAATGTAATATCCCCAAAGGGAAATAACCAGTAATAAACAGAAATATGCCAGACAGATATAGAAAATATAATGCTGAACCAGATCATACACATAGAATGCCAGAAAACTGAGCCATTTTATTAATCTGAAAGTACATAGAGAGGAGTACAAGAAGATCAGGATAAATGCACCTATCCTTACCCTAGGCAAGTAGAGGCTCTCTCAGACAAATAATGGCTGCAACAAGGACAGCGTCCTAGCTGCTCTGAAGACTGAAGCTGGACTGTACTGGAACTATGAGCTGAAGACTGAAAAATAGCTGCTATCAATACTCCAAACCCTCACCAATGGAAAACGCTGCCTCTGCTAGTGACAGCGCTGAGACAGGTGTAGTGCTGGTCACAAACCCTCCAGATGAATAGATCTGCTCCTGACTGCTGGGAAAACGATGTCAA
This sequence comes from Pinus albicaulis, assembly GCA_034641835.2. Lineage (NCBI taxonomy): Eukaryota > Viridiplantae > Streptophyta > Pinopsida > Pinales > Pinaceae > Pinus > Pinus albicaulis. Next base: position 680,944,926 of record CM076580.1, on the reverse strand, counting down.
GGCCCTCTAACACAAGCCTGCTCCTCAGATCAGCGTCTTACCCCTCCAAATCTGCGTCCTCCTAGATCAGATCTGCTATCAACCCTTCAGATCTATGCTGGATCTGACAATATCTCTTCAGATCTGCAACCCCCAAGGCTGGATCTGATGTTGTCTGCGGATCCAGGCCGGATACGCACGTATCTCCTCAAATCTACAATCCTCCAAGGCCGGATCTGGTGCTATCCCTCCGGATGCGCACCATGCAAAACTAGATGCGCAAATATCTGCTCGGGATCTACAATCTCGGGGTGGATCTATCAATGTGCCTTCAGATCTGCATCCTCCTCTTCAGAACTGGACAGCGTCCTCACTCCAAGACTGATCTGCGTCCTTCCTCCTCCTGGACAGCGTTTTCTCTGCTCAGATCTGGACTGCGTCCTTCCTGGAACAGCGTCCTCACTCTCCTAGGCTGATCAGCGTCCTCTCTTCTCCTGAAACAGCGTCCTTCCTCCTCTGAACTGCGCAGCCACAAGAGGGCTTCTTCCTCTCCAAATCTGTACCAGAAACTGCTGCTACTTTCTGCTGAAACTGAAAAGTGTACTCAAAACATAACCTTACTAGGGCGGGCACTCGAAGTCCCCCGAAGCTAAGGGTGAAACCAGAAATAACCTTACCAGGGCAGGCACTCGAAGTCCCCCGAGGCTAAGGGTGAGATCTCCGACAGGAGACACTCGGTTGCACTAAACAGTGCTGCAGACCGACTAAACAACCGGCGTGCTGAAGCAGACAGAAGTCTAGCTCTCAATTATAATATCAAATCATGGATGCCCAATGAAGTGGAAACCCCTCCTTTTATAATGCTAAACTCCCTCCAAAACCTTACTTCACCGTCCTTGCCTTGCGGTTACCTTGGGTCGACGTGAGGCCTCCTCATATGCGTGTGGACCCCGAGCCCCCTCTTTAGATTACAACGTTCATCTACTAGGAAAAGAACACTTTATTTATAAAGTGAGATGACTAAAGTGAGGTGACCCCTCTTATTTCTCACTTTATTTATTATGTCTAGCTAAAGCGGCAAAATAAAGCAAAAATGAAATATTCCAATTAGCGAGGCTAATTGGGAATATTACAGTCTCCCCCGGCAAAACGTTGCTTGTCCTCAAGCAACTGAAGTGATGGATGCTGTAAAGTCTGCTCGCTCTCCCAAGTGGCATCCTCATCTGGCAAAAATTGCTTGTTCTCAAGCAATGCTTGAACAAGCCTACCTCTCTAGCTGATGCTCCCCGCCGATACTGCAAAATGTGCCTGGGTCCCACTGAAACCTCTCTGTCTCCTGCATCACCCTGATATGAAGGGATATCTCAATGCCGGGATCCCAAACTGGCCTCTCCTGGTACCAGCCAATCAATAGTCCTCTCGGATCCCATCGCCACTGTGGCCAATAATCGCACAAGTCCCGTGACTCGAACTGCTCACTGCCTCTGGCTATGACTAGAGACCATGATTGCTGCTGCTCTGCATCTATGAATGTGTAAGTTGTCCCATCGACTGTGTACCAGCTCATCATCTCTCTCCACTCAAGGCATGAAGTGAGGAACATCTCTCTCATGTGGATCCTCCATCCCCAAGCAATCATCCAAACCAAATGAGCCATCTCCCGACAAGGCAACTCCTGAAAATCTCCTTCCACCTCAAGCTCCGGTAATGAAGGCGGGCTGAAAGTCTGATCTTGGGCTGCAAAATCATTGCCCTCCAATGGAAAAGTGAAGAACAATCCTCCAAGGAAGGTCCCTCCAACAACGAAGAACAAGCTGGCCCAAAACAATTCATCCATGAAGAATAGGACATGTGCTTCATGGATCATCCTAATGAGATGTTTGCTGAAGGTGTTACATGAGGATACATAATGCAAACAATCCCTCACAAGGATACAGCGCAGTCTCATCCACTGCAACCTCAGAAGATCACATGGCAAGCAATGTACAAGATCCATCACATCTACTAATGGATAGCAAATGGCTGAATATGACAACAACATAGGGCCAAACACTTGCCCCTGGCTGTACAATGGATGAATATCAATCTCATGGCCCACATCAAAAGAGAACGCATACATAGTAGTGGTGGCCATGCCTCCTCCCATGCTCCCATTAGAACATGTAGTGCAGAAATTGTGAGAATTTTCCCCACTCACGGACACATCCAGCTCACGTGTCTCCCTCATAATCAAGCCTCCCATACAAATCTGATATCTATCAGCAAATGAAGACATGATCAGCAGCAAAATGAAGGAAACGCTGAAGGTTACATGTGATGAAAAGAGGTACCAACAGCTTCCCCAACAAGTACAGCGCAGTTTTACAAGTTGCTGCTTGATAAGAGTACAAGGCAAAATGTTTATGTTACCCCTGCATGTCTTCATATGATACATGATAAAGTGCTGCAAATGAACATACATGTGATGATAAAACATTTGCCCAAGGCCATAAAAGAGATGGCTGCCTCCATCATGTAGATTGGCCCAATACAACTCATGGAGCAATGTGACAAGCTTGCCCTTTTGTGAAGCAATGCACTGCATAGGAATGGCAAAAGTGTGCAAATCAATGAATGTATAGACAAAACCCTCACCATATGCTGGAAGTAAGATGGTACATGGATCCATAAATGAGTCCTCCATAGTGTTTTGGCATGCTATGAAGAAGAATGAACCATGTGCTGCAAAAAGATAATCCTCCTCATGCTTGGAAACCCAAGTCAAGAGGAATATGCCATAGATGTCTCTATCATCATTACCTCCTCTTTGTGCAACAAATATGAAGTGATCCTGGGACCTATGGGTTATAGATCCACCATATCCCTGTTGCGCACACTTCATCCATAATGTTCTGCTCCAAGGTGACAACGCTAGGAGCTCATGCAAATAAGCTCCTGTCAATACAAGACTCTGTTCTCTGACATGCTCCTTGTCAAAGACTCCTCTAATACTGCTGCAACAAGTGTGGAATACTCCCCAAGATGGAAGTGCTTCCCAATCAAAGACCATGGAGATAGTGCCATCTCCTCCTCCTGCAACATCATGCAAAGTGTGGGAGCAAATCTGCCCTCGCTCTCCCAAGCAAAGCAATAATAAATTGTGTTGCCTCCCCATACCTCCATCATGCAACTCATGTGATGACGACACAATGAATGATATGAGTAACTCATCAACACCGTGCACCCATACTCTATGCTGCTTACTGATGCAAGTATCCATCCATCTTTTCCCCATCCTCCTACTCTTAGGAAGAGTGTTTGCCAAATGATGGCCAAACTCTTTCAAGAGTAACCAGCGCAGCCAAGCCTCCTGCTGCCTGGTGTCACAGATCTGCAAGCAGCCCCCTAGCTCCTTGCTCATCATCCCCATCCACTCGATCACTTGTGGATGCCTCCTCCTCCTCATCCTGGTACTCCTCCCATGAGGGCTACCATCCTCCCAAATCAAATTTCTGATTTTGCACTTCATGGGATTTTGAAGTATAAACTTCTCAAGGATCAATGAGACCCCATCAAGAATCAAATAGGTGGTAGGCAAAAACCTCCCATCATGATGTGTATGGCTCAAGGGATGTCCAACACAAGCATGAGAGATGTTATCCATCAGAAGATGTCCCCCATCTTCTATCTGCTCTTGTGAGAAGGGAAGAAAGTCATTGCACCCCTTGGTGTGTCGAAGTGCATCTCCAGTGAGATCTCTCCTTGAGACCTCCCCTTCATCCATAGTCTGCTCCACCGAGTACCAACTCAAAATCTCTCGCCATCCAATCTCAACACGTGGCTGTTGTACCCTGTGCAACTCTGATCGTCTCATACCACTATCCAAGTCAACATATGAGACCTGACTAGGTGGCTCTGCCTCTCTCTCTCTAATGGGAAGAGATGACCCAACAATACTGCTAGTCCCATCCATGCATACCTGAAGGGGAATGATCTGATGCTGCAATGTGCTCTCGGGTTGTACCATCAGGGAATCCAGTTGTTCCCCAATGAGGACCAACTTGGCTGCCGACTTGGCACAAGTCGCTCTCATACCCTCCAGCTCCTGGTCCTGCAACAAAATGGTCTCCCGTACTGACGCAGCCTTCTCTCTCAAAACTCAAAGGTCTGTCCGAAGCCGATGATACCGCTGTCTGCGACCATCATCCAATACCTCTGTATCTCCTAGTGCCTCATCGATAGTGGATATATCTCCTGATACCTCACCCATCTGTCGTGTGCTGCTACCACCCGAAGACTCAAACATGGCTCCAGTCATCACCTCAGTGGATGGCTCTACCGGGGTAGGCTCTACCTCCTCCACTACGATATCAATCGGCACGGTCAAGGAGGTCTCTAATGATGGTGAGTCCTGTGTCTCACTAGGTGTATCCTCGAACTCCCTGCAATCCTGTGTTCCCTCATCCTCTTCTCCACTGCTCTCGGAGAAGACCTCAATGAAGTGTGCCTTCCCTGCCGCACACCTGTGTCCTGGTGCCCATGGCTCCCGGCAAGTGAAGCACAACCGCTCCCTCCTCAGCTCTCTCCTGGCCTCATCATCAAACTGCCCTCGTCCAGGATTCGCTTTGGGAGGCGGAGCCCTCGTGTCCTTACCCTTACGCTAGAAGGCCTGTCTCTGGGGATAAGGTGTCCGAGTTCTGGGTAAGACATCCTGTAAGTCCCGAATCCTGCTAATGGCATCCTGAAGGGTAGCCGGTCTGTTCGTCAGGACTAGGCTACGAAGTGGCTCTGACAGCCCCCCCACAAACATGCAAACCATCCGAGCTGCCGATAAATCAGGTACCATCACCGAAATCCTCAAGAAGTCTGAAATGTATGTCTCTGCACTCCCAGTCTGTTTGAGCTTGGTCAACTCACCAAAATGCTGCTCCGGATCCCTCCTGTCAAAGCGCTCTACCACCCTCCTGGTAAACTCGGCATATGTCGTCACTGTGGAATGCCCTCGTGTCGCCAATCCATGAAACCACCAATCCTGAGCCTTACCCTCTAAATGTAATGTAGCCATCTTAATGGCCTCTGTCTCTGGCATCTGATTAAGCTGGAAATAGATGTCCAGCTTCTCCACCCAGGACTTTGCCGAACTGTTTGATGAGCCATCAAACCTGGGCAAATGAAAGCTACTAGCTGCACGGTGGTCATCACGGTGGTATCCGTGCCCCTTGTGCTGGTGCTGCTCAGGGGGTTTGATGCCGCATCGATACTGGAAATAGCGCTCCCAGGGGAAAGCATCCATGAATGCCTGACCTAGGCTCTGCCACTCTGTAAAAACGGCTGCATATCGAGCTGGACTCACATCTCCTGCCATTGTCATTTTCTGCTAGGTGCCTACAGGCTCCTCAGAAACTGCACGGCTGCTGCAAAACCATACTGCTGCTTAACTTCGACCTCCGATTTACCCACTGAAAACTACTCAGAAAATTCCAAGAATTTGGGAAGGTGATCCTTGTCCAAAACCCAGAAAAACCCAGAAAACGTTTCTCCTAATTCCAAACTTCAAAATTTGACCCTTTTATTTTGGCCCTGTTGTGTTAATGGGGAGTGTCCACGTTTAGTGTTACCTTCCATTATTCTCTTATGATCTCTTTAGATGTCTATAAACCAGTGAGCCAATGTACTGCGATACCACATATGTCACAAAGGGGAAATAACTGATGTGCCATGAGAAATATGCAGACAGGATATAGAAAAACAACAATCTTTTGAACGAAAGGATACACATAGAATGCGAAAAGCGAGCCATTTTATTAATACGAAAGTACATAGAGAGGAGTACAAGAAGATCAGGATTAATGCACCTATCCTTGCCCTAGGCAAGTAGAGGCTCTCTCAGACAAATAATGGCTGCAACAAGGACAGCGTCCTAGCTGCTCTGAAGACTGAAGCTGGACTGTACTGGAACTATGAGCTGAAGACTGAAAAATAGCTGCTATCAATACTCCAAACCCTCACCAATGGAAAACGCTGCCTCTGCTAGTGACAGCGCTGAGACAGGTGTAGTGCTGGTCACAAACCCTCCAGATGAATAGATCTGCTCCTGACTGCTGGGAAAACGATGTCAAGGCCCTCTAACACAAGCCTGCTCCTCAGATCAGCGTCTTACCCCTCCAAATCTGCGTCCTCCTAGATCAGATCTGCTATCAACCCTTCAGATCTATGCTGGATCTGACAATATCTCTTCAGATCTGCAACCCCCAAGGCTGGATCTGATGTTATCTCTTCAGATCTAGGCTAGATCTGCCAATATCTCCTCAGATCTACAATCTCCCAAGCTGGATCTAGTGCTATACCTTCAGATCTGCACCATACAGAACCAGATCTGCAAATATCTGCTCAGATCTACAATCTCCAAGGCTGGATCTATCAATGTGCCTTCAGATCTGCGTCCTCCTCTTCCTGCTGGAACAGCGTCCTCACTCCCAGACTGATCTGCGTCCTTCCCCCTCCTGGAATAGTGTTTTCCCTGCTCAGATCTGGACTGCGTCCTCCCTAGGACATCGTCCTCACTCTCCAAGGCTGATCAGCGTCCTCTTTCTCCTGGAACAGTGTCCTCTTCTTCTCAGATCTGCGCAGCCACAAGAGGCTTCTTCCTCTCCAATTCTCCTGCTGAAGATGCTACCAAGTCCCACTGAAACTGAAGGGTGTTACTCAGAAAATAACCTTACTAGGGCGGGCACTCGAAGTCCCCCGAAGCTAAGGGTGAAACCGGAAATAACCTTACCAGGGCAGGCACTCGAAGTCCCTCGAGGCTAAGGGTGAGATCTCCGACCGGAGACACTCGGTTGCACTAAACAGTGCTGCAGACCGACTAAACAACCGGCGTGCTGAAGCAGACAGAAGTCTAGCTCTCAATATCAATATCAAATCAAGCATACCAAATGAAGTGGGAACCCCTCCTTTTATAATGCTAAACTCCCTCCAAAACCTTAACTGCGTCCTTCACCTTGCAGTTACCCTTGGGTCAGCGTGAGGCCTCCCCTCATATACGTGTGGACCCCCAAGGCCTCCTCTTTAAGTTATAACGTTAATCAACTAGGAAAACACTTTATTTTATAAAGTGAGGTGACCCCTCTTATTTCTCACTTTATTTATTATTTCTAACTAAAGCGGCAAAATTAAACAGAAATGAAATATTCCAATTAGCAAGGCTAATTGGGAATATTACAAAGAATAAAATGGGTGCTTTTCGTTAATTTATCTAATAGCATTTACCTTTGTGGAGTAAGAGGTAGCTCGATGATGAAATCCATAGAAATTATCTTCCATTTAGTCATAGGAATGTCATGAGGTTGTAGAAGACCTGTTGGGTAACAATGATCAGCCTCTACTTGTTGACATTCAAGGCATTTAGCAACGAATTGGACAATGTCGTTTTTCATCCCTGTCCAGAAGAAGAGTTTCTTTGTATCAACATACATTTTCTTTACTCCTGGATGTGCACAATAAACTTCCCTGTGGGCTTTCTTCAAGATGGTGTTTCGAAGATCTCCACTATCTGGTATGTACATCCTTCCACGAAATCATAAAACTTCGTCATCTTCGAGATCATATCCCTCAAACTTAGGTTCCTTCAAACGGTTATTATCAAGTCCATACCTTACTTTCAAGTACCAACTATTTCTCACAAGATGTTCTAGTACTCGTTTTCTTAAGTCTACCTTGATAGGTATGAGGAAGAATATTCACGGTCTTCTACTTAAAGCATCTGCTACTACATTCTCTTTCCCTTTTATGTATGAAATTCCAAAGCCATATTCACTTAAGAATTCACTCCATTATCTTTGTCTAGCATTCAAGTCTCTTTGGGTGAACAAATATTGTAGACGTTGGTGGTCGCTTTTGAGCATAAAGCTTCTCCCTACCAGGTAATGTCTCCATATCTTTAAAGCTAGCACCACGACGACTAACTCTAAATCATGCGTAGCATAAGGTTCTTCATGAGGCTTTAATTTTCTTGAAGCATATGATATTACGCCTCTTTCCTGTATTAATACTGCACCTAATCCTTGTTTAGATGTATCAGTACACATCATAAAATCTTTGTCCATATCAGGTACTCGCAAAATTGGTGCACTGGTCAATAATCTTTCAAGTTTGGAGAATGCTTTATGACATTCCTCAGTCCATTTGTACCTAACACCTTTGCGTTGGAGGGTTGTTATAGGCTTTGCAATTTTGGAGAATCCTTCTACAAACCTTCGATAGTAACCTGATAATCCCATAAAACTTCGCACTTCTTGTACATTCTTAGGTATCGGCCATTCAATGATTGCTTTCATCTTTTCGGGATCTATGATATTCCTTCACCAAATATAATATGGCCCAAGTAATGAATCTCTTTTTGAAACAAAGAACACTTGGATAACTTTCCATATAATTGGTGTTCTCTAAGGCAAGATAATACTATCCGTAGGTGTTTTTCGTGCTCTTTCTCATTCTTAGAATAGATGAGAATATCATCAGAAGACTTGTACAAATTGATCGAGATATTTGCAGAAAACTTTGTTCATAAAGTTCATGAATATTGTTGGTGCATTGGTCAACCTAAATGGTACGACAATGAACTCATAATGCCCGAAATGAGTTCGGAATGTAGTCCTAGAAACATCATTTTCTTTCATTCTTAGTTGATGATAACCTGATCGTAGATCAATCTTTGAAAAGACTATAGCTCCTTTCATTTGGTCAAAAAAGTCGTCAATTCGAGGCATTGGATACATATTCTTTACTGTAGCTCGATTTAAATCTCAATAGTCTATACACAATCGCAAGGAGCCATCTTTCTTCTTGACAAAGATTACAAGTGCAACCCAAGGTGAAATACTGGGTCGAATGTGCCCTATATCCAATAGTTCCTTCAATTGAATTTGTAATTCTTGAAGCTCTAGGGCTGCCATTCTATAAGGTGTTTTAGAAATTGGTTCTGTAGCAGGTTTTAATTCTATTGTGAGATCCAACTCTCTTTTATGAGGTAATCCTAGTAGTTCCTTTGGAAAATCATCCGAAAATTCGGATAGCACTAGATATTGTTCTAAGGATGGCCCTTTCTCCTTGCTTACTTCTTGAACTGCATATACCTAACACCCTTTTCTTAAGCAGTGTTTCATTTGCATTGTTGAGATGAAGTGTAAGTACACTTTCCTTTTAATACCTTGGATTTGGATTGTCTCCCCTTCATCAATTATACAAAGTTTTATTTTCTCGTAACAATCTACCCATGCTTGATGAGATTCTAACCAATCCATCCCTATAATGAGGTTGTAAGTTCCTAGAGCTGTGACATATACTTTTATTTTAGTCGAACAGACTCCTAGGTCAACTTTACATTCGTCAACACTTAAATCAAAGGATTGAAGTTCTCCTGAAGCCATTTCTACCTGTCTGAAATCGTTTTGCTTGCAAACTGCCAAGCCACTTTTATTTAATGCATATGACTAAATGAAACCATCAATAGCACCAGTGTCAAATAAAATTTTGAGTTTTATTCCATTGATAGTACCTGAAGATTCCACTATAGTGTATTGATGTGTTGCCTGGTCATTATCGACTATTGCATGGATTTTATGGTTTCCATGAGCATTTGATGATGGTTCTTTCCCTGCTCTTATCCATTATATTTGACGAGCCTTTGGACAATCACGCTGAAAATGCGGTCCTCCACATCCTCAACAATGAACCTGGGATGGTCCCCTTGAATCAGATTGTGAATTTCTAGATAAGGAACCCCGTCCTCTTGTGCCATTTCCTCTCCCATTTATTCCTCAATTAACAGTCCCTCGAAATTGCCATGGGCTAGTATTTGATAATTCAACAGCTATAGTATTAACGATCATGGGATTTCTTGCTCATATTCCTCTTGGAGTAAACCTGTTACCATAAGGAGGTGGTCTACAGCTACTTCCCCTGAAGAAGTTCTGGGGAGTCTTTCATGTAAATCCAGGTTGTTAGGGTTCTATTCGCCTGATATCCCTTTAATTCCTAAATGTTCCTCTGCATACCTTGCAATTCAACTGCCTCTGCTACTGATGACGGCTTCCACATTCTAACCATGGCCCTCATTCGAGGATTTAATCCATATACAACACGTTCGGCTTGACGTTCGTCAGTATCTAGATAAGGAACATATTTTACCAACTCCATAAACCTTATCTCATATTCTTCCATTGTTTTATTACCTAAGACTAACATATGGAAGGCTCCAGCTTGTTGTTCTTGAAAGAAAGGTGGTAAGTATTTTGCACAGAATCTTTCCTCAAACAACTCCCAAGGAACGTTATCTGATGTGAGATGTAGTTGCTTCTCTAAATTTCCCCACCAACCAGAGCACTCCCTCTGAGCTGAAATATAGCGATCTTTGTTTTAGAGGTTGAAGAATATTCTCTTAGTGTGAAGCATATTATCATTCCTTCTAACCATGCTTCAGCACGTTCTCCCGCTCGTCCTCTTGAGAATTCCGAGAGTTTAATCTTTTGTAATTCTCTAGAAATGTCTTGCTCTGGTGGCTTCTAATAGCAATCTTTAGACTTTTCTGAATGTCTTTCCTCAAGATGAAGTTGCTCTTCTTTGGCATTGGTCGGTTGCGATCCTTTTAAAGGTTCTAGAATGGTGTCTAATGAGTGCATTATAGTAGTTAGTTCAAGTGCTGGAGCGACTGGTGTTGTAACAACTAGTGTTGACGCTGACCTCGGTGGTGGCGATGGTGATGGTGATGGCGATGGTGATGAGGTCAGTGGTGGTGTTAATGATGGCGAGGCAACCCTATGGCATTGTCGTCGTTGATATGTCCTTACTGTTGTGAATTTTCCTGGATATAATAAGATTTATGAGAAACAGAATACAATTTAGATTTAATTTTCGTAAATTCAAGCTCACAAACGGGTATAGTTTTTCTGCTATTTTTACCTGTAGGCAGGTCTTACTAGTACTGAGGTCAAGGAGGGTGGCAACGTGACCTCCTTGTCCTAATGCAAGATGTTCTATGCGTAATAATTCTTAGTGAAATGCAAGGGTTTTCAATATTCATAGATCATAATATCATTTCATAATATTTGTCTAAAATGTTTAGTCCTAGATGTAGAGTTATGAAAGGGGTTTATTGACTTTATTTTACTTATGACTATAACTAATAACTAGAATTTAATAAGTTTGAAATTTCATTTCATTAAATTGACATCATGTTGTTGTCGAACGGGAATCTCTACCAAAATAAGTATGAAATGTTCAAGTGTTATATTTAACTCAAGGCTTATTAAAATTTGGTTTGTACCTCTTCTCATCATTGTTCATAAATAACTTAAGTATCTATATAATTACACTTACTCTACTTTAATTCCTTTCACAACTTTCAACACTATATATATATATATATATATATATTATTTTTATTTTTATTTTTAAAACAAATGTATTATAAGTATCATAAAATATATATATATATATATATCTTAACAAGTATCATAAAATATATATCTTAACGTTTAAATGGAAATACAAAATTCCATTTATAAATTAATAATAAATAATATATATATTATTTAAATAATCTAAATAAAATATTTTAAAAGTGTAAGGATACATTCTTCAACCTAAGAAATACAAATATTATCCGATATGAAATGAAAATTTTAACCCAATCATCTTCTAATACAATAAAATCTTTAATAATAAGTTATGAAGAATAGAAATACCCACTCGGCCAATTATCCAAAATCGAAAACATTTTTCAAATGAAAAATCATATTATTTATAGATCTTTTAATAATTTACCAAAAACACCATAAGCCACCATGACATTCAATTTTTATTTTTTTTAAGTTCCAACTCCCTGTAAGTATATCTGAATTTCATTTGGCATCTTCCTGCACATATAGTGCAATGTTCGCGAGTCGCGATCAGACCATGTGAAAGCATTTATTGCCAAATACTAATTGTCCTCAACAACTTGGATATCGCATTTATTTTCAGAAGTCAATGTCATAGCAATGGTCCTGCGAGACAATATTTTAGATTTGGGCCATGACAACATGGTTTCATCATTATATTCGTTCTTTGTAGCCAGGCAGATTATAAGGATTGGTAGGCGAGTAGAGGTACAAGGCCATATTGATATTTGATTCCATATGGTCAAATAAATTTATCATTTCATAAACAGTCATGTTAAAATCGTTCAAGTAAATTTATAATCATTTCGAGATTTCTGGAAACTTTATAGTGTGGCAAATTTCTTATAACCAAACTTGTAGAAAAACTTCAAACCCATTCCTTTGATTACAAATGGCACTAAAATACATATTCAAAGTTTTTTAGAGACACTCGGAAATATGACCGCTTTATTTTTTATTTTAAAATCCCTCTCTTTACTTTTGACTCTTTCCTAACAAGAGAATTTTTTTTATATTTAAAGTAGGGTCTACTTGATAGTGGGACTTCCGGACTTCTACACTAACGAAAATTCTCGACGTCATGGACTGAAATATTTTTGACTCTGGAATGTAGATACATTTTCACAGTTGTTTTGTTTATCAAAAGGATAGTTTTAATGCCCACGAGTCATATGTATTACACGTCTAATAATCATAGACCATACGCAGCAGGTACCACGTAGTTGTTTTGGTGGAGAAGCGCTAAGGAAAGGGGCACACAAGTATACAAATGTATTGCCAACTACACGCAAACTAAGGATGCGAGTTCGATGCTCAGTTATATATATATATTTGAATGTTATTATATATTGAGGGCTTCTGAGGGAATTCGTTCAAAAAAAATATATATTTATTTCAGATTTGAATATTGATGGTTATGCGTTGGGCTTAGACCGGGGTGGACTGGCAGACCATCTCTGCAAAACGGCCACCTTTTCTATAGATCTACGGCATATCCATCTCCAAGCCAGGAGACTTCTGCACCAGCTAGAGTAGCCAGATTTGTGGCTGAAAGATCAGGCAATCAGACCCCGTTGAGAGGGCGGTTGTGATATTCCTTTTTGGGCAAACATGGAACGTTGTTGGACCTTGTTTCTGAAAATCATCTTCTGCCATCATTCAAATCCGTTGTTACTAATTACATACCATTTTGTAACCTGGCCTGGTCTGTTTTCAATACAATCTTACTTCGTATTTCTGCAAATTGGGTTTTTTTTTTGCTTATTTTTTTTAATGTAACTGAGAGTACAATGATCTATAAAAGGTATACCAATTTTCCTTTCATTTTTCTTTGAATAGCTATAATTAAACATCCGAGCCCTTCATCTTGTATAATAAATTTTTGACTTGAAGCCGTGTTGTGAGCTTAGGACTTGATGCTTTGGTTTGTGACTTTCAGAGGTTAGAGATTTAGCTGTTCAGAGCATTAAATTTTGACCCTATCCGACAAAGCTATCTTCTTATGCAGTTTTTGGTGATTAATCTAGACTGTAGATGGATGGATACTTCTTATTTGCAGAGGTTAAATTGTGAAGCATACAGCATCAAAATTTATAACACATCTCTTATTATTAAACTTGAGTCTTAATCGTTGATTTATCTTCTTTGCACTTGGTATTGAATTGTGAGTAATTTTGTGAAGTCTGATTTGAATCTACAGCAATGACACTTCATTGAATCTTTGCTTTGCATTCCATACTTAAATTGGTATGATTACTAGCATTTTGTATAATATTTGAAGACTAATTAAGGACTGCTATATTTCTAAAAGAATCTAGAATACTTGAGCTTTGAAATGACATATGTAAGGCAGATTCACATGCATCCTAATCTCACTCATTGTATAAGTTCATCTTCAAAATTCTGTATAAAGATTTAGCTAACAGGCAGTACTTATAACCTTTATTGATTTTAACAGTAACATTATCTTAACAGGCCCGAGAGTTAAACCTCCCTCTGATACCAAATGTAGAGACCTAAACAGACAGTTTAAACTAGGAGGTAGCTTCATAGCAGTTTGAAATCAAATTTGAAATTTTATTAATCATTTACAGCAGACAGAAAAAACTAAATTACAGAATTACAGAATAGCAGACAGAAGAAAATGAAGAAATTACTAAATCACAGAAAAATACCTGTGTAGCGAAATTGAAATGTGTTGGATTGTGGATTTCGGGTGGATGATGTAGCTGGCTTGGTTACCAAACCAATATTTTCCTCCCAGCCAATCTAGGATTACCATTATAATCCTCAGATCCAGAAGATACCTCTTCGGGCCCCCGTGCCCAGAATTCCAAGAACAGAAGAGACTTGTTCAAGAACAAGTTTTAAACAATCCCCTTTTTCCTTCCTCCTGCAATCCTCCCTTCCGTGTAATCAAAACTTTGTTTTTCCTCCCCCTCCATCTCTGTTTTACCTTCCTTTTATACCCTTGTGTTCTTCCACCATCTCATTTGTTTATCGGCTATCTCCCTTGCCCTCCAGCACGTGGAGACCTGACTGTCCATTTATCTTCTCCACCGCTTAAAATGTGGTTTTCCCTTAAACTTATTCAATCCTACATAAAATTTCTCCTGAATCTTGTGGTTTGAGTTTAATTTTTTTTTAATGAACTTTGTAATTTATTTGCTTTACCCTTATTTTATAATTACCTTAAATTTTATGCTTAAATATTATATTTAATAACTATTTTAATTGCTATTTATTTAATATTTAATTAATGAGTTTAAACCTATAATAAATTCAATTTGGTTCTTAATCTCATATATCCATTTTGTCATTAAATGAGGTGTTGTTGATTATGCATTATAAATGTGGTATGCATATTAAGTCTCTCGTTCGACATTTATCTTACTTTGGAGAATTTAGGTGCTTATATCACAAATCAATCCATTACCCTGTACTTAGACATGTTCGATTATAGACTAGTAGGTATACTAGTGCAGTACATGCGTTGCATGCATATGTAGCTATCATATGCATGCTAATAATAAAATTCTATGTGGAATTCAAAATGGGTCATTACACCAGTTTTTAAAACTATGGTTGCTAGTCAATTTGATATATTCTTATTTCTGCTCTTTCTAGTTCTTCTCCGGATTCATATGATAGTTGGTTGGTAGATAGTGGGACTTCTAGACATTTCTCTAGACAACAAGAAGTCCTCTCAATCCTGGTTAAGAGGGGGACAAATTTGAAAATCATCCTTGCAAACAACACTACTCATCCTGTGAAAGGTTCTGGTTCTCTCAAATTTCATTTAGACTTTGGTGAATCTATTCTTCTTCATGACATGATGTATGTTCTGAGATTAAAGAAGAACTTGGTATCTATATCTGGCTTAGAAGACAAAGGGATGAGAGTAGCCTTCATAAGAGAAAAAGTCCTCCCCTGGATTATCGAATCTCACATGAGAGATGCTTTTACTTTGGGATCTCGAATTGAAGGACTCTATAGAGTCAATGGAATACCTCTGCTAGCAATGGTCCATGACATCAATCATCAAAGTGAACTATGGCACCAAAGATTGGCACATCTACATTATGAAGCCCTACCGAAATTAAAGAAGTTAGTCTTTGGGATGCTTGATGTTCAAGCTAGTCATGATGGTGTACGTCCAAGATGTGTCAGTGGAAAGAAGACAAGGGGACCATTCCCCTCCAGTAAGAACAAGGCTAGTGATATTCTTCAACTCATTCATTTTGACCTATGTAGACCCATACCAGTGTACTCTATTGGTGGGCATCTCTAATACATAATCTTTATTCATGACTTCTCCAAGAAGACATGAATATTTTACTTGAAACATAAGGATGAGGCTTTTGATATGTTCAAGGACTTCAACGCACTGATAGAAAATCAAACGGGGAAGAAGATCAAAGTCTTCAGGTCTGGAAATGGTGGAGAATACACGTCAAATGAGTTCTTTGACTTCTGCAAGCAGGCTGGAATCAAGAAGGAAACTATCGTAGATTATAATCCCAAGCAAAATGGTGTGGCTGAAAGAAACAACAGGTCCATCGTAGAAGCTACGCGAGCTATGTTGCATGATCAAAAGTTGTCGAAGTTCCTCTGGGGAGAAGCTACAAATACAATGGTCTATGTACAAAACAGGGTTCGTCATCAAGCTCTGGATAACAAGACCCCGAAAAAGTATTCACAGGTGTGAAGCCCGACAATGGACAACTCAAGATATTTGGTTGCCCTGTATAATTCCATGTGTCGAAGCACAAAAGGAAGAAGCTGGAAGCTACCAGATGTTGAAGAATCAATGCAGATATATATCAAGGTTTGATTCTTCGATCTTGATAATTATTTGTGATTATGTTGCCTTCTTTTAATTCTTTATTATATTATCTTTCATCAAGCAATTACCATATTATGTGTGTATGAAGACCAAAAACAAGAGACACAAGATATAGGCACTATGCCAGGGAAAAACATCTTCGAGGAGAAAATCCAGTCAAGATAATTCTTCCTTTCAATAGTATTCTTTGAGACTCTTCACCCTAGACATGAGCCAAACTTTCCCTCCACACCAAGTCTGCCATCCAGATCTTCGACCTAGTAGCAACAACTTCCAGCCTTCCAGCAGCTTTGCAAATTTGCAACAGCAGTTGCATCCAAACTTCGAAGACTTTGATCTTCTAAGAGAGACCACAAAACAGAGAGATTCCTTCACCAAAATTTTGATTTTCTCCTTCTCTTTCTCCTAGACCCAGCTCACACTTATTTTGCTTCCTTCTTCAATTTCGCACTTTTTACCTTGTTGTAGTGAATTGCAGTGAATGAGTTAGCAAATGAATTCGACCTCCTTGCATTTATAGCCTTCTGATGCGTTCGAATTCCTCCCTTTGAGGCCAACTTGATCTCCTTAAGGCTGACTTGATGTGGAGGGCTACCAGACCACTTTTGACTCAAAAACAAACCTAATTACATGATTCAAAAGCCCAAGGAGAGTAAATATAAATCGATAATGACTAACCTAAAAGTCCACAATTGGGACCTTATAATAAATATGACCCAAGCATGAAACCCATGCTTTAATAAGTCATTTAATAATAAAAATAAATGTCAAAACGATAACATAAATTATTTTTCTTTAATTATTTTGATGAGTACAATAAATATAAATTATGAAGATCGAACCTAGTTACAATCTTCAACACTCCCTCTTAACTAGGGAGGTATTCATAATATAAGACGGGAAGATCTCAGACTATATGAAACTATGAAAAAATTTAGGCACCGCAATACCATAGACTAGATTCCTGGCCAGGGCAATCTATATATTTGGTCACTCATCTCTTTTGGCACTGTAATGCTATGAACTAGATTCTTGACGAAAGCAATCTATTCATTTGCAACTAAGGTGGACTAAATCTTCCAGACTCTATAGATACCATCAGGTTTACTTACTAACCACCAACCCAGGGAACTAGGTGCACATCCACTCGATGCCACCCTCCCTACTAGACATCAACATAAGTTGTCGGCCCTGATGTCTTTCCAGGCAATGCTTCACTCGCAAAGCCTTAACATATATCTTCCAGATCCTTAATGTTAATACAATTGGCAATGTTTACCAAACCAAGCTTGTCTCTTAGATATTCAAACGTCTTGTTAGGAAGAGCCTTTGTCAGTATGTCAGCCACCTGTTCATATGTCAGGACATACTCCAACTTCGCGATCCCATCCTGTACCAAATTCCTGATGAAATGATATTTATTGTTGATGTGCTTCGTCCTAGAATTAAACACGGGATCTCCAAACATCTTAATGCAGCTTTGATCATCACAATTGATTATAGTAGTACTTAGAGGACTTTCGAACAAGTCGGTCAAAAGCTTTCTTAACCATACAACCTCCTTTCCTACTTCACATGCGGCTACATATTCAGCTTCAGCACTACTTATAGCAACGGGTACTTGCTTTCTGCTCATCCACAATAACATAGCAAACATCAGGTTGAAGCATCCACCAGTAGTACTTCTTCCATCGAACTCACTGCAACCCCAGTCAAAATCGCAGAAGCCAATTAGATTAACTTCCTCACTCTTGTATTTTAGGCAGTGATATATAGTACCACAGAGATATCTTAATATGTGTTTGGCAGCTATCCAATGTTCATGACGAGGTTCCAACTGAAATTAACTAAGGATGTTCACAATGTAGAAATTTATGAATCTTAATTCTTATGCAGAATTTTTTCTGTTAATCCGGTTAAGCTCCTCCTACTTATACAAGTTATCAACTAAATAAATTCAAGTTAACATCAAAGCAAAACACATAACAGATCTCTACCAATTCAGAACTAGAATAAGCACATGCACACATAGACAAAGTGACACAGTTATTTCTGGACAAACTATCCCCGAAAAAACCCAATGTGGGAAAACCGGTCTCTGGCTGCTGGAGGGCTCTATTATTAAGAATATTTTTTAATACACAACTCTGGGTTCCAAATCTGGAAAACCCTACAGAGAAAACTCTAGATTTGCAGCACCTGGCTCATCTAAGACCAAAAATACTGACTGATCCACACCCTCAAACGAGATTTATAGAACTCAGCCAGATCTAGGCCTAGAAACCCTAGATCTGCCCCTGAAAGTCATTGCGTCAGCCTCTGAAACCCATGCTGGGCTCTGCGTCAACCTTGGCTAGCCTCCAAATGCTCAGCGCTGTCACTGGGAGGGACTGCGTTACCCCATACTAGGTGATGCAGTCACTACGCTGCCCCTAAGGGTCTCTGCGTAACCCCTAAAGGGTTTCCTGAAAATCACGTTGTCCTTGTCGCTGCTACTGTTGCTGCTGTTGTCGTCTGCTTCTACTGTTGCTGTTGTTGCTGCTACTGTCGTCTGCTGATGTTGATGCTACCGTCTGCTGCTGCTGCCTTCCTCTGCGCTGTCTTTCCTGATCTCTTCTCTGTTTCTTTTGTATTCTATACCCCGAGATCAAATCATCCCCTTGGCCTAAATTCCCCTCTCTTCAACTAAAACACTTGAGAATTCTTAGCAATCCCTCCCTAGAATCTCAGCTTAGCTTCAGTGCGCTGCCATTGTGTGTCTTACAAATGACCCCAAGCCTTTCCTTTATACTTTTCTCGTTGACAAATGAACAGCCAAGATTAAATCTTTAATCAATGGCTAATATTAAAAGAAAGCTTGATCCGTGTGACTTAAGACAATTTCATCACATGTTTAATTAAATTCACTTTAATTATTTTATTTTCATAAGTTTTAACTTAGGAAATACATTAAAATAATTAATTAATTTAATTTCTCCTAAACCAGATGAAATTTCCCAAATCCATTTATGGGTCTTGTAGATCAGGTGAACTCTAGTCCTTCCTCAAAATCTAGGACCTAGAGCACAACTGATGCTACCCCAAATACACAAAAACTCAACACATAGCAAAGCATATATCTGGCCTAGTGTTTACTAGATACATTAGGGAGCCCACCAATTGTCGATAGGAGGTTGGATCCACGAGACTTGAGTCGGAACCTTGTAACTTCTTCAAGTTTGTGATCATAGGAGTATTCATGGGTTTGGAGTCCATCATCTCAAATTTTTGCGATATCTTGATAATGTATTTTCCTTGCCCCAAGTATATTTCCCCGGGTTTCTGCCATACTTCGAGACCTAGGTAGTAATGCATAAGTCCTAGATCCTTCATTTCAAATTTGGCTTCCAACATCTTCTTGCGTTCTTCAATTCTGTGCTCCACACCTGTAATGAATAGATCATCCACATATAGTAGAATAATGATGGGTTCATTATTCACAATCTTGATGTAGAGATTTGGATCAGCAGTACCATTCACGAACCCATTTCTTAAGAAATATGAATCCATCCTTGCATGTCATGCTCTAGGAGCTTGCTTCAAGCTATATAGGGCTTTGTTAAGTTTGCAGACGTGATTCCCTGCTATTTACTTCGAAACCTTTGGGTTGTTCGATGTATACTTCCTCATCAATGGTTCGATTTAGAAATGCATCCTTCACATACATTTAATGGATATTCCAACCCATTGTAGCAATTAGTAAAACCAAAGATCTAGTGGTAGCATACCTTGTTGTAGGTGCAAAGGTTTCTTCATAGTCTATTACTTTCTTTTGAGAGAATCCCCTTGCAACAAACCTTGCTTTGTACTTATCTATGCTTCCATCAACGGCATGCTTAATTTTGTAGATCCATTAGGATGTGACAATTGATTTGTCACTAGGTCTAGGAACGATCTCCCAAACGCCATTCTTCGTAATGGATTGGTATTCTTCCTGCATCGCCTTCTTCCAAGCATCCTGTTGAGAAACCTCTTCAAATGTAGATGGTTCAGCTTGAATGAGCTTTGTCATTTATGCAACATAGCCAAAGTATCTCTTCAGTCTTTTACTTTTCCTGGAGGTTCCTATGGGAGCTTCATGTCCTTTAGCAACTTGTATAGTAGATTTTAACCAAAATAGCCTTTTCCTTGGTCCTTCTTCTTCTTGATTTGTAGGGGGATCTTCATGATGTAGATCTTCTTCTTCGAATATGGGAGAATCTTCGTCATCGGAGTATATGGGAATATCCTTGGACTTCTTGTAGGGTTGGGTCTCATCAAATATGACATCTCTGCTTACTTCGATTTGCCTTCTTTCTATGATGTAGATTATGTATGCCTTTGAGGAGAGACTATATCCAACGAATATTCCTTTGATACTTGTAGAATTCAACTTATTTTGCTTATCCTTTGGAACATGCATGTATGCAAGGCTTCCAAAGATTCGGAGGTGATCCACACTCAGTTTCTTTCTTGTAAACACTTCTTCGGGAGTTATGTTCTGGAGACTTCTATGAGGACTTTTATTTTGTATGTACACAATTGTCATGGCTCCTTCTCCCCATAAGAATTTTGGTAGGTCTTGATCAAGGAGCATTGCCTTAATGCCTTCCTCAATAGACCTATTCTTTCTTTCAACAAATCCATTTTGTTTTGGATAGTAGGGAACATTGATCTCCCTCTTAATTCCTACTTCCTAGCAATATTCAATCAATTCCTTGGAAGTGCATTCCCCACCATTGTCGGATCTTAGAGTCTTTATCTTTCTTTCGGTGAGGGTTTCCACTTCAACTCGAATTCCTTGAATTTATCGAATACCTAATCTTTCTTTTTGAAAAGATAGATCTATGTCTTTCTAGAATGGTCATCTATGAAATTCACATAATAAGATGACCTCCAAGAGATTTATCAGACATGGGCCCACACACATCAGAGTGAATGAGGTCTAAGATTTCATTGGCCCTAGATTCACTATTCGTAAATGGTTTTCTTGTATGTTTTCCCAAAGACCACCCCTTCCACACACCTTCTAATCTTCCTTTATATTGGGGATGCCATTGACCAATTGACTAAGAGAGGGAATGAGCCTGTAGTGTAAATGTCCATATCTTGTATGCCATAGTTCAATGGGACCTAAGTCACATGACACGAGGACACGAGGACACGAAGGACACATAAATACGAGTATTCGACACGAGACACCGTGACCTCGAAAACAAGACACGAGGGACACGTTTTATTTATATTTTAAAAAAAAATAGATATATATATATATATATAATTTAATAAATTAATAATTTATAAATTAATATTAGCAAATTAGTAAATTACAATTATACAACTTACAAGGCTACAAGCACATAAGAAATACTAAATAGTCATTAAGACCATAAGTTATAGCAATAGTCGTTAGTCAATGAGTCAATGACTCATGAGTCATTAAAATTTAAAAATTAAAACAATAACAATAACGGGAACTTGGAATGCATGGAGGCAGCAGCAGCAACGGGAACTTGGAATGCGGCCAATAGGCAATGGAAACTTGGCACGGAGGCAGCAGCAACAATCGAAGGCACTCAACCACACCCACGACACTCAACCACACCCATCACAGGCACGCCAGCAGTAGCAAACGAAGGCACGAAGGTTCAAGGCAGCAACAACCACAGCGATGACAGCAGAAACCACAGCGAACAACAATGAAAAACTAACGAATTTTTTGTCATTTTTGTAATTTTTCGTGGAAAACGTGACCAAACGTGGGGAATACGTTAGGGAAGGTATTCCAAACCTAGGACACGAGTATTCTATCCAAAGACACGAATGCAAAAATGGAGGGTACGTATTCGGTTTCGAAGGACACGACCAAAAACGTATTGGACACATTTTAAGTCGTATTTCGTGTCCGACACGTGAAATACGGGGCACGTGACCCTGGAGGACGTGTCCTGTGACTTAGAATGGGACTAATTTCCATATGAAACAAGGCTTGAGCAGATTGTGTATTAACCCTATACAAACTTCCTTCACGAACTCTAATGACTCTAGCTTTGTTAATGCTAGAATCTTTGCCCCAGACCAATACTTTTCCATCAACAAAAGCAATTCTTTCACCTTTATCTTCTAAACAAGAAATAGAAAGTAAATTCTTCTTCAAACCTAGAACATATAGTATGTCGTTGAGGTGCAACTTCTATCCACTATCTAATTCTAGCGAGGTTGATCCTAGTACTTTCACAGCATAGCTTTTGTTGTCACCCAATTCCACTGCATGTGAGGATGGTTCTCTTGATAGTGTATGTAGTTGTTTGCTTTCTCCATTCATGTGCCTTGATGCTCCACTATCAATGATCCATGCATTGTCATCATGGAGAGATCATGTAAGGGAAGCCAAAATTCCTTGACTTTTGTCTTTTAGTGAATAGATAATGAAAAACCTTCTTGATCCATCTCCTAGTAGAGTTGGTACCCATCCTTGTGTAGTCCATCAATGAGGGAGATTCCATGCCAACAATATGATCTTCAATCCTTCCTGACTTTAGCTCTGAAACCATGTTGAAGAATCAATGTAGATATATATCCGGGTTTGATTCTTCAATATTGATAATTACTTATGATTATGTTGCCTTCTTTTAGTTCTTTATTATCTTATATTTCATCAAGCAATTACCATATTATGTGTGTATGAAGATCAAAAACAAGAGACACAAGATATAGGCACTATGCCAGGGAAAAACCCCCTCGAGGGGAAAACCCAGTCAAGATAATTCTCCCTTTCAATAGTATTTTTTGAGACTCTTCACCCTAGACATGAGCCAAACTTTCCCTCCACACCAAATTTGCCTTCCAGATCTTCGACCTATCAGCAATAGCTTCTAGTCTTCCAGCAACTTTGCAGATTTGCAGCGGCAGTAGCATCCAAACTTCAGAGGCTTCGATCTCCCAAGAGAGGCCACGAAATAGAAAGATTCCTTCACCAAAATTTCGATTTTCTTTTTCTCTTCCTCCTAGACCCATCTCGCACTTCTTTTGCTTCCTTGTTCAATCTCGCACTTTTTCCCATGTTGCAGTGAATTGTAGTGAATAAGTGAGCAAATGAATTCGACCTCCTTGCATTTGTAACCATCTGATGGGTTCAAATTCCTCCCTTTGAGGCTGACTTGATCTCCTTAAGGTCGACTTGATGTGGAGGGCCACTAGACCACTTCTGACTCGAAAACAAACCTAATTACTTGATTCAAAAGCCCAAGGAGGGTCAATATAAATTTGTAATGACTAACCTAGAAGTCCACAATTGGGACCTTATACTAAATATGACCCAAGCATGAAACCCATGCTTTAACAAGTCATTTAATAATAAAAATAAATGGAAAAATGATAATAAAAATTCCTTTTCTTTAATTATTTTGATGAATACAATAAATATATGTTATGAAGATCAAACCTAGTTACACTTTTCAACACCGGAAAGAAAGGTATGTTTGTTGGTTATTGTGAAAATTATAAAGCATTTAGAATATATATATATATAGTCAAAGGAAGATCGAGTTTAGCAGGGATGTAACTTTCGATGAAGATGTTGCCCTTGGAAAAGCAAGGGATCCTCCCTCGCCTCTTGCAAAGAAAGATGATAACATAGACTTATTTGATGCTCCCTTTGTGCCTAGGTTGGAGAAAGACATTGATGATGATCCCATGGACCCTATGGACCCGTTGGATCCTCCGCCCTGTGATCCCCCTGCCAGGTAGAGACCAATGTGGCTTCATGATACATTACAGGATGTTGAGATACATGTTACTGCCAAAGGGGCCTTAAAAGAAAGCAAGAATCCATGTCGATATGAAGATACGTTGTTGCGATGAGCTCCATCATATAGGCTTAACCTCCCAATTTTGAAGAAGCACTGAAAGAGCAGGTGCGGAAGGATGCCATGGCCGAAAAGTATGAATCGATTATGAAGAATGATGTATGGGATGTTGTTCTGGCACCTAAAAGCAAGTTTGTCGTAACTTCAAAGTGGTTGTACAAGATCAAGCAAGGAGCCAGTGGAAGCATTGAGAAGTATAAAGCGAGGTTCGTGGCTAGAGGTTTCTCTCATAAAGAGGAAGAACTTAGAAGACTATGATGATACATTTTCACCTGTGGCCAACTACACCACCATTAGATCGATTGTTGCCCTTGCTGCTAGTAAACGATGGACTCTTCACAACATGGATGTAAAGACGACATTTCTTCATGGGATACTATAGGAAAAGGTATTTGTTGAGCAACCTCAGGGATTTGAACTTGAAGGACAGGAAGACTCATGTTTGCAAGTTGAAGAAAGCACTATATGGTTTGAAGCAAGCCCCTAGCGCCTAGTATGCCCGCATTGACAATTACCTAGTGAAGCTTGGATTCACAAGAAGCAGTGTCGATTTGAACCTCTACTTCAAAGTGGTCCAAGTTATGCCTTTGATTTTGGTTTTATATGTTGATGACCTATTATTGACAGGTAGTGAGCCTCTAATGCTCGAATGCAAGAGGGAGTTGGCCTTCGAATTCAAAATGGAAGATCTTGGTTTGATGTGTTACTTCTTGGGATTAGAGATGTAGCAAAAACTCAGTGAGATTTTCCATTCCCAAGGAAAATATGTCGTGAATTTGTTGGAAAGATTTGGAATGGTAGAATGCAAGTCCTTGGCCACATAGATGGAAATGATCTTCAAGAAGTTATGTGAAGATGTTGTTGGACCTGATTAGGAAAATCCCTATGAATACCGACAGCTAATTGGGGCATTGATATTCCTTGTGAACACTCACCCAGATATATGTTTTGCAGTGAACACTTTGAGTTAATTCATAATTGAGCCCCTTCATGCACATTGGGTTGTTTCTAAGCACGTACTGAGATATTTGCAAGGGAAGATCAATCTTGGTTTGAGATATACTATCGGAGATGTGAGACTGCATGGATACACTGATGCTGACTGGGATGGAAATGTTATTGACAGGACCTCAGGGTGTTGCTTTAGCTTGGGGTCTGCAATGATATCTTGGATGAGCAAGAAACAAAATTATGTAGCTTTAAGCACAACCAAGGCAGAGTACATTGATGCTAGCATGGCTAGCTGTGAGGCAATTTGGTTGAGAAAGCTCTTTGGAGAGTTGTTTGAGCAGGCCCTAGATACGATCGTGATATATTGCGACAACAAGAGTGGGATCCGATTGGCAGAAAATCTTGTCTTTCATGACAAGTCCAAGCATATTGAGATCAAGTATCATTATATATGAGACATGGTGTACAGAGGAGCAGTGAGACTCCATCATATATCGACCGATGAGCAAATACCAAACATAATCACCAAGGCTTTGCCGAAAGGGAAGTTCTTGGTGTTCAGAGAGCAGTTGGACTAATGGATGTGACCCTCCCAGGAAAGGGTCACAGTTGATCGAGAACATTGAGTGTGCTCTTACCCCATGTTGAGCTCCCAGGGTGAGGAATGGGGCAATAAGGGATCCTTGAGTTAAGGAAAGTCTAGGCAATAGGATAGTTGTGATCCTTACCTCATGATAAGTAGTATCTTGCCTATTGTGTGGAAATAGGATGGCTGACATATTTACCATATGGTAAGTAGCATCCTGCCTATTGTCATCTTTGGGACTTGACAAAGTATACCCCAGTTGGCATCCTACGCACAAGTTGGGCTTGTTGGGATTGTTCCTGTTGAGAAATGTAGCTAGTTTTGATCTTCATAATTGTTTTACTCATTTCAATATGTAACAAACAAGAAAATAAAAGAAAAGCTATTATTATTAAAGCATGGGTTTCATGCTGATTATTGATGGTCTTCTAGATAAAAGCATGTTCTTTGTGCTTCTAGGGTTTGTTAGGTCCTAGGATTTATCGTCTTGAGTCAAAGGAGTCAACATCATGTTTCTAAGACCCTTTTGGGCAAAAATATATTTGTAAAAAGAATTATTTTTTAGTCTAGAAAGTCTTGGAAGCTCCAAAGTACAAGTCGGCCCTAGGATTATCAAGTCGGCCTAACGGAGGGAATTTGACCCCTTGAGAAGACTATATAAAGAAGCAGTTCGACCTCATTTGAGACACACTCACTCACAAGTTTGATATCACAAGAAAGAGTTCGATCTATAGCTGGGAAGCAAGAAGAAGAAGAGTGAAGGTGAAGGAGAAGATGGAAGGATGAAATCTCCTGTTTTTGGGCTCTATCTCTCTCACACATGCAAAAGTCTAGGTTTTCCAGGTTGCAGGAAGAGGCCAAAGTTGCAGGTCCAAGTTGCAGGAGCACGAAGTGCAGTAACTTGCAAGTCGAAGAGAGAATACTCTGTCCAAACTTCATTGACCTTGGGAAGAGTTGTCTTGCTCTAGGAAGATCTCAAGAAAATCTTGGATTAGGGTTTTTGAGGAAGCTACAAGACCAAAATTGTAGGGTCGAAGTTGTAGGACAAGTTGCAATATCAAAGCTGGCAGGTCAAAGTTGCAGTGTGTAGCAATTTCATGCAGAATCAAGTAACCACTTGAGGAAGGGCTAACTTGGTACTAGGAGAAGGATTGGTCTAGGGCTTCGGTCTTTGTATCTCATTTGAAGCAGATTGTAAGAAGAGAAGAGTTTCCGGATTTTCCTCTTAGAGGGGTTTTTCCCTGGTTGAGAGCCTATATTTGTGTCCTCCTTTTGTTATTGCTAATGTTCTTGATATTGTTTGATGAAATATATAACTAAAGAAGATAAATAAAGATCCACAAGCACTATCATGATTAAAGAAAATAAGATTCATAGCTGCCATTATTCATTTTCCAATAGTTCGTCTCCATCTAGCCAATGGCTTGAGAGGTGACTTAGGATAGCTACAATCCTTACCATTTATGGTAAGTAGTATCCTGGCCAAGTGAGAGGATGCGGGTGGTCCACCTCAGACTCTTGAGGGTCAATTTGGGAAGATCGGCGGACAATAGGATACTTGTGATCCTTACCTCACGGTAAGTTGTATCTGGCCTATTGTCCTGACAATAGGATAGTTGTGATCCTTACCTTCCATGGTAAGTCATATCCTGCATATCATCCTTCAATAGAGGGTGATAGCTTGAGCTCCCCTATGATGTCAAATTCATCTTCTTTTAGATTTGAGAGCATTCAGCAGAGATGAGCCAAGATGAGTCAAGACGACATTTGACTTGATGATATTCAGACATTCGAGATTGGAAATATACTGCAGTCAAAAATTTCTCCCTAGTTGAGAGGGAGTGTTAACTTGGCAGCTCAGGGATAAATTCTCTCATTTGGACAACCTTCCTCATTCAAAGAAGCCCCAAATTGCCCTTGGAAGAATTTAATTTGGTCAAGGCAAAATATATTTTTAAAGTGAAAACCCAATTGTGCACAAAAGTCCAGGTCGACCTAAAAGTCAAATTAGCCCTCCTCTATCGCATATAAATAGTAAATACAAGTCAAGGAGCATCACCTTGGAGCATCATATCAAAACATCTATCTCTCCTCTCCATTCGTTCATACATCTAAAATATGATAGGTTCTCTTCACACGTGCGAAGGAGCAGTCTCTCTTTTCTGTTGGCCGAAGTGACTTATGTTTGGGATGGTTTGACCTACATTGACCGAGAGGATTTTGACTTTCTTTGAACTGTTTTGGACTTTTCATTGAAGGCCAACTTGACTGGCACACAGATCGAGATTTTCTGGGCAGCTTTGACCTTTGTTGACCACAGCCTTTTACCTTTGTTGACCGCAAGAAAGTTATGAAGTTTGGCTGTAGGGTTTCTCTTCCTTTTGACCGAATTTTGTTCACTATTTTGGTGAGGTTTGACCAATCTTTGAAGGTTGAATTTAATGTTTCTTTGATTGAGCTCATTGGAGGGCTTTGATCGTTGACTTGTGTATTGTTTAGGGCACATTTGATTGCTAGTGACTTTGACATAATTACAGAATTTGACTTTGACCAGATTTGACTTGGGATAGATTTGACAATTCGCTCATCATTTGATTTTGGTTGGCTAACTTTGTTGGATAGTCAAAGGATTGACTTTGACTCTTGATTGATGAATTGGATTATTGTATCTCTCTTTGTTGAACATTTTATGACAATCTAATAAGAAGAAGAATTTGAAAGGGTTTTCCCGGTTGTGGGTTTTTCCCTAGTCTTTGACTAAATCCTCGTGTCTCTTGTTGCCCTTGATTGTCTTCTATTGTCATTGCATTTATTGTTCTATCTACAATTGTTATTTGTTACTAGAAAGATTAAGTTGATTTGAAAGTGATTGCTAATTGAATAAAGGGTGGGCTAAAGTGATTGTATTAGCATAGAATGGTGCAAATTTAACATAGATATCATTCCAAATCTCGCAGAATTAATGGTTTTCAGGATTTCAATATTTAAGGGATTGCAATGTTTCCAATTGATTTTGTCATGTGTGAGGGTATGACATTGACATTTGATCAAGAGCATGAAGCCAAACAAAATGGAGTTGTCGAAAGAAAGAATAGAACCATCATTGACACTACTCATGCCATGCTTTATGACCAAGGCCTACCGAAGTTCCTATGGGGAGAAGTTGCCAACACTGCCGTGTATGTTCAAAATAGATACCCACATCAAGCTTTAGACTCCAAAACTCCCGAAGAAATCTTCTCTGGTAAGAAACCTAATGTTTCTCATTTTAGAATTTTTGGAAGTCCCATATATTTTCATGTGCCAAAAGAAAAGAGAAGCAAGTTGGATGCTTCTGGAAAGAAGGGAACATTTGTGGGCTACAATGAAACTTGAAAGGCATATAGAATCTATGTGCCTGGTCAAAGAGAAATCCAGATAAGTCATGCTGTCACCTTCAATGAAGATGTTTCCCTTGGGAAGGTTAGAGATCTTCCTATCTCAAAGGAAGACAAAGATAAAGATGCAGGAAAGCAGGAAGAACCGAAGGATGAACATATGCCCGATGTTGAAGGTTCGATGGATCCCATTGATCCACCTCCTAGTGAGCCCTCTTCTTCTAAAAGAAGAACCTCATGGCTTAGAGATACTCTCTAAGATGCTGAAATACATATTGCACCTAAGGGAACATTTCGTGAAAGTAAGAAGCTGAATTCGTACCAAGGATACTTAGTAGCCATGAGCACCATTGTTCAATCTAAGCCTGGAACGTTTGAAGAAGTCATGAAGCACCAAGATTGGAAGGGTGCAATGAATGAAGCATATGAGTCGATCACAAAGAATGATGTCTGGGATGTGGTCCCTGTGAAAATTTCCGAATCTAAACATACAAAAATCCTACTGCGAGTAACTGATTTGCATTACCTACTTGTATTTACCTTTAACAAGTTATTTTCTGAATACTTCAGTAAAATATTAATGCAAATACTAAGCAGCCTGCACCGATATACAGATTAAGTACTCAAAAATAAATGAAGCAATCACACAAAGGACACACTTATTTTTGGACAATTATCCCCAGAAAAACCCAATGTGGGAAAACCGGTGCAGCGGATCTGAGGGTTTGTATTATTAAGCAACAATATTCTGAGTACAACTAGGGTGCCAAAATCTGGCTCACCCAACAAAGAAAATCCTCGGCATACTGATAAAATAGTGATTTTTACCTCACACTGCAAGTCCTGGCTGATCCAAGATCGAACTGGCAAAACCCCAGCTCCCTCTGCGCAGTATATGCGTAGGCCTGCGTGGGGATGGCTAAAGTCTGCGTCACCTTCTCTCTGCACTGATCTACCTCTCAGAAAATAGATTTTCAGCCCTCCCGGCTCAGAAACCCCGATCTCCAACTAAACCTCGGACTATCTCTCGAAAGCTCTGTGCTGCACCTGTGTGAGCCTTATGTGGACCTGCGTCACCCTCTCTAGGGAATGCATCACCTCTCCTAGTGGCTGCCTTGATTCCTCTGTTGTCTTTGCTTCCCTTGCTCTGTTATGTACTCTTGGTCCTCCGACCAATAACTGCTTTTGCCCCTCACTGCATGTAAATAACTTAGATCTTATCTTCATCCGAGCACTACTCTGTCAGAGGAATTCGATCTCTAGATTCATCCACTATGTGTGTTCTCCAACTGACCCTCAAGCCTTCCTTTATACTTTTCCTGTTGAGAAATCAATGGTCGTGATCTAATCCTTAATCGACGGCTAAGATTAAATTAGACTTGATCCTCGTCACTTAGAAGCTTCTCACCCACATGTTAAATTAATTCACTTTAATTATTTTAATTCCCTAAGTTTTAACTTAGGCTCCATTCAAAATAATTAATTATTTGAATAACTTTCACTCCGAGTGGAATTTCTCTAAACAATTTCTAGGTCTTGGAGATCTCATGTGTTTTAGCCCCTCCACAAAATTTCAGAGCTAGAGCACATCCGATGCTACCCAAAAATCAACAGTCCCTAGACCAAAGGATAAGTCCATTGTCACCTCGAAATGGCTCTACAAAATCAAACATGGAGCTAATGGGAGTGCTAAAAAGTTCAAGGCCAGGTTCGTTTCCCAAGGCTTCTCGCAAAAGGAAGGTATAGACTATGATGAGATATTTGCACCTGTTGCCCATTATACCACCATCCGTTCGATTATTGCCCTTGTTGCCTCACAAGGATGGAATCTACATCAGATGGATGTCAAAACAGCCTTCTTGCATGGTTCTCTTAATGAAGAGGACTATGTGGAACAACATCTGGGGTTCGAAGTTCGAGATCGAGATAAACATGTATGCAGGTTGAAGAAAACCCTCTATGGGTTGAAACAAGCCCCCAGGGCTTGGTATGAGAGGATTGAAAGCTATTTGATGAAGCTAGGCTTTACACAAAGTGAAGCTTATCCAAACTTTTACTTTAAGGTTGATAATGACAAGCCTCTCATTTTGGTACTTTATGTCGATGATCTATTTCTAACAGGTGCAGACCCTCTCATTCATCAATGCAAGAGGGAGTTGGCTTCAAAATTTGAGATGAAAGACCTAGAACCGATGCACTACTTCTTAGGCTTGGAGGTCTGGCAAAAGCCAGGTTAGATTTTCCTTTCTCGATGAAAATATATTGTGAAGTTGTTGGAAAGATTTGGGATGGTGGACTGCAAGTCCGTGACTACTCTGATGGAATTCAACTTCAAGAAAATATGTGGAGGTGTTGTTGGGCCCGATTTGGGAAATCCAACCGAGTATCGTCAACTCATAGGGGCCTTGATGTTCTTAGTGAACTCCCATCCGAACATATGTTTTGCAGTGAATACGTTGAGTCAATAAATGGTCGAGCTTCATCACATACACTGGATTGCTACCCAGAATCTTTTGAGATATCTCTGGGGCACAATCAACTATGGATTGAGATACACTGTCAGGAATTTGAGGCTCCATGGATATATTGATGCTAACTGGGCTGGCAGTGCGGTGGATCATAAGAGCACACCTAGATGCTACTTCACTCTAGGTTCTGCTTCGATCTCCTGGATGAGCAGGAAGAAAAAATCAGTTGCTTTGAGCACCGCCGAGGCCAAATACACTGCAGCAACTATGGCATGTTGGGAAGTTGTTTGGTTGATGAAGCTCTTTTGTGAGTTGTTTGGGCATGTGTTGGATACCACCGTGATTTATTGTGACAGCCAAAGTGGGATTCGTCTTTCAGAGAATCCTTTGTTCCATGACCGCTCCAAGCATAATGATATCAGGTACCACTTTATCAGGGATATGGTACAGCGAGGCGTTGTAAGGCTCCATCACATTGGGACTGATGAGCAAATAGTAGATATTCTCACGAAGCCCCTGGGGAAGGCAAATTCTTAACCTTCTATGAGAAACTTGGAGTCGTGGACGGACCCTCCTATGAGGGTCCTGTTTGAGTTGGACTTTGAGCTCTAGGAGCCCCCGAGGGCTTGGGGTAGCTTCTTGGAGCTATAAGCAACCATAAGGCGAGGTTCACCTTTCCTTATTGCTGAGCTATTCCCCGCCATTATAATATTCAGTTGGTTCACCCTCTCTTGATCCATGCCCCACATATATCCTACCCATGTAGTCCGGGACTCATGGGAAGTACCACTCATCTGGCCAATGGGTTGGGAAATGGGGATAGAGACCATAGCACTACCAATAGACGCATCGTGTATTGTTGTACTCTGTGCTAGGATGTGTTGTGTCCAACAACTTGATCTGGGATCAAGTCTGGTTGAGGTTTTTACCTCTAGACTAAATTCGGGTGAATGGAGAGTGGCAAGGTCTTGTGACTCACTCTCAATCAAATCTTCTTGATTATTTCTTCATGTTTCAGCAGAGCAAAGCACAGGGATGGCAGGATAACACAGGATGATACGGGATGGTACAAGATGACAAGATTGCATAGGTTGACAGATGCATTGACAGGTGGAGTTTTCCCTAGTTGAGAGGGAGTGTTAAAATTGACAACTAGGGCCAAACTCCACTTTGGATAGAAAATATGATGGAGATGATATTTTTGTTGGATTCCTCTTTCCGAGAGGTGCAAGATTGATCTAAAGATCATCTTGGTTGGATGAGCAGAAGTTGGATTTCGAATTTATTTTCTCACACGTGCAATTGTCAAGGTCGACCAGAAATGTAATGTAGGCTCAGAAGCCCCAATAGATGTGTCTCCAACCCTCATTGAAGGATATAAATTAGAGAGACACACTAATCATTTTAGACATCACTCATCTCATCATCTCTCTCTCTCATTGGTTTGTACAAGCACTTGCAGTCTCCTCTCTACCTCACACGTGTGATAGAAGGGTTGTTTTTCTGGGTTGAAGTTTTCAAATTGTTCTAGGGCTGAAACAAGAGCGTTGACCAGAATTGACCAAGGGTCAACACCCATCATTTGACTTCGATTTTCTGGCAGAATTCTGATTTCTCTAGGCCGCAACTATTTCCACGAAAACTAAGAAATTATGGGCATTTTGAACAACGTTGACCGCAACAATTTGACCGCAAAGTTGACTTTTAGTTGACCGAGTTTGACTGACTTTTTTTCTGAACTTTTTTGGGCTTACTTTGACCATTGTTGGAAGTCGCATTGACTAAGGCCGACCGAGCTCATTTGGTGAAGTCTTCTTGTTGGTTTGACCAGCATTGACTTTCTGGTTAGGGCATCCTATTGACTGTTGTTTCACTGAAGTTTTGGGCAAGTGAATTTTGTATATTGTACTCTCTCTCTCTGTTGAACTTTTGAAGAATAATAAGATTTGATCAAAGGGTTTTCCCCACATTGGGGTTTTTCCTTGGCATCAGCCAAATATTATGTCCTCTTGTCTTGGCTTGTCTACTGGTTATTTGTTTATGTTTTATCAGCATTTACTGTCAACGTTTATGTGATTGCTAAACTGGAAATTGAAATTGGGCTAATAGGAAAAGATTGAAGTAAATTGCTCTAAGCATAGAACATACCATTGTTATCTAAAATTAACACTTCATAATCTCTCATTCACAAATGAATGGCCATGATTAGAATTTCACTTGATCCAATCAATGGTTAAGATCAGCTCAAAAACTTTCCACAAGCTTCTAGAGGTAAATCGATATTATCCCAACTAATGTCAATTAATTATCCACTTTCCCTAAGTTTAGACTTAGGAAATATTTAAAAAAATCACTAATTGACATAATTAAGATATTTTCCCTAGGTGAAACATAGGAAATATTACATGGGCTTGGAGATAATTAGATCCTTTGTGTTCCTAGCCTCAATGACACCTCTTAAGGCTAGATCACTTGTCTGAGCTACAACATTTAACATCCTGAAGGTTATTTTCTTCCAAGATAAGAAGTATCTTGGTCTTCCAAGATATGAAATTAGTAGCACCATCCAACCTATCTTCTACTCTGAGACTTGGTACCAACTTGAAAAGATGTCTAAAATCCAATTAGGGTGTTGATTATTGTCTCTTAGTTTTAATTCAATAATTGCTCTTTCAACATCTTAGGCTTACTTCAATGATTTCTCTTTCAACAAAGCTCTCATTCCATGCTGAAATTCTATGATAAGTCCAGTAGAATACAATTTTCTGCCAGCTAATTACTTCCTAATGATTTTTCACATAGTATTTTATGTCAACAGTAAATGCAACAGACATAGTAAAAATCATAGAAAGATAGCCATGCGCAATAAAGACAATAATTTTACCCTAGGAAACACAACCTTGCAAGAAAACACAACTTTTCTTAGGGAAAACTATTCTTCAGCAAGGTTTACAAATCAGCAATTTGTCTAGAAATTTGTGTCAATAATCCAAGTCAAATACCAATCAAACTTGGTCAAAACATCTGCCGGTCAAACCAGCCAAAAAAACCAGAAATTCAACGTTGGTGAACTCGGCTTGGTCAAACTAGCCTGTGGTCAAACTTTCGCGTTGAGGTCAACTACAGTCAAACCTGTGGTCTACAGTTAACAGTCCACGCGTGCAACCCTGTTGCCGTCAACTACAGCTTGGTCAACTCCGGTCAACTCTATCCAATAAAGCAGCACAATCAACTTTGGTCAGTTTGATCAAACAGAGATCAAACTCGTTGGTCAAAGCTACCCAAAAATTCAGTCAAATATTCTTCACAGGTGCAGCCAAGAGAGATAAAAATGAGAAAGATATTCTCCAAAACCAATTTCTCCTTTGCTCATACTTCCTCTTCATTGTATTCAAAGGAGATGTCACATCAACTATTTATACATGACAAAGGGAGTATGACAACACAAGGGACACGTCCCTTCACAAGCTGGCCAACTTGTCATACCAAAAATTAAAAAATTAAAAATAAATTGTATTTTGCAGTTAGGGCTGACTTGAATACCTCCCAATGCTACAAAAATCAGCAAAGGGATCACTAGAGTAGCAAATTTGTCATGGGTAGGATATTTGTTGCATGGAGAGACTTTCTTGTATTGATGAAGTGATGCTTGGATGAATCGTGTAAGTTTATTCTTATTTTCTTCCATTTTACTATAATTGTTGGATTAGGGTATTAATGATCCTTCTTAATAAATTGCTATATCTTCTATGAACTCTAATTCTTTCATATGCAAATTTGACACCAAGTATCCATCAAGGAAACTAGATTGCATTACTTGACCTTAAATCTCCTCTTACTGAAAGTCATTAAGGTTTGTTGTTGTATTAGTTTCCTCTCTCCTTCTCCACCAAGGTCCTCTACCTTTGAATCCATATTCCCAATTGGTTAAAGATACTAGTCTATGTCTATCAATCATAATAAATTTATTTTATCTTATTTTATGGTAAACTAGGGTTAGGAAAAATCCACATTTAGTAGCTTAAATTGACCTATATGTTATTGTCCTAGACTTAAGGCTTGCATTTATTGATTTAAGGAAAATTACATCATTTCATGCATTTTTCACCCATGATTGTAGGGCTGCCGTCTAGTGTTTTCTATATGTTTTGTGCATTTTCAGCCATTAGAAACTTGTGTTAACCTATCTCTTGTTTACCTCTTCAATAGCCTTAGATATTTTATTGATAACAACATTAACAAGCTACTTTTCATTTGCTGTCATAAATTTTGCATGTTGTAAGACTGTACCTTACCTCAAAACCTATTTTATATTAAATTGATGGTGGCATGTAGGAAAACTATGGTGGCATGTAGGAAAACTATCTTGAAGATCTATAAGACTTATATCGGCCTCCTAGGCTATAGCAAGTGGTTTCCTCATACCCATCATCTCATTTTCACCTGCAGCATCTCCTTAAAAAGCTACTTAAACGTCATTTGGCTTAGGAATCTCTGATTTATTTACATCTGAGTCTTGCTGGGGAAGCCTCCTTTGTGGTGATAACATCCGACCACAAAACAGCAGGGGAGAAGCCACTGAGAAGACAGTGGTGGCTGATCGCATTGTTTCGTTAGACTTTCCTAGTGAGGCTTTGCACTAGGATGCTAGATTTTGCAGTAAAAATACTTAAACACAACCATTTTTTGTATACAAATAATCTATGTTTAGGAGAACGATGAACGAGAAGCAATCATAGCAGGTATTATAACAAAAAGGCTCATATATGCAGACAACTTCATTCTAGCCACAAAAAATTACACAACTTATAAGAACATATCCAAGCATATTAACAACATTTTGCAGAGAAGTAGGAATGGAAGCGAAAACATGTTAAACCAAGGTAGTGGCTTTTTCCCTAAAAAATGTATTCATCTGCAAATCAAATTCAGAAGAAAACCCCTAGAAATCATTCAGAACTACATATATGTCTGTAGGGTTCGACAAAACACTCAACCAAAAAACATGCACAAGAAAAAGATTGCAAGGCTGTTGGAAGGCAACACTTGCTAAAGAACAGGTACAAAACGGCAGAGGTTTCAGACTGCAGAATCATCAGCACCCTATTCTGTACACATGATACAAGTGTCGTTATATGTTTGTAAGATTTGGGGACCAAGCATCTCCAAAAAAAGGTGGAATTGGATAGAGAGAGTGTAAAAGTGCATAATGTCATCCTTCCTACAATTAAAAACGACCACCCCTTCTGAAAGCATGCTAGCAGAAACAGCCCTATACTCCATTGAGTTGAAAGCAGCAAAAGAATGCTTTTATACTGCCAGAGTGAAGGAAATTAACAGAAATGAGATCCCCAACGAAGTCATGTAAAGTAGGAAGTACACATGGGAACTCCAAAGCAGGAAATGGCTAGTCAGCTGATCGATAGAGGATGACAGCCAACACAAAAGAACAGAGACAAAAATCACCTAGGAGACGCAAATTAAAAAGGAAGGCTCAGAAAAAATAGCAGTTCTACATTGAGCAATTCAGCCCCACAGGAAAATCTGGGTCCAAGATTATTGGAGACTAAGAATTTCTTAGAACAAAAAACCCACATTGGCTCCATATGGACAAGTTCCCACAGGCCAAGACACAAGACAGGAAGGTTTAACAAGTCCATTGAAGAATAGGAAAACAGTATTAGCCAAGTATGCGATTTGAGGGAAGTAGACAATGTGTGACACTTTGTTTCTCATCCAGTGTGAAACATACAACCACATAAAGACAAAAATCAGGAATAGAGGGAATCAGCTGGACAGCAGTATTTCATGACAGAATGTTCAAGGTACCACGTGGAAAGCCTTCAGGATAATACAACCAAGACACAATTAGTTGAGAGTGAAGTCCAAAGAAATCAAGCCACCGCAAGGAGGGGTCCTAGATAACTCGCTACTTTTGGCAGCATACATATGAAAGCCCTTCTCTTTTCAATTGTCTTTACCATTTTGACTTTCCTTTTTCAAGGCTTGACCCATGACAGATGTAATTTCCGGTCCCATAGACTATTTGGCCTCATAAACATTTAATAAAAATCTTCTCTCTCTCTCTCTGCATACACATTTCTATGTTTCATGGGTTTTTCATCCCTCTAGCAAGGGATACTTTTATGCAATCACCATTTCCTATTAACAAAGGTGGTCATATTAATTGAGGAAATAATTCAAAAGGATGAATTCAAGAACACAACACATCTTAAAATGTAGTTTGATCTTTATTCATGCTGCAGGAGTTAAGTATCACTAACCGCAAGCCAGCCATAAATACTGAACAATTCTTCATCATCGCAGATTTTTGTATGGAAAGCACTGGACTCTAGCCACTGAGGAACAAACGTCAGTTGTGCAGGGTTTAAGCCGGCTGTTTTCTTTGCAACCTACAAAAATGACTGGTAGAATTTGATTACAACCCAACATTCCAGTGTACATCACAAGCAGTAGTCACCCATTGTTTAAGCAACAAAAATCTCATCCAGTCAAACCAGTCAGTATATTTGAATCAATTATGATGTATTTTTCCCTTTCTAACTCCAGTTTTTAAAAAAAGAAAATGTTGTAGTAAATCCAAGAGCAACAGGAAAAAAATCACAAAAATCTGTAGAACTGTCTTTTTATTGTAATTCATTGTTTAAAAAATAGACATAAAAAATGTATTTCAGAAGGAAGAAAACTAATTGTCAAGAATACAAGAACACTAATGAGCACCCGATTGAGCTTGTTCAGGAATAAGATCATGCATGCATATTCAGGGCCATTGTATCTTCCACTGCTTCATAAATTGTCAAGAAAAAAATAGATCATTTCGCAGATATTTCACAAGGACATCAGGTATAGGAACTCTTATAAATGGGAGGTAACAGATGTAAATGATATTTAGGGTTTCAGATAAATATGCTACACAGTTCCTGTTAGCTATTTAGTGCTGAAAGGAAAAAGAAAATTGTTTGTACCACAGTATCCTTGACAACGGAATTAAGAAATGCACATCCTTTCTTGTGACCATATTCTTGATAGTATATAGAAAGGAAAAAGGATTGATTTAGATTTACAGTGAAAAGGACCTTC
Source organism: Pinus albicaulis (assembly GCA_034641835.2). Taxonomy (NCBI): domain Eukaryota; kingdom Viridiplantae; phylum Streptophyta; class Pinopsida; order Pinales; family Pinaceae; genus Pinus; species Pinus albicaulis. The sequence continues at coordinate 680,906,315 of CM076580.1, read as the reverse complement.
AAATTGTTGAAGAATGTAACTAGGTTCGGTCTTCATATTTTCATTATACATATGTCATTATATACTTACTGTAAATTGTAAAAAGAAGAAAAAGAAAAATATTTTTTAAGCATGAATTTCATGCTCCATTTATATGGTCACATAGGTTAAGCATCCATTTGATGCTCCTAGAGTGTGTCAAGTCAAGAAAATATTTCTGAGTCAAGAAGGTTCTAGTCATATGTAAAAAACCCTTTCGGGCAATTTCTAACCAAGAGAAATCATTATTATTTTTACGTCTAGAAGTGTCTAGAAGGCCTCCAAGACCAAGTCGGCCCATCCACTCAAAGTCGGCCCAGTTGTCGCTATTCAAACCCCAAAAAAGTGTATATATGGAACACTCGACCTCATGTGAGGACATACAATCATCTCTCATATTCGATCTGCAGTTGGAGTGTGAAAGCCTTGGAAGGCAAAATAAGTCCAGTAAAGAAGAAGATAAACCCTAGAAAATTTGGATCTCTGAAATTCTACTTGGGACAGTTACACATGCAAGAAGCCTAGGGTTTCTGGAGATACAACAGGTCCAAAATTGCAGGAAGGTGTTGCAGACTCAGCTTGTGAGATCTAAAGGCTAGAAGAGCCTTGTTGTCATTGGAGATCCTATCATGCCTTGCAGAAGAAGTTTTTGGATGGCTGGCTTGATTCTTGGTGGTATTCTTGGGTCTCAGTTTTTGGTCGTAGAAGTCTCATTTTAATTGATTCTTTAAGAAGGGAAGTTCTTTTTGGGTTTTTCCCTTGGAGGGGTTTTTCCCTGGCTTGGAGCCAACATCTTGTGTTCATCTCAATCGTTTGTGATCTTCAATGTTTTGGCAATTATTTGATGATAAGAACATAATAATAATCAAGAAGAAAGAATAAAAACATCGCAAGTAATTGTCAAGAATAAGAGAAATCACCCTAATGCTGCCTTAATAGATTTCTCAACATGGTATCAGAGCTAAGGTGAAGGACAAGGCAGCTTGAAGATCAATGTGATAATGACGTTTCATATTGCTTTGAAGACATCCAAGATAACTTATAAGGAATATACCTCTGAAGTGACTGCAGATCAGTAGGAGCTTGAGTAAAAGATGAGAAGGATTACTTTATGACTATCTTGAGGATCAAAGATAATCTAGAACAAGAGCCGAGAAGGAGAGGATAAGTTTTGGGCAATATTATTCAAGATACAGACCTCTGAATGAAACCACATTCTCTGTGCTTCTTGGAAAGAAGGCCGAACCCTTAACTTTAAAATTTGAAGAAGGTCTATAAGGCCTAAAGCACTAGGCCAGTACAGGAACTTGCAAAGAAAATTGCGTAGCCTTTTAAAACTATTTTGAAATCCGAGTACAATAGAAAGAAGATTGAGGTCTAAAAGGTAAAATCTAGGCAGACTCTATAAACATTTGAAAAGTGTTGTATCTTTATTTTAGGCCGCAGGATCTCTATATAAATTAAAGGAAGTCAACTCATCTTTTGGGAGAGCTAAGAGGACTAATAGTAGGCCTAACATAGACTGCATATACAAGTAGAAGACAGCGCAGATAAAAGAGGCCTGAAGTAAAGGAAAAATCTCAAGCTTTTAGGTCTGACATGTGCCCTAACCAGAAGTCAGACGAATAACACAGAAGTCAAGGACTAACGTGCCAATAGAATGGTGGTAATCAAGGAAGGAAGCTTATTAGCTTTTGGAAGATCTCTTTGTAAATATTAAAGGATATCCAAGATATAAAATTCCTAAGAAGCTACTATATTTTGTTTCAATAAAAGAAGGGCACCGAGACCTGTGATGAGAGAAATATGATATCTAAGCTGCTACAATGTGCAAAAAGTTTGAGTTCTAAGCTGCAGGAAACGCTGGCCCTAGGCCCGTTTCACCCAGGAAACAAAACTGAAACAAGGAAACGCGTACTGTAAGGCCGGAAAACGCGTTTCCGACCATACTGGTACCGTTTCCCGTACGGGAAACCGTACCAGTACGGCCAGAAATGTTTTTCCCGGCTGTACAGCAACGTTTCCTCTTCTGTACACAAATTTTTTTTTTCTTTTTTTCTTTTTTTCTTTTTTTCTTTCTGCAATTTAATATTATTTTATTCTTTTCTATTAAATATTGGATGCATCTAAAAGGGTTTTTAAAGTTATAAAAAGAGGATTAGCCTCATTCTCTCATCACACGAATTGAGCAAGTCGATTCACTTGGTGAAGAGCGATTTTGGAGAGGAGGAAGGAGGAAGAGAGTAGTGCTCCAGCTTGGGTGTTCACCATTGAGCAAAGGAGATTTCAGCAGCAAGAGAAAGAGATTTGAGGAGCAGATTCGGAGTGCGAAGTTTCCAGCTACGGCATTCTTGGTTTTTGGCTTAGCTGCAACCATATTTCTCTTGTTTTTCTGGCATTTTGGGGTAGCTTCAGCTACAGAAAATTATTTTGGGTAAGAAGCATTCAATTTCTTTGTTTTTTCTCATTGTTTGTCTATTTTTCAAAGGTTTATGCTACCAAAATTTTAAAAAACGTTTTTTTATTTATAGATTTGTTTTTTTTATTTTTTTTGCAGCAATGGCTTCTTCCATCCAAGTTTCAAATGCAAACCCCAAGGCCAACCCAAGGGCTGAATATTATTCTCTTTGGAGGCATGTTGAGAAGCTGCAAAGATGTGGAGGTGGTGGCTCATGGGAATGGCGGTGTACTCTTTGCAATAATTGTTACAAAGGCTCTTACCCAAGAGTGAAGGCACATCTTTTGCATGGAGGAGGACAGGGAATTGCAGGTTGCAAACATCAGACCCTATAGCAAGGAGGGAATATCAAAGAGAGCAAAATCAGGCTGATGGAATCAAAAGAAAGCATGATGATTTTAGTCAAGCAACTAAAAATCCAGCAAACAGTGAGCCAAGGATTGTAATTGAAGAAAGGAAGAGGAGAGGCAGTGGCACTCAACAACCAGAACAACCACCATCCAGAGGGGCATCTGGTACTGTTCAAGATAGCAGGATTGCTAAACTGGCCAATGTGCAAGGAAGACAACAAGCTGCTTCTAGAGCGGCTCAGTGCATCTATGCATGTGGTCTCCCATTCAATGTTGTTCGCTCCCCTTACTGGCAAGATGTGATAAGGGCAGTTAACAAAGCTCCTCAAAGGTACAAGGGGCCGAACTATGAGAAAGTTAGAACTCAACTTCTAAAAAATGAGAAGGATCTTGTGGAGGATGTGCTATCACCAATTCGTTCTTCTTGGACTAGCTCTGGGGTTACCATAATCTCAGATGGATGGACAGATACAAGGCATAGACCATTGATAAACATCATTGCCACTTCACCAAAAGGAGCAATGTTTCTAAAGGCAGAAGACTGCTCGGGAGAGCTAAAAGATGCACAATTCATTGCTGATGTCATTATCAAATCTATTGAACAGGTTGGTCCTAACAATGTGGTGCAAGTTATCACGGATAATGCACCGGTATACAAAGCTGCAGGTTTGATTATTGAGGGGAGTTATGACCACATCTTTTGGACACCCTGAATTGTCCACAATCTAAATCTGATCTTAGAAGAGATCGACAATAAAGTTCCATGGATAAAGGAACTCACAAGGGAAGCAAGGGAAATTGTGAAATTCATCACCAACCACCACCAGTCTCAAGCAATATTTCGAGAGTACTCCAAATTGGAGTTGTTAAAAGTTGTTGAGACAAGATATGCCTCAAACTTCATAATGTTGCGTCGCCTTGTTGAGATTAAGCAAGCATTAGTGTCTATGGTGGTGAGTTAGCTTTGGGTCGAGTGGAGACAGGCAGACTCAGAGCGGGGAACTGCAATGCGTAGATTGTGCCTTGATGAGGATTGGTGGAGCAAGGTAGATTCTTGCTACTGTTCACAACCACTGCATTTGAGCTTCTTCGGCATGCTGACATCGACCAACCTTTCTTAGGAGAGGTATATGATGGCATGGATTCCATGGTTGAGAAAACTATGGAGATTATTTCACAGGAGTCACCACAGCTTTTGTTTGTAGACGGTCAGTTTGCCGAATTTAATCAAGAGAATCAGTGTTGATAGGTGGAACAATTTCAACACTCCATTGCATACTTTAGCACATGCCTTGAACCCAAAATTTTATGATGAGGAACTTATTGCTCAAAGCAATGGAAAGAGGAAGGCACCCCATAAGGATAGAGAGGTGGCTAATGGGGTGAAAAAAGCCCTTATAAGAATTTTTCCAGCTCATCTACACAGGGAGGTGAAGGAAGAATTTGCTAGTTTTGTTGCAGGTATAGATGATTATTCAAATATATCATCTTTGGAGGAGAGAAGCACCATGAATCCAGTTAGGTGGTGGATTTGTCATGGAGCAAATGGTGTACATTTGCAAAACCTTGCCATTCGCATCCTTTCACAAGTGGCAAGCTCTTCATTAGCAGAAAGGAATTGGAGAACCTATGGTTTTATTCATTCTGTGAAGCGCAACAAGTTGGGCTCACAAAAGGCAGAGGATCTTGTTTATGTGCACTCCAACCTTCGGCTTGAATCTTGTAGGGGTCCAGAATATGGCAATGGTCCTCCTTCTAAGGAGTGGGATGTGGAACCAGAAAATCCTGATTTGGATCTCTCTCTTGCTGCCTTGAATATTGAGGACCAGGATCATAGAAGTGGAATTGGCCAAACATCTTCTTCAGCTACACCATCCACTGCTGAACATGCTTCTACTGCTATATTTGATGAGGATTTTGATAATGAGTATTAGTCTTTTGACTTTATTGTAAATGCAACCTCATATATAGAATAAAGGTTGATTTTGAAATTTTGATATATAATAAAGGCTGGTTTTGGAGGTTCCGATATTGCTATTTTCATTATGTGTCTGTTATCAATGATCGTTCATGAGTAAATGTGTTGTAACTTGTAAATTTGTAATAGTTTATGCTTTGAATTTATGATTTATCGTGTATGTTTTAAACTTGTATGATTTCACAAAACATTTCTTAAATGTCCTAAATTATAATATAAATTATATATATATAAACTTGTATGATTTCACATAACATTTCTTAAATGTCCTAAATTATAATATAAATTTAAATTATATTTATATATATACTGCGTTTCCCCGTTTCCAAAATTTGGGGAGGTCGCATTTCGCTTCGCTTACCGTTTCGGAAACTCATTTATGTTTCCCCGTTTCGTGCAACCTTGCTTGAGGCTCAGTTGGAGACACACACACAGTAGCAGAGCTGAGAAACAGATCTGGAATTCTAGGGCAGGGTTTGCTAAGAATTTACGAAGGAATTTTCTGTAGCGAGGGCTAGTATTGGCTAAGGGGATGATCTGATCTCGGAGCCAAGAGTCAGTAAGAGGCAAAGAAGCAACAACAAGGACAGCGCCAAGAAGCAGAGCAACAGCTACGTAGGTGATGCGCAGCCGCTACGCAGGACAACGCAGAGGCTCCAGAGGGCTTCAGAAATTACGCAGAGGGTCTCCAAGGCCAGCGTCAGGCCTGCATCACCCTCTCAGGGGTTACGCAGTCCCTCTCTGGGCAGCGCAGTGGCATTCTGAGGATAGCAAGGCTGACGTTGGGGCTTCAAGGGGAGCGTTGGGGTTTCTAGGGCCAGATCTGGACTGAGTCTTGTAAATCTCATTTGAGGGTGTAGATCAGTCAGATATTTGGTCCTAGATCAACAAGTAAGCTGCAGATTTGATTTATTTTATTCTCTACCGAGATTTCTAGATCTAGAACCCAGATTTACTGTACTCAGAATCTACTTAATAAAATAAACCCTCATATCTGTTGCATCGGTTTTCCCGCCTTGGGTTTTCCGGGTACTTATGTCCAAAAATCCATGTGTCACTTTGTTGGATGAGCATATTATTCAGTAAATGATTTGCATGTGTAGACTATAGTTGTGTTTATTTCGGTAGTTTCTGAATCTAATTTATGAAAATAACTTGTAATAATTTAAATCAAGTAGGAGAAATAAACAAAGATACTGTAGTAGAATTTTCACAATATACCCTTTATCAAGTCAGCCTCATAACTAAAGGACAGGTCGGCTCAATTACAGACAGGATCAACTATATAAAGGAGTATGCGGATTCATTTAGACACAGGAATTTGGATGAGGATCTGTGATATAAATGCGAAGTTTCGGGACTGTAATAAGGTGTGAGTAACGGACAAATCTGAGACCACTTCAGATCACTTGTCTGCAATAAAGTGTGAAGTTAGGATTGTTGATTGGTGCGAAGAAGAGAGATAGATCAGCGAAGAAAGAAGGCTATCACACATATATGGTTTGGTTATAAACATCTCGAACAACATCACAGTAAGCCAAGGATGATCACAATAACTCTCATCCTGACCGAAGGTAATCTCAAGAAGTGAGAGATTTACAGTAAGTGTGAAGTAATACAGTGCAAGAAAAAGGTATCTTTATAGTGTGAAGAAGGTGGATTGTCCAGCGAAAGGAGACAGAATGTGTGCAAGTTGAAGACTAGCCAAGGGGTGCACAGGACAGTCTATGACAAGGTGTTGATATCTTAAAGAAGGAAGAATACAGTTAGAGACTAAAATCTCTAGTCCTCGTGCAGAAAGGTGCAAGACGGTGCAGGACGGTGCAGAAATGAAGGATCAGCTTAAGGAGTCAAGGAATAAGCAGAGACAAGGTCTTGGAGGCATACAACGGTCAAGGGTCTGTCTCAGGGTCATTGTACTTGTCAACTAAAAGTCTATAAGAAGAATTTTTGTTTTCCTCTTCAAGAGGGAGAGGTTTTGGCCCTGGGTCGAAGAGCCTAAATTTGTGTCTCTTTTGTTTTGGTAATTGACTTGATGAAAGACACAATAAAGTTAACAAGAGAAGACATAAGTAAAAGAAGTAAGCTCACAAGTAATTATCAAGTAGAGAATTTGAATTAAACCTAGCCCTACCTAATTTTCAACATGCTTTCAAAACTAAAATGCTAAAGGCAAGGGCTACTTGACAAGAAGACACTCGAGGATTAAATAACAAGAATTCGTTTCTCTAGAAAGCATCAAAGTCAAGGTCAAATTTTGCATTGGAAAGTCAAGTCAGTTTGCAAGAAAATTCTCAAGCCGTCTCAAGAAGACCTTCAATCTCATTCAATGGATCCACTCATCAAGGAGATGATCTTTGCCATCAAAGATTTATGATATTGAAGACATTATTGGAAGACACATCATCCAACTTTATCCAACACCTTTGATGGCATCATCATTCTGAAGACATCCTTGATCATTAAGGATCCAAGGTCACCTACTTTGAAGAATTCAATCTAAGAGGGAATACCTGCCATCATCATCATCAAGGATGCTAATAGAAGGAAGAAATCAATCTACACAAGTAAGTATTTCTATGACCTCTTTTGAATATGTCAAAAATGACTTATTGCAAAGGGAGCAACAAATTGGTTGGGTCATCAAACTTAGTGCATGGACAGATTTGAATCTAATCGAAGATGAAGTTATGGGCTACATCAAAGGATCTACAACTCAACCCTCAAAAGAAGATGCTCCAGCACATGCCAAGTACATGAAAGGAGAAATCAGAGCCCAGAGGATTCTCATAGAATCCATTAAGGACTCACTCATACCCTATGTATCAAATCGAGAAACTGTAAAAGAAATATAGGAGAAATTGGTGGAGTTGTTCTCTATGAGTAATGCAGGAGAAGTAATCTCTCCGAGACAAGAACTATACAAGATGAAATTGTCAAGAGAGGAAAGAATCACTTCATATTTTATGAGGTTTTCTGAAATACAAGACCAGCTGCAAGAAGTGGAAGAAGTAATGTCTTATAGTGAAATGACTACAATGGTTTTGAATGCTCTACCGAAAGAATGGGGAAACTTCACTTCAAGATTATACGGGAAGAAAGAAGCAACACCATTCCAGAATATATACTCTATGTAAAATAGAGGAAACAAGGTTAAAAGCCAAAGTTGATACAGGATCAAGTGAAGGGAATCAAGCCTTTGCAGCCATGTCTAGGAAGAAAGGAAGATTAGGTAAATTTGGTCCTCATAATAAAAGGAGAAATATGGACAAGGTACGATGCTTTGGATGTAATGAACTTGGGCATTATAAAAAGGATTGTCCTAAATCTGAAAAGGACAAGAGGAAAAAGGAAGAAGCCCATGTCACAGAAGAAAGGGAAGAACCTGATGCAAAGAAATCTAAGAAAGAAGAAGTGAAAGATCTCTACTATGATTGAGATCATCTTCCTCCTAAATTGATTTCTATCGGTTGTAAAATTGTATGTTAGGAAGTGTTGAGTCCCAAATCTGCATCTTTCTTGTACACCTTTCTAGACTTTTTCCATTTACCTGGACCTCCTAAGTCATCAACATCATTGCATATTAATCATAAAAGAGCATTTAAAATGGTTTTTAACTATGTTTTGTGTCTGCTATTTGAATTAGATTTTTGCTCATTGAGCTGCGGAATCTTGTCACTTTCCGCAGCTGCTTCAACTTTCCGCAGCCATTTTGTTAAAGTCTATGTGCAGTGTCTTCGAACCGTCGAGCCACATAAAATGATTCGTGACATGGACATGGACCGAGTCCTACTGGCTCAGTCGAATTCACCAAAGAAGGCCGTGGTCAAAGGTAGTCAAGCGGTGGTCAACCTAAGAGTCCTATGGTGACAGAACTCTGTTTTTCACCACATGAAGACTTGCGTGGCCGTTCCTAAATCTCAGGGGACATATCAACACCTGTGAACTGCTCCATAAGCCGAATTCAACGACCACCCTCCATAGATTTAATCTTCACGGTAGCCATTGGACGTGGTTGTTCACGTGTCTTTCATCAGCGTAGATTGAAGGAAATTAGTTATGTCATCCTCTGTTATAAATAATGTGTTCTCATCTGCATATAGTTAAATTTCTTTGTAATGCCATTTAGTGAATAAACCTTTATCTGGAAATATTTGTTTCTTTGTTATGACTGCATTTTAAATTTATGAGAAGACTCTGTTCATAAGCGTAATTCGTGTTTGATAGCTGCTTCCCGAGGATTGTGCAGAGGGTCCCTGCACACGCCGAGGTTTTGTGTATTATTGTATAGTTTCATGCTTCATTTCCTTATGTTCATTGTGCCATAATCATTCACTTGTATATATTACATTTCTTATGGTATTAATGTTTTGTTTCTGTTCATAATTTTTCATACTTTATACTGTTGTTAACTGATCAGTGTCTTTGTTCCAGATTATAGTAGGTAGCCCAGGCATTTGCACATAGTTTACAATGACTAATGACATGGAATCAATCTTGTCCTTCTGCTGATTCCTTTTTCTTAGTTTTTTTTAATTCCAGCATTGTTTTATTCATTTCAATTTTGTACATTTGCTTTACTAGTTAATTAGATATTAAGCATAAATAAATAAATTATCCGATTTACCTCAGAAGCCATAGGAACTAATGGTGAGAGTTGAGTATGGTGTAGTTTGATATTTTACAAATTTTACGCAAAGTTAGATATTAAATTACTCATGTCACTTGAGGAGCCCACGAAGAACTAACCATGAAATAATAATTGAGGGATTGATATAGTCTATGGCTGGTATTAGTTTTATTTTAACAATTAGATGTGATTGATTATACTCCAAAGTTGTTTATGATTACCTCCGAAAGCCATAGCGAGACTAATGGTGAAGGGTCAGAATATGAGTTGATGTAATTTGATTTTAGTTTTACTTTGCTTGCAATCTTTGGATTTCTTTGAGTACAGTTTCTTTGGTGTTTAGACAACAGCAAGGATAATGGTTTTCATGATCAATAGTTCACTGTTTGTTTAACTAGAATAGTGGCACATTTTCATTTCCTTTTAGGAATTAGTTTTGTCACTGTATATTTCAAAATCCATTTGAAGTTTGAAGTTTGGGAAATCATTATAAAGGACATCATTTCCTTGAACAATCATAACCATACTTGTCTTTTAGAATTTCCATCTCGCATTAGGAAACCAACCAAGATAAAAAGAAAAAGAAAAAAACCAAAAACGACAAAAAGTAAGAGATAGGTTATCTTACACATATAGTGCGCCACACTTCGTCAGCTTACGAATCCCGGATTGAAAAATTAATGTAGCAATTTAGGACACACTAAATTGACCAAACAGGAAGCATTGTACATTAATGGCATCATGATAGAAGCATAGAAGGAGCACTTGTCATAGGAGAAGATAATCATATCTGACTATGGAAGAAATTGGCTCAAGGAGAACCTCATTGGTAACAAATTGATGGAAGATAGTCCTCTAGATCAAGAACATCACCTATGAAGCAGTATTGCTTTTCTAATGAGTGCTATTTGGATTCCTTTAGTTGAAAGAAAAGGTTTAATCAAATTCTATCTTGCAAAGTGAAGGTTAGGATATGATCCATGTCATCCATGATTGATGACGAAGGCAAGGAAATGAAGTTCTTCATTCTAAGGAAATTGTTGCGGGATGACTCAAATGGATAAGATAAGGTACGTATATGCTAACACTGGATGTTGTGAAGTCATTTCATATGGTTACAAGTGATGGAATTATATCGTTAGAAGTATGATTAAAGGAAGGAGGATCTCTTCTAGTGCACAAGTTGCCACTAACAGATAAAATCAAATATGTCCTCGCATGGAATATGAGGTGGTTGTATATAAACAAGGAACTGGATACTGGAAGTTCCTAGGAATGAAGTTGTGTGGAGAAAGAAAGGTAGAGATCATGAAGTCTAGCCTGATGGCGGGTATTCCTCCAGGAAGCCAAATGCTGACCAATTTCTTGGGAATATATGTAGACTCCGATAAGTCTGAAGTTTGGTAAAGAAGAAGACCCTTGACAAAACATATCATTAGGAGATGTGTCAATCTGAATAAAGGATGTTGATGCCTACAAGGAGATGTCATGGTGGAAGATCACCACTCAGGTAACTTTTGATTTAAAATTTCTTATGTATATGTTTATCTGGATAAGTTTATGCGGGGTTTCCAATCATGTGGAAGGATGTAATATCCTTGGAGATGGTTCAAAGGAAAGAAGTATGCCATAAAGTTAGACGAGATGAGAAAGAATGATGAATCACTTTTTGATAGCTGACATGACTCAGGATGGAAGTGATGGATGATTTGTGCCCTATGAAGCTAAAAGTTGAAGATTCCTCAATATCGAATTCCATGACATCGAGGACAGGAATTTTTCTTGAGCAGCTGGGTGTCTCACCATTGCTATTGGAGTTCCCTGGTTAAGAGGGAGCTTGATGATAAATTTCTTACTTGGAAGAAACTTGGTAATTCCTAAGAATGAGCTTAGGTACATTCCTTTATGCAGAATGGTATATTCCTGCAACAGACAGTCCCTCCACAAATTTGAGAAGAGGAGAGATAGACACATCATTGGTCTTCTTGGGGAAGACAAAATGGAGGATTGGGTAATCATCGGGCATCCGATACTCTTTGAGAATGAGATAGGGCATTCAAGATAAGAGTAGTCGTGGACCGATATTCTTTGAGGGCTAGCTACCCACGAGAAGAATAGTACAAGAAGGTCATACTCTGGGAACACCCAGGTGCAGTATGTACCTTGGATAGACAATGACGATGGTGTCTATAAGTCATGTGTCTCGCCATCATTGTAGCCCATTTTCTTGATGAGAGATGGGGTTGTTAGTCAAGGCCTTACACTAGGACAATGTTGGTTGATATGATACTATAAAGATGTGATTACCAATCCGATTCTTCTTATGAGATTCTTCAAATTGAAGTAACCATGCACCATTATCAATACCTCCCTAGATAAGAGGGAGTGTTGGAAAGTGTAACTAGATTCGTTCTTTATATTGACTATGTAATTATCTATTTATGTAATAAAGAAGACAAAGATAATAAAATGTATTTCTGAGCTTGCTTCATGGGTTTCATGCGCAAGGATTTTATTATAGGTCAAAGACTTCTTGATGTCTTCTAGGATTTGCCATCTTGTCATAAATGTATTACTTAAGAGTCATGTATATGAAGTGTCAAAGTCAATGATGTATGCCTCAAAGACCTTGTCAAATAAGCTGGAATACATGGCTCAAGAATGGTGATAATACTACTGCTCAGACCAGCATAATACTTGATGTAAATACTCTTCAAGACGACCTGCAATACACTAGAAGATCTCCTCTACAAGTCGACTCATATACCCTTAATCAAGTCGACCTCATAACTAAAGGACAGGTCGGCTCAATTATAGACATGATCAACTATATAAAGGAGTATCCGGATTCATTTAGACACAGGAATTCGAATGAGGATATGTGATATAAATGTGAAGTTTCAGGACTGTAATAAAGTGCGAGTAAAGTACAAATCTGAGACCACTTCGGATCACTTGTCTGCAATAAAGTGTGAGGTTAGGACTACTATTTGGTGCGAAGAAGAGAGACAGATCAGCAAAGAAAGAAGGCTATCACACATATATGGTTTGGGTATAAACATCTCAGAAAACGTCACAGTAAGCCAAGGATGATTACAATAACTCTCATGCTGACCAAAGGTAATCTCAGGAAATGATAGAATTACAGTAAGTGCAAAGTAATACAGTGCAAGAAAAAGGTATCTAGATAGTGTGAAGAAGGTGGACTATCCAACGAAAGGAGACAGAACGTGTGCAAGTTGAAGACCAACTAGCAAGGTTATGTAGAGGTGCAAGGGGTGCACAGGACAGTCTATGACAAGGTGTTGATATCCCAAAGAAGGAGGAATACAGTTAAAGACCAAGCTCTCTAGTCCAAGTACAGAAAGGTGTAGGATGGTGCAGAAATCAAGGATCTGCTTGAGTCAAGGAATAAGCAGAGACAAGGTCTTGGAGGCATACAAGGGTCAAGGGTCTATGTCATGGTTATGGTACTTGTCAACTGAAAGTCTATAAGCAAAATTTCTTGTGGGTTTTCCTCTCCAAGAGGGAGAGGTTTTGGCCTTGGCTCGGAGAGCCTCAATCCATTTCACTACCATCCAATGTTCTTTTCCTCGTTTGTTCATGTACTTGTTTACAAATCCCACTGCATGTGCAATATCAGGCCTTGTGCAGACCATTGCATATATTACACTTCCAACTGCTGATGCATACGGAACTTTAGACATATAATCCATTTCTTCTTGGGTCTTGGGGCACATCTCCTTACTAAGTTTGAAATGGCTTAGCAAAAGGTGTACTAATTGGTTTTGCATTCTGCATATTAAATCTTTTCAACACCTTTTGTATATACTCATTCTGAGACAGTGTTAATTTGCGATTTTTCTTGTCTCTAGTAATTCTCATACCAAGGATTTGTTTTGCAGCTCCCAAATTTGTTATGTATATTTTATTAATTGTTAGTTAGATATAGTTATATTAGGTTTTATTAAGTGAAAGGGCATGATCAAAGATCATGCCTCTTCACCAAGGGACACCATGAGGCTATATATTTAAAGCCTCGGTGATTCCCCATTGTAATCGTCTCTCATATCTCATCTTTTATAAATAATAATATATACTTATTCAAGTTTACCAGAGTTTTTACACTCCATTGGTATCAGGGCTGCTTATTTTGAAAATCCGCATTACTATCTTCTTGATGATGTGGGGAATCGGTCTTTTCTTGATGCTCTTCTGAGTTTCCTGAATCTGTGGAATTGTTTTGTTGATTTTGTTCCATGTTAGGAAATATTGGGGATTGTGTCTGACTTAACTTATCTATCTTATCATTTAGCTTATTGAAGAGTTTTGTCATATTGTTCATTGCTTCGCTATGCTCTGTCATCTTGTTCATTGCTTCGCTATGCTTTTCTGTGGCCTCGTGATGATTTAGCCACATTTGTCTTTCTATTCGATTTGTCGTATCATGAATCTTTTTGATGTCGTTGGAGTGCCCTGTAACTGTACCTTCAAGATCGACTAATCTTTTTCCGAATTCTTCGGAATTATTATTGATTTGTTTCTCAAGATCTCCCAATTTCTTCTGGAATTCAGCCATCGACATCGATGAAGACATTGAACGTGTATGAGGTGGGGAATATTTTTCAGTCAATTTTTCCCCCCCCTTTTTTTATAATTAATTAATATTGAATTAATTTTTTTTTTTTTTTTTTTTGGATTGTAAGTAAGAAGATTGAGCAAGTAGGGAAATGCCATAAAGTCAAACTACAGATAAAAAACTTTCATTTAGAATCTCCATTCTACACCGTTCCATTACGAGGAGTAGATGTGGTCTTAGGAATTCAATGGCTACAAACTTTGGGTACTTATTCTGCCAACCATCAGAAGCAGTTTATAAGTTTTAAGTGGAAAGGGCAGAAACACAGGTTGTATGGATTCCAAGCCCCAGAAGATCAAGTCGTATCTTCCTCTCTGATGGCGAAGATGATTCAAATAGGAGCGCCAACATCTACAGTACAATGTCATCAGTTAGAAATGTTATCTTCAAAAGGGAGCCACGAAGAGTCACCAGAAGTCAAGACAGGATCCGACCCTGTCGACATCAAATATTTTCACTATCCAGATCAACAAAAGATTGAACTCGAGAATATGCTCCACGATCTTTTTAAAATGTGGGAAGCAAGAGCCCGCCGCTCAAGAAACCCAGGCATTCGTCAACATTGTCCATCGTTACAAATGTTTTGAGGACAAAGCATCTTTAAAAGAGGAGCAATGTTATGTATATTTTTATTAATTGTTAGTTAGATATAGTTATATTAGGTTTTATTAAGTGAAAGGGCATGATCAAAGATCATGCCTCTTCACCAAGGGACACCATGAGGCTATATTTAAAGCCTCGGTGATTCCCTATTGTAATCATATCTCATATCTCATCTTTTATAAATAATAATATATACTTATTCAAGTTTACCAGAGTTTTTACACTCCAAAATCCTTCATTGCAAATGAATTTGCCAATTTTCTTTTGAGCACATTCATTTCCTGCATGTTAAACCCTGCAACAAGCATGTCATCTACATACAATAACAATATAATATATCTTCCATCATTTTTCTTTTTCAAATAAACAGAATGATCAAAGTGACATCTAGTATAACCTTGTTCAGACATAAACTTGTCAAATTTTAGATACCACTGCTTTGGAGCCTGTTTTAAGCCATACAAGCTCTTTTTTAGCCTGCAAACTAAATTTCCCTTCCCTTTGACCTCATATCCTTCTGGTTGTTGCATATAGATATCTTCCTCCAAATCTCCATGGAGAAATGTTGTCTTTACATCTCTAACTGTTCAAAATGCAAATCTTTCGCTACTACAAGACTTAAAATAGTTCTGATTAAAGTCATTTTAACAACAGGAGAAAATATTTCATCAAAATCAAATACTTTCTTCTGTGCAAACCCCTTCACCACAAGTCTAGCTTTGTACCTCTGTTTTCCTCCATCTTCTTCCTTCAGCCTGTAAACCCATTTATTCTGCAATGTTATTTTACCTACAGGCAACCTGACTAAGTCCCAAGTCTAGTTATGTATTAAGGAGTCCATCTTTTCTTCCATGGCTAGCTCCCACTTCTTCCTGGTTTCAACCTGCATTGCTTCTTCATAACATTCGGGTTCACTAGAATCAGTCAACAATAAATAATATAATGAAGGAGAGTATCGTTCAGGGGGTCTACTTATCCTGGTAAATCTTCTGACAACACTTTCAGGTGTTTGAGGTGCTTGTTGCTGTTGTGGTGGTTGTTGTTATTATGGCTGTTGATTATTATTATTTTCAGGCACCTTTAGTTTTTCTGTGATCTGATCAAGAATTGTGTATTCTTTGTTTTCTTTTTTCTGTTTCTTTTCCTGCAACTGATTCTTATACAAGACCTTTTCATTGAATATTACATCTCTGCTCCTAATGATTTTGTGATTTTCATAATCATATAAGCGATAACCAAAATCATTAACACCATATCCAATAAAGGTACATTTCTTTGATTTTTCCTCAAGCTTTGTTCTATTTTCTTTATTTATATGGACAAAGGCCTCACAACCAAAAGGCTTTAAAAAAGAGTAGTTTACCTTTTTACCTATCCATGCTTCCTCTGGAATACCACCATCCAAGGAACTTGAAGGCCCTCTATTTATTAGATAAACAGCAGTATCTACAGCATCTGCCCAAAATTGTAAAGGCAATCCTACATGCAATCTCATGCACCTTGCACGCTCCATTATTGTTCTGTTCATTCTTTCTGACACACCATTTTCTTGTGGTGTTCTTGGAATTGTCTTCTCTCTGCGAATTCCATGCTCTGAACAGTACCTATCAAACTCTTTGCTGCAATATTCACCTCCATTGTCTGATCTGAGACACTTCAACTTCTTTCCTGTCTCAATCTCAACCAAAGCTTTCCATTTCTTTAAAGTATCAAATACATCAGATTTATTCTGAATACAATAAATCCATGTTTTTCTAGTTGCATCATCAATAAAAGTAACATAATAACGAGAGCCACCGAGAGATGATACCTGAGCAGGCCCCCATACATCTGTATGCACAAGCTCCAATTTTTCGCTCTTCTTTTCTTTCCCAACTCTGAGAAATTTGACTCTCTTCTGTTTTCCATAAATGCAATTCTCACAGAAATCCAAATCAACATTCTTCAAACCTGGCAGCAAATTTCTTGAGTGAAGAATTTTCATCCCCTTCTCACTCATGTGTCTGAGCCTATGATGCCATAATGCTGCATCTGCTCCTTTGGAAGTTAAAGCATTAACAGAGTTAGAAATACCATTGCATAAATACAATGTACCAACCTTTTCACCTTTTGCTATTACCAGCGCTCCATTGGTGACCTTCCAAGTTTTATCTGTGAAAGTTGTCACACAACCTTCACTGCCTAACTGCCCTGTTGAAATCAGATTTTTCTTCAGATCTGGAACATGCCTTACCTCCTTTAGTAGCCATTGGTTTCCATTTTGTTGTTTTACAAGAACTTTACCCATTCCAACAATTTTACAGGGTTTATCATCACCCAAACGAACTTGTCCAAAATCTCCTTGAATATAGTCATGAAAATATTTCTTATCAGGTGTGGCATGGAATGAAGCCCCTGAATCTACAACCCAAGAATCAGTAATATTTTCGAAAGAAAGAACCAAAGCATCTTGTAACACACCACCTGTCACATTTGCTTCATGATTTTTTTCTTGTTGTGTGTCTCCTTCTTTTCCCTTCCGAGATCTACAGTCTTTCTTTAGGTGTCCTTTCTTTCCGCAATTCCAGCACACTATCCCCGATCTGGACTTGGATCTGCCTTTCCTTGATTTACTATGATATCCCGAGCTCTTTCCTCTTTCCATTCTTCTTCCCCTAGACTCTGCACTCAAAGCATTACCCGATGTCTCACCGAAGCTTTTCCGTCCCATTTCCTCGCTAAGGATAGCACCAACAACATCATCAAACTTTAAAGTACTAGATCCAGAGACAGAGTTACTAATGGCCATTACTAAACCATTCCAACTCTCTGGCAATGAGCACAAGAATAACAGAGCTCTAACTTCATGATCAAAGTTTACCCCTACAGAACTTAACTGACTGGTAACTGTATTAAATTCATTTAAATGGTCTGCAACAAATCCACCTTCCGACATCTTCATATTAAATAGTCGTTTCATAAGAAATACCTTGTTTGAGGCCGAGGGTTTTTCATATAGTTTCGCCAACGTCTGCATCAAACCCTTTGTTGTTGTTTCCTTCGAAATATTGAAGGCGACTGACGCCGCAAGACACAACCGTATTGTTCCGAGTGCCTTTCTATCGAGAATGTTCCATTCCGCGTCTGTCATGGTCGTCGGCTTCTTTGTTTTTCCGCTCAATGGTAGGTACAGATCTTTCTGATACAGATAATCTTCCATCTGCATCTTCCACAGCACAAAGTTTTGGCCGTTAAATTTCTCGACCCTAAACTTACCATCGTCCGCCATTGCTCCCACTCGAACCAGGAACCCTTTTTTCCTGCGAGTTTATCAGCCAAATATACCTTCAGCTCCGATACCAGTTGTTAGAAAATTAAATATTACAGAGCAATGAAACACATAAAATATGCGGAAAATACAAGCACACAAAACACATAAAACCAGAGAGACACAGATATACGTGGTTCACCCAGTTTGGGCTATGTCCACCCTGAACAACCAGTCCTTCCTTTCTATTATCCAGCAAAATAAAGAGATACAACCTACAGTAGATCCACTGTAATATCCTCTATTCTCTCAAACAGTCTCCCTCTCTGCTTCTCGCTCCGAGAATACACATACATTACACAGCCGCAATACAATACCCTCATAAAAGCAAGGGGTTTCCTTCTAGGGCAAAAAACCATAAACTAAACATAACTTCTACTGTCAGATCATCTGCCTAATGAACGGCCCAGATTGACTAGAAATTACTATACTTTTACAAGGAAATTTTACATCTGTTTTTAGCTTCGGGGGCACTTCCCCCGAAACCCCCCGCCAAGGGGGGGCTCCATAAAGTCGCAGCCCCCCCCCCCCCCTGGACCCCCCAGGCAGCGTTTAATTACGGGCGGCGTTGCCACCCCATTAAGGTTCAGGGGTCCAACGTTTTGATACAAAATAAACAAGATAATCAAGCTCCACACCCAACAGAAAGATGTTATATTCCATCTCCTAAATTGGGGTGTTTGGTTTTGATTTTGAGGATTTTGATTTTGATCTTGGTTAGTGTTGGTATTCATGATGTTGGGGAAAAGTTGCCTTACAATGGGTGTTGGATTTCTTAACGGAGACCTATCTAGTTCAGCATCTTTCCTAGCAGCAGCTCTAATTAACCAAGATATTTAGGAGTCACTAGAAGAGGATCTTTATTGTTGTTGAAATTATCACCTCTTCAACTATATGAACAAGGAAGTAGACTTGCTTCCTCCTCAACAACGATGTCAAAAATGTTACCACGCAATCTAACAGGCCCTAAGGAGGGAAGGCCTATGGGTATAAGAGCTAGACTAAATGATAACAATGGGAGAACGGCAATTGTCACTTCAGCTACTGTCCCCAACTCTTTACGCACTTTCATGGATGGGAGGAGTCTCGGTAGATAGGTAATCACCTTTAATTGATATTCTAGAGCTAATCGTGCTAGGTGATAGAATAGGAACTCACAAGGGAAGCCTAGGGTGATAACAAGAGGCTTTCAACAGTACTTCGCTCCCTCAAAGAGACCTAGAAAAAACTTGCACAAGGCCTAGGGTTTTATGAATAGTCGTGAGAAGAAGTGCTTCCAAGGTCAAAGCAAGGAGGAGAAAGGGGTTCTTATGATCTATTCCAACGAATACTAAGCTCATACAACCCTAAAGGAAGTCCCCAATCCAAAGGAATAAAATCTAGGGTTTCCCTTCTAGGGCACACCTAGGGCTAGAGTTTTCATGGATGAAAACTCAATGGATGCCTACCAAACTTTGAGGTCTTTTAGAAAAGACCATAAGCTTGATGTGTGTGCTCCCGGAATCCATCAATTCGTCCTCTAATGCAATTCGCTCTATGCCCTATCCTAGCCATCCAAGAAGAGGGGACCGAAATTTTAGAGAGACAAATTATGGAGAAGAAAAGGTTTGGTCACCAAATGGCTTGGACCAGTGCCATATCCTGAGGGGTATGGAGTTCTAGATGCCCTAGATTTGTCAAAATCATCCTTAAGGAGGGTAAGAGTTGATGCCCTAGCTACCAAACCTCAACATTTACCTACTCAAGAATAATGGAGTTTTATGGAAGAAAAACAACATTTCAACCACCACAAACATTCATCACATGTCATGCTATGAGTAACATATGCAATTGCCAACCAAATAGCTTTCAAAATAGATAATCAACAATTAGGGCACAAAAAAGAATTAACCTAGTTGCAACAATTCCATACATTAGACATTTTTCAAGAACAAAACTTCAACAAGAGGCACTTAGAAGATGACAATATGATATATCCCTCCATAAAACAAGAGATAGCTCCAAAGAAGATCGAATTTCAGCTCTGAATATCGAAATGCATCCAGCACATCCAATAGCTAATCCAAAGAAAAGGTGTGAATTTTCCAAGGATGAAATCCTCTAGTGTGATGATAATCCAATACAAATGAGTTAAGTTCTATTAATATGAGACCTAGTAGGTCGAATTATTATCCTAAGGCCCCTAACATTATAAAAATGAGCAAAATACATGCCTTGGTCACAAGTCAACCAAGTAGTTTTTACAAATTTTGAAATAAATGTCGAATGGTGTTGTCATTGATGTCAACCTTGGAGTTGGACTTTGACTAAACACTTGTCATTGATGTCAAACTGTTAACGAAACAACCAACAATATCCCCCTATGATTTTATAGTTGATGGAGAATCGAAAAATGAGATGCTCCTCTATTTTTGGCTCCATTGGGTGAAATCACTGGCAAATTCTATCTAGCAATGAGAGGTAGTGATCTATCTCAATCTAGAGTCTGCGAGAGCCAACCCAACAAAATACTAAAGGAAAACAATCCGAAAGGCATGCATCCATTGTCTATGTATGTATGGATGTCAAAGAATAACCCTATCTATTAGCTGCAAAAGGTGCTCAACATAAAAAGCATATTTGGGATGAGATCCACTCGAGGCACTATCGAGGTGACCTAGATATATTGTATATAAATATCTTCCCTGATGGATGAGTTCAAGTCTTTCTTGATCAATGTTACCACAAAATCTAGCAGGCCTAATCCAGAGCCTCTCTAGGTAAGTCTAGACCTCGACGCAACAAGAGATCGACTACCACTATCATCTTAGTAGCCTTTCTCATATTGAAATATGTAACTAGGTTTGGTCTTCATAATGACATATGTAATCATGATTTTATGCATTTATTGTTAAGAGAAAAATAAATTTATTATTGCCATTCTTGAGGCATGGGTTTCATGCTCAGGGGAAATTTTTTTAGGTCAAGCACCCATTGAGTGCTTCTAGGGCTTATCTTTGAGTCAATAAGTCATAAGAGTCATTGTCATGTATGAAAGACCCTTTTGGGCATGTCACATATTGCAAAGAAAAAATTATTTGGGTCAAATTAGAGTCAAAGACCCTCCAAGACCTTGTCATGGTGCCTCAAGCAAGTCCGCCTACATGAAAGCTCAAGTCGAGCTCAAAGAAGCAATTTGTACCCCTGGAAAACCTATATATAAGAAAGAACTTGGACTCATTTGGACACACCTCAAGCAAGTTCGATCTCCTAAAGAAAGAAGTTGGAAAAGGACGAAAATCAAGGATAAGAAGAAGAAAAGCAAGATCGAAGTTTTTGGGTCTCGCTCTCTCTCTCTCTCTCTTGTTTTAGGGTTTCGAAAGTTGGGCAAGACGAGTTGCTAGAAAGTTGTTGGGCAAGTCGATTTTCTTGAAAGTTGTTGAAAAAATCTAAGTGGTGGAAAGTTGTTGGGCAAGTCGATTTGCTTGAAAGTTGTTGGCAAAATCATACTGGTGGAGAGTTGTTGGGCAAGTCGAGTTGCTCGAAAGTTGTTGGGAAAGTCGAAGCATTGGAAATTTGTTGGGCAAGTTGAAATTGTAGAAGAAACTGCTAAGTAGAAATTGTAGAAGAAATGGTTGGGTTGAAGTTGCAGAAGAAACTACTGGGTCGAAGTTGCAGAAGAAATTGTTGGGACGAAGTTGCAGAAGAAATTGTTGGGGTCGAAGTTGTTGGGGTCAAAATTGCTGGAAAGAAAGCTCATCAAGGAAAAAGGTTGACTTGGTCTTGGAGGGGGCTTTGTCAAAGGTCTTAGGTCTTGGAATTCGTCATTTGAAGATTCTATAAGAAGAGAAGAATTATTGTGGGTTTTCCTCTCAAGAGGAGAGGTTTTCGCCCTGGCTCATCACCTACATCTTGTGTCCTCTTGTCTCATTGTTCTTTATTATTTGGTAGTTGTTTCATGATAAGAACACTAAATATAATCAAGAGAAAGAAGCAATTAATTAAGTCAAGTAAAAATATATCACAAGCAATTATCAAAGTAAGAGAAATCACCTAATCTAGTTGCCCTAGATTTCTCAACATCTTCAATTATCTAGAGGTATTTGAACCACAAGGGAGGCTTCCCTATATGCAAATCACCAAAAGGTATCCAATAAGAAGGGTTCAAGGTGATGGATGGGGTCTAATGATTGGAATTGGATATTGGTAGAGCTTGGAGGGCTAAGATAATCTCTACTAAAATACAAGGACTCCATCCCTAGACCACTTGAGAAAATTGGAGGGTTGTTATAAGTTAGCGTTTGATAATTTTTCAATGGTGGGGTCATACAATAGCCAAAAGAAACAGTATTACAATGATAAATCAACAAAGGATCAAGAATATTGTTACAAATGTAAAATTTAGGGTTTGAAATTGAGTTTATATGTTAAAAACATGCATAAAGAAGCAATATAATGAGATGTCAGGCCTAGGAATAGGGTTTTAAGATGAAATAAATGGTATATTTTTCTTTTTGACAATTATTTAATGCAATCCCTATAAAAAAGGCAATAGCACATCAAGTACAATTACTTTTAGCAATATTTGAAAGAAACTCTAATCCTAACCCTCAATATCTAGAATTTAGGAGAAGAGAGAGAAAATAGTTGAAGTAAAGGGATTGATCATCACCACTGAGACTAGTGCCTTCATCTAAATGGGCAATGGAGTTACCTAGGGAAAATTCAATGGAGATGACCTTCATGAAGAGGGTGAGAGGGCTAAACCTCTTCTTACAAACCCTAGCAGCTTCGGGTACGATGTGATATTTTACGCCATCTAGGATCAATCATTTGGCTCTTTCCATGTTCTTCTTGAAGGCTCTCCGATGTGTTGCATCCAGCGGCTCTGCAACTGTGCTGTCAATGAGGCTCTTTAGATCATGCTCATCAAGGAGAAACTGAATCCCTGACTTCCAAATAACATAGTTGGAGGCACCCTCCAACCTATCTTTGTCACACAATCCGTTGCTGGCCATCTCCTCAACTGTTGACTTCTCCCACTAACCCTCTACTCAACTAGACTTACGCACTCCTTTAGGAGTAAGTCAATGCTTCTGCTACTGCACAGGAAAAAAATTGAGTCTCTTTGAGTAAGAGAACTCTCTAAGGTCGAGAAATCACCAACTGTGTTTTTCAGAAATTTTCTGACGCTTATGCACCAACACTCACTGCTATGCAACTACTGCATCCTTCAGCTACGTTGGTCTGCTACGCTGCCTCTTCTGCAACTGAAATAGCTTACCCCTCTGTCAACTCTCTCAGAGGGAGCTTTTTTTTCTGCGTTGGATAGCTCTCCTGGTCTGGACTACGTAACAATTGGGTAGTCTACTGCTGCTTACGCAGCTCCCAGTCCCTTCAGTGTTGATCTGCTGGTTCACTCTTGTTTCTCCTGCACTTTACCTTGAATAAGCTCTGATACCATGTGAAAAATCCTAAATCTAGATTCCTACTGCAACAAATCTGAATAGCTTCTATTATTTTCCATAATTATTTCATTACAGTGAAATATCTAAGTAATCACTGTAGCAGTCTACACAAATAATGTTACGGAATAAATCTAAGTGCTGAAACAAACTGAACAAAATACAATGAAAAACATCCACAATTGACACAGTTACTTTTGGACTAAGTCCCCGGAAATCCCCAACTCGGGAAAACCGAAGCAGTAAATCTGAGGGTTTTGTATTATTAAGCAACAGAATCTTGAGTACAACTAGGATGCCAATATCCGGCTCACCCTTCAAAGAAAATCTTGGCAATAGAAGAAATGTGAGATATACCTCACTTTGCAAGTCCCCGGCTAATCCAGAGCAGCGTTGGTGAAGCCCCTCTCTGCCTCTACGTGATGCCTACACTGCTACTGCGTAATCCTGCGTGGACAAGCTAAGGAACTGTGTCGCCTCCTTCTCTGCAACGATCAAGCTGATCTAGAACTGAGTATTGGCCCTTCTGGCTAAGAAACCACAGATTCCAGCTATCTCCGGACTAAATCTAGAAGGCACTGCCTCACTTCTGCATGATCCCCTTCAGGGACTACATCACGCCTCCAGATGACTGCACTACCTTTACTACGTCACTGTTGCCTCTGTCTCTGAAATGTACTCCTGGTCCTCCTTACCAGTTACTACATCTGCCCCTCTCTGGAACTGATCACTACATCGAAATCACTTAGCCAGCACTACCCTAGTGATTTGATCTTGATCAAAAGTTGTGTCTCTCTCACAAGCTCAAAAATGCCAAAATGCTCAGTGTGCTTTCCATAGGCCCCTCACCCTCCATATAATCTTTCGTTGACCCTTCAACGGCCAAGATTAAAACATAATCAAGGGCTAATATTAACTGGGAGTTGATCCATGACTTTATCTAGAAGATTCACACTTAGTTTAATTAATACCCTTTAATTAATCAGTTTCCCTAAGTTTAGACTTAGGAAAACATTAAAAAACGATTAATTAATTTAATTAAACCATCTCTAGTTTAATTAAACCAAAAATCAACACACATGTGGGAGAAAAGGAGTCTCCATCGTGACATCATCCTCCAAAATAGACAATAAGGAATCAAGAAACTGAGACAAAGCTCCAAGAGTGCTCATCACTATGAAGAAGTCCAATGTGCATGTGTACATCTCCAAAAGGTGCCTCCACCATGACATCAACCAAGAGAGGCCTTACATAGCCTTTTTCAAGCATGTGGTAGTGGTGTGGCACCTTTAAGGGCAAGTGTTTGAATCAAAGGGGGATGTTCTAACGATAATATTCAAAACCGACCGGTTTTGAACCTGTAATTGATCAAATCGGCCATTCAGGAAGCCAGTCGGGCTAAACCGGTCAAGCACCCCTCTTCGCCAGTTTTCTCGGTCAAACCGGTGCTAACCAACTGGTTAAGGACAGAACCAGTCGGTTTAGGGATAAATTGGCCAGTTCCATCCTTAACCGGTCGGCTAGCTGCCAAGCCGCTAAAGGGACCCACGCACGCATTTTTTGGTTGTTTAGGATTGTTTTGGAGGGAAGAGAAGGGTTGTTTCCCTCCAAATACACCCTCCCCAATCCTTTATAAGGAAGGGCAGCCTCTCATATGTCTCACACATCTCATTTGGAGCTTTTGTGAGTTTGATTGAGAGCTTGGAGAGTGTTGAGTTTTTGTTGGAGCAGTGATCTTGGAGGTTTGGAGTTGGAGTTGGAGCTATCAATAGAGTTGGCATCTTCAAGAGGAGGCTAAGGAAGCTAGTTTTCATTTCCAGGTAAGGAGTTTCACTTGAAAAATCCCTCATTTCACTATTGTCGATGTATTAAATTTTTTTAATGTGTTTAGCTATGTTATTGCTATCAAATCTCTTGTCCTACGCTATCAATTTTGTATGTTTTAATGTGCATTTTGTTTCCTAAATTTAGCCTTGGTTTTCCATTAATCTTAGCTACAATTTTTTTTAAATGCAGATTTCTTTGCAAATTTTAATTATTTAAGTCAAGATGGCTCCAAAAGCCAAGGACAATGCATAGGCCCATTGTGATGTGGTTGAAGGAAAGATGATATGCACATTTTGTGAAAAATCTATTGGAGGTGGGGGTATTCTTAGATTGAAACAACACTTGGCTGGGCTAAGAGGCCAAGTAAAGCCATGTGATGCACCTAATGAAGCGATAGGTCCTATTAGGGCAGAATACCTTGCCAAGTTTGAAAAGTTTGAGGAGACTAAGGCTAGGGAGAAGGCCATCCAAGATGAAATTGCAAGGAAGAGGGAATTAATAGAAGCCATGAAAGAGAGTGGGTATGATGATTATGAGATTCAAGACTCCACTTCCATCCCTTCCACCAATGACCCCTTTCACTATGTTCCCCCTCGTGGCCAAAAATCAAAACCAACAAAGAGACCCAACATCCAGAATTATTTCTCATCCACTAATAATCGCATAGCCACTTCCTCCTAGCCAAGTCGCCAACCCACTTTGGATCAACATTGGAAAAAATAATGCAAAGAAACTTCTTATCAATACATTGCTAGATGGTGGTATGATGCAGATATCCCATTTAATGTTGCTTGCTCACCTTATTACCAAGCTATGTGGGACTCTATTATAGCTGCAGGAAAGGGCTTCAAACGCCCTATTGTGCATGACTTGAGGGGATCTCTTTTGCAAAAAGAGACTTCTTCCATTGATGAGTAGTTGGCTGAGTATAGGGAGTCACGGATCAAAACAGGTTGTTCCATCATGTCAGATGAATGGACTAATGGAAAGAACCGCGCTATCATTAATTTCCTTGTTTCTTACCCTCAAGGAACAATGATTTTGAGATCAGTTGATGCATCTAATAAGGTGAAGGATGCAACCCTTCTATTTGAGCTTTTGGATGAGATTATTCAGGAAGTGGGGAAGCAAAATGTTGTGCAGGTCATCACAGATAGGCCTCAAACTATGTTCTTGCTGGAAAGATGCTTGAGTCCAAATATATGACCATATTTTGGACTCCATGTGCTGCACATTGCATAGACCTCATGCTTGAGCACATAAGCAAAGTGGAGTGGGTAAAAAACACTGTAGAGCATGCCAAGTGCATTAAAAAATACATTTACAACCACTCATGGGTATTGAGCCTAATGAGGAAAAACACTGGGGGCACAAAGCTCGTTAGGCTTGCAATTACGACATTGGCAACTCACTTCCTCACGTTGCAATGTCTCAATTCTCGACAGAAAAACCAGCAAAAAATGTTTTCTTCTGATGATTGGACTGAATCTCGATGGGCTCGTAGACAAGATGGCAAAAACACCAAAAAGAAAGTCTTTGACAATTATTTTTGGAAAAGGTCTTCAAAGCTTGTAAAAATTACTGAGTCCCTTTTTAAGGTGCTAAGGATGGTGGATGGGGAAAAGTTGTCTATAGGATACATTTATGAGGCTATGGATCAGGCAAAGGAGAAGATACGGGCAGTTTATAGGGACAGGTTAGCTAAATATGCTTGTATATGGGAGATCATTGATAACAGATGGAACAATCAACTCCATCGTCCTATACATGCAGTTGGGTATTTTTTGAACCCAAAGTATCATTATAAAACTCGTCTAGGAGATCTGCAGGATGGGGAGGTCAGAGCTAGATTGATTGATTGCTTGGAGTGCATGGTCCCTATCCATACAGACCATTGGAAATACATAAACAACTTACTCTTTTCAATAACAAGAGATGTGAATCAAACCAGGTAAGCAATTCCAATTTGTTTTTCTTTTCAAGTTAAATTGTTTGTAAATAAGTAATGAAATGAACTATGTTACAAATTAGTGTCTTTTTATTTTCAGCACATTGGTAGGAGTCATTTGGCGGCCAATGTCCTCAATTGCAAAAGTTTTCAATTAGAGTCCTCAGCCAAACTTGCAGTTCTTCAGGTTGTGAGCACAATTGGTATGTTTTTTAGCGCATACACACAAAGAAGAGAAATTGTTTGGAGTGTGTTCGTGCAATACAACCTTCGCTTGAGGTGGAACCAAATGATGAACAAAACACATAATCTAGATCCCATTGTGTTGACAGTTGGATGATATTGATCCAACATTATAATGGGTGGAGGAGACTGAAGATCCATGAGGCTGATTTTGATATTGATGCAGCATTAGCAGGGGATGAAGCAAATTTGTGGGGCCATCAGACCCGAGATTGGTAGCTGCATCAAGGAAAGGCAAACAACCAATGGAAGGGACTAGTCATGCAGCTCAAGTAACTCGAGCTTCCATTAGGTCCACTTCTATTGTTATTGGCGGTAGTGGTATTGAGGTTGCAGATGAGGCTGAGGCATCCTCAGACTCTGATCCAGATGATGTCTATGCAACTCCCGATGTTGATCCTGTGTTTAGTAGTGGTGATGAATTTGATGATTGATCATGTGTACACTGTAGAGTCTAGACTCTAGACTTGTAGTCTTGTACTAGGCCAATGGCCTCATAGCTTGTAGCATTGTTTTTGGACTTTATGGGCCATTTCGAGCCTCATTGCTTATGTATTTTTTCGATGATACGTATTGCACTCGGTGCCATTTTGATATATTCACCTTTACATGGTATATAAATGAGAAAACTTTGCATATTTATCTCTATTGGCTTGGAATCATGTTTGCAAATCTTAAAAATAGTTTTTTTATCAAAAATTAATTATTTAATGTATTTTTTTAAAAACCGGTTCATTTAGACCTGACCAATACCAGTTATACCGGTTCCAGTCAAAAACCCAGTTCATTAGGTCCATCGGTCTAGTCACCGGTTCCAGTTTTTAATACTATGGTTCTAACCCTTCTAAGACATCTCAGTGATAACCATCCTCATCAGGACTCTAGAACAAGGTATCGTCCATCAAACAGGGCCAAACCCAGCCTAGGGGGCATCCTAGGTCCATCTAAGATCATCATCAAGTAGACCAACGCCCAAGCTCTTAGGCTCAATTTTTAGCATCTAGAGGCTCATCAAGTGGTGTAGCATCATGTGGAATTTACTCAACACCCAATGCTCATCTCTGGGGGCCCAACATTGTGGCCACAAAGTCAAGTCTGCCCTCGAAATGGGGAAAATAACTCACTGAAGGTGTTGAGAAAGAATGAAGTTATCAATCAAGGGATCTCTATTACATATATGATACCACCCATAGTTATTAAAACCGGAACCGGTGACTGGACCGGTGGACCTAATGAACCGGGTTTCGAACCGGAACCAGTCTAACCGGTAGCGGTCAGATCTCAATGAATCGATTTAAAAAAAAAAATACATTAAATAATTATTTTTTAATAAAAAAACTATTTTTAAGATTTGCAACCATGATTCCAAGCCAATAGAGACAAAATATGCAAAGTTTGCTCATTTATATACCATGCAAAGATAAATATATCAAAATGGCACCGAGTGCAATACATATCATCGAAAAATACATAAGCAATGAGGCTCCAAATGGCCCATAAAGTCCAAAAACAATGCTACAAGCTATGAGGCCATTGGCCTAATACAAGACTACACATGAATGATTATCAATCATCAAATTCATCACCGCTACTAGACACAGGATCAACATCGGCTGCGACATAGACATCATCTGGATCAGAGTCTGAGGATGCCTCAGCCTCAGGCTCATCTGCAACCTCAGTACCCCTGCCACCAATAACAATAGAAGTGGACCTAATGGAAGCACGAGTTACTCGAGATGCATGACTAGTGTCGTCCATTGGTTGTTTGCCTTTGCTTGATACAGCTACCAATCCTGGGTCTGCGTCTGATGGCGCCACAAAATCTGCTTCAAATTCACCCCCCGCTACTGCTGCATCAAAATCAAAATCAGCCTCAAACACTGGATCTTTAGTCTCCTCCACCCATTCTGATGTTGGATCAATATCATCCAACACAATGGGATCTAGATCAGGTGTTTTGCTCATCAGTTGGTTCCGCCTCAAGCGAAGGTTGCATTGCACAAACACAAGATCATTTAACCGTTTATGTTCCAAACGGTTTCTCTTCTTTGTGTGTATGTGCTCAAAAACAGACCAATTGCGCTCACAACCTGAAACACTGCAAGTTTGGCCGAGGATTCTAATTGCAAACTTTTGCAATTGAGGACATTGGCTGCCAAATGATTCCCACCAATGTGTTGCAAATAAAAAGGCATTCATTAGTAACATAGTTCATTACATTACTTATTTACAAACAATTTAACTTGAAAAGAAAAACAAATTGGAATTGCTTACCTGGTTGATCCACATCTCTTGCCATTTTTTCCAAGTTCTTTCCAAAGGTACCAGCTGCCATACTGAAATGAGTAAGTTGTTTATGTGTTTCCAAAAGGTCTGCATGGTTAGATACATGCGCTCAAAGTAATCAATCAATCCAGATCTGACCTCCCCATCCTGCTGATCTCCTAGCCGAGCTCTATAATGATACTTTGGGTTCAAAAAATACCCAGCTGCATGTATAGGACGATGGAGTTGATTGTTCCATCTGTTATCAATGATCTCCCATATCCGGCCATATTTAGCTAACCTGTCCCTATAAGCTGCCCGTATCTGCTCCTTGGCCTGATCCATAGCCTCATAAATGTATCCCATTGCCATCTTTTCCCCATCCACCATCCTTAGAACCTTAACAAGGGGCTCAGTAATTTTTACCAGCTCTGAAGACCTTTTCCAAAAATTAATGTCAAAGACTTTCTTTTTGGTGTCTTTTCCATCTTGTCTACGAGCTCACCGGGATTCAGTCCAATCATCAGAAGAAAACATTTTCTGCAGGTTTTTCTATTGAGAATTGAGACATTGCACCGTGAGGAAGTGAGTTGCAAATCTCGTAATGTCAGGCCTAACAAGCTCTTTGCCCCCAGTGTTTTTCCTCATTAGGCTCAATAACCATGAGTGGTTGTAAATGTATTTTGTAATGCACTTGCCATGCTCTACAGTGTTTTTTACCCATTCCACTTTGCCTATGTCCTCAAGCATGAGGTCTATGCAATGTGCAGCACATGGAGTCCAAAATATGGTATTATACTTGGACTCAAGCATCTTTCCAGCAAGAACATATTTTGAGGCATTATCTGTGATGACCTGCACAACATTCTACTCTCACACTTCCTGAATAATCTCATCCAAAAGCTCAAATAGAAGGGTTGCATCCTTCACCTTATCAGATACATCAACTGATCTCAAAAACATTGTTCCTCGAGGGCAAGAAACAAGGAAGTTAATGATAGTGCGGTTCTTTCCATCAGTCCATCCATCTAACATGATGGAACAACCTGTTTTGAGCCATGACTCTTTATATTCATCCAAATACTCATCAATATTACAAATCTCTTGTTGCAAAAGAGCTCCCCTTAAGTCATGCGCAGTAGGGCCTTTGAAGCCCTTTCCTGCAACAAAAACAGAGTCCCACATAGCTTGGTAATAAGGTGAGT
Source organism: Pinus albicaulis (assembly GCA_034641835.2). NCBI lineage: Eukaryota > Viridiplantae > Streptophyta > Pinopsida > Pinales > Pinaceae > Pinus > Pinus albicaulis. The sequence goes on along the minus strand of CM076580.1, from coordinate 680,875,397 downwards.
GAGAAGCATTAAATGGGATATCTGAATCATACCACCATCTAGCAACGTATTGATAAGAAGCTTCTTTGCATTGTTTTTTCCAATGTTGATCCAAAGTGGGTTGACGACTTGGAGTTGGCTGGGACATGGAGGCAGTGGCTATGGGATTAGCAGTGGATGAGAAATAACTCATGAGGTTGGGTTTCTTTGTTGGGTTTGATCTTTTGCCTAAAGGAGGAACTAATCATTTTCATACCCAATCTCTCTCAGCATTTCTACTATTTCCCTCTTCCTTGCAATTTCATCTTAGATGGCCTTCTCCCTAGCCTTAGTCTCCTCAAACTTTTCAAGCTTGGCAAGGTATTCTGCCCTAACCGGACTTAACACTGCTTTAGGTGCATCACATGGCGTTACATTGCCTCTTATCCTAGCCAAGTGATGTTTCAATCTAAGAATACCCCCACCTCCAATACATTTTTGACAAAGTTTTCATACCATCTTTCCCTCAACCACATCACAATGGGCCCATGCACTGTCCTTGGTTTTTGGAGGCATCTTGACTTGAAATAATTGAAATTTGGAAATAAATCTGCCATTTAAAAAAAAATTGCAGCTAAGATAAATGGACAACTAAGGCTAAATTTACGAAACAAAATGCACATTCAAACATACAAAATTTGATAGCATAGGACTAGAGATTTGAAAGCAATAAAATAGCTAAACACATGAGAAAATAAATACATGAACAACAATGAAATGATGGATTTTTCAAGTGAAAATTCTTACCTGGCAATGCTAACTAGCTTCCTTAGCGTCCTCTTGAAGATGCCAACGCTATTGACAGCTCCAAACTATCTCCAAGATAGCTCCAACTCCAACTCCAAGCCTCCAAGATCACTGCTCCGGCAAACACTCGACAATCTCCAAGCTCTCAATCAAACTCACAAACAGCAAATGAGTTGGTGTGAGACAAAGGAGAGGCTGCCTCTGCTTATAAAAGATTGGGGAGGGTGTTTTTGGAGGGAAACAACCCTCCCCTTACCTCCACATATGCCCTAAGGCTGTGTTGTTGGCCGTCGATGGGTCCGCGCAAGCAAGGGACACCTAACCGGCCGGTTAGGTACGGAACCGGCCAGTTTATGCATTAACTGGTGAGTTCCGTACCTAACCGGCCGGTTAGGTCCGGTTAACCAGCCAATTCAGGTGAGACACCCCTCAAAACCGGGTTGCAAGGGCGGTTGTGACCAGAAGTTGATCTGATTGGCCGGTTTGACCGATTATCGGTTCAAACCGGCCAGTGTTAATAACTATGATACCACCTGAACAAAAATTCTCAAGATCAAGTGAGGTCAACATCATTAAGGACATAAAACCATTAGAGCATCATAGTGAACCATATCTAATGTTAAGGGCACAAAAATACTTCGGATACTCGTATTTTCATGTCTGGGGGGGTCACCATGTGAGGTATCAGATACTTCAAGGGGTCGCTATGTGAGGTGTCGGATACTCATATTTTCATGTCTGGGGGTGTCACCATGTGAGGTGTCAAATACTCCAAGGGATCGCCATGTGAGGTGTTGGATACTCGTATTTTCATGTCCTCCATGTCCTTGTGACATGGAGGACATGAGAATATGAGTGTACAACACGTCACATGGTGACCTCCCGGAGCATGACATGGAGGACATATATATATATATATAAATTACACAGATTCTCATTCAATTTAGAAACTATAACATATATGTTAAAATTGGCAACTAAGGCCAAACTCCACTTTGGACTGTTGATATGATGGAGATGATATTTTTGTTGGATTCCTCTTTCCAAGAGGTGCAAGATTGATCTAAAGATCATCTTGTTTGGATGAGCAGTAGTTGGATTTTGAATTTATTCTCTCAGACATGTACATTTGTCAAGGTCGGACAGAAATGTAATGTAGGCTCATAAGCCCCAATAGATGTGTCTCCACCCCTCAATGAAGGATATAAATTAGAGACTCATTCCTCATTTGGACATCATCATCTCATCACATCATCTCCTCTCTCATTGGTCCGTACAGCCTCAAGGAGTCTCTCTCTCTCTCCTCGCACGTGTAAAAGGAGGGACAGAAATTTCGGACTGTTCTAGGGCAGCAGATCAGGGTGTTGACCAGCATTGAACAAGGGTCAAACATCATCTTTTGAATTCGATTTTTGGGCAGAATTCCGATCTCTTGAGGCCATAGCTATTGGCACGAAATCCAAGGAATTCTGGGCAGTTTGACCGCAGCATTGACTTTCAGATTGACCGAGTTTGACTGTGAATTTCGGATCTGTTTTGGGCTGATTTGGTTCACTGATGGAGGCCGCATTGTCTAAGGTTGACCGGGCACATTTTGGCACAGTCAACTTGCTGATTTGACCAGCGTTGACTTTCTGGTTAGGGCATCTGTTGTCTGCTGTTTGACTGAAGTTTTGGGCAAGTGAATTTTGTATATTGTACTCTCTCTCTCTCTCTGCTGAACTTTTGAAGAATAATAAGAAGATTTGATCAAAGGGTTTTCCCCACATTGGAGTTTTTCCTTGGCATCAGCCAAAATATTGTGTCCTCTTGTCTTGGCTTGTCTTCTGGTTAATAGGTTATTTCTTCATGTTCTATCAGCATTTACTGTCAATGTTAACGTGGTTGCTAATCTGAAATTGAAATTGGGCTAATAAGAAAAGATTGAAGTAAATTGCTCTAAGCATAGAACATATCATTATTATCTAAAATTAACAATATACATGATGATACAAATTTAATCATACATTATACATACAGTTATGATTCATCAATGATACAGCCAGTAGTCTAGTACTTACTACTACATCAATGATGATAAATTGAAAAACCAAGAAATTAAAGATAAACTGCAGCTTTCACAGTAAGCCATCAAAACCAAAATGTTCTTCAGTCTGTTGTCTTGCGAAAGGTGTGTTTATCTCAACATTTCAAGTTGTTGTAGCCCCACTACCAACATATGGAATACTGCCGGACCCTGATGAAATTGAAAGAGGGGGGTGCGGGGGGGTGGAGAGGGAGGCATTATCAATGAGGGAATTTCTCCACTTCTTTCGCGCCCTTCCTGCTGCTCATGATTGAGCCATGATTGCTGTGAATATAAAGAAAAATGGGTTGTTGTAAGGTTGTGCATGTAAACAAAAAAGGACTGGCAGACTGTTGTAGCAAAAGTTAAACTAAAAAATATTGGAAGGGAAATCCACTTGCCTACACCTTGAATCTCCTCTATAACTAATCTTCCTCCATTCTTGGTCATCCACACACTCCGACAGCAGCAAACACAAGTGAGGGAAATCGACCCAACACCGAAGTGCGCAGGGTTGATTTTCAGCAGACACATGTCACATAATTGGGACACAATTTTGGCACATGCCCAAAACAAGTCAAACCCATGTTGAACACATGTCATCATGGTGTCATGTCCAACACGAAGGATGTTTTTGTGACTGTAAATTAGGTAACACGTACAGTCACTAATCTCTAAAATGGGGGATGCCAGTTGCAGTTGGTGGAAGTCTTTGATACACTTTTTTTCCTTGTCCAGCAGTTGGAATGGCTTTAATTGCAAACAGGAGGGACCATTTAGGCACAACATTGTACAGTACACAAACTAGAAAAAATAAATAAATAATCTATGTACAGAATCATCGGATGTTGGCGCTAGGTACAAGGGCCAAGCAGTGGCGACATGAGTTACGCGAACAGTGACATCATATAGCAGCAGGAGTGGAATGCTTAATCCTTTGATTATTTGTGAATTTTTGGAGCCCAAGATGGGTTGATTCATTCAGTGACAGATTGGTAATTATTGGCTGATTTGTTTTCATTGAATTGTAATGGCGACATTGCTCACCTTTAGTGAATTTTGCAAGTGAAGGTAGCTTCCAACATAATCCTATTGGGATAGCATTGGTTGTACATCATGTGCTTTTGTGGAGAGATTTATTATGGACATGATCGATAGTGTGATGCTAATCTATCAGTCATCCAGTGCATCCATACCAATGGTTTGGGTCGTGGGAATTAGTGATTCATTACAAGCTTGCAGTTGTTGGGAGAAGTGACAAGTGCAAGGGCTATGGTTGTTGGATTCTCTCAGGCAAAGGGAGTTGACCATGATGCTACTCTTGCTTCCATATTCTCTCAGGTGGAGGGAATTGACCATGATGACATTGTTGCTTCGGTCACTAGCAGTTTTGAGATGTATGAGAGAGAATCTCATGTTCACATTTGATTATGACTCTTTTGTTGTTATTGCCCTTTTCCCTTGAGCTTGATATTTCGGGATCAATTTCATCCTATGCTTCGATGGATCTAATACAAATGTCTTGGTCTTGTACGGAGATGCGATTATTTTTGAAGGATATCTTGAGCAGCTCTTGATGTGGTGCCAGAGGATTTTCACCCGTGATTACGACTTCAGGAATCCATGTTTTTAACAAGTTATTGTTCATATCTTCCTTGTTCTAGAGTGATTTAAAAGTTCAATAAACGGTAGTGATCCAAGGTTATGCTTCTCAAGTTCAAAAATGGTCATTGTTCTAACCAATTCCTAGCCAAACTTCCTTGGATCACTACCCAAAATTCAACTTGAAGCCTATTTGAGGATTTTCCCCTATTAATTTGCTGATTTTAATCATTAAGGAAAGCCTTTCTTTGACTTCTAGATGCCTAGATACTCTGCCACTGCATATCAACAAGCTCTAGCTTGTAGTGGTCCTTCGCTAATCTACACTTTGAATACTTGCTCTTTTGTAAATAAGGTTTGGGCCTATTTCATCTTTAAAGTATTTTTCCCTAGGCTACTCATGTCACCTTGAGCCCTCTAAATAGAAAACGCTTATATGTGAATACAGGGAAGCCTCCCTTGTGGTGAAATTCCACTAAATAGCAGGAGTAAGATTGTTGAAGTTATAGTGGAAATCCTTCCTCATTGTTTCCATAGGGTATGGCCTTTGCCATGTGAGTCCCCTCACAAGGCCTGCTAGATTTTGCTGCAACGGGACACTAGCACTAGAGTTGTCTTGCCATGTATTTATGCGATGCAACATGACCACGGTTCGCAAGCCCTACGGAAGACAATAGTGCTAGTGTGAAGAGCTAGTGAGACAACCTTGTTTTGAAGCCAAAATGGACTTGACGGAGTTGATGCTTGCTTGTTGGAGATCTTTGGTGCTGGCTAGGGATTTCACGATTTCCTTAGCTAGGGTATTGGAGAGTTTGAAAGATTGTACCAGATTTGTTATAAAGTTGTGGTATATACATGCATTTCATTCTTATACCTATATATGAAGTTTCCTTCTAGAAAATACTTGTGTAACTGCAAAATTAATTTTCAGTTTCCATTGTCCTCTTACTTCGGTGATCTCCAGCATCTATTGTTCAGGCTGATTTTGACATGTTGAGGGTTATAATTGTTGAGTGATTTGGCAAACATATTGATGATAATATGGAAAATTTACTAGTAAATTTGCAGTAATTAAAGTGATCCCATATCTGATTTATGCTTGGAATGGAGTGTCATAAGGTCTGAAACTTGTTGGCACATGTTTGGTGTCCTTACTCTTGAATTGCCAAATGAATTGGGATTGAACTGGAATTAAATATTGTTAGTTGTTTGTTGCTTTAATTTATATTCCAGATCAGCCCTAATGTTGAATATTTACAGGACCCCAGGGGTAGCTCACTTGGAAAAGCATTGTCATGTAAAATATTACGAGGTTTTTGGTTCGACCCACCTATTAACCCATGTCCACATGAGGGGCAGGCGTGGCGCACCTAGTGGTTATAGTGGTAGCAAACGAAACTGACCCCGTGTCACGCGAATATGAAACCGCCCCATTTGCCAATTCCAATAGTCACAACATAACTTTAAAAAGAAAACATTCAATATGTATAGATTTTGGATATACAAAACCTCCAATGTGGGGTGAAATTTTAGAACCAATGTTATTAGAACCTGAACAGTCATTGAACTGGTCGACCCCCTGAACCGAGAACCAGTCAAAAGTTAAAACTAGACCGAAACTAGTCGAAAAACTAGACGGAAAATGAAAAAAAAAAAAAAAAAAAGTGAACCAAAAACACACAAATATTCAAATTTTAAACAAAAACATATATATTCATGTGCATCCATATGAATCCAAACCATTTATACACAAATAAGAAAAATTTCTAATTTATATAGCATGCAAGGGTGCACATAACCAAAATAACATTGAATGCAATCCATCTCTGAACATAAAATACATCAAAAAACAAGCCCTAGATGGCCTCTAGCATCCCAAAAAAATCATGCTATAACAAATACCTACATATCATCAAAATATTTTCCTATATGGGGATCTTTGTCATCATTATCATCCTTTAAGCATTAAAATAAGATAGAAAATGCTTAGCATGTCAATTCAAGATTTTGTTTGTGTGATGGGTACATTTTTAGTAGGATCATGATAAAGGAGTTCAACAATCAATGCCACTAACATCAAGGTATATAGAGGGATTGGTATTCTTGATTAAATGCTAGTTCCATACCCTCATACATGAAAAGATCCAATGGAAACATTGCAATCCCTCCAATCTAAGTTGCATGAAACGGGGAAACGAAAACGAGTTTCCGAAGCGAGGTATGGTACGAAACGTAACCTCCCCAAATTTTGGAAATGGGGAAACGTAAAATATATATATATAGGACATTTAAGAAATGTTATGTTAAATCATAAAACATACATGATAAATTATAATTTATTACATTCAAAGCATAAACTATTACATCACATTTACTCATGAATGATAACACACACATAATGAAAATAGCAATATCGGAATATCCAAAACCAGCCTTTATTATATATCAAAATCTTAAAATGAGCCTTTATTATATATATGAGGCTGCAAGTACTATAAAGTCAAAAGACTAATACTCATTATCAGAATCCTCATCAAAAATAGCAGCAGAAGCATGCTCAATAGTGGATGGTGTAGTTGAAGAAGATGTTTGGCCAGTTCCACTTCTATGCTCTTGGTCCTCAATATTCATGGTAGCAAGCGAGAGCTCCAAATCAGGATTTTCTGGATCCACATCCCATTCTTTAGAAGGACCATTGCCATATTTTGGATCCCTACGAGATGCAAGGCGAAGGTTGGAGTGCACATAAACAAGAACCTCTGCCTTCTGTAAGCCCAACCTGTTGCGCTTCACAGAATGAATAAAACCATAGGTGCTCCAATTCCTTTCTGTTGAAGAGCTTGCCACTTGTGAAAGGATGCGAATGGAAAAGTTTTGCAATTGTACACCATTTGCTCCATGACAAATCCACCACCTAACTGGATTCATGGTGCTTCTCTCCTGCAAAGATGATATCTCTAAATAATCATCTATTCCTGCAGCACAACTGGCAAATTCTTCCTTAACCTCCCTGTGTAGATGAGTTGGAAAAAATCTCATAAGGGCCTTGTTCACCCCAATAGCCACCTCCCTATCCTTATGGAGTTCCTTCCTCTTCACATTTCTTTGAGCAATAAGCTCCTCATCATAAAATTTGGGGTTCAAGGCATGTGCTAAAGTGTGCAATGGAGTGTTCAAATTGTTCCACCTATCAACAATGATTTTCTTGACTAATTCAACAAAATGATCATCTACAAACAAAAGTTGTGGAGACTCTTCTGAAATGGTTTCCATAGTTTTCTCAACCATGGAATCCATGCCATCATATGCCTCTCCAAGAAAGGTTGGTCAGTGTCAAAATTCCGAAGAAGCTCAATTGCAAAGGTTTTGAACATTAGCAAGAAATCTATCTTTCTCCACCAATCCTCATCAAGGCACAATCTATGCACCATATATCCCCGCTCTGAATTAGGCTGTCTCCACTCTACCCAAAGTTGACTCACCACCATATACACTAATGCTCACTTAACCTCAACAAGGCAACACAACATTATGAAGTTTGACACATATCATGTCTCAGCAACTTTTAACAACTCGAATTTGGATACTCTCAAAATATTGCTTGAGATTGGTGGTGGTTGGTGATGAATTTAACAATCTCCTTTGCTTTCCCTGTGAGTTCCTTATCCATGGGACTTTATTGTCGAACTCCTTTAAGATCACATTCAGATTATGGACAATGCAAGGAGTCCAAAAGATGTGGTCATAACTCCCCTCAATTATTTAACCTGCAACTTTGCATACTGGTGCATTATCCATGATAATTTGCACCACCCTGTTAGGACCTACTTGTTCAATAGATTTTATAATAACATTAGCAATGAATTGTGCATCTTTTACCTCTCCTGAGCAGTATTTTGCCTTTAAAAACATTGCTCCTTTTGGTGAAGTGTCAATGATATTTATAAATGGTCTATGCCTTGTATCTGTCCATCCATCTGAGACTATGGTAACCCCAAAACTAATCCAAGAAGAACGAATTGGTGATAAGACATCCTCCACAAGATCCTTCTCATTTTTGAGAAGCTGAGTTCTAACTTTCTCATAGTTGGGCCCCTTGTACCCTTGAGGAGCTTTGTTAACTGCCCTTATCATATCTTGCCAGTAAGGAGAGCGAACAACATTGAATGGGATACGACATGCATAGATGCACCAAGCCACTCTGGAATCAGCTTCTTCGCTTGTTTGCAAATTCACCAATTTAGCACTATCTTGAACTGTACCAAATGCCCCTTTGGATGGTGGTTGTTCTAGTTGTTGAGTGGCTCCCCTCTTCCTTGCTTCAGCTACAATCCTTGGCTAAATGTTTGTTGGAGCTTTAGTAGTAGCTTGACTAGGCTTATCATGCCTTCTTTTAATTCCATCCACCTGATCTTTCTCTCTTTGATGTTCCCTCCTCACCACAGGGTCTGATGTTTTTGTGCAACCTGCAATCCCATGTCCTCCTCCATACAAAAGATGTTCCTTCACTCTTGGGTAAGAGCCTTGTAAGAATTAGTGCAAATATTACATCGTCATTCCCATGAGCCACCACCTCCACATCTTTGAAGCTTTTGAACATGCCTCCGAAGAGGATAATATTCAGCCCTTGGGTTGGACTTGGGGCTTGAACTTGAACCTTGGATGGAAGCCATTGCTGCAAAAAAAAAAATTAAAAACAAATATGTAAATAAAAAACGTTTTTCATAATTTTAGTAGCATAAACCCTCGAAAAATAGAAGAAACAATGGGAAAAAACCAAGAAATTGAATATTTCTTACCCAAATTAATTGTGTAGCTGAAGCTACCCCAAAATGCCACCAAAAACAAGAGAAATATGGTTGTAGTTGAGCCAAAAACCAAGAATGTCGTAGCTGGAAACTTCGCACTTCGAAACTTCTTTTGAAATCTCTTTCTCTTGCTATTGAAATCTCCTTTGCTCACTAGTGAAAACACCCTAGCTGAAGCACTACTCTCTTCCTCTTTTCTCCTTGCTAAAATCGTCCTTCTCTAAGAGAAACAACTTTCTCAATTCATGTGATGAGAGAATGAAGCGAGAGTCTTTTTATAAGTTGAGATAGCCATCTAGAAGCATCCAACAACACTTTCAACAATTAAAAAAATAATAAAACACATGCAAACCCAAAAAAAAAAACAAGTTAAATCGACGGAAACGCGGTTGTACGGCCTGGAAACGCGTTTCCGGTCATATTGGGCACGTTTCCCCAACGAGAAATGGCCCAATATGGCCGGAAACACGTTTCTAGGTGGTACGACCAAACGCATTTCCGTTTCACTTAAGGGCTGGACCCATGATTCCTGCAACATAGCCTCCAATCCCGAAATCCTAAAAAACTGTTAATTCTACTGGATTTTAAGTGGGATCTAAAATTATACTTTCTCCATATGAAATCCAATGAGTTTGGAACCACTTTGAAACATCCTAAGTCAATTCATGGTAATGTTAAAAACTTAAGTAAAAGGATGAAAGTGAAATATAAAGGAGAATCTCACTTTTACTTTAAGAATTTAACATTACCATTAATTTCATAGCATTAGTAAGGCAATTTGGTCAAACACTAAGCTTCCCCAATCATAAATCATTACTTGAGAAAAAAAATTGCATTCAAAGGGTCCTTGGCAGCATTGTCGAAAACCAGCCTATTTGGTATGGTCTGGTTTACTGGTCTGAACCAGTTTTGCCCTCCAACTACTCAGACCAGCCAGTTCTGACTAGTTCAATCCAGTTCTGATAACGTTGTTTAGAACTGCATTAAAACCTAAAATTCTTAATTTTTTTCAAATCCAAAAAATAATAAATTGCTCAGAATCCACTTAGAGCTGAAGGCAATCACCACTGCAAGAAAATAAATCCAAATGAACCTGTTATTTTAGAAATGAAACCCTAATTTTGGCCTATCTTTTCACTTTGTCATAACCACACAAAGTTTATGGGTTTTCCTCTTCGTTACTATACAATATTGGCCATGTACGATATTTTCTAAATATAGAAACCCTAAAAATATTCTAATCATCATAAGACTTTGATCACATGCAATCCTCCATAAACTAATCAATTTCCAAAATATGAAGTTTCTATAAATTTTCTTCCTGTTAACTTGATACTTCTTTCCTTGTATAAAGAGTAATAGGACATAAAGCATACTGAATAGAGAATGTTTCCAAAAATAACAAACCTTTTCTTTTGTCTAAAGGAATCGGCATTAGGTCGGGCTCATACTCACATGACACCGGTTGATTCCAACTATTACAAGTTACAGCTATAATGTATGGCTGCACTGCACACCCCCCAAGCATGGCACATGGGCTAGTTGAGGTTTGAACCAACAACGCCACAAGGAATGTCTTAACAATACACTCTATCGCCAATTAATATACACCATTGGGGGCCAAAAATAGCAAATGTTAAAACTCAAAATGTATGCTTTTGAAGTTCTCCTTCCCATGAAAGTTCCCAGTATTAGATGCCACATTCAAGCAAAGAAAACTTGCTAAACTCAAGAAAATGTCAAAAATATTTACTAGTATGAGTGTGGAATGGATTGTTGAAGAAAACTCCTCTAACGGTCTCATCCAAGTAACTTGCCCAACTTAAACTATAGAAATAAAGATCGAAGATCATATGGCTTGTTTGCCTAAAGCACTCATGAACCTCATATGTCAAATCAATTAAGGTGACCATTTGCGAAGTTGTTTATGAGTGATAGCAAAGCCAAATAAGAACCAAATAGCAAGTTTTCTCATAATGAACTTTGAAAGGGTAGATGGGAGAGGATGTCATTAGATAATAGTTCTTCACAATCACAGAGTTAATGACAAGCATACTGAATCCTGGTGGTTGTTGATAAGTGTCGAAAAATGGCCAAAATGTAATCAAATGATAACCTTTGCTGATCATAATTATTTTTTGAAATAAAGGTTCAAAGACCTTGATATGTTAGTTTTCTAATATGACAATTTGATGCATGACACTTTTAAGTGGATTCTCTTGTAATAACTAATATCTTCCCATCTAGAAATGGGCAAGTAAATTGTATTTATGTATTCCCAGTCACTAGTATCTAAGAACCATATATGTTACTACAATTCCTCTAATTAATAAACTTTCTTAGTTTTATTTTTTTAATAATAATTTATTAATGCCAATATGAAGTCACATCATAAGAACTGATCATAGTTCACATACCTTTTTCCAATCAACATGATCGATAAGGCCACCATCCATTCTGGTCCCTGCTGCAGATCGAAGAATCATCTCTCTTTCTCTTTCATCAGGTATTGGTAAGGTTATTGTTCTATCCATACGTCCTGGACGGCGCAAGGCCCCATCAATGGCTTCAGGCACTCTCGTTGTAGCAATAAAAACAACCCCTTCTTGTGTTTCAAACCTAAGAAGACATAATTTGTCAGTTTAGCCAATTTTCTACAAGTACAAAACCAAATGATAAGTGAATATGCAAGTTATGCCATGCACTTTCCTCTCAAAAGAATGCACACCTTACAATAAAAGAATCTTAACAATCACAACCTTCAAAGCAACTGAAATCCAATACGTTGGCCTCACAAAAAATTCCACATTTTTAATTATAATATTGATATCAAATATTCACTAGTGTTTCTAACATAATTTCAAACCTTGGTGTAACATCCATAAATATGTACAGGAGATGACAATAATAATAAAGTTATAACAGTAATAATCATAATAATAATAATTAAATCAGCACAATGTCATTCCCCTTCACATTCATGACTAGTTGACATGTATATATACCATCACGAGGGATTGTAAACTAGCATCCAATGATTATATATATATATATATATATATATATATATATATATATATATATCTTTGCAAATGTATCTATTATCTATGAGTAGAAGCACCCCTTGTGTTCCCTACATTGGTATCAAAGTTCTAACTGGAGCCCCGGTGGATTCCTTCACAGTGATAACAATAAACTTCTGCACTTCATCCCTATGCCACCCATCGCTGCCCCCATTTTTATCTAAGCCCAAACTGCCATCACTTACTCTCACTCATTCATAGTCCACTGGTAGTCATTGTTGCTACAACCCAGCCACCCCTTTATGATCCATTGGCTAAACCACCAGCAATCCTCTCCTAATAATTGTCACTCCAGCAATCCTTTTCATTGACTAAGCTACTCGCCCACGGTCTCTCAACAGCCACCCATCATCTCACAACAATAGTAGATTAATGGAGTTAATAAGTGGATAAACTTAACCTGTTTCCAATGAGTTTATTTTCTTCCAGTGATGCAAAGTTTTGCCTTGATCTATTTATTTTTTTCAAAATTTCAAAAATATGGGACGACCTAAAATGGGCCAAAACAAGGCTTTCATCAAGTGAAATACTGCAGAAGATGAGAGGATTGCCATAGATTTCTACCTGGGTATTTCTATTTGGAACCCAGTAGATTCAGACTATATCTTCTCCCCCTTTTTCTGGTGGTTTTGATTCAGTTGGTAAATACTGTCCAAGTCACTCTCCCCTGTGTGGTTCAGGGTGCTCAGATGTACATGTAGAGTACTTTTTTTTGGTGCCAATGATGGCACATACTTTTGTTCCTTCCCTCTGAAAGCCTCTTGGCGGTGCTTGCGGTAGAAGTTTAGGATTTGGTGACCATCCTAATAGTCCCCCTTCGAGTTGTACCTTATGGATTAGCGATTTTATCACTAAGTACAATTTGGGACGTAACAGATCCCGATAAGGGTTTTACTCCTGAAGTGCTGCTTTAAGACAGTCCATCATCCAAGCTTGAGGGCAAAATTCCCAAGACAGATTCAGAGTGGATCAGAAGGTTAGGATTTGGTGACCATCCTAATAGTCCCCCTTCGAGTTGTACCTTATGGATTAGGGATTTTATCACCAAGTACAATTTGGGACGTAACAGATCCCAATAAGGGTTTTACTCCTGAAGTGCTGCTTTAAGACAGTCCATCATCCAAGCTTGAGGGCAAAATTCCCAAGACAGATTTAGATCTAGAGTCTAGGTGCAGTTCAGAGTGGATCCAGTTTTGGATCAAGGCTATTTTTGTAAACCCAAGAGTTCCTTCTTCTGATATATAAGAAGGCTCCGGGAAGGGCTTAAGCACTCAGTCCTTCATTCAGTTCAAAATGAGCTAGGAGGGTTTTTATACAACATTGTTATTCAGTTTTCTGCCATAATGAATAGTGATGTAATTTGGGACAGACCTGCAACTCATGAGTATTCTATTATATATCGTCTGCAGTTTGTGTTTCAGTTTCTAGCATACAAATATAACAGTTTTGATAATTTGTCAAGTTTGAAGTTACTTATGGTTTTAGATATTTCTGAGTGTAGAATTTGCCTACCATGGTATGAAAATTTCAACAAGAACAAAGCATATGCAACTACATTGCCATTTCAACTGACAGTGGAGAATGACATCATAGGGCTGCAATACTGTGCAGCTTAGGAAGAGACTACAGATATATTCACCAAGACTGTCGATCCAGAAAAGTACGTGTATCACAGAGATAAGCTTGGTGTAATTATGACCATTAAATGAGGATTATGTTCATAGCTGCCACTTGTTTTGAAGTTTTGATTACATTAAGACACTTCCTAATTAGTCTCTAATTAAGTGGAGTACAAAGTCACATTTTCTATGTACACACATAAATGACTTTCTGAAAAGGAATACAACTCAATTTGTATGTTTTCTTTCTCTTATACTATCTTATATCCCTTTGCTACACTGTTAGTTTATAACTTTTAACTCGGCACTTGGCTCTTTACCAAGTCGCAGGAAACATCACACCCCTGGGGCCTGTACCAGGACTGAATACATAAGAAAACACAGATGCAGGTACAAAATGCATAACATATGCATCTAAAATATTTACAGGTTGTACCATCATACTGAAACACATTTTAATAGACTGAAACACATTTTACCTACTACAACAATATTTTAGAGTATTTGATGACACTTTTGAGCACAAACTTCCGGATTTTTGATCCAGAGTCCACACTATAGGATTTTGCATAATGTAATCAATGATCATCTATGAGTTTCTTTCTTAGGTCTCATTTATGTGTATCATCTTATTTTCTTGCAAGATAATGTGTTACCAATATGTGTGTGCTTGTGTGTGAAGCATTTCAAGTGATCATAGCTTGCAGACTGTAGCTGGCAAGAAACACCAGTCTGTCTGAAGACAAATTCATCACACCCTTTCTGTGTGCTTCTTGGAGCATTGGTATTTTATACTTTTTGCCTGGGGAAAAATGTAAAGGCTCCAATGCATACTGAGAATGATGTAATGGATAGGAAAAATCCTTGGGCTTATTTTGATGGGGCCACACAGGGAATGCCAGTCTTAGGGAGCAGGAGCCATATTATATATCAAAGAAGGTTATAGCATAAGGTTCAGCACAGGATTAGAGCCAGGTATAAAAAATTATGCACAGCTCTTGGCCCTTAAGCTGTTGCTGCCGTTGGCTTCTCTATAATGAATACAAAATTTACAGGTATGCAGGGACTCTATGAATGTCATAAAGTGAATAAAGAAGTGGCTATACAATAATTATCTTTTGTTAGCATTGTTACCGACCAGAATGGGTAACCCCATAGGAGAAAGCTTTTCTCCTACAATTGACAGCCAGCTGGTTAGCCAGACAGCCAGCAGCCCCTAATAGCCACCATTACCTGATGATATGCCATTTATCTCTGCCACTTACATTGGTCATTTGGTTCCCACCCATCCAGCGTGAGCACATGTATGAAGATGGGCCTACACTCAAAAGGTACTTTCATCATTTTGCAAGCAGATGCATATACTTGTTTGTTTTGGCTATGTAGTATCGATTATGCGTTGAACCAGAAGATTGATAGACTTTGACCCTATGTTGCACGAAACGTTACACAGAGGTCCGTTTCAGCACGGAAACGAAATGGAAACGCGTTTCAGCATACCGTACGGCCTGGAAACCTGTTTCCATCTGTACTGGGCCATTTCACGTTGGGGAAACTTGCTCAGTACGGATGGAAACACATCTCCAGGCCGTACAGCCGCGTTTCCAGCATTTAAACTTCATTTTTTATAGCTTTTTTTGTCAGTTTGTATGATTTATTATTATTTTAATCATTTTTATTTTTTTGTTTTAGGGCAGCCTAATGTTCAAGCCTATGGCCCTAGTGTTGATATGCAGTTCATCGCAATGTTAAATTCTTAAAGTGACATAAACATTCTCCTTTATCTTTCATTTTCATCCTTTATGACATAAAGGATGAAAATGAAAGATAAAGGAGAATGTTTATGTCACTTTTACTTAAATTTTTAACATTACCATGAAATGATTCAGGATGTTTGAGAGTGGTTTCGCCCTCATTGGAATTCATATGGAGAAAGTAGAATTTTATATCTCACTCAAAATCCAGCAGACTTATCATTTTTACAGGATTTTAGGATTGGGGGGATTGCAGTGTTTCCATTGGATTTTGTCATGTACTAGGGTATGGAACTTGTATTTAATCAAGAGAACCAAGCCCTCTATGCAAGGGAGCCTCCCAATAATCAAGAGCACCTAGGGTACTAGGCTATGGAATCTGTATTTAATCAGGAGCACTAAGGTCGATCGACTATGCAAGAGGAGATTCCCAATCAAGTAGGAGACAAGAAATTAGAAATTTCTCGTGGCTAATTTTGGATATTGCTATTTTCATTATGTGATCATTCATGAGTAAATGTGATGTAAATTTAAAGACTTATAGTTTATGCATTGACATTGGACAATTTAATCATAATATAATAAATTATAATGTATCATGTATGCTTTATGGTTGCACATATTTCTTAAATGTGTGTGTGTGTGTGTGTGTGTGTATATATATATATATATATATATATATATATATATTGTGTTTCCCCGTTTCCAAAATTTGGGGGGGTCATGTTTCGTACCCATACTCGTTTCCCCGTTTCGTGCAACTTAGCTTTGACCATGATCTTGTTCCCTCACCTTACTTGGGGGGTTAATCGTTGATCCTAGTCTAGTCAGACTTTCCTCAAGGCCCTTTGGGTATTGGAGGAGCACTACTTGGGAAGCCCTGATTGATATAGCACAGTTCCATCTTCCTATATGTCATAATTAACACCTTCCATCCTACATTGCAAGCCCATATCTCACCTCCATTCTTTGGGTTCAACTTGCCATTAGTTCCTTGGGACTTGGCACCCATCTTTCTGCATGTCTAGGTAGCGCCCAAAAATTTTGCCCTAGGAAGTTGATTCAGCTAAAAGAAATGGAAACAGTATATTATGGCCACAGCAAAAATTAAAAAAAGAAAAATCAAAATGCAAAAGATGACCAAGGACATGTTGCACATTTTTTGTCAAAGTTCAAGGAAGCAGATATGCCAAAGATTTTTCAAATGATAGGATCATCTTTCAACAGTTTATATGTGTCATTGTAAACCCATTCTACAATGCTAGTAAGACCATGAATGTATGTAACAACCTAGGTAAGCCTATTATTTGGTGATAATTTCATTCTAGGAGGTTTTTCGTCTCACTGACTCATTTGTGTTCCTAAACACGGATGGTCGAGTTTTTCCCTCCAACCTCACCCCAAAGCTAGGGTGGAATTCCTTGTCAAAGTCTTAGGTGATTCCTAGTGTTCTAGTCTAGTCTTATGTAAAAGTGATTTGGGAATAATTTAAGCTAGTCGACTAAATTAATTTCTGGCAAATCACTTGGCCTACTAGATCATATTGTGTCGCAGAATTGGGTATGTATTTTGAAGGTCTAAGCCAAACGGGCATTCCCCCTTTGAGGGTTGAATAGGAAAAATCTTATTTAAAAAATATTTTAATGCATGGTCCTTCATACTTGGACACCATGGTTAAAATATTAGAGGGTGAAAAAAACATTAAATTCCCTCATGTGTCAATGAATTAATTTTTTTGGCAAAACCAAAATTAAATACTAAGCCAAAAAATTAATTAATTAGAGTCAAATGAAAATGTCTTAGAGAAATTAAATTCTCCAAGTGCAAAAATCCGTGGTCGGTAATAGTCTCAATTCTAAATCTAATCGAATCCTTAATCTTATTAAATTTCACAAAGTAGCTAGGCCACTCAATTGTGTCTCCTGGACAGGTTGGTTCCCAAATTGCTTTTCATCACCTCACATCCATAGGGACTACCCCCCCCCCCCCCCCCCCATAGCCTGATGTTGGAAGACAGCTACAACGAAGTGGGCAGGGATCAAAGTAACAGCTCCAGCCCTGATCGATTTTCGTGGTCGTTGTACAATCTGAGCGACAACAGGACATGAAGATTAACATGTGGGCAAAAGCCTAGCATGAGCTCTACCTCACTCATATTGCCATCACTCAATTCATGAGCATTTATTGCTCCATTACATCAAAAGAAGGAACCTTTGCATGTTCCAACCCCGATGAGCGACAAAACTGACTCATCTTAAAGGTGTTGATTTTTCTTATAATAGAATTAGATTTTCAAATATGATAATTACTTCAATGAATTAATATCAAGTTATCTTATGTCACTTACATCATTAAGCAATTATACATAGAAAAATCTCAACAGTAATGCAATAATAACCATAGGATCATATAGAGATAGCCAAACACTTGAGAGACACAGATTTACCATGGAAAAACCCAACCTTGGGAAAAACCTAGCCAACTTTTCTTCCAAGGAGAATTCAATCTTTAGCAAAGGTTACAATACAAATTGTCTAGAAATATGTGCCAATTTCCAAGCACAAATACAAGTCAAACTTGGTCAAAATGTTGATCAAAATCCTTCAAACTGTATGAAAATCAACTCTAGTCAAAGGAGCTGAGATTCGGTGGACAACGCAGGACAATGGCAGCTTCACATTTGATCAAACTTCACTCTTTTATCTGTTGAGTAACCTATGGGGCAGCAAGCGTAGGAGATTTCTCTTAAATGATAACTGCTTGAGAAGAAATTTAGCTTTTCTTAATTAGGTTCATCTTTAGCTTGATTATTATTGAGTTTTTTTCATCAAACAATTACCAAAATCATAAAGAGCAATTAGTCAAAGAACACAAGGTATAGGCGATCAGCCAGGGCCAAAACCTCTCCAAACTAAGAGGAAAACCCAAATGAATTCTTCTTCTTATAGAATCTTTAATTGATGACTTCCAAAACCCCTTGACAATGAACTTCTCCAAGAGCAAGTCAAACTTCCCTCAAGTCAAAGTTAACCTCTTCTGCAATCTCCTTTTCAACTTCAACCTTCGACCCTACAATACTTGTCTAAAATTCTCAACATTATGTAATGACTGTACTTTTCGAATGTGTGACAGTCTTTGGGATGTTGGGAACTTTGTTTTTCCTTCGCTTGGGAGGACTTCCTTTCTTTGATTATTCGGCTTGCTATTTCAAACTTCTTTCACCCTTGATTCACCTTCTTGGACTGACTGTAATTTCATCATTTTCTAGTTGAGATTGTGCCCTAGATGCACTCCAAACGTGTGAGGAAATGAGCCCAAAACATATCCGAAAGACAACGATTTTATCTCTACTCTTATCCTACTATTCTTCGCTTAATGTGAGACCTATTCTTGTCCTTTTGATCGAACTTTTGTGATGTTAATTGATGATACTAGAATGAGGCTGAGTCCTCCTATATATATACTCCTCATCCATGTCTTTTAGGCCGACTTAAAGCTATCTCTAGGCCGACTTGATGTTTTGTAAAGACAGACTTGTTCTTTGCATTATGACTTGGTCTTGGAGAGTTTTTTTACTAGGCTTTGACTTAAATAAATTCTTCTTACAATACGTAACATGCCCAAATGGGTCTTTCATACATGATAATGACCTTAGTGACTTAATGACAAGCCCTAAGAGCTCACAATGGGAGCTTGACCTAAAAATATGACCCTTTGTAGTTTGGCCCTCTTCCAATTTCGTTTTCTGGCACTGCAGCTACTACTGTCAGTCACTGCTCTCCAAAATTCTTGCCAACCTCCTCAAATGGCTCTCCTATAAATCTCCCAACATCCCAGCTCTAAAATCCCACCAATGCAGCTCCCACAAATAAGCCTCCTCCAATGACTGCATAGGCCCTTCTAACCAAAATAGCTGCAACTGAAAATTGGAAACCCGCAGGCTGATCCAAGATTGAAACTTTGATACCACTGTAATATCCTGGATGGGATATTTTAACTAAAAATGCAGAAAATAACTTAATGTCGTAGAATCAACATTTACTCAATAGAAGATTGCCATGTAAAATAAAAACATAAGCACTGCAATCTATCAACACATCAAATAGGAAGAATCTCAGCTTTTATTATAAATAATAATGAGGGTTACATATAGAACTGACCCAAAAAGAGCTGAGATGGAAAACTGGTCACCAAGATAATCTGCTACACTGCGATGACCTCCAAAACTGAACTTTTGCACTCTCCCTCCGGCAACAGCTACCACTGAATCCACTGAAGCACCTGTTGAAGATCTGAATGATCCTCACTCCAATATCTCTAAAGCTCTGTGAAACTTCTGAGTGAAGTCTCCTCAAGAGAGTTGGGATTTCGTCCAACACTCACAAATCACCCGAGGGTTTCCGTCCTGGGGCTACAACTGAAGTAGATAACCACGTTCTCAAACCTCTCATACACAAGAAAATGATCTACTCCAAAGATATCTCTCAATGGCCTCCTCCCTTTCTTTTATAGATCTCTTGGAGCCTTCTAGAGCATTATTTTATTATTATTTTATTCATGGTGCACTTTTCCCTCTTATTAAAATATTCCTTTTTAATGCAAAAAAGGGTAAATTGGCTACCACGCCTCCTCCGGTCACTGAAACCCGTGTCTAACTGTCCCACCATGTAGGTATCCTCGTCCCAGTTCCAATGAGCTATTACACGAAGGTGTTCCATCATGTATTCCTCCCGAAATGCCACCTTGAGCGTAATCAGCTGAGTTAAGCCCATAAATAACTCAAATTTCCGAAATTTATCGGAATGGATCGAAACGAAAGCCAAACTGCTCGGATGATGGAGTATATCAAGCTAATGCCTCCAGACACCATGAAAACTCCTCAAAACTCCTCTGAAAAGCTCTTGAGCCCACTAATAGCACCAATCTGTACCTGTGACCTGTCTGCTCCTAACTCTGCAAGTCCCTCCTAGCCCTGTCATGGGTGATACCAAAAAAGGGAATATTACATAGTGACTGTGTCACCCAATCTGGGGTAACGCAGTCCCTTCCGAAGCATTAATGAGGGTTTGGAGGACTTCAGAGGCTGACGCAGAGGCTTTCAAAGGCTTCAGAGGCTGACACAGAGCCTTTCAGGGACAGTGTTGGGGTTTCTAGGGCCTAATCTTGGCTGAGTTCTGTAAATCCCGTTTAAGGGTGTGGATCAGTCATTATTTTGGCCCTAGATCAGCCAGTGAGCTGTAGATATAGTATTATCTCTATCAGGTTTTCCAGATCTGGAACCCAGATTTGTGTATTCAGAAATATTCCTAATAATAAAACCCTCCAGCAACCAGAGACCAGTTTTCCCACATTGGGTTTTTCCGAGGGCTATTTGTCCAGAAATAACTGTCACTTTGTCAATGTGTGCATGTGCTTATTCTAGATCTGGATTGGTAGACATCTGTTGTGTTTTGCTTCAATGTTAACTTGAATTTATTCAATTAATAACTTATCTAAGTAGGAGGAGCTTAATCGAATTAACAGTAATAATTTCTGCATAAGATATAAGATTCAGAAACTTCTACATGTCGTACTCTCTATGTATAGGATGGCACGTGTCCAACACCTTGATCTGGGATCAAGTTCGATGAGGTTCTTACCTCTAAACTGACTTCGGGTCAGCATAGCGTGATCTTTGTGACTAGCCCTTTTTTGTTATATTTGCGAAGAAGAGCCAGCAAAGCAAGTTACAGCAGGGTGACGCAGGAGTGCAGGATGATATATGATAGTACCTAAGAAACCGGATTCGTAGGGTAGGGCCCAGAAATCGCGAATCTGTCGTGTCGGACACGACACGTACGGTTGTACCCTTTTCTCTGGATTCGATCGTGTCCGTACAGGACACATCGAATCCCGATCGTGTCCTGTACAGACACGATCGAATCCCGTACAGCATAACACATGCAGCGCAAAAAAGCCATTTTGAGGTTATAAAAGTCAGTTTTCTCTCATTCTTTCTCACCGAAGTTTGTTTGTGAAGTGAGCAAGGAGCAAGGGTTAGCAAGGAGAAAGGGAGTGTTTTCAAAGAGATTCGAGCATCCGGTAAGTGCACTGTCTCTCTATGTTTTTGCATTTAGTTTGTTGTTAGTGCTTGCATGTGCATATGTTTTATATATTTGGTCATTTTTGTTTATTGTTTGCAGTATTCAAGGCTAAATCAAGGGTAGCAAGGCAGGGGCAAAGAAAGGGGAAGAATGTCCCCATTGGAGATGCCCCTCCTGTCCCTATTTCATCAAGGTCTACAAGTATTCCATCTATTAGAAGTGGGGTTGCAACAGCAGCTTCAAATGTTCAGG
Organism: Pinus albicaulis; assembly: GCA_034641835.2. Taxonomy (NCBI): domain Eukaryota; kingdom Viridiplantae; phylum Streptophyta; class Pinopsida; order Pinales; family Pinaceae; genus Pinus; species Pinus albicaulis. Next base: position 680,853,366 of record CM076580.1, on the reverse strand, counting down.
GAAAACAAACTCATGGCCCCAAATACCCATTGTGGAAATATGTGACAAGAGAGACAGGGCCAGGCAGCAAGGCAAAGGAAGGAGGCAATGTTTCAAGGAAATGTAATTTTTACAACTCCCATTTCACTAGCACATATTTCCGTGTGAAAGCTCATTTGTTGGCTTTGCCAGGTTGTGGCATTTCATCTTGTACAGTAATTGAATCACCAACGAGGAAGGAATTGGAGAAAGAGGCATTTGTTAGTGCGGCAACTGTGGCATCAAAATCAAAACAAAACAAGAATGATGACCGCCTTCCATTCTTAAGAAAAAGCCGCAACAAGTTCCCTTTTGAGAGTTTTAGTAGGGGACAATCAGCAAAAAGAAAGGCAACTGCACTTGGTCCAATGGACAAGATTTTTCAAAAAGAGAAGAGGGATGAGCTTGATCTCACCATTGCATATTTTTTTCTATCAGAACTTCATATCCTTTAATGTTGCACGGTCACCTCTATTTATTGAGATGTATCAAGCTCTTAGTCATGAGGCTCCATCAGGGTATGTACCTCCTGGGTCATAGAAGCTCAGAACCACATTGTTGACAAAGGCAAAGAAAGAGGTGGGAAAAATTCTTGAGCCTGTTAAATCAGCATGGCCAACATCTGGGGTTAGCATTGTTTCTTATGGATGGATAGATCCAGCACGCCACCCATTCATCAACTTCATGGTGTCATCCTTGAATGGTCCAGTTTTCTTGAAATCAGTGGATGCACTTGGATAGTACAAGGATGCACAATATATGGGTGAGCTATTGATTAAAATTATTGAAGATGTAGGTGTCGATTCTTGTGTGCAAATCATTACAGATAATGCACCTGTTTGCAAGGCTATTGGCATGATTGTGGAAGCAAAATATCCCCAAATATTATAGACACCTTGCATTGTCCATTTTTCAAATGTGTTTTAAAATTCTTCAAAGGCAAAATTCGTGGGTCCTTAAAAAATTAAATTTTAAAGGTCCCAGGCCAAAGGAATATTTAGAATTTCGAGAAATTTTGGACCCTTGGGCCTTGGTGGTTAAGTCAAAGTCAAATTTTTGAGGTAATTAACTAAAAAATATTAATTTTGAGTTAATTAAAATGGAATTAAATGATAAATTCAAATTTCCTAGAAAATTTATAATTTCGACGGTCGAGATTAAAAGATGATTAAATCTTTTTCGACGATCGAGATTACTTTGACATGGAACAACCGAGCTAGCCGTTAGAGATTTTATCTTATAAATTAGAGGTCTTTGTCAGTCTTTCAATCATCCGATCTCTAGATCGTGCACTCGCTCTTGAAGCTCTCCTGTAATATTTTCTAGAATAATACAAACGAAGACTTCGAGGTTTTATTTTGATGGTGGTGTTCCTCTTCAGCATTTTATGGTAAACTTGTTCTTAACATTTTGCTGGTGATTATTTTAATGGATTGTTGATTAATGGCTCTTGTAGAGTAACCTATTGCATAGGTATCTTGCTTAGGTTACTGGATCTAGGGTAAAAATATTAATTGGATCGAGTTAACAGTTATCTCTAGCTCTTGAAAATTTTATATTTTATCTTATTTCTCTGTTAATTTAACAGTTTAACTTTAAGTGTGCAGAAATTTTCCGGATTTAGAATTGGGCGTTTAGGGAAGTCCTCAGCTAGACCAGCTGACTCCCAAGGAAATAAGATCTGAAAAGCCTTCCGGATCTAATTTCCCATGCTTACCTTAAATTATGTTTTTTGCACGGTTCGTTATTGGGCTTGTGCCTCCCTCTTAATTCTTTATTTTCTAAATTGTGCTGAACGACTTTAAATATGACCAACAGGGTTTTGATCTGTAAAATAGCATTGTAGATTTGTAAATATCATTATTTTTTTTAAACTCATAGGGGTTTAAGGGTTTTCTGTGCATATTCCTCGGATTTTGGGTTTCTTGTTTCTGGTTTTGTGCAGTTTTTACAAGGAGAGATTCATAAAATTGTTAGATCTGAGCCAGATCTAGGCCCTAGAGAGTAGGTTCATGTTCAAGTGGCCCTAGAGAGTAGGCTCATGTTTATTTCTTCTGTTTTAGAATTAGGTTCATGTTCAAGTGGCGACTCCAATTCTTTCATTTCTTACAAGTGTTCTTGCTAAGAAGCTCGCTTCTGGAGGACCTCTTGACTATTCTTGAACAAGGATCTCTTTCTCTAACATCCACTTAACCTTTAAGCAAGTCATCATGAATGATACCTTTCACGACATGCTGGAAGAGGCCATTCCTAAATTGCCTTTTTTCTCAGGTGGTAATGTCGTCATTGCTCGAAAGCATCTATTGACAGTTACTCGTATAATAAATATCTATTGTCATCCTTCACAATATAATCATGAAGATGTCAAGATACGTCTCTTTGGCTATTCCTTAAATGGTGATGCTATCGATTGGTTTCGAAATTGTCCTCAGGAGTATTTTTATTGTTTACAACACATCATAAATGGCTCGCCTTGTACTCCCAGTATTATGCAAAATAATGAAATTGATCTTGTAAAGAACTCAACTATTAACAGGAAATTTCAAGATAGTTCTCAGGATGAATCCATTTGTAGCACGACAGCACAAATCCATGATAGTGGTGAAGAAGAAACAAGTTGTCAAATCAGTGTTGACAACGATAAACATCTTATTAACGAATTGATTCACATGGTTAAGGATATACAACTAAATCAAGCTCAGGTAATCAAGCATATGGAGGCCAACCAGGCTCAAATCATTAAGAATATGGAACTTAATCAAGAAAAAATAATAGCGGATCACGCCAAGGAAATTGGTTTTATGCAGAGTAGGATATTGGCCTTAGAAGAAAAACATATCAAGGAAATGACGAGCATGGAAGCAAATCATGAGAAGGAGATGAACTATATGCAAAATTTCTTCATGGCCATGAAAGCAAATAATGATGAAGCAATAAAAAACATGGAAATCGGTCAGATGTCTCTTCAACACAAATTGTTGACTATTGAAGAGAGTCATGTGAAGGAAATTAGTGTTGTAAATGTTAAGCATTCTAATCAAATGACCGTTATTCAGAATAATTTGGAAAAAATAGAAAGATCACACATGCAGAATTTCCAACCCAAGTCAGAATTGTCAACAGATCATAGGCCTCCCAGTTTACTGAAGCAATTCCCATCTCATCACACGGAGATCGCTTTTCCCATTAAGGAAAAATTAACTATGGTTACAAAGAACATTAAGAAAGACCAAGCTTATGTGTCACCATTGACAGAGTATATTCAGAATAATATTGGTCACACTCCAGGTTCATCAGATGTTTTGTACAAGCATCTTCAAGATAAGGACAAGAAATCTATAGTGGTCTCATTGCTGACATCACAGCCCACTAAGAAGAAGAGAAAAAAGCAGAAAAGAAGAAGTAAGCGGTTTGATTCGTCTGATGGTCGAGAGCAGCTTGACATTCGGATAAGACAGAGTCCTACAATGTGCAAGATTAGACATAGCACATCTGAAAAGCAACCCACAAACTTTCCTAAAAGCAGGCAAATGCTCAGTATGCACTATATTGAACACATCGGATGCCACAAGGCATCCTTTGTATTGTATCTCTAACCTTACACCTTGTTATTTTAGCATTTCATTTTGTAGTTAGAGTAGATTTATTTTTCATGTTAAGTAGAATAAAAAATGAAAAAAGAGCTTCTATTTTTCATGTGATTAATGTTATATGATGATATTTGGATGGACGCTGCTTATGTAATTTTATGTGTTTCTTGGATATAGATTCTGGATTCTCACATTCCTCTGGTGAAGCAACGTGTCCCCAAGTAGAGCCAGATGTTGACCACACTTTGTCAACGACCCCATAGCAGTACACCCTCATTTTTTGAAATGGGATTCATCATGTTCGACATGTTCACATCGTTCAGATTTCATCATCGGTCGGCAACTTTGTAAAGGATGTAAAACCATTCTGCATGTTTATGATGTAAATGGTCTAAGTAAGACCACCATGTATGTAACAACCTAGGTAAATCTAGTATTTTGGTGACGATTTCTATCCTAGGAGGTTTTTTGTCTCACTAATTCATTTGTGTTTCTTGACACAAGTGATTGACAGAGTTTTCCCTCCAGCTTCACCCCAAAGCTAGGGTGGATTTTGTCATCAAAATGCTAAGTGAGTCCTAGTGTTTTCTATCAAGTCTTTGTAAAAGTAGTTTGGAAAGAATCCGAGTTAATTGGCTAAATTAATTTATTACAAGCTTCTTGGTCTACTAGATCATGTTTTGAGTCGCAAAATTGGGTAGTTATTTCAGGGTCTATCACGAATGGGTATTCCCCCTTTATGTGTCTAAATGTTTTATCTTATATAAAGAGGGTTGGAAAAATAATTAAATCACCTCTCAGTCAATTAATTAAATTTTCTAGCCAAATTAAATTAAAAATCCTGAGCCAGAAATTTAATTAATTTTAAGTCCTAGGTGTTTTAAAATTCTTCAAAGGCAAAATTCGTGGGTCCTTAAAAAAATAATTTTTAAAGGTCCCAAGCCAAAGTAATATTGAGAATTTCGAGAAATTTTGGACCCTTGGGCCTTGGTGATTAAGTCAAAGTCAAATTTTTGAAGTAATTACCTCAAAAATATTATTTTTGAGTTAATTAAAATGGAATTAAATGATAAATTCGAATTTCCTCAAAAATTTATAATTTCGATGGTCGAGATTAAAAGATGATTAAATCCTTTTCGACGATTGAGATTACTTTGACATAGATCAACTGAACTAGCCGTTGGAGATTTTATCTTATAAATTAGAGGTCTTTGTCAGTCTTTCAGTCATCCGATCTATGGATCATGCACTCGCTCTTGAAGCTCCCTTGTAATATTTTCTGGAATAATACAAACGAACACTTCGAGGTTTTATTTTGATGGTGGTGTTCCTCTTCAGCATTTTATGGTAAACTTGTTCTTAACATTCTGCTGGTGATTATTTTAATGGATTTTTGATTAATGGCTTTTGTAGAGTAATCTATTGCACAGGTATCTTGCTTAGGTTACTGGATCTAGGGTAAAAATATTAATTGAATCGAGTTAACTGTTATCTCTAGCTCTTGAAATTTTATGTTTTATCTTATTTCTAAGTTAATTTAACAGTTTAACTTTAAGTGTGCAGAAATTTTCCGGATTTAGAATTGGGCGTTTAGGGAAGTCCTCAGCTAGACCAGTTGACTCCCAAGGAAATAAGATCTAAAAAGCCTTCCGAATCTAATTCCCTAGGCTTATCTTAAATTCCGTTTTTTGCAGGGTTCTTTATTGGACTTGTGCCTCTCTCTTAATTCTTTATTTTCTAAATTGTGCTGAACGATTTTAAATCTGGCCATCAAGGTTTTGATCTGTAAAATAGCATTGTAGATTTGTAAATATCAATTTTTTTTTAACTCACTGGGGTTCAAGGGTTTTCTGTGCATATTTCTGGGTTTTCGGGTTTCTTGTTTCTGGTTTTGTGCAGGTTTTACAGGGAGAGTTTAAGAAAATTGTTAGATCTGATCCAGATCTAGGCCCTGGAGGGTAAGATCTGACCTCAGGACCAGTTTCGTTTGCAGATTCGGGAGGCATCTTGCTTCAGAATACAAACTGCAAGTGTATTTATTTATTTAAAATCCAAATTTTAAATATGAGTTTGTTGATTCTGAGCAAGGAAAAAATTTTAAATTTTATGCACCAGTTGTCTGCATTTCACTACCATCATTCCTGCTGTGCGTATTTCACTTGTCGGCATTGTCCTGCTCACTCCATTGCCTCTGTCTATACGTTGTCCGTACAGCCTGCGTTAACCATCTTTCTCCATCCGCATCAGCTATTATCACTCACGCTGCCTTAATCCTTGCATTCTCCCTTTCACGATCTATGTATTCTTGCTCAGTGTCCATCTGTCATCCTTATCCTTCTGCCCTTACGCTCCTGTTCGCTTCATCCTCCTTGTTGCTTGACCAGCGGACTTCCCCAGCGCTGCCGCAGCCTTCTTGCATTCTCATTTCTCCCTTCTACCTGCTCAAACCAAAACATACACATTCACGGCTTTCTTTTTTTTATTTCCTTTTGTTTTAAATTTTATAAGGCTTAGACATAGGGTTTAGCACTAGCACATTTTGATTTTAATTTTAACTTTAGACTTAATCTTTTGATTTTATTTATTTTATGAGGTTAGTTAGGTTGCGTTTAATTGAATTTTGACTTTTTTTTTTCAGTTTTCCCTTTTTTAATCTTTAGACTTGGGAAAAATTTTAAAAATATAAAATACTAACACTTTTAAAACTTTTCCATTTTGTATTTTATGATTTTTTATTAACTTTAGATTTTAGATTATATTTTTTAAATTTCTAAACTTTAGTTTTAGATTAATTTTAGATTTTTATTTGTTGAGAAAAATGAAAAAATTTAAAAAAATAAAATAAAAAAATTTAAATTTTTTTAAATTTTTTAAATTTTTTTTTAAATCATTTAACTTTTTAACTTAGGGAAATTTTGTTTTAAATTTTGGATGATAGTGGTCTTAGGTGTCATATGAAGGAAAATTATTCCATAGTCAAAGGTGAGCTTTTTTAAAATTTTATCTAAAGTTTGACTAGAGGAAAATTATATATTTCTGGATTGGAATTATTTAGAGTATCAATTTAAATTCGGAATTATTGGAAATGTATAGCATTTAAATTCGATGGTTCTCTCATGATAATATTTTTTGTTTCGAAATTTAAATGGTTGGTTCGAAGTATTTTCATGCTTAGTTGTGGTTGATGATTGTTAAACTATCTATAAGTGTGGTTTTAAATTGCTTGCAATTGGTGATTAATTGCTTTAGTCAACTTTGAGAATATTTCAAGTAATGATAAATTGCATGTCTTTATCTAACATTGTTGATGCATGATTACGAAGGTGTTTTATCGAATGATGAATTGTTGATGCATGATTACGAAGGTGTTTTATCGAATGATGAATTGTATTATTGAAAAGAGCTTATCTTCCAATTTGATCAATTGAGCACTTAATTGAGGAATTAAATATTATCGTAGTGGATTGCGCTTTTCATAACAACAGTTACCTATCAATTACTTGATTTTAATTTCATAATGAGATATTTTGACTCCACAAGGCACTGGTTTTAAACTTCAAATCTAATTGAATCTATAAAATCTCGTTAATCTTAACAAGTACTTGGTCATTTAACTGTGTCTCCTGAATTGGTTGGTTTTCAACCAGCTCTCCTTCTTCATTTTTGTTAGGGTCTACCTCCCTTAGTCTGCAAGGAGGCAGCTTAGATAGAGAGATTGGAGATCAGGGTGACAGCCCCCGATCTGAGCCATTGTCGTGGTGCCTAGACATTATGTGCGACAACAAGGACCATTGTTTTACAGAGTCAGTGCCCAGAATATGAGACATCAGCAAAGGCCTTCTTCACCAGCATACAGGATATTCTTCTCAGCAGATGGGACAAGAATTGCACACCTTTACATTGTTTGGCTCACTCCTTGAACCCAAAATACTATAGCCATGAGTGGCTGAATGGTGGACCTTCCCGCAAATTCTCTCCTCACATGGATGGTGAAATCTCACAGGGGGGGAAAGATGCTTTCAGGAGGTTTTTTCAGGAGAGGGCATCCCTTGATGAGGTGGAGGATGCCTTTACAGAGTTTTCCACTAGCACTGGGCGATTTGCAGGCTATGATGTGATTCGAGACAGGGCGGTTAAGAAGCCCTATTCTTGGTGGGAAAGTCATGGGGCAACAAGCCCTCCTCTACAGCAGCTAGCCATGAGGCTCCTCTATTAGGTGACTTCATCCTCTTGTTGAGAGAGGAATTGGAGCACATATGGGAATTTGTATAGTGTGAAGAAGAGCAGGCTTGAGCAGTCCAGGGCAGAGACAATGGTGTATGTGCACACCAACCTTCATCTCATCTACAGGCAGAGGGAGGATTGGTTGAAGGGAAAGACAAAGATGTGGGATGTCTTTCCTGATGATATGGGTTTGGACAGCAGTGTTGAGTTGGCATTGGCCAACTTGGATCTCAATGCGCCAGGGCTAGAGCCTATCACATTTGATGATGGCGATACAGTAGAGGCGTCATCCTCCACACCAACAGATGCAGAGATCACAGAGGAGGAGGACGCAGCAGAGGAGAGCAGTGGTGAGCATGATGATCAGGATGATGACAGTGATGTTGATTATGATGATGAGAATTGATGACTCGTTGAAGGCTTGTAGTCTTGTAGACTTGTAGACTGTAGTTGTTTTGTATTTTCTATTTCTATTTGCCATTGGGAGTGTACTACCTAGAGCCTAGAGGCTAGTACTTATGTAACACATTTTGATTTTGATGACTTAATGAGAAAACTACAGTATCTTACTATCTTGTCTTTCTAAGTAAATTTGTAATATCTATGACTGACAATTGTATGATGTATCAATGTATCATGTATGAGTATCTAAGATCTTAAATCTATGTTTGAATCAATAAATTTGTATGAATTTGTGTAAAAAATATCTAATTTTTAATATATATATATATAACATGTCCTATTCCAGGGGTCACCATGCCCCGAATCCAATTCTCGAATCCGCATGTCCATCGAATCCCAAATCCCCATGTCAGGTGACTTAGGATAGTACACGATGGTATTGATCTCTGGATGGCACAGGTGGACAGATGGAGTTCTCCCTAGGTGAGAGGAACTGTTAATTTTGGGCAAGTAGGTCCGAACTCCATGTTGCACTGCTCATATGATGATGATCATATTTTTGTTGGATTCTTCTTTCGGAGAGGTGCAAGATTGATCTAAAGATCATCTTTTTTGGATGAGCAGAACATATATTTTGATTTTATTTTCCACACATATGCAAGGTCGGCCAAATTTTTAATGTGGGCTCACAAGCCTAATAGATGTGTCACACACCCTCACTAACTAATTTAAATTGGAGAGACTTGGAGATTATTTGCTTATCAACTCATCACACATTTCTCTCTTGTGATCTGATTGGTTCGATCAGCCTTTTGAAGGCCTCTCTCTCTCTCCCATGTGCGGAGCTGCATCTGGGATAGTTGCGGACTATTTGAGGGTTGATTGTTGGTGCGTTGACTAGCATTGACCGTGGTCAAAACTTGGAGTTTTGACCTCCATCTTTTGCAGAAATTCCGATCTTGTGAGGCTGCATTTGAGGGCACAAAGATCAAGGAAAATGGAGCCTGTTGACCAAAGCCCTAAACTGTGGCGTTGACTTTCTGCGTTCACTTTATGTTGACCAGTGTTGACTTTTGAGGAGTTGTCTTTGAGGGGTGTGTGTGACACTTGGAGGGTTGGCTAGTCTAATGTTGAGAAAGACTTTGCTGGCTGGTGCATCATGTTGACTGTCGTAACGCACACTATCCCATATCCTTGCTGGACAAGAAGAATTGTAAAATCTGATCTATATTATTGGCTTGTCTTCTGTTGATCTATTATTGTGTTCTATTAGCATTTTACTTTCATGTTTATGTGATTGCTAAATTGAATCGGGCCAAAGAAAGATCGAAGTAAAATTGCTTTAAGCATAGAACATACCATGGTTATCTGAAATTAACAGATTATTATAGTGTTCTTCTTCATCAAACAGTTACCAAATCATAAACAATAAGGAGACAAGAGACACAGATTGTATGTGATTAGCTAGGGCCAAACCTCTCCCACTTGAGAGGAACAACCCAAACGAATTCCTCTTCTTATAGAAACTTCAATTGAGGAATACCAAGACCAAGACGCTTGACACAACAACCTCTCCAAGACCAAGTCACAAGACCATTCTTCACTACTTCTTCTTTCCCAAGTCAACATTAGTCAAATTGTGTGCCTTCTCTTGATTTTCGGCTACACTTCAGATTTTGGCCTTTTGGATCAAGTCTGCAACTCTCGGCCTCCTTATAAACCCTAATTGCAGCACATGTGAGAGATTTTCTTTTAAATTCCTTCGCTCTAGATGGAGATCCTTTACTCTTCAATTCGGCTTGAAAATCAGCTTGTTTTCTTTCTTGATCTACCCTCCTAAAAAGACTATGATATCTCGGCTCTTCTTGCAATAGATAGTATCAATTCCTCACATGTGTGGAATGTATTTACCCAAAACAGATCAGAAAATGACTTGGTGATGTTCCTCCTTCCTTCTCTTGGAGAGGAGGCTCTTCTCCTGTGATCTTTGCACTTTTTTCTTGGTTCAGATTGCTTGACCGAAATTTTTGTCCTTCAAGTGATGTTGAGTTGCTCTATATATAGTGGATTGTCGATGTTCCTAGGCCGACTTGACCTTGTTCCTAGGCCGACATGCCTTTCTAGAATCATTTTTATTCCTTTTTGTAGGCCAACTTCAAGGGGTGCTTGTGACAAGGTCTTAGAGGGTTAACGACTCAAACAACTTCGCTTTTTACAATGTGTAACATGCCCAAATGGGTCTTCAATACATGACATTGACTCAATAGACTTTATGACATGATGACCAAACCTAATAGCTCTCAATGGGAACTTCAACTATAAAAATAAAATTCCTTGAGCATCAAACCCATGACTCAAGCATTACAGAATAATTTTATTTTCTTCTTTACATCAATTACATAAAATCATGATTACACATGTCATTATGATGACCGAACCTAGTTACACTCTTCAACACTAGTCCCTCTCACCCAACTGAAGGTGTGTTGCAACCAATCGTGTGCAAGGCAAGATCATTATTTCCCTTGAAGAGATAAGACTTGCAGGCTTTATTCCACATTGGAGCCTGAACATGAGGAGTACATCAATCTCAGGTGCGCCATCTGATATGAGGCCATAGAGAGATATCCCTATATTTATAGAGATGCAAGGAGTTTCCTCTCCACTTTCTTTTACTATTTCGACCACAGATGCTTGGCATTGTTTCTCAATCTAGTGGTTATATGTTTCATGTGGCTCCTCCACCTCTATCAGACTAATTTCTTCTTTCAACCCATCTCAACCAGTGGGAGAACTAAGTGTCATGTGAATACTACAAATTATGACTTGGCCAATGGAAAATCTGTCTAACAGTGCCTTCACACTTGTGGTGCCTTGTCACAACCTTGCCACACTAGTTCGATTATTCATTGAAGGATTTCTTTTCCCCCTATTTCTTCCCATGTGTTCATTATGCCTGTTGCTCCACCTTAGAGCCTACAGGCTTTTGGAGTTGAATATTTTGTATTTATTTATGTTCCTTACTTGATGGAATGTGACTTTTAACTAGACCAAAGTGTGCCAGCAGGCCAGCCAACATTAATGAAATTTTATTTGCTATCTATCAATTATAAATTACAAAAAAATGTACCTTTCTCTCTTCCCCTAACTTGTACAAAAGATAGAGCACATACTCCTAAAGTACAGGACAAAACATGGAGATTGCATTTGCACTCTATTCAACCCATTGGCCAAGTCTTGGGATAGAGAATTTTGCATTTTCAAAATGTTAGCATGGAAAATAAAAACAAGGACCCCTCCAAACTGATATTTACGAGTCTTGGCTAATAAAAAGAACAAGGTTAACCTTACCCATCAAGTTCAACCAGAAGTTGATTAATAAGAGCATCATGCTCTTGCATTTTGGAGTCCAGATTTTGCCCACGAATGCCAGCAAAAAGTTCAAAATCATCCATAAATATAATCAAAGGTGCCTGCACAAAGTTCCACCAATAAAGCTATGAATAAATTCATCATTCCAAAATTCCACTCTGTTGATGTTATAAAAACTCTACTAGACTTTAAGAATTAGTACTATATTTCTTTTGACGCTAGAAAAAATGCGAACAGGTAAATAACAAGCTACAAAATTATCACAGGCCTGTGCGTCAAGAGTATCTGTTCCTCTCTCTAAAGACCTGCTGGCTGTTTACATAAAAACTTCTGTAATCTATAGGATGTTTAAAATTGTTGATTTTAGCTTGGCAAGAATTATGGCCTCTGTGTGATGACACATCACTATGTTTCCCTGGAATTACAGATGTCATCTATCCATTTTAATAAAACAGAATTAAATAAGATACTACACTAACATAGGCATAAGTATTCAATTTCAAAATATCCTCCCATGAACTAGAACATAATTACATAGGGAAAGTATTTTGCATCAAATGCAACTCATGAATACATATTTCAGAAAAGCCTCTGTTGAAATTTGGCAGCTCAGGGAGAAATTCCCTCCTTTGGAAGCCTTCCTCACCCTCAGAAGACCCTACTAGCCCTTGGAAGAATTTACTTTGCACAAAGAAAAATATTATTTTTAATGTGAAACCCACATCTACACAAAAGTACAAGTCAGCCTGGGCATGGAAATTCGACCTCATCAACCACATAAATAGACAAAACTTGGGATCACTTGGAAGCATCACATCACACATTCATCCTTCATTTGGTTCAATTAGCTCTGAAAATTGCAGGTCCGAGCTCACACGTGCGAAGAGGAGAGAGGGTATCCTGTTGGCTGCGTTGCCTCTCTGTTTTGGCACCTTTGACCAGCGATGACTTTTGGGTGTTTGGACTTTGTTTGACTTGGTTTGACTTGGGATTTGGATCTGTTTTTGGAGGCCAAATTCAGGAGAGAAGAGGCCGAGATTTTCTGGGCACTTTGATCACAGTTGACTGCAGATCTGAGGCAGGTTTGACCGCAAGTTGACTTGGTGCGTTGGCCAATTTTGAAAGCAGAATTTGTGACTGTTTTGACCGAGTTTGACTGAGGGAAGGAGGCCAAATTCTTTGCTGCCTTTACCGAAATTTTGGAGGGTTTTGACAGTTGACTGTTGAATGGTTAGGGCAGGGTTGACTGCTGTTGACTTTGACCATAAATTGCAGATTTGACTATTAACCATATTTGACTTTTTGGCTCATACTTGATCGTATATTTGATGGTTTCTTTGGCTAGTCAAGGCTTTGACCTTTGACTTGTTATTGATGTACTTGGACTTTGTATCTCTCTGCTGAACATTTGATAATCTAATAAAAGAAGAATTTGGAAAGGGTTTTCCTCTTGTGGGGTTTTTCCCTGGTCTTTGACCAAATTCCTGTGTCTCTATTGTTCTTGACCATCTTCTATTGTGCATTTGGTTTACCGTTCTATCTACAATTGCTTATTGTTGCTGGAAGATTGAAATCTTATTGGATAATTGATTGCTAATTGAAGAAGAATTGTAGTAAGTGATTGTGTCAGCGTAGAACACTTGAAAAATTAACACCCTCAACTCAGTAACTTTTACTGACAAAAAGAAGGGGCAAATGGAACACCAAAGTATTAACTGCTCACAGAAAGCCCAGAGTATAACAAATGAGAACCAGGTTATAACATTGCAAACTAAGAAAATTCTGATAAAAGGGAAATTTCATAACAAGTCTTCTAGAACAGTTATTCCTAGAGCCTAGACCTATCACAACCCCAATAAAGACAGAAATCCTACCAGTCACACAATAAAGACATCAAACCTACCAGCTCCCTTGCAGTTTGGAATAGCTCTCGGACATTGGCAGCACCTTGTCCCACCCATTTTCCACCTTCCAAGTCTAAAGCATTGATTTCCACAACTGGGACCTTAGATTCCGCAGCAATCGCATATGCCAATGTAGTTTTGCCTGTTCCAGAACCACCTGTAATTAGAACACCCTGCAACATGTAACTGTCCAGTCAGTATTTTGTCCAAAAAATGCAATGTATCTATGTCTGTATAGGTTCTTAACATTCTCAATTTCAAAAACCACATTTTTCCAATATCCCCAGATAGGAGACCCTTATAGCATTCTGACACTATAAAAACCCTTCAAAATTTGCCAGTAACACAATAGATCTAGATTCTACATCTATATTGCACCTTAGCATTTTGAGCTTCAAAGGGCACGTTTTTGCAATATCTCATAACAGAAAATTGTTCAAAGAATTCTGCCACTTTAGAGTGTTGAAATTCTAGTGATGCAAAGACTAGAATAGTTTTACACAATTGATAACTACTTCTATTGATGCAAATTACTTCTTTATACTTTAGTCAATGAGTAGTTATACATGAAAAACTTCAACCAGTAATTCTTCAACAAGAGCAGTAAATTGAGATGATAGTAGCCAATGAACAATAGACAATAAGCAAGAGACAGGAGACACCAAGATTAGGCTCACAGCCAGGGCAAAACCCGACATGGGGAAAAACCAAAATTAATTCCTTATGAGAGAGATTTTGTTGATCAAAGTACATAAAAATGTTTCAACGAATCCAGGATAATCAATAGTGCAAAACCCAATCAAAGTCTGCTCATAAATTCCACTTCTGTCCAACAAGTAACGTCTGCACAAGGAGGCCGAAATATAGGCCTGAAATCACTGTTAAGGAAGTCTGAAGTCACCAATATAATCATCAATGAACTGCCCAGAATATATACCCAAATAAAGTTGGATCAGTGACCTAGAAGATTCTTGTAAATATTCCACAGAGAAAGAGCAGTAAGAAGGTGATAGAAAATAGGAAAGTAAATCTGAGACCTGAGATTTACTTTCCTATCTATAGCCTATATATATCTCAAGCAACTGAAGATTCAACTGCCGGTTCAAGGAATTCAGAATTTGGATGGGTAGTGATTAATTCAAAATTCTCTTCTTGATAATTACTTGTGAGATTACTTTAGTCACTTATGTCTTCCCTTTGTTAGCTTATTAAGTCTTTCATCAAGTCAATTATCAAAAGACACGAGACACAAGAATTAGGCTCCTAGAGCCAGGGCAAAACCTCTCCCTCTTGGAGAGGAAAACCCACGAGAAATTCTTCTTATAGATTTCAGATGACAAGTACCATGACCCAGACTTAGACACTTGACCTATTTATGCATCCAAGACCTTGTCCTTACTTCTTTGATGTCCTTCAATGCTGGTCCTTCTTCTCTTCGGGAAAAAGTGTTTCACTGCGTGTTTGTCGAGGTTTGCAAAAAGGGGGTGTGGTGAAACATGTTATAACCCCTCCGGCCACTCCACCCCCACCCCCGAGGTCCCAGTAGCATGGGAAGCACAGGGGACATGCTCCCTACCATGCAGGACACATCCCTGTGGAACACTGCTATTCACTAATGTTAATTTTAGATAACAATGGTATGTTTAATGCTTAATGCAGTTTACTTCTATCCTTTTTATAGGCCCAATTCAAATTAGCAATCACATAAACATGAAAGTAAATGTTGATAGAACATTATAATAGATCAATAGAAGACAAGCCAAAATAATATATCAGAATTTGTAATTCTTCTTGGCCAGCAAATGTAGAGAGAAATGTTTGTTACAGCAGTCAACAAGATGCCCTAGCCAGCGAAGACTTTTGTTGGTCAAACCAGCTCTTCCAACCTCCAAGAGGTTCAGTCAAACATATACAAGATCAGTTTTCTTTAAGTGTCACACACACCTCAAAAGACAGCTCCCAAAACAGTCAACGCAAGTCAACAAAACCAGTCAAGGGTGGTCAACGTTGCCGTCAATGTCACCGTCCTTCGATTTCTATGCCCTCCAATGCAGCCTCCAAAAATCGGAGTTTCCACAGTCAAATCAAAGTCAAAGCTTGAGGGTTGACCCAAAGTCAATGTTGGTCAACGTTGTCTAGAAAGCCCTAAAAATAGTCTGAAATTTCTCCAGCTTCAGATTCACATGTGGGAGAGAGAGAGAAGCCTCTTCTAGCCTGTATGAACCAATCAAATGATGAGGAATGTGTGCGATGAGATGATGATCAAATGAGCATCAAGTCTCTCCAATTTATATCCATCAATGACGGTGTGTAACACATATTTTGGGGCTTGTGAGCCTACATTACAAATTTGGCCGACCTTGACAAATTGCACATGTGTGGAAAATAAATTAAAAATATAAGTTTTGTTCATCCAAACAAGATGATCTTTAGATCAATCCTGCACCTCTCCGAGAAAAGAATCCAACAAAAATATCATCATCATCATATGAGCAATGCAACATGGAGTTTGGACCTCGTTGCTCAAAATTAACAACTAACAACATAGTTCCAACCATATATTCCACACTTGTATATGAATGTTTTTAAAAATGAAAAACACGTTTTTTAGATACTATACCTGCACCATTTTCCACTTCTGAAAATAATGGTCAATCATCATCACCTTTCCAAATCAAACCCTAAAGGCTGACATTAGTTGTTTTATTTTAATTTGTTCATTCTCTCATCTTGTTTGCTAGGTGTGTAATATCTACATAATTGAAAAGGGGAAACAAATACGGTTTCAAAATAAGACTATTGAAAATGTCATTTTTAATTTTAAATATCGAGAAATGAGTCAATGACACATTATTTTTTTTGGAAGAAATTGTCATTGACTCAAAGGGTGAATGGGCTATTGATATGATGCACTTGTTTGACGATATGCATGCAAAATTCAGTGAATTTGGATGCAAGTCCACTCTAGATTGATAGCCCTCATCACGACATTTTTTTGATAGGTGGTGTTATCGCTTGCCGCCTACACCTACCTACAAGTTAGTGAGAAAATCCTTTAACCCCACAAAGTGTGGTTGGTGGCAAGGAATTCAGAGAAGGGGCTGTCACCTATTCCCGACTCTCTCCGTTTAAGCTATCTCCTAGGTTAGCTATGGGGGGTGGTCCCTAAAGAAAAACTAAGTTAGAGATGTGAGGTTTCTAGGAGAATTGATTAGAAGGAATTACTTATCAAAGATGACTCAATTCCAAGATGTAAACAAGCATATAAGTATATAAGCAATATTCAATGATGTGTTTAAAATATAGACCAGTGCTTGCTCAAAAATGAAATTCAAGATACAATGACAATAATCTTGCAAAGGAACTATTAGACCAAGATAAACATATATGCATCACTTGCAATAAATGAAAAAGTACTTGTAAGGGAGTGCTTAACTAACAAAGGATAATGACATTAAATATTCATGAGCTAAATAACAACCAAAGTAACAAGTACATGAGATAGCAAAATTCTGAGTAAAGTTGTGATGTAAAGGTGCTCTTGGTTTATTTTATTAATAAAATACTAAAACAATTTTCAATTTAACTCATGTCCCCAGACCTCACCCTCGCCCAAAATCTGAATCTCACAGTGAGGAGTCAATAGGGGTGGAGAGTCCCTAATGTCTATACAACCAACTTAAGTTGAAGGTTAATTTTTAGAGTTGCAAGTCTAATTTAGTATGCAAAGTGAAATGCCTAAATGTGGGTGAAATGCTTCCAGTGAGATATGTTAATGACAATGTGCTTCCAATAGAAATATAACAATGATATTTGTGATCAAGATTTGCACTTAGCCCAATATGACATAAACTAGCAATGATGCTCCACAAAACATGTATCAACAACTCAAATGGAAATACTAAAATGGAAACTAGACAAAAGAAAGTTAACCATTCAAAAAGATTTCCCCCTCTAAATGAGGAGGTGGGATACCATGGGAAATTCCCAACCTCCAAAAATAAAAAAAGATTTTTATTATTGAAAGTGAGGCCCTCTTATAGAAATGAGAGGCTTGGGAAAAGCTTACAATATGCGATTTAAACTTCCTCTTTCCCAAAGTTACAAGAGAGATTTTAAAGATTTACTTGTGAGATGTTACAAAGTAAAGGCCTAAAGCCTTGAGGTGACTGGTGGTTACAATTCCTCAAAAAAATGAGGCTTTAGAAGAAGAGGTGAAGCGATAAGGAGGAACTTGTACTTGAGGTTCCAAATGGAAAAGTGTTCCTTAGCTTATGCTTTAGCTCTATTTCTTCAAACTTCGATTGCCTCCAAGAAAACCTATAGGCAAGCAAGCAAAAGAGTTAGCATGCAAAAGAAATATTGTTGAAATATGTAATATTCCCAATTAGCCTTGCTAATTGGAATATTTCAATTTTGCTTTATTTTGCCGCTTTAGCTAGATATAATAAATAAAGTGAGAAATAAGAGGGGTCACCTCACTTTAGTCATCTCACTTTATAAATAAAGTGTTCTTTTCCTAGTCGATGGACGTTGTAACTTAGAGAGGGGGCCTTGGGGGTCCACGTGATTATGATGGGGGAGGCATCAGGCTAACCCAAGGTAAACTGCGCAGGTCAGAGAAGAGTGAGGAAGCAGTTAAGTTTTGGAGGGAGTTTGGTATTATAAAAGGAGAGGTTCTCACCTCATTTTGATCATCCATGATTTGATATTATTATTGATAGCTGGACTTCTGTCTGCTTCAGCACGCCGGTTGTTTAGTCGGTCTGCAGCACTGTTTAGTGCACGAGTGTCTCCGGTCGGAGATCTCACCCTTAGCCTCCGGGGACTTCGAGTGCCTGCCCTGGTCAGGTTATTTCTGGTTTCACCCTTAGCTTCTGGTAAAATTTCGAGTGCCTAGTAAGGTTTGTTCTTGAGTATTACCTTTTTCGCTCCAAGAGTGTATGTTGTTAGGCTTTCCAAGAAAATCTGAGGAGGAGGAAGCCCTCTTGTGGCTGCGCAGTTCAGAGAGGAGAGGACGCTGTCTCATCAGGAGAGAGGACGCTGATCCATTCAGGAGGGTTAGGACGCTGTCCCAGGAAGGACGCAGTCCAGATCTAGGCAGAGAAAACGCTGTCCAGGGAGAGGGTGAACGCTGATCAGCCTGGAGGTGAGGACGCTGTCTATTTCTGAAGAGTGGGTTGCAGATCTGAAGGCCCATTGACAGATCCAACCTTGGAGAGGGTAGATCTGAGCAGATACTTGCAGATCTAGTTTTGTATGTTGCAGATCTGGAGGTTTAGCACTAGATCCAGCTTGGGGAATTGCAGATCTGAGTAGATAGTGGCAGATCTAGTCCAGATCTGAAGGGATAACATCACATCCGCCCTTAGAGGCCGTAGATCCGAAGAGACATTGTCGATCCAAACATAGATCCAAAGGTTTGGCAGCGTATCCGGTATAGGAGGACGCGGTACCGCAGAGGGATAGGACGCAGATCCGACGGAGGCTTGTGTCCAGCGAGACCCGAGCATTCGTATGCGTATCCACCGGGGGACGCAGACCGAGGAGCAGTGACAGCTCAATGGGCCGCCGTTTTTGCGAACATTCGGCCGATCTATCCGTCCGGAGTGTTTGGGAGACCGGTGTTCCACCGAAAGCTCGCGCCGGCTACCAACAGACACGAAGCCATTGGCAGGCTTGCGCTGGAGACCGCCCATCCACCGCCCCACCCCTAGTACCAAATGCTAGGCTCCATCTTTCGAAAGATTCGTAGCAAACTAGGACGCTGTCCTTGTTGCAGCCATTATTTTGTCTGAGAGGCTCATCTCTTGCCTAGGGCAAGGATAGGTGCACTTACTCTGATTTACTTGCACTCCTCTCTATGTACTTTCTGATTAATAAAATGGCTCAGTTTCTGGTATTCTATGTGTCATGATTCAGTGATCTGGTTCAGCGTTATATTTTCTATATCTGTCTGGCATATTTCTGTTTATTATTGGTTATTTCCCTTTGGGGATATTACAAAATATGTGAGAGGAAATCACATGCATTACAAGAAAAAAGTTAGAAACTCAATGAAATTATAAAATACACTTCATATTACAAATTTCTTTGTTGAGATTTTGTGTATTTGGGGTAGCATCATTTGTGCTCTAGGTCCCAAATTTTGAGGAAGGACTAGAGTCCACCTGATCTACAAGACCCAGAAATCGATTTGGGAAATTTCAACTGGTTTAGGAGATATTAAATTAATTAATTATTTTAATGTATTTCCTAAGTTAAAACTTAGGAAAATAAAATAATTAAAGTGAATTTAATTAAACATGTGATGAAATTGTCTTAAGTCACATGAATCAAGATTTCTTTTAATCTTAGCCATTGATTAAAGATTTAATCTTGGCCATTGATTTGTCAACGAGAAAAGTATAAAGGAAAGGCTTGGGGTCATTTGTAAGACACACAGAGGCAGAGCACTGAAGCTAAAACCTGAGATTCTAGGGCGGGGTTGCTAAGAATTCTCAAAAGTGTTTCGGTTGCAGAGAGGGGAATTTAGACCAAGGGGATGATCTAATCCCAGGGTCTAGAATACACAAGAAGCAGAGAAGAGATCAGCAAGGACAGCGCAGAGAAAGGCAGCAACGGCAGCAGCAACAACAACAGATGGCAGCAGCAGCAGCAGTGTCTTTCAGGGGCAGTGCTCGGGTTTCTAGGCCTAGATCTGGCTGAGTTCTGTAAATCCCGTTTGAGGGTGTGGATCAGTCAGTATTTTTGGTCTTAGATCAGCCAGGTTACTTGGAGCTGCAGATCTAGAGTTTTCTCTGTAGAGTTTTCCAAATCTGGAACCCAGAATTGTGTATTCAGAAATATTCTTAATAATAGAGCCCTCCAGTAGCCAAAGACCCGTTTTCCCACATCGGGTTTTTCCGAGGACAGTTTGTCCAGAAATAACTGTGTCACTTTGTCTATGTGTGCATGTGCTAATTCTAGATCTGAATTGGTAGAGATTTGTTATGTGTTTTTCTTTGATGTTAACTTGAATTTATTCAGTTGATAACTTGTATAAGTAGGAGAAGCTTAACCGGATTAACAGAAATAATTTCTGCATAAGAATTAAGATTCAGAAATTTCTACATGGTGTCAAAGCAATTGCAGATCTAGAAGGGTCACCAGCTGAAGAATCTAAAGGATCTAGCTGCAGAAAGCAACTGGAAGGCAACAGAAAAGTAGATCTGAAGGGACAGGGCGGTTTTCAGGAGCAGAATCACGCAAAGGGAAGGGTGACGTTGTTCAGCGTTGTGTCCTAGCAGGCCCATGCAATTATTGCGTAGAGGCAACTCAGAAACAGCGTTGGTTGGGTCTGAAGCCAGCCAGTGTGATTCAGATCTGAAAAATTTGCAGAAAAGTTGCAGAAATTCAGAAAAGCTAGTGGTGTTAAACTTCTGAAGTTTTCAGATTTTTAACCTCAGCACAAGTGACAAAGTTTGGGAAGAGATCAACTTCTCAGAGAGTTTCTTGCCAAAGGAAACTTGCAGTTTCGTCATAGGATCCAGGAAGAAGTTGAATCATAGTTGATTTGGTACATTTCCAAGGAGGGAAATCAAGTGTCAAAGGGAGCAGAGGGTGCCTAGTTCGAAAAGGACCCTAGATCCAGATCTCTAGCATAGAGAAGAGGAGCTCCGACACATTCTAAGCAGACGGCTCCTCATGGACTGCGTGATCAGGATAGGCTAGAGGGCCTCTCAAACTTTTCGGTATGGAAAGCTAGGATCCTGATTGTCCTTGAGGCATATGGTCTAAGAGACCATGCAAAACAGACCCTAGCCACACCGATAGATGCGGATCTCCTACGGAAGCATAGAGAAACTGTTGGGCATGCCAAGCAGCTGATAATAGACAGTATCAAGGACCATATTGTACCACACATAGCTGAGAAAAGGATAGCTAACAAAATGTAGAAAGCCTTGACTTCCCTATATGAGGGAAAATCAGTCCAAAGAAAGATATTGTTGGAGGCCCAAATGAGGTCATTCATGATGACTAAGGAGAAGACATTGAGCATTTCCTCTTCAGATTGCAGTCAATCAGGGATCAGCTAACTACAACGGGTGCAACCGTAGATGATGCAGTGATAGTTAGGATTGCCCTCAATGCAGTCACGGATGAGTGGGAAACCTTTGCCCAAAGTATCTTGGGCAGAGCAGACCTCCCAGATTGGGACAGCTTGTGGTCAATCCTGTGGCAAGAAGAACTACGCAGATTCACCAAGAAGCAGCACAGCCCTGGGTTGAGCAAAGTAAAGAAGGAAGAGGAGGAAGATGCAGCCTTGGCATCAAAGAAGCAGCCAAAGAAGAAGAAGGATCTTTCTAAGATCAAGTGCTTCCAGTGTGGCGAAATGGGACATTTTGCCAACCACTGTCCAGAAAAGAAGAAGGACAAGGAAGCATCTTCTTCCAAGGCAGCTGCGGCAGATGATGGGTCAAGAGATGATGTAGCCATGAGCGCTCATGAATCACAGAGGTGGGGTGACATGGACATGTAGAGGAGCTACATGCAAGTAAGGCGGGATCCTTGAGCAGATCATCTCTTGGATCACAAACGAGCTACGGCAGCCTTAAGACAGTAGCGAGACAAGTGGAGCAGTGGGTGCATAGATCACAGATGAGGCATAAGCTGAGGCAGATCTGGAGGCTGGGAGGAGCAGCGCAGAGCATAGCAGCAGCAGCGTAGAAGCAGTAGCAGTGCATAGGCTAATGTAACTTCAGCAGCGCAGTGCAGAGCTGCAGCAGTGCAAAGAGCTTCAGAGGGACAGCGCAGTGCAACAACAACGTGATAGATTTCAGCACAAGGAATTGATGTGACTTCAGTAGTGCAGAGGGAGTCTAATTACGCAAGCAAAGTTGTAACTGTGCAACGTTCTTTAGATGCCAGCACAGATCTGTAGCCTATGGAGCTTCAGTGATGAGGATGCAGCCCATCTGACTTGTCTGTCAAAGATTGGGCAGGAGATTCAGTTGTTACTCTCAACAACTAAAGTTGCAATGCAGCAGATCAGCAGTGGCAATGCTATGAGAGCACAGATGCAGCATATTGAGAGGGAGTTGCAGTACAGTGGTTGCAGTGGCAGTGGCAGAGTCATGGGCAGCAATGGCAGCAGCAGTGCAGAGTTGAGTGGCAGGAGGCCAAGCTTTAGCAGCACAAAACCAGTGCCCAAAATCTTGTAATGCATAAGTGTGATGTATTGCTAGAGCACACCCTAAGAGGGAGTGTTGAAATTTTGTGTATTTGGGGTAGCATCAGTTGTGCTCTAGGTCCCAAATTTTGAGGAAGGACTAGAGTCCACCTGATCTACAAGACCAATAAATGGATTTGGGAAATTTCATCTGGTTTAGGAGATATTAAATTAATTAATTATTTTAATGTATTTCCTAAGTTAAAACTTGGAAAAATAAAATAATTAAAGTGAATTTAATTAAACATGTGATGAAATTGTCTTAAGTCACACGGATCAAGCTTTATTTTAATCTTAGCCATTGATTAAAGATTTAATCTTGGCCATTAATTTGTCAACGAGAAAAGTATAGAGGAAATGCTTGGGGTCATTTGTAAGACACAAAGAGGCAAAGCACTGAAGCTAAGCTGAGATTCTAGGGTGGGGTTACTAAGAATTTTCAGAAGTGTTTCAGTTGCAGAGAGGGGAATTTAGACCAAGGGGATGATCTGATCCTGAGGTCTAGAATACACAAGAAGCAGAGAAGAGATCAGCAAGGACAGCGCAGAGAAAGGCAGCAGCGGTAGCAGCAACAATAGCAGACGGCAGCAGCAGCAGCAACAGACTGCAGTAGCAGCAGCGAAAGGCAACAACAGCAACAGACTGCAATAGCAGCAGCAGAAGGCAACAGCAGCAGCAGCAACAGGCGGCAGCAGCAGCAGCAGCAGTGTCTTTTAGGGGCAGCACTGGGGTTTCTAGGCTAGATCTGGCTGAGTTCTGTAAATCCCGTTTGAGGGTGTGGATCAGTCGTAATTTTTGGTCTTAGATCAGCCAGGAGCTGCAGATCTAGAGTTTTCTCTGTAGGGTTTTCCAGATCTGGAACCCAGAATTGTGTATTCAGAAATATTCTTAATAATAGAACCCTCCAGCAGCCAGAGACAGGTTTTCCCACATTGGATTTTTTCAGGGATAGTTTGTCCAGAAATAACTGTGTCACTTTGTCTATGTGTGCATGTGCTTATTCTAGATCTGAAATGGTAGAGATCTGTTATGTGTTTTGCTTTGATGTTAACTTGAATTTATTCAGTTGAAAGAGTTGATTTAGTGAGTGAGAGTTAGGATTCAAATCCAACAACTTAGCCTCAAATGCTAGATAAAATCAATATGTGCACAAATGAGAGAAGAAAATATATGATTTTTTAGAGATGGAAAAGAAGCAATGGTCTCATGAAAGCCCCTTTTAAATAAATCTCTTGATGTCTTATGAGATTGTTGGCTTGAATAGCTTGTGGGATCTTTGATATCCTTGGAGCTGACTTATTCCAACAAAAGAAGTCTTCACACTCCAATACACTTGGCAACCTGTCATTTGAACACACAAATCTAT
The DNA here is from genome assembly GCA_034641835.2 of Pinus albicaulis. Lineage (NCBI taxonomy): Eukaryota > Viridiplantae > Streptophyta > Pinopsida > Pinales > Pinaceae > Pinus > Pinus albicaulis. The sequence continues at coordinate 680,829,279 of CM076580.1, read as the reverse complement.
CCAAACCAATTGTTAGTGAAAAAGAAACTTGGCATATAGAGGCCACGTTGAGTTTGTCATTCAACAGAAAATAACAAGCGACAACAAGAGCACAAAATATACCAAGTCCAAAGGAGATCTGAGATAGCTACAAATCTCCCCTCCCTAGACAATAGTGCCCTCAGGCAAATGTACAAAAAAAATCAACTAGATTGAAATGTAAAATAAATGAATAACAACATCAAATGAAACAAATATACCTCATCAATCAAATAATGCACCACAAGAGAAGCTAGTAACCCCAAAGACTTTCCTTTATTTAGCTCAATAACAATTTCGACATAGTAACAATAAGCACAAGCTTCAAAACCAAGATTACAATGAGAGCCCAAAGCTCAATTTATACAAAAACTAGAGAAGATCTCAATGAGGAACCTCATGACAAGTGGAGAGTTGAAGATCCCAAAGCAAAAACGAATTTTCAAGTGATTGATATGACTTGTGTGTAATCCTGCAGCTGGCAGTCAATAGAGCCTTGCTGGGCTATGTTTTCCTTCTTGAGAATTAGCATTAATTCTTCTCTAGTGGCAGCGTACTCTTTAGCTTGAAGTAGAGTGAGCTAGGTGTAAAAAAACTTGGAGTAAAAAAAGACATATCCCTTGCAAATCTGAGCTGAACTGATGTGTTAACTTGAGAAATTTGTGGATTGTTTCGTAACTGTGTTGTGCATATTTCCCTTGAAAATCAGCGTTCATCCTTTGGAAACATGTGTGTATCTTCACTGTTGTCCAAGTGTATGAACGTTGTTGGAATGGGGAGACCACTCCTTAATTAGCTTTTGTAAACTCTAGTGCATTGCCAACAAATTTGCCACCTCAAATCTAATCAAACTAGCTCTGCGTGCTTGCTATAAGTGACTGGCAACGTTGAGGATAGTTTGTTGAGCGTATTTGATGAACTGAATTGCTATAGCGTAGAAGTGTAAGGTGACTTGGAATGCAGTGAATATTGTTGGAGACATATTCCACTTTAATCTCAATCAAACATTTTGTTATCTGATAATTTCTCAAGTCTACGTGGAAATTCCCTTTGCTAGCTGCGTTGAATCGTATTCGTAGATCAGTCCAGCATGTGCCTTTTAATTTGACATGTGCAAATTTCCCAACTTATGCATACATAAGGAGTAAGGTGGGGCCTACCCTCATCCACTTAATACTTTATAACTTAATTTTATCACATATGATTTTAAATAAAATCAAAGTTGAACTTTAGCCATACGTTGCCTCATGAATTTCTACGTGGGCCTCTTTGACTTTCTCATTTGACACTTGACTTTGACTCTGGTTGTACCTTATGTGGTGGGCCCCACATGGCTGCCACATCATCTTTGTCCTTCCCTGGAATTGCCACATCACTTGGTTGACTTATTTTGACTTTGAAAAAAATTATGAATTTTTCTAATTATTCATTTTTTTTTGAATTTTTTCTCATTTTTGCCACTAACATTAGAAAAATTGGATTTTGAGGAAGTATAAGTCGCTTTTTGACCCTCAGAGTGGGTCCTAGGATAATGTAGGGCTTCTGAGTATGATTTTCGAGTAGTCACACGCCCCAGACATTTCCTGAGACCACTCATTTACATCATTACATAGGAATTAATTAAAAAATCCTACTTTGCAGAAAATTTTTAATTATTAAAAAATCCTACTTAGACCTAGTCAAATTCCACGAAATTTCAGAGATGACCTCGCAGGGTAATATACCTTGACTCTAGACACCAAGATGTGTTAAAGGCTCAACCTTCAAGCCGTCACCCCAGCTTTGGGGTCATGCAACGAGTGAAAAAACCTACAAAATTATTTGCTGCTAAAAAGAAGGAATAATTGATCAAGTAAAAAAAACACTCCAAGGTGTACTCGCTTGTTGATCAAGTGCCAACACCCTAGGCCTGTTACATGGCTTTAATCATCATGCTAGCGACATTTATACAATATCCCCGTAGGGCTGCGGAATCTGAGGACTAAAGAAGTAAAATGATAAGAAGTAGTAGAGTTTAAAAACTCTGTTGAACTAATGATATCTGATGGTACAAGTGTCTTCTGGTTCATCCTTGGGCATGGAGTCTTCACATTATCATCAAGTGCCACTCCAGTGGTCAACAGGTGGTATGCCACGTGACTCTTCACGGTTGGGGAGATATCCTCTTTCAAAATTGAAGCCCTGAAGTTGTGGTGAAGGTGCCCCATATGAAGGATGTTGTGATCCAAAGTTTAGACAACAAAAAAGAGAAGGCAAAAAACAAAAACAAAAACAAAAAAAGATAATGCTTATGTTGAATTTTGGATGTTTCATGGGTATTGGCAGTTGCAGAAAGGATCTCCATCTCAGCTCTTCTCCTTGATCAAGTCGGCCCCTAAAGGAGGTTTTATTTTGAACTTAATTGTAATGCAAAATGTTCAAGTTGGCCTCTTTATGGGGGAGTTTTTAAATTCAAATTCAATTTTTTAAGGGCAGGTCGCCGCTCATTTGTTCTCCCTCACTCAAGTATATATAGGTCACTCGGATCACCTCAAAAGGCACCACTTTCACTCATCATTTCTATGCAATTCAATCTGATATTTTCTAAGGCCAAGAGAAGTCACACATATTTGAAGGAGGCAGAGTCTTCCAGTTTTGAGCTTGATTGTCTTATCATTTTGTAGTGTTTTCACTAGACCAAAGTGGAGCTCCTGAGGCCTTTCTCTAAGACAAATTCGGTTGTTTCTGAGGCAAAATTCAGACCTCCTGAGACAAAAAATTCTGCCATGTCTAAGACATTCCTGAGGCATATCCGAACTCTGTTTTGAGGACAATCTAAGGCCAAGTTTGCTCTGTTACAGGGCCGCAATAGCTCTGTGGAAGCCGCAGAAGATAGGCCTCATTTAGTGTTGGACATTGGGTTTAGCGCTCCCTGTGTATTTCACGACATGGACTAACCACCTCTCATGGATCCTAACTCTGACAATTGTAGCGGAGACTAAAGCCTACGGGTTTTGGTCTAACGGCAATCGTGATTCCAACAAGTGATATCAGAGCGACATGTCTCGAGTTAAAACTCACCCGGCTCGCATTCGGAGGGAGATTGTTGGACATTGGGTTCAACGCTCCCCGTGTGTTTTGGGACATGGACTAACCGCCTATCATGGATCCGAACTCTGGTGATTGTAGCGGAGACTAAAGCCTGCTGGTTTTGGTCTAATGGCAATCGTAATTCCAACATTTAGGTCACCGAAGGCAGGCCTGTAAGACCACAAGAGTGAGGACATTTTTAGCTAGCAGCATAAGAGTAGGACACAATAAGGCGAGGACTGTTTGTAATAGCTTTATCAGACCACATTTGATCTGAGTTCAGACAGCTCCATATCAGCTACAATTCTGCTTGGTTTGGCTGAGTGTGAAAGTCAGAGTTGAACCAGTTTAAGATCAGCATTGAGTACAGATATATTGATGACCGAAGAGCAAACTTGTACCCAGATTTAAATGAACAGTTCAGAAGCGCAAAAAAAACCTTTGCTATTTTTCTGTTTTTCTTTTTGCTCTTTCCTTTTCATCTATTTTGTACATATCAGTGTTTCTTATTCCACTTGGGAAGAAGATTTGAGATTTGCTTCTTGGACAAGAGAAGCCGCACACATTTGCTGAAAGTTTTCAAATAGGAAACAGCTGGGAACCATTTTTGGAACATTTCTTAGAGGTTCTGTGCTCATTTCCATATCGTAAACATTTGAGTCATGGAAATGTGGGAATGGGCCTAAGTTTCAGTATCATAGCTGCTTGAATACTAAGGTTTAACACTCCAATAATTTTTAGGAGTTAAAAAAGTTTGTAAAATGGTCATTTTACATTAGCAATAAGTGAACAATGTAAAATTCCGATATTGTAGTTAGGCATTAGGTAGCTAAACCACCTTAAACACTCAGGGATGTGATCAATTATATTGACATGACATAAGTGGGTATATGTGAGATGTATCACTAAAGCATTAATGATACAGAAATTTTTTATTTCTCCCCATTCTGATCGCATGAATTTGTGCACCCTAAATTTCTACAGTGTATCACTACAGGACCCTGAAATACTGTCCAAAGAGTAAACAATAATTGAAAATAAAAATATTCAAGTGTTCGTGCTCCACATGAATGTTAATATAAGTTGGCATATCCCATAGGCAAGCAACTTAGTTTATCAGATTAATAAAGGTTTAGAACATTAAAAACAGATTTTTTAAGGTAGTGAATGATCCATAAACTGCTGCGGATATTCCACTAACAGTTCATCACAACAGCTCTTACGTGAAACCAATGGCGAGGATTATATTTCTACTACTTCCATCTACTTCCATGTTCTGAAATGCATTAAATATGTCATTTTCCTGCTTATAATCTACAGCAATAAAATCTGAATAATACGGAATACAAAAATAATAGAACAATCAATCACACTAGTAATAAAACAGGTAACCTATGGAATCCCTGAGTTGGGAAAAACTAGAGCTCTCAGAAAATAGTTTTATTATGCACCCTAATAGGCAGATGTTCAATCCCGGATGCGGGTGAACAATAAAGGCAGGTGGACGGCGAGCCCAACACGTGACATGTGGCTCAGCCACATGGTCACGCATGGGCTCAAGCCGTGGGCATTTATATTTGCCAACTGCTTTCAACGCTGCAACAATAACTCGCCCGAACGTCGATGCGGCCACCACTCTTTCAAAATGCCTCCGCGTTGCAGCATTCCGCCTTCGCCTTCCAGTAGCATCTGCCCCTCTGTAGTCTCAGAGCCGAGCTCTAGAACGCCCACAGGGAGGCGGTGCAGCCTCTACTATTGCATTGTTTTCACCCCTGGTCACCACTTCTCACATAACCTCCATTGCAGCCTCAATTCTGCTCTTGCGCCTTCAATTCCTCATCCATCTGCTCCCACTGCACAGCCCTCTACGCCCATCTGCATCTCCAACGCCTCCAACAGCTCCATTATGCCCAGGCGACACCGAATGCGCTGTCGCCGAGGAAGTGAGCGTGGGCGGGCGACGCGTCGTCCACAATCCCTCCGCTATGAGTCTTCTTCTTCGTCTCCAGATGAGGTTTCTTGCCACTACCCTGCAACTCGCAGTGGCAGAGGCCGAGGTCATGATTCACAACAGGCTCGCTCTGTCTCTCCGGTTGGCATCTCGGCATTGCGCCACCATACCAGTCGCCCACCCCCCGCCTTTGCCTCTTTTGGAGAAGCGGCCCTCTCCGTCTACTGCGAGCTCTGCTCAATTCCACTACAGCTGCGCTCTTGACCGACCTCGCATCACAGCCACCATTTCCATCAACTTCCAGGAGGAAGCTTCCCTTGATGCAAGCCACAGCCCCAGAAAAAATCTCTAAAAATCCACCATTGACTCGGCTCCTCTTTTGCCCTCGCGTAAGTCTGAAGACCGTCCAGTCATTCAGGGTGCCCCCTCCTCCAGCAGCAACGACAAGGGCAGCAGCGGTAGCAGTGGCAGCGACAGCTCAGATTGGTCTTGAGACGAGGGAAGCAAGGGCAATGCACGCACTGCCATAACTCCTGAACCAGTAGTGCCACAAATGAAGAATGCAGACGACTCCTCCGATGAGTACAGGTGCCTCGTTGTGGAGGAACCACCGCCTCTGCACAATGACACCTAGCTTGAACAGGTTTTTTTACTCAGTTCTGTTAATTTTCTGGGTCACTATGTCTCTCTTGAATATTTTCATAACACTCAAATATTTTTTCTATGAAGATGGTTGCCCCTATGTGGGCAACTGCAGTAAGACTGGTTTGACTGGTTTCCCCATCTGAGGCAGTCACTATTTTGATTTTTTGACTTATAATGCCTCTGGAATTGGCTAATTTAGCGATTCCAGAGACCAAACTCTCCTTGTACCATATGTTATATTAATAGAATTTAGTCTTTCTTAGAAAAAAAATAGGCATATTTTCAATAAACACACTCTCGCGTCTCCACCATATTTTTAAAAATCGGAATCAGGTCTTGAACCAAGCCACCTATCGAACCGGAACCAGATCAAACTGGATTTAATAACCAGAATTGAAAAAAATGCATAAAATCTAAGTTACTAAAATTTCGATACAGATATGGATCCACTGGCTTTTTGAAAAAACAGTGTTAATTTTCCAATGTTCTATGCTTAGCACAATTACTTTTCCAATTGTTCTTCAATTAGCAATCAACTATCCAATAAATTCAATCTTCCAATAACAATAAAAAATTGTAGATAAAAAAACAAATCCAATGCAGAATAGAACACAGCCAAGAGCAATAATAAGAGATCTAAGATTTGGTCAAAGACCAGAGAAAAACCCAGGGGGAAAACCATTTCAAATTCTTGGACATTGGGTTCAACGATCCCCGTGTGTTTCGCAACATGGACTAACCGCCTCTCGTGGATCCTAACTCTGGCGATTGTAGCGGAGACTAAAGCCTGCAGGTTATGGTCTAACGGCAATCGTAATTCCAACATTTAGGTCACCAAAGGCAGGCCTATAAGGCCACCAGAGTGAGGACATTTTTAGCTAGCAGCATAAGAGTAGGACACAATAAGGCGAGAACTGTCTGTAATAGCTTTATCACACCACATTTGATCTGAGTTCAGACAGCTCCATATCAGCTACAATTCTACTTGGTTTGGCTGAGTGGGAAAGTCAGAGTTGAACCAGTTTAAGATCAGCATTGAGTACAGATATATTGATGACCGAAGAGCAAACTTGTACCCAGATTTGAATGAACAGTTCAGAAGTAAATTTGAGCAGAACTAGCAGAAGTATACTCTGTTGAAGCAGAGTGCAGTGACAGCTACTCCAAGTTCATGATGACCAGACTATCTACAAATTGATCTAAGGAACGAGCCTTTTATTATTGGTTTTGTACGTCGCAAAGGCTAAGTGAAGGTTTAGTCTACAATAGTTTATCTTGCATCAACAGACCTGAAGTTGAAGAGATAGCAGAGATTGAGTTTTGTTGTAATTGGGTCATTATCCCTGGTATGGGAGCCCAGAATTCTTGTTCAATGTTCTGTCTTTTATTATTAAGGGTGGCAGGGTGGTGCTAGGCCAATAAGTTGTAGCTTCCTTTAGGAGGTTTTGTCACCTCCTTCTAGTGGGAGCTAGTAAACTAGGGGTTGTAGCTCCTTCCAGTAGTGGCTGGTAAATAACAGGGGGTTGTAGTCTCCATCAAGCTGCAGTTTGTAGACAAATTGAAACTATCTAGATAAGCTTTGGTGGTTTTCTTCCCACATTGGGTTTCCACCTAAAATCCTTGTGTACTGATTCACCGCCCCCTCTTCGACCCTACCCCCCCCCCCCCCCCCCCTCCCCGCTCAATGCTTCCAACAATTTTGTGAGTGAATCTATATGATTTTTAAATCTTCTATATATCAAATAAAATTTGTCCCTTCTTCTCATAAACACAAAAAAAAACCTTTGCTGTTTTTCTGTTTTTCTTTTTGCTCTTTCCTTTTCATCTATTTTGTACATATCAGTGTTTCTTATTCCACTTGGGAAGAAGATTTGAGATTTGCTTCTTGGACAAGAGAAGCCGCACACATTTGCTGAAAGTTTTCAAATAGGAAACAGCTGGGAACCACTTTTGGAACATTTCTTAGAGGTTCTGTGCTCATTTCCATATCGTAAACATTTGAGTCATGGAAATGTGGGAATGGGCCTAAGTTTCAGTATCATAGCTGCTTGAATACTAAGGTTTAACACTCCAATAATTTTTAGGAGTTACAAAAGTTTGTAAAATGGTCATTTTACATTAGCAATAAGTGAACAATGTAAAATTCCGATATTGTAGTTAGGCATTAGGTAGCTAAACCACCTTAAACACTCAGGGATGTGATCAATTATAATGACATGACATAAGTGTGTATATGTGAGATGTATCACTAAAGCATTAATGATGCAGAAATTTTTTATTTCTCCCCATTCTGATCGCATGAACTTGTGCACCCTAAATTTCTACAGTATATCACTACAGGACCCTGAAATACTGTCCAAAGAGTAAACAATAATTGAAAATAAAAATATTCAAGTGTTTGTGCTCCACATGAATGTTAATATAAGTTTGCATTTCCCATAGGCAAGCAACTTAGTTTATCAGATTAATAAAGGTTTAGAACTTTAAAGACAGATTTTTTAAGGTAGTGAATGATCCATAAACTGCTGCGGATATTCCAACAACAGTTCATCACAACAGATCTTACATGAAACCAATGGCGAGGATTATATTACTACTATTTCCATCTACTTCCATGTTCTGAAATGCATAAAATATGTCATTTTCCTGCTTATAATCTACAGCAATAAAATCTGAATAATACGGAATACAAATATATTAGAACAATAAATCACACTAGTAATAAAACAGGTAACCTACAGAATCCCTGAGTTGGGAAAAACTAGAGCTCTCAGAAAATAGTTTTTTTATGCACCCTAATAGGCAGATGTTCAATCCCGGATGCGGGTGAACAATAAAGGCAGGTGGACGGCGAGCCCAGCACGTGACATGTGGCTCAGCCACATGGTCACACATGGGCTCAAGCCGTGGGCATTTATATCTGCCAACTGCTCTCAACGCTGCAACATTAACTCGCCCGAACGTCGATGCAACCACCACCCTTTCAAAATGCCTCCGCGCTGCAGCATTCCGCCTTTTCACCTTCAAGCAGCATCTGCCCCTCTGTAGTCTCAGAGCCGAGCTCTAGAACGCCCACAGGGAGGTGGTGCATCCTCTACTATTGCATTGTTTTCGCCCCTGGTCACCACTTCTCACATAGCCTCCACTGCAGCCTCAATTTTGCTCTTGCACCTTCGATTCCTCAGCCATCTGCTCCCACTGCACAGCCCTCTATGCCCATCTGCATCTCCAACGCCTCCAACAGCTCCATTATGCCCAGGCGACACCGAATGCGTTGCCGCCGAGGAAGTGGGCGTGAGCGGGCGACGCGTCCTCCGCAGTCCCTCCGCTCTGAGTCTTATTCTCCGTCTCTTGATGAGGTTTTTGGCCACTACCCTGCAACTCGCAGTGGCAGAGGTCGAGGTCATGATTCACAGCAGGCTCGCTCTGTTTCTCCAGTTGGCATCTTGGCGTTGCACCACCGTACTAGTCGCCCACCCCCGCCTTTGCCTCTTTTGGAGAAGCAGCCCTCTCCATCTACTGCGAGCTCTGCTCAATTCCACTACACATGTGCTCTGAACCACCCTCGCATCACAGCCACCATTTCCATCAGCGTCCAGGAAGAAGCTTCCCTTGATGCAAGCCACAGCCCCAAAAAAAAGCGCAAAAAATCCACCATTGACTTGGCTCCTCTTCTGCCCTCACGTAAGTCTAAAGCCCGTCCAGTCATTCAGGGTGCCCCCTCCTCCAGCAGCAACGGCAAGGGCAGCGGCGACAGTGGCAACGGCAGCAGTGGCAGCGATAGCTCAGATTGGTCTGGAGACGAGGGAATCAAGGGCAATGAACGCACTGCCATAACTCCTGAACCAGCAGCGCCACAAACGAAGAATGCAGACGACTTCTCCGATGAGTACAGGTGCCTCATTGTGGAGGAACCATCACCTTTGCACAATGACACCTAGCTTGAACAGGTTTTTTTACTCAGTTCTATTAATTTTCTGGGTCACTATGTCTCTCTTGAATATTTTCATAACAATCAAATATTTTTTGTATGAAGATGGTTTCCCCTATGTGGGCAGCGACAGTGAGACTGATTTGACTGGTTTCCCCATCTGAGGCAGTCACTATTTTGATTTTTTGACTTATAATGCCTCTGGAATTGGCTAGTTCAACGATTCTAAAGGCCAGACCCTCCTTGTACCATATGTTATATTAATAGAATTTAGTCTTACTTAGAAAAAAAAAATAGGCAAATGTTCAATAAACACACTCTCGAGTCCTGACCATAGTTTTAAAAATTGGAATCAGGACTTGAATCGGGCCACCTATCAAACCGGAACCAGATCGAACTAGATTTAATAACCAAAATTGAAAAAATTGCATAAAATCTAAGTTACTAGGATTTGGATACAGATATAGATCCACTGACTTTTTGAAAAAACAGTGTAAATTTTCCAATGTTCTATGCTTAGCACAATTACTTTTCCAATTGTTCTTCAATTAGCAATCAACTATCCAATAAATTCAATCTTCCAGTAACAATAAAAAATTGTAGATAGAACAACAAATCCAATGCACAATAGAAGACAGGCAAGAGCAATAACAAGAGATCTAAGATTTGGTCAAAGACCAGAGAAAAACCCAGGGGGAAAACCATTTCAAATTCTTCTTCAATTAGATTGTCATCAAATGTTCAGCTAAGAGACACAATGATCAAACTCATCAATAAAGAGTCAAAGTCAAATCTTCAACTTATCCAACAATCCACTAACCAATATCCAAGAGATAAGCCCAAAAGTCAAATTTGGTCAACAAGTCAAATCTGCAATTCTGGTCAACGTCAACAGCAACAAATGATGCCCTAACCAGTCTACCAGTCAATGGTCAACACTCCTCAAAAGAGCTCGGTCAAACAATCAAACAACCCATCCTTCCTTGCTGGTCAAATCTCATTCAAGACAGTCGTCAAAAAGACGATCAACGGAGAGAGAATGTCTGCAGTCAAAATTCAGAATTCTGCAGTCAAACTTCAGTCAATAGACCTGCGGGCTACCCAAGTCAAAGGGCCCAGAAAAGTTCAGTTCCTTCACCAGTCAATTCGGCCTCCAAAAATCAGAATTTTCCAATTCAAAGCAAGTCAAAATGTCAAGTCAAAAATTGGTCAACGGCTGCCCAAACAGAAAAAGTCAACGCAGAAAATCAAAACTACCCTCCTCTTCACACATGTGAACTTGGACCTCTTTATTTCTGACTTGTATGAACCAATCATAAGAGGAGAGAGAAGATATGTTGAGTGATGATGATGATGTCCAAATGAGGTGACCTTGAGGTGTATTTATATGCGTTGGAGGAGACCCAATTTGACTTTTAGGCCCACCTTTACTTTTGTGCACATGTGGTTCCATCAATAATCATTATATTTTTCCTTGACCAAATTGAATTCTTCCAAGGGCTAGTATGGGTATTTCTTGATGAGGAAGGTTGTCAAAAGGAGAGAATTTGTTCCTAAGTTGCCAAATTAACACTTCCTCTCAACAAGGCAGAAATTTCCAACTGCATCAAGAATCTCATCTCAAAAATATCCTCATCGTCATCTCTGAACCAAGATCACAACCATCCTATTGTCTAATGACAACAGGTGGGATATTACTTGCCATGAGAGGTAAGGATCACATCCATGTTATCATCCAATGACAATGGGCAAGATACAACTTGCCGGGTAAGGATCACAACGATACTGTTGTCTAATGACAATAGGCGAGATACCACTTGCCATAAAAGGTAAGGATCACATCCATCTCATTGTCTGTTGATCTTCCCACCTTGACCCTCACGATTCACGTGGTAGAACACATGAATCCCATCATTTGAGTGAGATCACACTTGTCATGAGAGGCAAGGATCACAACCATCTCAAGTCACCTCAACCCATTGGCCAGATGGGAAGGAACAAGCCCAGCTTGTTGGTAAGATGCATACTGCAATATACTCTATCTAGTCCAAACATGATAGGGGGAGATACCCAACTTGCCATAAATGACAAGGAACACACACACCCTATGGTGACAATAGGCGAGATACTACTTACCGCAAGGGCTAAGGATCACAACCATACTATTGTCCAGAGATCCCTCAACCCCAGGAGCTCTCCAGCTCAATTCCTCTCCCTAGGAGCTCAGACAGGAGGGAAGAGCATAGCTCAATGTCCTCGACTAGCCAGGACCCTTAACCGAGAGGAGCTCTACATGCAGTTGGTAGTACCATGATCTCCACCAAAGTGTGAAAATTCCAAACCAGAATCCTACTGCAGCAACTAGAAATTATTCTCTTAATCGTTAATTTAATTTAACAATTTATTTGTTGTTTTCTACAGCAAATATTGAATAAATCAAACTACAATCTACACAAATAAAATTGTGGAAGAATAAACGCTGAAAGAAATGCTAGTGCACACAAAATTAACACAATTATTTTTGGACAAAAAGTCTGCGGAAAAACCCAACTCGAGAAAACCAGTGCAACAGCTGAGGATTTTATAATTATGCAGCAGTGAGAAAATTTGAGTACAACTGGCTGCCGAAACACTGGCAATCCTACAGAGAAAAATATTGGCAAAAATCTAGTGAGGAATTTTCCTCACCCCACAGCAATCTCCCGCACAGCTTGCCTTCAGAAATACGGCCCTCTGACCCTTTGCATCAGCCTCTATGCTGCTCTACATACCTCGCTGGACATCTAGCCTCGGACTGATCTCTAATGAAGTCGTTCTTCCTTCTGCTGACATGAAAAATGCTTCTCCGGCACTCTGGGACTCCTTCCTAGCCTCTGGAACTGAAAATGTCTCTCCTCCACAACAAATCGATTTTGCCTCTAGAGACCACTGCGTTGCCCCTGCATCAACCTCTCTGCAAATGCACTCGCTAGAACTGGAATACTTCCTCCAGCCTCACTGTTCCTGCCCCTCTCACTGCTTCGATCTCTCTGACTCTCTCTCTGGAAACTGATTGTCGCTACTCTTGAAATCAATCTCCCAATGAAATCGAACTCTTCAAGTGATTTCCCCATCACCACATCAACCTCCTCTTATAATCCTTTGTTGGAGCACCAACGACCAAGATTAAAACATAACCAATGGAGAGGATAATCTTTGGATCGATCCATGTGAGTTTCTAGACTATTCTCGCCTTATCTCAATTAATACTAATTAATTAATAGTATTCCCTAAGTTTAGACTTAGGAAATATTTAAAAATCGGTTAATAATCTAATGAGACACTTCTAGGCGGAATTTCCAAAAATGATTTCTGGGTTTTGGAGATCTCATGTATTCTAGCCTCCACAAAGTTCTGTGGCTCGAACACATGATGTTACAGAAACTAACACTCCCTCTTAGCAAGGAATGTGTTATAGTGTTGCACACGCTGCCACAACACCATGTCTCTTCATCATCTCCTATCACGTTGTCAATGTCTGGTTTTTGCTTCCCACCAACCACTACGGACCTCTTATATGTGTTGCATCCGTGTTGCCGTTGACCCTACTAAACTGTTGCCAACACCACATTTGCACTGCAACTCTGTTGTTGGTACTACTACAACATCTGCAACTGAAAAACATCCAAAACTGAACCAACTGTGTTCAATATGATGCATTTGTCACCTGAGTCTTGACTGCTACTAGCATCTGCACTGTCACTAAGGAATCTACGATGTTGTTGACTCTGCACTATGTCGTCTACACTGCTACCAACTTTGCACTGCCCTTCCCAGAATCTAACTGCAACTAGTCTCTGCAACTGTCACTTTGGCATATGACTCACCGTCCCTGCCCCTCTCTCTCTGCTTCGATCTCTCTGACTCTCTCCGGCAACTGACTACTGCTACTCTGGAAAACGATATGCCAATGAAATCAAACTCTTCAAGTGATTTCTCCATCACCACATCAACTTCCTTTTATAATCCTCTGTTGGAGCACCAACGGCTAGGATTAAAACATAATCAATGGCTAGGATCATCTCTGGATCGATCCGTGTGAGTTTTTATACTATTCTTGCCTTATCTCAATTAATATTGATTAATTAACCATATTCCCTAAGTTTAGACATAGGAAATATTTAAAAATCGGTTAATAATCTAATTGATACACTTCTTTGCAGAATTTCCAGAAACAATTTCTAGGTTTTGGAGATCTCATGTATTCTAGCCTCTCCACAAAATTACGTGGCTAGAACACATATAATGCTACAAAAGCTAACACAAAGAGCAGATAGTTGTTGTTGTAAACAAGTCCCTGGTTAAGAGGGAGCTTGGGGAAGTCCCTAGTTAAGAGAGAACTTGGGTATATTCCTTTTATAGGAATGAATAGATCCTCCCTAGTTCAAAGTGAGAGATAGACACATCATTCTTGCCTTCGTGTTAAGAAGAAAGAATGGAGGATTGGGAAAGCATCTGAGATTGATAGTGATACTCTTTGAGGATGAGGTAAGGCATCCAATAGGTAAGAGTAGTCGAAGAGGAAATTCCTTGAGGATGTTGTAATCCAACACAGGAATGGTCCTAGAAGGACATACCTTGTGAACATTGGAATGGGGTATGTGCCTTGAGAGACAATGATGAAAGTGTGTCTACAAATCATTTATCTCCCTAGCATTTTGCTCTAATCTTGTAGAGAGATAGAGTTGTTAGTCAAGGCCTTGCTATATGACAACGTTGGTTGATATGATAAGATGCATAGATATAAGCTGAAAAGATAGCTTATGAGATGTCATACCAATCTGACTCTTCTTATGAGAATTCTTCAATATGAGAATTTCCATGTACCTTGTATGAATACCTCCCTTGTTAAGAGGGAGTATTGAAATATGTAACTAGGTTTGGTCTTCATAATGTCTCATGTAATCATGATTTTATGTATTTGAAGTAAAGAGAAAAAAGAAAATTTATTATTGTTATTTTGTAGCATGGTTTTCATGCCCTAGGTTAATTTATTTATAGGTCAAGCACCCATTAAGTGCTTCCAGGGCTCTGTCATGAATTCAAAAAGTCAAAGAATTCATTGTCATATGTAAAGACCCTATTGGGCATGTTGTATCATGTAAAAGGAATTTATTTAGAGTCAAAAGAGTCAAATGTCCTCCTCCAAGACCAAGTTGGCCTAGCAGAGACAAGTCTGCCTCATAAGGGTTGTTCAACCTCCATAAGAAGCCTATATATAACGAAGAACTCGACCTTATGTAGTATCATCCAAGATCATCCAAGAAGTTCGATGAAAAGGACAAGAAAGAGATCAACAAGGTGCGCACAGAAGAGAAAGTGAAGTTTAAGGATTGTTTTTGGGCCACATTATCTCACACGTGCGAAGAACTAGGGCATCATCTCATTACAGCAAGACCGAATTGCAGACTTGCCAAGAGAAGCCAAAAATTGGTGTCAAGAAGATCTATTTTGGAAGTTGATTCATCAAGAAAGAAGGAGCTCTCTAAGCGAAGGAGAAAAGAGACAAAATTCACCATACTCCACCCACATGTGCAAGCTAGGGTTTCTACAGTTAGGCCGAAAACTGCAGTCATAAGTTGCAGGTCCGAAATTGAGGTCGAAGGAGAAGTTGTAGCAGATTTGAAGCAAGTTTGACTTGGGTTGACATTGTGAGAAACAAGTTCATCAAGGAGGAGTTTAGGGGTATTTGTCAAGGGTCTTAGGTCTTGGAATTCGTCATTTGAAGATTATATAAGAGAATAATTTCTGTGGATTTTCCTCTCAAGAGGAAAGGTTTTGACCCTGTCTAGCAGCCTATATTTTGTGTCCTCTTGTCTCATTGATATTCATAGTTTGGTAGTCATTTGATGAAAAGAAAACAATAATAATCAATTAAAAGACGAAGTAACTACAAGTACATCAAGTTAAGTAAAAGAACATCACAAGCAGTTATCAAAGTAAGAAAAATCACCCTAATCTAGCTGCCCTTGATTTCTCAACAAAATCAAGCGAAGGGGTAGTTATAAGGTTCATACCTCATGAACCGAGTGAAGTGAAGCCGAGTTGGAGAGGTTTTCTGTGGGAAGGACTTTTGGCACATTTTTGGAAGGGTTTTAGCACTTTTTCTAAAGGTTTTTGGTCCTGGTTAGAAAGCAAGTTGCAGAATTGTTCTAGAGGTTGAGTTTTAGCCCTGTTGAAGGCCAAACTTCAATCCTGTTGAGGCCAAGTTTCGAGTCTGGTTTGAAGGCTGGTTTCTAGTGTTTTTGAAGGTTGAGTTCAAGTCTGGTTTGTGGCAGAAGTTGTCGTCCTGTTATAGACCAAACCCTGGTCTAATTTTTGAGGTGGCTGAGCTCTATTGGAGCATTATTGTAGGGATCTTTGGAGGCTGAGTCTGGTTGGCTAAGGAAGTGTTAAGGGAGTTGTTAGCTGAAGTAGTTGTGATGTTAAGGTGATGATAGGGCTGAGTCTTATTGTGGAAAGAGGTGCAATAAGAACAAGGTTATCATGGACAATTTTTGTGATAGGTTTGTGGGCTGCATAAGGTGAGTGTTCAGTGCAAAGGTTGATAGGATGAAAGAAGCAGACCTTCAAGTCGTGAAGGCCTATTTAGTTCCAAGTGTGTTGAAAAGCCCTATGTAGCAGAAAAAAATCTACAGTGTTGAGTACAATTGGCAGACCTTCTCTTTGAACATATAATAAGCCTAAGGAGTGATAGTTGAATAGTGAACAACAAGAGTTGAGGAAGTTGAAGTCCCAGATGGGCAGAAATCTTTTTGATCAAATACAAAAAGCTAACATATAGGAGATCAAGTCTAAAGAGTCAAGTCAAGGAGCCTAGTTGAAGAGCAAAAAGTTAAGGTGTACAAGACAAGTGGTTGTGATCAAGCTTGAAGGCCAAACCTAAGGGATGCATGGTCAGATGACATTTCACAGAAGAATTTGTCGAGGACCAGAAGTTATTGATGACATATCCAAGAAACAACTTAAAGACATAGGTTGGTGCCTACAATTTGTTGTAACTTGTGTTGGTGAGTAGCCAAGGGGGATTGGTGTCTCTTGTAGATTGGTATCAAGATTTGCCGAGTAGGGAATCAAATCTCTTGTAGGCTGGTGCCTACAAAATTTGTAAGTTGGTGCTTACTTTGTACAAGGAAGTTTACAAAATATTTACAAAGAGAAAATTTATAAGAGCTTCTTATGTAAAGATCTATGTTTCATGATTTATGTGCATCAAATGTTTTAAAATATAAAAATAATTGAAAACAATGAAACATTGATTCAGCCCCCCTCTTAGTGTTTCCAACAATAAGGACCGACTTGAAGGTAGGCCACCAACATACCTAATTTGATTCCTTTTCTCTTGTACAAATTATCTTGTTCTCTCTAATATTAAGCTATACTTTTATATATTTGATGTGCACATAGTCACTTGTGCCTTTCTGCTGACCTTATGCAATGTTTTAGCAAACTGTTAAAATGGATTATTAGAAACTTAGAAGCACTAGAAAAGATGTACCCGAGGTGCCCTAGCTCCTACTTCTTGGAAGCTTTTAGGATTTCTCAAGAAGGCTACAACTTCATTGACTTCCTCTTTCACAGCATCAATTCCTGCCATATCCTTCAAACGCATTGGGGGATTTTTTATTCTCTGTAAAAACAATTCAGCTAAAATTATTGTACATTCCAATAATAATGCTGATAAATCCAATAAAAATGTATTTCAAGAATTGAGCTCACATAGAAAACAAGTTACTGCTTCATACCTTCATTCTGTCGAAAACACTTTGTATAGGGTCAGACTTCTTTCTCTTTACACCAGAAGAAAACAGTTTCTTGCACAATCTTCGCTGAGAAGAAAAACAAAGGAAATATACTTAACATTTTATCATATTAACCAGATAAAATTGTCTCGGTGATTGTTTAACAGATATATTGTAGATTTCAACAGTATGCATTTCCATCCTAAAGAGAAAATCACTGTAGATATGAAAGCAATAGAAATGTTTGATTTATATGGTTAATACGAGAGAGAGAGAGAGAGGGGGGTTTGGACATCTGACATAGTAGCAAGTTTGATTAGTTCTAGGGGTACTTAAAAGTTCAAGTAGATCTAATGGGAATGGCATTTGCGGCATATGAATAAGAATAACTTCAAGTAATTGTGTTATCATTTCATATCACAAACTCATAATACTACATGTTCACAAAGGAAGAAATTGATCATTAATTTCACTAGTAAAACCTCCAGTTTAACACATCCAATTTATCTCCTTCCTGATCCATATGCAAAGCTAGAACAGAAGCTGCATGGATAGGAATTAAACAAACTAGATTCATTCCTCGATACAGAAATTCTTATCTCCTGGCTCATCATGGAAACTTGAAAATATAGCAGGAAAAGCATCTCAATAATGAAAATTGAAATAGAACCAGCTTTGGAAATGGGCTACAACCTGCATTGGAAATGGACCCAGCCTCTGCTCTTTCAGAAGATATGTTGAATTAGCAGTAAACCTCCAAAACCTAGGAATCATGCCACCCACATGAATATATTGCATGTGCATACATGCATATACTTCTCTGGAAAAGATATCACAATTTTGGCAAGACAGTTTGCTTCTTCAAAGAAAAAAGTCTTTCCTGAGGAGCTTCGTGGAGTTACATATTTCCTTAAATCCCTTCAAAGTTATCCAAGAACCTTGCCTTATTAAGTATTCTGATGCCTTCTAAAACAGGTATGGGACTTCTCTCAGTGGACTTGGATAGTTAAACTATTGGTTGCTGAGAAAGGGAAACACATAATTCTCTTATTAACTACTAAATACAAACAGAATCTGGATATACATAAATATTATATGTCAGAATGTTAAGATTATAGAACATAAAATAGAACCTTATAGTAATGGATATGAATCCAAAATCACAACACCAAGGTCTTTGGCAAGGTACCTACTATCCGTTCATTTTTTAGTAAGCTTGATTGGGCAATAGCTACTTTTAATATGCGCAACATAATGAACAATAGTTCATTTATGGGAAAATATCCAACATAAGGGCGATAAATATTTGAAATCAAGGTTACACGAACCATGTGTGAGAGATTGGAATCAACAGAAGAATCTAGTGCAGATGCAATACTTGTCCAGAACCTAGGAATCAACCCAAACCCTATTTTTTTAACATAGATTTAAAATATATATTTTATATTGAGAAAAGCGTAATGAAATCTAAATTAAAGCTTATCAACAATTTAGCATTCATACTCGTATTGCCAATTGGAGAACGAGACAAAAGCACTTAAGTTTGCTGAAGATTTAATCATTGCAATTGCTAGCAATAGCAACATCAAATATTCACTAGTAGGTGACTGGACATTGAGTTTAAAGTGGATTGACTTTTTTTTTCTATTAAGGATAAACAAAACATAAATGGTTAACAAGACACAATCCAACGCTGGATTTGAACCATAGATTAAAGTCTGCATACCTACAGAGTATTCTACATAAGACAACTGATGAAAAAAATGCAAGTAAAATCAGATACTTCAGATGATGAAAATGCAAGTAGAATTGCAAGAATGGTACT
This sequence comes from Pinus albicaulis, assembly GCA_034641835.2. NCBI lineage: Eukaryota > Viridiplantae > Streptophyta > Pinopsida > Pinales > Pinaceae > Pinus > Pinus albicaulis. Next base: position 680,810,059 of record CM076580.1, on the reverse strand, counting down.
TTTGATACTTTCTCTACTTCTTCAAACTAGTTTTACCAAGTTATCACTAAAGTTAAAGCATGAGAACCCAGTGACTTCAAAATATCTTGAGAACCAATTTCCTTAACATCACAACAAATTTTGAAATTTGGATCCAAATCCTAAATGACAAGGAACGAATCCTTCAAAAAATCATGCCAAATTTAGAAGAATCATTGATTCTTCACTTCCTACACAATTCAAATCTGGGTACAGGAGAAAGATTGGCAAATCTGGTAAATCTATTTCGAATCCATAAGAAATAAAAATATGTAACTGAGAGTGAGTAAATGAGTGAAACGACATTATATTATGCGACATTGTGTATAATTATAAATAATAAATACAGACTGAATGGCCACATACATGAATATGCATGCCTTTTAGACATGCACCCGTTGATAATTATTATTATCATCAGTGTTGATAATATTGGTATCGGCAAGGGTCCAGAAAACATCTTATCGGCAATATCGGCGAAAATATCGGCAAGCATAAAAAATCATTTTTTCAGATTGCCGATGTTTTCAAAATATGGCGATATTTACCCGATATTTTCAAAATATCGCGATATTTTGCAAATATTTTCAAAATATCGCGATATTTTGCAAATATTTTCAAAATATCGCGATATTGACTCGGCGATATATCGTTTTGTCGAAAATACCGCGATATTATCAACATTGATTATCATCATATGTATTTTATGTTTGTGATTCTGTTTCCTCGACCTCTTTTGGGATGTTACCATTGGGATCTCCTTTACTAACCGTTGGGTTTTAGGGTGGTACTACTTCGGAAACCCCAATTTTTTTTGTGTGGTCCCGCTCCCTTATCCACATATATCATCCCCCTTCCACTCACTATAACCCCATTCATCATATCTCCCACATGGGTACACAAAGGGTTAGCCTCCCCTTTCCCTTACCCCCAAGAAGTTGAAGCAACTAAAAAGAAAAAGTAAATGGCCACATTCAGCAAAAAAATGTACCACAAGATGCAAAAGATGGTCTGGACAAACATATTTAGCACCTGAGCAAAAGCCAATGCATGAGCTCTACCCCATACCCATGGCCATCACGCTGGTTCCATAGGCCCTAGATGAGCCTCCTTTATCATTCAGGAACCCATGATTGTCCCAACCCCTGGAGGGCAATGAGCTGCCTTACCAAAAAGGGGGTGTCCACTGCTATATCTTACACATCATGCTCTTATCCTGAGCACGGAGCAGTTAATCAAAGAAAAATCATAAAAAGAAAAAGGCATATAAAGAAGGGTGGAAAAATCAAGGTCGGGGCACCTCATGTACCACAATAGCTCCTTCCTATACATTATATACCCAGGTCTGGGCTTCCCTTCTTCCGATATGTGACCCAGGATTGCTCCTTTCATCCCCTATTTTGTTCACCTCCTTATCACATGCCACCACCATGTGACGGATGTGCCTCAGACATACTATCCCTCTCTAAAGGTAGAAACCACCTAATAAGGTACTTGGCTAACCCCCTTTGGAGCTTGAAGACATTAGCACATGCCAAAGCCCACTATGGAAGGGTGTGCCATTATGAAGTGTCCACTTGTTGTCCATGGTTTGTAAGATCTTTTACCCGCTCACTTTAATGACTTGTTGTGCTGGAGGGCTAGGGGACACATTGGATCTTATGAAGGATTGCAGATGGTGTCCATTCTGGGTTTCGTCACTCTATACGGCGTCCTAACTCTCCAGAGGAATACATTGGCACATGTAGGGTGTGTGTAGAGAGCCATGGGCCTCCACAGTAGTAGACAATGCTCCATGGATCCCCAGAGACGTTCAGGGATTGCTCAAGATCGACCTTTTGGACAAGAAAGATGCATTTGGTACACCATGCCCAGTCGACCCCAAAGTTGCACCACACACTTGGCAAGTGTCCCGGGACTTTTACACTGACATGGCATCATTTATTCCATCATTTGAGCCCTTACAGAGGTTCTACAGGCATCTTCGACTCACTTGGAGACCCATGAGGTTATTAATGTGCCCCCACACCCACTGGGAGTACCACAGGTTTATTGTTTGGAGAACAAGGGGCCACCGCCTTGTCCATCAATTTTGAGGGTCCCATTCATCATTATGGCACTTATGGACCTCATCAAGCCTCTTGGAGGGCCCTACGAGATGCATAGATTATCATTTGACCCCTTGAGAGGCTTATTATTTTATTTGTGAGCTAGTTTGGTGGGCTTGTCACCAAAAGTTAGTTAATTTGCACATTATTTTATTTTAGGGGGTTATGTAGGCCCAATTAGGTAATTTGAACTCTGGATGAATGTATAAATAGGAATAACATGAATTCATTTTGTATCATCACTTGATTTGGATCATTCTCTCCCTTGAGAATTTCAAATTTCTTCTTGGACGACTAATTGGAGCATGGATGTTGATGTGTGGATTGGATTTTCTATCTTGGAGCTTCTTTATTGGCAAGTGTATTGATGGTTGGATATATTCTCTTAGATGTAAGTACGAAGTTGATGTTATTTTATTTTATGTTGCTGCATACATTGATCATGAGATTTTTGCTATTTTAGGGCTAATTGTTGCACGAATTTACTGCTTCATTGTGGAATTATGCTTCTAGATAGCATATCTCTATGTATGGGCCATGTTTCTTGAATGAAATGTCCTAGAGATCGAAGTTATCTTGAGAAGCCATCTTCATTTGCAAACGAAGTATAAATGCTTTAAGGTCACTTACTCTTTTTGCCCTACCATTGGACGAGTTGCCCTTAGAGCCTCCTTGAGCTAGAAACGAAGTCCTTCTTCATTATTCTCCTAGACTCCATATCCCCAAAAGGAATTAGGCACTGATCCATCATAAGTTGGTCACCTTAAAACCTCTTTTCTTCACCTTTTCCCCTTTCTTCTAGGTCTAGCCTATTGAGATTTTGTGTATTTGGGCAGCATCAATTGTGCTCTAGCTCCCAAATTTTCTGGAGGGACTAGAGTACACTTGATCTACAAGACCAAGAAAAGGATTTGGGAAATTCATCTAGTTTAGGAGATATTAAATTAATTAATTATTTTAATGCATTTCTTAAGCTAAAACTTAGGGAACTTAAATTATTAAAGTGAATTTAATTAAACATGTGATGAAAATGTCTTAAGTCACACAGATCAAGCTTTCTTTTAATCTTAGCCATTGATTCAAGATCTGATCATGGTTGTTGGTTTCCCAATCAGAAAAGTATAAAGGAAAGGCTTGGGGTCATTTGTAAAGACACACAGAGGCAGAGCACTGAAGCTAAGTTGAGATTCTAGGGCAAGTTTGCTAAGAATTCTTAGAAGTGTTTCAGCTGCAGAGAGAGGAATTTAGGCCAAGGGGATGATCTGATCCCAGGGTCTAGAATCAGCAAGAGGCAGAGATCAACTCAGAGAGGCAGCGCAGAGAAGCAGAAGAGAAGCAGCAAGAAGGGCAACAATTGTGCTACGCAGGTGCTACGCAATCCCTCAAGGACAACGTCATTTTCAGCAAGAAACCCTCAGGGGTCACGTAGAGACCCTAAGGGGCAACGTAAGGACTGCGTCACCCAGTCTGGGGTAACGCAGTCGTTTCTGGAGCAGAGCTAAGGTACATAGTGGCTTCAGGGGCAGCGCTGGGTTTTCTAGGCCCTAATTTTGGCTGAGTCTAGTAAATCCCGTTTGACGGTGTGGATCAGTCATTATTTTGGCCCTAAATCAGCCAATGAGATGTAGATCTACTATTTCTCTGTCGGGTTTTCCAGAGCTGGAACCCAGGCTTGTTGTATTCAGAAAATTCTTAATAATAAAACCCTCCAGCAGCCAGAAGACTGGTTTTCCCAATTGGGGCTTTCCGAGGACTATTTGTCCAGAAATAACCGTGTCACTTTGTCTATGTGTGCATGAACCTGTTCTAGATCTGGATTGGTGGAGATCTGTTATGTGTTTTGCTTCGATTTAACTTGAATTTTATTCAGTTAATAACTTGTCTAAGTAGGGGGAGCATAACTAGATTAACAGTAATAATTTCTGCATAAAGTACAAAGTTCATAAATTTTCACATGGTACCAAAGCAATTGCAGATCTAGGATGGTCACCAGCAAGAGACTGAAGGTTCTCGCAGCAAAAATGCAGATCTGAAGGGACAACACAGTTTTTAGAGGCATATTCATGCAAAGGGAAGGGTGATGCAGTCTAATGCTGTCTCCTAGCAAGCCCACGCAATTACTGTGCAGAGGCAGCTCAGAAACAGCACTGGATTAGTCTGAAGCCTGAGAGTGTGATGCAGATCTGAATCTGTCAGATCCAGAAAAGACTGAAGAAAAGCTGCAAAAATTCCAAAGGTGTTGGTGGGGTTAAATTTCTGTAGTTTTCATATTTTTAGCCTAAGCACAAGTGACAAAGAGCAGGAGGAGATCAGCTTCTCAGAGAGTTTCTAGCCAAAGAAACTTGCAATTTAATCAAAGGATCAAAGAGAGCTGAACAGATTTCCAAGGAGATGAATCAGTTGTCAGAGGGTGCAGAAGCTACCTGTTTCACCAAGGACCTTAGATCCATTTCTCTAGCAAAGAGAAAAGGAAGTTCCGATGCATTCTGAGCAGATGGCTCCTCATGGACTGCGTGATCAGGACAAGTTGGATGGCCTTTCCAAATTTTCAGTTTGGAAGGCAAGGATCCTAATAGTCCTTGAGGCATACAATCTTAGAGACCATGCAGAGCAAACCCTAGCCACACCGACAGATCTGAATCTCCTTCAGAAGCATAAGGAAGCTGCTGGGCATGCCAAGCGGCTGATTATGGATGGAATTAAGGACCATATTGTACCACACTTAGCTAAGAAGAAGACAACTAATGAGATGTGGAAGGCCTTAATCTCCCTATATGAGGGAAAATCTGTCCAAAGGAAGATGTTGTTGGAGACACAATTGAGGTCATTCATGATGAACAAGGGAGAAGACATGCAACATTATCTCTTCAGACTGCAGTCGATTAGAGATCAGTTGACTGCAACGAGTGCTAAGGTGGAAGACGATGTGATGGTCAGGACCTATGTCACACGGTTCGGGTTCGAATTCAAGTTCGGCAACAATTAAGTTCGATTCAAATTCGAATTTTTCATTGAGGTTCGCATGAGGTTCGGCATTAAGTTCGACTATATATATATATATATATATATATATATATATATAAATCAAAATAAATCAATAAAGTTATATGAATAGCAATGAGAACACATGAGTCACAAATCACAACCACTATTCACGTGAGTCACAAATCACAACCACTATTCACTTCACACTCCGGGAGGCGGGGACAAGCAGCATCTAGAAATTGAATTTAGGAAATTGCAGAGAATACAACACTGAGCACAATAGAGCGAGTACACTCAGGCTGAAGTTGGATTGTGAAAATCTATCTACAACCATGGTAAATAAAGACAAACCAGTGGCGAGAAGCAGAACAAGAGGAAACCATGTGATGCCCATGGTTTTTCTATAAACCTTTAAACAACTGACAAAAACTGCCCGAACTCTAACCTCACACCCCAAATTTTTTTTTTTTTAAATTATAAAATTTGCCTTCAGGTTCGTCTTTAGGTTCGCCTTCAGGTTCGAATTTGTTCAAATTTGGCAAACCCTGTGACATAGGCCAGGACTGCCCTCAATGCAGTCATAGATGAGTGGGAAACCTTTGTCCAAAGTATCTTGAGCAGAGCGGACCTCCCAGATTGGAATAGCTTGTGGTCAATTCTGCGTCAAGAAGAACTCCGCAGATTCTCCAAGAAGCAATACAGCTCTGGATCGAGAAAAGTGAACTTTTAAGGAACATTGATTGGAAGCTCCTGGGAATAAAATTGTGGTGAGAAAGAAAGGAAGAGATCGTGGGAACTACTACCATGATAAATGGTAGTCAACATCCAAGAAAACCAAGAGGAATTAACTAGGAAATCTCCTGGGAAGATATGTAGACTCTGATAAACGTCTGGAAAAGATGGAGACCCTTGAGGAACTTTGATTGGAAGCTCCTAGGAATAAAATTGTGGTGAGAAAGAAAGGAAGAGATCGTGGGAACTGCTACCATGATAAAAGGCAGTCAACATCCAAGGAAACCAAGAGGAATTAACTAGGAAATCTCCTAGGAAGATATGTAGACTCTGATAAAAGTCTAGAAAAGATGGAGACCCTTGACAAAACATATCTTTAGGAGATGTGTCAATCTATATGAAGGATGTCGATGCCTACAGGAAGATGCCATGATGAAAGATCGTCACTAAGGTGATCTTTGATTTAAGTATTCATATTTATAATTGTATAATATCTGGAGAGCTTATGCAAGGTTGCCAAAGGGAAGTATATGTCTTCCACAATTGATAATAATATGGTAGGATGAAAGATCCTTGGAAGAATTCTGGTATGAAGAAAAGCAGCATGACATGAAGCTAGACCAAATGCGAATACTGATGGATTACTTTCTGATGGAACGAAGACTTGACTCGTAAATGAAAGTGATAGATGATTTGTGCCCTATGAAGAGATCCCAAAGCAACAAAGAAATTCATGACATCGAAGGAAGGAGTTCTTCTCAGATGTCCCATTATTTTTCTGAAGAGCTGTTGCAGGTCCCTGATTAAGAGGGAGCTTGGAAATAAGTTTCTTACTTGAAAGAAACTTGGTAATTCCTAAGCTGAGAGGGAGCTTAGGTACATTCTTTGTATAGGAATGAGTACATATGTCCTCCCTAGTTGAAAGGGAGTGATAGACATCATTTTGGGAAGACAGAATGGAGGATTGGGTAATCATCTGGCATCCAATACTCTTTGAGGATGTATTAGGGCATCCAAGATAAGAGTAGTCGTGGAAGGACCAATATTCTTTGAGGACTGGGAATCCAACAGTAAGAATAGTCCTGATGGACATATCCTGAGCGAATCCAAGATATGAGCCCAAGGGAGACAATGAAGTGGGTGTCTACTCATCATTAGTCTCGCCAACATTGTAGCTAAAAGATCTCGTGGAGAGATGGAGTTGTTAGTCAAGGCCTTGCACTATGACAATATCGGTTGATATAATGCTATACAGATGGGTTACAAATCTGACTCTTCTTATGAGATTCTTCAGATTGAAAGTGACCATGTACTATTATCAATACCTCTCTAGTTAAGAGGGAGTATTGGAAAGTGTAACTAGGTTTGGTCTTCATAATGACTAGTAATTATGAATTTATGTAATGAAGAAAACAAAGATAATAAAATGTATTTTGTAAACCTTGACTCATGGGTTTCATGAGAAAGGAGTTTTTATTATAGGTCAAAGACGACTTCTTGATATCTTTAGGAGTTTGTTGTCTTGTCATAAATATAATTTAAGAGTCATGTATATGAAGTGATGTTACACTTATAAAGGGACTAATTGTTACATGCTCCAAGACCTTGTCTAAATGCTCCACCATGTCGGCTCAAAGTATGATGTATATACTTCTTATAGAAGTCGGCCTATATCATGTCAGCTCACTAAAATATGACACAATGGTTCACTAGGCATAGGTCGGCTAATTAACAGGGTCTGACCACTATATATACCCATGTAGACTTCGCTCAAATTGCAAGAAGAACAGTCTGCATCACTCTTGATTTTTTCAGACAAAATTGCAGGAAGGCAGTTCGAATGTGTCCTGAAACGAAGTGCGAGAACAGGGTTGGTATCGCAGTGCGAGAAAGGGTGGTTCTTTGGTACAAAAGAGGAAGATAGTACGGCAAGGAGAAGGGTCAGTTGAACGAAGGAAGAAAGGTCCTCTCGGACCTCTGTTTTGGAGAGCAAGCTTATGGTTAAAGTTTGTCACAGTGATCCGAAAAGTACAATACGTAAGAGAATATATAGAAGGTTGTAAATAGAAGGTGACTGAGATCAATGTGGAGGAGAGACAGTGCTAGCCTCTGTCATTGATCTCATACCCTTGCCTAAAATCATTAATATACTTACAGCATAAAGAAGGCAACAAGTAAGACAGTCATCATAAAAGGAGATTCATTCATGGAGGACAAAGCTTATCACAACAAGAATATCACAATAAAAGGCCGAGGTCAAATCAAGGAAAGAAGATTTCAATTTAAGGCTAGGAACCGAGTTTTCCTACTGTTGGTGCAGAGTGGTGCAGAACGGTGCACAAAGGAGATTAGTATAAGGAGCCAAGAAAGAGCAGTGACAAGGTCTTGGAGGCATACTATTGCCAAGGGTCTGTGTCATGGTCAAGGTACTTGTCAATTGAAGATCTAGAAGAAGAATTACTTTCGGGTTTACCTCTCCAAGAGGGAGAGGTTTTGGCCTGGGCTTGAAAAGCCAAAACTCTGTGTCTCTTGTGATTTGATAATTGACTTGATGGAAAACATAATAAGCTAATGAAAACAATATCTAACTAATAGAAGCATAATAAAGTATGACACACGTAGTTATCAAGTAAGAGAATTGAATTAAACTAAGTCATACCAAATTCTCAACAAAATCATCATCGGTTGCTAAACTCCCTCCCCTTAACCTATGCTAGGTCCACTTGGCCCTGTGTGGTCTCATTTCTTATCAAAGACAATTCACCCAGGACAACTCATGAATCCAGGTTTTGCAAGGATTTTAAGGATCAGGTAACTCCTTTACAAGTCATATTCCCTTAACCGAGCCCTCAAATGCTCACCTCCTTCTCCTAGAAAACCTTGTACCTTGCTTAAAAAGCAAGCAAGCTCCATTCTGAATCTTATTATAGGGAAAGGATCATTGAGGTCACTTCTCGTCTATTTGTTAATCCATTATTCGCAAGTGACTTCCCATATACAAAGTCTCCTCCCATCGGTGAAAGTTCGTAAAGAGTAGGGAGCCTTAGCTGAGATAACAATGGGCTAAGTCTCCATCATTGCCCTTGATCTAGCAGCTGCCCCTTTAGGGGTCCCTTTTAGGTCCCCTGCTAGTTTGAGTGGTAACAGGGTACATAGGGTGCAAGTACATTTCCCCCATTATCCATCATATATAATGAGTTGTAAATTATAAATTGTCAGCAGAAGCAACAAGACAGATAAATCAAATGACCATGTTACTTATCTGAATGGGCAACTAAAGGAAGGACTTGCACTCTCCCAACCATATACCAGTTGCACCATAATTTTCTTGCAATTGATCACCCCAGAGCCAGATCCAAGGGCTGAGGAAGTTGCAAGTGGTTTATCAAGGGATTTGTTAGTACCCATAACTAAACTCACTCTCTCCTTCCAAGCTAGTAACGTTGATTTCAAAGCAAGGACAAAATAGTGGTCAAGAACAGGCAAGGAGCTCCTGGTAAATTTACATGCACATTGCCCAAACAATTCTAACACCTATTTCCCAAAAATAGATCCCCCCTTTCTTATTGTTGGGTTTTTATTATCTATATGTTAGTTTTTGTAGCATCAGATGTGTTCTAGCCATGACATGTGGTGGAGAGGCTAGAATGCATGATATCTCCAAAACCCATAAATCGTTTCTAGAAATTCCACCTAGAGATGACTTAATTAGATTATTAACCTATTTGTTAATGTTTCCTAAGCCTAAACTTAGGAAAATGAGAATGGTCTAGAAACTCACACGAATCGACTTCAAGATGATCCTAGCCCCCAATTAAGATTTAATCTTGGTCTTTGGAGTCACAACACAGGATTATAAGAAGAATCTGATGGGCCCTTGGAGAAGGCACACTAATAGTGCGAGTTCCCTGGGAGATCGAGCTATCTAGTTGCAGAGGTCGAGCAGGGAAGAATAGTTCGAGCCAAAAGGGTCACGAGTGTGAGAGGGGCAAGGACAGTGGTCCGGAGGAAGATTTCCAGATCCGGTGAGGTAGCAGCAAGAGGCTGAGTTATTCCCAGTGAAAGCAGCTCGAGTGCGAGCAACTCGAGTGCAAGCAGAAGCTCAACTACGGTCAGTCGCGCAAGTACAGGAAGAAGCATGAGAACAAGCAACTGCACGAGTACAAGTAGGAGCCCGAGTACGGGCAGTCGCGCAAGTATAGGCAAAAGCCCGAGTACGGGCAGCAGCATGAGTATGGGCAGAAGCGTGAGTACAGGAGCAGTCGCGCAAGTGCAGGTAGTGCGAGTTGTCAGGTTTGCTTGTGGAGGAAGGGAAATTCCCTTAGATAATTTCGGCGAGATTTTCTTGTTGTGGATTGCTAGTTTCAGGGATCCAGATTGTACTCAAAATTTCACTGTACTTAATAATAAAAACCCTCAGTTGTTGCACCAGTTTTCCCAAGTTGGGTTTTTCTGAGGACATTTATCCAATAATAAGTGTAAAATTTATGTGTGTGTGCTAGTATTTTCTCAAATTTCAGTGATATTTCCTTCCGCAGTTTTATTTGTGAAGGTTGTAGTGTGATTAATTTGATATTTGTCGTAGCAAATAAATTGTTAAATTAATAAAAAATTAAAAGAATTAATTCTAGTTGCTGTAATAGGATTTTACTTTTGAAATTTTCACATGGTATTAGAGCGTGAGTGATCAGCCAGGAAGTAGAGAAGGGATTTTCGCTCTTCAGTGGGAACAGCAGGCCGAAATTCCTATTGGTTGCGCAATTTCTTAACAGGCAGGTCGAATTGCTGGGGCAGAAATTCGATTTTTAGTTGCAAGGTTGCAGGAAATTCGAGGTGCCCGGGATAGTGATTCTAGCAGTCAGAGGGAGCAACAGTAGCTTAGACTTTCACTGAGCAAATTTTTGGTTGGACATAGAGGGTTTTGCAGTAGCATGACCAACATTGGGTGGAAGAGAAAAGCACACACTGAGGAAAAGTTTCCCTCAGGGGATCTTGAGTCTTAGAGATCTAAATTTTTCCAATTGTAGATTGGCAGTTGCTGTAAGCAAATTTTCTCACTCTAAAAGGGAGTGCGAGTAGCAAATTCAGCAACCGAGTAGAGGGAAAGAGGGAGATTTTCGAGGTTTATTTCTCCAATTTTGAGTTTTCCAATTTTTGCCACTCTTCAGGGATGATCGTACGAGATTGCCAGAGGAGGTCGTGCAATTTAGCCAGAATGCAGATCTGGGCAGCATATCGACTTCCAGTTGCCAGAAATAGGTGTCGGAGGAAGTGCGAGTTGCCTAGTACGAGTTGCAAAGAAAGGAAGGGTCCTAGGGACTAAGCTTGATAGGAGATAGTGGGGCACCAAATCTAGGTGGAGGAGTATGAGACTCCAGTGTGCCAGATGGGCAGGATCCAACAAGGTTACAACAAGTAGATCAATCAGATCAATTCCCGATTGTTGCAGTAGGATCATCACCTTTGTTACAATGGCCCACAGTATAATAGTAGCAGGTTCAGTGTTAGCAGACACAATTTGTCATTAGACAATTGCAAATCTAGTTGCAATTAATACTCGGGATGCAGTTGCATATCCAGATGCAGTGCCACAGGCAATGTGAATTGCCCAGTTGCAATATGCAGGTGCAGTTCCAGCCAAAAGATTCCCAGCATAGAACTTCGCAATCTAGTTTCTAGTGCAGGAGGACAATGCGAGTTTCCAAGAGGGAGCAAAGAGATTTCCCATAGGGAAATCGAGACTTAGAGGGAGTGTAGCTTCAAAGGGAGCAGCCCTATGGAAGTTAGCACTTCAGGATCTGGGGAGATCAAACTCATTATTGCAGGAGTTGCAACAACAGTGCGGAAGCATCAGCAAAGCAGTAGCAGCAGCAATATGAGTAGATGAGATTTCACAATGTTTGCAGCTATGCCTCTAGGAGTGAGGTGGGGTGATTTGGTGTTGTAGCCCCAGAGAGATACAGAGATTGGGCAGGATCCTTAAGGAGTTTTTAATTTTGGGCAACTAGGTCCAAAAACCATGCTGCACTACTCATATGATGATGATTATATTTTTGTTGGATTCCTCTTTCAGAGAGGTGCAAGATTGATCTAAAGATCACCTTGTCTGGATGAGCAGAACATATATTTTGATTTTATTGTCCACACATGTGCAAGGTCGGCCATATTTGTAATGTAAGCTCACAAACCTAACAGATGTGTCAAACACCCTCATTCATGGGATATGAATTGGAGAGAGGATGATGCTCCTTTCATCATCATCTCAACAAACACATTCTACTTGTGATCTGATTGGTTCGCATAGCATATAAGAGGCTTCCTTTCCCTCACATGTGTGAATCTGAACCTGAAGAAGTTGCTTTAATTTTCGGATTGATTTTAGGGTTTCTAGACAGTGTTGACCAGCGTTGACTTTGGGTCAACTCTTGGATTCCGACTTTGATTTTTGCACAGAAAATCTGATTTCTTGAAGCCGCATTGGAGGGCACAAAAATTGAGGAGAAGGGTTGACTTTGACTGTTGTTCGTTGACTGTTGCGTTGACCATTTTGGGTTGACTTGCATTGACTTTGTGGAGTCGTCTTTGAGGACTGTGTGTGACACTTGGAGAAAGGTTGATTTGGTTGTTGGAGAAGTTGGTTTGACCAACTCAAGACTTTGCTAGCTAGGTCATCCTGTTGACTGTTGTAACTTGTAACAAACATTTATCTATCCATTTGCTAGTCAAGGAGAATTACAAATTCTGATACATTATTTGGCTTGTCTTTTGTTGATCTATTTTTATGTTCTATCAGCATTTTACTTTCAAGTTTATGTGATTGTTCAATATGAATTGGGCCTTAAAGAAGATTGAAGTAAAACTGCATTTAAGCATAGAACATACCATGGTTATCTAAAGTTAACAGCAGTCCACCTCATGGATCATTACCTGGCTACGAGGGCCCACATTATTCAGTAGCAGGATGGATCAGTGGCAGTTGATGCAGTCAGTATCAAAGTGACAGTTGTAGACTAGTAGCAGTCAGATACTGAGGAACGCAATGCAATGTTGGCAACAATACAAAGTGGCACAGTAGCAAAGTCAGCAACAGCGCAAATTCTACAGACATAGTGCAAATACTAGTAGCAGTCAAGACTCGGGAGACAGATGCATCATCCTGAACATAGTTGATTCAATATTTAGGATGCTTCTCAATTGCAGTAGTTGTAGTTGCAGCAGCAACATATAAGAGGGAGTCGTAGTGCAGATGCAAAGTTGGCAGTAGTACAACAGTGTCAACGAAAGCACAGATGCAGCATCAAAGTTGCGCAATTATTGGTGGGCAATATGGTCAGACATCAACAGCATGAAAAGAGGTGGTACAGAGACAGGGTGTTGTGGCAAGATGTGCAACACTAGAACACGGTCCTCACTAAGAGGGAGTGTTAGTTTTTGTAGCATTGGATGTGTTGTGGCCACGAAATTTGGTGGAGAGGCTAGAATGCATGAGAACTCCAAACCCAAAAATCGTTTCTGGAAATTCCCCCTATAGATGACTTAATTAGATTATTAACCTATTTTTTAATGTTTCCTAAGTTTAAACTTAAGAAAATTGGTTAATTAATCATAATTAATAAAGTCAAGGTGAGAATAGTCTAGAAACTCACACGGATCGACTTCAAGATGATCCTAGCCCTTGATTAAGATTTAATCTTGGTCGTTGGAGTCCCAACAGAGGATTATACGAAGTCGATGGGCACTTGGGGAAGGCACATCAATAGGGTGAGTTCCTTGGCAGATTGAGCTATCCAGCTGCAGAGGTCAAGCAAGGAAGAAGAGTTCGAGCCAGAAGTGTCGCAGGTGTCAGAGGGGCAAGGACTACGGTCTGAGGAAGATTTCCAAATCCGGTGAGGTAGCAGCAAGAGGTCGAGTTATTCCCAGTGCGGTCAGCTCGAGTGCGGGCAGCGCGAGTGCAGGAAGAAGCCCGAGTACGAGCAGTCGCGCAAGTACAGGCAGAAGCCCGAGTATGGGAAGTCGCGCAAGTATAGGCAGAAGCCCGATTATGGGCAGTCGCACGAGTACAGGCAGAAGCCCAAGTACGGGCAATAGCGTGAGGCATCCAAACTGTATTCTGCTGCTTAATAATAAAAACCCTCAGCTGTTGCACTGGTTTTCCTGAGTTAAGTTTTTTCGGGGACATTTGTCCAAAAATAAGTGTGTAAAATTTATGTGTGATAGTATTTTCTCAGTTTCCAATGCTATTTTCTTCCGCAGTTTTATTTGTGAAGGTTGCAATGTGATTAATTTGATATTTGTCATAGCAAATAATTTGTTAAATTAATTAACAATTAGAAGAATTAATTCCAGTTGCTGCAATAGGACTTCAGTTTTGAACTTTTCACAATATACATATGCCATTGTGAAGGCTTCCACATCCTGCTGCACAGTCCAGAGGCCTCTGCATCCCATGGCACAGCCCAAAGGGCACCTGCACCCCACGGCACAGCTGAGATAGCATTGATTTGTACGGCCGAGAGGGCACTAATTTTCCCCCAGACGATGCCTTCACTTGCATGCTAACTTTTCAGATTGTGAGGGTTGGTCTGGATGGCACTGCCCAGCCGACTTGCCCCTTCAAATTCCCAGCAGTCGGCAACTCGGCAGGCCTGCTGACTTTAAAAAATTGGCCCAGCTTCCAACTCTAAATAAATCGGCCCAATAGCATTAATTATCAATTCAGGTCAAAGCAGGGGATGACTTCCCATCCAAAAATTGGGTCCAGCACTTAATTCAATGGATAAGGGTATGACATTTCAGGACAACAAGCAAAACACGGCAATCTTCCCTCGGACCAAGGATTCTTAAGGTGGTCCAACCTTCAGCTGTTTAACTATATTAAATTTTTAATTAATAAATTAATATCAATTATTAATTAGGGTTTCAGCCAGCCATGGCTTTCTCCATGCTAGTGTGGCCATCACCGGTACATTTAAGGTAGCAGTGGTAAACAGGGGAATGATACAATAATATTGGAAAAATCATTTGTAAAAACAAGAAATAGAAAAAAAATAACCAAAGATGAGAACAATGTGAGTAAAAGGTGCCAATGAGAACAAGCATCAGTACCACTTGCTTTTGCTTTTCCTGTAAAGGAGTCTCAGGCATATCTTGTTTACCAAGTGTTTTTTTCCAGAGATATCGAAGTGCTAATATAAAAGGATATCCATAAAGGAAGCAATTAAAAGCGAATCCTATCAGCTGCCCAAGTAAAGTACTCTCTGGATTCTGGCGAGCTTGGACATTCCTTTCTGCCTCCATCTGATATATCAAGTACCATGTTATTTCAGCAATTTCGTCTGCAGCCTCGGGCCATGCTAATCCAAAAACCAACCGAACCTAGCAAAACATATAGCATGTGCAGATTCAGACAACTTTCAAGCACAAAACACAAATCACAACAAAAAAAACTAACCAGCACAGCACATGAAAATTTTAATGCTGCTTACCTTCCGTGGAAGAATGAACTCAATAATAGGGAAACCAACTCGAACCATGACCTCTTCAAGAATAATATTGAGATTGCCAAAGTACCAAGTAACTGATTCAGATATAAATCTCAACCAGATATAATTGAGAGCCTTATAGCAAAGTTTTAATGAAATGAGAACTTGATGACTCGGTTCCCATTCCTTAAATGGTATTGACATATACTCTATTGTGGTTGGAATCCCTGAAGTGACCATTTTCACATAAAGTCCATCAAAGCCTCCAGCTTGCTCAAAAAGAAAATCAAATGCCTTCAACAGGTTACAGAACAAATAAATGGTAATAGTCAGAATGCTGCGAGGACAAGAGTAAAATACAATAGCCTAATGAACTACAATAAAATAGATCAGATGCAAAAAGTGAAGACAAATTATCAATTTATACACTAAAGTTGAAAACATTTTTCTGTAATCCCCTTTCTTTGGCTTTCTGAGAAAACTCTATCATCATTTTGCCTTAAATTAAAGGTATTCTGGAAATTATTTTAATTTCTGCAGATAATTAAGTACTCTTGCACAAGAAATGAATTAAAAGGAACAGGCAGATAAATCATGTAATGTACTAATAATTAGTGATAATTTTTTCACATAAAACTCATGATAGACAAAAGCATCAAAAGAGCTTGAAAGCTGAAATGCATACCAGGATATCAACATAATATTCTCTGTCATCACCCTTAAGTGCAATATACATCACAGCCCTGTCATGTCGAATACGTGCACGTCCAACTATTCCTTTAGAAACTGCATATGAAGCAGCAAAAGGATCCATCTCCCATCTCTTTTCATTTTCATCATACCATGTTCTAGTCATTACTCTATCCCGATACGAAAGGATGCGTGCCTATCATTACACCAAAGTGTAACAAAAGAAGTTGTCAATTTTTAATGCACAAATAGAAGGTAATTTTCCAACTTGTGTAAAAAACAAATCATGGAAACTAAATTAGCTGATCCATCTCCCATCTCTTTTCATTTTCATTATACCATGCTCTAGCCATTAAACCATCCAACAATACAAAGGATGTGTGCCTATCATTAGAGAGATTGTCAGTTTCTAATGCACAAACAGAACTTAATTTTCAAACTTGTGTTAAAAAAATCATGGCAACTAAATTAGCTGATCCATCTCCCATCTCTTTTCATTTTCAACCCATTAATCTCTTGGAGTTATCTCTTGAACAAGTCGGCCTACCATCAAGATGATCATGTCGGCCTAGAAGCAGTAAGACAGTCCCTATATAAGAGCGGACTGCGGCCTCACTTCACCACCAAGAATTCGTACAAGGTGTTGAAAAGTGTAACTAGGTTTGGTCTTCATAATGACTTGTAATTGTGAATTTATGTAATAAAATGTATTTTGTAAAACTTGCTTTATGGGTTTCATGAACAAGGAGTTTTTATAGGTCAAATACTTATTCTTGATGTCTTTAGGAGTTTGTCGTCTTGTCATAAATATAATTTAGAGTCATGTATGTGAAGTGATGTAACACTTTTAAACGGAAAAAATATTGATGTAATTGTATGCTCCAAGACCTTGTCAACTAGCCTCTTGAAGTCGGCTTAGAATATGCTAGAAGTCTCCTTGGTAAAGTCGGCTCACACTCATGAGATCATGTCAGCCTAGAGCTAGGAACAGTCCCTATATATAAGAGAGGACTGCGGCCTCATTTGGAGAAAGGAAATTCGGATAAGTCTGAAACAGAAGTGTGAGGACAAGTCTGTAATAAAAAAGCGAAGGAAGTCACTGTAATTGGAGCGAAGTGGGAGGCATCTCAGCGGAGGAAGAAGGGTTCACATATATCTCTGTTTCGGGTCTACACTCCTCTCGCATATCTCAGAAAAGGGCCGAGGGTATCTATAGCGTGAAGGAAGGCAACCTCAGTGCACACACAGTTCGGTCTTGAGCTGAAAGGAGCCATGTATATATCTCTGTCTTGGGTCAGCATGTATCGAGCATAACTCAGATGAAAGCCGAAGGTGACTGCTGTAAGAAGGAAGGCTACTACAGCATGAAAAAAGGTTCGGTCTTAGACTTTAGAAATATCAAAAGGGTGCTGAAGGTAGAACGAGAAGAAGACACTAGGAAGCCAAGAATAAGATCAAAGAAGGAGCAAAAAAAAGGACACTGTCTAGGGCTAGGAACCGAGTTCTTCCTAGTACTGGTGCAGAGCAGTGCAGAAAGGAGGGATCAGCTAGAGAAGCCGAGAAGAGCAGTGACAAAGGTCTTGGAGGCATTCTAAGGTCGAGAGTCTAGGTCATGGTCATGATACTTTCCAATTGAAGATCTATAAGAAGAATTATTTCGGGTTTTCCTCTCCAAGAGGGAGAGGTTTTGGCCCTAGCTTGAAGAGCCAAAATTCTGTGTCTCTTGTGTTTTGATAATTATCTTGATGAACATAATAAGCTAATGAAGAACAAGATCTAAGTAATAGAAGCATAACAAGTATAACACAAGCAGTTATCAAGTAAGAGAATTGAATTAAACACTGCCCTACCAAATTCTCAACATGGTTTCAGAGCTAAGGTGCTAAGAAAGGGCTATTTGGCAAGAAGACACACAAGGATCAGTTTTCAAAGGAAGGATCTACTTTGTAAAAGTCTAGATCTAAGAAGATCTTCATTCATTCAACAAGGAGCAGTTTGCAGAAATTGGAGAAGTCCTCAAGCCATCTCAAGAAGACAAAAGATCTTACTTAAAGAACTTATACATCAAGGTCCTTTTGAGAGGTGATCTTTATCTTCAAGGAATCTAAAGCTATCTCGTGATTGAAGCCAAGTCAACACTATTGAAGTCATCAACAAGCCATTCTTGATCATCATAATCATCAAGGATCTAAGGTGATCTATTGCTTTACACCACTCTTAAAGAAGTCTATTTAAGAGGGAGCTCATGATGCTATCTACATCATCATCAACAAGGAAGCTGATTGAAGAAGAAAAACAGCTACTCAAGTAAGTATGTTTATGAATCTATCAAAATGTCGTTTTGCAAAGAAAGCAACAAACTGGTTACGGTTTCAAACTTTCTTGCATTGAAGAAAAGGACAATGAAGTCATGCCAAATACATGAAGGAAGACACAAGAACCCAGAGGATTCTTATAGAACCCACAAAGGACTCTCCCATCCCCTATGTATCAAAACTACAATCTTCAACAAAAATATATGACAAAATTGATGGAGCTATTCTCGGTGAGTACTGCAGGAGAAGTAATATCTCTGAGATAAGAACTATACAGGTTGAAGATGTCAATGTTGAGATTTTGAGGTAGCATCGAGTGTGCTCTAGCCCTGAAATTTTGTGGAGGGGCTAAGACACACAAGACCTCCAAAACCCAGAAAGCGTTTGGAGAAATTTCATTGGTGTGTGAGATATTGAAATAATTAATTTTTTTAATGAGGACCCTAAGTCTAACTTAGGGAATTAGAAAAATTAAAGTGAATTAATTAAACACATTTGATGAAATGTTCTAAGTGACACGAATCAAGTAGTCTTTTAATCTAAGCCGTCGAGAAGAGATTAAATCACAGTTGTTGATGTGTCGACAAGAAAAGTATAAAGGAAAGGCTTGGGGTCAGTTGGAGATACACAGAGAGTCTGAGAGATCAAATTCTTCTGACAGAGCAGTGCTTGGACGAAGATCAGATCTTAGTGACTCAGAGTTGCAGCGAGGGGCAGATACAGTGATTGGTCAGGAGGGCCAAGAGAACAGTGCAGAGCAAGGGCAGCAAAGACGCAGTGGAGGTAGCGCAGCCATCAGAGGGAGTTACGCAGTCCCTCAGGAGGGTGATGCAAGCCCACGCAGAGGCAGCGCAACATCTTCAGGGGAAATGTCTGAAATTCATCGAAAGAAGGGTTTCTGAGCCAGGAGGAAACTGAGATCTGGGAGAGGCAGATTCATGCAGAGCTAGGGTGATGTGGTTCTTCAGCCAGACTACGCAGTTGTTGCGCAAAGGTCACGCATAGCCAGCAGGGGTTTCACTAGTTGATCATCCGGATCAGCCGGGACTTGCGAGAGTGAGGTATATCTCACATTTTCTATGATCGCCGAGGTTTTCTCTGTTGGGTTTGCCGAGTTTATGGCACCCTAGATGTACTCAGAAACTACTGCTTAATAATAATAAACCTTCATATCTGCTGCACTGGTTTTCCTGCATTGGGTTTTTCCGGGGACATTTGTCTGAAAAATCCGTGTGTCACTTTGTCATGTGAGCATGCTATTCAGTAAATGATCTGTATGTCTAGGTTGTTAATTGTATTTACTTCGATGTTAATTCTGAATATTCAGATTAATAACTTGTATGTTTAATCAAATAGGAGAAGTAAATCAAGATTTAACAATAGGATTTCTTAGTTAAGAAATTTTCACATGGTATCAGAGCATTGCAGATCAAGTTGAATCTCTAGCAAAGTTAGCTGAAGAAATTTTTACTGCAGAAAGTAGTTGAAGCAATAGAGAGGCAGAAAGGGCAGCACTACCTCAAGAGGACGCAGTCCCAGCAAAGGCTACACAGGCGCTGATGCAGTCCCATCTGGGTGACGCAGAGACAGCGCAGTTCCTTCTAGAGGGACACAGGAGCAGGTTGTGCTACACAATGGTTGCGCAAAGGTTGTGTTGAGCCAGTATGCTCACACAGAGGCCAGCTAAAGGGACGCAGTCCATTTTTTTTGTTGCTGTGAAGTATTGCCGAGATCCGGAAGCAAGGCTTCAGATCTTCAGCAGTTGCTAGTGTGGTGGAGATTCTGACGGTGTAGAATCGTGCATAGTTGAGTTAACAAAGGGCGGGAGGAGGACAGTTACTCAGCAGATCTGTGCCAAACAAATCTGAGATTCGATCAAGAGGGTGATCGTAGAAAACTGTTCAGTTGTTTTTGGCTGAAGATTTTAGGGAGGGGAATTAGTTGTTGGAGGAAGCAGCTACTATAGAGGGTTTCTAATCGCCAAGAAACCCAAATCCAGTATTTCTGTTGAGTGTTGCAGTAGAAAGAGGGACAAGAGTATCTGTTCTGACAGATTTGAGCTAGATGGCTTCTCATGGACTGAGAGATCAAGACAAGTTGGAGGGCATGTCTAACTTTGCCATCTAGAGGGCGAGGATCCTAACAGTCCAAGATGAGTACGGCATCAAGGACCATGCAGAAAATGTCCTAGTTGTGCCTGTCGATCGAGATCCTCTTAAGAAATTCAAGGAAAATCAAGCGCGGGCTAAGCGTTTGATCATGGAAGGAGTCAAAGATCACGTCATACCACATATTGCCGAGAAGAACACGGCAAATGAGATGTGGACTGCTTTGGAGAAGATGTATCAGGGAGGCTCTATCCAAAGGAAAATGCTTCTAGAGAATCAGATGTGGTTATTACAGATGTAGAAGGGTGAGGAGATAGATCCCTTCCTCTTCAGACTCAAGACTATCCATGATCAACTTATTGACATGGGTGCAACTACAGATGAAGGGCTCTTGGTAAGGACTGCCTTGAATGCAGTCACCGAGGAATGAGAAACGTCTGTCCAGAGCATATTGGGCAGGACAGTGTTACCATCCTAGGCAGACATGTGGGACATCCTCATCACTGAAGCTCCATAGGCTACTGATCTGTGTTGCCATCTAAAGAACGATGCACAGCTACAGCTCTACCTACGTAATAAGACTCCCTCTGCACTACTGAAGTCACATCAACTCCTTGTGCTGAAATCTATCACGTTGTTGCTGCACTGCGCTGTCCCTCTGAAGCTCTCTGCGCTACTGCAGCTCTGCACTACGTAAGCAGTACTGCACTGGGCTGCTGAAGTCACATCAGCCTCTGCACTGCTACTGCTTCTATGTTGTTGTTGCTATGCTCTACGTTGCTCCTCCCAGCCTCTAGATCTGCCTCTACCTCTGCCTCTGCCTCATCTGTGATCTATGCACCCACTGCTCCACTTGTCCCGCTATTGTCTTAAGGATGTCGTAGCTCGCTTGTTGATCCAAGAGATGAGTTGCTCAAGGATCCCGCCTCCCTTCCATGTAGCTCCTCTACATGTCCATGTCACCCCACCTCCGTGGTTCATGAGCACTCATGGCCACATCATCTCTGGACCCATCATCTGCCACCGCTGCTTCGGAAGAAGATGCTTCGTTGTCCTTCTTCTTTTCTGGACAATGCCTGCAAAATGTCCCATTTTGCCACACTAAAAGCACTTGATCTTTGAAAGATCCTTCTTCTTCTTCGGTTGCCTCTTTGATGCCAAGGTTGCATCTTCCTCCTCTTCCTTCTTAACCTTGCTCAACGCAGGCTGTGATGCTTCTTGGTGAACCTTCATAGTTCTTCTTGCCGCAGGATCGACCACAAGCAGTCCCAATCTGAGAGGTCTGCTTGCCCAAGATACTTTGGACAAAGGTTTCCCACTCATTCGTTACTGCATTGAGGGCAGTCCTGACTATCACTGCATCATCTACGGTTGCACCCGTTGCAGTCAGCCAATCCCTGATTGACTGCAATCTGAAGAGGAAATGCTCCATGTCTTCTCCCTTGGTTATCATGAATGACCTCATTTGGGCCTCCAACAACATCTTTCTTCAGACTGATTTTCCATCATATAGGGAAGTCAAGGCCTTCCACATCTCATTAGTTGTCTTCTTCTCAGTTATGTGTGGTACAATATGGTCCTTGATATTGTCCAGTATCAGCCGCTTGGCATGCCCAGCAGCTTCTCTATGCTACCGTAGGAGATCAGCATTTGTCGGTGCGGTCAGGGTCTGTTCTGCATGATCTCTTAGACCATATGCCTCAAGGATAATCAGGATCCTAGCTTTCCACACTGAAAAGTTTGAGAGGCCCTCTAGCCTATCATGTTCATGCAGTCCATGAGGAACCATCTGCTCAGAATGTGTCGGAGCTCCTCTTTTCTGTGCTAGAGATCTGGATCTAGGGTCCTTTTCGAACTAGGCACCCTCTGCTCCCTCTGACACTTGATTTCCCTCCTTGGAAATCTACCAAATCAACTATGATTCAACTTCTTCTTTGATCCTCTGACCAAACTGCAAGTTTCCTTTGGCAAGAAACTCTCTAAGAAGTTGATCTCTTCCCATACTTTGTCACTTGTGCTAAGGCTAAAAATCTGAAAACTTCAAAAGTTTAACCCCACCAACTCTTCTGAATTTCTGTAACTTTTCTGCAGATTTTTTTGGATCTGACAGATTCAGATCTGAATCACACTGGCTGACTTCAGACCCAACCAACGTTGTTTCTAAGCTGCCTCCACGCAGTAATTGTGTGGGCTTGCTAGGACACAGCACTGGACAGCATCACCCTTCCCTCTACGTGATTCTTCTCCTGAAAACTGCGTTGTCCCTTCATATTTGCTTTTCTGTTGCCTTTCCAGTTGCTTTCTGCTGCTAGATCCTTCAGATTCTTCAGCTGGTGACCCTTCTAGATCTGCAATTCCTCTGATACCATGTAGAAATTTCTGAATCTTAATTCTTATACAGAAATCATTTCTGTTAATCCGGTTAAGCTTCTCCTACTTATACAAGTTATCAACTGAATAAATTCAAGTTAACATCAAAGCAAAATACATAATAGATCTCTACCAATTCAGATCTTGAATAAGCACATGCACACATTGACAAAGTGACATAGATATTTCTGGACAAATTGTCCCCGGAAAAACCCAAGGTGGGAAAACCGGTCTCTGGCTGCTGGAGGGCTCTATTATTAAGAATATTTCTGAATACACAATTATTGGTTACAGATCTGGAAAACCCTACAGAGAAAACTCTATATTTGCAGCTCCTGGCTGATCTAAGACCAAAAATATTGACTGATCCACACCCTCAAACGGGATTTACAAAACTCGGCCAGATGTAGGCCTAGAAACCCCAGAGTTGCCCCTGAAAGACACTGTTGTTGCTCCTGTTGTTGTTATCGTTTGCTGCTACTGCCACCATCTGCTGCTACTGTTGCTGCCTTTCTCTGCGTTGTCCTTGCTGATCTCCTCTCTGCTTCTTGTGTATTCTAGACTACGGGATCAGATCATCCCCTTAGTCTAAATTCCCCTCTCTGCAACTGAAACACTTCTAAGAATTCTTAGTAACCGCACCCTAGAATCTCAGCTTAGCTTCAGTGCTCTGCCTCTGTGTGTCTTACAAATGACCCCAAGCCTTTCCTTTATAATTTTCTCGTTGACAAATCAACGGCCAAGATTGAATCTTTAATCAATGGCTAAGATTAAAAGAAAGCTTGATCTAAGACAATCTCATCACATGTTTAATTAAATTCACTATAATTATTTTATTTTCCTAAGTTTTAACTTAAGAAATACATTAAATAATTAATTAATTTAATATCTCCTAAACCAGATGAAATTTCTCAAATCCATTTCTAGATCTTGTAGATCAGTTGAACTCTAGTCCTTCCTCAAAATTTGGGACATAGAGCACAACTGATGCTACCCCAAATACACAAAATCTCAACACTGAAAACATATGACAAAAGCATTATTCAGCATAAGATTCCATTGAAGGAAGGACTCAAACCACACAGACAGAAGCTTAGACAGATCAATCCATTGTTGTTAGCTCCAATCGAAAAAGAAGTGAAGAAACTATTGCAGGCGAAAATTATAGTCCCTCTCAGATATTCAGACTGGGTTTCTAATCTGGTCCCTATAAGAAAGAAGAATGGAGAGATAAGACTGTGTGTAGACTTCAAGAACTTGAACCGAGCATCTTTAAAAGATAATTATCCTTTGCCCAAAATGGATTGTCTTACAGAAGGTGACAGGAGCTCACAAGTTGTCTATGGTTGACCTGGTTATAATCAGGTAGCAGTAGAAAAAGAAGATCAGAAGAAGACTGCTTTCACTACACCCTAGGGCACCTTCATTTACGCAAGGATGCCATTTGACCTTATGAACGCAAGTGCAACATTTCAGTGGGCCATGGACATAGCCTTCGTTGGTGACAGGTTTATAGTTATATATCTAGATGATGTAATTGTTTTCTCAGGGTCAGATGATGAACACTTGGAACATTTGCAAGAAACTTTTCAAAAGTGCAGAAAGTTTGGTCTGTCATTAAATCCCAATAAATCTTTATTTGCCTTAGAAGAAGGTAAATTATTGGGTCACATAGTTTCTAAACAAGGAGTAAAGATTGACCGAGTAAGGGTGGAAGCCATTCAGACTATTCCTTTACCCAGAAGCAAGAAGGATATCCAGGGAAAAATAAACTTTCTGAGGAGGTTTGTGCCCAGTTATGCTGAGATCGTGAGAAGTATAATAGATACGTTGAAGAAAAATGCAGAAGTGAAATGGGATATGGAAGCAAGAGATGCATTTGCTAGAATAAAGGAAGCACTGCAGGAAGCCCCAGTTTTGATTAGCCCAAACTATCAAAACGACTTTCAGGTATTCCTATTTGCGTCCCCCACTACGATTGTTGTTGTGTTGTTGCGGAAAAATGAAGCCCAAACTATCAAAACGACTTTCAGGTATTCCTATTTGCGTCCCCCACTACGATTGTTGTTGTGTTGTTGCGGAAAAATGAAGACAATAAGGAGCAGTCTCATTTTTCAGCAAAGTTCTCAAAGATGCTGAGCTCAAATACAATATTCTGGAGAAACAAGTACATGCTTTGGTCAAAGCATTGAAAGCCTTCAGGACTTATGTGTTGCAGTCCCAAATAACTGCTTATGTTCCTAAATCCGTTGTAAAGGACGTGCTGGTCCAAAGTGATGTTGAAGGAAAAAGGGGGAAATGGATAGCAAAAATCCAAGAGTATGATTTGGACATCAAACCCACCAAGTTGGTCAAGGGAAAGGGGTTAGCGAAGTTGTTGACGGAAACAAATTTTCAAGCCTTAGGAATTAATATGTTGGCACCAGAAGATGGAGCTGTAAATGAAGAGGGTCAAAGCAAGTTCAAAACAGGTATCCAAAACAATTTTTTGTGCTCTCATTGGTATAAAGATATTGTGCATTACTTGTGTTTCTTTTGTTGTCCAACTTCACTGAATAGAACAAAATACACAGCTCTCAAGCTCAAGTCTCAACCATATGTTATCGTAGAAGCTAAGTTATACCAATGTGGAAAAAGTCGAAGTCGGGATTAAATCGGCAAGGGTCCAAAAGTTGAAAAAGTCGGCAAAGTTGGGAGTTTTTTGAAAAAGTCGGCAAAATTAAAAAAAAATACAAAAATATTCATATTTTGAAAAAAAACCCGACTTTTTGGAAAAAATCCCGATTTTTTGGAAAAAAATTCCGATTTTTTGGAAAAAATCCCGATTTTTTCAAAAAAAATTTAAAAAATTATTAAAGAAATTACCTCACTCACGATTTTTTGGAAAAAGTCGGCAAAAAGTTGGGACTTCGAGGATAAAATCCCGACTTTTTCAACTTTCAAAAAATCGGGAAAAAGTCGGCCGATTTTATCGGCGCCTGCAAAAAATCGGGATTTTTTGAAAAAGTCGCGATTTTTTCCTGACTTTTTCCACATTGAGTTATACTAGAAAGATCCTACTGGTATTTTGCTGTTATGTTTGACCGAAGGAGAATCTATTTAAGTCACCAAACAATATCATGAAAGTCAGTGTGGAGGACATTATAGCTGGAAGGTCACTACTCATAAAATTCTGAAGTCAGGCTTCTATTGGCCAACCCTGTTTGGAAATGTTTATAGACTGGTCAGAAGTGTCAGATGTTTGTTGAAAAGAAAAAACTTGCTCCATTACCTCTCATCCCAGTATTTATTGAAGAACCTTTCAGGCAATGGGAATTGGATTTTATTGCAGAGATCAATCCGCCATCAAGCGGACAGTTCAAGTGGATTATGATTGCCACTGATTATTTTACAAAATGGGTTGAAGCAATACCCACTAAGAAGGCGAATGACTAAGAGGTGATGAAGTTTCTGGAGGAAAAAAATTTCAGCAGATTCGGATGTCTAGTCAAAATTGTGATTGATAATGCTCAGGTATTCAACTCTGCTCCTTTCATTAATTTTTGTCAAACATATAATGTGATTTTATCACATTCCACAGCGGATCATCCCCAAGGGAATGGATTGGCAGAGTCTTCAAATAAGACATTGGTCAGAATCTTGAAGAAAACAATCACTGAGAATCAGAAGGATTGGGATATGAAGTTGAAGTTTGCCCTCTGGGCAGTTCGAGTCACAACCAAGAGATCTACTGGGAAGTCTCCCTATGAACTGGTTTATGGAACTCAAGCACTATTTTCTACTCAGCTGGCCAAACCAGTGATTTTTTTCCTTCAAGAAGCTTAGGAAGAACCGAATGCTTTGGTAAGAAGATTAAACAAAATAATTGAATCAAGTGAAAACAAAAACAAAGTCAGGGATAACTTGATTACTTATAAGGAAAAGATGAAGTCTATATTTGACAGAAAAGCAAAAGAAGTTCTCTTTCAAGCAGAAGATTTGGTACTAAGATGGGACACCAAACGAGAAGAAAAGGGGAAGCATGGTAAATTTGACCCTCTCTGGTATGGTCCATAAAAGATCTCTGAAGCAAGGTCAAATAACACATTCATTTTGGAAGATCTAGATAAAGAGACAGTACAGCTGCCTGTGAACGGGCAGTATCTGAAGCATTATTTCCAGCATTAAAAGTCAGCATTCCACCATTGTAATACCGGATTGCTCATTGTTCATATGTCACCAAGCAATATTTGACTCGATGCCCAATGGATAAGGCACTAATCTGCGGTTCTTAGCACTTCCGTGGAATAAAGCATTATCCCCAAGTGGAGCCAAATGTTGTGGCTCATTTGCATTTACCTTTGAAATATTTTTCAAAACACCAAAAAAGCATATAATAGAAAATGTAAAATTTTGTGTGTCATAAAAGAATTTTGATTTATATATTGGTACAGTAACATTATGTGATGAGATGTGAAGGTGGGTCAAGTCGAGCTCATTCACGTATAGAACAGTTCAAGAGTCGGACCGATGGGCACGTTCAGAACATTGCACGTCAAACAGGGTCAAGTCGGGCTCATTCGCAAGCTCAGGAGGGACCAACACGGCAGAACATGGGATAAGCTCAGGAGGGTTACACTATGGAACAAACAAACTAATTTCCCAAAGGCGGAGAAAGGGCGCATTTCCCTTAAACACTTAAGAATTTTGGAGGAGGCGCAAATGTTCAATTCTTAGTTGAACTGAGAAGGGGGGGGGGGGGTGAATCAGTTCAATACATACATGAGCTTTTTAAATTTTTCATCAGCTTATTTACAGCTTACTTTTATAACCAACCTTACTATATGAACAGTCTTAATATGTTGCAGCAAGTATTAAATTAATGTGACATCAAACTTATTATGAGAGCAGCAAACATTAAGCAGATTTGATAAATCATCTCAGCACACAGGTAACGCAGATAGAGACAGCAGATACAAGTGGAAACCCATAAAGGGAGAAAACCACATATTATTATTGTGATGCAAAGGCAAGTTCCAACTCCCTCTCACCATTGTTTTTCTGTAGGCACCAACCTACAGGAGGCTCCAACCTCAATTCTGCAAGCTAATACTTGCAAAGAAGCTCCAACTCCCTTCAATATTCTGCAGGCACCAACCTACAGGAGGCTCCAACCTCAGTCAGCTACAACTGACAGCTATCAAGCTTCAACTTGATAGGAAAGCTCCAACTTCCTCAATTTATCAAAAGAAATGTTTGCTGATTTACCTCAGATATCAACTCTGTTCTGTAGCATCTCTTTCTGCTCCTCTCTTCCTTATCTTCTCTGCCTCAATCTTCTATACTTTTCATTCTCTATCCTTACTCTCTCTAACCTCTTTTATGCATATCAAGTTGATATTATATATAGAGTTCCTCACATGACTATTTGTATTTCACAAGGAATTTGGAGTGAACAGCCATGACTTTTTGACTTCTGCTTTCTCAATTCTTTGTCCAACTCATTAAAAATATAACAATATGTACAAATTTCAATGTTACAATGGGATTTTTCTTTTTCCTTTGGATACTTGCCTTTGCATCACAAACAATATAAAAACAATTAAAACATTTATATTTTCAGTTTCAATACATAAACTTCGCTCAGCCCTTGGCTTGCTAGTTTTGTCCTTTCTGTAGCAGTCATGCAACTGTCCTGCATACTTTGTTCACTGTGTTTTGCATATTCCACCTGTTCACTGCACTTTTGAATCCCTTTGCTGCACATTTCTTCAACTCTGCAATCTCCAAGACACTCTATCTTCAACTCCAGATTCTGTAAATCTGAGTTATCAACCTCCACTGCATATTCAGTCAGATCAAATCTGCAAATTTTCTATTAAATAGATTTAAACTTCAACTTTCTCACTGTTCAACACAAACTATGATTACGATGCTCTAAGCCTTACTTCAATGCGCAACCGCTCCATTTACTAACGCCCTTCGTTATCCATTGTGATGCTTAACATACACCATATTATAGTCGTGGCCCTTTTCTATCAAGCGCTCAATTTACCATCGAAGTCTCCTCCCTTATACATTGAACAAAGGAACTGGCCTCGTGTCTAAACCCTTAGCTCACCTTGTAATCATACATGTATCGACAACAAGACTGTTATGCATCCAACCAAGGTTACTTGGGAGCGGGAGCGCGGAGCGAGAGCGGGAGCGGAGCGCCACTTTTAGAAGCTTCCGGTCCGGAGCGTTTATATATATATATATATATATATATATATATATATATTTTGATGCATATATGTCAACAAAAACATGTAGAATGATGAATTAGACATAAAAAACATAAAAACATAGATTGAATCATATAACATCAATCATCTAGAAGTTATAATCTTCATCAACCACGCCCACAAGTTGGAAGCATACAACATATTGACTCTCGAGTCTCGCGAATCATCAATCTGAAGGTTTCAAGCTTTCAAAATTCAATATATAACATTTACATCATTGATTTCAAATTTCAATATCTAACATTTATCATCATTGATTCATTGATTTCAAAATTCAATATACATTTATCATCATTCATATATAACATTTATCGCCATTGATTCATTGATTTCAAATTTCAATATATAACATTTATCATCATTGATATATATCATTTATCATCATTGATTCATTGATTTCAAAATTCAATATTTAACATTTATCATCATTGATATTATATAACATTTATCATCATTGATTCATTGATCACCTTATAACTTTCATGAAGCATCATATTCATAATTCATAATGACTTGTAAACTTATAAATGCCAACTTCAAAGTTTCACCTTTCAAATTCAAACTTCAAACTTAAATTGTCATTAAATATATGAAAGAGTCAAGTTTCAACTGTTCAACTGTCAACAACAATTAGAAAAGACTCGTAAACAACAAATCTATTTTATCTACTAGCTGGCCCCTTGCCACGCCCACGAGAAATGTCTAATTGTGCGAGCCACGAGGAAATGGTGGTCTTCTAGTACTCTCAGGAGTACCACGACCATGACTAGAAGGTGAAGGTTGGATCTGCAAAGGAACAATAGTGTGATATCGAGAACTGGCATTGGCACCTGCACTGCTACCAGTAGATGGTGGGACTGGCCCTGTGTGTGGCGGTGCTGCTGATGCTTCATCATCATCCCTAAAAAGTTCTACTTCCAATTCTTCCATATGTACCGTGTCGTCCTCCAAATTATCATCCTCTGGGTTGTTGTCCCAGACTCTTTATGATTGATCTTCATTTGCCCGATCACAGTAATGGCTCAACAACCTTAAGTTGTAATGCACACAAACCAAGCTTTCAGCTCGGTTTTCATTCAGTCTGTTTCTTCTCACATTGTGTATGAAGCTGTAGGTGCTCCAACACCTCTCTGCAGAAGAAGTGTTCACAACCTGTGAGAGAACTTTTTTAGCCAACTTTAAGTCCCATGCCGCCATATGCTTCCCACCATGTGATAGCATCAAATCTGTCCCCATCTTCCATTGCATGGAAAGAACCAAAGTTAGCAGTGCAACTGAAGTATTTGCCTAATTCAAGGCGCAATCTAGCACACTCCTCCCTGTCAGGTACCAACTTGTCCAATGCCTTCATGTACCCCTCTTGTACTTTTGGATTTGTGTGAGCATAGTTATTAAAACCGGAACCGATGACCGGACCGGTGGACCTAATGAACCGGGTTTCTAACCAGAACCGGTCTAACCGGGAGCGGTCAGATCTCAATGAACCGGTTTAAAAAAAATACATTAAATAATTATTTTTTTAATAAAAAAAACTATTTTTAAGATTTGCAACCATGATTCCAAGCCAATAGAGACAAAATATGCAAATTTTGCTCATTTATATACCATGCAAAGGTGAATATATCAAAATGGCACCAAGTGCAATACATATCATCGAAAAATACATAAGCAATGAGGCTCCAAATGGCCCATAAAGTCCAAAAACAATGCTAGAAGCTATGAGGCCATTGGCCTAATACAAGACTACATATTAGTGATCAACAACATGATCACTCCTCATCATGATCAAAATCATCACCACTACTAGACAAGGGATCATCAACATGAGCTACATAAATAATATGGCTCAAAGTTTGAGGACTCCTAAAACTCCTCTACAACTTTAGTAGTAGTAGTAGTAGCAAAAATAGACATCAAAATTACAAATCACTGAGCAACATGGTCTCTCATGAAACTCATCATTGATTCATCGCTACTAGAAATGGATTATGGGATCATCAACAAGAGATACATAAACATCATCTAGCTCAAAGTCTTCAGACTTGGATTGCTCAACCTTATAACATGATAGAAATTGAAAAAGTTTAATATGCCTAACCAATGATTTTGGTTTGAGTGAAGAGTTCATCTCCTCAACCTTAAAATGCGGTAGAAAAAGATTAGCATGCCTAACCAGTGGTTTTCCTTTGATTGAAGGGTACATCAAGGTTCTTAAAGGACTTCATGCTCTTGATCAAATGCCAATATCATACCCTTACACATGATAAAATCAAATGGAAACATTGCAAATTCCCAAACCATGAAACCCTGAAAACCATTAAGTCTGTTGAATTTTGAGTGAAACCTAAAATTCTAGTTTCTCCATATGAAATCCAATGAGGTCGAAACCACTCTTAAACATCCTGAGTCATTTCATGGTAATGTTAAAAATGTAAGTAAAAGGATGAAAATGAAAAATAAAGGAAATGTCACTTTCACTTTAAGAATTTAACATTACCACGAAATGTCAATGCTTCCCTTACCTCCACATCAGCCCTAAAACCCATTTCTGGCCCTAAACAAATCGTTTTTTCATTGAAAAAAATTTCCACCCAGCAGGAAGCGTTTTTTGTTCCGGGGAGCGTTCGGGAGCGAACGCTCCCTGAGCGCTTCCGACGTTTCAAAAACGCTCCCGAAGCGTTTTTGCGTTTTTTAAATGCCAGAAGCGCTCAGGGAGCGTTCGCTCCCGAGCGTTTCCAAAAACGCTCCCGAAAAGGCAGGGAGCGTTTTAACAGGTTCGAAAACGCGCTCCCGAAAACGCTCCCCTCAGGAAGCGTTTTCGGGAGCGCGTTTCCGAACGCTCCCGCACGGAGCGCGTTTCGGAAACGGGAACGAGGGGGGGGGGACGCTTCCCCGCAACCTAGCATCCAACCAATTCATATGTGTACAGCATTCGCACCTAATTTAAATCTCGACTTTGGATTAGACAAGCCAATAGGCTATAAGGTTCGTCGGTCCCACTAATCATATAATGCACCTTGGCGTTATGTCGCCCTTTTCATCCGACGGCAGAGAGCACGTCGCCTTGCCCCGTGTGATCCGACAGATATCGCCTGGCTTAGATGCACCAACGATAATGCGCGATGAGAGTGGTTTCTCCAAACCGCTTGAGGCCACGTGTCAGGCGGTCAATGGAATCGCTCCAAATTCTTGAATACCGCTTACCCTACGAAGGCTATGCGATGAAAACTGTCGGTTCAGCTCTAAACCACTTTCACTGTTCACTTCTTCGTGGTTCTGCTGCTTTATCTCTCAGGGTTCCGTCTGCCTTTATTGTTTATGAATTCCGCTCTTCGCCTTCAATGAAACTCGCTTCTGTCCATACACAGCTTCGTCCTCTGCCTATTTCAACAATACGCATCTCTGTTTCACTTATGCCGGTTAAACGATGAGAATGGGAATTGCCTCCAGTGGAATTTCATCGAGTTCAATTCAACACAGGTCCAATTTGCGAATTAAGCTCAGAGGTTGTCAAGGTCGACTCCCCTGTATTCCAATCGCCTTACAAAGTTCATAGCAACGCGAGGTTTGAATTGTAGTCAATAGGCAGGCTTGACATCAATTCATGGGTTAGAATAGAGTATCAATCAAAACCACCAAAATCACAATCAAACTAATTACACAGAGCTCATACTGCTCATAAATTCCGGCTAGTTAATTCGTGTTCCACTGAGATTTCAACAGCCTACATACATATAACTCAATCACCGAGGTTCGTATTGGTTACAAGGATTCATCAGGAACACATTCTTATCACTGAATGCGCAGACAGACTTTAAACAAATCACAAAGTCTTAATTACACCCTTCTCCTCTACTCTGTCTCTACTACAGTACTATGCAGCCTATGCGGCTCTCTATGCAGGACTCTTTTTGTTTCCTCTGCTACCTCTCTTTTTGCTGCCCTGTCTCTGTAAATGTACTCTCCCTCTATTCTTCTCTGTTGTCCTTTTCCATCAATGACAACATTTCCAACAGTCTCCCCCTTTGGCATTGATGGCAATATACTTCCTCTGTTTTCCTTTTAGGACCCTTCCTTCTATTGCTAGCTCTTCCTCCCCCTTTGACATCAATGGCAAGGGGTTGCACATTTCTTAGTGTAGATTCTATCCTTTGATCCTTTGTTTTTATCTTTTTTCAACATTTCTTGCATTTCCTCTCTCTGAGATCTTCTGACTTTGTACCCCGCTGCTCCAAACTTTAGATTAAATCTAAAATACTGACCCTTTAGCCTTTTCATTGATTCTTTTATGTTGGATGTATTCTTGCCATAATCCTTTGATCCTGAGGACCTGTTTCATGCTTCCCTTGCTGGTTGATCTCCCCCTGGAATGATATTTTCGTTTCTGTTCTCCCCCTGAAACTGTGCTTTCTCTTCATATGTAATATCCCCAAAGGGAAATAACCAGTAATACACAGAAGTATGCCAGACAGATATAGAAAATACAATGCTGGAACCAGATCATGGAACAAGTACACATAGAATGCCAGAATACTAAGCCATTTTATTAATCTCAGAACACATAGATAGGAGTACAAGATAATCAGAATGAGTGCACCTATCCTTGCCCTAGGCAAGTGGAGACCCTCTCAGACAAACAATGGCTGCAAATAAGGACAGCGTCCTAGCTGGCTGAAGAACTGCTATGAAGAACTACTGCTGGAA
Organism: Pinus albicaulis; assembly: GCA_034641835.2. NCBI lineage: Eukaryota > Viridiplantae > Streptophyta > Pinopsida > Pinales > Pinaceae > Pinus > Pinus albicaulis. Next base: position 680,776,281 of record CM076580.1, on the reverse strand, counting down.
TGCAATGGAACTATGAACTGAAGACTAGAAGATGGCTGATCTCAATCCTCCAAACCCTCACCAATAAAAACGTTGTTTCTGCTAGTGACAGCGCAGAAGACAGATGAAATGCTGGCCACAAAACCTCCAGATGAAATGACCGCCCCTCTCAAGGTCGGAACACCGAAAACGTCAGCGTCTTTGCGACATGACCCCTCGCTCATCGATCGGGCTCCTTCCCCGACCGGATCTGCGCCCTTTCATGCTCGGTGACCGCCGGATCCGAAGCCTCCTTATCCAGACCGCGTCTCTATCACCCGCATCTCTGCGCCCTCCAAGGCCGCATCCGTCGCTATTCCTTCGCATCTAGGGCCGGATTCGCCAACAGCCTCTCGCACCGCATCTCCAAGGTCGATCTCGCTTACCAGTTCTCCGTATCCGCGTCCCCGAAGATCGGACTGCCAATACCTCTTCGTATCCGCGTCCGTCTTGGACAACCGATTCGGCCGTCCTCACTATTCAGATCTGCGTCCACCTGCTGGATCTGCGTCCTTCCCTCTCTGGATCAGCGTTCTACCTTCTGGATCTGCGCAGTCACAAGAAGGGCCTTCCTCCTCTCCAAATCTCCACCAGAAACTGCTACTAATTCCCACTGAAACTGAAGGATGTTACTCAGAAAATAACCTTACTAGGGCAGGCACTCGAAGTCCCCCGAAGCTAAGGGTGATACCAAAAAATAACCTTACCAGGGCAGGCACTCGAAGTCCCCCGAGGCTAAGGGTGAGATCTCCGAACGGAGACACTCGGTTGCACTAAACAGTGCTGCAGACCGACTAAACAATCGGCGTGCTGAAGCAGACAGAAGTCTAGCTCTCAATATCAATATCAAATCATGCATGCCAAATGAAGTGGAAACCCCTCCTTTTATAGTGCTAAACTCCCTCCAAAACCTTAACTGCGTCCTTCACCCTCCTTGGCCTGTGCAGTTACCCTTGGGTCAGCGTGAGGCCTCCCCTCATATCCATGTGGACCCCCAAGGCCCCCTCTCTAAGTTATAACGTTAATCAACTAGGAAAACACTTTATTTTATAAAGTGAGGTGACTAAAGTGAGGTGACCCCTCTTATTTCTCACTTTATTTATTATTTCTAGCTAAAGCGGCAAAATTAAAAAAAAATGAAATATTCCAATTAGCAAGGCTAATTGGGAATATTACAGTCTCCCCCGGCAAAACGTTGCTTGTCCTCAAGCAACTGAAGTGATGGATGCTGTAAAGTCTGCTCGCTCTCCCAAGTGGCATCCTCATCCCAAGAAAATTGTTTGCTCAAGCAACGCTGAACAAACCACTTAGCCGATGCTTCGTCAATACCGCAAATGTGTCCGGTCCCACCGAAACCTTCTATTCTCCGCATCAACCCGATACGAAGGGATATTCAATGCCGTGATCCCAAACCTGGAGCCATGACACTGCCAACCAACAACCGCTCAGCGGTCCCATCGTAATCCATGGCCAACAATAGCCCAAGTCCCATGGTCGATCGCCATCGCTCGGCTATGACCGAAGACCATGACCGTCGTCGCTTTCTGCATCTATGACCGTGTAAGCTGCCCATCAATCGGGAACTAACTCGTCACCTTCTTCTCCAATCAAGGCATGGAGTCGGAAATATAATGAGGAATATTTCCCTCCTGTGGATCCTCCATCTCCAAGCAATCATCCAGACCAAATGAGCCACCTCCCAACAAGGCAACTCCCAAAAATCTCCTTCCACCTCAAGCTCTGGTAATGAAGGTGGGCTGAAAATATGAACTTGGCAAGTATCATAGCTTACCTCATGCTGTCCTTCTCTCCACTCATGACAAGTGTAGAGTCTATGCTGATCCTGGGCTGCAAAATCATTGCCCTCCAATGGCAAAGTGAAAAACAATCCACCATAGAAGGTTCCTCTATCAATGAAGAACAAGCTGGCCCAAAACAAACCATCCATGAAGAATATGACATGATCATCATGGATCACCCTAATGAGATGTTTGCTGAAGGTTCTACATGAGGACACATAATGCAAACAATCTCTCACAAGGATACAACGTAGTCTCATCCACTGCAACTTCAGAAAATTACATGGCAAGCAATGTACAAGATTCATCACATCTACTAATGGATAGTAAATGGCTCATACACTACAACAATCAGGAGTTCATTTTCATTGGCTTTTATGTTTAGATTGTTGTCTACTTCGCCTCTCTTAAAGCCTTGTTTTTGCAAATACTTATCCAGTCTTGAGTACCAAGCACGAGGAGCCTGTTTCAGTGCATATAGAGCCTTCTTCAATCTGCACACATAGGCTTCTTTGTCTGTTAAAGAGAAACCTTCTGGTTGTTCCATGTAGACTTCTTCTTCTAGATCTCCATTCAGAAATGCAGATTTCACATCCATTTGATATACCTTGAAGTCTTGGTAGCATGCAAAGGCCAGAAACATTCTAATGGCTTCCATTCTAGCTACAGGAGAAAATGTTTCATCATAATCAAGTCCTTCGATTTGTGAATATCCTTTGCAAACTAGTCTGGCTTTATTCCTGATTACCTGTCCTTGCTCATTCATTTTATTCTTGAATACCCATTTTGAGCCAATGATATTTTTCTCAATTGGTCTAGGAACTAGTTCCCAGGTATTGTTCTTCTCAATTTGGTCCAATTATTCATTCATTGCCTTCACCCAATACTTGTCCTTGCTGGCTTCTTCAAACTTTTTTGGCTCTATTTGTGATAACATCACTATGTATACCTCTTCGGTCTGTTCTGTTAGTTTCCTTCTTGTCTGGACCCCTTTTCTCTTGTCTCCTATGATCTGATCTTCAAGATGGTTCTTCTGAGTGTATCTAGAAGGGGCTTTAGAGCTCAGTTCAACATCTTCTTTTGTCTTGCTTGTTTCCTCATCATCTTGGTTTTCTTCTTCATGGTTGTCTGATGGACTACTGCAGTATGTATCTCTTGTGTAGTTTGGAAGTTCTTCATCAAATCTCACGTCAATGCTTTCTACTAATTTTCGAAGAGTCTTGTTGTAGCACCTGTACCCTTTAATTTTGGATGCATATCCTAGAAATATCCCTTCATCTGCTCTTGCATCAAATTTCCCAATATTTTCATCATTATTCTTTATGTAACACTTTCTTCCAAAGATTCTAAAATGTTTGATTGAGGCTGGTTTCCCATGCCATAGTTCATAGGGAGTCTTGTCACTACTTGGCCTTAAGTGAGCTTTATTAAGGATATGCATCGCTATGTGTACTGCTTCTGCCCAAAAGGTTTGAGGAATATTACTCTCTTGCATCATGGCTCTGGCAATTTGTTCTATAGATCTGTTTTGTCTCTCTGCTACTCCATTCTGCTGAGGTGTCCCTGCAATAGTGAATTGTTGCTTTATGCCATTTTCATTGCATAGGTCTGCAAAGTCATAATCAGTGAATTCACCTCCTCTGTCTGATCTGATGCATTTTAGCTTGCATCCTGTTTGATTTTTTGCTAATGCTTTGAATGTCTTAAATTTTTCCAGAGCTTCCGATTTATTCTTGAGAAAAGCAACCCATGTCATTCTGGAGAAATCATCTATTATCAGCATGAAGTAGGATTCTCCACTTGGTGTTTTAGTTCTTGCAGGTCCACACAGGTCCATGTGCACAAGCTGGAGTGGTCTTCTTGTTGATAACTCATCTTTGGCCTTAAAGGATGTGCGGATCTGTTTTCCCAATTGACATGATTTGCATATGGTATTAGAAAGCATTTTTATTTCTGGCATGTCTCTGACCGCTTTCTTCTTGCTCAGTTTGATGATGTGATCGAAGCTTAGATGTCCCAACCTTTTATGCCATAACCATGACTCCTCAAGTTTGCTAAGATGGAAAGCTTCATCTTCCTCTTTCACTATGTAAACATTACTCTTTGTTCGAACACCTTTGAGCAGAGTCTTACCTGTGGTGCTTGATTTGACTTCACAATCTTGTGCTCTAAAAAGAACTTCACAGCCTTTATCACACATTTGACTGACACTCAGCAAATTTGCTTTCAGTCCATCTACAAATAGTACATCTTGGGCCTTTCCTCTGCCATTGTCTAGGCTGACTAAGCCTTTTCCTTTTATTTTTCCTGATTTATCATTGCCAAAAGTAACATTGCCAGATTTCTTTTCATCAAGAGTTATAAACTTGCTTCTGTCTCAGTCATGTGTTTTGAGCAGCCATTGTCCAGATACCACTGGCTTTTCAGGTCTTGAGCAGTCAGAGCCAAATCTCATTTATTCATCTTCTTTATCCACTAGAAGCATCCTTTTGTTTGGTATCTTTTGTGAGATGATGAACTACATCTTCTAAGAGGAAATTTGGATGGCATATGTCCAGTTTTATTACATACACAGCATTTGATTATGATTTTTGCTGAATTGTGATTATGAGTAAAATTTCTTTGATTCATAAACCTTCTTGAGGTGTTGAGCATCAATCTTTGTCCATATTTTCTGCATTCAATGATTTTATGCCCAACTTCTTTACAATAAAAACAGTAACCATAGAAACAATCTGCATACCTGATGTGAGGTTGTCTTCTCCATTTGTTTTCTTTAGGAAGTCTCTTCACTGTTTGTATCTTTTGCTAGTATGAATTACTCCTCCTTGTATAACAATATGCAGCAATGTGTCCCAACTTGTGGCAGACATAACAGGTAGCATTGTTCATAGGAGGGAAGAATCTCCTTTGATGGCTTCCAAATTTGACATACTCAGGGGTATATGAATCTTTTTTTGTTGTCTGAGTATTTTTTTCATTCTTTGTTATTAGAGGATTCTTCTAGGTTCTGTCTCCCTTCTTACATATTTCTTCTTTTGTAGGAATTATTTGAGCTGCTTCATCATCCTTCTTTGCTTTTACAAAAATAATCCCTCTGTTTTCTTTTTCTTTGCTTTTACTTGCTTCTCCTTCATAGCCTATTCCAGTTTTTATCATAGGAGATCTTTAAGCATCCAGAATTTCGTTCAACTTGCTAGAGCTTGTTGTTTGAGAAGAACTTATAGCCATTTTCTTTTGAGCATTTTCTAATTTCTTCCTGAGACATACTACTTCTTCTTCCAACTTCTCTTGTTCCTGAGTTTTCTCCTTGATTTGCTTAGTAACATGTCTTCTATCTTTTTGGCTTCTTCAAGCTTTATCTATAACTGCATGAGGACTTTTGAATTCTGTTCTTCTCGTACATACTTGAGGAGAATGTCTTTTTGTTTTCTGCATTTTAGTTTGAGTCTATCAATCTCCTCCAGAGCACTTCTTAGCTCCCCCTCAAGGTCGAATTCACCTTCTTCTTCTTCATCTTCTAGCAGGAGTCCTTCAAGTTCTTCTATGGCCATCAATAAAAATTCAGAGGTTCCTTCTTCACTTGAGGGTTCATCTGAGTCTTCAGAGGCACTGTTGTCTTGTTGAGCATAGAAGGATTTTCTACTAAATTTCTTTTCTTTCTGCCAGTTTTTTGATGTATTTTTCCCTGATTCTTGAGCCTGATTCTTTACTTTCTTGTGAGGACACTTAGCAGCATAGTGTCCAACTCTTCCACAGTTAAAGCATTTGAAGGGAAGTTTACCTTTGTATTTACCTGAGCCTCTATCCAGTTTCTTGACAAATTTAGCCTCTTCTTCATCAGAGGAAGAACATGTATCTCCCTTTTCTTCTTTCTTCTTTTCTGTTTTAAAAGCTGCCTCCCTCGTACTTGGTTTCTCCTGTGGAAGTCTCATCTCATAGGCTGTTAAATTCCCAAGTAACTGGTTCATAGTCAAGGTCTCCCAATCAACTATTTCTTCTATTGCAGACACCTTGGGATTAAACCTGGATGGAAGAGATCTTAAAATCTTTTGCACAATTATACTTTCTGGTATGGTTTCTCCAAGAGCTTTCATATTGTTAACAATTTCTGCAACTCTTAAGAAGAAGCTGCCAACATCTTCATCATCATTCATTTTTAAATTTTCAATCTGGGCTCTATATACTTGAAGTTTGGCAGTCTTTACCTTTTTATCTCCCTCATGGATATTCTCTAGAGTGTCCTGTTGGAAATATTGTCATTGATGGCAAAGGAGGCAGCACTCAGGCAAAAGAGGCAGCGCTGAAGCAGAGGAAAGCAATAGAGGCAGCAAGAAGAAAGTCAAAATGTAACAGTCATAGAAGCACAGTGAAGAACCGTTATCGAAAGGTAGAGACAGAGGCAGAGCGATAGAAGCAGCAGAGGCAGAGGCAGAGACTAAGTGACAGAGGCAGAGAGCCGTTACAAAATTCCGGGAATCACACACTCCAACCGGCGTTATACATATAATACATAATCCTTATTCCGGGAATCGCTTAACTCTAGCGGGAATGCAATGCATATAATACAGAATCGCACACTCCAACCGGCGTTATACAACACAAATATTATTCCGGGAATCGCCTACCCCAATGGAGGATGCATATATATATATCCATCATCTTACATATAAATGCCGCGCATTACGTATGTTGCAAAGGACCAAGGCACATATATTATGTTATATAAGTGGAGCGCATAAAACAAAGTTTATAAGGTGGGACCCCTCCCCAATCGCATCGGAGAATATATGAGTTGCGATTGCGATTGGAAGTCCGGACCCGATGGAGGTATGAATTATAATTCAAACGTGTTTGAAGTCCTTTCCCAATCGCATCGGCAAAATACAATGAACAGTGGCCAATCGCAACACATATTAAAAGACTTGCGATTGCTATTAAGAGTTCGGACCCGATGGGTGTATTAACGATGGTTTATATATATTTGAATTTCGGCTAATCGCATCGGAGATTATAAGAGCGTCGGAACATATGTTAAAGACTTGCGATTGCGATTGAAGCCCGGACCCGATGGGCTTATAAATTATGATTAACAAATATTTCAATTCCATGTTCCAATCGCATCGGCACTAGTCAATCGGAACACATGTTAAAGACTTGCGATTGCGATTGAAGCCCGGACCCGATGGGCTTATAAATTATGACTAACAAATGTTTCGGTTCCATGGTCAATCGCATCGGAGGTAAAGTGGAGCATCGGAACATCACAACAGAAAGTTGCGATTGCGATTGAGATTCGGACCCGATGGACTGATAAACTGTGACTTGATAGGTTTGAGTTCCGGAACATGTTAACAAAGATTTGCGATTGCGATTGAAAGGCCGGACCCGATGGGTTTATAAGCCAAGACTGATATATGTTTGATGTTTCGCTATAACAGTGAATAATCGCAATCGGAAGAGGCTGAGGAGTGATACATCGCATCGGAAAGATCGGCAAGTGAGCCCGAAAGGAGTTCTTATTTGTTTAAAGAGTTTTTATTATATAATGCCGAGAATTGATTTAAGTCTTTTTAAAAGGAAGGTTGTATGTATGCTAAGTGTTGAAATTACTTATATATATATGAAAGGGCGATGTTATATATATATATATATATATATAACGTTGTTGCGATAAGCCGTGTGGTCTGTAGACCCACGGGGCTCAGCTTAACGAGAGGGCGATTCTTAATATACAATGACTGTGATATATGTCTGTTTCGCTTGCGGAAAGTTCCACATCAACAAGACACTTGCTGCAAGTCAGCAGTCACGTATTTTTCTAAGAGGCACTGATATAAAAGCATTGTTACACGTATGTAGCAAATACACCACAGCAGAGGACAGAAAAGCATACAGAGAAGAAAAGAGTCAAAACACAGTCACAGAAAAGACAAATGCGCAGCAAACCAAGAGACAAAATAAGTGAGCTGGAATTCACATTGTAATTCGAATGTAAATGGTTTAATTGGTTTTATTGTTTGTGATGCATTGGCAAGTCTCCGAGAGAAAACAAACTCCCACTGTAATGTTAAAATTGACACCTACAGTTATAATTTCTGAGTAAGCTGATAAAAGGAGTGAGAAGGCAGAAGGCAAAGAGACATGACTTTCCATTTCGAATTCCAAGTAGAATACAAACAGTCAAGTGAGGAAATCTATAAATAATATCATCTTGATATTCAAAAAAAAAAGGAAAGAGTAAATCAAGAGAAGGCAGAATATAGAAGAGTGAGGCAGAGAAGATTAAGAAAAGCAGAACAGAAGGAGAAGCTACGAACGGGGGCGTCTCCGGGCTAAGTAAACTGACTTTTAGGTTGATGATGAGAAGTTGGAGCTTCCCCCATCAGAACAAGCTTAATAGTCGTCGGTTGTAGGCGGCGGGGGTTGGAGCCTCCTGTGGGTTGAGTTACTGCGAAGCGAAGGAGTATATGCTGCACAAGTTGTATCTTGCAGAATTGAGGTAGGAGCCTCCCGTAGGTTGGTACCTGCAGAAAAACAGTGGTGAGAGGGAGTTGGAGCTTGCCTTTTCATCACAACAATAATAAGATGTGGTTTTCTCCCTTTATGGGTTTCCACTTATATCTGGTGTCTCCGTGCATGATATTTATGTATTGATCTGATATGTATCATTTGCTTAATACCTGCTGCTCTCATATTAAGTCTACTGCTCTATTAAACTAATACTTTCTGATTACATTCTAAAATTACTCTCACATCAAATTGAGTTTGAAATGAAGGTGTAAATAAGTTTAATGAAAAGTTTTTAAAAGATCAGGAATGTATTAAACTGATTCACCCCTCCCCATCTCAGTTTAATTAGAGGTTCAACAATTGGTATCAGAGCTGGTTCCTTTTTACAAGTCTAACAACTGAAAGTAGATCCTAGGTTCCCAAGATGGCTAGTAAAGAAGGATGCTCAACCAATAAAGCCCCTTTCTTCACCGGTGAAAATTATGCCTTTTGGAAAATAAGAATGAAAGCTTATATAATGTCCTTAGGATTAGAAGCTTGGGATGCTATGGAAATTGGATATGTCACAAAGTCAACTGATACAGAGAAAGAAGCTAAAGAAAGCTTTGTAGCTAATGCAAAAGCAATGAATGCAATCTTAAATGGACTATGTGAAGTTGAGTTTATCAAAATAATGCACAGTAAGACTGCCAAAGATATGTGGGACACTCTAGAGAATATCCATGAGGGAAATAAAAAAGTTAAGACTGCCAAACTTCAAGTATATAGAGCCCAGTTTGAAAATTTAAAAATGAATGATGATGAAGATGTTGGGAGCTTCTTCTTAAAAGTTGCAGAAATTGTTAACAGTATGAAAGCTCTTGGAGAAACAATACCGGAAGGTATAATTGTACAAAAGATTCTAAGATCTCTTCCATCCAGATTCAATCCCAAGGTGTCTGCAATAGAAGAAACAGCTGATTGGGAGACCTTGACCATGAACCAACTACTAGGAAATCTTACAACATATGAGATGAGGCTCCCACAGAAGAAGCCAAGTACAAGGGAAGCAACATTCAAAACAGAAAAGAAGAAAGAAGAAAAGGAAGACATATGCTCCTGCTCTGATGAAGAAGAGGCTAAATTTGTCAAGAAATTGGATAGAGGATCAGGTAGATACAAAGGCAAACTTCCTTTTAAATGCTTTAACTATGGAAGAGTTGGACATTATGCTGCTAGATGTCCTCAAAAGAAAGTAAGAAATCAAACTCAAGAATCAGAGAAAGACACATCAAAGAATTGGCAGAAAGGAAAGAAATTCAGCAGAAAATCCTTCTATGCTCAGCAAGACAACAGTGCATCTGAAGACTCAGATGAACTCTCGGGAGAAGAGGGAACCTCTAAATTTTTATTAATGGCCATAGAAGATCTTGAAGGACTCCCGCTAGAAGAAGAAGAAGAAGGGGAAGTCAATCTTGAGGGGGAGCTAAGAAGTGCTCTGGAGGAGATTGACAGACTCAAACTAAAATGCAGAAAACAAAAAGAGATTCTCCTCAAATGTGTGAAAGAAGAACAAAATTTAGAAGTCCTCATGCAGCTGAAGGTAAAGCTTGAAGAAGCCAAAAAGATAGAAGATATATTACTTCAGCAAATCAAAGATAAAACTCGAGAACAAGAGAAGCTGGAAGAATAAATTCTGTGTCTGAGAAGGAAATTAGAAAGTGCTCAACAGAAAGTTTCTATATACCCTTCTCAAATGACAAGTTCTAGTAGGTTGAATGAAATCTTGGATGCTCAAAGATCTCCTCTAATAAAAATTGGGATAGGCTATGAAGGAGAATCAAGTAAAGGCAAAGAAAAGGAAAACAAAAATATAATTTTTGTGAAAGCAAAGAAGGTTGATGAAGCAGCCCAAATAATTCCTACAAAGGAAGAAACATGTAATGAGAAAGACAGAGACCAGAAGAAACCTCTAATAACAAAGATTGTAACAAATACTAAGACAATAGAAAAAAGATCATATATTCCTGATTATATCAAATTTGGAAGCCATCAAAGGAGATTCTTGCCTCCTATGAAGAATGCCACCCATGGAAAATTTTAAGGGCTAATATTCGTAGGTGGGCTAATTTTGCATGGTTTTTCCAAAAAAAAGATTCGCCAATTCCCATTTTTTTATAAAAGTTATTCACCCAAATTTTACAATATAAAATTATTTTACCTTAAAAATCGCCAACATTATATAGACAATATATATAATATCATTATAAATTTGAGTAATTTTACGTATACATCAATAAACATTTTATAGTTTTCATATTAGGGACTAGTGAGATTCGCAAATTTTTTAAACTTTAAAATAATTTTCCATCCTTAAAATTTTCCCTGATGCCACCTGTTATGTCTACCACAAGCAGGGACACATTGCTGCACATTGTCGTGCAAGGAGGAATGATTCAAACCAGCAAAAGAGGCAAGCATGGAAGAGACAACCTTACATCAGGTATGCAAGTAATTTCTATGGTTATTGTTTTTATTGTAAGGATTTTGGCCATAGAATTATTGAATGTAGAAAGTATGGACAAAGACTGATGTTCAATACGCCAGGGAGGTTTATGAGTCAAAGCAATTTTGTTCATGCTCACAATTCTGCAAAAACTATAATCAAATGTTGTATATGCAATCAAATTGGGCATATATCTTCCAAGTGTTCTCTAAAGGGATATAATTCATCACCTCACAAAAGATACCAAACAAAAGGGGGCCTCCGGTGGATAAAGAAGGTGAATAAATGTGACTTGGCTTTAACTTCTCAAGATTTGAAGAGTCAATGGTATTTGGACAGTGGCTGCTCTAAACACATGATAGGAGATAAAAACAAGTTTATTACTCTTGATGAAAATAAATCTCGCAATGTTACTTTTGGCAATGATAAATCAGGTAAGATCAAAGGAAAAGGCTCAGTGAGCATAGATAATGGAAGAGGAAAGGCCCAAGATGTACTATTTGTAGATGGGCTGAAAGCAAATTTACTGAGTTTCAGTCAGATGTGTGACAAAGGCTATGAAGTTCTCTTTAGAGCACAAGACTGTGAAGTCAGATCAAGCACAACAGGAAAGACTCTACTCAAAGGTGTCCGAATAGAGAGTAATGTGTACATAGTAAAAGAGGAGGATGAAGCCTACCATCTGAGCAAACTTGAGGAGTCATGGTTATGGCATAGGAGATTAGGACATCTCAGCTTCGACCATATCATCAGACTGAGTAAGAAGAAAGCTGTCAGAGATATGCCTGAAATAAAGAGGCCTTCAAATACCATATGCAAATCTTGTCAATTTGGGAAACAAACTCGCACATCCTTTAAATCTAAATATGAGCTATCAACTAGAAGACCACTCCAGCTTGTGCACATGGATCTGTGTGGACCTGCAAGAACTAAAACACCAAGTGGAGAATCCGACTTCATGTTGATAATAGATGATTTCTCCAGAATGACATGGGTTGCTTTTCTCAGGAACAAATCAGAAGCACTGGAAAAGTTTAAGATATTCAAAGCATTAGCAGAAAATCAAACTGGATGCAAGCTGAAATGTATCAGATCAGACAGAGGAGGAGAATTCACAGATTATGACTTTGTAGACCTATGTAATGAACATGGAATAAAGCAACAATTTACTATTGCAGGGACACCTCGGCAGAATGGAGTAGCAGAGAGACAAAACAGGTCTGTACAACAAATAGCCAGAGCTATGATGCAAGAGAATAATATTTCTCAAACCTTATGGGCAGAAGCAGTGCACACAGCAGTACATATCCTTAATAAAGCTCACTTAAGGCCAAGCAGTGACAAGACTCCCTATGAACTATGGCATGGAAAGCCAGCCTCAATCAAACATTTCAGAATCTTTGGAAGCAAGTGTTACATACAGAATAATGATGAAAATCTTGGCAAATTTGATGCAAGAGCAGATGAAGGGATATTTCTAGGATATGCCTCCAAAAGCAAAGGGTACAGGTGCTACAACAAGACCCTTCGGAAGATAGTTGAAATTATTGATGTGAGATTTGATGAAGAACTTCCAAACAATACTAGAGATACAGACTGCTGCAGTACATCAGACAACAATGAAGAAGAAGACCAGAATGATGATGAAACCAGCAAGACAACAGAAGATGCAGAGCTGAGCTCAAAAACCCCCTCAGGATACACTCAGAAGAATCATCCTGAAGATCAGATCATAGGAGACAAGAAAGCAGGAGTCCAGACAAGAAGGAAGCTAACAGAACAAACAGAAGAAGTATACATAGCCATGTTATCACAAATAGAGCCAAAGAAATTTGAAGAAGCCAGCAAGGACAAGTATTGGATAAAAGCAATGAATGAAGAATTGGACCAAATTGAGAAGAACAATACCTGGGAACTAGTTCCTAGACCTATTGAGAAAAATATCATTGGTTCAAAATGGGTATTCAAAAACAAAATGAACGAGCAAGGACAAGTAATCAGGAATAAAGCTAGGCTGGTCTGCAAAGGATACTCACAAATAGAAGGACTTGATTATGATGAAACATTTGCCCCTGTAGCTAGAATGGAAGCTATCAGAATGTTCCTGGCATTTGCATGCTATCAAGATTTCAAGGTATATCAAATGGATGTAAAATATGCTTTTCTTAATGGTGATCTAGAAGAAGAAGTGTACATGGAACAACCAGAAGGTTTTTCATTGACAGATAAAGAAGACTATGTATGTAAACTGAAAAAGGCCCTATATGGACTGAAACAGGCTCCTCGTGCTTGGTACTCAAGACTAGATAAATATTTGCAAAAACAGGGTTTTAAGAGAGGTGGAGTAGACAGCAACCTATACATAAAAGCCCATGAAAATGAACTTTTGATTGTTGTAGTGTATGTTGATGACATTATGTTTGGAAGCAACAAAGATGATTTAGCAAAAGGGTTTGTTGATGAAATGAAAACAGAGTTTGAAATGTCTATGATTGGAGAGCTCAGTTTCTACTTGGGACTACAAATTCAGCAAAAGAACACAGGTATATTTATTTCACAAGAAAAATACATAAAAGAAATGTTGAAAAAGTTCAAAATGGAGGACTGCAAACCTGTGTCAACTCCCATGACCACAGGTTGCAAGTTGTGTGCTAATGATGGGTCTGCTGACATAGATCAAAGACTTTACAGATCCATGATTGGAAGTCTATTGTATATGACTGCATCAAGACCAGACATCATGCTAGCAGTAGGATTAGTGGCTAGATATCAAGCAACACCTAAACAAAACCATCTTCTGACAGTCAAAAGAATATTCAGATATCTACAAGGAACAATACAGTATGGACTTTGGTATCCTAAAAGCAAAAACTTCACTTTATCGGCATACACAGATGTAGATTGGGCCAGCTGTGTGGATGATAGGAAGAGTACAAGTGGAGGTGCATTCTATCTAGGAGAAAGTCTGGTGGCATGGCTAAGCAAGAAACAAACATCCATCTCTTTGTCTACAGCTAAAGCAGAATATATAGCAGCAGCAGCATGTTGCACACAAGTCATGTGGATGAAGAAAACTCTTCAAGACCTGAAGGTAAGCATTGATGAACCTATTTCAATCAAATGTGATAATACAAGTGCTATAAGTATATCTAAAAATCCTGTACTTCACTCAAAAACTAAACATATTCCAATTAAGTATCATTTCCTCCGAGAACAAGTGGCTCAAAAGATAGTAAAGCTGGAATATGTACCAACGAAAGAACAGACAGCGGATATATTTACCAAACCTCTTGCTAGAGAACCATTTCAATACTTGAGAGATAAACTAGGGGTAGTATCTGCAGATGCTACTCTCTGATATAAAGAGAAAGCACAGTCTCAGGGGGAGAACAAAACAAAGATATCATTCCAGGGGGAGAACAGCCAGCAAGATAAGCATAAAACAAGTCCACAGGATCAGCATTATCAATAGTATCAGCATTCCGAAGCAACAAGAATCGTTCAATCGCAAAATGCATATTACAGGCACTACAAATGAAACACAACTATAAAACATATATTGGCTCACTATACCAAAGTGTTCTCTCAACAAGTTTCATACATCACTCTGGAGCAGCAGAGTCAAATTTCAGCAGAAGAGGACCTAAACGTAACTCAGAGAAAGGAAATGAACGACAGAACCCATACAGAGAAATGAGGCGTCGTCCTTTGCCATTGATGTCAAAGGGGGAGGAAGAACAAACAACAGGAGGAAGAGCAGGCAAACAGGAAGAGCAAGCAACAAGAGAAAGTGGATTGCCATCAATGCCAAAGGGGGAGACTGTTGGAAATATTGTCATTGATGGCAAAGGAGGCAGCACTCAGGCAAAAGAGGCAGCGCTGAAGCAGAGGAAAGCAATAGAGGCAGCAAGAAGAAAGTCAAAATGTAACAGTCATAGAAGCACAGTGAAGAATCGTTATCGAAAGGTAGAGACAGAGGCAGAGCGACAGAAGCAGCAGAGGCAGAGGCAAAGACTAAGTGACAGAGGCAGAGAGCCGTTACAAAATTCCGGGAATCACACACTCCAACCGGCGTTATACATATAATACATAATCCTTATTCCGGGAATCGCTTAACTCCAGCGGCAATGCAATGCATATAATACAGAATCGCACACTCCAACCGGCGTTATACAACACAAATATTATTCCGGGAATCGCCTACCCCAATGGAGGATACATATATATATATCCATCATCTTACATATAAATGTCGCGCATTACGTATGCTGCAAAGGACCAAGGCACATATATTATGTTATATAAGTGGAGCCCATAAAACAAAGTTTATAAGGTGGGACCCCTCCCCAATCGCATCGGAGAATATATGAGTTGCGATTGCGATTGGAAGTCCGAACCCGATGGAGGTATGAATTATAATTCAAACGTGTTTGAAGTCCTTTCCCAATCGCATCGGCAAAATACAATGAACAGTGGCCAATCGCAACACATATTAAAAGACTTGCGATTGCTATTAAGAGTTCGGACCCGATGGGTGTATTAACGATGGTTTATATATATTTGAATTCCGGCTAATCGCATCGGAGATTATAAGAGCGTCGGAACATATGTTAAAGACTTGCGATTGCGATTGAAGCCCGGACCCGATGGGCTTATAAATTATGATTAACAAATGTTTCAATTCCATGTTCCAATCGCATCGACACTAGTCAATCGGAACACATGTTAAAGACATGCGATTGCGATTGAAGCCCGGACCCGATGGGCTTATAAATTATGACTAACAAATGTTTCGGTTCCATGGTCAATCGCATCGGAGGTAAAGTGGAGCATCGGAACATCACAACAGAAAGTTGCGATTGCGATTGAGATTCGGACCCGATGGACTGATAAACTGTGACTTGATAGGTTTGAGTTCCAGAACATGTTAACAAAGATTTGCGATTGCGATTGAAAGGCCAGACCCGATGGGTTTATAAGCCAAGACTAATATATGTTTGAAGTTTCGCCATAACAGTGAATAATCGCAATCGGAAGAGGCTGAGGAGTGATACATCGCATCGGAAAGATCGGCGAGTGAGCCCGAAAGGAGTTCTTATTTGTTTAAAGAGTTTTTATTATATAATGCCGAGAATTGATTTAAGTCTTTTTAAAAGGAAGGTTGTATGTATGCCGAGTGTTGAAATTACTTATATATATATGAAAGGGCGTTGTTATATATATATATATATATATATAACGTTGTTGTGATAAGCCGTGTGGTCTGTAGACCCACGGGCCTCAGCTTAACGGGAGGGCGATTCTTAATATACAATGACTGTGATATATGTCCGTTCCGCTTGCGGAAAGTTCCACATCAACAAGACACTTGCTGCAAGTCAGCAGTCACGTATTTTTCTAAGAGGCACTGATATAAAAGCACTGTTACACGTATGTAGCAAATACACCACAGCAGAGGACAGAAAAGCATACAGAGCAGAAAAGAGTCAAAACACAGTCACAGAAAAGACAAATGCGCAGCAAACCAAGAGACAAAATAAGTGAGCTGGAATTCACATTGTAATTCGAATGTAAATGGTTTAATTGTTTTTATTGTTTGTGATGCATTGGCAAGTCTCCGAGAGAAAACAAACTCCCACTGTAATGTACAAATTGACACCTACAGTTATAATTTCTGAGTAAGTTGATAAAAGGAGTGAGAAGGCAGAAGGCAAAGAGACATGACTTTCCATTTCGAATTCCAAGCAGAATACAAACAGTGATGTGAGGAAATCTATAAATAATATCATCTTGATATTCAAAAAAAAAAAAGGAGAGAGTAAATCAAGAGAAGGCAGAATATAGAAGAGTGAAGCAGAGAAGATTAAGAAAAGCTGAACAGAAGGAGAAGCTACAGAACAGGGCTGATATCTGAGGTAAATCAGCAAACTTTCAGTTTGATAAATTGAGGAAGTTGGAGCTTCCCTATCAAGTTGCAGCTTGATAGTCGTCAGTGGTAGCTGACTGAGGTTGGAGCCTCCTGTAGGTTGGTGCCTGCAGAAAACTGAAGGGAGTTGGTGCTTCCTTGCAAGTTGTAGCTTGCAGAATTGAGGTAGGAGCCTCCTGTAGGTTGGTGCCTGCGGAAAAACAGTGGTGAGAGGGAGTTGGAGCTTGCCTTTGCATCACAACAATAATAAGATGTGGTTTTCTCCCTTTATGGGTTTCCACTTATATCTGGTGTCTCTGTGCATGATATTTATGTATTGATCTGATATGTATCATTTGTTTAATACCTGCTGCTCTCATATTAAGTCTACTGCTCTATTAAACTAATACTTTCTGATTACATTCTAAAATTACTCTCACATCAAATATAGTTTGAAATGAAGGTGTAAATAAGTTTAATGAAAAGTTTTAAAAGATCAGGAATGTATTAAACTGATTCACCCCCCCCCCCCCTCTCAGTTTAATTAGAGGTTCAACATGTCCCACATATCTTTGGCAGTCTTACTGTGCATAATTTTGATAAATTCAGCCTCACAGAGTCCACTTAAAATTGCATTCATGGCCTTAGCATTTGCTACAAATTCTTGTTTAGCTTCTCTTTCTGGGTCAGTTGCCTTTGGGGCATATACAAATTCTACAGCAGCCCATACCTCTATTCCTAGAGACATTATGTATGCTCTCATTCTGATTTTCCAAAAGGCATAATTAGCACCAGTGAAGAAAGGGGCTTTATTGGTTGAGCTTCCTTCTTGACTAGCCATCCTGGGGGCCTAGGATCTCCTTTCAGTGGTTAAACTGGTACAAAAGGAACCTGCTATGATACGAATTGTTGAATTCTTAGTTGAACTGAGAGGGGGGGTGAATCAGTTCAATACATACATGAGCTTTTTAAATTTTTCATCAGCTTATTTACAGCTTACTTTTATAACCAACCTTAGTATATGAACAGTCTTAATATGTTGCAGCAAGTATTAAATTAATGTGACATCAAACTTATTATGAGAGCAGCAAACATTAAGCAGATTTGATAAATCATCTCAGCACACAGGCAACACAGATAGAGACAGCAGATATAAGTGGAAACCCATAAAGGGAGAAAACCACATCTTATTATTGTTATGATGCAAAGGCAAGTTCCAACTCCCTCTCACCACTGCTTTTCTGCAGGCACCAACCTACAGGAGGCTCCAACCTCAATCAACTACAACTGACAGCTATCAAGCTTCAACTTGATAGGGAAGCTCCAACTTCCTCAATTTATCAAAAGAAATGTTTGCTGATTTACCTCAGATATCAGCTCTGTTCTGTAGCATCTCTTTCTGCTCCTCTCTTCCTTATCTTCTCTGCCTCAATCTTCTATACTTTTCATTCTTTATCCTTACTCTCTCTAACCTCTTTTATGCATATCAAGTTGATATTATATATAGAGTTCCTCACATGACTGTTTGTATTTCACAAGGAATTTGGAGTGAACAGCCATGACTTTTTGACTTTTGCCTTCTCAATTATTTGTCCAACTCATTAAAAATGTAACAATATGTACAAATTTCAATGTTACAATGGGATTTTTCTTTTTCCTTTGGATACTTGCCTTTGCATCACAAACAATATAAAAACAATTAAAACATTTATATTTTCAGTTTCAATACATAAACTTCGCTCAGCCCTTGGCTCGCTGGTTTTGTCCTTTCTGTAGCAGTCATGCAACTGTCCTGCATACTTTGTTCACTGTGTTTTGCATATTCCACCTGTTCACTGCACTTTTGAATCCCTTTGCTGCACATTTCTTCAACTCTGCAATCTCCAAGACACTCTATCTTCAACTCCAGATTCTGTAAATCTGAGTTATCAACCTCCACTGCGTATTCAGTCAGATCAAATCTGCAAATTTTCTGTTAAACAGATTTAAACTTCAACTTTCTCACTGTTCAACACAAACTATGATTACGATGCTCTAAGCCTTACTTCAATACGCAACTGCTCCATTTACTAACACCCTTCGTTATCCATTGTGATGCTTAACATACACTATATTATAGCCGTGGCCCTTTTCTATCAAGCGCTCAATTTACCATCGAAGTCCCCTCCCTTATACATTGAACAAAGGAACCGGCCTCGTGTCTAAACCCTTAGCACACCTTGTAATCATACATTTATCGGCAACAAGACTGTTATGCATCCAACCAATTCATATGTGTACAGCATTTGCACCTAATTTAGATCTCGACTTTGGATTAAACAAGCCAATAGGCTATAAGGTTTGTCAGTCACATTAATCATATAACGTACCTTGGCGTTATGTCGCCCTTCTCATCCGACAGAAGAGAGCACGTCGCCTTGCCCCGTGTGATCCGACGGATATCGCTTGGCTTAGATGCACGAACGATAATGCGCGATGAGAGTGGTTTCTCTAGACCACTTGAGGCCACGTGTCAAGCAGTCAATGGAATCGCTCCAAATTCTTGAATACCGCTTACCCTACGAAGGCGATGCGATGAAAACCGTCGGTTCAGCTCTAAACCACTTTCACTGTTCACTTCTTCGTGGTTCCGCTGCTTTCTCCCTCAGGGTTCCGTCCGCCTTTATTATTGATGAATTCCGCTCTTCGCCTTCAATGAAACTCGCTTTTGTCCATACACAGCTTCGGCCTCTGCCTATTTCAACAATACGCATCTCTGTTTCACTTATGCCAGTTAAAAGATGAGAATGGGAATTGCCTCCAATCGAATTTCATCGGGTTCAATTCAACACAGATCCAATCTGTGAATTAAGCTCAGAGGTAGTCAAGGTCGACTCCCCTGTATTCTAGTCGCCTTACAGAGTTCATAGCAACGCGAGGTTCGAATTGTAGTCAATAGGCAGGCTTGACATCAATTCATGGATTAGAACAGAGTATCAATTAAAACCACCAGAATCACAATCAAACTAATTACACAGAGCTCATACTGCTCATAAATTCCGCCTAGTTAATTCGTGTTCCACTAAGATTTCAACAGCGTACATACATATAACTCAATCACCGAGATTTGTATTGGTTACAAGGATTCATCAGGAACACATTCTCATCACTGAACGCGCAAACAGAGTTTAAACAAATCACAGAGTCTTAATTACACCCTTCTCCTCTACTCTGTCTCTACTACAGTGCTATGCAGCCTATGCAGCTCTCTATGCAGGTCTCTTTTTGCTGCCTCTGCTACCTCTCTTTTTGCTACCTTGTCTCTGTAAATGTACTCTCCCTCTGTTCTTCTCTACTGTCCTTTGCCATCAATGACAACATTTCCAACAGCAAAGGGTAAAATCGATGGTCGGGATTGTTGTCGCACAAATTTTCAAGACACCGCGACAACGGCTCAGATTGGGGGCTGTCACTCTTATCCCCAATCTCTCTATTTAAACTGTCTCCTTGCAGGCTAAGGGAGGTAGACCCTATTATAAATGAGGATGATAAATCCAGGAGACACAGCTAAACATCAAATACTTGATAGAAATGAACAAGATTCCACAGATCTAAATTAGATTTCACGTTTAAGACCAGTGCCTTGTGGAGTCAAACAAGATCCCGTTATGCAATTATAATCAAGTAAATGACGATTAACTGCTGCTTATTAAAACACGATTGATCACACTGATATTCAATTGAAAACACCACAACCATGCATTAAAATATCCCACAGCAATATTATCACAAGATGAAAATGCCAGATATTTGCAATATTTCCAGATTTATGATGCTTCAATTAATTTTGATCCAGAAAATGTTTCTATAGTCAAAACTTTAGATATAAAAATTTTAACACATTTGACTATAGAAAATTTGAAAATTTTTCATTTTTTTGTATTTTCTAGATTTTTTTTTAGAATTATTTGAAATTTTTTATTTTTTAATTATTTTTTTAAATCTAAATTCAAATTTTAAACTAAAAGAATTTAAAACTAAAACTAGAAAATTAAAATGCTAAACTTCTAATCTAAATATCAAAACCTAAATCTTAAAACTAAAACCGAATTTCAAATTTAAAATCTAACAATAAAATAAACTAAACATCGAATCAAAATACATCTAAACTAATAATTAAAAAACAAAAAAAAAACAAAAAAAAAAAAAATCGAATTACAATCTAAACTAATTAAAGTCTAAAATTTAAATCTAACAATTAAAACCTAAGTTTATCAAAATCGAATAGAATTAAATCTAAACCAACATTAACACAAACGAACTAAACTATGCTATCAAAACCAAATCGAAACCCCACTAAAATATTTTAAACGCATATGTATGAGTTTAATTTTTTTTTTAAATGTGTGTTTGTTTGTTTATCTTTGTGTTTGCAGTTGCAGGGATCGGACGGGGCATGGACGTCGATGATCCAATGGAAGTCGACGACAGCAATGAACTGGAGCGAGGGCAGAGAAGTAAAGGTTCGATGGGCAGAGAGGCGTGAGGGTCAGCAAATCGAAAGGAGAAAGAGCCGAGTGGATGGGAGAAAGGGTTAAGGGAAGAGTCAACGCAGGTTGAGGGTCGAAATGAGAGATGAAGCGCATGAAGAAGGGAGCAGCAGTGCTAAGGTAAGGTTCGACATAGCAAAATGCGGGCTGGACGGAAAACGCTGGGTTGAAGCACGATATCTGAAATGAACGAGATCAACACAAAATGAAAGAGGAATGTGCGATTAGGGTCGATGAAGAGCAGAGCGACGTTGGCAGATCGGATGGAAATGGAAGGGCAAATTGCAGAGCGAAGGGAATAAACAGCATTCAGAGCCCAAACCCAGTACATTCAAAATTTTAACCTCAGATCTTAAAATTTCTTCATTTAAGCTCAGATCTTATGCTCCTTTAATTAAAAACAATGTCCAGATTCGTCCACAGTAGCAGATTAAGGCCAGATCCGGCCTTTGGAGACTAGATCTGCCTTAGATTTAAAAAAAAAAAAATCGATTTGAACCTTGAATCTGCAAAAACCAACTTGATCTGAAGATACACACCAAGAAACGATTAAACCCTTACAGTCCTTAAAAAAAATTTACAAATTTACAACTAGTTTACAGATTTAAAACCCTCATGGTCAGATTTGAATCCATTTTAGAACAATTTTCAGAGATTTAAAATTTTAGTGAGAGGCACAAGCCTTTGAAACCCTGCAAAATCAAAAATATCGTAAGATAGACCTGGAATTTAACAAATAAAGAGCTTATCAGATTTATGTTTATTGAGAGTCGGCTGGTCCAACCGAAGACTTCCCCAGACGCCCAATCTTAAAAAAAAAAATTGCCCTGCACACTTAGATCTAAATCTTAGATCGATAGAGATTTAAGAAAACAACATGAGACCTTTGCAAAAAAATCAGAATGTTATTTTATAAACCCAGAAAACTGCACAAGATACCTGTATGCAGATTAATTCATGAAGGCCATCAACCATAAAATACAAGAAACAAAGTAGCAGAGTTTAGAGACAATTCGCCACATAGATCTGAGAAGGAACATCCAGATTTGTAACCCCAAAGTCTTTATACTTTATTCCTCAAAAGTTTACAAGAGCTTCTAAGAGCAAGTGCACGATCCTGAGATCGGATGACTCAAGAATGAGAAAGACCTCTAAATTTATAGGACAAGATCTCTAACGGCTAGTTTGGATGATCCTCGTCAAAATAATCTCAATCGTCCAAAAGATTTAATTATCTTTTAATCCGGAGCGTTGAAATTAAAATTTTGGGGAAAAAACGAATTTATCATTTAATTCAATTTTAATTAACTCAAAAATATTATTTTTGAGTTAATTACCCAAAAATTTTGACCTTGACTTAACCACCAAAGCCCAAGGGTCCAATATTTCTTAAAATTCGCAATATTACCTTGGCCTGGGGTCGTTGACAAAGTGTGGTCAACAGGGATCAAAGCACAGAACTGGAGCGGAGATATAGACGGCGGAGATTAAATCGCAAACCGCAAGTTTCAAAGGATAGGCGCGGGAGGTAAATGATAAAGTCGCTAAAGTGCGACATGCGATGCCAGGTGGGACCCGATCGCATAGCGCACATCGCAAGTTTTAAAAGATAAGTGTTAAGGAAAAGGTTAAAGTCAGCGAAATGCGAAGTGCGACATGGCACGCTGACATGGCAAACGACATGGCCCTGGCCCACATACCGCACAGCGCAATTTTTAAAAGTTAAGGGAGAAGGGTAAGTGTTATAATGGCCTAAGTGTGATGTGCGATGCAATGGGGCCGGATCGCAAATCGCGAAATGCAAGTTTTAAAGGATCACCGCGGGAGGTAAGTGATAAGGTCACCAAAGTGCGATATGCGATGCCAGGTGGGACCCGATCGCATAGCGCACATCGCAAGTTTTAAAAGATAAATGATAAGGAAAAGTTAAAGACGGCGAAATGCGAAATGCAATGTTGGCATGGACGCGATGTGGATCCAAGATGAAATTTAAAGGATTTCAAGTCTGGGCTTATGCGGTTATGTGCCATTTTATAAAGAAATAGGTAGAACGCGGCAAAAAAACTCGGGTAAGTGACCCAACGCAGATCAAAGGAGAAGAGGCAGAGTCGGGTAGTAGGTGATATGATTGACAATGTTTGAAGCACAGGGGCATAGGTAGAGTCAGGCAAAAGAGTGTATAGCAGCCCTATTGGGAGCATGACAGCTGGGTCAAGTTGAGCACTGAGGCATCGTTACAGAGATATGCAGCCGTTGCATCATAACCAGAACGGACACCTCGGCACTTCGGGAGGATGCATCAGCAACATCAGATTCAGCAAAATGAACAATATTTTCAGTTTTAATTTGTTTTCTCAAGTATGATTACAGAAGTAATCTTAACAGTTCAGGTAGTCGAATAGTTTCAAGAAGTTCAAGAGTTACGAACCATTGTGATGTATTTAAGTAGATAGAAATAAAGAAAAAAGTCCCGAGTTTTTGGACCTCTGGAGGATTGTTAATTTGGTACTGAATTTTCTGAGAAATAAATGTAAGAAGATCAAGTTTCCTACAGTTGTTGATGTTGATATGTCTTTCCAGTTTCGCTCTGTGTTTATTCCTCTTTGAATGAAGTGAAGTAATGTAGAAGTCGATCTCTTAATTACATCTGTGAGTAAGAGTTAAACAGCCTTAATTTGCGCTCCTTCACTTCATCTCTTCTTTCTTCACAAAATCCTGATGAAACTTTAAAGTAATAGATTCTGTGTTTGCAGCATATTATTTCGAGTTTCCTCTCTCTCCATGAATTTCCTCTGAAACTTAAAAGTGATAGATTTTGTTTCTGAGCATATCACTTCAAGCTTCCTTTACAGTTCTTCTTTTCATTTCATTCGGATATCAGCAGTTTATGGCATTGTGAAGGCTTTCATTATATCAGATTATTGAATGTATTAAATAATTAGATTCCAAAGGTGTTAAGCAGAGGCCATTTGGTATTATAATTGTGACATACATTTACAAAATGTCTTAAGCATTGATTCCTTACCACAGCCATGGGATTGTTTCTTGAGATACAACACATGGAATGATGGTATGATAACATAAGAGATGAAGCAGATCAAGGGATTGAAGACATTTCAATCAAGGAAGTTGTTGAAAGAATATTAGATGACCTAAAGGTAAATGAGGTATGTATGCTTGTATTTAATATTATAATGTCATGTCGTATGGTTGCAGGTAACAATGATCACTACTTCTATCTTGAGAAGCATGATCAAAGGAAAGGGATCTCCTCCTCTAAAAGGATGCCAATAGGCATGGTTCACGCTAGATGAAATCAACAAAATATATTCTCATATGAAGTATGAGATGATTGGCAACTATTAAGGAACTCTGATTGGAAGCTCCTGGGAATAAAATTGTGTGGAAGGAAGAGATCGTGAGAAGTGTAACTATGGTAAAAGGCAGTCAACATCCAAAGAAGAAGAGTTGACTAGGAGATCTCCTGGGAAAATATGTGGACTCTGATAGAAGTCTGGAAAAGACAAAGACCGTTGACAATACATATCTTTAGGAGATGTGTCGATCTATAAACAAAGGATGTCGATGCCTACAAGAAGATGTCATGGTGAAGGATCATCACTAAGGTAACTTTTGATTTAAAAGTTCATATCTATAATTAATCAATATCTGATGAGCTTATGCAGTGCTGCCAAATTCAAGTATATGCCTTCCACAATTAATGTTGATTTTTGATGTACTTTGGAAAAGTGGTTTCCCATGGGTTAGTCTCTACCTAGGGAAAAGTGTCCAAAATAATTATTTTCCTAAGCGTGACATTATAAAGTGACAGTGATTTTATAAGTGGTAAAGTCAATGTTAAATTATAAAGTGAAAGTGACTTTATAAGTGGTAAAGTCAATGTTAAATTATAAAGTGAAAATTGACTTGACATAAAGTACAATGTGGGTACTTTATTTAATGGGTGAGTTAAAAAATAAAAAGTGAGAAAGAAATGCACATTTATACTCATCCCTTGATATAAATGAATCTGAGCCATTAGAGCTTAGGGTTGCCCAAAAGTCATTTAGGGAAACAAAAGGGGGAAAAGAAAAAAGAGATTGCATTCATTCATTCTTCATGAGCAGATTGGAGAAAGGAGGCCGAGGGCGAGAGAAAATTTCTAAAGGAGAAATTTGTTGCAGCAAGTTGAAGGGGTGATTTATGGGCAAAGATGGCCACAAAAATCAAGGCATAGAAAACAGTTCGTACGGAGTCCGTACAGTACAATCTGTACAATCTATATCCGTACAGTACATATTTTCAGCTTCAAGTGGGCACAAAAATCAAGGCAAAGTGGGCACGATTTTCAAGGAGTTTTGGCTGAAGAGATAAGTTGTATTTTGTTGTTTTGTTTTGTCTGCAAATGTATTTTTCCTAAACTTGAAAGATAAATGAATTTGAAGAGCTCTCTAACAGGTTTTCCCCAAAGAAGATTGAAGGGGTTTTGCCTGCATCGAAGTTGACCAAAAATCTGTGTATTTTTATGTGTTGTTGGTTTCTTTATGTCCATATTTATTTTCAGCATGTGTTGACAGTCCCATGTGTTTTAATCTGAAAATTTCATTTCCAAAATTCTATATGTTGAATATATGGTTATGGAAAAGGGCATTTAACTGAATGGAACGGATAAGGTGAAATTAAAACCGAGTTGGGATTGCAGGAAACTTTTTAGTCATCAAATTTCAATATGGTATCAAAGCTACAGGCTGAAAATGACAATTTGAATAGCAGACAGTAGTTTGGGACAACAAACAGTGGTTTGGACAACAAACTGAATTTTTGGACAGCAAACTCAGTTTGGATAGCTAACTGATATTTTGGGACAAGGTGAAATTTCACACAGATTAAACTTTTGGGATAGCAAGATGTGTTGGAAAGTTCATTTCTCCATTTTCTTGGTTTTGTAAATTTTGGACAGCAGTCATGGCCATGTTCTTAAGGATAGAGGACACACTGGATGGGATATCCAACTATGTCATTTGGAAGGATAGAATTCAAACAGTGTTTGAGGAGGCAACAGTTTGGGACATAGTGCAGCAAGAGGTTGTACCTCCTACCACTGCAAATGAACTTGTTGAATTCACAAAAAATAATGCAAAAGAAAAATGGATTTTGATGGACAGTCTGAAGGATCATGTTGTTCCTCAGGTGAGAGGAAACACATATGCATATCAAATGTGGACAGCTCTAACCACTCTTTATCAGAGTACCAATGAGAGCAGGAAGATGGTACTCAAAGAACAATTGAAAAACATTAGGATGACAAAGGCTGAAAGTGTAGTTCATTATCTTAGCAGGTTCAAACAGGTACGTGATGATTTGACTGCTATTGGTGAGGCAGTTGCACCCACAGAGTTAGTCAGGATAGTTGTAAAAGGGCTTCCTAGGTCTTGGGAGGTCGTTGGAGATATTGTTACCTCTAAGGAGAATCTTCCCAATTTGGACAGATTCTGGGATTATTGTGTGCAGAATGAGATACGAAAGACTGGCAATGGTGGGGTGAACATAGCAGATGAGGAGGAGGTAGCCTTAAAAGCCAAGGGAAAGAACAAAGGGAAGGCCAAGAAAGGGGCCTCATCCAATGGGGCTAAGGGAAAGTTGACGAAGAAGAAGAAGAAAGATACGGATATGTCCAAAGTCAAATGTTGGGCATCTCAAAAGATGGGACACTATGCTGCTACGTGTCCTGAGAGAAAAAACAAGGGGAAGAAGGGTACTGCAACTTCAGCAGAGGTGGAGCAGTTTGCTTCACAGTTTGACAAGAACTTTGCATTTATTACTTCTACATCTAGTAGGAGTACATCATCCGATGTGTGGTACATACACAGCGGGGCTTCCCACCATATGACAGGAGCACGGGAGTTCTTTTCAGAGCTTGCACAGAGGGCACTTGATATTGAGATTGTACTACTAGATGACCGCATTGTGAGAGTTGTTGGTGTGGGGACTGTGACCTTTGAGAGGGAGTCTTTGCCTCCTTTGAAGGTCATGGATGTTTTGTATGTTCCAGGGATGAAGAAGAACTTGATTTCAGTGTCTGTTATGGAGGAGAAGGGGTTTGACGTCACTTATCAGGAGGGCAAATATTGATGCATCCCAGGGGAGCTTCCATCACTTCGGCCGAAGTGATTGGAGTCCGCTCTGGGAAACTATACAGGTTCAGTTTTCAGTCGGTAGGAGCATTGGTGAGTAGCACATCTAGTAGCACTTGCACTAGTACCACCAGCTGTAGAGACTTGTGTGAGTTATGTAACCAGAGGATGGCGCATATGCATCATGGAGCTTTGAGGGTTGTAAGGGAGATCACTACTGGAGTTCCTGATTTCAGTGTCGAGCATTATGAGGTCCGCAGAGGGTCTTCTTTGGCAAGTACACCAAGTTACCATTCCCAGCGAGCGACAACAAATCTACAGGTATACTAGACTTGATTCATACTGATGTTAGTGGCCATATGTCTCATGTGTCTTTGGGTGGTTATGAGTATTATGTTATATTCATTGATGACTACTCTAGGAGGACTTGGATATATTTCCTAAAGACCAAGGGTGAGGTCTTCAGTCGCTTTAAAGAGTTCAAAGCTCTTGTGGAAAAGAAGACAGGTAGCAGTCGCTTTACACATGATGTGACATTTCATTTGTCTCACTCACTCATCATCTCTCTTAAATAGAAGACACTCGTGGGAGCAAAAGAGGATGAAATGGTTAAAGTTTGGACTTGGTTTCTGGCACAGAGTTCTAGACATTTTATTGTAAGCCTTGCTGAAGAAGAATATCTCCAAGAAGAAGAGTTGCTGAGTTTTCTCCCACGTTTGGGTTTCTCAGGGACAATTTGTTGTCTCTATTGTGCATGGTTGTCTCTTTATGATCATATTTGTTTCTATTGTTTTCGCTGCATTAATGTTGAGATTTTGTGTGTATAATTGTTTAATGATATCAGTAGCATAAGAAAAATTAATTGAAGATCATTAGAAGTAATTATCAGATCAGAAAATTGGTTTCTACTGTGTTTGTTGTAGAAGAATCAAAAGTATGGACCAATAATCCTCATTGGGTCTTTCTAATGAGTGAACAATATTATTTATCTTAACCACCTGTGCTCTAAAACAACTCATCAACATCAAGATTATCACGTGCAGACTACATTGGAGATCTATAAATACCCCTTGTGTTGCCTCCATTTGGGATGAAACTTAATTAGTGTTGCCTTCAGGTATTTGGATAATGGTTGAGATATGATAAATTCAAACTGTCGTGAGATAACAATTGACCTCCATTTTCAACTTACAATTAAACCTCTCAGACTACAAGGTCATCACCTTTCAGGTCTTTGGCATTTGCATCCTCTAAAGGAAATAAGAATGACAAATTTGAATCTTAACAAAATCAACAAGGAAAAAGAAGGGCATATTCAAACATTTATGAACCATGCAAGGCAACTGCAATGATGAGCATAACTAAAATAGTTATGATGAGCTCCAAAATTGGATAACAATCTCAGTATTTATTTTTTCTTTCTTTTCTTCTTTCTCATTTTGAAATTTGAAAACAGAGTAACAATAAACAATAAATCTAGATATAGCAATAACAAAAACAATAAACAACAAATCTGGAGAGCAGCAATGTTATTAACTTGAATACCTACTATAATAGTTTTGAACAGTCTTATCTGAATTCCAGATATCACAAGTAGATACATCTCAGAAATCCCTTCATATCCCACTGTTATCAACAAACCAACTTAGAGATAATGGTTCAACATCTGAGCATGTAAACGGTCACTACTGTTTCACAGACAGGAAACCAAGAAAGAAACAAAAAGCATAATTACCTGTCTTTGAGCAACATATTCTTTACCAAGTTCAACATCTTCTAGCAACTTTTTCTTGAGATTTTTCTTGGCTTCTTCACGCCACTTCTTCCATCCTTGAGCCATCTGAAAACTTGCAGCTTCTGGAACATGCACCTCTGTGTCACCAAAAAACCATTTCAACTCCAATGGAGGTAAACCTTTCACAACTTCCTCTTCTGGTGTTTTCACAAGTAGAAGTTTCTCTTCTCCAACTTTCTTGAATCGATCTCGGATTAAATTGTCTAACTTTTCTTGCATCTCCCTTGATTTTTGCGAGTCTCTCTTTATGTGTTCCACTAGCGTTCTTTTTGCTTCATTCACAGGCAGTTGAGATTCCTCCACATCCACAGCCCTTGGCAAGAACCGTTGTTCCCAAAACTTTTTCCCTGCATATTCTAGATCCTTCTCAATCCTATCCACAATTGACTCCTTTGTATAACCTTGATATTCTCTGTAATAGAAAATGCATGAAGAAAACATTATTCTATGGAAAGCAATAGAATCATCAGAGAATAAAAGAAATGCAGATCAATATGGAAACGCATGCACAGAAAAATACCAAAATGCATGAAGAAAACATTATTATAAAGGAAATCAATAACATCATCAGCAAACGCTTAATATGATAATTCAGCACACACAAAGCACAAAAGGTCTGCACATATCCTTGATCTGGTGTTGTTCACTGACAGTGGTAGTTATGAGTAGCAGTCATGGGTACAGGGATAAGAACATTGCATATAAAGTGGACATATTTCACAAATCCAGTAAATTGAAGTGGTACAAGAATAGAATGTAAGAACATTTATCATCCACAGAATTTTAACCATCGCACAAGGTGAACCAAAATAAAATGATAAAAGCAGTTATCCATCTCCATGTGGGTTAGTGTAGGTTTGTATAGTTTAAAAACTTAATATATACATATAATTTTATGTTATATATGGATAAATGGATTTTTATTATTCCTAAACTTAATGTGAGGAGGTTTATATAAATTAAAATGAATTTATTTGAGTTATATAATTAATCAAATATGTAATCACACATAATTTATTATTTAATGTTATAATTATTTTAAAATATATGTGTGTGTGTGTGTGTGTGTGTGTGTGTGTGTGTGTTCGAATTTAATGGAAAAAATCATTCAAACTTTATCAAAAAAATTGAATTTGATTCAAACTTAAGCATTGTCGAATCCAAACTCAAACCTGATCCATGTGACAAAGGATAGAGTCAAAGAAAGCTTTCTTAAGTTTCCATAAATTATTGCACCAACAACTCTTGGGCTAATTTTCTTGATCATCTCTTTCATTTCCTCAAGAATATGAAAATAGATGTTTTTGGATAGTAAAAAATTATATCAAGGCATGTATATTGGTTTGACCTTTATGAATGCCCTAGACAAGTGCCTCCAAATTTAAATTTTCTCTATCAAATATGGAAAGCTTGCATTAGCATTTTGTTCAAGAGAGCTTGTCTATGGGGCCATCAAAGTATGTCATACATATTCCAAGGTATCCTAGAACTGAAGGTTCTTAGACCCATATAGGAAATTAAACCTATAGTAATCTACAGGGAATCAACTTCAGGAGGGCCTCCGAACTAAGAACAAAGGCTAACTTGAAGGATGTAGTAAACATATCCATATCCCCCGCGACAATTCACAGTTTTCTGTAATGTCCTCTTCCAATTAATTGGCCAAGGGAGGACAAAGTAGCCTATCCAACCCCGTAAGCTATAGTAATTGACAAAAGGGGAAACCCATTATCTAATGTTTTGGAGCAACATTGGGTTAATTTTGGGGTAGTTGGGGCAAAAAGCCCAAATTGAGGGTTGTACTTGTAACCCCTCAAATTAGAGAGAACCCCATGAGAAATCTATAAATAAAAGAAAGATAGAATCAATTGATAATCATCAAGTTTGGATTGAATACTACTATTTTTTGTGAGTTGAGGCTCTGAGGGTTTTAAGACCCCTTCTCTCCACTCATTTCGGTGGTGAAAGGTTCCAACCTAGTCAGCCCATCTCTCTTCATTTGTTATCAATCATCTAGGGTAAACTTTTCACTGTTGATTTGGCACATCTGATCAGTTTGAAGGATTCATACAAGGTCCGTGGAGCAGAAAAGTAACATTGCAAGTTTACGGACGTCCTAAGAGAAGCTCGCATCCGTTGAAGGCGCAGTTAGGAACAACAAATCTCCCAGGACGAATTCAAGGGTAGGGTTGTGGTTCCCTGTAACCGTCTGGATCTTCCTTAACTTGGCCTAGACAGTAAAATATCCAATACGGATTCAAGGGAAGGTTGTGGTTTCCTATAGCAGAACGATCCCGCCTTAACTCAAGCCATAGGCTGCCTGTGGTCAACCCTAATTCTGGCAGCGAATCAATTACAAGGGCATGTTGTGAGTTTGTTGAAGAAAACGGGAAGCTCGGACCTCTGTAACAGTGAAGTCGGACCCCTGGAACAGCAGAAACTATTACAGCTAGATAAGACAGTGAGTTTTCAATAGTGCACTAATTGCAGTTAGGCATTAGACAATGAGTTATCAATAATGTAGTAACAATAGAATTGGATAACTAGTTGAAGTGTTGAATATTGATTTTGAAATCGGAATTACACTGGTCGATTATTGGCTGAATAGACGTATTGTTCATTGGGCAATCAGCCCTAGCTCATTGTGGTTTGTAAGGAATCATATTACTGTTGAAAGACTTTTTATATTATTTGTACCTATTGTTAAATGAATGGAAAAATGTGCACTGCTTTTGTATAATCCTTGCTTATTTATTGAAAGCCCTAGTCAAAGATAAAACCATATGAGCAAAAAAATTACCTAGGAATAATATAGTGGTATCAAAGTTGTGCATCCTGCTATCTTTTGAAATTGAGTGTATGAGCTTTGTATGCTTCCAGAACATAAGTTACAGTAAGAAGGAAGAGGGTCACCCACAGTTCAGCTATGGGGGATAGGGGAAAACAAGATCCTAGTAGCCTCTTGAACGTGATTACCTAAGGACAGCAACAAAATAGTCAATTTGCTAATGCAGGGGCAGCAGCAGATAGCCCAAGGAAAGCAGCGAATGGCGCAAATCATTGTCCAAGACATAAACAACATAGGTAACACTGTTGCATCTTTTTGAATGCTGGTAACAGGACTGGTGCTGAAGGGAGCAGCAACCATAATCCTGGCTCTTTCAACACTTTTGAACAATCTAACGCAAGGGCAAACAATGGAAGTAACCATAGACCCTTACTCCCTCGATTTTAAGAGGTCAGACAATGGCAACCAAGGAGCAGCAGAGCAGGACGGACTTTTTAATAAATACTTTTGGGAGTATGCAGCACTGGCGGGAAATACACGAGCAGCCATAGCTTTCCAAGAGTATAGCAACATCAAATACAAAAATAGACCCATGGGACAACATAATTAGGATCTAAAGCCCAAGTTAGGAAAGTTGGCCATTCCCTCTTTTGATGGATGATCATCTAAATGCTCAACAAGGGCTTGGGTACAAAAGTTGGACAGCTACTTCTGACTTGACCCAATGCAAAAAGCAGACGCTATCCAATTTTCCACCTTACATTTGGAAGGGGAGACACATGAATGGTGGTACCATGAATTGGTCACCTTGAGACTGATGAAAAATTGCAACTAGGTTTGGTCTTCGTAATAGTCATTGTACTTATGTAATTATATACTTTATGTAAAAGCAAAAAGAAAGTAAAATAAATTTATTTTTCAAACGTGGGTTTCATGCTCAAGTCAATTTGTTAAATAGGAAAAGCATGTTCTTCATGCTTCTACAGTTTATTGAGTCAAAAGAATAATTGTCATGAGTCAAATTATTGTAGTAGAGTCAAGTCCCATTTGGACATTGAAACGAAAGTGGAAAAAGATTTTTATTTGAATCAAAAATGTCAATTTTGTCCCCCCAAGACAAAGTCGGCCCTGGAAGTGACCCATTCGACCTCCTAGATGTGTATAAATAGAAGACAGTTCGACCTCAGTTGGAGCATCACAAGCAAGTTCGATTTCTGTGCAAAGAAGAGAGAAAACCACTGAAAAAGTCAAGTAGAGCAAAAGTCATAGGAGAGAGGTGAAGGTCAAAGGAGTAATAAATCTGCCCTAAGTCTCTCACACTTGCGAAATTCTGAAGTAGTTGCAGGGGCCAAAGTCGCAGACCTAGTTCCAGGGGCCAAAATTCTGTTGCAGGGGCCGAAGTTGCAGACCTAGTTCCAGGGGCTGAAATTCTGTTGCAGGGGCCGAAAATCTACGGTTTGGTCGTGTTTTGAAGGCGTTGACCAGAGTTGACTTTGACTTGTTGGAGAAGCTTGAAAGGAGGGCTGACTTGCATCTTCTGGGAAGTCTTTGTCTTGGTGTTTGGGTCTTGGAATTCACTTTGATTTGATTCTATAAGAAGAGAAGAATTTACTGGGTTTTCCCTTGTTCATTGTTTTTTTGTGATCTTCATAGTTTATGGTTTTGGTATTGTTTAATGAACATAACATAAAAGAAGTAATAAGAAGCCAACATATAATCACAAGAAATTATCAAAGTAACAAAAAATCAACCCTAATTGTTTCCCTAGTGATTTCTCAACATGGTATCAGAGCTAAGGTGAAGAGAAGGCAGTTTGAAGATCACTCTTGTTGGCGTAAGTGGAAGACATTAATGAAAGCTACTTTGGAGGACATAAGGAAGGACAGAAGGAAGGAGAAAGACTCATCATTCATCTTGAAGGAAGATCTCTACATCAGCTATTCAACTCTCTTTCTCTCTCTCATTGAAGACTCTTGGTTACTTATCATCTCTTGAAGAAGATCATCATCTTATAAATCTCTCTGTTGGACGTTCTTTGATCATCACTTATTTTGGAAGATACCTCTACAAGAAAAAGCATCAATATCCTTGGGAACATTATCATCACTCATCCTTGGGAACTGATACTTGTAGAAGATGAAGTCATGGACTATGTTCTTGGAAAAGTTATAGAACCAGAGAAGGACCGAGACACAGAAGCATGATAGATAAAGCATGGTATTGATCAACATCTGATATAGTCTCTAGAATAGCTTAAGATAGGAATGACAATTTCAGAGGGAGCTGTGAAGATCTTGTTGGATACAATATTGAAGCACAATAACTGGTTAGCAGCATGAAGAAGAACCCTGGTACTATATGAAGACAGATGAGCAAGCAGCAGAATTTTACATATTGAAGAAGAAAGGCCATCAAGATTTGGTAACTCTAATATTTGTGTTTAAGATATGACTGGGCCAGAGAGAAAGCAGTTAAATATATAATTGTTTGATCTAACTCAATTCAAAGAAAATATGGATTGGATGAACAACACTAATAAATATATGGCAGAAATATGTACTCTACAAAGGCAGAAAAGGTAGCAGATACAAGATAATTGGTTGGTCGTGACGGATTTGATGTTGGTTTAGAAGAAATTTACTTTCCCAGTTAGATAGAAAGAGCTACAATAAAATCCTACATTGATTGGTTTGACAAAATACTTTTGATGACGAAGATACTACAAATGATCGTTGATGGAAAGTGATAAGTAAGGTTGATGGCGAGAACTTTGTCACAAAGATAGATTATGAAGAAGTTCGGCTCCAAAACTTCCAGGAAGGTCGAAGCTCAGGAACAATATGAAGATGCGAGAAGGGGCCCTATAGCTACTACTTAAAGATATCCACGACAAGACATACAGCTAATGAACGAGACAAAATAAAGCTTATGGTAGAAGTCTCCCTGATTGAGAGGGAGCAAGGATTATCTTCCTCATTGAAAGGGAGTAATGAAGGACACCATAATGCGCACTAGCTCTCCCGCACGAGCTCTGTTGTTGCCTGAGCCTCCCCCGCTCGCTGCGGCCTGTTGCCTCGGCCCTCTGCCATGGCCCCTCCGGAGTCCGAAACGGGAGGGATTCTTCCCCTTTCTTCTCTCCCGGTTGCGCCTCCTCCAGACGAGGTTGCCTTAGCCTTTGCCAGCCTTATCTCTTCCATGGGTCCTCCTCGTGCCCAACTAGCAATTTCAAAATTTGTTAAGAAGCTTGAAGACATCCCAGAAATTGTTCTCCCGCCATCTCTGCCCCGACGAGCTGCCCTATCCCTCTCTAAAAGGGGCTTGGTGGGTCAGTTTACTAGCATCTAGTACTCTCCAAAGACTATGCAAAAATAGGTTGAGAGAAACTGGTCTCACTCAACACAAGGGAAAATCTACATTCGCTTTAGTGGAAGAAGCTTCTTCACCTTCCACTTTGAATCCAAAGAAGACCGAGACTTGATATTTAAAAATGGCCCTTACTTCATGGACACAAGGAACTTGTATTTAAACAAATGGACTCCAGATTTCGATCCAGAGATCGATGTTCCAAGTGGTGTTCCTGTTTGGGAAAGTCTCCCATATCTCCCATTGCATTGTTGGGGAGATGATTCGGTAAAAGCTATCGGGAATGCGGTGGGGAAATATATAGACAGAAGCGAACAAAAGAAAAATATGCATGCAAGTGCAAGGATTTGCATTGAAGTCGACCTAGGTAAAGGGCTTCCAGAAGCAATCAAAATCAAGGTGGATAGCTAGACACATATCCAACAACTAGACTATGAGCAGATTCCATTTAAATGCAAGGTATGTCATGAATATGGTCATTTCGTAAATAAATGCTCAAAAAAAGAAGAACTATAAACAGTAGAAGCACATGAACTGTTGGCTTGAGGGGTCTTGACCCAGGTTCGGTTTTAAGGTTTGCCAACAAACCCCTATACTATTGGCCCTTTCGGCAATGGCCTGCTTGCGCAGGTCAAGGTCTCACCCAAAGTAGTATGGGAGGGTGCTGTAACCAGGTTTCCGCACCCTGAAAGAGAGAAAGTTAATTGAAGTGGGTCCTTTCAGGTCTAACAGACCGGTGCTGGAGAAGCCCTAACACAGAAACCCTTAACAGTATATCGGCAGAATATCTTCAGCAAAGCTTATAAATCATCAGATAGCATGCTAACAAAAGCAAAGCAATTAAATCTAACCAAATCTATGCCTTCATCCCCTTTTACAATATCACATCCACATGCGCATCAATAAATCATCAGTATTCGGCAAACAGATATAGCTTTAGAAATAACACAGAGCGCAGCCAATAACCATAACACAGAAGTACTCAACTTATCACAAACAGTCTTCTCCTTCATTAATATCCAGATCCAACTTACAGACTCTATTTACTAGCCCGCGCACACAGCTAGCGGGGTCCACACACAGCAAGACTCGAGGTCTCCATGCACACAGCCAGCAGGAGCCCTTACCCAGACAATCGACACAAAAGATCCACAAGTTTGTATCCAAGCTTGATCCAAAACTTAGCCTACCTATAGACTTGATTTATCCATCTATTTATACCATATTAGCCTGCGCTACTCTATGGTCCACAAGCCGTGGTTTGCGGACTCTTGGTCTACCCTATGACCCATTACAATTCATTGGCGGCTTTGACCCGCCCCAAAGCCCCTGCACTAGACTAGATTATTACAAAATATTACAAAAATGTTCCAAAATTGCCGCTAGGGGACCCTGCTCCAACAAGCCCCCAATCCAATCTTGAGACTCGTCCCGAGTCACAGCGGCAATGGGGTCTTCATATTCTCCTGGAGTTGTTCAAAGGCAGCGACAAAAGGGTGCAAGACACCTTCGCTCTACACAGTTTCATTCTGCACGATGTCAACCAACTTTTGTGAAGTTGGTCCTTCAGTAGCTGCGGTGACACTCTCCAGGGTCTGGTTGAACTGCTTTACTGCCATGTCCAAGTCCTGTGATAGTTTGAGAGCTTCGTCAGCCCATGGATTTAGGTGGTTGCCGAGGACCTGCTTTTTGTGGCGAAGCCCCTCAATTTCATCTCTGAGCGCGTGGTTGGTCTGAAGGCGCGCTAGTCATTGTGCTGCGACGAGGGTGGGCACAGTGGCTTCCAGTTGCTCAAAATCTTGCTCCTTCTGGCGCAGCTCCTGATTGTATTGGCGGAGGAGGGGATCACGTTGCACCATGGACCATAACCCCATAGCAGTTTCTAAAAATTATGTGCCCTTTGTGATTTGTGTTGTAATACTGCTTGTAGCTTCTTTGAGTAGCGCGGCTCGCTGGGCACACACCTCAGAAGGGGTCTCGGGCTACAGCGTGGCCTGTAGTGCAGTTATTTGTTGCCCCAAGTCGGCTTTAACAGCTGACACTTTGGTCTGGGATGCCTTCAAGGCATCGACCAAGCCTTCAACCTTAGTCTGCGGTGCAGCGGAGGCAGGCATTACTTTCGGCATATCCACGCAGAGCCGGTCTATCAAATGCTCTAATTTAGCCTGTTGCGTGAGCGCTGCAATGTGTGTTGCTTGGGTTTGGGCGGTTTTGGCAGCTTTCGTCATAATATTTTGTGCTGCCTCATTTAGCTGTTGTTGCGCTTGCATTTCTCAGTGCTGAAGCTCGCCGAAGATGAATACATAAAGGGCATGCAGCTGCTCAACTGTCAGTGTCGCCACATCGAGCTTGACTGCAGAGCACGCGCAGACTTGTTCACACAAGATCGGAGGTACCACAATGAAAGTCGCGCCCAAGAGGGGGCAGATTCGACTCTCTGTCACGGTGGCCAAAGTTGTGACTGTGGCAGATTGGCTCGCTTGATTCTGCCTCGCCTGATCTACGCTCGCTTGAAGCGCATCTGCCTTTAACTGAAGAGCTTGCAGCCCAGACTGCAATGCTTCTACTGCGGCCTTCTATTGTTCTTCCAAAGCAACCCACCGGTCTTTGGAAGCAACAATGACAGCGTCCGCAATCTTCTCCAAGTCATCCTCTGTCAAGGTGACCTCTACGTCTGTGTAGGACTTAGTAGCCTTGCGCTTCTTCCTTTTCCCTTTGGGAGGCTCGCCTATGCGCTTCGGACCGCGTGGGGACTTTGCGCCCTCCCCACCAAGCCCTTCAACCTCCTCGTCCTACTTGGGACTCCTGCCCTGCCCCCTTGGTGGCATCCTTGGGGATCTCTTTGGTCGTGGTTTTCTTCGTTTCTGTCACTGTACTCGGCGGAACAGTACCCTTCGGGGCTGCGTCTTTGCCGGAGGTGCCTGCTGTAACCAGGGCAGATGATTTGAAGCCGAGCTTCCATGTCGGTGGCCAAGTGGCAACAAGTTGATCAATCTCTGCTTCCGTGGCCATATAGGGAAGGTTATACCAGGCTTGATCTTTGCAGGCCCGAATCTGCACATTGTGCATGGTAACATGAAACTCGACAATACCTTTATACTTTTCATAGACAGCCGGTGACAAGTGCGGCCGGGAATGAATTGTTGCGGCCAGCGCATGGTCGAACAGCGCCCATAACACCTTATTTTCCTCTGTGCGCTTTGGATCCTTTGAATCCCAAAGGTTCGCATACCGTGCACCTTCACACATATTGAGCTCAAGCTTTGGGAGCACCGCATCATCAAGTGTCTCCTACGCCACCAAGGCAATCAACATCAACAGCCAGGAGTAGCAAAATGCCTTCCCCTGTTCCTGTGCCTCACGCACATTGTCTAGCAGCTCTTCGCAGAGATACTGCGACCAGTTGTAGCACACCCCTTTCTCGCATCCTCCAGCTAACTAAATTACATAAACAGGAACGGCCAACGCTCGGCACTTGCGCAACAGCTTGCAGACGAGCAGTAGAGTACCCATGTGCACTCCTAGGTCAGCTATGGTTTCTACCAAGAATCTCCTTTTATCGCGCTCAGCTTTATACTTCTCCCGCACTTCATCGGCGACCTTGTGCTCATACTTCTTGTCGAAGCTGTTGATGGGATGAGGCCCTTGCATGGGTAGGCCAGTGATTTGGTGAACGAGCGCAGCATCAATCGAGATGCAGCCTTGGATCCATAAGCACCCATCATGGATCAGCACCAGCAGCTGGCGCACAACCAGGCTGGTGATGGCATATCGACCAAAGTGGGGGAGACGCAACAAATTTAATATCCCTGAGGCTTCTAATCCGCGTGCCCATGGCATCGGCTCCACCTTTGGCACGTTATCATACAGCACCCTCTCCAAATATAATTCAAGAGCCAGGTCTGGAAAGGCATCCTCATTCGCCAGATCGTGATCATCGAATTTAATGGTGGGGAGGCTTCCGAACATGTCACCAATCAAGGGGACCTCCTCCGGGACCAGCAGTATTTGCAGGTATTCGCGGACCACATCAACGTTCTTGGGGTGTGCACCGTTGGTTTTCTTGGTTTCACATATGCGAGCAACCAAGAGAGTGGAGTCACTACCAGAGCTTCCTCCTAGGTTGTCATGGGGCGCTTTGAGGGATTAGGTGAGTGTGCCTTAGGCACTTGCCGAGGGAAATGCACAATCCGAGTGGACGTGCTCGGCTTCACCGCGGCCCACTTCGTAGCTTTCTCTTTTCCTTTCTCCGTTCCCTTCTCCTTCCCCTTGCCCTTTCCCTTGGCCAACGTAGACACGACTTCTTCCACATCAGGGGTTACCTCAAATACGTCTTCGGACCCAATTTCCACAGAGGTCGTGACAGGCGATGACTGGCGAGGTTAGAAGCAGTCATTCTCGCTCAGAAGATGAACTCAGGGTTACTGTTGCCAGAGGGAGTAGCGCGCCCAGACATACAGATGGAAAATGCACAAGATACACAGAGTTTACATTAGAGCACAGGGCGCAAGAATTTCGGAAAGCAAAGGAACCAATTATGACCTGCACCCCTCTTTTTATAGCCTTCGATGAGTAAAAACTGTCGAATTAGTCTTGAATGCAACTTACCATCAAGGAAACGGTAAAAAATCCTCTCAGATCGCCACATTAATTTCCAAATGGCCACTCCATTCAACAGTAACATCACTTTTTTACCCAGTTTTACTGTTCCAATGGCTAGTTTTTCCACCTGAGCAGTACCCATGTGCCTTCGTCGCACCCTTCCGCACCTCCTTACCTGCGGATTACCCCTGCGCGCTCGCCGGAGCCCCCTTCATTGTTCCCTCCTTGTGCGCGCAGCACTCCTTATACAGCTACTCTAGCCATATAGTCATTTGGTAGGCGCCAGGTCATCCCTATAAGGTTTTAGACGGCTTACATTAACATGCCCAGGCAGGTAGTCTCCGCGCAGTGTAGCCAACCTAACCGCACCACCATCTGTAATCTCCTTCACTATGTAGGGGCCCAGCCAATGCTTTCAGAATTTTACTAAGGTGCGCGTGAATTGGCTGTCATAAAGCAACACCAATTCATCTTCCTTGAATACCTTTTATCGGATATGTCGATCATGCCATGCTTTTTCCCGAGCCTTCTAAACCTACTGGAGAAAATTAGCAATGAACCGATCCTCTTCCAAGGCAACCAGCTGCGCCAAGCGTTCCTCCATGATGTCAGGTTCGTCCATGTTTGTAAAAGCTGCGATGCGCAGGCTCGGGACGATGTATTCCATGGGCATGATGGCCTCCTTCTCGTAGACCATCCTAAAAGGCGTTTTTCCAGTCAGTTTCTTGCACGTGGTCCGATAGGCACAGAGCAATGAAGGGATGCGCAAGTCCCAATCACTTCGATCAGTGTTGCACACCTTACTTAGCGAATGTTCCAAAATTTATTGAAGGCTTCTACCGCCCCATTTGCATGTGGGTGATATGGGGTACTCTTCGCATGGTGGATTTGAAATTCTTCAGTCAAAGCTTCCATAGTTTCATTAACAAAATGTGTACCTCTATCGCTCATTAAGACCTTCGGGCAGCCAAACCTAATCATAATATGTTCAAAATGAAGTGCGCAGCGGTATTTGCAGTGCAGTCCTTTACAGGTTTCGCTTCCGCCCATCTGGTCACATAATCAGTTGCAGTAATAATGTAACGTGCGCCAGTATTCTTTCCAGGGGGAAAGATGGGTCCTACAAAGTCTATGGCCCATTTGTCGAACGCCTACAGAGCCATCTGTGGTTGCAGGGGCATCTCATCTTCACACGAAGGTTTCCCTGTCCGTTGGCATATGTCGCAGGCACGGCAGTACGTGTGGGCATCGCTATGCAATGTGGGCCACCACAACCCTGCCCTCAACACCTTCTGCACAGTTGCTTTCCCTGCATAGTGACCTCCTGCTACTCCGCCATGGGCTTCAGCCAAGATAGCTTGTCTTTCGTGTTCTAATACATACCTCCACAACACCTCATCTGCTCCCAGCTTGTATAATTGGCCAGCAATTATAATGAAATCGGTTGCACGGGCTACCAACTCCTTTTTTTGCTATACTAAATAGTCTGTAGGTGTCATTCCCGTAGTTAGGAAGTGAATAATGTCTACAAAGTGTTTGTCAACCACTTTGATAGCAAAAAGTTGTGCATCAGGTAACCCTTCTTCTAGATTAGTTGGCTCTTCCCCACTCTCGATCCGAGACAAGTGATCAGGCCTAGCATTCAATCTCCCGGGCTTCACAATGATTTCGAAATCATACTCCTGGAATAGCAGTAACCACCTACAAATCTTCCCCCCCAACACAGGCTTATTGACCAGGTATTTTAAAACTGAATGATCTATGAACATCTTGAAGTGTCCATCCAATAGATAGTGCTTGTATTTCTGCAGGGCATACACCATTGCCAATCCTTCTCGCTCAGTAGTATAATAGTTATGCTCTACGCTAGAGAGTTTCCTGCTAGCAAATGCAACTGGGTGATCAATGTCGCCTTCTCCGAGCTGCGCTAAGACAACTCCCAGGGCTATCCTTGAGCATCCACATGTACATGAAATACCTTCGCCCAATCTAGAAATATGAGAATAGGCGCAGTGACCATCTTTTCTGTTAGTAGCTCAAAGCTCTTCTGACACTCCTCATCCCAGAAAAAGGATACATCCTTCTTTAGCAGCTTCTCCATTGACGCAGTGATCAGGGCGTACCCTTGAATGAACTTCCTATAGTAACCGGTGTGCCCTAAGATGGAGTGCAGTTGTTTCTCAGTGGTGGGGACTGCTAAGTTGATGATAGCTGCAATCTTCGCTGGGTCGACCATCAATTCTTGCTGACATACAACGTGTCCCAACAAAATCCCAAATGGCACGCAAAATATGCATTTCTTGATGTTTAGCGAAATCTTATGTTTCCTACAAGCATCTAACATCATGCGCAGGTTCGACACATGATTCTTGACTAATCCAAAAACTGTCAAATCATCAAAATAGACCTCCAGAAACTTATGAATGAATTCTTTGAATATTGCGACAACTACAATCGAAAAAATGGCAGGGGCTTTCTTCAGCCCAAAAGGCATGACAGTGTACTAAAAAGATCCCCACTCAATTGCGAAGGTTGTCTTGTTGCGGTCTTTAGGTGTTATTCTGATCTGATGGTACCCTGAAAACCCATCAATGAACGAGTATGCTTCCTGACCTCCCACATTATCCAAAATTTCATCAGAGAACGGTATAGGGAAACGATCATGTACGCAGGCATCATTCAACTTACGCAGGTCTACACAGATCCTTATCTCTCCTTTAGTCTTCTTCTCCTGGACCACCATAGAGCTTACTCAATCTGACTGTTCTACCGGCTCAATGATACCTGCAGCCACCATCTTATCTATTTCCTCCTTGACTTTCAATTTATATTTAGGGTTCAACCGATAGGGCCGATGTTTGATAGGGTGTGCATCCGGCTTCAAGGTGATCCATATCTCCAACAATCCCTTTTAGCTCTGAGAACTTTGTAGGGAACAGGTCCTGATATTCAGTCAGCAGCTCCGTGATCTTTCCAACTGTGTCGTCATCCCAGTAATCCCCAATTTTCGAAATCTTGGGCTGCTCTTCCATGCCAATGTTGACTTCCTTTAGTTTTAGTGGTTTGGTTACATCAAAAATAATACCCTCAAATGCCTTTGATCACAAGCTCATGGCCATAAAACTTGGTGAGACTGAAAATTTGGGCTCAATCCCTTTTCGATTTAACCCTCTTGGATCATCCACGGAGAGGTTAAAATGTTAATTGTTGTTAGATTTAAGACTTTTGTGATCCATAATGTAGATAAATGTCTTTCGAATTAATCACATCATTAGGATTTGGTCGACGTTTCGAACCATCTTATGTGGTTCATCCTCTCAACCAAATCCTAATGATGTGATTAATCCAAAAGACGTTTATCTACTGTTAATTGTTGCAATCTGGAAACAGAAGGTAAAGGGATCACCAAGTTATGTATGGGAAACAAAATTAAAAAATGTGAAAGTCAATCTAAAAGCATGGGCAAAAAACAACTAGAAAGAACCACAAAAAAAAAAAAAAAAAAAACTTCAGAAGGAGATGGAGCAAGTGCAGAAAAAAATAGAAGACGGAGAAGAAACAAAAGAAAA
This sequence comes from Pinus albicaulis, assembly GCA_034641835.2. Classification (NCBI taxonomy): domain Eukaryota; kingdom Viridiplantae; phylum Streptophyta; class Pinopsida; order Pinales; family Pinaceae; genus Pinus; species Pinus albicaulis. The sequence goes on along the minus strand of CM076580.1, from coordinate 680,732,781 downwards.
CCAACTGAAAGAGAAAATAATTACATTGGCAAATTTATAGAAACAATAGACAAAAGGAGGAGGATTGGAGGTTAAAATTCAGAAATTTATGGATTCAAGCAAGGGACCAAAAGACTACTTTCTTCCATAACTCACAAAGATGAGAAAAATAAAAAATCAGATTGATACAATCAAAGGCAAAGGAGAAGTTGAAATTAAAGGGCAGGAGGCCTTAAAAAAAGAAGCTCACAATCATTTTAAAAAATTGCTAACTATGGAGCCAACATATTCAAATCATGAAATTTTCATAAGGCATATTCATAAGAGGATAACTGAAGAGTTAAACTCATAACTACTGAAAGAATTTGAAGAAGATGAGGTACAGGTAGCAGTATGGTGTCTTCAGCCACATAAAGCCCGGGGCCAGATGGCTTTTCTATATCCTTCTATCAGTCATTTTGGTTACTCATCAAAAATATCTCATAAGAATGATTAGATGGGTTTTCAGGAAAAAGGAAATGGGGGGTTTCACAAACTCAACCTTTTTCGCCCTCATTCCAAAAGATGTAAGGCCATCCTCCATTCACTTTCGTCCAATATCATTGTGCAATTCCTCATAAAAAATCATTTCAAATGTTATAGCCAGCCGTATCAAACCTCTTCTTCCCAATTTGATCTCTGAAAACCAAGGTGGCTTTGTTCCCAACAAGCAGATAGTTGACAACATTTTTATTGTCCAAGAAGCAATCCAATCAAGTCTGACAAAAAAAGAACAACGTTTCATATTAAAACTAGACATGGCTAATACCTTTGATAGAGTCAATCTATCCTTCCTATCTGGGGTTATGTTAAAATTTGGCTTCTCTCTTGAGTTTATAGAATTAATAAATGCATGTGTTGTTGGCCCTTGGATAGCCCCTCTTATAAATGGAAGGCCAAGTAGTTTCTTTCGAAGTTCCCATGGATTAAGGGAGGGTTGCCCGATATCTCCCTTTCTCTATGTTGGAAAGTGTAACTAGGTTCGGTCTTCATATTGACTATGTAATTATGTATTTATGTAATGAAGAAGACAAAGATGATAAAATGTATTTTTGTTATGCTTGCCTCATGGGTTTCATGAGCAAGGTTTTTATTATAGGTCAAAAGACTTCTTCTTGATGTCTTTTAGGGATTTGTCATCTTGTCATAAAGGTACTAATTAAAGAGTCATGTATATAGGAAGATTCAAGTCAATGAAGTATGCCTCAAGACCTTGTCATATAAGCCTTGAAGACATGGCTCATAATGTTGCTCAAGATCAGCGTTGGAATACTCTTCAAAACAGACTTTAATATGATCTACAAGTCGGCCTATAAACAGTGCTCAAGTCGGCCTCATTACCAATAGACAGATCGGCTCTATTTCAGACAGGGTCAACAATATATACCCCTGTATATTGCGCACAAAAGGACAGACAGAATCTCGACTGCTCTGTGATTTTCAGAGAAGATCTCAGTGACAAGTTTGTGGATTACAGATACAAAGGATCAAGGATAGACAGCGAAGATCTCAGTTGGAGAAAGTACGAAAAAGGAAAATAGAGTAATATATATAAGCAAAGTGACAGAACTGTGTTTCCTGTGAAGTTACAGGACTGCATTTATTAGATCCAGAACTGTGTTAAAGTGCGAAGTATCATAAGTATGCTAAGCAAAGTAACGCAGTACAAGGTAAGGATATATAGTATAAAAGGGTAAATTGTTCATCAAAGAAATAAGACTTGTGTATGTTGAAGAACTGCCAGCAAGATTAAGTGAAGGTGCAAGGTGTGCACAGCACAAGTCTATAACAAGGTGCTAATATCACATAAGGATCACATACAGCTAAAGAAGGGAGAATACAAGAAGAGACTGAGCTCTCTAGTCTTGGTGCAGAAAGATGCAGATTGGTGCAGGACGGAAGGATCAGCTCAAGGCGTCAATAAAGAAGCAGTGACAATGTCTTGGAGGCATACAAGTGTCAAGGGTCTGTGTCATGGTCATAGTACTTGTCATCTGAAAGTCTTTAAGAAGAATTTCTTGTGGGTTTTCCTCTCCAAGAGGGAGAGGTTTTGGCCTTGGCTCGAAGAACCTAAATTTGTGTCTCTTGTGTTTTTGGTAATTGACTTGATGAAAAACATAATAAGCTAAGAAGAGAAGACATAAGTAAAAGAAGTAAGCTGACAAGTAATTATCAATAAGAGAATTTGAATTAAAGCTAGCCTTACCTAATTCTCAACATGGTATCAGAGCTAAGTGCTAAAAACAAAGTCTACTTAGCAAAGAGACACAAAGAAGCAAGAATCAAAGTAAGGGTCAAAGTTTGCGTTGGAAAGTCAAATCAGTTTGCAAGGAAGATTCTCAAGCCATTTCAAGAAGACCTTCAATATCATTCAAAGAATTCACTCATCAAGGAGACAATTTTTGCCATGAAAGCTTTGAAGGACAAGAGGAAAAAGGAAGAAGCCTGTGTCATAGATGAAAGGGAAGAACCTGATGCAAAGAAATCTAAGAAAGAAGAAGCAAAAAATCTCTACTATGATTGAGATCATCTTCCTCTTTAAATATTTCTGTCGATTCTAAAATAGTATGTTAGGAAGCATTGTACATTAATGGCATCATGATAGTAGCTGTTGAAAAGTGTAATTATGGATTTATGGAAAGAAGAAGACAAAGATAATAAAATGTATATTATTGTACTTGCTTCATGAGTTTCATGAGCAAGATTTTATTATAGGATTACAAGACTTCTTCTTGATGTCTATTAGGGTTTTTATCTCCTAGGTATAAATATAATTAGGTGTCATATGTATGAAGAATATAGTCTAGAGAATGCTCCAAGACCTTGTCAAAGAAACTGTGGAAGAATAGCTTATGTCAGCCCTAAAATCTATGCTGAAAGATAAGCTTATATGATGTGTTAAAGTTGGCCTTCCAACAGCCCTCATCAACGCTGGAAAAATGCACCTCTTCAAGTCGGCCTACAAGACAGACTGTGAGGTCAGCCTAAAGTCTGGACATTGCACTATATATTGGATGTCCTGCGACTCATTTGGACTCGAGGATTTTGGACAGCTCTATGGAGAAAGGTATGGATTAGCTAGGAGAAGCTGCGACCAATCTTGAAGAATGTAACGTGCAAACCTGAGGTGAACGTAATGACAAGTATGATGTTTTCTGCAGACCTCAAGAAAAGAGCAAGTCTGATATATATATATATATATATATATATATATATATATATACACACACATTCGGATAAGTGTATAGGATATACCTGTGATACATATATGTGGATACATATGTGCGGATACTTCTGTGATATATGCGGATACATTTGTCGTATAACTTTGGACATGTACAGGGCTTATCTGAGATAGATACAGCATAATGAAGTCTGGTTAAATGCGAGTTGAAAACAATGTTCTAAGTATGGTGTGGATTTGTTATGAAGCACTCTGAAGCAGTGGATAAAGTTGATGATCATGCTATGATGCAAGGTTTAAGAGCTATAGCAGAATGGGAAAAAGGAGTACCTTCCTACTCCAAGGTTCTACATCTCCAGCAATCATGGAGTATCCCAAGATAAACTTAGAGACTGAGTTCTTTAATATTGATGCAGGTCGGTGCAAGTTGGTGAAGAAATGAAAGATCAGCATTGAAGGAAGGCTTGGAAGCAGTGACAAGGTCTTGGAGGCATTCATAGGTCAAGGGTTTGAGTCTTGGTCATGGTACTTATCATTTGAATATCTTAAGAAGAATTTCTTACGAGTTTTCCTCTCCAAGGAGAAGAGGTTTTTGCCCTGGCTCGAAGAGCCTAATTGTATGTCTCTTGTATTTTGGCAATTGACTTGATGAAAGACCAAATAAGTTAAGAAGTAAGATCACAAGTAATTATCAAGTAAGAGAATATGAATTAATCACCAACCCTCTAAATTCTCAACATGGTATCAGAGCTAAGGTGCTAAAGACAAAGGGTTGTTTGACAAAAAGACACTCAAGGATCAAAATTCAATTTTCTAGAAAGCATCAAAGCAAAAGTCAAAGTCTACATTGAAAAGTCAAGTCAGTTTGCAAAGAAATCCTCAAGCCATCTCAAGAAGACTTTCAACCTTATTCAAAGAATCCACACATCGAGGAGGTAATCTTTGACATCAAAGATTCTTGATATTGAAGACATTGTTGGAAGACACATCATTAAGCACCACCCAACACTATTGATAACATCTTCATTTTGAAGTAATCCTTGAACATCAAGGATCCAAGATCGCCTACTTTGAAATCAATCTAAGAGGGAGTTCCTGTCATCGTCTTCATCAAGATCAACAAGGAAGCTAAAAGAAGAAGAAAAGCATCTACTCAAGTAAGTATCTTTATGACTTCATATGAATCTATCAAAATGTCTTCTTTGCAAAGAAAGCAACAAACTAGTTAGGGTTTCAAACTTTCCTGCATGGAAGAAAGGGACAATGAAGTCATGCCAAATAGATGAAGGGAGATATAAGAGCCCAAAGGATTCTTACAGAATCCATAAAAGACTCTCTCATCTCTGATGTATCAAATCTAGAATCATCAAAAAGAATATATGAGAAATTGGTGGAGCTATTCTCTATGAGTACTGCAGGAGAAGCAATCTCTCTGAGATCAACTGCAGGAACTGGGAGATGTAATGTCTGACACTGAGATGACTACAGTGGTGCAAAATGCTTTATCGAAAGAATGGAGAGATTTCACTTCTAACATAGATGGGAGAGAAGAAGCCATGACATTCCAAAGTCTAGGTAAGATAGAAGAATCAAGATTGAAAACAGGATCAAGTATAGGGAATCAGCCACCATGTCCAGGAAGAAAGGAAGATTCGGTAAATTTCGTCCTCAAAATAAAAGAAGAAATATGGACAAAGTACGATGCTTTGGATGTAATGAACTTGGGCATTATAAAAGAGATTGTCCTAAATCTGAAAAGGACAAGAGAAAAAGGGAAGAAGCCCTTGTCTCAGAAATGAGGGAAGAACTTGATGCAAAGAAATCTAAGAAAGAAGAAGCAAGGGATCTCCACTATGATTGAGATCATCTTCTCCTTTAAGTGATTTCTGTTGGTTGTAAAATAGTGTTATAGGAAGCAGTATAGCATCATGATCGAAGCATGGCAGGAGCTCTCAATGAAACAACTCCTGGAAAACCTCACTGATAACAATATTGATGGAAGGCGGTCATCAAGATCAAGGGTCGTCATGGAAACTGGTGCTGACATTTTCTAATGGAGTTCTCTATGAATTCACTAATTAGAAAGAAAGCAGAATGGTTTCATCAAAAAATTCTATGCTACAGAATTTTGGGATATGATGACATATTGATGAAGCAGGTCAAGGGAATGAAGCTCTTCATTCTAGTAACATTGTTGTAGGATGACTCAAATGAAAAAGGTATGAGGTGTGTAATAATTTTCGGTGAAAATCACATAACATACATTTTTGTCGACACTTTTCGAACCAACCAGTGTGGTTCATCATTAGGACAAGATGAGCAATCTGATCACGAACCAGTTTAAGTAGATCAGGACATCTCCAACTAGCCGTTGGAAAAACGGCTAGTTTGACTAGAATAGGAAGAATTTTATTTTTAGTATTAATTCTTAATGATCAATCTGACTTCATTAAGTTTACCATGGAATTCGAAGTTGATGGTAGCCTGCCTTTTCTGGATGTCCTTTCGAGAAATGATGATGGTTCCTTTTCTCATCAAGTTTTTAGAAAGAAGACGCATACTGAACAGTATTTACATGCTAGTTCTCATCATTTCCCAGCTCAGAAACTTGGGGTTCTCAGTACCCTAGTCACCAGAGCCTTTAGAATCTCAGATGTGAACCATTTTGAAGGTGAAAAATCCCATCTCCTTAATGTCTTCTGTAAGAACGGCTATAGCAGGACTCAATGTCTTAGAGCTTTTCAAAAAGCTGAGAAAGGTCCTGAGGTTAAGAAAGATCCTTGCGATCGGTCATCAAGAGTTCACCTTCCTTTTATCCAAGGTACAACTGATAAAATCGCAAGGATCTTGAAGAAACATAATGTCTCTTCAACTTTCAAGCCTCTCCGCACTATCCGTAGTTCTCTTAGATCTGTTAAAGACCCGATTTGCCCGTTGGATGGTAAGGGTGTTTATTTAATTCCGTGCTCCTGTGGGACACCTTACATTGGTGAAACTGGTCGATCAATTAACCAAAGAATTCATGAACATGTTGCTGACCTTAGACATGGTAGATCTCGGTCCTCTGCCTTGGCAGAGCATGTTGAAAAAACAAATCACCATATTTGTATTGAAGATACTAAGGTTGTTGCAACAATTGACCACTTCCACCACCGAAAGTTGAGGGAAGCTTTGGAAATAGAAAAGAGGCCGGTTAACCTTAATAGGGATGATGGGTGGAATGTTAGCAGATGCTGGATTCCTGCCCTTCACTCTTAAAATTTTATTTTATTTTATTTTATTTTATTTTTTTAAATCGTTCGTTCTTATCTCGATCTTGATTCCTCTCTCCAGATGTATGCTCTTTTTATTTTATTAATTTGGTTTTGATTAGTATTTTTGTTTTTATTTTATATTTGGATTTTATTTTTATTTTATTCATTTATTTATTTATTATTATGATTTTTATTATTTTTATTTATTTTTATCTATTTTATTTTTATTTTTATGAATTTTTATTTTATTTTTTATTTATTTATTTTATATATATATATATATATATATATATATATATATATATATATTTTTAATTAGTATTATTTATTTATTTATTTGATTAATTTTTGTTTATTTACTTATATTTATATTTATTTATTTAGATATCATTTTTGGGATTCAACTGCGTTAAGTAAGTCATTCATGTATGACCATTTCCATGAGAGGTAGTCGCAACTGACTAATTTCTCATGATTTTGAATAGTCCACTTAGCACTCATTGCATCGGGTGATGCTCACAGGGGTGAAGAAGTGGGATTGAAACTAGTGAAAAGAATCACATGGCGTCAATCATCACTTCCGGGGCTTGCACCCGGTAACCAGGACTTCCCGGGAGGTCACCCATCCCAGAACTCCTCTGGCTCAAGCGCGCTTAACTGTGGAGTTTTCCCCACAATCAAGCCCACTTAGCTTGCTACCCCATTTGCAAAACCTTAGCAACTATCGTGCCTCATGAACCATTCAGTAAGAGATCCCTTTACTCTTAGTGTTTTAAGTATGAGGGGTTTCCGCGATTAGAGCCACTATGATATCATTTTGGATTCAAACATTGCGTTAAGTAAGTGTTCATATGACCATTTCCATGAGAGGTAGTCGCAACTGACTAATTTCTCATGATTTTGAATAGTCCACTTAGCACTCATTGCATCGGGTGATGCTCACAGGGGTGAAGAAGTGGGATTGAAACTAGTGAAAAGAATCACATGGCGTCAATCATCACTTCCGAGGCTTGCACCCGGTAACCAGGACTTCCCGGGAGGTCACCCATCCCAGAACTCCTCTGGCTCAAGCGCGCTTAACTGTGGAGTTTTCCCCACAATCAACCATTTATTTATTTATTTATTTATTTATTTATTTATTTTTATTTTTATTTTTAATTATTTAATTAATTTATTTACTTTTATTCTTATTTTATTTTATTTTATTTTATTTTTATTTTTATTTATTTATTTTTTAATTTTATTTTTATTTTTTATTTTAATTTTATTTTTTATTTTATTATTATTATTATATTTTTTATTTTTATTTTATTTTATTTTATTGTATTTTATTTCTATTTTTATTTTAATCGGGAAACTTACCTCTTTAGTAATCTTAAATTAATTGATTAATTTTGCAAATTGTCATTTTATAAGATTTTTATATAGAAATTACTTGTTTTTATTAGAATTGTGATTTTTAAATTATTTCTATATATGAATTGTGATTTTTTAATTGTTGCCATTTATGAATTACTAAAAATTTTGATTGGATTTGATTTTATATTTGATTTTTATTTTATATAGAATTTATAATAAGAATATAATTAAAAATTTAAAATATAATAGAATTAATACTAAAAATAAAATTCTTCCTATTCTAGTCAAACTAGCCATTTTTCCAACGGCTAGTTGGAGATGTCCTGATCTACTTACACTGGTTCGTGATCAGATTGTTCATCTTGTCCTGATGATGAACCACACTGGTTGGTTCGAAACGCGTCGACAGAAATGTATGTTATGTGATTTTCACCGAAAATTATTACACACATTCTATGGATCACAGAAGCCAAATTCCTAACAAGGTATGAGGTATATATATATTTATATGCTGACACTGGATGTTGTGAAGTCATGTCATATGGTTGCTGGTAATAGACTTCTATATTTAGAAGTATGATATATGGAGGAGGATCTCTCGATGCACTGACAGATGAAAACATAATATATCCTCATATGGAATATGAGGTGCTTGTATATGAACAAGGAACTAGAAAATTTATAAGTTCTTGGGAATGAAGAATGTGCAGAAAGGAAGAGATCATGAAATGCAACCATGTCAAGAGGCAACCATCATCTGAAAGCCAAGAAGATGTGACTAGGAGATCTCCTGGGAGGATATGTAGACTCTGACAGAAGTCTGGTAAAGAAGAAGACCCTTGACAAGACATATCTTTAGGAGATGTGTCAATCTGAATCGAGGATGTTGATGCCTACAAGAAGATGTCATGGTGAAAGATCATCACTAAGGTAACTTTTGATTTAAAAATTCATAGGTATATGTTTATCTGAATAAGTTTATGCAGGGCTGCCAATCATGTGGAAGGATGTAAGATCCTTGGAGATGATTCGAAGGAAAGCAGCATGGCATAAAGGTGGACCAGATGAGAAAGACTGATGAATCACTTTTTGATGGTTGATATGACTCATCACTGAAAGTGATAGATGATTTGTGCCCTATGAAGCCAAAGGTTGAAGATTCCTCAATATCGAAATCCATGACATCGAGGGGAGGAATTCTTCATGAGCAGTTGAGTGTCTCACCATTGCTGCTGCAGAACCCTGGTTAAAAGGGAGCCCGGTGGTAAGTTTCTTACTTGGAAGAAACTTGAAGTATGTCCTTCCTGAGTTAAGAGGGAGTGACGTATGTGATTCTCTAATACATGTGTCATGCACTAGACCAAGACTAACAGCCGTAAGTCTTAGTGAAGGCCATGTGGAGAGAATGGATAGACACATCCTTTTAGTCTTCACCTGGAAGACAGAATGGAGGATTGGGTAATCATCTGGCATTCGATAATCTTTGAGAATTGTGACAGGGCATTCAAGATAAGAGTAGTCGAGGATCGATATTCTTTGAGGGCTGGCCACCCAAGAGAAGAATAGTCCAAGAAGGGCATACTCTGAGAACACCTAGGTGGAGTATGTACCTTGAAGAGACAATGACTATGGTGTATATAAGTCATGTGTCTCGCCAACATTATAGCCCATTGACTCGTTGAGAGATGGGGCTGTTAGTCAAGGCCTTGCACAAGGACAACGCTGGTTGATATGATGCTATACAGATGTGATTACCAATCCGATTCTTCTTATGAGATTCTTCAGTTTGGAAGTGACAATGTACCTGTATGAATACCTCCCTAGTTAAAAAGGAGTGTTGAAAAGTGTAACTAGGATCGGTCTTCATATTGACTATGTAATTATGGATTTATGTAAAGAAGAAGACAAAAATAATAAAATGTATTTTGTTGTACTTGCTTCATGAGTTTCATGAGCAAGAATTTATTATAGGATTAATAGACTTCTTCTTGATGTCTATTAGGGTTTTTATCTTCTAGGTTGTGGAATTGGAGCATGTACACAGTGTTGATTTTTGGTAGCTTGTTGGCTTTACCAGGTTGTGGAATTGGAGCATGTACACGGTATTGGTTTCTGGTAGCATCGGATGTGCTCTAAGCCTCAAAATTTGCAAGGAGGCTAGAACACATGTATTCCAAAATACCCAGAAATCGTTTTGGGAAATTCCACACAGATGAGGTTTTACTAAAATAATTAATTATTTTTAATGGGAACCTAAGTCTAAACATAGGGAATTAAAATAATTGAAGTGTATTAATAGAATTGGGTGTGAATCTTCTAGAAAAAGACAGAGATCAAGTCAAGTTAATCTTAGCCATTGATTATGCTTTAATCTAGGTCGTTGATTTCTCAACGAGAAGATTATAAGAAAGACTTCGATGGGCATTTGGAAACATCCCAGGCATATACTCAGTTGCCCGAGCAGATCGATTTTCTCACTAGCTAAAGTTCAGCAGGAGAAAATCGAATCAAAGGGAGAGTTGCAAGTTGGAGAGAGAGGGAATCGGCAATAATCGAGAGTGCAGGAACAGTCTAGGAGAAGCAACGCAAAGGAGTGTTGTGAAACCAGCGCCAAAAATAAAATAAAAGAGAGATCAACGCCTTAAAAATCAGCCACTTTGAGGGGGAAACCTCCAATACATTACATAAATGAATAATTCTTGGATGATACAAATGACAAAACCTCATTTCTATATATAGGAGTCCATGGGGCCACAATGTAATCCTAGTGGGGCCACGATGTAATCCTAGCCAACCTAACAATAATCATATAAGGGCACAATAATAACAATATGGGGGTTACAGGGGTACAACAATAACAATAAGGGGGTTACACTAACAACAATAAGGGACTATACTAGTAATATAGGGACCTAACATGTTCCTCTCCTTCAAAAAAGTGTTGTCCTCAACACTTGAGTAGCTCTGGGTGCTTTTGTATAAAATTCTCATCCTCCCATGTAGAATCTTCAGTGGGTAATTTCTTCCATTAAATGAGATACTCTGAAATTGATCAATTTCGTAGCTGTCAAGTTCTTGTTTCCATGACTGCTTCAGATTCCAATATGGTTTTTTCTTCCTCATCAAGTTCTGGCAATATTTTTTGAACTGGAAGTTTGTCCCCTATAACCTTTTTTAAGCATGAAACATGGAACGCTGGATGCACTTGCGAAGAAGCGAGAAGCTCCAATTTGTGTGCCATAGTACCAATCTTTTGCAACACCTTGTAAAGACCATAGTACTTTGACGATAATTTATTATCCTTCTTAGCTTGCTTGAGGGACATTTGTTTATATGATTGTAGCCGTAAAAATACCCTGTCTCCCACATCAAAACTTCTCTCATTGCGATGTTGATCTACCTGTTGTTTCATTCGATTTTGTGCCAAATTTAGGTTATCCTTTAAGAGTTAGAGAACTTCTTGTTGATGCTCGATGTAATCCTCCACTGCTTGAACCCTAGAATTTTCCCTTAAAGAAGATGTGATGGACAGTGGATGATATCCTTAAAGCGCCATAAATGAGGTCATTTTTGCTGCAGTATGGAAGGAAGTGTTATACCACCATTCAGCGAGAGGTAACACTTGACCCATTGTGCTTGCTTATCAAATACAAAACAACGAAGATATCCTTCCAAACATTTATTCACTGTCTCTGTTTGACCATCGGATTGAGGATGATAAGATGAGCTATGACCTAGTTGAGTACCCAAACAAGAAAATAATTCCGTCCAAAAATTTCCTGTAAAAATGGGATCTCTGTCACTACCAATAATCTTCGGGTTTCCATGTAGTTTTTGAATTGTTTCCATAAATGCAGTAGCAATTGTACTTGCTTTAAATGGATGAGATAATGCACAAAAGTGTGCATACTTGGTAAGTCTATCAACTACCACGATGATGACACTCCTTCCTTCGGACTTAGGTAAACCTGTGATAAAATCCATTGAAATCTCCTCCCAACGTTGACTTGGAATGGACAAAGGTTGTAGAAGACCCGGAGTCTTAATTGTCTCAACTTTATTTCGCTGGCAAACCAAACATTCCGCCACAAACTTTTCAATATCAAATTTAAGGCCATCCCAAAAAAATTATTTCTTCACCCTGTGGTAAGTTTTAAAAATCTCGAATGTCCTCCTAAAGGAGAAGTGTGCAATTCCAAAAGAATCTTTTGTTTTAGTTGGGAATTCTTGTAAATATATAAGCAATCGTTATACCATAAGAAATCATTTTTCCAACTAAATGTATCAGATGTACTAGGATCTTGTTGCAACTTTTGAATGAGTGTCCACACTTCTTCGTCCTTCTTCCATTCATCCCTTGCTTCGGTTAACCAATCTGGTTGGATAATAGAAATGGCACAAAGCAATGCTTCCACCTCTTCATCCTTTCTTAAGAGTGCATCTGCAACAACGTTTAGCTTCCCTTTCTTGTAGATGATTTCAAAGTCATAACCCAACATCTTTGTGATCATTTTTGCTACTCTTCTGAAGATAGTCTTTGTTCCAAAAAGTGTTTAAGACTATCATGATCAGTTTTTACCTTGAAGTGTCTTCCCATTAGGTAAGGTCTCCATTTCTTCAGTGCATATAGTATTGCCAACATTTCCTTCTCATAAATAGCCTTTTGTAAATACTTTCCCTTGATTGAACGACTTTCAAAAGCAATGGGTCTTCCTTCTTGCATTAAAACAGCACCAATTCCATTTCCTGAGGCATCACATTCCACAATAAAGGTTTTTGTGAAGTCTGGCGTTGCTGAGACTGGTGTTAGGCACATTGCCTCTTTAAGATGTTCAAAGGCCTTAGTTGTTTCAGGAGTCCATGAAAATGCATCTTTCGTCAATAATGTTGTTAGAGGTGCTGCTATTCTCCCATAATTCTTAACAAACTTGCGATAATACCCTGTTAGCCCGAGAAATCCACACAAATGCTTTATGGTTGTGGGGACTTTCCATTCCTTAATGGCTTTAATTTTGTTAGGGTCTACCTTAACACCGTTGTGAGATACAATATGACCCAGATATTCCACCTCTTGTACTCCAAAGAAACATTTGGATGTTTTTGCATATAATTGTTTCTCCTCCAATAGTTTGAGCACCCTGCCAACATGTTGAACATGATCCTTCCAAGACCTGTAGTAGATTAGTATATCATTAAAAAATATTCGCACAAATTTTCTAAGGAAGAGTTTGAAAATGGAATTCATCAACCCTTGAAATGTAGAAAGTGCATTGGTAAGCCAAAAGGCATGACCAAAAATTCATAATGACCCTCATGAGTTCGAAATGTTGTTTTCGGAATATCTTCAGTCTTCATTCTAATTTGATGATATCCTAAACGAAAATCCAACTTGGTAAAATAAATTGCTCCATGTAATTCATCCAAAAACTCATCAATCACATGAACAGGAAATTTATCTTTAATAGTGAACTTATTGAGCTCCCTATAATCCGGACACATGCGCCATGATCCATCTTTCTTGTGCACCAATACTACTAGGGCAGAGAAAGAACTTTGACTAGGTTGAATTATACCAACCTCTAACATTTCTGCAATCATATGTTCAATTTCGCTCTTTTGGACATAAGGATATCTAAAAGGCCTGATGTTTGGAGGAACACTTCCTGGAATCAAATGAATAGCATGATCATGATCACGAATAGGTGGGAGTCCTTTGGGAGTATCAAACACCTTGGAATGATTGTCCCAGACTTTTTGGAGATCCGGAGAAATAGATGATTTTGATGTTGGAACTTCTAGTGAGCATAATTGTGCAATTACGCCTCGTTGTTCTTTCTTCAGAAGCTTTGTCATGACTTATTATCTTTCCTGGCTTCCCTGCGATACCTCGTAATTCAATTTCCTTTCCTTCCGAAAAAAATTCAAGAAAAGTTCTTGAAAATTAAAAGCTACCGTCCCCAAAGATTGTAACCATTGTACTCCTAGTACAACATCAGCACCTCCCATTGTGATGGAAAGCATTGGACTATTTAATACATATTCCCCCATGGCTAGCTTGATATTATGGCATTTTCCCAAGCAATTTATAGTTCCTCCATTTGCAACCATCACTTGACATTCTAGTGCTGGGTATAGGAAACAATTCAATTCCTTGGCTACCTTACAATGAAAAAAATTATGGGTACTACCCGAATCAATCAACACTATTACCTTTTTCTTCTTGATATGTCCTTCTATCTTGAGAGTTTGAGGAGTGGTAATTCCTGCCAATGCATTACATGATATGGTTGGACTCATTTCTTCTTCTTCTAGGGTTGCTTCTTGGTGTATATCCTCTTCCTTTGAAGTTTCTTGTTCATTTTCTTCCTCCTCTTCACAATCTATGTAAAATAATTTCTTCTCAGCACACTTATGACCTTTAGTGTATTTGCTATCACAACTGTAGCAAAGCCTTTTTGCTCTTTTTTCTTCCAATTGTTGTGGTGTCAACCTTGTAGGTTGTGGAAGTCTAAGAGTATCAACACTTCCATCTTTATAGATGTGAGTGGTAGGCTTCCTTGTCGTCATAATTTTACATTCAATTTTTCTTGCCAACCTAAATGCCTTCTCCAATGAATCAAGTTCCCAAACGCGAACTTCATGTTGGATGTTATTCTTTAAATTCCCTATTAAGACATCAATCATGTGTTCCTCTAGAATATTAGTTACCCTTATATTCAATTTTTGGAAGTCTTCAATGTGCTCCACCACTGAACCCTTTTGTTTGAGATTTATCAATTAGCTAAAGAAGGTGTTGCTCTTTGTATCCTCATAATGTGCTATCATTTCCTCCGTAAAAATTGACCAAGTGATAATTTTTTTACGGGAGCAAAGCCATTGATACCATACAAATGTATTATGTTCTAAATATAAAGTTGCAATGCGTACCTTTTGTGTGTTTTGCACATTATTGAGATCAAAATATTGCTCCATTTGTAGTATCCATGTTACGGGATCCTTCCCATCAAACTTCCTCATATCCATCTTTGGAATATGCTGGTTCTTCCATCCAACATTAGAGTTTATGAAATCACAATTAACATCTATTTTGTTCTCATCATGAGTTTCTTCTACTATCTTTTCGCCATTAGGAATCATTTCTTGTATCAACTTTGTCAAACCTTTCATGTCTGCTTTTAGATCATTCTTCATGTTTTCCATGTTGTCCTTCATTTTTTCTTCCATGTCCTCCATCTTAGCTTCCACGTCATCCATCTTAGCTTCCACATCTTTCTTCAAACCATCCATCTTCACTTCCACGTCTTTCTTCAAAACTTCCATTTCATTTTTTGTTGCTCTTTGCGAGAGCGAAATTTGGTGCACTTGCTCTTGTAATTTTGATAGATCATGTTGCAGTTCTTCATCTTCATGAGTCAAAGTAGAATATTCTGAGGGCTTAATGGGTGTTGAATTCTTTTTAGAAGGAATTTTATAACCCAATACTGAAATATATGCTCAATAGGCCCTTGGAATCACTTCAAACTGATTTTTTGCACAAGACTTATGCAATTCGGAAAGAAAAAAATACACACCTTTTTCTTGCTTTTGAGGAGCTCGATATTAAAACTGAATTATCTCTGTGATTTCGGATCTTCAATATCTGAAATTTGGCCTTGAGGTAGCCCTCTGAATCCTCTTTCGAATGCCACAGGTCTGACCTGATTTGGATTCTTTAGGGCAAAGTTATGTCCAATCTCCCACAATGACCTAATTATGGACTGGTTTAGTAGAGAGAACTTGTATGACTTGCCACGTGTCACTGTTTGCTCCTTCGGCTCTGAAATTAATAGACAGCAAACTACAATCTGTGTACTTGCGGTTACTCTTTACAGAATTCCAATCCGACGCTTAGAGAGAGAGTTATGAAGATTTTCCCACGATAACCTCTTTGAGATGAAATTCGGGAGCTTGAGAAAGCCCTAACTTCCACAAATCCTACCTCCCAAAATAATGCAAATCAATCTCTGAAATTTTTCCGCGACGTTCCTCGGGATTTCGGCTTCGCTCTGTGAAAATTTCAGCTTTCGAAACCTCGTAGAAAAATAGTTATAGCGAAAATGCAGCGATGCCCTGTTCAGGTTAAATTCAGAAGCCTGCAAAAATCTCTAACTTCCACAGATCATATCTCCAAAAATATTGTGAACCAAGCTCTGAAATTTTGCGACGATGTTCCTCAGGATTTCGGCTTCGCGCTCTCAAAATTTCAGCTTCTGAACCTTCGTAGAAAAAAAGTTATAGCGAAAATGTCACGATGACCTGTTTGGAGCAGCGAAACCCTAAAATCCAAAGCTTTGATACCAAATGTTGTGAAACTAGCTCCAAAAATAGAAGAAAAGAGAGATCAACGCCTTAGAAATCAGCCACTTCGAGGGGGCAACCTCCAATACATTCCATAAATGAATAATTCTTGGATGATACAAATGACAAAACCTCTTTTCTATATATAGGAGTCCATGGGGCCACAATGTAATCCTAGCCGACCTAACAATAATCATGTAAGGGCACAATAATAACAATATGGGGGTTACAGGGATACAACAATAACAATAAGGGGGTTACACTAATAACAATAAGGGACTATACTAGTAATATAGGGACCTAACAAGGAGAGACACTGCAGAGGCAGTGACGTTGGGACTGCGCAGAGGGTAACGCAGTGAGACGCAGTGAGGACAGCAGGTCCTCTCCAGAGTCAGAATTTCATTGTGAAGCGTGAGAAAATTGTCTGTAAAACTTCTCACAAAAAATTCCTCTTATATTCTGTTGATTGTATCTTGTACATGAGATTTTGCTGAAGAATAATAAAGAAACTCTCATCCGCTGCACTGGTTTTCCCACATTGGGTTTTTCTGGGGACAATTGTCCAAAAATGATTGTGTCATTGTGATTGTACTTGTGCTAGTATTTTTTCTTGCATTTACTTTATGTAGTATTTCAATTGTGAAGGCTGCAGTAGAATTTATTTCGAAATTTACTGTGTAACACCGTAAATAACTTGTTTCTGAATTAATAAGTAGAAGAAATAATATCAGTTACTGCAGTTGGGATTCTATTTAGGAATTTTCACACACAGGTGTCTTTACCTAAGAGGAAAGAAATGGAAAAAGAGGCCAATGTTGGTGTAGCAAGAGTGGTTGCATCATCTAAGAAAAACAAGAATGATGATCCCCTTCCATTCTTGATGAAAAGCAACAACAAATTTCCATTTGAGAGTTTTGGTGGGGGTGTTGGTCAAGCAGCAAAAATAAAAGGCAGTGGCAGATGGTCCAATGGACAAGATTTTTCAAAAAGAGAAATGGGAAGAGCTTGATCTCACCATTGCATTCTTTTTCTATCAGAACTTCATATACTTTAATGTTGCACACTCACCTTTATTTATTGAGATGTGCCGAGCTCTAACTCAAGGGGCTCCATCAAGGTATGTGCCTCTTGGGTCAGAGAAGCTTAGAACCACATTGTTAACTAAGGCAAAGAAAGAGGTGGGCAAAATGCTTGAGCCTATTAAATCAGCATGGCAAACATCTGGGGTTAGTATTGTTTTTGATAGATGGACAGATCCAGCAAGCCACCCACTCATCAACTTCAAGGTGTTTTCTTGAAATCAGCGGATGCACTTGGACAATACAAGGATGCACAATATATGGGTGAGTTGTTCATTAAAGTTATTGAATATGTAGGTGTTGATTCTTGTATGCAAATCATTAAGAATAATGCACTTGTTTGCAAGGTTGTTGGCATGATTGTGGAAGCTAAATATCCACAAGTATTTTGGACACCTTGCATTGTCCATTCCTTGAATTTAGCACTTAAATCTATTGCTTTTGATGTGCCTTAGATTGGAAGTATTATTGAGGATGCATGACATATCAACAACTTTGTACAAAATCATATAAATGCCCTCACAATCTACAAGGAGTACACCCATCTATCCTTGTTGAAGATTGCAGATACACAGTTTGCCTCTTCATTTATCATGTTGAAGAGATTGAGGGAGGTCAAGGCTGCTCTTGGGGCCATGGTTATTTCGGAGTTTTGGTCTTTTTGGAAAAAAACAGATCAAGCAACCTCAAAAAGAGTCAAGGACAAAGTGTTAGATGATGATTGGTGGGAAAGGGTAGATCTCGCTATTAAGATCATGGATCCTATCATTGCTTTGCTACGATTTGCAGATACAAACCAACCCATCCTAGGAGAGGTTTGTGAGAGATGGGATTCCATGATTGAGTCCGTGAGGACCATTATTTTACAGAGTGAGTACCCTGAGTATGCGACATCATCAGAGGCCTTCTTCACCACCATACAGGATATTCTTATCAGTAGATGGGACAAGAATTGCACATCTTTGCATTGTTTGGCTCACTCATTGAACCCAAAATACTATAGCCATGAGTGGTTGAATGGTGGACCTTCCCACAGATTCCCTCACATGGATGGTGAAATTTCAAAAGGGAGGAAGGATGCATTGAGGTGGATTTTTTAGGATGGGGCATCCCTTGATAACGTGGAGGATGCCTTTGCAGAGTTTTCCACTTGCACTGGGCGATTTACAGGTTATGATGTGGTTTGAGACAAGGGGGCTAAGAAGCCTTGTTCTTGTGGGCAACTCATGGGGCAACAAGCCATCCTCTACAATAGTTAGCCATGAGGCCCCTCTCTCAGGTGACTTCAACCTCTTGTTGCGAGAGGAATTGGAGGACATATGGGAATTTGTATAGTGTCGAGAAGAGCAAGCTTGAGCAATCCCGGGCAGAGACAATGGTGTATGTGTACACCAACCTTCGTCTTATTTACAGGCAGAGGGATGAGTGGTTGAAGGGAAAGACAAAGATGTGGGATGTATTTCCTGATGATAAGGGTTTGGACAACAGTGTTGAGTTTCCATTGGCCAACTTGGATCTTAATGACTCAGTGCTACTATTAAGCGGTCATCCTCCACACCCGCAGATGCAGAGATGACATTGGATACAAAGGAGGAGGATGCAGCAGAGGTGTTAATTTTGGGTAACTAGGTCCAAACTCCATGTTGCACTGCTCATATGATGATGATTATATTTTTGTTGGATTCCTCTTTTGGAGAGGTGCAAGATTGATCTAAAGATCATCTTGTTTGGATGAGCAAAACATATATTTTGATTTTATTTTCCACACATGTGCAAGGTCGGCCAGATTTGTAATGTAGGCTCACAAGCCCTACAAATGTGTCACACACCCTCATTAATGGATATAAATTGGAGAGAGATGATGTCCATTTCATCATCAACTCATCACACACATTCATCTTGTGATCTAATTAGTTCGTATAGCCTAGGAGAGGCTTCCCTCCTTCACACGTGTGAATCTAAACCTGAAGAAGTTGCAGCAATTTTCAGACTGTTTTTAGGGTTTATGTACAACACTTTGACTGTGTTTTTTGGGTAGAAATTCTAGTTTTTGGAGGCTGTACTGCTGGGCACAAAAAATCGAGGTTGAACATTGACTTTGACAGAAGCCCCTTTGACTGCAGCGAGTTTAAAGATGATCATGAAGGTATATGTCAAGGTTGTGTCGAAGGGAAACATACAAGGGGACCATTCCCCTCAAGTGTCACAAAGACATCTAATATCTTGCAATTGATACAATCTGATTTATCTGGTATGTTGCCCGTAACATCCTTGGGATGATGTTCCTATTACATGACTTTTATAGATGACTTCTCTCGCAAGACCTGAATATATTTCTTGAAGAAGAAGGACGAAGCATTCAAATGGTTTTATACCTTCAAGGCCTTGGTGGAAAATCAAATCGGGAAGAAAATCAAAATTTTGAGGACCAATAATGGGACCGAGTATGAGTCAAATGAGTTCAATGACTTTTGCAAGGAAGCTAGCATTAAGAGGGAGATCGCAACTGTGTAGACTCATAAGCAAAATGGTGTTGCTGAAAGAAAGAACAGGACCATTGTGGAAGCTGCCCGTGCCATGCTATATGACCAAGGTCTTCCAAAGTTTCTATGGGGAGAAGTTGCAAACACTGCTGTGTATGTTCAAAATAGATGCTCGTATTCTGCTTTGGACTCCAAAACTCCCTAAGAAGTCTTCTCTGGTAAGAAGCTTGATGTCTCCCACTTTAGAGTTTTTGGAAGTCCTGTTTATTTTCATGTGCCGAAAAAAAAGAGAAGCAAGTTGGATGCTTCTGGAAAGAAGGGAATGTTTGTGGGCTACAGTGAAGCTTCGAAGCCATATAGAATCTATGTGTCTGGTCAAAGAGAAGTGGAGACATGCCACGATGTCACCTTCGATGAAGATGTTGCCCTCAAGAAAGTAAGAAACCTTCCTAGCTCAAAGGAAGACAAATAAGAAGAAGAAGAAGAAGAAGAAGATGGAAGGAAGGAAGAATCGAAGGATTAACATACGGCCGATGTTGAAGGACCAATGGATCCTATTGATCCACTCCTTCAAATAAAAGGAGACCCTCATGGCTCAGGGACACTCTCGAATATGTCAAAAGACATATTGCCCCAAGGGGGACATTCCGTGAAAGCAAGAAACCGAATAGGTACCAAGGGTACCTAGCAACCATGAGTACAATTGTACAATCTCAGCCTGGATCATTTGAAGAAGTCGTAAAGCATCAAGTATGGAAGGATGTTATGCACGAAGAATATGAGTCCATTATGAATAATGATGTCAAGGAAGTGGTCTCGAGACCGGAGGACAAATCTGTTGTCACCTCGAAATGGCTCTTCAAGATCAAGCATGGAGCGGATGGAAGTGCTAAAAAGTACAAGGCAACATATGTTGCCCGAGGCTTCTCTCAAAAAGAAGGCATAGATTATGATGATATATTTGCACCTATCACCCGCTATACCACCATCCGATCTATCATTGCCCTTGCTGCAACGCAAGGATGGAGTCTCCATCAAATGGATGTGAAGACTACCTTTCTGCATGGTTCAATAAAGGAAGAGGTTTATGTGGAGCAACTTCTAGGGTTCGAAGTCCAAGATAGAGACACATATGTATGCAGGTTGAAGAAAGCCCTCTATGGGTTGAAGCAAGCCCCCAGGGCTTGGTATGAGAGGATAGATAGCTACTTGATGAAGTTGGGCTTCACTCGAACTGATGTTGATCCAAACCTTTATTTTAAAGTTGATAAAGAAAGGCCTCTCACTCTAGTTCTCTATGTGGACGATCTCTTCCTGACAGGTGTTGACCCTCTCATTCATCAATGTAAGAGGGAGCTAACTTCCAAGTTTGAGATGAAAGACCTATGTGTTGTGAAACCAGCTCCAAAAATAGAAGAAAAGAGATATCAACGCCTTAGAAATAAGCCACTTCGAGGGGGGAACCTCCAATACATTACATGAATGAACAATTCTTGGATGATTCAAATTAAAAAACCTCTTTTCTATATATAGGAGTCCATGGGGCCAAAATGTAATCCTAGTGGGGCCACAATGTAATTCTAGCTGACCTAACAATAATAATTTAAGGGCACAATAATAACAATATGGGGGTTACAAGGGTACAATAATAACAATAAGGGGGTTACACTAACAATAATAAGAAACTATACTAGTAATATAGGGACCTAACATGCCCCTCTCCTTCAAAAAAGTGTTGTCCTCAATGCTTGAGTAGCTCTGGGT
The DNA here is from genome assembly GCA_034641835.2 of Pinus albicaulis. Classification (NCBI taxonomy): domain Eukaryota; kingdom Viridiplantae; phylum Streptophyta; class Pinopsida; order Pinales; family Pinaceae; genus Pinus; species Pinus albicaulis. Next base: position 680,711,300 of record CM076580.1, on the reverse strand, counting down.
GCTTCTGTATAAAATTGTCATCCTCCCATGTAGAATCTTCAGTGGGTAAGTTCTTCCACTTGATGAGATACTCTGAAATTGATCAATTCCGTCTCTGTCAAGTTCTTGTTTCCGTGACTGCTTCAGGTTCCAATATGATTTTTCCTTCCTCATCAAGTTCTGGCAATATTGTTTGAACTGGAAGATTTTCACCTATAACCTTCTTTAAACATGAAACATCGAAAATTGGATGCACTCGTGAAGAAGCAGGAAGCTCCAATTTGTAGTAGCAACTATACTTGCTTTAAATGGATGAGATAATGCACAACTGTACTGATGCATTATTTCCTAGGCTTGAAAGCCTGGCAAAGGCCAGGCGAGATTTTCCTTTCCCAAGGAAAATATGTCGTGAAGCTACTGGAGAAATTTGGTATGGTGGACTGTAAGTTTGTGTCGACACCAATGGAACTCAACTTTAAGAAGTTGTGTGGTTGTGGAAGCGCTACTGGGCTCGAGATGGGAAATCCCACCGAGTATCGACAACTCGTAAGGGCCCTGATGTTCTTAGTGAACTCCCGTCCAGACGTATCTTTTGCAGTGAACACTTTGAGTCAACATATGGTTGACCCTGATCACATTCACTGGATTGGTGCCAAGAATCTATTGAGATATCTTCGGGGCACAAACAACCATGGGCTGAGATACATTGTCGGGAGTTTGAGACTCCATGGATATACTGATGCCGATTGGGCTAGCAGTGTGGTGGATCGTAAGAGCACATCAGGATGTTGCTTCACCTTGGGTTCTGCTTCGATATCTTGGATGAGCAGGAAGCAAAAGTCAATAGCTTTGAGCACCACTGAGGCCGAATACATTGCAGCGAGTATGGCCTATTGTGAAGTCGTTTCGTTGGGAAAGCTCTTCAGTGAGCTGTTTGGACATGTGCTAGATACCACCGTTATCCTTTGTGATAACCAGAGTGGGATTTGTCTTTCTGAAAATCCTGTGTTCCACGATCGATCCAAGCATATTGATATTAGGTACCACTTTATCCGGGATATGGTACAATGAGGCGTTGTAAGGCTCGATCACATAGGAACTGATGAGCAGGTCGCAAATATTCTCATGAAGCCCATGAGGGTCCTGCTTGAGTTGGACTATGAGCTCTAAGAGCTCTAGGGGGGCTTGGGGATAGCTTCTTGGAGCTATAAGCACACACGGGGCTAAGCTTGTCGAACCTTGTTGTGCTTCTGCCCCACTGTTATGATGTTGAGCTGGTTCTTTATCTATGCCCTGCATGCATCCTACCCATGGAGTTTCAGACTCATGGGAAGTACCTCTCAGATGGACGCATCAGAGATTGTCGTACTCTCTATGTCTAGGATGGGTTGTGTCCAACACCTTGATCTAGGATCAAGTCTGATGAGGTTCTTACCTATAAACTGACTTCGGGTTAGTATGTGACTCCTTTTGAGTCTATTGAGGTTTTACCCTCTAGGCTAACTTCAGATCAGCGAAGTGTGATGTCTTTGTGACTCACTCTCGTTTGTTTTCCCTTAGAGCTGGCAAAGCATGTTACAGCAGGATGACGCAGGAACACATGATGATGAGGATGACAGTACACGATGGTACTAATGACACGATGGCACAGATGGACAGATGGACTTCCCCCTAGTTGAGAGGGAGTGTTAATTTTGGGTAGCTAGGTCCAAACTCCATGTTGCACTACTCATATGATGATGATTATATTTTTGTTGGATTCCTCTTTCGAAGAGGTGCAAGACTGATCGAAAGGTCATCTTGTTTGGATGAGCAGAACATATATTTTTATTTTATTTTCCACACATGTGCAAGGTCGGCCAAATTTGTAATGTAAGCCCTACAGATGTATCACATCACACACCCTCATTGATGGATATAAATTGGAGAGAGATGATGCCCATTTCATCATCAACTCATCACATGCATTCATCTTGTGATCTGATTGGTTCGTATAGTGTAGGAGAGGCTTCCCTCCTTCACACGTGTGAATCTGAACCTAAAGAAGCTACTGCAATTTTCGGACTGTTTTTTGGGTTTTTGGACAGCATTGACCAGCGTTGACTTTGGGTCAACACTTGGATTTTGATTGCGATTTTTTGGCAGAAATTCTAATTTTTGGAGGTCGTACTACCGGGCCCAAAAATCGAGGTTGAATGTTGACTTTGACCAAAGCCCCTTTGACTGCAGCATTGATTTTTGCATTGACCGGTTTGGGTTAACTTGCATTGAATTTTGGAGCTGTCTTTAAGGTGTGTGCGTGACACTTGAGGAAGGTTGATTTGGTTGTTGGAGAAGTTGGTTTGACCAACTCAAGTCTTTGTTGGCTGGGGCATCCGGTTGACTGCTATAACAAACAATATATTCATTTGCTGGACAAGGAGAATTACAAATTCTGATATATTATTTGGCTTGTCTTCTGTTGATCTATTATTATGTTCTATCAGCATTTTACTTTCATGTTTATGTGATTGCTAAAGTGAATTGGGCCTATAAGAAAGATTGAAGTAAAATTGCAGTAAGCATAGAACATACCATTGTTATCTAAATTTAACAAGAGGAGAGCAGCGGTGACCATGATAGTGATGTTGATTTTGATGATGATTATTGATGAGTCATGACTCATGAGCTACCTACTACCTTCAGGCTTGTAATTGCTTTGTATTTGTTATTTCTATTTGCCATTGGCATTGCTACTAACTATGTAACACATTTTGATTTTGATGACTTAATGAGAAAACTGCAGTTTCTTGTCTTCCTCCTATTGGATCATTGATGAATATGTCACAATTGTATTTGTATGCATAATTTTACTTTGTAAAACTCACAAATTTTAAATTTACAATGTAGAATATAGATCTATGTCTGCATTTGTATCATTAATGAGAATTTGTGTAAGAAATAACTAATTTTTAATATATATATATATATATATATATATATATATATATATATATATCCTATGTCTCCTGTTCTGAGGGGTCAACATGCCTGTGTCGAACACTCGAATTTTCGTGTCCTGCATGTCTCGTGTCGGAGTATCGGGTGACTTAGATTTTTGAGTTTATGCTTTCTATGCATGCATGTTGCTTTTGTCTATATAGTTTCCTGGATGAGAACCCTATATGGTTAACCGATCATTTATGATTTTGTCTCTTTAGTATATTGTGTAGATACATCATCATCATGCCAACTTCAAGTTCAGTCATTCGTGAGGCAGAGGAAGTGGAACATGAAATTGAATCTGCCCTTAAAGTTGATCCAAAGTCACCACTTTGGAAATATGTAACTATTGTTTGGAAGATCCAAAGAGAGGGATCATTGGCATGGGTTTGCAGTGAGTGTAAAAAAGAGTATAAGGGATCATACACCTGGGTTAAAACACATTTACTTGGATTAAAAGGCAATGTGGTTTGAATATGCACTAACCCACTTAAAGAGAATGGGACAGATGGAAATGGTTTAAGCAAGGCAAAACTTGCAAAATATCAGAAAGACCAAGACGAGGCAGATGCTAAAGCAAATGAGGCAAGTCCTACCTCTCAATTCAAACAACCAACAAGGTTGGGAGCATCTTCATCAAAGCCTCCACTTCCCTCTCATGGAATTATCGGTTCAAAGCGGTTTAATTTGGGGCCGCCTGAAAGGAGTTTTAATAATCATGCTCGAGAGACAGTAGATAGAGCTATAGGTCAATGCATTTATGCAAATGGCCTTTCCTTTAACCTTGTGCAATCTCCTTACTAGGAAAATATGATAAAAGCAATAAATGAAGCCCCAAAAGGGTACAAAAGCCCTAGATATGGGAAGGTTCGCACTACAATGTTAAGTGTTGAGAAGTTAGATTTGGAGGCTAAATTAAGCTCAATTCGTAATTCATGGTGCATTTCAGGGGTATCCATCATTTCTGATGGATTGAAATATCAAAAAAATATGTCTTTAATCAATGTGATTGCTTAGAGCCCAACAGGAGATATGTTTTTGAAGGAAATGGATTGTGAGGGGTAAATGAAATATTCTCAATTCATTGTTGACATATTGATTGAAGCAATTGAATCGGTGGAGCCAGAAAATGTTATCCAGGAAATAACTGACAATGCAACGGTGTGTAGAGCAGCAAGCCTAATTATTGAAGACAAATATCAGCACATCTTTTGGACCCCTTGTGTTGTACACTCAATGAACCTCATGTTGAGCAAGATGGGGCCGCAAATTGAATGGATTCGAGTTATTTTTGAAGAAGCAAAAGAAATTCAAACCTTCATCACAAACCACCACATGTCCCATGACATCTACAAAGAATTTGAGAAGTTGGAACTCCTTAAGATACCTAAACTTTAAAGTTTATTTCATAAATTCTAATTTCTATGACTCTAAATTCAAATGTGTAGATTGGATTCTCAAGTGTCATAATTCGCGAATCATAATTATTCAATCAAATTATGATTTTTAATTTATTGAAACATTGACAATTTGGCACTTGCAGGTTGCCAAGACTCGTTTTGCTTCTCACATCATAGTCTTAACAAGGCTTGTGCAAATGAAAAAAGCATTACAATCAACGGTATGCAATTCTCTTTGGAATCAATGGAGGCAATTCCAATCTACTAGAGCTCAAGCAGTGAAAACTTTGGTTGTTGATGATGAATGGTGGGATAGGGTGGAGTACCTCTTGGCAATTACTAAGCCAATTGTGGATTTGCTCCGCATGTTTTACACATATATGCCTAATTTGGGAGAGGTGTATGAGGGCATTGATTATATGAGAGAGCAGATAAGGGTTGTTATAAATGTCAAGGAGGACCTAGATGAATTCTTTTACAGAGAAGTAAAAGATATAATGACCAAAAAGTGGAACAATATGACCACCCCATTGCACCTTTTGGCCTATGCAATGAATTCAAAATATTATGCTACAGAGTTGCTAAATGATCCAAAAATAACCGCACCAAACAAAGACCCAGAAGTCTCACAAGGATTTAAAAAAACTTTTAGAAAGCTTTTTGTAGATCTTGAAATTGAGATTCGGATTCGTTCAAAGTTTGCTTGTTTTGTGGGATCAGAGGGTTGGGGTGTTGATATTGATTGCATGCAGGACAAGACCAAATTAAGTCAAATTGATTGGTGGAATGGTGGAGAACTTCCACATATCCAAAAATTGGCCATCGGGATCTTGTCACAGGTTGTTAGTTCCTCTTCAACAGAAAGGAATTGTACATATGGCTTCATCCATTCAGTGAAGAGAAACACATTGGACTCTAAGAAGGATGAGAAACTAGTGTATGTTCATTCAAACCTTCACCTTTTGTCATACAAGAGAGATGAATACAAATTTGGCCCTGCCAAACTAAGGATGTGGATACAGAGTTGTCTAACTTGGATATGACGTTGAACGCTAGGTCTCATATGACTTTGTTTGATGAGGAGGCACCACCAATAGTTGGATCTTCAAGTGGACATGGCAGCAATGCTCTCACTTCTAGAGAGGATGTGGTTCTTAGTGACATGAATGAAGACATATTTGATGACTTGAAGATGTAATTTATGATGGTGTTTTAAACTTTTGAACAATGAATATTGAATACCATAATATGCCATATGAATTATGAATAATGATAGTAGACTGTCAGTCATAGTTCGTTTCGTACTTTGTACTATGTAGTGTGCATTATTAATTTTGGTGATGATGTTGTAACTTGTAATGTTGATGATTGAATTTTGAAATTTGAAACAGAAACTTGATGATATGTTGAATCATGAATGTTAAAATAATCATTAATGATGATGACAATGTTTATGCTGAATTGATGATGATGATAGACGATAATTGATTGTGTATTTTTAGATATAGAATCTAGATTCTAAAAGATGAATGGTAATATGAAATTCTTATTTTGTTATATGTGTGTGTATGTGTGTTGTTTCCTTGTCATATCGTATCCAGCTTTTTTGAAAAAAAATCGTATCCGTTTCATTGCAACTTAGATTGGGCATAGTGACCATGCTTGTGACAATTGTAGCATTAAATATCCCTTAATCTTCTATTAGAGTCCTTTGATTCAAGGGCGAGCTTCCTTGAACCAAAAGGTCTCCCTCTTCCTTTTCTCTTCTTATATGGTGCAGCAAATGCGAAAGGGCTCTCCTTCGTGCTTTTGAATCCTCCCCTTGGCAATCATCCTAGTCTCCTCTTGAGTGCATTTACCAACAAGCTCATCAAATGTCGAGATTATATTATTGTGGCTTCTAGTCGTAATCAAGGTTTCCTAAATAGGAGGAAGACCTTGAAGAGTGACCATCACCAACTCTCTATTAGATATGAGCTCACCAGCGGTTTGCGATTGATCCCTTAGTTGGGATACCCTCATGACATAGGATTGCATAGATTCACCGTTGTTCATCTTCAATTCCTTGAATTTATTCTTCAAGGAGACGATATGATTCAAGTTGTTGACCTCATACATCCCAACCAGCGTATCATAGATGTCCTTAGACTTCTTCAATTTTCCAACATAAACAAGCAAATGATCTTGCAAGGAATCAATAAGAATTTTCTTAGCTTTGATCTCACCTTTCTTATATTTGGACTTGGTAGCAGCTGGTGCATTCTCTGAAGGCTCGGGAACTTTTGCTTCCACATATTTGAAGACGTCATTTCCATCCAATATCACTTCAAACCTGATCTTCCAAGCAGCGAAGTTTGATGAGTCACCCAACTTCTCATTATCTTTGAAGAAAGAGGTTGACATCTTGAGCAAGTCAAATAGGCTTCTTTAGCTTCTTCCAAAGATGATTGCTCCTGTTTCTTGTCTCCTTGGGATTGTCTTCACCTTAACTTTGATACCATGTTAATTTTCCATTGTTCTATGTTGTTACAATCACTTTAGATAGAACAGTAAATGCAATGACAATAGAAGACAATCAAGAGCAATAACAAGAGACACCAAATTTGGTCAAAGACCAAGGAGAAACACCACAAGGGGGAAAACCCTTTCAAAATCTTCTTCTTATTAGATTGTCATAAAATGTTCAGCAGAGAGATATAATGATTCAATCAAAGTCAAAGTCAGTTCTTTGACCATCCAAGAGATCAACCAACCCATATCCAACACATGAGCCTAAACGTCAAATCTGGTCAACAACTCAAAGTCTGCAAATCTGTCAAAGTCAACAGCAGTCAAAGATGCCATAACCAATCCATAAGTCAACGTTCAAACTTCTCCAAAAGAGCTCGGCCCATTGGAAAGTGTAACTAGGTCGATCTTCATATTGACAATGTAATTATGTATTTATGTAAAGAAGAAGACAAAGATAATAAAATGTATTTTTGGTTGTACTTGCTTCATGGGTTTCATGAGCAAGATTTTATTATAGACTTCTTCTTGATGTCTATTAGGGTTGTCTTCTAGTTACATTTGTAATTAAGTGTCTAGTAAATGAAGAGTCTAGTCATCAATATATGCTCTAGACCTTGTCATGAACCTTATCACAAATCCTTGAAGAAATGGCTATGGACAACCTTCATCAACGCTGGAATATAAGCTTCAAATACAGTGAAGAAATGCCTCATTAAATGCTAGGGTAAATACACTTCATGTCGGCCTATATATCAGTAACTAAAGTCGGCCTACCCACTAGCTGAATGGTCGACCTAAAGGCAGAGATGACACCACTATATAAACTCAGAATCTGGGGATCATTTGAAGCGTACAGGAATGCAGATCACTCTGAAATAGTGCAGATTTCAAGCAGGGTACAGGTGCAGTGCGGAAGTGCAGGTGCAGTGCGGATTATCTCTGCAACAGGAGAGCGGGTTTTTCTCTGTGATAAAGTACAGATCCTATTTTTGATAAAGTACGGACTTACCTATGATAGAATACAGATAAGAAAAGGATTGCCTATGATTGATAATCTGCGGTCATATTATATTACTTATCGTTTGTATGTCACCAAGTTATGAAAAGAACCTGTATTATATGAAAGGTTAAAGACAGTGAACAAAGTGTGCATCTATTTGAAAAAGGACTAGGTGAAGAAGATTAAGTATCTAAGTGTTGACTAAGTAATAAGAAGTAGAGACCGAGCTCTCTAGTACTAGTGCAGATCAGTGCAGATTGGAGCAAAAGAGAAGGGTCAGTGTTGAAGGCAAGAAAAGAAATAAAGACAAGGTCTTGGAGGCATTCATAGGTCAAGGGTCCAAGTCTGGGTCATGGTACTTGTCATTTGAAGATTCATAAGAAGAATTTCTCGTGGGTTTTCCTCTCCAAGAGAGAGAGGTTTTGCCCTGGCTCTAGGAGCCTAATTTGTGTGTCTTGTGTATTTTGATAATTGACTTGATGAAAGATTAAATAAGCTAAAGAAGAAAAGACATAAGTAACCCAAGTAAGCTCACAAGTAATTATGAAGAAGAGAATTTGAATTAATCTCCAACCCTCTAAATTCTCAACATGGAATCAGAGCCAAGGTGCTAACGACAAAGGGCTATTTGACAAGAAGACACTCAAGGATCAAAATTCAGTTCTCTAAGCATCAAAGCAAAAGACAAAGATTACATTGAAAGCCAAATCTGGAAATCCTCAAGCCACCTCAAGAAGACTTTCAACCTTCTTCAAAGAATATACACATCGAGGAGGTAATCTTTGACATCAAAGATCCTTGATATTGAAGACATTGTTGGAAGACACATCATTAATCACCTCCCAACACCATTGAAGACATCTTCATTCTTTAGTAATCCTTGATCATCAAGGATCCAAGATCACCTACTTTGAAATCAATCTAAGAGGGAGTTCCTGCCATAATCCTCAAGGAAGCTGATAGAAGAAGAAAAACATCTACTCAAGTAAGTACCTTATGACTTCATATGAATCTATCAAAATGTCTTCTTTGCAAAGAAAGCTACAAATTGGTTTGGGTTTCAAACTTTCCTGCATGGAAGACAAGGACACTAAAGCCATGCCAAATATATGAAGGGAGATATAAGAGCCCAAAGGATTCTTACAGAATCCATAAAAGACTCTCATCTCCGATGTATCAAATCTAAATCATCAAAAGGAATATATGAGAAATTGGTGGAGCTATTCTTTGTGAGTACTGCAGGAGAAGTAATCTCTCTAATCAACTGCAGGAACTAGGAGAAGTAATGTCTGACACTAAGATGACTACAATGGTGTTGGATGCTCTTCCAGAAGAATGGGGAAACTTCACTTCAGGTTTATATGGGAAGAAAGAAGCCACACCATTCCACGATTTAGGGTCTCTATGTAAAATAGAGGAAACAAGATTGAAAGCCAAAGCTATTACAAGATCAAGTGAAGGGAATCAAGCCTTTGCAGCCATGGCCAGGAAGAAAGGAAGATTCGATAAGTTTGGTCCTCAGAATAAAAGAAGAAATATGGACAAAGCATTTGCCTTGGATATGATGAACTTGAGCACTATAATAGAAATTGTCCTTAATCTGAAAAGGACAAGAGAAATAGGGAAGAAGCTCATGTTAAATTTGGACAACTAGGTCCAAACTTCGGGTTGTGTTGCTCAGATGACAATCCCAATATTTTTATTGGATTCCTCTTTCGGAGAGGTGTAAGATTGATCTGAAGATCATCTCGATCGGATGAGCAGAACATGTACTTTGAATTTATTCCACTTATGTGCTAGGTCGGCCTAGAATATAATAATAAATGTAGACTAAAATGTCTTAAAGGAAGTGTCACACACACCCAAAGATACCTATATATTGGAGAGGCTTGGAGCTCATTAGACACAATGTGTGGAGGATTTTCTTCTCTCTTGATGGCGATGGAGTTGCGTTCTTCTGTGGAGTATTCTTTGTTTGGGTTGTGTTAGGGTTATGTGTGACACGCTTGGCTGAATGACCTATTGGAGACTTTGTTGGTAGAAGCATTCCGCTGATCGCCATAACGCCACCATTCATTATCTCTGTTTTGGCTTGTCTTCCATCGATCTATTGCTATGTTCTATCTGCTTTAGTATTTTGTGCCCTGATCTGAAATGGCATAGAACATGTTCTCAAATTTACATGGTATCAGAGCTAAGGTGAAGACAAAGTCCAATTTGTGTTGAAACAAGTTCAACACTTACAAAGAGAAGAGCTCGTTGAAGACTAAGAAATCTACGAGGGGCCGCAGCAACAAAAGCACAGATCATCGAAGGGTTTATAAGTCTGAGTTCAGGTCTCTTTATCACTGTTTGGATGCCAAGTAAACCTTGTAGGAAGACCGAGCTCCACAAGGAGTTTTCTATAAGAACAAACAAACAAACAAACAAACAAAATTGGACCTGTTTTGGTTGGGCAAACCCTTATATGAGGAGCCGCAGTTCTGTGCAGAGAATCTGAAGAAAGCCGCAGCCCTAGAATGAGGGTCGAAGTCTCTTTGGAAGGCTGAAAATAGCTTGAACTTCAGTACATAGGAGCAGCCTCTCAAAGAAAGGAACCCGCTGAAAATCAAGGTATGTTAAAAAGGGTTTACTGTGGTGATTTAAGGTGTTAAAGTCTGTGTATTAGCCGCAGGTTGCATTTCGTCCAAACGAAGTCTGCATTCCTCTCGCTCTCTCAGTCGGTCAACTGTCTTGCCTGACCTATTGATTGGGAAAGCGATTGATTGATATTACATATGATCGACCCAACTTAAAGGAGTATAAATTTTATGTAATGGGCCCGATTAGTTAGATAGTTGCACAAATCGCCGCCTGTCCACCAGAATTTGACATGACAAACGATTACAGAGGTTACCGCCCCCATCTGCAGTGCATCGCACAAGAACAGTTGGGTTCAGTCAGAGTTGGGCCTCCTCCCAAAACTGTAGCAGCATTACCTGTCGTTCAACAGGGGTCGGATCTTCAAAGCACACGCCAATGCGTTGGCTCATGAACGATTTACTGTGAAATTGAAACGCAATTTAAATATTTTTGGGCAATGTTGCAACATAGGACAGATCCCTTACATAAGCGTGGATCTGCTAAGTTGTTGGTTCCTGTAAACCTGAATCGGTAGTCGAGCTCAAGTCGATTATGACCATCCGATTAATTACGCGAGAGGCATCATACGTGGGTCGGCGGAGCCGATTGGGCATTAAGCAATATACGCAGTTGCACTTAATCCTGGAGGAGCAATCAAGGGCTTGGATGCAGTGATCAGATTGGACGTATTTTGCAGAAGGAAAGAGCAGTGAATCACTGTGCGAGTTTAGTTGAGCAAGCCCGACGTATTCTTATTCGAATAAATTGATTGGCCCGCAGCAAACATGTGAGTTTGATGTGATTTTTTGTGCATGAGATTTGTGTTTTTTGCATATTGTTTGGGCCGCAAAGGTAAGGGAGCTACATCACTAGTTAAGAGTGAAGTTGGGTAAACCTAAAGGTCTACGATTGCTATCCTAGCTCAACCACGAAGATCTCTTGAAGGCCGCATACTAAACAGTCTCTTCTTCATATGTATTGGGGCAGATTATATTATTGTGGGTACAAGTTGGCTGTAGGGTGTGTCGAGGAGCAACCTCAAGCCCTATCTCCATAATTTGATGCCTAGTTTGGACATTAAATGAAGTAGCCCAGTTGGAGAAGATATCACAGTGTTTGGAGCAAGTGTTGAGGGTCCTAAAATATGCCCTAACCAGACTTGTAGTATATTCAGCGTTTGGAACATCTGTATGATTGGTTCCTAGATCTGTGAAATTTAGGAGACAAAATTGTTGAACTGAGATGTGAAGATTTGAAGCTCTAGATCAGTGAACCATTAACTATAGTTGGGCAGATCTGGAAGCCCTAAGAAACAGTTTTTTTGGAATTGGAAGGATTTTTAGAGGGTTGAATATGGAAGCCCTTGGTGCAATGTTATGAAGCAGTCAGATTGTTGACTAGATGGGCAAATCTGTAAGCCCTAGAGAGAGTGACAAGGAAAATTTGATTTGTCATAAAGTTAGGCCAATTTTGGTAACCTTAGGAGCAATCTTCTAAAAATGATCAAAAGAATGACAAATGGGCAGATCTGAAAAATAAGAAGCAGTGCAAGATCGTGAGAGGAGGAATCATGATATATTCTCTCTGTTTGACAGTGACATATGGCAGAATATGTATGACTATGAAGTTTGAAATCTTCAATACTATATGCCAGTATGACAATGATGAAGAAGATAGTGATGGGTGCGATAAAATTATGGCAACATCGTAATCAGCAATATGACAGTGATGATGGCGCTGTAGCCGCAAATTTGAGGAGCTAAATCTGTCATTCTATGTCACTGTCATCATGACAATGACAAAGACAAATTCATAATAGTTGTAAGCTTGTAACAGTATCAGTGTTACATTGGAGCGTAATGATAATCTTGGAAGTGTGATTTGAGAAGTTGTTTGCAGCTTTCAGTCACGTTGTTGGAGTCTTGCACCTTGGTCAGCAAAGCCTGTGAAGTTTTGATCAAATGATGTATATGATAATATCACAGCAACACTGAAATCCAAGATTTGACAGCATATGATACGTGTCAAGATGCATGAGTCTTGAATGGCATTGACTGTGGAAGAATAAGACTCCTTTCCAAGTTGGTGTCTAGGATGCCCTCATTTGAAATAGATGTCTTCTCTCACAAGAGAAGCTGGCATTAAAAGGGAGAATACAATTGTATATGCTCTTGAGCTAATATCACTGCTGAAAGAAAGAAGACTCTCATGGCTCAAGGGTATATGGCTTCAGGGGGGAAATTCCAGTAGAAAAAAAAAACAAGAAGCCATATAAATACCAAGGGTATCTAGCTGCCATGAGTACAATATGAGCCTGGATCATTTGAAGAAACTGTAAAGCATCAAGTCTGCAAGGATACGAGGGTGATGTTTGGGATATGGTCCCTAGACCACCGAACATAGTTGTTGTCACCTCAATATAAGATCAAGCATGGATCTGATGGGAAAATGTGTTGCCTGAGACTTCTCTAAGAGGGCACTGATTATTATTGCACCTATAATCTATTACTACCTTTGCTGCTACGCAAGGACGGAATCTTCATCAAATGGATATGATGGGAAAATGTGTTGCCTGAGACTTCTCTAGGAAGGCACTGATTATTATTGCACCTATAGTCTATTATTACCTTTGCTGCTACGCAAGGACGGAATCTTCATCAGATGGATGTGAAGACCGCCTTTTGGCATGGTGCGATAAAGGAAGAGGTGTATGTAAAGCAACATCTGGGGTTCGAAGTCCAGGATCAGGACACCCATGTCTGCAGGATGAAGAAAGCCCTCTATGGGTTGAAGTAGCACCCAAAGCTTGGTATGAGAGCTAGGTTGCGGGGAAGCTTCAAACCCCTTGCGTTCCCGTTTCCGAAACGCGCTCCGTGCGGGAGCGTTTCGGAAACACTCGGAAACGCGCTCCAGAAAACGCTTCCTGAGGGGAGCGTTTTCGGGAGCGTGTTTCCGAACCTGTTAAAACGCTCCCTGCCTTTTCGGGAGCGTTTCCGGAAACGCTCGGGAGCGAACGCTCCGTGAGCGCTTCCGGCGTTTAAAAAACTCTCCCGAACGTTTTTTAAACGCCGGAAGCGCTCAGGGAGCGTTCGCTCCCGAACGCTCCCCGGAACAAAAAAAACGCTTCCTGCTGGGCGGAAATTTTTTTCAATGAAAAAACGATTTGTTTAGGGCTAGAAATGGGTTTTAGGGCTGATGTGGAGGTAAGAGAAGCATTGACATTTCATGGTAATGTTAAATTCTTAAAGTAAAAGTGACATTTCCTTTATTTTTCATTTTCATCCGTTTACTTAAATTTTTAACATTACCATGAAATGACTCAGGATGTTTAAGAGTGGTTTCGACCTCATTGGATTTCATATGGAGAAACTAGAATTTTAGGTTTCACTCAAAATTCAGCAGACTTAATGGTTTTCGGGGTTTCATGGTTTGGGAATTTGCAATGTTTCCATTTGATTCTATCATGTGTAAGGGTATGATATTGGCATTTGATCAAGAGCATGAAGTCCTTTAAGAACCTTGATGTACCCTTCAATCAAAGGAAAACAACTGGTTAGGCATGCTAATCTTTTTCTACTGCATTTTAAGGTTGAGGAGATGAACCCTTCACTCAAACCAAAATCATTGGTTAGGCATGTTAAACTTTTTCAATTTCTATCATGTTATAAGGTTGAGCAATCCAAGTCTGAAGACTTTGAGCTAGATGATGTTTATGTATCTCTTGTTGATGATTCCATTTCTAGTAGCGATGAATCAATGATGAGTTTCATGAGAGACCATGTTGCTCAATGATTTGTAGTTTTGATGTCTATTTTTGCTACTACTACTACTACTAAAGTTGTAGAGGAGTTTTAGGAGTCCTCAAACTTTGAGCCATATTATTTATGTAGCTCATGTTGATGATTCCTTGTCTAGTAGTGGTGATAATTTTGATCATGATGAGGAGTGATCATGTTGTTGATCACTAATATGTAGTCTTGTATTAGGCCAATGGCCTCATAGCTTGTAGCATTGTTTTTGGACTTTATAGGCCATTTGGAGCCTTATTGCTTATGTATTTTTCGATGATATGTATTGCACTCGGTGCCATTTTGATATATTCACCTTTGCATGGTATATAAATGAGCAAACTTTGCATATTTTGTCTCTATTGGCTTGGAATCATGGTTGCAAATCTTAAAAATAGTTTTTTTTATTAAAAAATAATTATTTAATGTATTTTTTTTTAATCCCGGTTCATTGAGATCTCACTGCTCCCGATTAGACCGGTTCCGGTTAGAAACCCGATTCATTAGGTCCACCGGTCCAGTCACAGGTTCCGGTTTTAATAACTATGCTCACACAGATCCAGAGGTACAAGAGGGGTACATGAAGGCATTGGACAAGTTGGTACCTGACAGGGAGGAGTGTGCTAGATTGCGCCTTGAATTAGGCAAATACTTCAGTTGCACTGCTAACTTTGGTTCTTTCCATGCAATGGAAGACGGGGACAGATTTGATGCTATCACATGGTGGGAAGCATATGGCGGCATGGGACTTTTGCCAAAGTTGGCTAAAAAAAGTTCTCTCACAGGTTGTGAACACTTCTTCTGCAGAGAGGTGTTGGAGCACCTACAGCTTCATACACAATGTGAGAAGAAACAGGCTGAATGAAAACCGAGCTGAAAGCTTGGTTTATGTGCATTACAACTTGAGGTTGTTGAGCCATTACTGTGATCGGGCAAATGAGGATCAATCATACAGAGTCTGGGACAACAACCCAGAGGATGATAATTTGGAGGACGGCACGATACATATGTAAGAATTGGAAGCAGAACTTTTTAGGGATGATGAATTATGAATATGATGCTTCATGAAAGTTATATGGTGATCAATGAATCAATGATGATAAATGTTATATAATATCAATGATGATATTGAATTTTGAAATCAATGAATCAATGATGATAAATGTTATATATCAATGATGATAAATGTATATTGAATTTTGAAATCAATGAATCAACGATGATAAATGTTAGATATTGAAATTTGAAATCAATGATGATAAATGTATATTGAAATTTGAAATCAATGAATCAATGATGATAAATGTTAGATATTGAAATTTGAAATCAATGATGATAAATGTTATATATCAATGATGATAAATGTTATATATTGAATTTTGAAAGCTTGAAACCTTGAGATTGATGATTTGCGAGACTCAAGAGTCAATATGTTGTATGCTTCCAACTCGTGGGCGTGGTTGATGAAGATTATAACTTCTAGATGATTGATGTTATATGATTCAATCTATGTTTTTATGTTTTTTATGTCTAATTCATCATTCTACATGTTTTTGCTGACATATATGCATCAAAATATAAAAAATATAAAAAATATTAAAATATATATATATATATATATATATATATATAAAAACGCTCCGGACCGGAAGCTTTTAAAAATAGCGCTCCGCGCTTTTCTCCCGCTCCCGCTTCCAAGTAACCTTGTATGAGAGGATAGATAGCTACTTGATGAAGCCGGGCTTCACTTGTAGTAATGTTGATCCGAACCTCTACTTCAAGGTTGATAGAGGGAAGCCTCTCATTTCGGTGTTGTATGTGGACGACCTCTTCCTATTAGGCGTTGACCCTCTCATTCATCAGTGCAAGCGGGAGCTCGTTGTTGAGTTCGAAATGAAGGACCTAGGACTGATGCCTAGGCCCAGAGGTCTGACAGAGACTTGGCAAGATTTTCCTTTCTCAAGGAAAATACATTATGAAGCTTCTGGTAAGGTGGACTGTAAGTCCGTGTCAACACCAATGGAACTCAACTTTAAGAAGCTGAGTGGCAGCACTGTTGGGCCCGTGTTAGCAAATCCTACTAAGTATTGTCAACTCGTAGGGGCTCTGATGTTCTTAGTGAACACCCATCCGAACATATGTTGTGCAGTGAACACTTTGAGACAACACATGGTTGATCATAACATTCACTGGGTTGGTGCCAAGAAACTCTTGAGATATCTATGTGGCACGATAAACCATGGGTTGAGATACACTGCTAGGAGCATGACACTCCCTAGACATACTAATGCCAATTGGGCTGGCAGTGTGGTGGATCGTAAGAGCACATCTGAATGCTACTTCACAAGTAGATCTCCTTCGGGCAGGAAAAGGAAGTCGGTAGCCTTGAGCATTACTGAGGTCGAATACATTGCAGCATGTATGGCCCGTTGTGAAGTCACTTGGTTGCGAAAGCTCTTCAGTGAGTTGTTCAAGCATGTGCTAGGTTCCACCGCTATCCTTTGTGATAACCAGAGGGGGATTCATTTGTCATAGAATCCTGGGTTCCACGATTGATCCAAGCATGTTGATGGTTGGTAGCACTTTATCCGGGATATGGTACAGTGAGGCACCATAAGGCTCGATCATATAGGAACTGATGAGCAGGTCGCAGATATTCTCACAATGCCCTTGGGGAAGGTCATGTTCCTAACCTTTCGTGAGAATCTTGGAATCATGGAACAACCCTATTTGGAGGGTCCTGTTGGACGATGAGCTCTGGGAGCTCCAAGGGGGTTTTGGGGATAGCTTTGGTGCTATAAGCAACCACAGGGCTAGGCTTGCCGACCCTAGTTGGTGTGCTTCCGCCCCACCGTGATGTTATTGAGATGGTTTACCTCTCTCTGATCTGTGCCCCGTATGCATCCTACCCATTATTTTTCCCGAGACTCATGGGAAGTACCTCTCATTTGGCCAACGAGGTGGGAAAAGCTAGAGACTAGTAGCAAATGCGAGTGGATGCAATCAGAGATTGCCGACTCTCTATCTGGGACTGGCAAGTGTCCAACCACTTGATCTGGGATCAGGTCTGGTGAGGTCTCGGACCTCCTCGACTTCGGGTCGAGGATAAACCAACTTTGGGTTGGTATGTGGCTCTTTGAGTCCATGTGAGGTTTCGGACCTCCAGGCGACCTTGAGTCCAATGAAACTAACTTCGGGTTCGTATATATGAGACTCTTTGTGAGTCCTGGGAGTTTCGAACCTCTAGGTTGAATGTTTGTATGTCGGATTGATGTCTTGGTGACTAACCCACTTCGATACCGAAATAAAGGAGAAGCCAAAGCAAGTTACGGCGGAGATCGGACACGATGTTTGGATTGCACTAGTGGACAGAGTTCTCCCTAGTTGAGAGGGAGTGTTAAATTTTGGAAACTACGTCCAAACTCCAGGTTGTGTTGTTCAGATGACAATCCCAATATTTTTATTAGATTCCTCTTTCGGAGAGGTGTAAGATTGATCTAAAGATCATCTCGATCGGAAGAGCAGACCATATACTTTGAATTTATTCCACTTATGTGCTAGGTCGGCCTGGAATATAATATAGACTTAAATGTCTTAAAGGACGTGCCACACACCCCCAAAGATACCTATATATTGGAGAGACTTGGAGTTCATTATACACACAATGTGTGGAGGATTTTCTTCTCTCTTGATGGCGATGGAGCTGCATTCTTGGTGGGGCGTATCTGTGGAGTATTCTTTGTCTGGGTTGTCTTGGGGTTGTGTGTGACACACTTGGCTGAATGACCTATTGGAGACTTTGCTGATTGAAGCATCCTGCTGATCGACGTAATGCCACCATTCATTATCTCTGTTTTGGCTTGTCTTCCATCAATCTATTGGTATGTTCTATCTGCTTCAGTATTTTGTGCCCTAATTTGAAATGGCATAGAACATGTTCAATTTACGACCCATGTCTCTGAAATGAGGGAAGAACCTGATGCAAAGTAATCTAAGAAAGAAGAAGCAAGGGATATCCACTATGATTGAGATCATCCTCTCCTTTAAGTGATTTTGTTGGTTGTAAGATAGGAAGCAGTGTAGCATCATGATCGAAGCATGGTAGGAGCTCTTGGTGAAACAGCTCCGGGAAATCCTCTCTAATAACATTACTAATGGAAGGTAGTCATCAAGATCAAGGGTCATCATGGAAACAGAATTTTGGTATGTGATGACATACTGATGGAGCAATTCAAGGGAATGAAGCTCTTCATTCTAGAAAAACTGCTACAGGATGACTCGAGGGAAAAGGTATGAGGTATGTAAATATTTATATGCTAACACTAGATATTGTGAAGTCATGTCATATGGTTGCAGGTAATGGACTTCTGTATTTAGAAGTATGATCTATGGAGGAGTATCTCGCAGTGCACTGACGGATGAAATCAACATATATATCCTCAAGGAATATGAGGTGGTTGTATATGAACAAAAAATTGGAAAATTTGTAAGATCCTAGGAATGAAGAATGTGTAGAGAGGAAGAGATCATGAAATGCAACCATGTCAAGAGGCAGTTATCCTCCGGAGGCCAAGAAGATGTGACTAGGAGATCTCCTGGGAGGATATGTAGACTCTGACAGAAGTCTGGTAAAGAAGAAGACCCTTGAGAAAAGATATCACTAGGAGATGTGCCAATCTGTATAAAGGATGTTGATGCCTATAGGAAGATGTCATGGTGAAAGATCATCACTGAGGTAACTTTTGTTTTAAAAGTTCATATGTAATGTTTATCTGGATGAATTTGTGCAGGGCTGCTAATCATGAGAAAGGATGTATCATCCTTGGAGATGATTCGAAGGAAAGCAGCATGGCATAACGATGGACCAGATGAGAAAGACTGATGAATCACTTTCTGATAGTGGACATGACTCGTGACTTAAAGTGATGGATGATATGTGCCTTATGAAGCCAAAAGTTGAAGATTCCTCAATATCGAAATCCATGACATCGAAGGGGAGAATTCTTCATGAGTAGCTAGATTGTTGCTGTAGGACCCCGGTGGTAAGTTTCTTGCTTGGAAGAAACTTGAAGTATGTCCTTCCTGTGTTGAGAGGGAGTGACGTATGTGATTCTCTATTACATGTGTCATGCACTAGACCAAGACTAACAATCGTAAGTATTAGTGAAGGCCACGTGAAGAGAATGGATAGACACATCATTCTGGTCTTCACCTGGAAGAGAGAATGGAGGATTGGGTAATCACTTGGCATTTGATACTCTTTGAGAATGAGATAGGGCATTCAAGATAAGAGTAGTCAAGGACCGATATTCTTTGAGGGTTGGCTACCCAAGAGAAGAATAGTCCAAGAAGGTCATACTCTGGGAACACCTAGGTGGGGTATGTACCTTGGAGAGACAATGACTATGGTGTCTATTAGTCATGTGTCTCGCCAGTATTGTAGCCCATTGTCTCATTGAGAGATGGGGCTATTAGTCAAGGCCTTGCACTAGGACAATGTTGGTTGATATGATGCTATACAGATGAGATTACCAATCCGATTCTTCTTATGAGATTCTTCAGTTTGAAAGTGACCATGTACTTGTATGTATACCTCCCTAGTTGACAAGGAGTGTTGAAAAGTGTAACTAGGTCGGTCTTCATATTGATGGTGTAATTCTGTATTTTATGTAAAGAAGAAGACAGATAATAAAATGTATTTTTGGTTGTACTTGCTTCATGGGTTTCATGAGCAAGATTTTATTATAGACTTATTCTTGATGTCTATTAGGGTTGCCTTCTAGTTACATTTGTAATTAAGTGTCTAGTAAATGAAGAGTCTAGTCATCAATATATGCTCCAGACCTTGTCATGAACCTTGTCACAAATCCTTGAAGAAATGGCTATGGACAGCCTTCATCAACGCTGGAATATAAGCTTCAAATACAGTGAAGAAATGCCTCATTAAATGTTGGAGTAAATACACTTCATGTCGACCTATATATCAGTAACTAAAGTCGGCCTACCCACTAGCTGAATGGTCGGCCTAAAGGCAGAGATGACATCACTATATAAACTCAGAATCTACAGATCATTTGAAACGCACAGGAAGAAAAGAAGTAAAGAGAAGATCTTGGAAGCATCCATAGGTCAAGGGTCTGAGTCTTGGTCATGGTACTTGTCATTTGAAAATCTATAAGAAGAATTTCTCGTGGGTTTTGCTCTCCAAGAGGGAGAGGTTTTGCCCTGGATCTAGGAGCCTAATTTGTGTGTCTCGTGTATTTTGATAATTGACTTGATGAAAGATTAAATAAGCTAAAGAAGAAAAGACATAAGTAAGCTCACAAGTAATTATCAAGAAGAGAATTTGAATTAATCTCTAGCCCTCGAAATTCTCAACACGACCAACAATCAAAGAACTCGACATTCCTTGTTGGTCAAACTTTAGTCAAAACAGTCCCAACCAACTCAATCAAACTTAGTCAATGGAGTGAGAAAGTCCTTGGTCAAACTGCAGTCAAAGTCTGCGATCAACAAGAGTCAAATTGCCCAAAAAAACTCGGTCTTTGTGCCAAAGAATGCAGCCTCCAAAAACACTCCAAAATGCTAAGTCAAACTATGCTCAAACTCTAACAAGTCAACGTTGGTCAAAGGCTGATCACAAAAAGTCAACTCAAAAAATAAAAGACACTTCTTTCCCTCACACGTGTGAGAAGATGACCCTGCAATTTCAAATGTATGAAGCAATCAAGAGGGGAGAGTGAGATGTCAAATGTGTGTCCAAATGAAGTGCCATTGAGATGCATTTATATGCTTCTTTGGAGACCCAAATTGTCCTTTAGGCCAACCTGAACTTTTGTGCACGTGAGGGTTTTCACCAATGTGGAAAAAGTCAAAGTCGGGATTAAATCGGCAAGGGTCCAGAAATTGAATAAGTCGTTAAAGTCGGGAGGTTTTTGAAAAAGTCGACAAAATTTAAAAAAAACAAAAACAAAAACAAAACAAAAATATTCATTTTTTGAAAAAAAATCCCAATTTTTTCAAAAAAAAATTTAAAAAGTCGTTAAAGAAACTACTTTATTCACGATTTTTTTGGAAAAACTCCCGATTTAATCCCGAATTTTTTGATTTAATCCCGACTTTTTTGAGTGGGAAAAAGTCGGCCGATTAAATCGACTAATCCAAAAAATCGGGATTTGTCGATTTAATCATGACTTTTTGGCAACTTTTTCCACACTAGTTTTCACATCAAAAATATATTTTTCCTTGACCAAATTAAATTCTTCTAAGGGAAAAGAGGGTCTTCTCTGGATGAGGAAGGTTGTCCAAAGGAGGGAATTTGTCCCTGAGCTGCCAAATTAACACAAAATAATCAATGACATTATTTTCTATAAAGACAGGATATATTTGGTTCCTGAATCCATGCTCAAAGGGAAAATATTGAGGGCTATACATGACACACCATTAACGAGACACCAACGTTTCTTCAAAAATTACCAGTAGATCAAGGAAGGTTTTCATGGAAAAGTCTCCAGGATGATGTATTAGAATACATCAAAGAGTGTGTAACGTGCCAACAAAATAAGATCGAGCACACACATCCCACGGGTCTACTCCAGCCCTTGCCAATTCGAGAACAAAAATGGGAAAGCATCTCAATGGATTTCACTATGAAACTACCAAGGTACAAGGCAAGGATTGCATATACACAGTGGTTGATAGGTTGACAAAATTTGTGCATTCCTTCGCAATTCCAATTTATTATACGGCCAAACAGGTAGCAGAACTATTCTTCAAAGAGGTATTCAAACTCCATGGACTACCTGAAAATATAGTTAGTGATCGGGATAGCAGATCTATAAGTGCATTTTTGCAAGAGCTTCTAGTGGGGACAGAATTGACCCCCGGCACTAGCTACCACCCTCAAACAGATGGTCAAATGGAGATCGTAAATAAATGGATTGAGGGTTACTTACGTAACTAAATGACGGGACAACAAAAGGCATGGATAAAGTGGTTGCACCTCAGAAAGCATTGTTATAACACCACTTATCATTTGTCAATTGGGATGACCTCATTCAAAGAGCTATAAGGCTATGACGCCCCATCTTTTATCAATTTGGTCTTCTGGGATAGCAAGGCCCCAAAAGCTAAAGAATAAATCCAAGACATTCTTAAGGTACTAATGGAGAATTTGCAGGCCACCCAGAACCAGCAAATAATATAAGCAGACCAACACTGAACATAACGGACTTTTGAGGTAGGAGACTTTGTTTTCTTAAGATTGCAACCATATAGAAAATTTAAACTCAAGAAAAGTGGCGCAAAAAAACTAAAGCCAAGGTTTTAAGGACCTTACAAAGTACTCTGATGGATCGATGAGGTAGCCTATGAACTGGAGCTGCCAAAAGAAATCAAAATTCACAACATCTTCCATGTATCATGTCTTAAGAAGGTCGTTGCGCAGCAAGTCACTACTTCCATCAAGCTACCTCCTTTGGACGAAGGACAACTGGAATTAATTATGAAAGTAATCATGGCAGTTCAAGAAAGAAGACTAAGGGGAAAAATGATCTTAGAATATCTCATTAAATGGAAGGACCTACCTGAACAAGATACAACATGGGAAGGAGAACAAATTTTGCAGCACCTGAATTTGCAATTGCCTAAGGGCAAGCAATTGTGAGAAGGGGGGACTGTAATGTCCTCTTCCAATTAATTGGCCAAGGGAGGACGAAGTAGCCTATCCAACCCCATAGGCTATGGTTAATGATAAAGGGGGAAACCCATTATCCAATGTTTTGGAGTAACATTAGGTAAATTTTGGGCTAGCTGGAGCAAAAAGCCGTAATTGGGGGTTGCACTTGTAACCCCTCACATTAAAGAGAACCCCGTGAGAAATCTATAAATAAAGGAAAGATAGAATCAATTGATCATCATGAAGTTTGGATCTAAGTCACCGAGTTGGGCGAATTTAATCCTTTGGATTCGTAATTTGCTGAATCTCAAAGCAATTCGAACAATTCGTTTTTGTTCGCCGAACACAAACCTGTGATGAATTTGCAAAAAAAATCGATAAAATTCGCTAGAAATTCTATGGAGTTCGTTTTAGGAGTTTTTTGGTTTGGCATTTTCCAAGGTTCAGAATTTAAAAAAGAAAAGAAGAAAAAATAAATAATAATGATAATAATGATAATGATAATTGGTAAAAATTTAGGCGGGCGCGAAACTCTCACTCTCGCATACAACCATCGAATCCCGTCGCTATTGCCTGCACACTCATCCCTGGACCCTTAGTGCTCACTCGATTGCTCACACATCCAGACCATCACAATCGGCTCTCGAGTCTCCACTGTCAGCTCATCTCGGCTCTCGATTCCCCACCCTGCAACCACAGGCTACGTTTTATTTTATACGCCCGTGACTGTTCAGTGTTAGCAATAGCCGGTGTTAATGAGAATGGACATAAATAGAAGAGAACAGGTGAGAATTTTCATTGTCATTAGTGTTTCATGTTAATAATTCTCAACATAAACACTCCATTAAAATTTCACAAATCCAATAATGGTAATTGACAAGACTGGTGGATGTGGACATTTCTAGGATTTGACATATGTGTGTTAATTTATGGAAAATAAATGTGGCTCACGCTATCATGAATGATCTCTCATAATTCAGTTGCAATATTCCTCACAAATTTAAAGAGCATTGCAATTTGTGACAAGCATATGGTGTATGGTTAAAAACTTAAATGTCATGACAAATAACCCACTAAACTAAACTCCTTAATCCAATAATTTATTCCTGCAGCACTGATACACCAAGTATGAGCACTGGAATCCGATGTCATCTTCACTAAACATACATTGATGGATCAACCCTGTAGGCTGTAACAGTGGTTTACGTATGTCACATGTGCTTTTTTGCCTGCTTGTATGATGGATCAACCCTGTAGGCTGTAATATATATATATATATATATATATATATATATATTATGCCGAACTTTATCGGCAAAATTTTAGGTGTCGAACTTTATTTTAATTTCAAGATCATCGAACATGAATGCGTTGACTTAGGTTTGGATTGGATACTTCTGTCTTTTGTAAGCTGAGGCTCTGAGTATTTTAAGACCCCTTCTCTTTACTGATTTCTCTCTACTGATTACGGTGGTGAAAGAGTCCACCCTTGTCAGCCATCTCTCTTCGGCTGTTATCAATCATCTAGGGTAAACTTTTGACTGTTGATTTGGCACATCTGATCAGTTTGAAGGATTCATACAAGGTCAGTGGAGCAGCAAAGTAACGTTGCAAGTTTACGGACGTCCTAAGGAAAGCTCCAAACCTTTGAAGGCAAAGTTAGGAACAGCAAATCTCCCAGGACGAAATCAAGGGTAGGGCTGTGAGTCCCTACAGCAGTCCAGATCTTCCTTACCTCAGCCTAGACAGTGAAATATCCAGGACGGATTCAAGAAATGCTGCGGTTTTCTACAGCAGAACAGATCCGCCTTTATTCAGGGCATAGGCTGTCTGCGGTCAGCCCTAATTCTGGCAGTGAATCAATTACAGGGGCATGTTGTGAGTTCGTTGAAGAAAACAGGAAGCTCAGACCTCTGTAACAGTGAAGTCCAACCCCTGGAACAACAGATACTATTACAGCTAGATAAGACAGTGAGTTGTCGATAGTGCACTAATTGCAGTTACGCATTAGACAGTGAGTTGTCAATAGTGTAGTAGCAGTAGAATTGGATAAATAGTTAAGGTGCTGAATATTGATTTTGAAATCAGAATTACACTGGTGGATTATTGGTTGAATCGACCTACTGTTCATTGGGCAATCAGCCCTAGCTTATTGTGGTTTGTGAAGAATCATATTACCGTTGAAAGTCTTTTTATATTATTCATACCTATTGTTAAATGAATGGATGAATGTGCACTGCTGTTGTATAATCCTTGCTAATTTATTGAAAGCCCTAGTCAAAGATAAAACCCTAAGGGCAAAAAAATTACCGGTGAATATTACATTTTCCAAGCATTGTATCTTGATTGTGGCATTGCTAGTAAGTTTTTTATTGCTACGTAATTTACTTTTCACTGCATTTCAGCCAGGAAAATAGATAATATCCTTCTAAAACACGATTTTTTCATCCTTGATCAGCAATCTATAAATGTTTGATGTTTGTAAAGTGACTTTGAAGTTTGCTGTTATCTCACCAGTAAAAAGCGAGTTATTCAAACGTATGTTTTTTTAACTTCTGGTTCGTGAAATGTGCTTTAACCAGCACAATAGACTATATCCTTGAAAACGGCAGCTGTTTATTTCCATTGATGCAAAAAGGTTTGGTCTGCCGATAAGCATATCCAAACCGGTAATCAATCAAAGTTATGAGGCACAAGTCCTTTGTTTGATCTCCCAAATTCCCAAATTTGACCTGGGAGTGTGACTGAAGCGGGATATTTTAAGCATAAAATCGAGGACAGAAAATACTTCGTAGAATTCGAGTAAAGTGATGTGAATCATTCTAAGTTCGAAGATTGGCAAACGCAAGTGAACATAATCTACTAGGGACATAAAATGTGATTGTAAATGAGTAACTAAAAAACAGGATAAATAATTAGAGTATTGTGCTGAAAGCCTACCTTGCAGAAGTCATCTTTACCCGCTGCTGAATGAAGACGTCCACATTTTCTCGGCTTTGCACTTCGATAGCAGGAATTTCTTCAAAGGCAAGACGCAATCCCTCGATTTCTTTAACTAACAAATCTGCCTCCAGTCTAGTTATTTTAGACCAAATGTCTCTGAACCGCTTTTCAGCATCTCTGAGATCATTTTCTCTTCTCTCTCTCAATTTTCGTGTCTTTCCATCTCGGGGTGCACCCGTCTCTGCTTGCTGTTTCGGCATTCTTTCAATCTCCGTCTGAATAGCCAAATATGAGTCTGCGATCTCCTCGGCTTGTTTTAACAACTTTGTCTCTTCTCTTTTCATGTGTGCCATTGCTGCCTCCATATCAATTAGAGTTTTACTCCGCAAGGTCCTACTTTTGGCGCCGACCACCTCTAAAGCATCTCTTAGCTTCTGCATTTGAGTTTGCACATTCGCATCTGTTTTATCTTTATCCAGTGTACTAAGTTCCTCAAGCCTTTGCTCAAGCATAGATACTGTATCAAGCAACTCCTGCTTATATGCAGAAATGTTCTTATTTCCCCTGTCACCCTCTACATGTTCGTTCCGAGTAATGTTTGCATTGGAGACAGTGGCGATTGCAGGCGCTGCACATACTTGCCCCAGAAGAGCTTTGTGAGGGAAAAAACCTAATGCTGAGAAAACTATTACCGCGACCGCTAATCTCCGGAAACCCTCGAGTACCAAAATTCCACCACTTCCATTGTTGTTGTACCTGTAAAAGGTCCTCTTAAAACATTCAATGAAAGCTTTGGCCATTGCTTTAAAACTATCATTTGCAGTCTTCGAGATCAAATAATTACTCTCTCTTATTTTTGATAACAATTTGAATGAGCTGGGGCTGTGAAATTTAGGGTCAACTGAAACTCCACTGGTATTTTTTCCAGGGGTTTTAGCGTGTCGGGGAAACATTACAAACGCTGATGAATTTGTTGTTCCAATGCTGTTATTTCTTCTTTCTCGGCCGTGTCTTCCATGCGCGCTACTGAAGTGGAGATGCCTTCTTCTTGGTGTTCTATGTTGAAGTATATTCAAACGTCCTTTGAAGCTTTGGACGTTGGGGCTGGCCCGGCTCCATTCGAAATTCCTCCAGCTGCATGGTAAAGCAGCACTCAGAGATTTTGCCTCCATTATGGATAATTTTGCCTACTGATAGAAACTGGCTGAAGGCATTCGGCTGCTATTCGAAGCCCCGTGTTGTTAAATGTTATCCTTACTGTCCATTTATATGGAAATTAAGCCACTGATATCTCGACTTTGCCACTTTATTGCCATTATTTCCATTATTTTTTTATATTGACTTACTGCTGGGAAATTTTATGTTAAGACGAAGTATGGTTTTATAAAAAAAAATTGTAAAGATTTTTGAAAATTTGGTCAATAAGTATTTATTTTTTTGAAAATTTTTGAAAATTTGGTTTATAAGTATTTTGGGTGTTTATGTTGTTGAATCCATTTTTATTATCAAAAATACAATTCAAACACTCTAACTACCTAATTTTTCTGAAAAAAATAAAAATAAAAATAAAAAATTTACTAAATTTCAACCAAAAAACTACTATTCTGTTGTACTCCTTGTAAAAAAAAACCGATTATTTTTTATTTTTAATCTAATTTTGTGTAACATTAAGATAGCTTTTTTTATTTATTTATTTGAAATTTTGTAAATATTTATTTGTTTGGTTAATCTGTTGCCCTCCCTTCTAAAATGTCTTCCTTCTACAATGTTGAAGGAACCTTGTTTTTATTTATTGATTTGGTGAACATTGTTTTTTATTTTATTAATTTTTATTTTTAGTTTAATTTTGGGTAAAATTAAGATGGTTTTTTTTTAATTTTGTAAATATTTATTTATTTTTATTTAGAGATATTTAATAATATTTCTTATTTTAAATATATATGTGTTAATATTATAGTTTATAAGGGTTTATATTTTAAGTGGTTTGGTGGATAATTTATACACTTTCTTAAATGGATTTAATTTTCACAAATGATTGATAATGTTAGTTGTCTATATATATGTATATATATATATATTATAATTTATTTATCTTTTTAACTTTTCTTATTTTTAATATATTGTCAAGTAAATCTAAATTTTTTTAAAAGAAAAGTTGAAAGGAGAAATAAAAAATTCAATATTATATCATATATTTGATTGTTATCTAATTTGTTTCCATTTCTAATTCTAATATTGTGCAAAACTAAGGTTGTTTTTCCTCACTATTCATTTGGAAATTTGGAAATAACTTTCAGAGTAGATATCTACCATGCTGGCTTGAGTTGTTTGGTGGATAATTTATTCACCTTCTCACCTAGATTCAATTTTCACAAATGACATGGTTTGTTATGATAAGGCTAGAAGGGTGGGTGCCCTTGTGAATGGGACCCTCTTTGTGGGTGTTCTTCTAAACATCTCGCCCCTTGCTAAACCATAAGTTTCTTGCTAGGTGTTGACTTGTGAGTTGTTTACACTAGCCTAGGGGTTATAATTGCAATCATGTTTGCACTAGCCTACGGGTTATAATGGCAACCAATCAACTTTGAACTTGGATCTCAAGCAAGTAATTCGAGTTAGTTGCCAATTCCCTAGATATTATTTATAAAACAAAAAGAAAAACATTTTACAATTGATTAATCATTTTACCTTTCTTATTTTTATTCTCTTGCCACATCAAGATTCGACATGAATTAAAGGTAAATCTAAAATTTAAAAATAAGAAATCAATTGTTATCTAATCCCTTTCCATTTCTAATTATAATATTGTGCAAAACTAAGGTTGTTTTTCCTCACCATTCATTTGGAAATTTGTAAATGCTTTCACAATATATATCCACTATACTCATTGATTGAGCAATTATGTAAGAATGTGTTGTGATGTTCATTGCTTATTTGCATTTTGTAGCGATGTAAACTGATGAAGTAAGTTAGTATGCTTCATCATATGGTCATGTTTATTGTTCAATTTGTTTGTGCACAAGATTCAAGGGTTTTTGGATGCAAGATTAGCTTCAGGTCCATAGCACTTCTTTATCCCGATGCGCTAATCATTTGAAGGAGATTTCATTGCAATTTTAGGAGGTCTCTTTTAAGCATGTTTACAGGGAGTTTAATGTTCTGGCTAATACCCTTCTACGATGGTTTACAATTGATGTAAGATTTTATCATTGAAGATGAATATTAAGAGGGGCCTTTTTTTGTGAGCTTGGTAGGGCTCCTTTTTCATTGATTTTTATAAACATAATACAACCATATTTACCATTTTAATGGCCTCAACTCGCCCATAGCGGGAAACCGAGTGTGTTGGCCACCTGATGGCATGGTATGCCATCCGAAAAAATAAGGTTTTGAATCTTTCATACCAAGACAACAAGGCCTGGATACACACACATATACATCTTTTCACATATTTACTAATAGTTTTGCTTGACACTGGAAATTTAAATGCTATCTGCATATATATTTAAAAAAAAGCTAACATACTAAAACATCCTAAGACTTCTCAGCCTCTTCTGGAGCCCAGGCCAACTCCACAAGTGTTGGATCCTGAACCAAAGTGCATGCCTGCTTAGATGGCTTGGCAGTGCATGGAAGGTGGTACTCGATGCGCTCAAGGCACCCATCCTACTTTCTCAACTGGAATTTGATCTTGTCAAACTCGCTCCTGTAGTCTGGGAAGTCTTGGGCTAGTGTTACCAAGCTCATAGAGACCTGCCCCAAGGCCTTTCCAAGGATGCTCTTCATGGATCAGAAGAGAAACAGTGTATGCTTGAACTATGTCAGTCTGCCTCTCGTTTTCCCCGGATCGGGGACAAGGTCCTTCCATTCCTCCATATCCATTTTTGTCCATGCCCGGTGATTTATATCAGCTTCCCATTTTTCAATGATCTTCTGAATTTCCTCTGTTGTGTTTTCGTGGTATGCTTTCGTTGCCTCTTGTATAACTTCCATTGTCGGCCTTCTTCCTCTTAGCTTGCTTGGGGGTGAGCTAGGTTGTGCTTCAACCTCCTTCCCCTTATATTTATGTTCGCGGCCTCAAGCTGTTGGGCTCTTAGAGCGGGCCATCGTCGAAGTTATCTCTACGTGGTAGATATGAGCCTTGTGGGCTAGGATATTATGCTAAGATTTCCCACAGTCTCGAGAAAGGTTTATGGGAGAATGATCAGAAACTGAATTGGAGGCAAAAATTTGCTAAAAATTCAAAGTGCTCAGAATCACTCAAAACAAGAACGACCACAAAGTGCTCTTCGCCCTTATTTTGGCGCACTTCATTTCATCTAAAACCAACTCCATATGACAAAGTTAGAGCCCGTTGTCCACTTTGCCAAACAGGCGAATTTAAAAAAAAAAAGGGTCAAGCAGGGTCAAAGGGGTCAGAGTTGGTTTTCCTCCAGCCAATGGTGTGTTGACACTTGTCAGCTTGTGGTTGGCCCAAATATTTGGGCTACATGGCAGTTTCAGGTTGTTTTTAAACGATCCAATGAGGTCACAGCACGTGGCGCTAACCCAAAGGCCGCCACGTACCCCCTCCCAAAGGCCAAATTATGGCTAAGTCAAGGTAGAATATCATATTGTTATGGGTGGAAAATTCTTATATACATGCGGAAGGGCGAAGGTCGGGCTCGACCTTGTGACCTACCCCACACAGACAAAAAGACTTACCGTTATACCCGCAAGGCGTTTCTTACTATACAATGCCATTCAAATATATTTGAGTTTAACAAAGGTTTGCAGTGAAAGGAAATGGGGGCTAGCCCCAACGCATATAACCTTCAACCCGTGACCATGGCATGGGCCAGAAATTAGTGCGGAACTAAAACATTTAAACCCACTTATTTAATAGTAATCAAGGTTTAAGTGTGCTTATCCAAAAACTAATTGCGGATTAAGTTCAGCAGGATTAGTGCCCTAACCACGCTTAACCAACACTTAACTGCCAGTTAACCTTAATTGCGGATTAGCACTAATTGGTGGAGTCCATTGATTTCAGAGGAACTCCAAATTTGTTAGAGTTAAATGGAGTTGCTCCTGTTTTGGAGGAGTTTGTCTAGGAGAAAATGAAGAAGCCATAACTTGAGAATTATTCGACCAAATTGGGCTCAGAAAGAGTCTATCCTAGCAGATTTAGATGCTCTTAGAAGTCTGGCATAGGTTTTAGAGGCAGCAAAGCACTTATGGGAGTTATTTTTCCCGTTTGAAGATTAAAAATGCCTAGGGCTACTAGGAGAGGAGGTCATGTCTGCTTCACTTAAAAAACCATTTGTAGAGCCAAAAGAGGATACTTAGGGGTTTTGGGTCTTCTAAATCCATTGGAGCACTATAGGTGCATGTAATCAGAGAATTGACCATTAATCCAAAGAGGGCCTAGCCATTGAAGTAGGTCCAAGGAGATTTAGCCAAGGAGGGGTGAACTCCTTTATCAACTCTATGTAATGTGTTTGTGGTGTATTATATTCTCTGCAATTTACTTGTTTTTATGTGTTTTTAAAAGCTAATTTACCTCATGAATTGCTCATAAAAGACACAAATTTGACACATAAACCGCTTCATAACTTGCTATTTGAGATGATCCTTAAGCACACTTTTATTTTACTAATGAGGAAGCTAGCACAGTAAAAATAGTTTGTCCATATTCAGATCAGAGAATTACCTGTCCACAAAAGAAAACGGAGGCATAATTCCATGTGTTTGCAAACTTGTATGATTCCATGTAGTAGAGATATCATAACAGTGGTGTCCCAGGGGTCTCTTCCCGAAACTTCTCCCATCCCCGTCACTCTAAGGGTCAAGCACCCTCGCACCCTGCTCCGCCCCTGCCACCCCATGTTACAGTTGATTGCGCGCACCCCGAATATCTTTCTTATCCCCTATAGACCCGTCTCCTTCCGTCAATATCCCGACCCCCCGCCTAGTGCCATCCCATTCGACATACCCCCACCTTCCCAACTTACTAAAAAGTCATTATTTCTCATAGACCCATCCCGGTTCAAGTTTCCTTGCCCAGTTTCCACTCGCATAGAGTCTTGGTGGCTCATGGTGGAGCTAGCCTGCGCTCCCTCTAAAACATACATGACCCGATGCCTTCACATGACTTTATACCCATGATGAATTTCCCAACCCTTCTCTGACCCCTCTGGTTGGTGACCCTCACCCAACAGGCTTCCTCTCGGGTGTATACCAAGGCCATGCCCCATTCTTTCACCGATATAGAGGTAGAGACCCAAAACATCCCAACCATCCCCTAACTAGAGCTGAAACAATTCGGCTCTCTCCTACCCAGCAATAGTCTATACCCGATCAACTTTGCCCCCTTAAGCTCCTAGGGAGACCTTGCCAACTGATAAAACAAAAACATGGTATGAGGGTGGAAGGAGAAACCAAACACGTACCCTAATTTCACCGTGGTGGAAGGACGTTGGAGGTTTGTCTTCCTACGATCACGCTTGCTCCCAAACTTGTCATTGGAACAAAACCCCCACATCTTCCCCCACCCTGATTTAATCACCATGCGTCGACCTCCATTCTGCCACCTCACCTCACACTACATGCGTCGATATAGCCTGCCACCCATGCCACTCATGTGGAGGGTGGTGGGCTTCAATCCCAAAGCCACTGCCATTCTTGCTGATGGGAGGGCCAATCCACTTCATCACACCCCAATCGGGGGAATATCAAGAGGGGGTTTTAGTCTCCTCCAAGTTCCCTATTATTTTTAAGCTTTGATTATTTTTATGAGTGGGTTTCAATGTAATTTTTTGAAAATATTTGATCTAATTGTTTGATCTATGTTTTTGATGAAATGTAACAAAAGTCCTCTGGACATGTCAATTTGATGAAGAGTGGTTAGAACTATAAGTTATTTAATGATGTGTATATATGGTAACACACACTTCAATATATATGCATCACGCACCATGTGGAATATATCTTTAATTCTCTTTGAGTGAAAAATATGTTTTTTCAAAACAAAACAAAAAAAAGAATTTGAAGATTTTTATCTTGATCATTTGTTTATATTTATTTAGATATTAGATAGTGATAGCATGAGTTGTTTTTCTAATTAAGTGAAATTGTAGTTATTACCTTAGTTGACCATTTATATTTATTTAAATAATACTACTAATGAATATATTCACATTCACATGTGTGAGATGGATATATATTGGTCCACAATGAATATATTTCACATTCACGTGTGTGTGTGTTAGGTGGATATATATTAGTCCACTCATGTAACTTATGTCATGTAACTTATCTTAGTTGCTTAGAAATTTGTTAACCCCAATATTATAATATTATATTAGTCATGAAAAGTTTATAACAAGTAGAAAAAACAAAACAAATACGACAATAAAAAGACCAAATTTATCTAAGTCCATTTACAACCATTGTATTTTGTCTTTGATGCTTCCTTATTTATAAGTCAATTTACATCAATCTTATTTATATGTGATGTTTCCTTACGATGGCAACTAATTTGTTTTGAGACTTCACTTAATTTTTTACCTTCATCTTAACTTAAGTTATTGTGTTTAGTGACTTCTTTATTTTTACCTTTGAGCATACTTGGAGTTTGATATGAAGAAAGCAACCTGATGTGTTTCTTTTTCAAAATTCTTACAATTTTATCAATTATACCTACTATATAAGGAACAATGACCTTTGAGTCCTGCATTTTATTATGCAAATCTCGTGTATGGGGATTTCTTTTTCTTTATTTTTACGAAGGCTTTTTTTATTCGATATTCCTCTTAACCACGGGTGATTAGGAGCTTTTATGGCTGGTTCACCACTTATTCAAAGTCATTATTATTTGAGATACTTGTTGTTTTTATTACAAGTGTGTAAATGATCTTTTTACATCAATGAAAATGTGTTATTTTAAAAACATTATATTTATGAAAAGATAAATATTTTTTAACATTTATTTTTTGCTAAACCAAAAAAAATATTAAATCTTACATTCATGGTTAATGTTAACTATTAAATAGTATTTAATCAAAATTATATCAACATTTTCTTTGGGTTTTATGCTCTAACACCTACACGTGTAATATATATTAAAGCATAAATTCAGCGAGAAGATACACAAGACACACGATAATAGACATCGAGTCACATAATAACAATAAAGTAAATAGACATCAAGTCATATCAAAACACCATAAGCATTATTAGAAATAACATAGCATATCATATAACACATTTCAACCTATATTGTTGTGTCATCATTTGATCATATTTAATTCAATAACACACAAGGAAAATAACATTATATTATATCTCATCGTCATTTTAAATGTTATTAGTGATATAGAGAACATTTTAATAAAATAGCAATATAAGATATATGGTAGGAAATATAGGTTTTAACCCTATACAGTTAATTGTTGCAAACTGAGTCTTATTCAAACATAAAATATGCAATGACAAACACACACACACATTAATATAGATATTTACCCTCGAAACCCAAAACCAGGAAAATAAAAATAAATAAATAAATAAATAAATTATATATATATATATATATATATATATAAATAAATAAATAAATTATATATATATATATATATATATATATAAAGCAAAACCTGGTGTATTTCATATAATCATTGGCCCTATAGAACTCAACCTTCCTATCTATGTTTCAAAATCGCATCAACAAAACAAAATTCCTCGTGTCTATCTCTCAAAAATAAAATATACATTCCATTGAAAAGGAAAACACAATGTTCGTGTACACAACATAAAAATTGTAAAAGTCCTAGAAAAAAAAACTAGAAAGAGGCATTGCTCTCCTTAGTCTCGATTTATTCTCCATCAACAAATTCATGATATCCCACTGAGTCGGTGGGGAGGATGAAATATTATTTGGATAAACTATCGTCTTCCATGTTGAGTTCTTGAAGAAAATGGAGAAAGGTGATATATTCAAAGGATTCCATCGTAGTATTGGCATTGAAAAAGAGAGGTTCCAGCCCCGAAACGTTTACCTCAGCTTTCTTGTTTTCCCAATCTATGACTAGCTTGGAGTCTCCCATCACATGCAGTCTAGTAAGTCCCTTCTTGTAAGTAAGCTCAAGTATGAACCGTAAGGCCATAAATTTAGCTTTGTTGTTCGACCCTCTACTCGAAGAACGATGATTGTAGATGAAATGGGAGTGACTAAGGTACAACACAATCATAATGTCACAGTGAGGAGGGTGTCCGTATTAGTCCCACCAAAAAAACCCCAAGGTACTCCATAATCTGATTTGGGCATAATTGACACCCTTTGGTTGGAACTACAAGGATCTGACTTATATTCCTATACCAAACCTTCAATCTCAGCCACACACATTTTGGGAAAAACGACCATGTCTTAAAATATACAAAGGTTTTGAGCATGTCAAATACCAAAGATCAACAGGCACATGAGAGCTTTAAAATATGTGACATGTCTATCCAGCCACTGGAACTTGAAAGAGTCGTCGAGGAAGGATCCCCCCATCTAGATTTAAGTCGAAAAATATACCAAAGAAGAGTGATAACTTGATATATATAATTGCATTGTAAAAAAAGGTGACAGTGAGATTCCTTATGGAATTTACAAATAGAACATTGATTTGGACCTTGCCAACCCTGCTTTTGCAAAGTATCCCAAGTGAGCAACTTGATTGCGAGAGACAACGAAGCTATCAACTTAACTTTTAAAGGAGCACAAGTGACCCATAAGAACTTCGACCACCAACATGTGGGAACAAACAAATTATCTTTGAACCACGCCTTATTTCCCAATTTCGAAATGAAAGATCATGTGTGGGTGTTCTTAGACTAAATAATGATATCATGCACCTCGTCTCTAAGGAGGATAAAGTTTTCTATGAGAAGATCCTTATAAGAAAAGGTGACAATGAGATTCCTTATGGAATTTACAAATAGAACATTGATTTGGACCTTGCCAACCCTGGATTTGCAGAGTATCCCAAGTGAGCAACTTGATTGGGAGAGACAACGAAGCTATCAACTTAACTTTTAGAGGAGCACAGGTGACCCATAAGAACTTCCACCACCAACATGTGGGAACAAACAAATTATCTTCGAACCACGCCTTATATCCCAATTTCGGAATGAAAGATCATGTGTGGGTGTTCTTAGACTAAATAATGATATCATGCACCTCGTCTCTAAGGAGGATAAATTTTTCTATGAGAAGATCCACATATTCGTCCCACTTAGAGGCACATACGTTTGACAATCCAAAATTATATATATATATATATACATACTCAGGTTAGATCTACTCAGAAGTTTCCAAACACGTGGTAAACATATTAACTATAGGTCATGAATGCATATATGTTTAATGTCTCCTTAAATTCAACAAGAAATCATCAAGAAGGCTCAATGCCCTCTCAAACTAGCTACAACAACACTTGTTAGCCCATGCATTCATATAACCATTTATGATCTTAGCGAATCATGAACAAGATCCATAACAAGAACACAACATTTAACCAAGCCTATAACCAACATATAACCAGAATGAATCCATGAAAAACTAGTCATAAAATGAACACAATAACCAATACATGTGCTCATTGATGATAATAAGAAAATAAGTCATATTAACAGATGTAAATGGAAACCAAGTCAGAGACTTCCACGAACCACCCGAACATATATTGGGATGACCCAAATCTCTCTTTCAGGCAATTGCCCATGTGCCATATTCCAAGCATGAATGTGGGATCTCATGGGATAAATAAGAAATTTACGAACTTAGGGCTTTCAGAGGCCAAACCACCTCAACCCTCAACCATAATGATTTCACCTAAACTAGTCCGGAAATCACTAACACCAAAAAACCTTAGATGCCTCTAATTTCTTTGCCATATCTAAAGGAATTTTCCTGCCTCCACCCATCTGTCAAGAGTTCCAAGAGAAATCCCATCTCCACCCTTGACCCTTTGGAATTTCTCGAGACCGCCTAATTGGGATCCAAAGTCTACCGACCATCCAAAGTTTAAACCCAAACAAGGAACCCACAACACCATGGTTATCCAGGAAATAACAAGGCAAGATTGAAAACCACTATCAATATAGGAAAATCCCACGGAAATGACAACAAAGCAGCCCAATAACCACATGCATGTACCGTGCATCCAAATCTCAGCAATGGAATCACATATGCAACATGGTATATTTTTTTTCCCAACCTTTCCTTCTGCTCCCTTGTTATCCTTTGCTTGCTTGCTTGTCTAATTGCTTCCTCTCTCTTTTCTTAAAGCTCTATTTCTGAAAGCGATCAAAGCTAGAACTGACAAAAGCCATGAATTGTTTCCCTAATGCCTTTTTATCATTAATGTCTAGTCTCTTCCTTTCCTTTTCCTTTCCTTTTCCTTTCATTTTCCTCTAATTTCCTCTCTAATTTCCCTTGCATTTTTATTTGTGTCTCTTCATCTCCCTTTTGTCCTATTTTCCTTTATTCTCGTATTAAATTTCCTGTAACACCCTCCTCCCACATTTACCCAAGTTAACTGGTTCGTTAGGGTAAACATGTGACGAGATGCTACTATGATCTGATTCAACTTCTCATGTACAGTTAAGGAAGTGGAACCAATACAACACAACCATTTGACCTTATACACGTCCTACAGAACCTCTAGGAGCTAACCCAACCTTCCATGTGACCACCCCTGAGGCAACTTAACATTTAAAGGGATTAAAACCCCAGTCGCTCCCCTAAGCCTACCTGAGTGTGACTGTAGGCTCTTTCTGCCAATGCTATGCCAGCAACTATAAGATTTAATGCTAATTTCCAGGGCTAGGATGCAGTCACTACCCAAAACTTCATGGAATTTACATAAATGAAATATAACATAGAGACAATGATGCCAATGCAAATTCTTGAACAAAGACTTTACTAGATACCTACTTGCCATGATATACATTTCGTTAAACATGTCACAAATATGCATTCTACAGGTCGTAATAACATATTTGAGCATAGAGATCTCATACTTATCCGAGAATCACTAGGAAGCATTGATGCCTTATCACATTAGCTGGAGTATCATCTATTAGGACATATATTCATTGTTCATTAATTTATAAATCAAAACATGATGAGAACCACACATCATCACTGTCATAAAACATACTCATAACCAACATATGAAAAACAAAAATAATGAGGATACAACATCCATAAATACCACATATGAACCAATACATTTGCACATAAAATACCAAGGAAAATAACTATTATTAATGAATGCAGAAGCTAACCTGGTATGGGACTAACACGTTCCACGCGACCATAGATTGGCTGAGCCAAATCTCTCTTCAGACAATCACCCTCGTGCCATATTCCAAGCTTGAATGTGGGACTCAAAACCAAAAGAATCAACCAAGGCTTCCCGAGGCTAAACCACCTCAACCTCGTCAATAGAACTAGTCTTTACCTCAATGCCCACCGGATCACTAGGTTATAAAAAATAAATATACAATACCAAGATTTACTGCAATCCCCATCAGATCACTAGGCCATAAACAAGCATAGATGCTTATGGATCTCTCCACCTAAACCATGAGGAATTTGTCTGTCTCAACCTCTCGGCTTTACCGTGTATCACACCATTACTATTCAAGGGATTCCTAGGCCTACGAGGTCCCTAGCCTTTGGGCTTTATCGTGTATCCCAACCTAGGATTCATAGGCCCAATCAAGGGTACTCACCACTGAGCTTTACAGCGTATCTCGCCATTCACCAGTCAAGGGATTCCTAGGCTCAATCGAGGTGTTCACATCTAAGATTTATGTGTATCCCATCCCTAGATTCCTAGGCCTTGTGAATATTCCTGAGACCACCCCACTCAGCTTCGATTCCATTTGGAAATCCATCTCAACCAAATACTAGAGAACTCCACCACACCATGGTTATCCAAAAATGGCAAGGCAAGGTTGAATAACATTGTCACACCTAGAAAAACCCATGCCAATAACAACAAGAGAACCAAGAACACACATGCATAACCATGCATGCAAAATCTAGCAAGAAAATCATACATACAAATCGATACTTGCAAGTAATCCCGATGTACTTGCTTGATCCTGCTCTCCCTTGCTTGATTTTTGCTTCCTCTTTCCCTTCTTTTCATTTCTTAATCCAATACTGAAGTTCTCCAAAAAAAATATAAGTGTCCAAGGGCGTGAGAGAGAATAGAGAGAGAGCTCCAAAACTGAACTGACCAAAAGGTTACACTGACAAAAGGTACCAGCTGATTAGGTGATCAAATTTTAGCTAAAAAATGAAAGTGACTAGAATGTTTTGAAACCAGCGTCAATTCAAAGTGTTTGTCATTCTGAATCCGACGACACTCGTTTCACCTAAATCCGATGTTGCGTGACAAAGTTATGATGTTCTGAAGTTTTCGAGAAACAACTAAAACATTAGCAGGTTTGTTGACTGGGTTGTCGTATTGTTGACATCATCAATATGACTGTGTAGGTACGGACTAATGATAGCATGCCAAGTGACAGTCTCGTATTGGTCGAATTGGCTTAGTTTTATTTATTGGATTTTGTTGTGGTGGCCCAATGAGGGTGTGGCACGTGGCCCAACCAGAGGTCACCACATGACACCCCGTGGTTGGCCAAAATTATGGTAGGGGTTGGATAACTTAGGTAAGGCTCGAACCCCCAACCTATAGTTCAACAATCAAGCCCCTCACAAGTCTGCCTATGCCATGGTTCTTAACACCATAAGGGCTTTGGGCATATTTAACTTTTCATTGGCATTGTGTTTATGGAGGATGGTCGGGCAGTCAGCCCCTACACCTGGTCACCTTCTCACCATACGTCCACAACACAAAATTTAAGGGGCTCAGGACTTTAGCTCGATCAAGGTCACAAAATTTCCACAAGACCTCAGACCCATCCGGAACAAGCTTCAACTGATAGAGGGAGCAAAGAGAAGCCCTGGGATTTAGGCATATGGCCTCCCATAAGACCTCATCCGAGCTGGAGAAAGCCAACAACAGAAGGGGCTACGATTTAGCACAACTCTTGGTCGCATGTACATGTACAGGACCGTTGACACTGAAGCGGAGCGTTAAACTAACGGGGAGTAGTAAACGGGGACCAACCCTAGGCCATACAACCTCTGATATGACCTTGGCGCATGCAAACAGGGGATTCGATGGAAAGGGTGGGTCGTTGGCTTGGCCCTCGGCCCCATGGGCGCACGACCCATATGGCCAGATTATTTCGCACATAGGTTTATTAGACGAATTATTTCGCACGCGGGTGAATTTGTTGCCTCTATAGTAGAAAACAGGGCGAAATTGTAACATTGTTAGACTGTTTATCCATTTTGTAGGACAAATAATAAAATAACTTAGAACATAGCTTGTTAGAGCCATAACTTTGTGAGTTTTTGGCCTTTTTGAGCTCAATAAGAGTCCATATTGGGGTTTTTGGACATGACTTCTATTGTTGATTGAAGCACATTTGAAGAGAATTTTTGCAGGTTCAAGTCCATGGTTGTATGGATCAAT
The DNA here is from genome assembly GCA_034641835.2 of Pinus albicaulis. NCBI lineage: Eukaryota > Viridiplantae > Streptophyta > Pinopsida > Pinales > Pinaceae > Pinus > Pinus albicaulis. Next base: position 680,670,813 of record CM076580.1, on the reverse strand, counting down.
CAATGTTTTGGAGCAGTTCTTGAAGGTTTTTTAGTATGGAGAAGGCCTTGTAGGGGTTTTCTTACCTTCACGAGTTTACTGTAGTAGTTGTTACTTGTAGGGTGCAACTCATGTTTTATTTCATCACTGCGTCTTATTGAGGAAAACACTTGTTTTATACTTCAATGTGGAATTGCAGTACTTGTATGCTCATGTATGCTCATTTTCAGATGGAGTACAAGGTCTTTGTAGGAGATACCTTTTCTTGCTGATGGTGCTTTGCAGGAGAATTATTCCTTGAAGAGGAATGTAGCCACATGTTTTGTCAGCAAACTTTTATGTACTCTTCATCACTGAATATATGGAGCGGTCTAGCCGTGTTGGAAAGCTCGAAGATGTAGCCTAGGAGGGGTGAACTTTGTCACCAAATATTTTTTTATTGCTCTTCATGAATGTCTACATGAGCTAAATGATGAGATGTTGCTTATGTTTTGAAATTTACATGAAGAGCATAACTCATAGTCCTTTAAGAGACCTTTTAAAACCTGTTTTGACATAAGACCCATTTTTCCTTGCAAAGCGTTAGAGAACGATAATTTTTTTTTGTAGGAGAAGTTTTGCTTCGTTTTCATATCACCAACTAATCCTCGTACGCCTTTTTATTAATGTGGCCTATATTTTCTTCATTTTCCATTATTTTTCCTTCATTTTCCTCCTCACATGCAACCTGTGAGCTTTCACCTTCTTTTCTCCTAATTTCCATTATTTTCATAAATAAAATGTCCATTAATTCCACTAGCCTTTCCAAATTCTTTGTCATTACATTTTCCAATTTTCTTAGCCATAATTACCAAAATGAACACCCACACTAGGATGTTTTTTCCCAACATTCAACTTGGAATAAGTGTCCCATAACTGTGGTTATTATTTTTCCTTTATTAACTTTTATTACATGCAATTTTCACAAGGGTTGTTACATTGCCATTTATAGCCTCCTGCCATTGGCAGCCTTTGCCAATTTACATAGCCATTAATTAACCACAAGCGGTGCCCATTATAATGTCCCCCCCCCCCCCCCATTCAACTTGGAATATGTTTCCACCTTGGTTTAATTTATTTACATAGAAAATCAACCCGAGGCTCTTCATTGTTTTGTGACACTTATGACCAGTAAATCATACTGGTTATTTGAGATTTATAACACAACTCAATGTAGTATTTACAATGAAAACTGTTAAAAACATGACAAACATACTACTTATTGGACCTTTAGAAACACAACTCGATATGGTATTTACAATGACACGCACACACACACACACACACACACACGAAAAAATCATTTACTTCAATGCCCATACATGGTGAACCATCTCCCATGTAGCTTCATTGGGCCCAAAGTGATTTCACTGCACTTATTGTTCGGTTCTAGAGCACGAGTTGTTTCTGTTGCAATATGAATTGTGGATTTGGCTGGAACTCCCCCTCTGGTTCCACCTGTAATACAAACCAATCAATCACATGATCAACATCCTACACATATCTCTTAAGTAATGAAACATGGAAAACATCATGGAAATTCATTGTTGGTAGTAATGCAAGTCTATATGCCATTGGTCCAATCCTCTCAAGGTTCTAAAAAGGCCCGCAATACCGAGGTTCCATCTTGGCACATGACCCAATCCTCAAGGAGCTCCTATTGGGATTGATGCGTAAGTACACATGCTCCCCAACATGAAACTCCTTTAATGCTCAATGTTGATCTGCATAACTCTTATACCTGTCTTGTCTGCCTTCAAATTCCTTTTAATAACCTGAATCTCTTGCTCCATCTCAACCAACATATATGGTCCAATCAACACCCTGTTCACTAGATCACTCAAGCTAATAGGAGTATTACAACTTCGCTCGCAGAGAGCCACAAAGGGACACATACTCTAGGATTCTTGATACTCATTATTATAAGCAAACTCCATTAGTGGAATATACTCATCCCACTTCCTCTATTGATGCATGACATGCATCCTCAACATATCCTCAAGAATCTTGTTAACCCTCTATGTCTATCCATCTATCTATGAATGATAAGTTGTGCTAAAGGCTGACTCTATCCCCAAGTCTGCAAATAATTCCTTCCAAAACTTGGAAGCAAACTTGGCATATATATCTAATATAATCTTCTTGAGAATCCCATGCAACCTTACTATCTCCTTGATGAAGATTTGAGCTATCTCATTAGTTGAATTACTATACTTAAATGCGATGAAGTGAGCTACCTTAATCAACCTATCAACCACAACCATGATAGAATCATGTTGCCTTGATGTCCTAAAAAAACCTGTAATGAAGTCATGGAAATGACCTCCCATTTCCATTATGGAATCATAATAGGATGCAACAAACTAGTTGGATGTTTGCACTTAGCTTTCACCTACTAAAAATCCAAGCACCTTGCAACAAAATCAACCACCTCTTTCTTCAAATTTTGCCAATAGTAGAACTTCTTAACAACTATCAAAGTCTTTTGGTATCCTAGGTGATGTGAATATGGCTTGACATGATACTCTCAAAGATAAGATTCTTCAACTCACTGTTATCTGGCACATAAAATCCTGCTCTTGAATCTGACCAAGCCATCTTTTGTGAGGTGATAATCCTCATACATATCATCTTCACCCTGTTTGTTGCAATATCTGGTTCAGCTGTTGATACCTCTAATCATGTTACCCTGCATGTAATATCTACTCCTGTAAATTTGTCCCATAAGAGCTCACAACTCAAATATTATTTACTTTCACTCTCTTATTAAGAGCATCTGCAACCTTGTTCTCCTTGCCCTTAATGTACTTGGTCTCAAATTCAAACTCCCTAGGGATGGCTAACCATTTAGCTTGCTTAGAATTTAGGTTGGGTTGGTCAAAAAAATACCTCAACCCATTATGATCACTCATCATAACCCCAAGATAACGAGTCACATAGTTCTTCTTGTGCTCATTCAACTTCCTTGATTCATATCAAACCACTTTCCCTTCTTGCACGAAGACTCCACCAAGTCCTTCCTTACAAGAATTTGTACAAACCACAAACTCCTTATCTTGATCTACAATATTCAAAAATAGAACATTTGTAAGCAAGTGCTTCAACTGCTCAAAATTAGTTGCACACTCTTCAGTCCATTCAAACTTCTTCCCTTTCCTCTACAAGGATGTGATAGGATATCCAATCTTGTAGAAGTTCTTGATGAACCCCGTGTAATAACCTGCTAGTCCCATGAATGATCTAACCTCATCTACATTCCTTGGAGCTGACCACTCCACGATAGCTTTAATATTTTATGGGTTTGTTGTTATTCCTTCCTTGGAAACATCATGTCCCAAATAATGAATCTGATCTGAAAGAATCTGCACTTGCTGATCTTGGAATACAACTGATACTCTCTCAACAATCTCTACATTGTTGCCAGGTGCTCTACATTCTCCTCCTCATTATTTTAATATACCAACGTGTCATAAAAAAATAATATCATAAACTTATCCAGATAAGGGCACAACACACTATTCATCAATCACATGAAGGTGGATGGAGTGTCAATGATTCCACAAAAATTACCCTTGGGCATTCCAAAATTCAATGGAAATTATGGAGAAGACCCCTCTACGCATGTCATGACTTATCATTTATGGTGTTCATCAAACTCCTTAAATGATGAGTTTGTTAGATTACATATTTTCCAGTGAATGCTTACTGGTCTAGCTGCGAAGTGGTACATTGAATTACCACGAGATTTGTTTGATAACTTTATAGCTTTAGCCACTACCTTTTTAACCCACTTCCAGTTACCCATCAGATATGAAAATTTTGACCAAATTTAAATAGACCACTGCTACTCATAGATCAAATCATATATATGAGTGGTGTCGTTGTCGTCAAATGGTAAAAACATTTGTTCCTAATCAAATTTTAGTTGAGTGGTTTATTAAATCCTTGTTTCCATCTATCACGGAGGATGTGACCAAAGGCGATGTTGTCACTGAAGAGAAAGTCATTGCTTGTGCCAAATATCTAGATTTGATTTACACTCAGTTTGGCACGCTTTATGAAAACATTCCAAATGCGCCGTGACCAAATTTTATTGTTCCTCCTGCTCCATCTGGTCAAGACATTCATGCCGGCGATGGTGTGATTGGTTCTGCTTGCGCTTTGGAAGCAAGTCGACTATCTGGTCGTATACTTGCTGTTTCAAATCAAAACCCTACTACATCTGATCCTGTGTATTCTTCTGAAATCTATGTAGTGTCATCTGACAAAGGAAAAATTAAGCAACCAAGAAATAGGAAGAAGGGGAAAGACAAGAATAAATCAAATTCACCCACGCAAGAAAATCATCTAATTCATATGGTTCTTTTCAGAAACCTCGTTGCCCTTGCTTGATATGTAATGAGGAGCATTTTAAGCGAGATTGTACTCACCGCTCAAAATTCCCAAAGCTTCTTAAGACCTATGCCACATATGCAGTGTTTTCATATCCTTTTCCGAACCCAAAAACACATTTGGTTGCGACAGATCCTGCTTCTAGTTCACAAGTGCTTATGATATCCGCTAGGAATCCCAAAACTGATGTTTTGGTGTCGACACAAAGTAAAGATTACAATAATCCGTTGTCGTCATCTAATGGTCAGACTATAGATCAACATACCACTTCAACTTCGACCTCATTTGATTCAAATCTACTGCCTATCCTTCCAGCGTTGACAATAAAGCCGCCGAAGGGAGTCGTTCACAAATTGAAATTCAACCCTTGAGCTCGTGCAACTCAAAATTATAATGTAGTAGAATACCTGGCTCAGTCACCTTCTGTTATGTCAACACTTGAGGTTCTTCAGAATTGTCCCTCCCAAAAGTAGGCTTTGTTGTCCGCAATCGATGGAATGGATCCGACGGATTCAAACCTTGTAGTCTTTCATCAACCGGGCTATGTGCCAAAATTACTAGCAGAGTTAGAATTATTAATTCAAGTACATGTCCTGAATCACCTCATTCATCGCACTGTCATTGATGAAGGTGCATCTTCTTGTATCATGTCAATGATTTGCTGGAATTCACTTGGCTCGCCTACCTTTTCACAATCACCTATGACGTTGAAAGCTTTTGACGGCCGTACATTTAAGCCTTATGGAATTCTTACTAACCTGCAAGTAGAACTAGGGGGGAAATCAGTTACTGTTGAAGCTGAGGTTGTTGAAGGACCCCTATACTACAACATATTACTTGGAAGACCATGGGTTTACGCTATGGATGCGGTAGTATCTACTTATTTTTGCATGATCATATTCCCCATAAAGGAAGTATCACAACCATTGATCAAATCTCGTTCTTTGCCTCTGGTTCCCAAGCAACTGGAAGCATTTCGTTAGTTCAATGACACCCACCTTCTCTTTAGAAGATTGGTGTAGGACTCTTTAAGGATCCTTCCCTAATGGGCACCTTTTCGTTACCGTCGTCTGCGACATCGGCGAAAATCTCACATATAGAGACCTGCAACATGATATCTACGACTTCATCTAACTTAAATAAGATACCTTTTGATTATGAATTTTTTAGGTTGGGAAACACGATGCTGCTAAGTCTAATTGAGCTAGCATAGCAATCAATTTTATTGGCTTATGCGGCGAATCCAAATCCATTGTCGCCGACTTTTTGGGTTAATCATTCTTCGGATTTGGGTACTTCTTCTGATCCATTTTCACACGTATTCTCAACTGATGAGAGCATTATGGAATCCATGATTCCATAAGAAGAACAATGGGAATCATCACATCAACGATCCCATATTCCAGATTACAGTGAAGATAATCCATCTGAACTATATCACCCTACTGTCGTTGAGTTATTGATGAATTCTATTCCATCGATTCCGAGCGAAACCCCTCGAAATCGAAGAAACGATTTCTATCGATATTTCGAAAAGCCCGATTTGTAGAAAACATTCATGTCAATGTGTCTTGTTCTCCATCTGAACTTGACACTTACCACACTCTTTTTCGTGAATTCCGAGATGTATTTGCTTGGTCATATGAGGAGGTGCCAGGAATCGACTCCAACATTGCTGAACATGAGATTAAAATGTATCGTGATGTTAAACCGGTGTGACAACGCCTTCGTCCTATTCACCCAAATAAAGATGTTTCCATTAAGGCAGATGTTGAAAAAATTATGCATGATCGATTCATTTACCCTGTTCCGCTTACCATTTGGGTATCTAACATTGTTCCTGTCATGAAGAAACAAGGGACAATTCGAGTATGTTTCGACTATCGGTATGTTAATCATGCTTGTTTGAAAGACAACCATCCAACTCCATTTATTGACCAAATTATTGATGAATGTGCCAGATGTAAAACATTATCTTTCAATGATGGATTCTTCGGTTAAAATCAGATTAATATTCGCCCAGAGGACCAATATAAAGCGACTTTTATCTCTCCCTAGGGCACATTCGCCTATCGTAAGATCCCTTTTGGTTTAAATAACGTTGGGGACACATTCCATAGGGAAATGAATTATTCTTTTCATGACATCAAGAACATAGTTCAACCGTATCTAGATGACTTACCTGCACATTCACGAAAACAGGTTGACCACTCGCTACATCTGAGAGCGATATTTTTACAATGATGTCACTATAAAATATGCCTCAATCCTCACACATGTATGTTTGGTGTTGGTTCTAGTCGTTTTCTTAGATTCGTCACGTCGAAAGACAAAATTCGAATTGATCCATTGAAGGTCCAAGCTATTCTTGATTTGCCTACTCCTTCCAATCTGCTTCAGTTATAGAGACTCCAAGGGAAGGTTAACTTTCTAAGGAGGTTCATTCCTAACTATGCTGAAATGGCTAAAGGATTTACTCAACTCTTGAAAAAGGGGGTACCCTTCCATTGGGATGAGGTTGCGCAAGCTTCCTTTGGTTCTCTTAAATATTCCCTGATCCTAACATCATTAATATATCCCCCAAATTATTAGAGTGACTATTTCATGTATCTCGCTGCTACATATACAACCATCGCTATGGTTTTAGTCCAAGAAGAAGATGGTATTGAACATATGATATATTATTCGAGTCGTAATCTCAATGACACATAAGTTAAGTATACATACATTGAGAAGCTCTCTTTGGCAGCCGTTCAATCTATACAAAGATTTCGTCATTATATCTTGCTCCGAAAGACCATTGTCATTTCAGATTGCAACCCTATGACATACATTATGTCATGTCAATTTATGTTGGAAAATATTCAAAATGGATCATCATTTTGCAGGATTTTGATTTGGAATTCACCATATCCGAGTCAAAGAAGTCTTTAATGTTTGCTGAGCTTATTTGTGACCTTCCTTCGAGTAGTATCGATCCTACTATGAAACATCAATTCCGGATGAGTCTTTGTTTCTGATCAAGTCATCTGACCCATGGTATGGAGATTTCATCATCTATCTCCAGACCCAAAATTTTCGGCCTAATACCTCTCTCTCGCAGCAATGACTTATTCGATACCAAGCAAAATATTATCTGATCGTCGGTGATACACTTTATCTTCGTGTTGTCGATACGATTTTACGTAGGTGCGTCATGCATGAGAAAGCCAAAAAAGTTCTAAATGATTGCCATTCTAGTGCATGCGGCAGAAATTTTCCTAGCTATGCTATCGCGTAGAAGATTCTCCGCGCTAGTTACTTCTGGCCTACCATATTTCGTGACTGCATTATCGTGGTTAGGAGTTGTCATGCTTGCCAGATATTTGATCGTAAAACCCACCTGCCACTAGCACCAATGTATCCTATCCTCGCTGTTAGACCATTTGCAAAATGGGGAATTGACTTCATGACATGTAACCCCTGCTCGGTCAGGGGGCATGGGTATATTATTGTCACCGTTGAATATTTTACCAAGTGGGCTGAGGCGATGCCGACATTCAACAACACGGGAGAGACAACTGCATTGTTCTTTTTTAACCATGTGGTTTCATGGTTTGGTGTACCGCAAGCTATAGTCATAGATCATGGAAATTTTTTTCTTAATCACATGATGGATGAGTTGACTACCAAGTTTGGATTGTCACTTGATAATTATACCCCCTATTATCCGCATGCTAATGGACAAGTTGAAGCTATCAACAATATTCTTAATCTTATGCTTCAACGCATGATTGGGGTTCATAAACGAAACTGGCATTTGATCATGTAATCAACTTTGTGGGCATATCGAACCTTGGTGAGAAATGCGACCAGATTCACTCCCATTCAGCTGGTTTATGGTCTGGAAGCTATATTAACGATATAATGCGAAATACCATTGTTGAAACTCGTGATTGACCTGCTACTTGACACTTCTGAAGAAGAAGCACGTCTTTTAAATCTCATGCATCTAGATGAAACATGTTGTGAAGCCGCATTGGCCAACGAAGTGCATAAGAGGCAAATTAAGGTGCAATATGACCATAATGTCAAGCCTCGCGCCTTCTCAGAAGGAAACCTGGTCTTGCTTTATGATCAGGAAGCTGATAAGATAAGAACAGGGAAATTTAAACCATTATGGCATGACCCCTACATTGTCAAGTGCATTATCGCTAAGGGTGCCTATGAGTTGGTAGATTATGATGGGATTCAATTGTCGCAACCTCGAAATGGGTTGTATCTTAAATGTTACTATGCCTAATTTTGCATAGTAAGAATTGTATTATATGCTTTGATTGTGTGTGTGTAGCAATGAGCCTTTTAGAGTTTTTCATGTGGTTAGTAACCCGCTTTGCATTTTTTGCAGATGTCAGAATCTTCGGAACCATTTTTTGGATATGCCAATGGTGCTAGTCGTGGTTCTCATAATTTATCTTCTGTAGCATGGGCCATCTTTTCTCCAAGTGGCGAGTTAGTGAGCTTCCAAGGGATTTTTATCGGTCGATCGACCAACAATATTGCTGAGAGTATAGAGGGTTGATTGAACTACTCTCCGATGCCATTTCACTTGGCATTCACCACATCATCATCAGGCTGGACTCACAACTTATCGTACTACAGCTTACTGGCATCTATATTGTCTGGAATCCAACAATTCATCGCATGTTCCTTAGAGTTTGTCTTTTGGAAAGACATTTTGATTATAGTCAATATCAAAATATTTCCAGAAACTCTAACACTTTGGTTGATTCATTGGCGAATTATGTGTTAAGTAGACATTTTCAACATATGTATAGATAGATTTTAAATTCACATCATAAAATTGAATAGGATTGCACATAATCATAGAAAAACATTGAAAGTAAAATATATTTATATCAAGTTTTTTACAAAATTGTGTCCAAGACACGTTGGTCACATGACCTCAAAATGTATACAGACATAGCATAGTCTAATTAAACCTAGTGATGCTCATGATAACAGGTCACTTATTGAGCTATCATGTGCAATAGCCTCATCCAACGGCTGGGCACACCAATGGTATGGCACTGTAGCCCCATAGGTAACTCCTCGATCCGGTCTCATAGGTAACTCATCAATCTGGACATCTGGTATCCCAAGAGTAAATCCATCCACATGCTGTTGCAACTCAACAAGAGTCTCAGCTAAATCCAAATCCTGTAGGACTGCTCTTCCAACTAAACTCTCTACTAGTTCTCTTGCTTGTTGTGCAGCAACCACAAGTCGAATGGTACCTACATCTGCATACATAACACATTTTTAGTTTAGTCTTGGGAATGTAAAAAACACAAAAATATGTAAACAAACCCAAAAAAAAAAAAAAAAAAATGGTCAACATTTTACCTATAACACCCCATTGAGCGTCAACTGGTAAAATCAAATATGGATCTCTGCGGAAATCCATCTCTGCATATGGATGCTCCTCGATGAAGATATTCTGTCTTCGGAGCCAACTGAAGAATGCAGTGGAAAATGAGATCAATGACTAACCAACATCTCTAACCATCAACTCGACTCGCCATTGCATCTGTGGATCTCTAGGACCAGCTAATCCCAACGTCACATGGTGTAGCTGCATCAATGGAACTCGCTCCAAAACAAAAGTGATCAAAATTGACCCATAACTGGAATTTTTGGTCTTACCACTTTTTAACTTGGTTAGTTGTTCTTTCATTTGAAGGAGTACTACTTCAGCCCAGTTGAACCTGGTTGGCTCAAGACACTCAAGAACATACTGCATGTATGATCTATTCGCGACATATAGTGTCACGCTGCCAGCTAGCTTTGCAATAGTGAATAGGATTGTGTGCAAAGGCATATCATGCACATATTTGATATTTATTTTTCCATCTTTACTAGGCTCGGTTCTTGGTCGACAAAACTGTCAGATGTAGTCCTTCACTGTTTCAGCTCCACGCGTAGAGCCCATAAGGGAAATGGGGGCACCACGTCTCGACAAACCTGTGAGAAAGTAAATGTCATCAACAAATATTGGGAGAAATTTGTCCCCAATATGAAATGCCTGTATTGTCGGGTCCCATGAATGGATCAAGAACTACAATAGTTCCATGTGTTGCTGCATTCCTGACAATCAAAAGTACTTGAGCAACCTACAGTCTCTGAGGGCTCTCACAGTGTCAGGATCATTTAGGGTAACCATATCATGTTGTTCATGTTCTCTTTCTCACCATGTAATCGAAATTATGATCCGATCAAAGTCTAAAATCAAACCATAAGCTTAGTTAGGATCCATTCCATGCAAAAAATTGGGGAAATTTTGGGCAGAAACAAAGATGCAACTTTATGAATTACGCCCAACGCACCCCTAAGTGAGAGACAGAGCATTGTAGAGGAACTGGCCCTCTTTCCAGCCTCTCTGCAACGCACTTTTTGACATTCAAGGGTGCGTTGGCCCCAGGGCGTTGTATGTTTACCCTAGGGGGCCCAAAAACCTAAAAAATGTTCACGAAACTAAAAAGAATACATTCAATAGAAAGAGAAGGGTAAGATCTTCTACCTAGTCTGGATGACACGAGAAATGATCCACATAATATGTTGCAATCAGCCGCTGAAGTTCAAGGGTAAAATAGGCTCATAGCACTAAAATTCAAATGGTAATGGTGAAATGGTAAAAATGACTTGGTAATTTCTTAATTTAATAGTCTCTTTGATTAATTTATTCATATTTAATGAAAATACTATGGTTTTTACCCATTTTTACTATTTTAAATAGGTATTGTTAATCCATTTGATGTTTCATTGAGCAGGTTTGCAGTTGATTATAGTGAGTTGGTCGTGCATGATCGCAAAATGCGATATTGACCACAAAGCACAGTTTTATCTCTTTTCCAAGCTTTGTTAAACACGAAAAAGGAATTCAAAACATACTTTTATCCTCTTTTTTCGAGCTTTGTAAACATGAAAAAAGAATTTAAAGCACACTTGTATCTCTTTTTCGAGCTTTATTAAATGTGAAAAAGGAACCCCCTTGGAGTTCTCTTTCAGCTCTTTTCATATTCTCAAAATATGAAAATATCGCCGAGCACTTGCCCTTTCGAGCTCGTTAAAGGAATTGAAACGACATCTACTCAATATAAGTTTAACCCTTTTTTGTACTGAGATAGATTATGATTACAAAAAATGAAAAGCTTAGTCGAACATGGCTAGGAGGTTATCTCAGGTATTATTTTACGCTTTTTCGGATATGAGGGACTATAATACGAAAAAGAAATCAAGGAGTTTTCTTTTAGTCCCTTTTTCAAACTCTCTAAACATGAAAAAGGATTGAGTTTTCACTATTTTTAGACTTGTAAAGAATTTCAACCATCGCTTCCCATTCCGCCTTCATGCTTTAGGGAGCATCTGTTATAAAATATTTTGTCAGACTCCTTGTCTCATGCATGAGCTATCGAAATTTTCCCCAATTGTCTCAAAGTGACAAAAGTTGTTAATGTGTTCACGATGAGAACATGATTAGAGCATCCCTAAAGAACAAAAGAAGAAATTCCTTGAAGCAATTCTAGAAAGGCTTGCCAAAACCCCTATTTGCAAGCCAAACACAGTCCTCATGACTTATGCCTCGCACTTGTTACCTTCAATATTATATGTGTTTAGCACTACCAATGTGGGAATTTAAGTGAAAAAGCATGCTTCTCCTCTTCAGGCAGTTTCTCAAAAAATGGAGGAGAAGCTTCTCTTGCTAGAAGCCTTAAGCATGGAGAGATGGTTACAAGCGAATAAGGATTGGGTCGAGATCTCCCATTTCAAGCCTTTGATCCTACTATTAGGTATATTTCCCTTAATATTTGGATCCTCTTCCCCCTTTTGTGGATCCCTAACTCCTCTCCTTCCCTATAAATTAATTCCATACTTTCCTCAAAGGGTTGATCATTGTTGTTGATCTTTGCTGGTTGATCAATTTTGGTTACCATGTTACGCTCAGTTGTGCCTGAATGCTACCATTTTGTGAAAGAGAAAGGAGTTCTTTAAGGTCTTGTCTAGGACTTCGAAACTTATCCAAAGGAGGCTTCCAACATCAGAGCTTAAGTGGTTGTATGATTCTCTTACTTTATATTAGTAATACATTATGTGTTTGCTTCCCATAAATGTGTAAATCATTACTCATTTAGTGTGATACTCTCTGATATTTCATACAGTTTATGTTAGAATTAATTATGCTATGTATGCTTTTGTCATCTATGTTTGATCTTCCTTGCAGTTATTCATCCGCAACGACATAAAGAGGATTGGACTTGGAAGCGAGAAGATCGGGAAACGACACCAACATGCATCAACATCAGAGTGAGGTAGGCCATCTATATTAATTTTTAATTTCTGATATAAGCTAGGAAAGTTTACAAATATTTGTTTGGTTCTTTGCTAGATTCTCTCACTAGGACTAGAGATATCACTTCTTTCCGGAGAAGGGATTGTTTGTACAACACCCAACCATAGATTGGACTGAACCAAATATCTCTTTCATGAAATCACCCTATGCCATATTCCAAGCATGAATGTGGGGTCTCATGGGATACATCAAAATAGAAACATCTAGGGCTTCAAGAGGCCAAACCACCACAATCCTCAACCACAAATATTTCACCTAAACCGGTCCAGAAATCACTAACACCAAACAAGCTTGGATGCCTCTCTTTCTCCTCTAAAACAATTGTCTTCCTCTCCAATGCTTGGTAGTATGAGCCAAGGTGTAAATTCCTTTTACATGAGTTATGAGTGTGTATATATAACAAATGGGTGACCGTTAACCTCCCTTGTGACTCTTGGACTACCCTCATGACAGTTCGAATTCTCTGTGAATTTTCAACTCTTACACGACTCTTCATATTTTGTACATGACTCTTGGACTTCCACTTTAGAATACACTATCCAATATAAATTTACATAATCCACATAATGATGTGGCACATGATGACTCATGACATGATATGACATGACACTGATGACATGGGCTTCATGATGACATGGAAATGTCAAGCCACTCTTTGTTGTTGCTTTCTTTGATGAGAGATGCATCCAATACTTATTCTTCATAAGAGACACTTTTTTCTTCATATCCACCCTCCAAAAGGTTGTGAATCAATATTTAGTCTTCATGCAGTCTTGATCTTTGGTCTTCTGTTGTAATATAGTGTTCCTTTGCCTTCTTGCCTGATGATCATCTTATATATTCAGCGACATAGGTGCCTTCTAGCATGGCATCCTTATCCTTTGCCTCCATCATCATCTTGTAGTGATAAGATAGAGTACCGACAATTGAAATTCATTCATGAAAAGACGATATCAGTTTGAAACCACTAATCTAACATGCTTCATGAAATCACTTGTTAGAGTTAGGATTGGTGACTGGTTGTGTGACTGGCGAGGGTCCGGGATTGAGGCTAGAGACTGCACAATGTTTCTTGAGGGCTGAGACTGTGTAGTGCGTAGTTCAGGAGGGTAGAATGAGGTTGAGTGATAAGGTCGAGGAGTTTTCCCAGTTTTGACTAAGTGTTGGATTAGTGAGGAAAATTTGAACCAAATCAAGACTTGAACATGATCACACACTTATATCAATTGTCAACGTGACAAGGAACACTTAGAACACATGAAAAACATACTTCCCCTCAATGTAACAACTTTGAGACAACTTACACCAAGTACAAGACCAAATATAGACTTTCCGATGATAGCGATGACACTTGTGCAACGGTGCTTGAAAATTTGGAAATGAGTGTGATACATGTTTACATGGTAATTGCAACTCATAGACGCAAATATTACCCCTTGAAACACACCAGAACCACACTTTACACAGTAAGAAACACTTCCCATGCCAAAATATGACACTTGTTATATGAGAAGAAAAGTGTGAACGATACTTGCGATATGAAAATCACGGTGAAAGTAACACATGTTAGAGTGAATTTAACATGAAAATGGAAATAATTAAAGTGAACACAAGTGAAAGTGACAATCGAAAACATGAAAGCGACACTCACAAAAGCGAAGGCGTGCAAAAGCGACAGCTTGAAAGGCTCACCGAAACATAAGTACAATAGCAACCAAAAGTGAGAGATTTTCAATGAAAGCATGCATTAACTGTTGACATAGGTTGATTATTGCATAAACACTATATTGATTGACCATGCTATGGTTGTTCAAGATTGCATAAAAGAATGCGTTCATGAACTTGTTTCACGCTGAGCATGTGTGGGCAGGTGACTTCGACACTTACAATTTAAAAGGGAGCTTAAAGACTTAACAAAGCACCAACTGACCAAGAAGTGACTATGGGAAAATCGATCGTAAGATCCATAGTAGGCTCCAAAATTCAGGTGTAGGAAAAATTTTGGAGGGTGTTTTTCGTAGGGACAACATGAATAGAATACTAGTTTCACGCCATTGCATAGTCCCACACCTAGACATGATCAATTTTTATCTATGTGATAGTTAGTCCAATTATTGGCACTAGCAATATTATGCTTGTAGACGCTCAATAGTTTAAAGAATAGTCGAACCACGACAATAATATCAACATGCTGGAGATTTATTGGGATATCAATATAAGTTTTCTTACTTTAAGAGTGCCCTAAAAAGGGTGGTCTTCAATTGTGGAAACATATACAATTGATATTAACCACTCGTAAGGATGTTAAGGACAAAAATTTGCAAGAATGGAGTGAGATGATCCAACTACCTGCTAACATTAGTGGATCACAACAAATATTTGGAAACTTGATGAATCCATTATTAAGTTTGATTGTAGAATAAAAGATGGCTTTGAAAGAGTGGTACAAATATTCCTAAAACACAATACATTAAATGACTATTCTATTCCATCATTCTCTCAATTTGCCTCATCTTGAAAGGTTGAAGCCAACTACATGCTAGGAAGATTTATCGTTTATTTAAATTCATATGATGTTGCACTAGATATCATCATGCCAACTCCTAAACCTTTTAGTGAATTTGAAAAATAACTACAACAACTAGAATAACATGTTAATCAACTTGTTACCAAAAATATTCAATACAACTTTTATTAATATAGTTATAAGGATCATTTATTAATATAATATTTTCTTTTAATATCCCATTCTTTAATAACTAGGTAAGAGGTTATATGTCCCCTATAAAAATTTTCTACCTTCAAAATACTTTTTTTGTTTTTTGTTTTGTTTTTCCATATAATTAAGCATCCTACTCTATAGCTTGTAAGCAAGGGTAAGATATTCTGTAGGGCTCAATTAAATTCAAAAACAATGCTCAAAGTCATTGTAACATCAAACTCAATATGAAATCAACATGTAACATTTGGGAATTAAACCTAGGTGGGGAGGATAACAAGTGTTCTTCCCAACCACCCAAGATAAACTCAATTGCCACTACCTTCAAAATACTTTCTATCTTAATTTTTGTCATTATTGTGTGTTCATTATGACTCAAAGCTATTTAATAAACATTGGAGAACCATCTTTGAATTTTCCAATTGCAATCCAATCCCCCGCCACACTACCAAACCTCATTATTTGTAACACTCCAGTTTTGATCCCCATATTAGCAATTTATATATTACAACACACCTAACCCCCTAATGCCTTATTGGGGTTGTGGGGTGTAACTATACCCAACCTTCAAGTTTTATTATAAATATGGGGTGATCAAATTATCTCTTTCATCCATCGTTGCAAATAAAACTTTTGATACCACGATCATCTTTTGCTAGTAGTGAAATTTCCAATGATATAAATTTCATCTCATTTTGAGCTGCAGGCTCAAAGCCATGCCCATTTGAAGTTTTACCCCTTAAGGTACACCTCATCATCCGTACATGCCATGTAGCTAACATGTGGGATTGCTTGGTCATATTTTTCCCCCACACTTGTCAACATCATTGGCCCACTTATCATATCATACCCATTATATCGATGTTTTGCATCGAATTCCCTTTGTTTAATTTCCTAGGGTTCTAATATATGATATACTGATGCAACCAGAATGTTGATATGCCGATACATAATATAGTGACATGGTAATTCCTACAATAAGTAATACCATATATCAATAGTTTATTGCAATTAAAAACCTATGCATTTAATTGATAAGCTAATAGGCTGATGGCTAGTTCAGCATGTTGCCTCATTTTATGTCCTCCAGTTAATGTACAACACGTGGTAGATGTTGGCATTCCTTACATTTGGTGTCGTTGATGTATATTTTTGGATATCGGGTTATTAGAGGTTTTCCAATGCCAAATCACATGAAAATCATAATATGTCGATATTCCAATATGACAACTCAACCCACCACATCATCCCTAACTTCCAATCACCACCTAACATGTGGTAGTCGCTGATGTGTCCCGTAATATGTGGCACCATTGATGTGTGCCATGTGTCAGTCATATTTGTACATCTAGAATTCCCTAAAAGGTTGTATTCTAGTGACACATGTTGACACATGGCATCACCATGTCATATTTCATGACATCGACATGATATCATCCTTCAGGGTTCCCAATATTTTAGTACTTCTAAGATTTTAGTGTCATCAATTGGTGCGCCCAATCAACAAATTGTTTATCCTCAAGATACGACCCATATATCAGAGCCATTCCATATTAAGAATTCACCAAAATGTGCTTCCCAACATTCTTTCGAGGTCTAATATCTAGTAATATGTTTCCGGTTGGCTCTTGGTGCTAGCTCCTATTGGTCCATGTGACAAGGGGATAAGGTTGAGACCCCCAAACTCCATATTTCTAAGGTAAACTTGAAATTTTTTTCGCAATTACACTTCAAGCCTTTTAATCCTCCTTCAAGGCCAAAATAATTTCTCTACATTTAACTAGGTAGGCCTCAAACTTTACTCATGTCCATCACTTATATATCAGAGTGGCCACAAGTTGACTTATTTTTAGAGATAGATGAGGCCTTGAGATACCATCATCATGCAAATTTATTCCACCATCAATATAATAGCTTTCGTGAAATGATAAATAGATACAAGAAATGCAACCAAGGCTAATCATCTTAATTTATGAACATACTACACATAGAGTTCACAATTAACATAAGAGAAAGGTTTCCATTGTATATAAAATTCATATCTATTAACAAAAATGAAAAGTAACTGATTGGCCCTCTGTAAACTGGGGCTATGACTAAGAGCCAATCTTTTTAGCCCTTTTCCTTTTTGACCTACTCTGCCTTTGATGACTCACTTAGACTACTCGACATGCACTAAACTTTGGACTTTTGCCTTCTTGTTTGTCCTTTTAACCAACATTCTATCTCATCACACATTTTATCGTGGAAATAGAATAATCATGCAAAGTTGCCTATAATTAGTCTTCAAGTTTATCTCAAATTTTTATCATCGAATAAATTAGAGAGAGAGAGAGAGATGCTTGTATATACATTAATACTCACATTCATCAAGAAAATGTGTTATAACATAAATCCAAGATTCTTATTTACACAAAAAGAAAGTCATTCATCAATCTATAACCCAATGATTCAAATCCAAGCAGGAAGCTTCCTTATACAACAATATGTAGTCTTGTACCAAAAAAAAATTCTTAGATTTATCGGGGAATATACATGCACGAGTGGAAATTCAATAGATTCACGTGGATGTTCCCGAAGATTGAGCTACTATGTCATTCTATCACAAAACTATGTTTTCATGCTACATCCATAGGCCATGCTCTTAAATAAAGGTATCAATTTAAGGTATGTAGGGTTATGCCAAGTCACACATAGGAAGGAAGCATGTGCACCAATCCTAAATGATTTGATTACATTCAATCCATCACAAGGCAAACATCGTTCAATGAAGTTGATCTCAAATCATACCCAAAATTGGTTACATCCACACCTTAGAATAGCAACTCAATTTAACATACAATACAAGTTTTCATTTAAAATTCACTTAATTATGAAATTTAACATGGCAGGGAATTTATCAATTTCTCATGCATGCATACATAGGGAAGTCATCCCATTTAAGAGGAAATAACTTAGCATGCTAGTACAAAAGTCCCACAAAAAGAAATCATTTTATATCTACATTTCAATTAATCATGAATTTATAAGTGGTTATATTTAGAATTTAATCATCCTTGAGATTTGTCATATTGTAAACATTTTCATTCCTTTAAACATAAGCAACAACTAAATTCATGTGCATATATCACATGAAGGGAAAAAAAATATTTATCTGAATTACACATTGTTGGGAATCACAATTTCCGTTAGACCAAAACCCACAGGTGTTAGTCAACGATCGCATCACCAGAGATAAGGATCCATGAGAGGTGGTTATTCCATGTCGCGAAACATACAGGGAGCGTTGGTTTATCCAATGTCCAACAATATCCACCCCAAAGCGAGCCAGGTGTGTATCAAACTTGTGACCTATGATCTAATACCGCTTGTTGGGAATCATAATTGTCGTTAGACCAAAACGTGTAGGTGTTAGTCAACGATCACATTTCTAGAGATAAGGATCCATGAGAGGCGGTTAGTCCATGTCACGAAACACATGGGGAGCATTGGTTTATCCAATGTCCAACACACACTATTGACAAAAAAGGATTGAGATATTTTTCACCTAATCATAGGCTCAACTACACATCAATCTCTCTATATATGGCCACCCCCTAGCTAAATCGTGACACCACATGGAGAAATATTCAAGATTTAGGAACTTGGATAAGTGAAGGAAACTTCCCTCATAGGAAAAAGATAGATAGGGACTCCTCTCTTTATTAAGTGTGGGGCCTCCTCTCTCTATTAAGCGTAGGGCCTCACTGAAGCTAGATTCTCCTCTGCTATTTTGCACAAAATCTATGGAAATCCATTCACTACTCCACATTCACTCTAAAATTCCATTTCCTCATTCTACCCATGCATGACCAATTATGCACCTACCATGTATGTCTTACACTCAACAATAATCAAGTGCTTTCCTTCACAAGTCAAATAATCAAAATTCAGTTTTACTTTTTCAAATTTATCGTAGTAATAACAGACTCAAAGATGTGTTTTTCTACACACATAATTAAATATCTCTTTCACTCATGCGCCTCTATTTCCAATCACTACTATTGATTCATGGGATGCTCTTGCACACTCACATGGGTGTTCTATTTTAAATCCCTCAAATATCCCATCAAATCTGATGCATGCATTCAACTTTAATTTCATTGGCGAACATTCGCCAAGGAAAATGTGAAGTTCCTAGGGATTATGGGACTCAACCCATTCGTCTTACAATTGTGAAAGGGGGTCCTTCCAACAACCTTATTCAATAACTATCTCTTAAAGTCATTGAGGGAAGTTGGGAGGATATTTTTCAAAAATGAAATTGGGCATTATAAGTTATCTTAATAAAGGTGGATATGGTCCTTAGTTGTAATTAGACTCCCTTCTCATCACCCTTATTTTTTCCCCTTTGTGGTATCATAGTTTGTATCAATCCTCATGTTCCCAGTTAGTTTTCAACAATTTTGTTAATGAGAAAATAAAATACATACATAACCTTTTTAATTGTCTAGTTCAACTTGTCACAATGATGAAATATATATGCTTATACAAGAATTACAAACATGACAAATTACAATGTAAATTTGAGATCAAAATGGGGAAGTAACAATAACCTTCCCCTTAAAAGAACAATGTCCTCTATGTTCACACCATCATTGAAATTTTTTTCATTGCCACAATAAACCATATCACGGATTCTCATTTACTACAAAAACATTTGCAATGCTTCTTTATTTGTACCTACATCATTATCCTCTTAAGATATTCCATCATTTGTCATTAATCTTCACTATTTTACCACCTCCAAACTTCAAGGATTACAACATATATCTACATCACTTATTGAGCGTTTAGGCATTTTATGACCTTTTCAATGCATAAATATTTCATTTGTATTCACAAAATAGGATAGAGTATTCACTTAAACATAATACTTATCTATATTATTTTGGATTCATGTCCATGTGTCTACCATGGATATAAATCAACTCACTATTTTCCTCAATATACCCAATGTGCTCATGATCATAGCTAGCATGTTATTTACTCAAGTCTCCTCTTCCTTGCAATCACTCACTCTCTAGGCTTATCCATCCCATTGTCTATTATATATTCCCTCAATGATCCATGATTTTGCAATTAAATCCTTATTGATACTAATAGATCCTTATAGCCAAGGAATCCCCTGGCTTGCTCCAACATAGCACAACTCATCACTATATTGATCATGGGACACTTTAGGGTTCTCATTTCATAATAATATCCTCATATGTATGAATTTTGTCCTAAAGATATCATTTTTACTTCTAGTAGAGATTTTAACATCTCACATGTATCATGCACATAGAATTTCTACAACATATCATCATATTTTTTTTATTAGAACATTTTTCTAATATGTTTCATAAATATGTCAACACTCACTTATCAATTTCCTTATTACTCCATAAAGGAATCAAATTCCATAACATGATATTTCTAATTATAGAATATGGATTTCACTGCAATCTATATTTATATTCCTCGTGGGATTACATTCTTTCCATATCCTACTATAGTTCATCCACAATACAATTTGACTATCCAATCAACCAAACACTGTGAGTATCTATGCATAAAACCCTTTCACAATAACATAGTTAACAACCTACACATCTCATCATTTCCAATGTTGATCATACCAAACAAGAGAAAATAATCATTCATTGCATATGCCTTACTGAGCCACTTAGCATTACATAATGGAATCACATGTTTCAATATTAGAAAAATCGTGCTAAATTATAGTGCCATGCAAACGATGCATTTCTACATTGATTCTCAAAATGCCTTATCCCACATCATGTATTTTGCATTCATGCTATGTCTTAGAAGGTGAAGCCGAAACCTTTAAAAATCATCCAACTATCTCCCTAACATTTGATTAACCTTCTAGAAACTATTATGAATAAAATCAAATGGAAATAAAATGAAAATGAATGTGGAAATTAAACATCGAATGAAATTATCAACAAAAGACACAAATATATGTGGTTCACCCAATTTGGGCTATATCCAAGGAGAAATATCTAGTCCTTACTTTTACACCATCCAACATAATGAATGGATTACAACATGTAGCACATCCACTGCAACCTCCTATTCTCTCTCCCATAATCTCCTCTCTCTCAATTGCAATGTTATCTTAAATAATACACAACTACAATACAATTCCCTCATAAAAGAGGGTTTCCTTCTAGGGGAAAAAAATCTAACACAATATCTACCATTATTTTTGTAACCTAATTATTAATAATCTAGATTGACTCACAGATTACAATATTTTACAAGTATATCCCCCCTACAAGCCCCCCCACCTTCAAGAACTCGGGTCCAAAGATGGTTAAAAACAATGCATCTAAATTAGGAAGATATTTAGGTTCTTCAATTCTCCCACTTTGAGATTGATTATTGTAGAAATTATGTTGTATATTTGCAACTGCTCATGAAGTTATAATAAAAATCACAAGACACAAACCTACTTTATTGCTCTACGGACATTAATCCACAATTTAGAACAAAAAATTTAGACATGCACGAAGAAACAACACACATGCAATGTGTATTTTTCTTTTGGGAAAGCAATATGATAAAAAACCCAATGCCTGCTTGCATTAATTAGAAGAATAAATATGTATTACAATTGCTTTTCTCAACTAAGCACAATCTGCAAGTGCGTAACCTATCTCCCTGCTCGATCATAAGCTTTGACCCAGACTTAGCGAATTTTTGCCTCTGCTTGAGCCCCTACTTCCTTGCACTATTCCTTGAGGAATTATGCCCCTATCAAATAGGAAATTCTTCCAATTTATTACGCAATTCCCAAGTATTGTCGACCTGATCTCATGCAACATCTGTACACTCAACTAGTTTACAGCTGTTGGTTAACTGCCTTGGAAACTCCACTACAACTGGGAAACTCGAATTCTTTGCATGAATGAGCTAAATATTAGTTGATTGATTAGTTAACCAAATGATATTTGAGTTAGATTAATGTCCCACTACTTAAATGACCACCAACTAGTTCTATTAATACTTAAAACTATTTTAATTGATTACAACTAAAATTAACTCAACCTAGGCTCCTAAAATTTAGGAAATACTACATACAACTGAAATTCATGCCCTTAACTCAAATTAACTGAGCTATACTTCTATTTTTTATGAATCAACACAAAAAAATGTAACTTCAACTCATTAACTTGAAGTAACTTGATTATCTCAAGTAACTCCTCCAAGTTGTTTATTGATGTGGAATTTCAAACTTCATCAATTTAATTAAGGCAAAATCAAAATTGAGACTTTCTTGTTGCATTTTCAACACTCCCTCTCAGCAAGAAAGGGATTATCAACCACCCCTATCCTGCACCTATTGAATGTATTGCATGCAACACCTCTCATTGCTGCTATTGCTACTACAACATCTACAACTGAGAAGCATTCAAAAACATTGAATCAACTGTGTCTGCAACTGTCTACTGGAAAAACTGTGTTGTTGCTGACTCTGATACTGAGCCTCCTGCTCTACTATAAACACCCCTTTGCACTCTTCAGTATTTGACTGACACTAATCTTATGCTACTGAATATTGTGGTACCTCGTAGCAAGGTAATGATCCATGAGGATAATGCCTCAAAGGACCTTGCCCAATTTTTTGCAACTCTTGTACTAAGGATCTCCACCTCAATCCTAGAGATATAGTTGCATGTGCTCCATATTCACATTTGGATCAAACTGTCCCCTTACTAGATGTATTTTCTTTAGTGGATGTATTCACACTTCCTCCTCTATGCCTCTTCATTTGTAGCTGCTCCACAACTTCTTGAGGCTCCTTCTAAGGCTGCATGTTGAGAGGTCTAACATGATCCCTCTCAACCAACATAACTCTAGTCTCTGCCATTATAATCAAGGTTTTGCATACATATTCTACGTTTAGTTCATACATATTCTTTAATTGAACCTTGATCTTCTTCACTTGTCCCGTGGCTATGTGTCTCAGGAATGCATTTTTATTTTTCGAAGATCACATCATAACCACAGTCTTCCAGAACTACAAAAAATATGTGATTTTTCTTTAGGCCCAACACGAACATGACATCCTTGAGCCTAAAGGGGGAGTCTAAATCCCTTTGAAAGGTGACTATACCTACCCTAGTTGTGTTGTACGTTTTGTCGTCTCCAGACTCAATATTCATTTGGAGATATTTCTCCTCCAGGTCACTGAAAAATATCTATTCCCCGTCATGTGGAATGATGCACCTAAGTCCAACAACCACATGATCCCCATCACTGTGTTTCCCATGCATGCAATGAGGGTAGATTCAATCTCAAACTGTGAAGCCAAAGCTTCACCTAATGTTGCTATTGAAGACTCCTTCCTACTAGACTTCCAGTGTGGACACTTCGTGTCATAGTGCCCAAATTCATGACAATGGAAGCATTTAATTTTGAAAATTCTTTCTTCTTTCCCTCTTATATGGATTCAACCTCACCTTGGGACTTCTTTCCCTTGGCCTTCATTCCTTTGCTGATTAGAGAAAATTCCTCTTCCTCTTCTTTGGATGAGGTCACATCTCTGGTATTGTACCTTATTTCCTCCTATATCAAATCAGACCATAAGCGCTCCGAATTGGGTAGTTTCTCCCTCCCATCACAGAGTCTTGATAGTTGTGCCAGCTCTTGGGAAGGACTAGAAGGGCTAGGGTTTCCAAGTCTTCTTCAGGGACATTAACATTGACCTCACCAAGTTCATCATGACACTATGTGAACTTGCTCAGATACTACGAAATTATGTCATTCTTCTGCATCTTGATACTTCGAAGTTTATCTTTGAGCACCACATTCATGTGGTCACTATTATTATCAATCAATTCCATCAATGATTTCCCCATCATGAACAAAATTTCTTTTCCATGGATATTTGAGACAATGTGATCTCGTATTCCCTCCAATATTATTCTCCTCGCCTTGGCTACATCTTTCTTCCACTAAGAAAGGTTATGGACATCAGATGCTTTTGGTTTTGAAACATCTATTTTGATGTATTATAGCAATCCATTTTCATCTAATACTGCCTCCATGCAACAAAATTAGAGGTGCCTTCCAAGGCATACTCTAGCCTTATTCCATTGAAATCCATCTTCTCAGTTCTGAAGAAAACCCGCAACACTGAAATCCAAATTGAACCTTTGAGAAACAATTTCAAATTTTTTCTCTACTATGAATACATCTCTGATATCATGCATAAATTATGTTGTATGTTTGGAACTTCTCATGAAGTTATAATCAAAATCACAAGACACAAAATTACTCTACTGCTCTGTGGAAATTAATTCTCAATTTAGAACAAAAATTTTAGACATGCACGGAGAAATAACACACATGCAACAAATATTTTCCTTTGGGGAAAGAAATCTGCTAAAAACCCCAATGTTTACTTGCATTAATCAGAATAATAGAGATGTATTACAATTTTTTTTCTCATCTGAGCACAATCTGCAAGTGCATAACCTATCTCTTTTCTCACTCAGAAGCTCTGACCCAAACTTAGCCAAAATTTTCCTCTGCTTGAGCCCCTAATTCCTTGGGTTGTTCGTTGAGGAATTAGGCCCCTATTAAGTAGGAAATTCCTATAATTCATTGCGCAATTACCAATTATGGTCCACCTGACCCCATGCAACATATGTACACTCAACTAGTTTACAACTGTTGGTTAACTGCCTAGGAAACTCCACTACAATTGGGTAACTACAATTCTTTGCATACATGAGCTAATTTTTAGCCGATTGATTAGTTAAATATATGATCTATGAGTTAGACTGATATCCCACTACTTAACTGACCACCAAATAGTTCTATTAACAATTAGAATTAGTTTAACTGATTACAGTTGAAATTAACTCAACTTAGGCTCCTAAAATTTAGGAATCACTACATAAAACTAAAATTCATGCCCTTAACTCGAATCAACTGAGCTAGACTCCTATTTTTAAGGAATCAGGACAAGCAAATTGAACTTTGACTCATTAACTCAAATTATGTGTTCTTAATTGAGTGACAAGAGCCATGTCACCTCAGTTAACTCCTCCAAGTTGTATGCTGATGTGGAATTTAAAACTTCCTCAATTTGATTAAGGAAAAATCAAAATTGATACTTTCTTGCTGCATTTTCAACAATTATAACAAATCCATTACTAATACACATGAAGGACCATGCTTCAAATTTGGACTTGGCTAGATTCCCATCTTCATCATCATGCTTGAAGAGTAATTGAAATTGAGAACACTCAATTTCTCCTTGGTTACTTCCTTTGTTAACATGTATGCATGATTTTGCTTAGTATGTATCTTTCCCAACTTCAATTGTCCCTCTTTCTAAATTGATCACATGAAATGGTACCTAAGTTGTATATACTTAGTATTAGAATGAAAGGATGAGCTCTTTGCAAGATGAATTATACTTTTGCTATCACGATACAACTTTATATTGTCCTGCTTCTAACACAATTCCTACATGAACATATACAACCAAATCATCTCTTTACTATCCTTTGTTGTAGCACCATACTCTGATTATGTTCTTGAAAACGGGACAACCCTTTGCAATTTCAAAATTTAACTTACCATTATTCAATTTATAGTAAAAACATACCCCATGGCGCTCTTATCATTATCTATATCAACTATCATATATGGGTGAATATATCCTTGTAAAATAGTGTTTGAACCTCCAAAGTGTAATTTCTATGTGGTAGTGTCACTTAAATACTTGGGAATCCACTCTACTACCTTCCAATGCTCTTTACCTAGATTGTTCATATACTTACTCAAGACTCACACCATTGCACACATCAAGCTTCCAATTGTTGATGAATATGAAACCTTGGGCATGTAATCTACCTCCTAGTGCGTCTTGAGACACTTATCTTTAGTAAATTTGTAATGGATAGCCAAAGGTCTACTAGTTAAATCTTTCCAACACATTTTATATATATTCACTTTAAGGCAATGCCAATATATGATTTTCTCTATTTCTTCTTATTCTCATACCAATAATTTTATTTGTAGCTCCTAAATCCTCCATATCAAATGAATTAAATAATTTTCTTTTGAGGAAATGTATATCTTGCATGTTAGACCCTACAATAATAATGTCATCTACATATAGTAACAAGATAATATAATTGCCACTATCTAGTCTCTTAATTAATTTCAATGGTTATATTGACATCTACAAAAACCTTGTTATGTCATAAATATATCAAAATTAAAATACCGTTACCTTGGAGTTTGATTTGAACCATAAAAGATGTACTTCAGTCTACATACTAAGTTTTCCTTTCCTTTGACCTTATATCCCTATGGTTGTTGCATATAAGTCTCTTATTCCAATTCCCCATGGAGAAAAGATGTATTTACATCTAATTGCTCGAGATGAAAATCTTATAGTACAACCACAAAACCTAAAATAGTTATAATTTAAGCCATTATGTTAACGGGATAAAATATTTCATCAAAATATATACCTCTCTCCTATGTAATCCCATTTACAACAAGTATGTCCCTTTACCTCTTTTTGTCTCCATCTTCTTCCTTCAACCTCTAAACCCATTTATTCTGCAATGCTTTTTTACCTACAGGAAATGGGATGAAGTCCCAAGTTTGGTTATGTACAAAATAGCCTATCTCTTATTTCATTCCTTGCTCCTATTTCATTCTAATTTCTACTTGCGTTGATTCTTCATATCTTTCTAGCTCACCAAAATTAGTTAACAATACATAATACAATAAAGGAGAGTATTGTTCAAGGGGGTATGCTTAACCTAGTTGATCTTCTAACAACACTTGTAGGAGTTTGAGGTACCTATTGTTGCTATTGTTGTTTACAATTTTGATTTTATGGCACTTTGGAATTTCTTTTATCTGATTTCATCAAAGATTGTGTATTATGAGTTTTCCTTTTCCTATTAATTTCTCTGAAATTGATCTTTAAACATGACCTTCTCAATGAATACCACATTTCCACTGCAAATATTTTATTTTATTTCCATAATCCCACAAACAATGGCCAAAATCATTATCTCCATATCCAATGAAAGTACACTTCTTAGATTTTTCCTCACTGAGATTTGTTCTATTTTCTCGGTTGGTGTGGAAAAATGCTTCACAACCAAAAGTCTTCAGAAATAAGTAATTTTCCCTCTCATCTGTCCATGCTTCCTCTTGAATTTCATCATCCAAACAACTTGAATTCCCTGTATTTATTAAGTAAATAGCATGATCAACGACATGTGTAACAACCCTAACGGGAACCTTGAATTGTAATATATATGTACACATGACACTTAAGTTGGTGAGCTATTACATGTTAATTATGTTGGTGAACCAAGTTCTATTGATGCCCACATGCCTTTGTGTGTATAAATGCATTAGGATGATGGGGTAGTGTATTAATGTGCTTTAAGACTAGGGTTCCTGTGTGGTCAAGCCAGAGGGACCATGTGCTAAAAGGCCAATGATCCTGGAAGATGTAATGTGTAAAGTGCATATGTAATAATAAATGACATTACAATTATAGACTAGGGGATGAATAGGGTATGAGAGCTAGGACTCAAAAAAAATGGAAAGGTGAGGTAATGAAACCAAGACATGGTTCCTAATCCAAATAATTATTATGGTTATAATATTCCTAAAGTAACTTTAGGAATAATATTAAAATAATATAATATATTAGTATCCTAAACTATAAATAAAAGGGAAAGGGAGGGGAATATGACACATTCAACCTTCCTTTCCTATAGATACTACCAAGGGATGATTGTGCTCTTAGTTCTAGGGATAACCAGAGGATCCTTGGTTACTATATCCTAAGGACCCTTGGTGGGCCAGGGCACAAGTGTAGTTCTCCTTGGGATGATTTTGGGAAAGATGGAGCCTTGGAGGGAGGAGTGCAAGGACATGTGTCTCTATATGGGCCTAGACGGTACCTATAGGTCCCTAATGGTAGTTGGAACTACTAATTGCTACAAGGATATGATACATCCTTGGGTGGACCAATTTGGAAACCCTAGAAAGGTAATGGCATAACGAGATGGATTGTGGGGGTAGAGAAGGGGTTACACTACCTTATGTCATGTAGGTCGATTAGAGACATGAGACTATTAATTGGAGGATATTGATGATTGGTACCTTGGTCTTATTCATATTTGATATTAAACATGTACCTGGTTTGGATAGCCATTGGTACTATGCAGTCATCACCTTAGCTTGTAGGTGACCCATTGCTAAGAGAGTTGGAGCAGAGTGGTCTATCATTGATTGATATGTCTAAGGTATATAACCAGTTGAATGATTTTATCAAATAAGTTTTTAAACCCTATTTTTGTCATTTTTGTGGTTTATGCTTTATGGTTCTTTTGCATGATATTTTGCTACTCTATCATGCTATGAATATACATTTTATTATTAAATAAGATATAATGTCTTTGGATGGTGGCATCAACCCAGATGGAGGGTTGGGGAATGTTACAAGTGGTGTGTTACATAACAAACATGGTTACTCTCCACCTTCCCTATGAATCTTGGACTCCCCTCATGACTCTTGGGTTTCCATATGACTTTTCGAATTCTCATGAGGTTCTTTGACTTCTATTGACTTTTCACATTATATAGGTAACTCTTGGACTTCCACTTTACATTTCTCATTTATTGAGATTACATAATTCAATCCACAAATTATGTTGCACATGCTGACTCATATGAATATTAAAATGACACTTTTACAAGACATTACTTGACACTAATGACAAGGACTTGCTGCTACTGTGGCAATCTCAAGTTTCTTCTCTTGTTTCTATCTTTGTGTCTTCATGAAAGATGTTGCATGGTCTTCCCCTTCCTCCTCCAAAAGGTTTGAAGAGAAGGATTCTAGACTATGATCTCGATATTCCAATTTTTGACACAATCTACTGTCCCTTCATCTTCTTGTTCAATGATCGTCTTGTCTTTAAAACTACCAAGTGTCTTCTAGCACAATATCCTTTTCCTATTTTTTGAGTATCATCTTGTCATTTCACGAAGTAGTACCTGCAAGTGAAATCCACTGATGACAAGACGACATCAACCTGAAAATATCCTAGTATAACTTTCTTCATGAGAATCATTTATTTTCCTGGAACTGAGTACTGGAACAAGAGGAGGGCTCACGGATTACACAGTGTGCAGTTCCAGAGGACAAGAGTGAGGTACTGAAGCTTGCAACTACGCAATGCGTATTTTTGGAGGCCTTAGAGGAAGTTAGTTGAGGGTCACAGTGAGGCAAGTTTTCCCACTATAACTAAGAAATGCACAATTATAGAGGGAGACTGGGGATTTGGATTGCACAGTTACACATTTCAAGGAGTGAGGGAGCCAAACTACAGATTGGGATTATGCAATGCAAAAAAAGAGATAGGATGGGAGGAAAGATTGCAAATTATGGAGGTCAGGATGTTAGGATTAAGCACTATGACTGTGCAATGCGTAGTCCTTGGAGGTAATGATGTTGCATTGCGTAGTTCTAGGAGGTAGGGATGCAGTGCTGAGGCTTGAAACTATGAAATGCGCAATTTAGAGGGGTAGACTGAGCTCAGGTTAGTTAGGCATGACATTTTCTAGAATTTTACTAAGTGTGAGATCAATAAGGAATAGATGAAATTAAGGTAGGGTTTGGACATTATCACACACTCAAAACCATCAATGACACAACATAGAACACTCAACAACATGATCCCATTAATGCGACGACAAAACAACAATCTGCTCCAAGTGTGAAACTTAAGATACACTTTGCAACGACAATGACAACACTAGTATGACAATGCATAAAACTTTGGGAATGAGTCTAGTTCATGTCTATATAATAGATAGGAACCATCAATATCAAATTTTCCTCTTGAAATAGACCAAAAATTTACTTTCACAATGTCCGACACTTCCCATGCCAAAATATGACACTTACGTCTTCTTCTAAAATGGACTAGAAAACTTAGAGAATTTACATGAAATGAATCTTGCATTAGAAATGAAAGCTTGCGAGGTCAGAGTAGGCTCCAAAATTTGGATGTAGGATAAAATTTTGGAGGATGTTGTAGCAGTGACAACACTTGGCGACACACTGGTAGGACTCTGACTTCTCTGCCTTGGTCTAACTTTATGCACATGGTCTATTTCCTCAGGAAGTATTGATTCATCGTGTGGATTACTCTGGTTTTCCCACTTAAACTAGTTATGGATGTAGTCCCCTCCATCCCTTTCTCGGTTAAACACATTCATAAATATAGCTATATCACAATTGTTTTGATTAAGGAGAAGGGTAATATAGTTCGCGAGTTTAAGATAATCATAGTATGAGTTTTCATTTTGGTGTTGCTCTGCTGCGAGCATGCCTGAAGAGTATGCTGATGGAGTCACTATAGGAACAAAAGAATTTCTTCACTACTAGCGAGCTTGGTAAATACCTTGACGAATTTACTTGCTTCACCCATCTGGATAGGAAGCCTTTCTCTTCTTTCACCCTTATTTATTTTATTTATAGAATTGTGCTAATGCACTTAGTTATTTCAGTGGGGAAGAAGAGGGATCCCGAATTATTGAGAGAAGAAGAGGTTGTTCCTTCAAAGAAGTATTTGTATACCTATGATATAGGTTTTCTCGTTATATATTTTCCCCTTGTCCTACTCTAATTTATTGGATCAACATGCAAAGCACTTAAACATTACAAAACCAAGCTAAAAAATGAGGTTCTTAGAATAGATACATGTATAATGGTTCTTCACAAAGCTCCCTTTATGGAAGGATCTTATTTTCCATCAAAACATAATTGATCGAAATATATAAACCAAGATAAAGAAGAAGGGGCACAGGTAAGCCAAATGTTGCAGTGCCACAAGCCCTTTCCATTTTTCCATATGCATTGGAACCAAACAAAACACTTTCACAACGAGTTTTATTCACAAGGACAACAAAAAAGAAAACGAAAAAGACTGGACATAGCATCAACAAACAAATGAACTAAATACAATAAAATAAATATGTACATTAGGTAGGGACATAACCCTAGAATGCTATTGAAAATATTGTTTAAGATCTTGGCCATTGAGAGGAAGAGAAACCATCTTCCCATCCAAATATTGGAGATGATAAGTATGGTGGCCAAGCTTGTCATGAACAACAAATGATGATCCACAAGGACTGGAATTTAGTGTGCTTCCATTTCTCTTCGTGGGATTTATCCCACTTTAATACTAGGTCTCCCATACTAAACTCTTTTTTCCCCGTAGACTTCTTATCAAACCATCGCTTGATATGAATCTGATGAATGAATTTTTTTCTTTATCTTTCCTCCTTTCTTCATATAATTTCAAAAGAGTATATATCCTACTCTGAACCACATGACAAGGCTTACCCCATGACTCTTGAGAAAGTTGAAGGGTTGGTAGGTATATGTTCGGAGGTAGTATGGATTCTTTCCCATACACTATAAAGCAAGGAGAAGTTTTAAGAGAGGGTTTAAGCGTAACACAATAAACCCATAAATCATTCACCAAAGAATTATGCGAGTTCCTTTGTGTAGAATAAATGATTTTCTTGATAATGCAGATCAAATTTTTATTGGTTGAATCAACAAGACAATTACCCCGTGGATAATAGTTATATGAGTGTTTCAAAACAATGCCATTCTCTAATGAAAAATCATAAAGTTTTAGCGATGAGAAATAATTTGCATTATCGAAAAAAAGTAACGTAGGAATGCCAAACTTGGTGATTAGGTTCTACTTGAGGAAATTGATGAATTCATATTCATTCACTTGTTTGAGAGGAACTGATTTTTTCCATCGTGTGAAATAGTATATATTAGTTAGTATGTATTGGTGCTACTTCGATGAGTGTGAAAATATTTCAACAATGACATCCAACCACCATTGTTGAAAAGGATATTTTACAACGATGGACTATAATGGGGCATATGACTTCCTGTCGTGACCAACACATTTTTGACAAGCGAGACACTTGTGGGCATAAGCATGAGCATCCTTGAAAAGTGTGGGCCAATAGTAACCGACTTGCATGAAACTTTGTGCAGTAGTGTCACCCGCATAATATCTAGATGCTGGTCTATTATGGAGATCTCACACTACCCTTTCTGAATCAGGTGCTTCCATACATCTAAGTAGTACCCGATTATGGTGCTTTCGAAAAAGAACTTCATGTACCAACTGATATGATAAATATTTAAGCCAAGTAGCTCTATTTTTTCATGGTGATAAGTATGATGGAAAGGTACCATGCTCAAGATACTATCAGGCATTTGTGTACCAAGGGGAGGATATTGAGTGGGGTTAGATTGTTTAATGTTATACATCTCAATCTCTTTCTCCCACCCAAAAGACTCCTCTTCTGGCATGTTAACTGCTTCTGCTACAAGATGGCATAGACCATGGTCTTTTATAGCGTGAACTGACTTAAATTCAAGATCATACTCTTGCAATCTCACCATCGATTTCACCCTTCTTTCACCCAGATCTTGTTGAATAAACCACAATCTGACCGCTAGGTGAGGTACACATATAATGATGTGAATTTTCAGAAGGTATGGCTTGAATTCTTTTACCACCCTGTACACTATGTACACTTGTTTATCAATGATGTTGTAGTTTAACTCAGGTCCTTACAAGCCAACAATCATGAACCGTTTCAGCTTCTCATTACCTTGATCGTCCTTTTGCATGAGAATGACTGCGAGAGAAGCATAAGAAGCGAGAGTATACAATAGGAAATCTTTGCCAAAATTTGGACTATATAATACTGGAGCTTCAACGATTTGTTGCTTGATATGGGAAAAGGCATCCTTTTCATTTTTATCCCACTTGTAAGTTGCATCCTTCTTGATCATCTCTTGTAATGGCTTTACTATCTCTGGATAATTAGAGATGAACTTTTAGAGGAAATTATTTTTCCCTAGGAAGTTTTGCATAACTTTCTTGCTCACCAGAAAGGGAATATGAGTGATAGCTTTGACCCATTCCGGGTCCACTTTAATCCCACTCTTTTCAATAATATAGCCCAATATATTTCCCTTGGACACTCTGAAAATGATATTCTTAGGATTTAAAGATATCCCATATTTGCGACATTGCTCTAGAATTTGCATCAGATGATGCAGATGATCAAATATTTTATTTGAAAATATCGTCACATCATCCAAGTAAAACACAACACTTTGTTCGATCAATCTGCAAAATGTGTTGTCCATAGCTCATTGGAATGTAGCTCCTGTGTCGATAAGCCTAAAAGGCACACATTTGAATATTAAATCACACCATTTGGTCCTAAAAGTGGTCTTGTGTCTATCAGGTTCTGCCATTAGAACGTGGTTGTAACTAAAAAAACTATTTAGCAACGAGAACATCTCTGACCCCAATACTATTTGTAGAATTTGTTCCATTGACGACACAAGGTATTTATCCTTGTATGATGCCCAATTTAGATTGGAAAATTAACACACAGACCTATTTCCCTAGACTTATTCCTTACTGTAACAAGATTATAGACCCATGTCAAATGGAGAAATTTAAATATGATATGAGCATCCAACACTTTTATGAGTGTTGTCAAGATAAATCCCCTTTATGGACATAGGCGATCTCTATAGCCCTAGAGTGAGTCTAACAACACGATATTATTTCTAATGTAAATCTCTTTTAACTAATGTTTACAATGCAATGAGGAAAGAGACATAAATACTTTTTTCCAAACGCTACGCCTAAATCCGTTGATGGTGACCTCAATCCACGATCCTTGTAGGCCCGCTTCCTACTATTGGTGGCACGCGAATACCTGCGGATGATCAAGAGACAACAAAAAACATAATACAATATATAATAAACATAAAAATTAGCTACCTAGTAGATCAAGGAGTACCAGAATATTTGCATAAACATTTAGACAAATATAGAAAGAAAACATCAAATGTTATTATTGATAAATTACAAAAGGAGATCTTACAACCCAAACCTTGATGTTGGAGGCGTCCTTTGGTGAAAATTTGAGTCCTTCACCAAGCTCAAAAGAATTCCTTCTCCCGAACACTTAGGCTTTATCACAATGCTAGCATGCAAAGGGATGAGAGTTCAGACGAGTCTGAAAATGATCAACCAAGCTCTGAACTTGGGGGAATGAGGAATGTGAATTTATAGGAAGGGAGAAGAGGTTGGGAGCCCATGAAAGGAGGAGGAAGGCCCAATTTCTAAGGGATGAACCTCCATGGATGAGATCAAGGCTCTAAAATCAGAGAGCTTGACCTTATCACCACTTTTTAATAACCAACTCGCTGTCCTTGAGCTTCTAGAGGTCGAAGCTTCTCCTCCATTTGAGGAATCACTGCCAGAGAGGGGATCAGTGCGGTTATCCAGGAAATTAGGGTGCTAACAATGCTAAGCCAGAAATGTGAAAAGGACATCAACGCGGTCATGGCATCAGGAATGGTGCTGACCTAGGAAACTAGGAATTCAACCAATTTTCTTCAGCAATATTCCAAGGCAGTCTTCTTTGGATCTTCAAGGGGATATTTATTAATGGTGGAAACATTGCACAATATCTCTCATGGGACATTTCGAGATCAGGGATGGGAAAATGAGGATGGTGACAAATTATTGTGTAATAGATGGCCCCTAAAGCATGAAGGCAGAACAAGGAGTGATGACTGAAATGATTTATGAACCAAGGCAAAGAACGCAGACCACCTCCAGAAAACCTGCCAAATCAAACATTTTACAATATATGACATCTCTAGTATGAACATGCTTAACCATATAATGCTGCACTAGGCATAAAATGACACATGAACCCACGTCATGGTTGCAACCATCCATCTAAGAGATCATAGAAATGGATCCGCGGTATGGATGTAATCATCCATATCAATAGGATCATGTATACAATCACGAATACTCAATAACTCCTCATAGCCTAGACCAAAAATCAGATGTGACCCAGGGTCTTCACCGTGATCTCAATCAACCCAATGTATGAATCTAGCCACGTGAATAAATGCATTGGTGTCGAACATGGTAGAAATCACCTGATTACCGGTCAATGATGAAAATCGTTAACAGGAACAAGAGAGACCACCAATAATGACGATGGACCTCAAGGTACTACAACACAATCTACAAGCATCAATGAATGTGTCAAAGTCACTTGCAAAATCATTCGATCGAAGGCAATGATGTGAACTTGTCATAGAACATGAAGAACTTGCCATTGAGGCATTCAAGCTCAAAGGTACTGAACAAAAGTTTATAAATCACCTTCCTGGATAATGAGATGAAGTTGACAAGAAGTGATTCGTCAAAGGAGGGCCATGATGATTCCCACATCATTGACACGAAATAACAGACATCTTAAGATGATAGGATTGATTCAAGATTGTAACAGAGCGGGTCAGATAAGCAAAGGATGTTCGACAAAAATGATTTCTCTTGAACATATTGGCGACCTGACTCCAGAGGCTGGCAGCATTTGACTCAAATAGGATCAAAGGTCATGTTGACAAAATTTGGTAATCAAATGAGAGGCAAATGGATTTCCCAAAACCATGTAGGAAAAGTGATGAATGTAGGATGTCACCAACCCAACACGAACTACAGATGAGTGTCATGTTCAAGAGCGACAAGCTTCCCAAATTACACATAGGATGTTCACTTTCAATTTCCCCCCGTTATTGCTAACGAGTACCTCTATATTTTTTATAGCCAGCATGAAGAGGATAACATATGCTAAGCGTATAAGTTCATTCTTCGAATGAATCCATCCTAGTAAGTTTAACGAGCCTTAGGAAGGAGGAACTCAATCTCGTCATGGTGACAAGTCTTTCGTCGTTTAATCTTTAACGAGTCCAACAAATGGGTAACTCGATAGCTTTTCATGTTTTAGGAGTTTTAAAAGAAACAAAAAAGAAACTCCATCATGTCCCTTTTCGTAAGTCATCTCTCGAATCTGAAAAGGTAGAAAACAATATTTGAGAGAACCTCTTGACCACGTTCGATCAAGGTATTCCTTTTTTGTAAATAGTAAATCTCAGCCCAAAAAAGAGGTAAACATATATTGAGAATACGTCATTTCATTCACTTTAACGAGTTCAAAATGACAAGTACTCGACAATATTTTCAATTTTCTGAGAGTCAGGAAAGTGTTGAAAGTTGACTCGAGGGGGGTTCCTTTTTCATAAACTTTTAACAAGCCTAAAAAAGAGATAAAATACAACTTGTTTGTATAAAAAATAATCATCAATAGTGTGGTAATCCTGTACTGCACAGAAACAACAAACATCATGGATATCGAGGAAAAATAATAAAATTTTGGCGATTTAAAAAAAAAAAAAAAAAAAAAAAAAAAAAAACTATAAATATACCAAAAAAAAATCATTTTCACCTTTATATTTTGAGAAGAGAATTTTGTCCATTTTCCCTTCGAATTTCAAATCAGCGGTGCAGCTGATCTAGGACACCATTCGTTGATTTGTCAGCGTCAGGTAAGAGCTCTAAACATCCTTTTCATTTTGATTCCATTCAATTGCATTTTATTTCAGAAATATGGAGATTAAGGGGAGGATTTAAAATTTTAAAATCGCCTGCGACCAACGCGATTTTGAACTATCAAGGTTGTGCTGGTTGCGTTTAACCGGTTAGGGCGGCGTGCCACCAATGCTTAATTAATACGGATAGTCGCGCTGGCCGCGGGAAGGATTTTGAAACAAGAAATCCACCCAAATCCATGGTTAATTTCTAAAATCACACCAATGAAAATTCCTAAAAATCCAATTGGACATGTTTTGCAGGTGATTTCGTCAAAGATGTTAGTCGAATGGAAAGAACGATGCCATGAGGTGGAAGACCACCAAGCTTTGCAGGACCAAAATTGTGTCAATACTTTGCACAACTATGGGTTGTTGAAATTCTTGTAGACACCCAGGTTAAGAGCTCAACTGGATCTACTCCAATACTTGATCAATATATGGGATGTAGACCGACAATTGTTTGTTATTGGGGACCAAGAGTTAGAGCTATATGTGATGGACATATATTTCATATTGACTGCCCAAGAGAGTGGAGAGGATCCAACTCTCTGGAGCTCATGCAGGGGGTGAGAGTACCATGAGCATGCTCATCCAGAGATATTGTCCTGGTGCTCGGAAAACAGAGAGCGGGAAGGTAGATATTTCTTCCATCAGAGTGCTTCCCCTACACACAATTCTGTAATACATCATGATAGTGGCAGGAGCCAAGGCATTGTGCGAGGCAACAAAATCTCATTTCCGAAATGAGATGGACTTCTTTGCCCCAATGATGTTCAACAAGTGCGAGGGGCTACTAGATAACATGAAGAGCCAGCTAACCAACTGCAAGACAAGGATACTGAAACAGTTTGGGTACATGTCAATTATGGTGACCTTCTTTCTTGAGAGAGTACCCCTGTTTCAGTACTAGTGGCTAGAGATCCATGATTTAGCCCCGAGGGATCCGAGGCTGATGAGATGGTGTAACATTATGCCAAGACAGGGTGGGGGCCAACATATGCATTTCCCCACAGCCTTTTTCAGCTAGCTGCCACGTCAACTTATTGTAGTTGATGACTACGCATTTGCCGACATCGCCTTCCAATGAGATCTAGAT
Source organism: Pinus albicaulis (assembly GCA_034641835.2). Classification (NCBI taxonomy): domain Eukaryota; kingdom Viridiplantae; phylum Streptophyta; class Pinopsida; order Pinales; family Pinaceae; genus Pinus; species Pinus albicaulis. The sequence goes on along the minus strand of CM076580.1, from coordinate 680,632,562 downwards.
CTTCCTATTCCACTAGGCACATGGTGGACCGATGTAGGTAAAAATCGTTTTTTAACATTTTTACTTTTTAAATGTTTTTTGTTATGTATTTGGACACATACAATTATGATGTGTTTACAGATATGGGTCCTCAAATACCTCCTGGCATGTCACCGATTTCACAGAGGGTAGCTTGTCCAGTAGAGGATGCCCCCTATGAGGAGGGAGAAGATACACTAGCTGAGAGGGAGTGGAACTTGGTTGGCCTTGCAAAAGTCATTACAAAGTATGCTACGTTCGATGAGATTCCTCTATGCCTTCAGAGGCGTACAGTCGGATTTCCGGGCAGACTACGTCGATTACTTTGGTGAGTGATTCGAGCAGTCATCTACTACCATGAGCGCCGTGTGGGCAGATAAAAACCCCATTTTTGTACTGATGTAGGCTTGGAGAGCTATTTTGTAACATAACACATTTTTTTGAGATTTTGGATGTAACACACTTGACAGAACGATATACGGCAACTTGTGTATCATGATGATGTCTTGATTTACATATTGCACAAATGTCTATCTAATACATGGTTTGCTACGTATTCGTTAATGTATTTAAACGTCTTGGAATATGTTGATATGTGATAAAATGTAATATTCCCAAATGGGGAAGCAACAATATATGAACACAATAATGGAAAGAACAGTGAATAAATCAACACACCATGATATGAGACAAATGTACAACCATCTTATTAAACATATCAGCAAATAATAGGCACAATATCTTGAGGATCTAGTCACTCAAGCGATACAAAACAAGCCTCCACAAGCAAATATGTCATTACATGAGAAATAGTTGCCATACAAATTCCCTGAGCTATGATAACGCAGTTTTAGGGCATAAACTGTTGCATAAAGATGGATCAATATACATTTGCTATTATATAGCTCAAATAATTCTAGGAGTGAAGATCTAGCCTCTTAGACACCTTTCCAAGATAACCCGGGAAGGTTTTCCGGAAATACACCCAAATACAAATGGTGATCTATAGCCCTAGGGTTGAAGGATCACTGAAACTGAACCCATGAAATAGAAGGCTGAAATAATATGGATGTGATGTAGATCTCCTCCAAAGGTAATCTCTAATGAAACACTGAACCTTTCACCTCCAAGAAAACATAAAAGATCCAATAGATCCTCCTCTGGAACTGCCCTCCAAAATAACACAATTTCCAGCTGAAACTGCGCTGTCACTGGATGTGATAACTTGGCCTGATGCCAAAGATTTAAAATATGATCAAGAAATTCCCTTGCTGATCTCCCAATGGAAGGAATCCTTCCTCCACTGCCAAACTAGCTCAAAAAGTGGGTTTCTCAACCCTCCATTGCAACACCTTGCAACACCACACAAATCTGAATAGAAACTGCATTGTAGCTAAAGAATGAAGCTTGGCCATAATTCCAGATGTGTGGAAATGATAGAGAAATACTCTCCCAAGAGGCCGCTCAAGGAAAGAGGTGGGATTCCCGATCGGGAACACCCTGTGCTAAAAAACACCAACAATCTTAGCTAAATAGCTGAAGAAAACAACAAGTCTAAACAGACCATATCAAAATAATATTCTCAAAACATAACCTCCTATGGCTGCCATCCTGTTCCTTATATAAGTTATGAGCCTTCTCACCCTTGGCCCCACTCAATTAGGTCACCACCTCCATGCAATCATTCTCCCTCCAAAACTGCGCTGTCCCACCATTAATGCCACTCCTGCATAACAACGTTGTTTGATTTGGTCAAAGTTGACCCAGTCTTCATGCTCCAACCCCTTTTCACACCTAAGGGTCTTCAATCCAGCTTTTATATGACCTTCATTCATACTAGGAGTGTCTTTTATTCCTACTAAGGAGAGTTATGGGTGTCCATACCCTATTATTCTTCTACCTAAGAGAAAAATCAAAATTTACTATTCCAATTAGCTATATGCTAATTTAGGAATATTACAGTCCTCCCCTCCCAAATGTTTCTTGTCCTCAAGCAACTACAAGGATAGAATTGAAGAGCATCTTCTCTTCCTCCTGTAGCATCCTCATATGATAAGTTCCTCAAAAGAACAAGATGCTCTCTAATATTTCCTCATGCTGCTCCTCCCAAGTGTATAAGCATGCCTTTGATGAAAATCCCAAATGGCTCTCATCATGAACAAGTGAGATATCCATGGAAGAAACTATATGTGGTATAGAGGCCTTCTTGAGGCATGGAATCTGAAATATATTGGGAACCCTCATTCCCATGTGAAGCTCCCATCCCCTAGCTATCATACACAAAAAGTGATTCACCCTCCAACATGGAAACTTATGAAACATCTCCTCCACCTTAGGCTCCTGCAAAGAAGGTGGGATGCATAGCTGAACATGATGGATCAAATTTTCCATCCCACACTATCTCTCTCTCCACTTATGATAAGTGTAGATTTGTTGTTGAATATAGGTTGCAATAATGTTTCCTTTGTGAAGCAAAAAGGCAATAGGATCCTCAAAGTCCCGTTCTTTGGTTCTTGCCCAGATCATCCCATACAAAATGAATATGAAATTATCATAATATGGAATCCAAATGAGAGAGGTACTAAAGGTTTTACACAGTGTTGGAAGGTACCAACAATCTCCCAAGTTGTCACAACGTAGTTTTACGAACTGCAGTTTCAGAATATGTTGTGGCAAGTTGTCTCCAAACAATTTGCTAGTTGTGCATGTCACCCCATCTACTAGTAAATAGTAATTGGCATTGAATATCAAATGAGCATACAGGAAATAGTACAACACTTGCCCAATGCCATACAAGAAATGGCTATCTCCATCATAGATGTTGGTCCCAAAATGACCATGAAGCTCAAATAGGGGCTTGCCCTCTTGTGGAGCAATGCATTGTATAATGATGGTAAGAGAATGCAAATACTATGTTAGATAATCAATAAGTGCAAAAACATAATTATTACCATGTACTGAGAGTAAGCTGATAATAATATCCATGAATGAGCCCTCCATAGTGGTATGTCATACTCCCCTGAAGAGGAATGAACTATGTGTTGCATGAAGATCTTTCTTCTTATGCTTGGAAATCCAATTCAGGAAGATCATATCATGGTAATAGATGTCTCCGCCCACTAGTCTATCAATCTCATCTCCTACTTGCTCATCAAGTGCATCATATGTGAAGTGATCCTTGGAACACTTCATCAACAAACTCAATCTCCCAAGTGACAGCGCTGTTGGCCTTTGTGACAATGCTCCTGTCATCTCATAGCTCCATCCTTTGACATACCACATGTCAAAGTCATCAATCATAATGCTGCTATATATGGGAGATTCCTTCCAAAGTGGAGGTACCTCCTGATCCTCCAAGGCTAAGGAGTATCCCCTTTGCACCATGATAGTGCCATCACCTACTCCTGTAACATTATGCAAAGCATGGAAGAAAATCAGTCCATACTCTCCCAAGAACAACCCAAGCAACAACAAAACTTGTTGCCTCCCCACACCATCACCATATAAACTATGGAGCAACAACATGATGGTTGACATGAAAGATATCACATCACCCCAATACACCCAAACTCCTTGCTGCCATGTGATGTAAGTGCCATGCCAAGTTCCATCCACCAACCTACTCTTTGAAATAGAATGTGTCATATGATGACCAAACTCTTTCAAGAGCAACCAACACAACCTTGCCTCCTGCTGCCCTGTGTCATAGATATGCAAGTGGATTTCCAGCCTCTTTCTCATCAACATCACCCATCCAACCAATGGTGAGTGTCTATCATCATGCTCAAAATTGGTATTTCTCCAATGGAGAATACCATCCTCCCAAATCAGATTTCTATCTTTGCATTTCATGGGATGTTGAAATGCAATCTCCTGGAGATCTCCAAATGAATACCACTCGTCAATGACCAAGTTGACCCCATAAGGATCCGAATAAGTGGTAGGAAAAAAATTCTCATCAAAATGTGAAGTGCTCATCAAGAAGTACCCATCATAATAATGGAATATGTCATCCCTCATAAGATGCCCCCATCAATCATCTTCCTATCCTCTGTTATGCATGTAGAAAGGTCATCGGAATGCTCCAATAATGGCTGGGCCCCCAACTCATCACTTCTTCTCAATGACAGCGTTGCTGATCTCCATAAAGGTGCATCTACTATATCAAGATCATGATCAATGCTGAACACATGGTTATGCATTGCATTGTTTAAGATAATACTCATCCTATCCTCAAGAAATCTACACTCCAACCCCAAGAGTTGTGTGCAACTCAACAATGAATAACAAGGATGACTGTATATCTCTCCCTTGAACAAATCAAGGGTCCTCAACACAATGATAGTCTGTTTCTCTAAATCAGCAATGTGCCTTGACCCTAGGTCATGCATGTTTCCACAATCCTCCATATGATGTGTGGTGATAATAGGAAATGGAAATATGTGCATACCTTGGTAAATCCGAGGAACATCTTGTACTGCTACAAGGGTTCCTTCCTTTAGTGTGATGACTTCCCCAACTAGTGATGATGATGGCTGCTCCTCTATGGCTGCATCAACATTAGTACAAGTCTCCCCCTCCTCATGCATCTCTAGAATAATGCATGGGACTCTAAATGTCAAGAGATCAAGACCACTTTGAAAAGGTGCAAGTGATCTTCCTCCTGATGCAAGTGCTCCTACAGCAAGTGGTCTTCAGCTATGTGACTTCGATGATTCAGACACGATGACCTTCCAAAAGAAGATCAAATAAGGAAGAGGTGAACAAATTCACAATTTACCAAGTAATAATGAGGCTGGAGAACTGCATGGGTAAGATGTTTTTGTGGGCAATTACTTTTTAGAATTAACAAAAAATAAATAAAAAGGGTGTGCTAGACATAAAGGTTTACCAAATATCCGTGAAATGAAATATACGCCTTGGCAATAAATGATAGAAAAATGACTAAGGATTTAACGTACATCAACCAATATCCTTGAATGTCGTGTTCGATGTATCACGTTTACAAGGCGGCTGACTCAGTTACCTATGTAAGGCTTGCAACCTAGTGGTGTCTCCCTAAATATACGCGACAATACATGGGAGTCTAGTCTGTAGTAGTGTTGTCTAATGCGTAACCGTTTGATGAGAGCACCCTAAATATACTTATCATACATCAATATACTTCCATACGTGGGACAGGATATCACCCCCAGGTTGTAACGCAAACTGTTAGTGACAACTCGTATGTTTAACGATGCCAAAACACGTCTCTAGCTTATACCACTAAATATTCTCATTAGTTCCAATGCTCCTTAAGGTAAATTGGGTTCATTTTAAGTTGATCTTGATTAAATTTTTATTTTCAAGGCTCAAAACGAGTGTCACTTGAATCCTTAAAGTGCAGACTAAATGCAAAAAAGAAAACTTTCCATTTTGATGAATCCTAAACAATTTAGGGAAGAGAGGCAAGCAAAAATGCAATCAATGTAGTAACAATAATTCCCCACAAACTAGTTCAAAGTTACGAAATGCGATTATTTTTCAATCAAATTCACTTTTTCCTAAACAAATGCAACTTATTGAAAAATGAAAATTCTTTTCTTTACACTAAGATGCACTATTTTATTTTATTTTTTTCACCTTGAAATGTAATCAAAAGCAAAACAAATGAACAAAAGAAGAAATGCAAATATTTTCACTTTTATTTCAATTGAACATAGCAAAAATCACTTTAAAGAATGCACGAATGAAATGCTTTTCACTCTTCTTGAAACGATAAAGATAATCTAAATAAAAAATAGAATGAAAATCACTTCCAATTTCTTTTCAATTTAGACAAAAATCACAATCTTCTAGACTTGTGCGCCAAACAATTTGTGATCCTACGTTTGACATTAAGCTGAAGGGAAAATCAGGGATGCAGCGATGACCATAGTATACAACAATTTTCTTCGCAACAAGACAAGAACAATGCAAGAAAGGGTGTTTGAAATGGTGAAGAAATCCCCAAATTTACAAACAAATCAAAGAGATGAAAAAGACTCGCTCAGAGAAGACAAGTAAGTCAAACACACAACAAGGGGAAAACTGATATCTTACAGACTTCCTTCAAGGGCTAGGACACAATGTAAAATGAAAAGGGAAACTCAATTTTTCCTAGGTCTGAGATCAACGCTTATGTGCTAACCAGAAGGGTGCTGAAAGAAAGATTAGCGCGACTGTACTATATAGAATAGCGCTTCCAGTGCTACTGTGAAAATAGAAAGTGCATTGGTTGTTAAAATCAAGGAGAAAATAAAAAGAGTCTCACAGAAACACTAGACCTGACATAGTGAAGTGATTATCAATCCCTACACAAGCTGATAGAGACCTAAGCAATTTTAAATTTGAAAAAGCAGTGGAACTGATCCAAGATCAGTTCGGGGAAGGAGGACTAAAAGGCTAAAGCACCCCAGTGGAGTCGCTATTTCTGTTGTCAAGATAAATGCCCTCTGTGGACAGGGGAAATCTCTCTAGCCCTAGAGTGGGTCTAGCAACAAGAGATTCTTTCTAATGTAAAGCTCTCTTAACTATTGTTTACAATGCAATGAAGAAAGAGACATAAATAACTTTTTCCAAATGCTATGCCTGAATCTGTTGATGGTGACATCGATCCACGATCCTTGTAGTTCTGCTTCTTACTATTTGTGGCATGCGAATACCTGCGGATGATCTAGGAGATCAAGGAGTACCAGAATATTTGCATAAAAAATTAGAAAAATATAGAAGGCAAACATCATATGTTATTATTGATAAATTACAAAAGGAGAGCTTACAACCCAGGCCTTGATGTTGAAGGCGTCCTTTGGTGAAAATATGAGTCCTTCACCACGCTCAAAGCCATTCCTTCTCCCAAACACTTAGGTTTTATCAAAATGCTAGCATGCAAAGGGCTGAGAGTTCAGACGAGTCGGATAATTATCAACCAAGCTTTAAACTTAGGGGAGTGAAGAATGTGAATTTATAGGAAGGGAGAAGAGGTTGGCAGCCCATGAAAGGATAAGGAAGGCCCACTTTCTATGGGATGAACTTCCATGGATGAGATTGTTACATAGTATTTTGTCACCATCCCTGCAATCCCTATCCCAAACATTGGAGGACCATTTCAATGATTTATGTGTAATGTCATACATTGCCATAAATGTCATTGCATCCCTTGGCATGTCAAGAATATAATTTCTGTTAATCATTCCTTAAGCAAACCTTCAAAAGCATGTGATTTTGGGTCGGCGTTGGTAGGTAGTTATGGCCTAGCGCCCATGGAGAAATTAACGCTGGGCCAAACACCCTTTGGCGCTCTGTCTCAAAAGGCCACCCACACCGAGCTGCTTTTGGAAATTTTTTAAAAATAGAAATGAAGCTTCCATGCTTAACAGCTTCGTGAGTGGAGTCATCACGGTTTGTTTAACTGAAAAACGTCGAGTTCCTCCTTTTGGCTTGTCAGTTCCTACAATTGTGCAACTCCCCAAGGGGATAGACCTATCCTCCACCTTATGTGGGATCCCAAACCACCTCCTCCTCTCCTATAAATTCTTCCTCCTCACATTGATTCAGCTAGATGAACAATAATTAGTATAGCTGGTGTGTTGAAGAATTAGAGAAGAGTCCATTGTTGAGCGAGAGAGTTTAAGTCCATTGCCTCATTGATTTGAATGCTGAACGAATACTTGAGATGCGCTCGACTAAACCCGTCGAAGGAGATCAACAACGTCAAGGCACAAGGTTGTAAAATTATTTTTTATTTATCAATAATACATGATTGGTTTCTGGTTCCAAATTTGTTTCCATTTATATGAAAAGTGTTTAGCTCTCCTTGACTAGTTTAATAGCTGTAGATGAATGTATGCTTATATGCCGTCATTGTTTGTTTGATCTTTGTGCAGACACGTGAACATCGTCACCAACACGGAGTGCAAGGCGTGAGGACAAAGATTGATGGATCGCTGCCGCGTTCCACAACAAAAGCATTGGACTGAGGTAGGAAATCTATCTCGATCCATATTTCATTTATAAGCTAGGAATTAAGGAGTCAAACATGTTCCCTTGTTGCTAGACGCACCCTAGGGCTAGAGGGATCACTTCTGTCCACAGAGGGAATTTTACTACACAGCAAGTTGGTGACTCCACTGGGGATCTATGTGTCTGTCATCTCTCATTGTTCGTCTTGGAGTTTTTCTTGTATGTCTGACTTTGGTCGTATTGTTATATCTCTGATTTGCTTTTCTTAGTTGACTGTTTTAATCCATCCCATCTGTTCTCAGATTTGGTCAGCTGCCTTGTCTCCTTTCTTGAGTTTCCTTGCTTGACGTTTCTGTTTCCATTACAGTCGCGCCGATTGGCGTGGGTTGCCTGTTTAACTGGTGCGATTTCCCCTGTTCAACATGGATTACAGCTGAACAGTCATGCCGAATCCTGTAGGTTTGGATTTAGGCCTCTTCTCTGAATTTTACAGTGCATCTTACCCTATGGATTAGATTTTTTTCTCTGGATTACTCCACTTGGATTGTTTTTGACTTCCCTGTCTTGTTCTTTTGGGTTGATTATCCCTCATATGATGAGTGTAGCTTTGTCATCTTAGGGTTTCTACGTGTCTTTGATTGCTGTTTCAACCACATGTTCACTGAGCCTTCGAGCTATGTGTGAGTCAGTTTAGTATTTCATTTTTTCATCCTGTTGACTGATTGCTTGGTCTTTTCTTTTGATTCTACGTGTCGTGGGTTTGTCAAACTGTCATTTTGGTGTCCGTTTGACCCTCTATTTGTCACCCTGAGCATAGATCACATTGCTCATTGAGTCGATATAAAAGTCCTTTCTTTGCGTGAAGGAATGCCTGTATGGTTTTGATTGTGTTTTATATTCGTTTTGAGATTGGTCTCTTTGTGTTTGATCATTTCATTTGAGTTGCTCAAAGCTAGTATTCGTTTTGTCCTTTTAATTTAATAGTGCATTATTACTTCGCATTCATATAAAAGAACAAAATTTGCATTCTTTCTCTTTATTTGATAATGAAAAGTACTCTTTTGCATTAGTAGTTTTCTCATTCAAAAAGTGAACAACAAAAGAGAAATTCTTTCGTTTTCTGCTGTGTTAGTAGCATTAGGAAATTCCTTCTTGCATTCGATTGATTGCTTGCTTCGTTGTGAACCTCTATCCTTCTCTTAGCTAGTTGTTCATCGAATTGGAATGATATTCTCTCTCATGTAGTTGTGCATTAGGGATTTGAGATTACATTCCGGTAAGGCCTTGAAACTAAAACATAATTTCAAGATAAAGTTTAAAATGAACTCAATCAACCTAAGGAAGCATTGAAACTTAACGCTCACATTTAGAGGTTTAGGCTAGTGATGTGTTCCGACGTTATTAAACCTAGTAGCTATCATTCACCATTTGGAATTAGATAGCATTAGCACGAAATTGTGCTTTCCATACCATCGAGTATATAAAGGGAGATCCTCATACGTTGCAATCCTTTATCCATAGGAAGCCAAGTCTGCTGCCTTGTAACCATGATACACCGAACACAACATTCGGTGAGACTTCCTGCACGTACATTAATTCCTTGGTCATTTATCTTTCATGTGATCACCAAGGTGTATATTTCAGTTCATGGGAGCAGGGTACACCCTCTTGCTTAAAGTTCTTGAATAGTCATTTTTGCTCTTTCCGTGACTCTTTAAACTTTGAAAAGATCATCGAGCACTTGTCCTTTCAAGCTCGTCCAAACTGAAAGTGACTAGAGTCACTTTTGTTCTTTTCTCGACTCTTAAAATATGAAAAGGTAGAGTTTTGTTTCAGTGTCATAAAATTAATTACCCACAATCACACGCCCATTAAAGTCATTTTCTTGGCTTGTTCATAGGTAATTCCTTAGTGATTGGTCTTAAAGCCTCGAATTGACTATATCTTTTTCTATCCTTCTCTCTGAGACAAAGTCGCGGTGGCAGAACCACCATTTTCATCGTCCTCTTCATTACCTCATAGTGAAGAACCTTCCCCGAAGCTTCTTCAGAGACATCTCAGTCTATTAGGACTCTACGCTACTGGCGTGCTATTATTCTGAGTATTCAACCTATGGCTACTCGATCCCCTCCTGAGGAACCATTTGATATCAATTGGAAACCTCTGGACACTTGGGCCTTTTTGAGGGAAGATCCCCCTTTACCCTTGGAACTGCTTGAATCACCATTATCGCGTGCTTTACTTGCTACCGCTTGTTGCCTTTTTGCTGACACCATGTATTTTTCCGATATGGATGCCATAAATCCCATTAGTAGTGAAGAGACTTATGTTTCTACGGGAGAATATTCGTTCCCTCCGGATAATTTTCCTCATGTCATGGCCCAACCTTCTTCACAGCCTTCAACTCTCCTGATTGGTTATTGTTCGTTGAGTCACTTAATTTCTGGTGCTACATATTTGTATTAGAATCCGCTATGGTCGAGTACGAAAACCTCTTCTATAGGGTCGTTCGTGTCAGGACCATCCTCCTCGAATCCCATTGCTTCGAAAATGGTTACATCTGTCCCAACCTAGTCCACTGTTTGTGTGGATTCATCCACACCATCCACTAGTGTGATTCTGTCATTGTCGTCATCTCCTACTGTTATTGGAATGCTTCCTATTTCTTCTACGATGTTTGTTGGGCCCGTTGTTTGTGGATCACAACCTCATGTATAGGGAATCCATCAACCTACTGGTGGTGCACCTATCTTCTCTAATCTGATTCCTGGAGGTTTGATGTACGACTAGTATATGATGGCCGTTCAACAACAAAATTACTTCCCCTAGGGTTCTAAATATGTTCAAGCTCCCATTAACCCTCCACATTACTATGATGAGCATGGAAATCACATCTATTACAATGGATCCGTTCCACACGGGCCATTGTATGTTCAAATGCCATAGATGGTTAACCCCAACCAGTTTATGTTCCTACAGGGACAACCCTCTCAGGGACAACCTTCTGTCCAACAAGGACAACCCTACGGTCCTGTTGGTCAACCTTATGTTCAGCAAGGAGCACCTTATGCTCCTCAGGGGAAAACCTATCCACCTCAGGGACAACCTTTTGTGCAACTGAACTAGACTTATGTTCAACAAGGCCCATCTCTTGTGCAACAAGGCCAACCCTCCACTGGTTAGTTGGGCCAACCTAGTTTTCAGGGGCAACCTAGCTCATCTCAACCTTTAGGTCAACCTAGTCTTTAGGGGCAACCTGGCCCACTTCCTTCAGGTCAACCTGCACCCCAGGGACAACCTGTTCAACCTCAGTATCCGGGTCAACCTACAACATAGGACAACCCATGCAACCTCAGGGCCCACCTTTCATACGTCAAGGTAGACCTTCGATGTTAGAAGGTCCGCCCCAAGGCGCTGCTTACGTTCCACAATAAAATCCATATGTTTCTAAAAAAGGACCTCAATGGTTCACTCAGAATCAGTGCCATGGTCCTCAACTGGTTTATGGGCAGAATTATCAAAATTACAACCCCTATGGAAAAAATCCTCTGGGACAAAACATATGGGCTTAGAATTTCTCTCGACTTGGCTAGAACCCCAATGATGAATTTTATCAAAGGCCTGCCATGCCTTTCAATCCGAAATTTCTATTCCTTGCTATGCTTGAACTGTCCGATGTGTCGAAATTAATGAATGATCCCATCCTTCATAATACATATTGGCTTCCAGTTCCTACCAAGATTCATGGTGATTTTACCAAATTTGAAGGCAAGTATGGAGAAGGCCCCTAGGCGCATGTTATGACTTACCATCTATGGTGCTCCTCTAACTCTTGGGTTGATGATTCGATTCGTTTACATTTTTTCCAAAGGATTCTCACTAGTGCCACTCCAAAGTGGTACATTGAGCTCTCCCATGACATCTTTCAAGATTTCAACTCTCTAGCCATGGCATTTCTCACGCACTTTTAGATACCAGTTTGTTATGAAAATAGGACACACCTCCTAACATCCTTGAAATAGGATCAGGCTGCTTATATCTCCGATCATATTCATGAATGGAGGCGACGTCGTCGTCTGATCAAGTTTGAGATCCCTGATCAACTTCTGACTAATTGGTTCACTACCTCTTTTATTGGTCCGATTGCTAAGGAAATCACTATGGGGGCATGTGTTACTAAGGAACAAGCCATTGCTCGTACCCAATACCTCGATCTCGTGTACTCTCAATCTGGCATGCTGTACAAACTATTTCCTGATGCTCCTCGACATGGAACTTCCAAAGCACCGGTGACACCCTCCGTCGATGGTATTATTGGTTTTGTGTCTCAGACTTCTCGTAAGTCTTCTCCCAATCCTGCGAAGAAAAAATATACTTCTCCCACTGATACTACATCTTAGCCACCTCCGAATCTCGGTAATACTGCGGAAGTGAATGTCATCCAGTCCACCCCAATAGATAAAACTTCCAAAGGTAAGAAAAAGGGTAAAGGTAAGGCCAAAGCCAATACCCCGAAACATGATTCTCCTAACCCCAATACTGATGATGATTCGATATGTAAACCGAAGTACCCTTTTCTGATATGTGACAATGAGCACTACACCAAGGACTGTCCACAGTGGGCCGAGGTGAGTTGAATGCTCAAAGGCACTCAAGGCACTCCGGTTGTTCTTAAAGAACCATTCCCATCGCAACAAACTCAGATGGTGGAGAAACCTTAGTTCTCTAGCCCTTTTGGCTCTCACGTTTTCATGATGAATGGTGTTGCACCCATATCTATCGCTACCAGATCGAAGGATTATACTGAACCAAATCAGGAAGCAGGGAAAGAGATCACAGATTTTCCTCCTCCCCCACCTACTTCTGGCCCTCTTCACATTGAAAGGCCCAGTCCTGAGCTCGTTGAATGACTACCCTCTAAAGGTGTGCTTCGTAAGTCTTCCTATAACCCAAATGCCTATACTGATCAACATTACAGTATTGTTGAGGGTTTGGCTAAGGCGCCATTTTCTATGTCCACATTGGAAGTACTTTAGAGCTGTCTGTCACAACATAAGACTTTGCTATTCGTTATCAGAAGGGTGGACCCCGCCGATTCAAGCCTTATCACCTTTGATTTGGAAAATTTCGTTCCATGTCTCCCTCACTAGCTTGCACTGAATATCCAAGTTGGGATTAATGGAAAGAATATCCATCGAGCGATCATGGATGAAGGTGCATATACTTGCATCATGTCCTCTGCATGCTAGAAAGCCATTGGTTTTCTGGCCCTCAATCAGTCTCCAAACGCTTTAGAAGCTTTCGACGGAAGGGAATCTCGCCCTCTAGGTGTTCTCGCCAGATTACCTACCATGTTGGAAGGAAAAACTGTTAACGTTGAGGTTGAATTCATTGATGCCAAACACAATTATAATCTTCTCCTCAGTCGCAGTTGGACTCACGCCATGCTATGTGTCCTGTCCACTCTCTTTCGTGTTCTTCGATTCCCACACAAAGGAAAGATCATCACTGTTGATCAGTTGTCCTTTTTTACTTCCACGTCCTCCGAGAGCAATGTTCCATATGTAGATCACATTCCTACACCTTATGAGAGCATAGGGCCGAGAATTTTCAAATATCCCACCCTTATGTGTCTCTTTTCTCTTCCTCCCCCCAATACTGCCCAGGTCAATATGATTTCCACATCTTCTGATCCATGGATCATCCCTTCGCCTAAGAAGGTTGATTCGTTTGGTGACGCGATGCCATTAAGCCCAATAGAAATTGATTATTATGAAGTTCTCTTAGCTTTGGCTCCTCCTCCCTCCATTCATACTCATTTGAGTGTGTCTCTCGACACGTATTCTCAATCCCCTTGGCTTGACGCTTCGGATTCTATTGATTCCTTGAATGAGATGTTTCCCACTGATGAAGCCATCATGGAAACCATGTATCTAGAGGATCCTCCTTGGGACAATAGTCATCATCGTTTCTCCTTCATGCTTGGCCTTGGGGCCATTTCTACTTGTCTTGAGAAATTTTCTTCCCAAGATCCTTCTAATTCGCTTCAAACGCCCATCTTGACACATGAAGTTTTTTTAGAAGGTAACATGGGGAACATTACGCAAACGATGCCTATTGACATCTCCGTTAAACCAGGGATTGTTGGGAACGTACAAATTGGAGTGACCTATTCTCCTGATGAGATCAAGGTCTATAATAGTCTCTTACGAGAGTTTCAAGACGTTTTTTCTTGGTCCTACGAAGAAATGCCCGACATCGATCTGAGTATAGTCATGCATGAGATCCCTACTTATCCTGAAGTGAAGCCTGTTTGCCAACGTCTGCATCCTGTGAACCCTAGAAAGGTAGCCACCATAAAGGCAGAAGTTGAAAAAATTCTCAAAGTTGGCTTCATTTATCCGATCCCCTTGATAGAATGGGTTTCTAACATCATCCCTGTGGATAAGAAGTAGGGTACTATTCGGGTCTGTGTGGATTACTGTGACATCAATCGCTCTTGTCCTAAGGATAACTATCCCAATCCTTTCATCGACCAGTTCATTGACAAATATGTTGGGAGTGAGATATTTCCCCTTATGGACGGGTTCTCTGGCTACAACTAGACCAATATTTTACCTGCTGATCAACACAAGACCACTTTCATTTGTCCTTGGGGAACTTTCGCATAGAATAATCTCCCTTTTGGCCTTAAGAATGCTGGTGCCACATTTCAAAGAGCAATGTCATATGATTTTCATGATATTAAGCATATTTTTCAACCTTACCTCGATGACCTTCCGACTCATTCCACTAAGCGTAAAGACCACCCAGATCATCTCCGTCAAATATTTCTTTGCTTTAGACACTACAACATTCGGCTTAATTTGCATAAGTGTGTCTTCTACGTCAATTACGGTAGACTCCTTGTGTTTATTGTTTCTAAAGATATAATTCATCTTGACCCTCTTAAGGTCGAAGCTATTTTCAATCTCCCATCCCCTTCATCTTTACATTAGTTGTAGAGTTTGCAAAGGAAAGTTAATTTCCTGTGTCGTTTTATACTGAACTATGCTGAAGTAGCCAAAGGATTCACGCGATTTCTTAAGCAAGGCATCCCATTCCTCTGGGATGAGATTGCCCATAAATATTTCGATGCAATGAAGACATTGCTCGTCAATGCTCCTCTTTTGTGCCCACCTAATTATCATCATGACTATTCCCTCTACTTGGCTACCACATTTAGCACTATTGCCATGGTTCTGGTACAAGACGACGACAATGGTGATGAGATCGTCATTTATTATTTGAGCCGAAATATTTTCGATATAGAAACGCGTTATGCTCATATCGAGAAATTGGCGTTGGATGCTGTTCAAGCTCTCTAGCGTTTTTGCCATTATATTTTACTTTGCAAAGTAACTGTGATTTCTGATTGCAACCCTATGACATATATATTGACTCGAAAATTCTTGGGGGGCAAGTACTCAAAATTGATAGTTATCCTCCAAGAGTTCAATTTGGAATTCACTACCGCTAAATCGAAGAAATCATTAGTTTTTTCCGATTTGATATGCTCTTTACCTTATGCCTTTGCTCCCTCTGGTTATGAGGAACACATTCCAGACAACACTCTTTTTCTTATTAGCACCCTCGATCCATGGTACGGTGATATCATCGTCTATCTCCAGACTTCCACCTTCTGGTCTGAGTTGACGAAGGATGCTCGTCGACGTATCTATCATCATTCGCAACCTTATCATATAATGGGAGATACTCTACACCACATCGGAGCTGATTCTGTTCTCCGCTGGTGTTTAACCCTCGAGGAAGCTGAAAAAGCCCTCAATGAATGCCATTCTGGCGCATGTGGCGGTCACATGTCTCGGTATGCTATAGCCCAAAAAATCTGTTGTGCTGGATATTTCTGCCCTACCATTTTCAAAGATTGTATTGTCATTGTCCGTAAATGTCACGATTGCCAGATTTACCAGCGCAAGATGCGCGTGCCACCCACAGACCTCCATCCCTTCATTACTGTTGGTCCCTTTGCAAAGTGGGGCATCTATTTTATGACGTGTAACCCTCACTCGGCCGTGGGGCATGCTTATATTATCGTAGCCATGGACTACTTCACTAAATGGGTCGAAGCAATGCCTACACTCAGAGCTGACGGTAAGACGACTGCACAATTGCTTTTCAATCATGTGATTACCAGGTTTGGTGTCCCTCAATCCATTGTGACCGATCATGACTCTCATTTTCACCATTATATGATGGTTGAGTTGACTATTAAGTTGGGTCTGCATCACGACAACTCAACACCGTACTATCCCCAAGCCAATGGCCAGGTTGAAGCCGTGAACAAGATTTTAGTCACCATGCTTCAACGTATGATTGGGATGTACAAGTTCAATTGGCATCTCATGTTGTTTCAACTCTCTGGGCTTACCAAACCTCGGTGAAGGATACAACCGGATTCACCCCTTTCTAGATTATTTATGGTATGGGAGCTACCCTTTTGATTAAATGAAAAATTCCTTCTCTCAAGATAGCTATTGAATTACTGCCTAACAACTCACCAGAGGAAGAACGTCTCCTATATTTGGGAAGGGTAGATGAAACTCGCTGCTTTTCTACTCTAGTCATAGAAGCACAGAAAAAGTGAGTCAAAGCCCATTTTTACCATACAGTTTCCCCTCGTGCCTTTGTAGAAGGAGACTTAGTCCTCTTATATGACCAAGCTCACGATAAGTTGGGGGCAGGCAAGTTTGAACCCATGTGGCATGGGCCCTATATCGTTAAGCATTTTTTGCAGAATGGGGCCTATGAGCTAATTGACTATGAAGGCTATCCTTTGAATCAACCCAGAAATGGGCTGTACCTCAAAAAATATTATGCATGAGTCCCTTGTGCATGTACTTTTGTACATAAGTGTGTTTTTCATTTTTGTACATTTTTGGCTTGGTGTGCTTTGCGAGAAGTTTTTCCTACTTATTATGTCTTTAATTACTGTGCAGATGTCTGTCACGCCTTACGTCGGTTTCGTTGACGGTGCCTCCCGCAGTACTTGGAACCTGTATTCCGCAGCCTGGGTGATTTATAATCCTAACGGTGAGTTGATAGACCTTCAAGGGATTTGTCTAGGACGAACAACCAACAATGTCGCTGAATACAGTGCAGTCACTGAACTCTTAACTGAAGCATTACTCTCGAGATTCATGAATTAATCGTGAACCTAGACTCTCAACTTGTTGTTCTCTAGCTCAATGGGAATTACTCTCTTAGAAACCCTCACATTTTAAGGTTGTATTTGCGTGTTTGTTTGTTAGAATGGAATTTTGATTATATCACATATCAACATATTCCTAGAAGAATGAATACGTTAACTGATGCAGTAGCCAATATTGTATCAGATAGACATTTGCGAAATTTGTAAAAAAATCATCACTGCATAATAATATTTAGACAATAAAGTAAGCATATATATATATATATTCTAAGAAAGAAGGAATGAATACGTTAAGCGATGCGGTAGCCAATATTGTATCGGATAAATTTTTGCGAATTTACAACAAAAAAACCATCATTGCATAATAATATTTTAGATTAATAAAGTAAGCATATATATATATATATATATATATATATATATATATATATATATATATATCGATATTTGCATCCACGTGCATCATTAGTTCACAAAATAAATGTTTTTGGTTACATCGTGAGACATCATGTCTCTAAAAAATATGCAAGAATAAACCCTAGGCATCTAATTAGCATGGTGATCATGATAGCATGTCACTGTGCCCACGACCCACCTCAGTAAACAGTGGATGCAGTTAGACACCCCTGCAGTGTGCCTCTGATACGCACGAGGAACATCCTTGAATCTCACGTAATCTAGGATCCCACTTGTGATTCCTTCCAAGTTACATCCGATCTCTTCTTCCTCGCTTCCCTCACCTTGAGGAGTCACCTTGAAATCACATGGGACCCTCAATGCTATGGGCGAAATACCTACAGGTCTCTCTGGGTCAACGTATGCAATGCATGGGTAAATATCAGAACATATATAAATAAAAAATCATAACACATAAAATCAAAAAATGAGTTCTTACCCAAAGCTTCATCCCAATCCTCTCCTTCTGGGAGTGGAAGAAGCGGATCGCCCATGAAATCGGTGTTAGTGTACGACCAGTCCTCTACCACGATGAGTTGTCAGCGGAGCTAGTCAAATAATTTTGGTTTCCATGACATATGTTGACCACCTCCTGATTGAGGCATCAACTCTGCCCAATGGACCGTCCGTGGCTCTCATGCTGGTGATGTAGGTACTGTCATCTCCTGGCATTGGAATATCGGTAACCATTCCAGGATGAATGACATTAAGATGGACCTGTATCCAAATTGCTTTAGCTTGCCTTTCTTGCATTTTACTAATTGAAGTTTCAAGTTGATTGTTACGACTTCCGCCCATTTGCAAATGGTTGGATTCATGCAATCCATGAAAAGTTGAAGATGTATCTTCATAGCTTCGAGAGGTGCCTGAGACACAACGACTCGAGTTATAGTTTGTAGCACTACCCTTAGTGCCAAGTTAGGTATTGTTTGAATATCCGCTTTGCCGCTCTTTGATCCTTTCTTTGCTCCTGGGAAAACTCTGTCTATTAGCATGCCCATGCTCTCACCAAGGGGTCGGGTACCTATCAGGATTGTTTTTGCTCCCCTCCGTGACAATCCAATCATGAATTAAATGTCACAGACTTCTATCTCCAACTCTTGGTCATGAATCATGAACCTTTCTTGATCGGTGTCCCACACACTGATCATATACTGCAGTAGTTCCATCTGAGCTCGTAGACACTTGTGCTAGGAAGAATTTCAAGAGCTCACAATCTCTCAGGGTATCCATTCATGCATCATTTTCCATGGCTTGTTCATCTTCCTCCCCGTGCTCTCTTTCTTTCCACTCGATCACCATTTTGACTGCTAATTTCCCTACAAAACCATAATTGAGACTACCATTAGTCACAATTTTGACATTTGAATCATTCAAATTGACCAATTTAGGAGAAATTTTATGCAATTTTGGCCAAGGCGATTGGCGCTACTGTTTTGCAAACAACAATGCCGATTGGTGCCCTCCCTTTACAATTTTAGGCTGGTTGCCGCGACTCCGTGCCCGGAACCCGTGCTGACCGTCTTGACCAATCCATGACAAGATTTCCCCAAAGTGCATCAAAAATTAAAATGCATGAAATGAAAAATAGTGTAAAATAGAGGAAAGGATGAGAGCTCTTACCTGGAGAAAATATTTTTTCAAATGGCCTCCTGGATTGCCTGTTGTCAGCTCCAAAAATTCATAGTTAAAAATGGTAAAATGTTCACAAGAAAGCGAAAAGGTGAAAAGTAATTTATTTTTACTATTTCCATCATTTTATAACCTTTTCGAAACCCTAATTAGGTTTTAAGATTATTTTTTGATTATTTGTTGTTTTATCTTGAGAAATGGGTTTTACGTTTGTTTCTTGTGCAACAACAGGTCCTAAACATGACGATGATGAAGTGACGAGTTGTATTTTATTACTTTTTCAGACTTGGTAAAAACAGGCCTGGAGTCATCTTTTAGCTCTTTTCTGACTCTCCAAAATTGAAAATATTTCCTAGACTTTTGTCGTTTTTAAATCGTTAAAGCCTGCGAAACGTCATCTACCCAGGATACATTTACCCCTTTTTCGGGTTGGGACATATTATTTACGAAAAAGGAATACCTTAGTCGAACATGGCTAAGAGGTTCTCCAAGATAGTGTTTTCTACCTTTTTGGATTTGTGAGACTATCTACAAAAAGGGACATGCTATAGTTTTATTTTATAGTTCTTTTCAAACTCTATAAACTTGAAAAGATGTCGAGTTCTTCCTTTGTCAGTCTCGTTAAACCTAAATGACATCGAGAACTGTTGCCATGACGTTATCGAGCTCCTCCTTCCTAGGGCTCGTAAAATGTAATAGGATGGATTTTTCAGAAGGAGAAACTTATATGAAAAGAATATGCTATCCCCTTCAAGCTTGTTTCCAAAAATAATTGGGGTACTCATCAGAAATGGCGGGGGAAAATTGAACCAGTTCTCAGTCGTGTCGGCAGTATGTCACTCTTGAACATGAAATTTGTCTTCAGTTCGTGTTGGGTTGGGGACATCCCACATTTGTCATTTTTCTTCCATGGGTTTGGGTTATCTGTTTTGACCTCTTATCCGCTCTTTTCCACGTCATCATGTCCTTAGATCCCTTGATGTCAAATATTGCCAAATTCCGGAGTCGTTTCGCCAATATGTTCAAGAGAAGTTTCTTTCTGCAGTTTTCACCCTTGATCCTCTGTACAATACTGATTCACCATCATGTTATTCCTCTGTCTTGTGTCGATGATGTGGGAAACATTATGGCCCTCCTTCGACCAGTCACTTCCTGTCGACTTCAGCTCATTATCCAGGAAGTTGATCCAGAGACTCCCTTCTGGTACCTTGGAGCTTGCATGCCTCAATGGCAAGTTATTCGCATTCAACGACAAGTTCTCATCATTAGCATTCGATCGAGTGATTTAGTGGATGTTCGACTCCAGATCAGTGATCACATATCGTGATTGTACTAGTGGTACCTTGAGAACCATTGTCATTTCTAGTGATCTCTCTCGCACCTGTTAACAATTTTCATCATTGGTTGGTAATAAGGTGATTTTTTTGCATGTTCGACTTCAAATCATTCATTCACATGCTTGAAATTGTACTTGTTCGGGTCAAGATGGAGCATAAGACCTTGGGTTTTGTCTGATAAAATCCTGGCTGTGGGACGATTTGATTTATCATGAATATATGCATGACTCTTTTGATTGGATGGCTGTGACCATACCTGAGTCTATTTTATGATCCTTCTCATTGGATGGCTATGTCCATACCTAAGTTCTTGTTGTATGTACTCTATTATGGATGGCTACGCCCATACCACATATTCATGTATCAAAGATATTAGTTGTACTTGTTCTTGCAGGTCTTCCAACGACAACGTTTTAGTTTGGGCATGTTCTCATAAATCATTTCACCCCTCCTATCTATCTCGAACTTCATGCTATAGGGGGCACATGTTACACAATATTTTTTCACCATCCCTGCAATCCCTATCCCAAAAATTGGAGGACCATTTCAGTGATTTCCGTGTAATGTCATAATTTCTGTAAATGTCATTGCATCCCTTGGCATGTCAAGAATATAATTTATGTTGATCATTCCTTAAGCAGACCTTCAAAAGCATGTGATTTTGGGTCAGTGCTGGTAGGTAGTTATGGCTTCCCGCCCATGGAGAAATTAACACTGGGCCTCATGCCCTTTGGCGCTCTGTCTCATAAGGGCACCTGCATCGAGCTTCTTTTGGAAAGTTATTTAAAATATAAATGAAGCTTCTGTGCTTAAAAAATTCGTGAGTGGAGTCATAATGGTTTGTTCGACTGAATAACGTCGAGTTCCTCCTTTTGTCTTGTCAGTTCCTAAAATTGTGCAAATCCCCAAAGGGATAAACATCTCCTCCACCTTATGTGCGATCCCAAACCACCTCCTTCTCTCCTATAATTTCTTCCTCCTCACATTGAATCAGCTAAATGAACAGTCATTAGTATAGCTGGTGTGTTGAAGAAGCAGAGAAGAGTCCATTGTTGATAGAGAGTTTAAGCCCATTGCCTCATTGAGTCGAATGCTGAATGAATACTTGAGATGCGCCCGACTGAACCCGTCGAAGGAGATCTGCAACATCAAGGCATAAGGTTGTAAACTTATTTTCCATTTATCAATAATACATGACTAGTTTCTGGTTTCAACTTTGTTTCCATTTATATGCAAGGTGTTTAGCTCTTCTTTACTAGCTAAATAGTTGTAGATGAATGTACATGCTTGCATGTCGTCATCGTTTGTTTGATATTTATGCAGACACGTGAACATCGTCACCAACACAGAGCGCAAGGAGTGAAGAAAAATATTGATGGATCACTGCCGTGTGCCACGACAAAAGTGTTGGACCGAGGTAGGAAATATATCCCTATCCATATTTCATTTATAAGCTAGGAATTTAGGATTCCAACATGTTCCCTTGTTGCTAGACCCGCCCTAGGGCTAGAGAGATATCCTCTGTCCGTAGAGGGGATTTTCCTACACAACGGAGACCAGGGCTCTAAAATCAGAGAGCTTGAACTTATTGCCACCGTTTAACAACCAACTTGCCGCCCTTGAGCTTCTAGAGGTCGAAGCTTCTCCTCCATTTAAGGAAGCACTTCCAAAAAGGGGATGAATACGGTTTTCTAGGAAATTAGGGCGCTGACAATGCTAAGCCAGAAATGTGAAAAGGACATCAACATGGTCATGGCACCGGGAAGGGCGTTGACCTAGGAAACTAGGAATTCAACCAAGTTTCTTCAGTAATCTTCCAAGGTAGTGTTCTTTGGATCTTCAAGGGGATATGTTAACATATTTATTGATGGTGGAAACATTGCACAAGATCTGTCACAAGACATTTCAGGATCGGGGATGGGAAAATGAGCATGGTGAAAAATTACTGTGTAACAATGAGTTATTTCTAAATGAGGGGTTCGAGTGTAGGGTGAAATTTTCTCAATTTCTGTTGAAATGGCTTAACCCCTTCCTTGATGGGAATCACATGCTGTATTATTCATGTGTCGTAAGTTTCAGATCGTCGTATGTCCATGAAAACACATATCGATACTGTTTAAAGAGGTAGATCAAAGCTTTCCGCTCTTAAGGTGTGTAACAAGTACCAAGATTTACGTATTTCAGATCCTCTTTTATACCAATATTGACTTGTTCGTGCAAAAAATTGGAGCTATGAGTCTTTGTCTTAATTGGTCCCTTGAACCAATTTTACAAGCCATATAAATTTTCCAAAGATACCACATGCTTGGGCATGTGATTTACTTTATTTCATTGAGCTAATCCTTGCAATGCTTTCTCATGCTCATCTTCATTGATGGCTGCATCCTTGAACACATCGACATTTGCCATAAATTCCAGTACTTGATGGTCGTCATTAAAAACACAAAAAATAGTAATATTGTTGGGTATAGATGGACTATAAATAATTTCAATTAAAAATCCACCCTTCAAAGGTGACAACCTAGAAGCAAAATTTTCTAATGTATCAACAAAAAATTACGAATTTGAGGAACAAAAATGATATTGAAAGCTTGGAAATGTGAAATCAAATGCCATGCCTCTTACTAATAATTTATGAGATTGGGTGACACACAACATATTGTATTTCGTACCTGTCGTGTAACAGTTTCTGAGTCAGCTATTTCTTTGAGTACTTCAACTTTGAGGTCAATGGATTTATTTAAACCTAAAATGAATGCTTCATATTCAACAACATTTTTAGTGCACTCAAATTCCAAGTGACAAAATATCATATGTTTGTTCTGTTGCAGGTCTAATAAAATACAACCAACTCCAGAACTCTTATGCGTCTTTGAACCATCAAAATACAATGTCAAAATTTTATCAGTTGTAGAGTTAGTTCCTACACTAATACTATTTAAATCTACTATATAAGAGTCATTTGCACCAGTTTTATTTCGAGGAAGGAGTTCCAACTCTGTATTTGGTGGTAGAGGTGAAGGCGGTGCTAGATAACATATGTGATCTACTTCTAGAAAACAATTTCTGAAATAACATCTGCAAATCATACAGTCTAATTTTCCCCCTCAAGTGGTTTCAGGGTGTATTTCATATAGGTCTCGCTTTATACTCGAATACAATTGTTTCTACCCTCGTACGAAAGCCATAAATGTGTCCAATCAGTTGAGATATACACTTGCAACTTGTTGGACCAATCTGTACTCAAAAGTAAACCATAGGCTTGAGGAATGTCCACAATAACGATGTTTATGCACTATGAAATCTATGGTATTATGAAAATTAAATGGTGACATTGTTAAGTTCACCAATATCCTAGACTAATGATCTGTCCAACTGTATGATCCAAGCATAAGTCTTATACCATTTAGCGTTAATTAAAAAAAAAAAAAACAATGGCATAACATTTGTGGATGCGATAGAATGAACCAAATAATTATGGACATTATAATTACAGATTTCAAATGTTAAAATAATAAGGGGATGAGTGTGTTATAATTTAAATTTACAAGATTCACTACAACCCAATAATATCATGCAAGTTACTAGACATAACTTGAGAAGCAAAAAATTCGTTTCATGCTGAAGAGTGTGTTGAGAGTGCTTGGATAATCAATTGTCGCTGTCCCGTTATCTTCACGAGATCAAAGATTGAAATGTTAGCACAAGATATTTTCATGTCTTCAACAATGTTGTAATAGATACTTTCATTCTTAATGGGCTGTGCTGACGTATGTGGAGGTGTAGATTTATTTGAAGCTTCAAGAGTGGTGGAATTTTTCTTGTTATTGTCGGAATTTTTCTTAGAAGAGGGATCACTTCCAGACTTTTTTTGCAAATTATGAGATGAATTAGAAGGTGGAAGAATTCTTCTCAACAACTAATTCTCGAGCTCTTGCTCAGAGATAGGTCCTTTGCTCCAGAAATTGTAATCACCAATTGTTTGCTGATGAGGAGCTTTACTCACTGATGGTTCATCAACACTTGTCAACATTGTATATGACGTGAAATGAATTAATTGAGTTCCAGGAACCTAAAATTTCCTCAACCATGATAGGTTCATTTGATTCTTCACTTTGCTCAGGCTGTTAATATTCTAGAAAGGAATCTACGAAGTTTATCATCATAGAAATCATGTTATGATTACATCGGGGACATATTTTATCTAAATGCTTCTCTTAATTTAAAGTGCATTAGTCGTCCATTCCCCAACTTTCAAAATTAAACAATGAATTAGACCTCTCAAAAAATTTAGTTGGTTGAGAGTTGTTCTTTTTGAAGAAAGGCAACTTAGAGAACTTGTTGCTAGTGGTTGCCTCACTTGAACTCCCCTTTAATTTAGATACTTCATTAATAAGCAACTTCAAATACTTGGCCAAGCTTTCCATATCAAAATAATCTTTCTCTTTACCTTTGGTGGAAGAGGCTTGCATTTTATTACCAGTTTCCTTGGAGTCTTTAGGATTGTCAAGATCTTTAATGAATCGAATAGAATGAAGATCCTTTTCAAAGCAAGAGCTTATGCAAATATTAAAGCCAAATTATCCTTTTCATCTCTTTTGACAAAGACAAAAATTTTAGTTGAAAACACAAATGTATAATAATATTTTGTAATGTCATTGTGCAGTTGCACATCCAGGGGGGGAGTTGTTCAACAAATGAGTAAATTTTTGGTTGAATTATTTCACTCTTTTCTTGTTTCCCATTTTAAGATTTGAAAGCTATTTTAATAACATGGTGATAGTTTTATCATCAACAATTATTTTCAAAAACAACTTCTCAAAATCCCTCTAGCGACAGATTGAATTGGATGGAAGGCTATGATACCATATCGATGCTCTACCCTCTAAAGTGTATGGAAAAATTCTACAAGAAATGTCATCAAAACGTACGTTAATCATTTGTAAATGCATGTAGAAATCATCAATATGGTCTCCGACCTTGGTCTTCTTATCAAGATCGAACTTTGACAACAAAATTTTCTGGGTTCTTTTTCATTTTATGAAGATTATCCATAAGAGCATGTGGCCCTTGGGCCATCCAATCCAAGTCTGTGTCAGCCATGTATTCATCTCCTTCCTCCTCTTATTTTGAGTCTAAAGAGCCTTCTCCTTCACCATTAAATTCTTCGTTATAATCAGGATGTTCCTTGCAGAAAACTAAAATCCTCTCCTTCACTGTCCAAATTCTCCTCAACATGCATAAGTTCCCCTTGCCGATTTGTTCTTTTCGTCGGATCAACTAAATCCTTAATGGTTGCAATAACCAGATCTTCCACCGAAGAAACCAATACATCTCTGGTAGAATAGCGATAATAGGGAGTAAAACAAGAGCTCTCACAAAATAACGAGTAATAGGTCATATTGTCCATAATTGATCATAACTTTAAGAGATTTTATGTTAGGTCCTTATATTACTAGTATAGTCCCTTATTGTTGTTAGTGTAACCCCCTTATTGTTATTATTGTGCCCTTAAATTATTATTTTTTTTACAGCAACGGATAGAGAAATATATTAAGAACTGGCCTAAATGCCTCCAATCTGGTTACAAAATGCTAGGCAGAGCCCAGATTTCTCCCTGACTAGTGCCAAAGGAGTTTTCCATATTCTACATTCAAGGTATTTACGAAGTATTCTTTGATCCAACATATCGATCTTACCCAAATTAAAGGTGCAGAAAAACTGATTCAAAATTAAGCGATAGAACATGGAAAAAACAGTCAAGGGATGGGATCCCATCCATTTTCTCCATCTCTTAGAAGAGTTCCGAGAGGGAGAAGAGCTGCTTTTTTGGCTTCGAGATCCGCTTCTTTATTGTTTTCCCTTTTGACGTGATAGAACTTCAAATTCCGGAAACTTTTTGAGAGGGTTCGAATTCTGCTCATCAGCCTGGACAGTCTTAAATCTGAAGGGGAGCTTTTGTCGATTAAGGACTTGATGATTGACTGCGAGTCTCCTATTATAACAGCAGCATTAATACCGAGGGCCTTGAGAAGCTTGAGGCCTTGGAAGAGGGCCAGAGCTTCCGCTTGAATACTGGTGTTAAAGCCAACTCCCCAGGCGTAGCTATGATCAATACAGTCAGCAACGTACTTGACCACACCTCCTGCCCCTGATCTGCCCGGGTTTCCTTTTGCTGCACCGTCGAAGAAAAGAATGGGCTGTGCCTGCTTTATGCAAAAGGCCAAGAAATCTGAAGCACTAAGGCGAATTTTCCAATCTTGAAGAGCCACACAAGGTCTGGAAAAATCAGAGAAGATGAGATCAAGAGAAGCGCACCATGCGGCCTCTTTCTCACTAAGCTCCGCACTATCAAGCTGGTTACCAACACAGTCCTTTAAGAGGCTTTTAACTTTGACCCAGACGATCTTATAATCGCTCTTCCTGTCTCTGAATATTCTTTGGTTTCGTTCTAACCATGTCTGCCAACATAAAAGCTTGGGGAGAGTGCACCATATAGCTTTTATGTGGTCCTTCCGTGAATTGCCACCAGGAAAAGTACACGTCCAGTTCGAGAACAGTTCAGGAATGCGACTAGGGAGGATGAAGTCAGAATGCCATTGTCCAGTCGCCTCTCTCCAAATACCTGCTACGTAGTTACAAATGAGCATAATGTGGGCAGAAGATTCCGAATTTTCTCCACACAGCGTGCACCGGGAGGGGCCATAAAAGCCTCTTTTCTGCAATCTATCTTCAGTCAGAATGCGCTGATGGCAGAGGAGCCAACAGAAGGCGTCAATTTTGGGGATTGTGGGCTGGAGCCATACCCCTTTCCAAGGTTTCGGATCCGGTGGGACGTGAGGGTGGGCAGAGAGTTGTCGATACCCCTGTGAGACAGAGTAATGCCCTGGAGAGGTACCCCAGCCACGGGAATCCGGTTTCCTGTTGTTCAAAGGAGCCTTGCCTCCTATTAATGTCAATAAGTCTGCATAATGATTGGCCAATATTTGAGGAACTTCAATCGATTTCCAGCTGTGCCAGACTCCATCCTCCCAATTAGATATATCCCATAAAGTATTGAATCCCATTCTAACCATCCAATCTTTCAGCTGAACCAGAGATCGATCTTCAACCAAGGAGTCTGTGCCCATAATGCGGTCCTCCCATATCCTGATGCGCTTGCCATTTCCAGGTATCCAGTGTGCATACTGATTGATTAAGGAGATGGAGTTTGCACAGAGCCTATGAATCATTGAACCAGGGATAGGTTTAGGATAGTCAAGACACCGTTTCCTCTGCCCCCGAAAGTATTTTTTCCAAAGAGCAAGCTGGGCCCAGCCTGGATTAGGAGCGATTATCCTCCATATCATCTTTGCGCCCAACGCAATGTTTTTCTTATCCAAATTCTTGAAGCTCAAACCACCTTCTAGCCTGGGCAAGGATATTGTGTCCCAGTTGATTAATCAGAATTTCTTATCATTGGCTTTCCCTCCTTTCCAGAAGAAATTTTTTATATGGGCCTCCATTTTCTTCATTATGCCCACGGGAGCCAGCATTACGACAAATTGATATATGGGGAGGCTGCATAAGACTGCTTTTATAAGCACAGTCTTGCCAGCCAGATTTAGCCATCTGAACCCCCAGGAATTTATCTTGGATTTTAACTTATCTAGCATGGGTAACCAATCTCTGCTAACTGCACCTTTTTGAAAGATAGGGAGGCCCAGATACTTGAAAGAAGACCAAGACGAAGAGGCAGCAAAATCCAGACAACTGGAAATGGCCTGAAGAGTGTTGGCAGATATATTCCAACAACAAATATTGCATTTTCTTTTATTAAGGCTGCTTCCAGAGGCTTCACAATAATCTTCAATCACAGCTTTGAATTTTTTGGCAGAAGAAACAGTAGCAGCACCCAACAGAAGAGAATCATCTGTGAACAATGCATGGTTAATATTCTTGACTCCCCTCGCAATGTTCAGCCCAATAATCTCTTGATCCTGTTGTTTTTTATTCAAGAGGAAGCTAAGGACTGAGGCTTGAAGGACAAAAAGCAATGGGGAAAAAGGGCATCCCTGTCTCAGCCCCCGAGAAGCTTTGAAGAAATCTGTGGCTCTCCCATTCACCAATGGGGCAATCCAAGGCTCACTAATACAAGCCTTAATCCAGTTGATAAATTTAGTGCCAAACCCAAATTTATGCAGCACATTTATCAGGAAACTATGCCTCACTCTGTCAAAGGCGTTTTCCAGATCTAGTTTGACGACCATGCCTTTCTCTTTGCGCCCCATGCTTGAGTGGACAGCTTCTTGAACCAGAATGAAGTTATCCACAATCTGCCTTCCCTGGATAAAACCTCCTTGATTCTCAGGGATTATGTTTGGGAGAATGACTTTTAATCTGTTGGCAATCACTTTGGTGATTAGCTTGTAGCCAATATTACAAAGGGAGATAGGACGAAATCTGCTGAAGGTGTTGGTGCCTTTCTCCTTGGGGATGAGGGCGAGGAAGGCCGAATTGGTGCTTCCCCCTAATTTCTGACACTCTTGAGATTTCCGCACCATTCTACAGAGATCTTTCTCCAAAATCTGCCAACAAGCCTGCAGGAATCTGGCAGTGAAGCCATCAGGGCCCGGAGCCTTGTCCGGTTCCATAGCGAAGAGGGCATTTTTTATTTCTTTATTAGAAATCTCTGCTTCCAAGAATTGATTCTTTCTGTCTGTTAGGAGGCAGGGTACCTCTTCCACTAAACTAGGGGCATGACCCATGTCCTCCTCTTCGCTATAAAGATTCTTGAAGTGCCGGTATGCAGCATTTTTTATACTTCTGATGTCTCTATGCGTGGTGGATTCAACCTTAATTTCTGAAATGGAGTTTAGGAATTTTCGGGCTTGGGCTTGCTTATGGAAAAAGGATGTGTTCCTGTCGCCCGCTTTTAGCCAGAGACTGTGAGACTTAATTCTCCAGAACTCTTCCTCAACAGTTTCTGTTGAAACTCAGCCTCCTTTTCAAGAACTTCTTCGGTGATCTCTACATGTTCCGTTTCCAGGTGATGCTTCTCGAGACATTCCTGAATCTTTTTTCTTTCAACTGCAGGATTAGGTAAGGTTTTGACCCAAGCTTTTAACACTGCTTTGACTCTTCTAAGTTTCTCCTCCCAAACAAAGAACGCAGAGCCTTTAACAGGATGCTTCCAACAATCTTTTATTAAAGACAAGAAGGAGTTTTCCTTAACCCAATGAGAGCTAAACTTAAAAGGAATGGGGCCTTGATCCAGATGTGCCAGCAGTTCAAGGCTATGGGTCTATGATCGGAGACACAGCAGGGGAGAATAAGCATTCTATATTCTAAGCCAAGAAGAATAAAAGAACTTTGAATGAAAAATCTGTCTAACCTTGCAGCCATATGGCCTGGACCGAGTCTTTTGTTGGACCAGGTATACTTGCCGGACACAGGTTTGATGTCGATCATGTCCCAATCGTGCAGCAAGTCCTCGACCCATTCCCGCGCCTGATCCCTCACAATACTTCCACCTCGCTTTTCAGCCAATGATAAAGTGATATTCAGATCCCCAACAATGATGATATTTGCTAACTCTTCAGTATCTGCCAGGCTTCTGATAGAATCCCAGCAGTTCTTTTTTTCTCCTGCGCATACTGGAACATATGCGTTAAAAAGGGAAAGAGTCAAACCAGAGTCCACGTGCTGTAGTTTTAGGAACAACCAATGGGTGTTGGAAATTTCTTTGACCCTTGAGAATTTTTCTGCATTCCAAATGGTGCCCAGTCCACCTGAAGCACCTCGAGCTGAGACAGCTTGACCATCACTTTTCTTCCACAGTCTTTTGCCGATTTAAAGGAAGATATTGTCCTCCATTTTAGTCTCCTGGATGAGGAGTATGTTAGGAGAATCTGTTCTCAACAAATTTCTTATAGCTTCTTCCTTTATTCTGCTCCCCATACCCCTACAGTTCCAGGAGATGATCTTCATCACTTTCTTTTGGATTGCTGAGCTCCTTTAGAGCTCTGGGACTGATTTCTGGTCGACTTCGGAGTTTTTCCCAGGAGTTTTTCAAGAGTTGGTTGGCTTCCCTGGAGTTTGTCTTTATAGGTCTCCTGCTCTCTTTTTTCTTGAGCAGATTTCCGGCCTCTCACAGATCTTCTAGCCGAGGTATGTGAGTCTCCTATTTCACCTTCTTCTTCTGAATCCTCCGTACCTTGCCCTTCCTCGGTCTCTTCTATCAATATCTCTTTTGCTCTATCAGTATTGCCTTCATCTTGTTGTGATCCTGAGAGGATCTCTTTGTGTTGCGACCCTTCCTTCTGCATCACAGGTTCTTGAGTGTCTTCTACTGTGGAGCTTAAGAGAGTAAATTTATTTCCTTGTTCTGCAGTGGATTGGGTTTGGGGCCCCGATGTTGCCTGAGTAGTTTTACCATTCGAGTTGCCTGTTCTTGTAGTTTTATGTGCAATTTTTGTTCTTTTAACCTGAGTCCAACCATCCTCCTTTCCTTTCTCCCCTTCTATATTCTTCGGGCAGCTTCTAGCAAAATGCCCATAGACATGGCACTTCCTGCACTTGAACAGGAGCTGTTCATAGTCCAACATTTGAAGATGTGTCCAGCTTCCAACTTTTATCTTTATAGCTTCAGGTAGTCCTACCTCCAAGTCGACTTCCACGCAGATACGAGCACAATCGTATTGCTTTTTGCTGTTAGCTCGGTCAATGAATTTACCTAAAGAGTTGCCGATATGTTTGAGAGATTCCCAATTCCAACAATGAACAGGCAGATTTGGGAGTCTGACCCACACAGGAACGACAGTGGGGACGTCGACTGCTGGATCAAAGTCAGGCGTCCACTTGTTGAGGTACAGCCCCTGAGGGCCCATGAAATAGGGACCGTTACGAAAGATTAGATCTTTGTCTTCCTTGGCAGAGAATTCGAACAGAAAAAATCCCTTCCCGAGAAAATACGAGGTGACATTGTTTTTAATTAGCGGGGCCCAATTCCTAGCGACCCAACTCTCTGTGGTTTTTGGAGAGGGCCAGAGCCCAGTAAACTGACCGACCAGAGCTCTTTCTGCCAAAGAGAGAGCAACCTTGATCGGGCCCTCCGGAGGAAGCGAGATTTCGGGAATATCATCCTTTCGTTTTACAAACTTCGCTGCTTCAGAAGGTTTCTTCTTAGGCAGAGAGTTCAGGAGGGAACGAAAAGCCTCTTCATCAGAGGGGGGAGGCGGAGGAGGCAACTCCATTGGAACAACAGACCCTTCTCTCAGGGAAGACACACACACACCGCTTCCCGCATACAAATCATCCTCCACAGACCGTCTCAAAGAAACCGAGGGAAGAGGCCCCATCAAGACCAGGGACAGAGGGCCAAAGAGCTGCGAGAGAGACCCACGCCCGCGCGGAAAGCAAAGAGACGCGCCCAGCAAACGAAGGAAATGAACAACTGAATCGCAGAAAAGTCTGAGGCCAACCGCCCAGAACAAAACCAGATAGGGAGCAAAGCCCACCAGGGCGGCCATAGGGCCGAGCTGCCTCCAGAAGCTCAGAAGATCAGATGCAGGCCGGCTAGGTCAAAAAATTCATCTCTGCTTGCTTCTCTCCCCATTGTGCCCTTAAATTATTATTGTTAGGTCGAATAGGATTATATTTTGGGCCCAATAGGATTACATTGTGGCCCCATGGACTCCTATATATAGAAAGGAGGTTTTGTAATTTGTATCATCCAAGAATTTTTCATTCATGTAATGTATTGGAGGTTTCCCTCTCGAATTGGCTTATTTATAAGGCATTTATATCTCTTTTTTTCTATTTTTGGAGCTGGTTTCACAACATTTGGTATCAGAGCTTTGGATTCTAGGATTTTGCTACTCCAAACAGATCATCATGGAATTTTCGCTATAACTTTTTTTTCTACGAAGGTTCAGAAGCTGAAATTTTTAGAGTGTGAAGCCGAAATCTTGAGGAACATCTTTGCAACATTTCAGAGCTTGGTTCGCAATATTTTCAAAGATATGATCTGTGGAATTTAGGGCTTTTTGCAGGCTCCTGAATTTCACTTCAAAAGGTCATTGCGGAATTTTCGCTATAATTTTTTTTTGTACGAAGGTTCAGAAGCTGAAATTTTTAGAGCATGAAGCTGAAATTGTGAGGAACATCTTCGCAAAATTTCAGAGCTTTTTTCGCAATATTTTCGGAGATATGATCTATGGAAGTTTGGTCTTTTTTAGGCTCCCGAATTTCATCTCAAAGAGGTGATAGTGGGAAAATCTTCATAACTCTCTCTGATTGGAATTCTGTAAAAAGTGACTGGAAGTACACGGACTGTAGTTTCCTATATATAAATTTTAGAGTCAAAGGAGCAAACAGTGACACGTGGCAAGTCATACAAGTTTGCTCTACTGAACAAGTCCATAAGTAGGTCATTGTGGGAGATTGGACATAACTTTGTCTTGAAAATACAAATCAAGTCAGACCTGTGGCATTTGAAAGAAGCTTCAGAGGAATACTACAGGGTCAAATTTTAGATATTGAAGATGTGAAAGTATAGAGATAAGTCAATTTCAATATCGAGCTCCTTAAAAGCAAGTAAAAGGTGTTTTTTTTTTTCCCCGAATTGCATAAGTCTTGTTTGAAGAATCAATTTGAATTGATTACAAGGGCATATTGTAGAATAGATATCAATATTGGATTCTCAAATGGCCCCTAAAAATAATTCAACACCCATTAAGCCTTTAGAAGGCTCTACTATGACTCATGAAGACGAAGAATGGCAACATGACATATCAAAATTACAAGAGCAAGTGCAAAAAAAATTTCTCTCACAAAGAGCAACAAAATATGACATGGAAGTTTTGAAGAAAGGCGTGGAAGCTAATATGGATGGTTTGAAGAAAGGCGTGGAATCTAAGATGGATGGTTTGAAGAATGGCATGGAAGCTAAGATGGATGGCATGGAAAATTTGGCATGGAATATAAGATGGATGACATGGAAGCTAAGATGGAAAACATGAAGAAATTATCTAAGCGAGACATGGAAGGTTTGACAAAGTTGATACAAGAAATGTTTCCTAATGGTGAAAAGACGATGGGAAACTCATGATGAGAACAAAATAAATGTTAATCGTGATTTCATAAACTCTAATGTTGGAGGGAAGAACCACCATATTCCAAAAATGGATATGAGGAAGTTTGATGGAAAGGATCCTGTAACATGGATACTACAGATGGAGCAATATTTTGATCTCAATAATGTGCAAAACACACATAAGGTATGCATTGCAACTTTACATTTAGAACAAAATACATTTGTATGGTATCGATGGCTTTGCTCCCGTAAAAAAATTGTCACTTGGTCAATTTTTACGGAGGAAACAATAACACATTATGAGGATACATAGAGAAATACTTTCTTTAGCCAATTGATAAATCTCAAACAAATGTGTTCAGTGGGGGACCACATTGAGGACTTCCAAAAATTGAATATAAGGGTAACTGATATTCCAGAGGAACACATGATTGATCTCTTCATAGGTACTTTAAAGGATAACATCCGACATGAATTTCAGATTTTGGAACCTGATTTATTGGGGAAGGCATTCAGGTTGGCAAGAAAAATTGAATTTAAAATTATGACGACAAGGAAGCCTACCACTCACTTCTATAAAGATGGAAGTGTTGCTACTCCTAGATTTCCACAACCTACAAGGTTGACACCACAAAAATTGGAAGAAAAAGGAGCAGAAGGGCTTTACTATAGTTGTGATAGCAAATACACTAAAGGTCATAAGTGTGCTGAGAATAAATTATTTTACATATATTGTGAAGAGGAAGAAGAAAATGAACAAGAATCTTCAAAAGAAGAGGATATACACCAGAAACCAGCCCTAGAAGAGGAAGAAATGAGTCGGACCATATCGTGTAATGCATTGGCAGGAATTACCACTCCTCAAACTCTCAAGATAGAAGGACATATCAAAAAGAAAAAGGCAGTAGGGTTGACTGATTAAGGTAGCACGCATAATTTTATTCATTGTAAGGTAGCCAAGGAATTGAATTGTTTCCTATACCCAGCACCAGAATGTCAAGTGATGGTTACAAACGGAGGAACTATAAATTGCTCTGGAAAATGCCATAATATCAAGCTAACCATTGGGGAATATGTATTGAATATTCCAATGCTTTCCATTCCTATGGGAGGTGCTGATGTTATACTAGGAGTACAATGGTTAGAATCTTTGGGGACGGTACCTTTTAATTTTCAAGAACCTTTTTTTTTTTTTTAGAAGGAAAGGAAGTCGAATTACGGGGTATTACAGGGAAGCCGGGAAAGATAATAAGCTCTAATGTCATGAAAAAGCTTCTAAAGAAAGAACAACGAGGCGTAATTGCACAATTATGCTCACTAGAAGTTCCAACATCAAAATCATCTATTTCTTCAGATCTCCAAAAAGTCTTGGACAATCATTGCAAGATGTTTGAAACTCCCAAAGGACTCCCACCTATTCGTGATCATGATCATGCTATTCATTTGATTCCAGGAAGTGTTCCTCCAAATATCAGGCCTTATAGATATCCTTATGTCCAAAAGAGAGAAATTGAATGTATGATTGCAGAAATGTTAGAGAAGGGTATAATTCAACCTAGTTAAATTTCTTTCTCTACTCCTGTATTATTGGTACACAAGAAGGATGGATCATGGCGCATGTGTATGGATTATAGGGAGCTCAATAAGCTCACCATTAAAGATAAATTTCCCATTCTTGTGAATGATGAATTATTGGATGAATTACATGGAGCAATTTATTTTACCAAGTTGGATCTTCGTTTAGGATATCATCAAATTAGAATGAAGACTGAAGATATTCCGAAAACAACATTTCGAACTCATAAGGGTCATTATGAATTTTTGGTCATGCCTTTTTTCCTTACCAATGCACCTTCTACATTTCAAGGGTTGATGAATTCCATTTTCAAACCCTTCCTTAGAAATTTTGTGCTAGTATTTTCTTATGATATACTAATCTACAACAGGTCTCGGAAGGATCATGTTCAACATGTTGACAGGGTGCTCAAACTATTGCAGGAGAAATAATTATATGCAAAAATATCCAAATGTTTCTTTGGATTACAAGAGGTGGAATATCTGGGTCATATTGTATCTCACAAGGGTGTTAAGGTAGACCCTAACAAAATTAAAGCCATTAAGGAATGGAAAGTCCCCACAACCATAAAGCAGTTGCGAGGATTTCTCAGGTTAATAGGGTATTATTGCAAGTTTGTTAAGAATTATGGGAGAATAGCAGCACCTCTAACAACATTATTGAAGAAAGATGCATTTTCATGGACTCCTAAAGCAACTAAGGCCTTTGAACATCTTAAAGAGGCAGTGTGCCTAGCACCGGTCTTAGCTATGCCAGACTTCACAAAAACCGTTATTGTGGAATGTGATGCCTCAGGAAATGGAATTGGTGTTGTTTTAATGTAAGAAGGAAGACCCATTACTTTTGAAAGTCGTCCAATCAAAGGAAAGTATTTACAGAAACCTATTTATGAGAAGGAAATGTTAGAAATACTGCATACACTAAAGAAATGGCAAACTTACCTAATGGGAAGAAACTTCAAGGAAAAAAATAATCATGATAGTCTTAAACACTTTTTGGAACAAAGACTATCTTCAGAAGAGCAACAAAAATGGATCACAAAGATGTTGGTCTATGACTTTGAAATAATCTACAAAAAAGGGAAGCTAAATGTTGTTGCAGATGCACTCTCAAGAAAGAATGAAGAGGTGTAAGCATTTCTTTGTGCCATTTCTATTATCCAACCAGATTGGATAGCCGAAGAAAGAGATGAATGGAAGAAGGACGAAGAAGTGTGGACACTCATTCAAAAGTTGCAGCAAGATCCTAGTACATCTGATACATTTAGTTGGAAAAATGATTCCTTATGGTACAAAAATCGCTTATATCTTTGTAAGAATTCCCAACTAAAACAAAAGATTATTTTGGAATTGCACACTTCTCCTTTAGGAGGACACTCAGGATTTTTAAAAACTTACCACAGGGTGAAGAAAGATTTTTTTTGGGATGGCCTTAAATCTGATATTCAAAAGTTTGTGGCGGAATGTTTGGTTTTCCAGCAGAATAAAGTTGAGACAATTAATACCCCGGGTCTTCTACAACCTTTATCCATTCCAAGTCAACATTGGGAGGAGATTTCAATGGATTTTATCACAGGTTTACCTAAGTCCGAAGGAAAGAGTGTCATCATGGTGGTAGTTGATAGACTTACCGAGTATGCACACTTTTGTGCATTATCTCATCCATTTAAAGAAAGTACAATTGCTAATACATTTATTGACACAATTCAAAAGCTACATGGAAACCCAAGGGTTATTGTGAGCGACAGAGATCCCATTTTTACTAGAAAGTTTTGGATGGAGTTATTTTCTTGTTTGGGTACTCAATTAGCTCATATCTCATCATATCATCCTCAATCCGATGGTCAAACTGAGATAGTAAATAAATTTTTGGAAGGATATCTTCGTTGTTTTGTATCTGATAAACAAACACAATGGGTCGAGTGGTTACCTCTCGCTGAATGGTGGCATAACACTTCCTTCCATACTGCAGAAAAAATGACCCCATTTATGGCACTTTATGGATATCATCCGCCATCCATCACATCATCTTTAAGAAAAAGTTCGAAGGTTCATGCAGTGGAAGATAACATTGAGCATCAACAAGAAGTTCTCCAACTCTTAAAGGATAACCTGAATTTGGCATAAAATCGAATGAAACAGCAGGCAGATCAACATTGCAGCGAGAGAAGTTTTGATGTAGGAGACTGGGTATTTTTATGGCTACAACCATACAAACAAATGTCCCTCAAGCAAGCTAAGAAGGATAATAAATTATCGCCAAAGTACTATGGTCCTTACAATGTGTTGCAAAAGATTGGTACTATGGCATACAAATTGGAGCTTCCTGCTTCTTCGCGAGTACATCCAGTTTTCCATGTTTCATGCTTAAAGAAGGTTATAGGTGAAAATCTTCCAGTTCAAACAATATTGCCGGAACTTGATGAGGAAGGAAAAATGATATTGGAACCTGAAGAGGTCACGAAAACAAGAACTCGAAAATTACGGAATCGATCAATTTCAGAGTATCTCATCAAGTGGAAGAACTTACCCACTGAAGATTCTACATGGGAGGATGAGAATTTTATACAGAAGCACCGAGAGCTACTCAAGCGTTGAGGACAACACTTTTTTGAAGGAGAGGGGCATGTTAAGTCCCTATATTAATAGTGTAGCCCCTTATTATGTTAGTGTAGCCCCCCTTATTGTTATTATTGTACCCCTGTAACCCCCATGTTGTTATTATTGTGCCCCGTTAGAGTGTGTGTGCATTCGGTTAGGATTACATTGTGGCCCCATGGACTCCTATATATAGAAAGGAGGTTTTGTAATTTGTATCATCCAAGAATTGTTCATTCATGTAATGTATTGGAGGTTGCCCCCTTGAAGTGGCTTATTTTTAAGGCATTGATATCTCTTTTGTTCTATTTTTGGAGCTGGTTTCACAACATTTTACTAGAATAGGATGAGAAGTTTCCCCTCTCTTAGGAGTATGAGTCACTACAAGGAAAAGACCCTCTAGCGAAGGTTATAAAGGAGGTTTTTAATGTTATAAAATTGGACAAAATTGTCAAAAAAACATATGATACCACATCCGTTTCTGTAATGGAGGTTTTGGCGGAGCTTTTAACTAAAATTCAACACAACTAAAAAAAAAAGGGGCGGCCGGAGCTTATTACAGATGTTTTTTCATCGGTGCTCTTATCAGGTTTTAACGCACTGGTGCGTATCGGTAGACAGCGCACCGGGGCGATCGAAGGAGAATGCACCACACAGTTAAGGAAAACAATAGCATCGGGTCTGGTGTTGGTGATACAACACACGAGGCCATTCTAATTGGTCTTGGGATTTGAGCGGTGCCCATAGGTCGTATAAGCGCATCGGTGCGTGTATCTTTATGAGGCACCGGTGCTCCGTATCACAGAAAGGAACTGAGATTTATAATTGGTATCGGTATTCATGTGGTGCACATGTCATCTACAAATGCACCGGTGCTTATAGATACATAAACGCCTCGGTGCGCAGTATCACACAAACACATCGATATTTATAACTGGAATCGGTATTAGTGCAGTGCCCATAGAATCATAAACACAGAGGTGCGTATAGACACATAAACACACCGGTTTTCATTTTTTTTTTTTTAGAAACATCCACCTCTGACAATCCAATTATTGTGATTGTTTTAAATTAATTATTCATCAAAAGTCGACACATCTTATAACAATATTCATATTAATTACATTTTTATTAATGCATTTGAATGTGCTGTTTGGATTAATTTGTTATATCATATCAGAATTATTGTGGTTTTTTTAAATTCATTATTCATCAAAAGTCGACACATATATATAATCTTATAACAATATTCATATGAATTAAATTTTTATTAGTGCATTTGAGAACGACAATGGAGAACGCAATAGCGACAATGGAGAATGCAATAGAATAAATTAAAACACACACACACACACACACACACACACACACACACACACACACACATATATATATATATATATAAGACAGTCTTTATCATACAAAATGGGACAATTATTCGTATCCCTTTGTCTTTCAATTAGGACACTATGTCCATTACATTAAACAAAATGTTTGATTTCATAGACATATTTCAAAAAACATATTTCAAAAAATAAAACGCCTTGCTTTGATATCCAAATTACATAGTGATCATCATTCTTCGCTTCAACTGCTGTCACTGCCAGAGCTACTTCCATGACTTAGGTTATTTTCAAGAATGTTGTGTTCACGACATTGATTGTTTTCTTCTTCTTCACTTTCCATCTACAAACATAAAAATAAACTGAAATGAGTGTATATACATTGGTGAGAATAATGAAAATTCCAATATTAAATAATATACATCAATGTAAATCGAAAAGAAAAATGACGTACCATAGCAACAATTGACTCATAAAGTATACACATTCTTTCAAAACCATGTACCATGCCATCTTTCAAAATTTCATCTGTTGGCGCAGTTCCATACTTTGTTTCCTGCAAGTTTTATACCCCATAACAAATCATATATTTAATATAAAAGATGTTTTTGTTCTATTAATTATAGACGGAGCTAATTAAAACAAGATCGATTGATGCTTAAAAATTCCACAATTAAATTCTGATATGCCAACATATACTCACAACCCATATTTAACCCAATTTCAATCAATTCGTCTGATGGTTCTTCTTTGTATGTTAGCACCTGTTTGAAGACATTCAATGATGAATTTTGTAAAACAACTTAAAAAATACAAAAATGAAATCTAGTTAAGTTGTTATAAGGAAGTAACAATTACTCACAAACTTAGATATCAACCCTTTTCTTCCTTGTCGTCCTGTTTTATGTGCTGAATGGGTTCCATTTTCTTTTCTTTTCTGCAAGAAAATTCTTGAAAATTAATATTTAATGTTAAATTGTTTATTTATTGTACCTAATGATCGAAAAATTCAATGATTACATGTTACATTTGAAGCACGTTGTTGTATTCGTTCCACTAGATCCCTCAAACTTTTGTAAAATTTTTTCCCCCTTTCGTTAACTTCCAGCACCACTCCAGATGAGCCAAGGAACAATTCATTTTCATTTGCATGTTCTATTTTCTTCTCTTCTGAGAACAACATTCCTTTTCTGAGTTGTTGGTCCCTGTAGAACATTAAACATATGTGAATTAGTAGACTGTTTGACACATGTTATCTAATAATTTTAAGTATATTATTAATGATAATTAAAAAAGAAACTCATATTGGATTGATAGTATTGTTTCATTCACCTGATTCATCTTTTTGCAATTTTTCCATTAAAATTTTACGCTCTTCTGGTCGTAGATCATAAATAATCATATCGAGCTTCATCATTTTGAGGCTCTGCATGATACACAATAAACAAGACATATTAGTTAAAGTTACATATAGTTAAAAAATAATATTTTTTTATAAAGAATTTACAAAGAACTTGTCTTTTTTTGCTTTTCTTGATGTGTTAACAGTATTTTTGTTACTTGATATCTTGTCATTCATTTCTTTATCAATATGAAAACTATAGCATATCATTCATTAATATATTTATAGATAAATTCTCAACTTTTCAGGTAGAAAATAAATCTCGAGACACCGGTGCTCCTTTCATGAAATCCGCACTGCTGCCGGTGCATGGATATATTAACAACGCACCGCAAAACAGTATAACACACCATACGGTGCGTTCGGTATTATAAACGCACCGCAAAAATAGTGTAATAGACCTAACGGTGCATGGGGTATTATAAACAGACCGCAAAAACGGTGTAATACACCGTATGGTGCTTTCGTAGTTAAAGAGAGCACCAATGCCCTATTTCAGATTTGGCACACGGATTTTAAAAAAATGTTTTCAAATTTTTACGACATAGAATTTGCGCGGTGCGCTGTAATAATACAGAGCATCGGTGCGGTGGAATACGCAGGGCGCACCAATAAAGAAAATTCTATTTTTTCAAAAATTCACGCAATGGCCGAATGGATTGGGATCCGACTATGCAAGTCGTCCCGTGGGTTGGACGTCAATCCAAAATGAAAAACCCTAATTCCGAAATCACAGAATCAGGTAGAAGAAAGGGCAAAAAAATAATAATGAAGCGTTTAGGGTAAAAATGGATAAAACTGCAGGAATAAATAAAAAAACTGCAGAAAAAAGTAAAAAAATAAATAAATAAATCACGAAATGGTTTGAAATTCTATGATAAAGGGCTTGAATCACCAGAGTTTTGGTTTCTGATTGTCTGAATACTTCTGTTCGAACGTATTTCGCAATCCACAGCGCCCTCGTGCTCTCTTGCTCCAGGTCTGTCTCCTGCGAAAGTCTGGCTGAATTGTTTTAGCAAAAATAGTGAAATAATGAAAAGTGTTTGGTATTTAAAGAATTATTTTATCAAATTATATTTTTGAAAATATTTTGTTGCCTATTTTTCAAATTGCTGTTTTTTTTAACTTAAACAAAATAGAGTTCCGTTTTTTTATTTGCGTTTATTCGTTTCAGGTACGCGGAAATGTGACACACTGGTGCGTTGTATTAATACGACGCACCGGGGCCTGTTAGGATGATAAGAACACCAGACTTTTTAAAGTTTTGTTGTTGTTGTTGTTGTTGTATGTAAGATCATAATAAAATAATGATAATTATAAAGTACATGAATTTATTTTCATTATTTTCTAAACTTTATGTTACAAAAATTCATATTATTCTAGATTTGTTATTTCACAATTATTTGCAAATTTACAAATTTAAATATTTTAATAAAATCATTCACATTAATACAATTAAAATTTTCAGATTAATAGAATTAAAATTTTACAAATTAAAATTTTACATACAATTACATTAACTAAAATTACAATTACAATTTTACATTAATTTCACATACATGAATTACGATTAGAATTACACTTACAATTTTAATTTTACATACAATTACATTTACAATTTTACATATAATTACATTTACAATTACAATTACAATTTTACAAATATTTTACAGACAATTTAATTAAAATTACAGTTAGTACAAATACAATTACATTTACAATTTTACATAGAATTACATTTACAATTACAATTACAATTTTACAAATATTTTACATACAATTCAATTAAAATTACAATTACAAATACAATTACAATTTGTGAAATTTACATACAATTAGAATTACAATTAGAATTTTACAATTTTTCATATATACAATTACAATCATTTCAGAATAAATTAAATATTACAATTACAATTAAAATTTTACATTAATAAATATTTTACATACAACTACGCTTAAAATTACAATTAGTAGAAATACAAATACAATTTTACAATTTTACATGGAATTAAAATTTAAAATACAATTACATTCACGACATTATATTTAATAAATATCATGGTCATTTAATAATATTAAATTAATTAATAAACATCATCACGATCATGATAACCATTGTACAAACATCATATTCGACTAATAAACACATTCAATTAACATCAAATTAACATTATATATTAACATCATCACAACACAAACATCAAATATACATCTCAATATAATGTCAAATAACTCATGCGCCTATCACATATACACATCTATCTGCAAGCTAAACATTGAATGAACATATCTAACATGACTAACAATATGTGCCACATCATGATGATCATCAACATGAAAATTAAGTACAGCTGCAACATGAACATAAAATACTACATGGACCATATATATATATAACTGAATAATGTTAAAAATATACAACTGTAATATAAATGTAATGGATCAGACGCTGGGGGTAGTATAACAACGTCAATAACACTAGTACAAGTGGATGCAGCCTGCTCAGTAAAGCTGGGTGCAGCCTCGACAGTCGATGGTCAACTAGCCTGCTCATCATCATGATGATCACTAGTACTGATGGATGCATCCGCTGGTGGTAGTACAACATGATCAATATGAGGCACAATAGTAGTGGAGGCATGCTCAGTCAATAGTACTGCAGCCTCGGCGGTTGATGGTCCAGCCTGCTCATGATGATCGTGACTAGTACTCATGATGGATGCTGCAGGCTGCTAACTGGACATGGTCGATGGTCCAGCCTCATCTCCATGATGACAAGTGTTAGATGCTGTCAGTGGAGCCTCATGCTGATCATCAGGCGCTCCGCGAGGTGAACGATCACGAGATGAATTTGAGTCACTGCTGGCGGACTATCCATCACGTGCCACAGCTCGACTACACCTATAGCTACGGACAATCCTCCTCAATCGTGTAACAACTGTCGTAGCTCCTACGACATGCCGCATCAGGCCGTACATGTCACACGACATGCCTCTACACATCCATAATAGTCTATCATCGCCCTGTATCTCTCTGTAATGAGTGGGCCTGATGCCCGCATCTGAAATCAATCCACAAAGTTGCCTTCCCAACTCCATCCGGTATCTGGTCTCAGGTCAACCACACCTAGCAAAAGGTGGTACTGGTGCACCATGAGGCATAGGATCAGCATGTCTCTCTGATGCGCCACCGAACTCATCCTTCGGCGCATCAACCATCTCCTGATTGTAATCATCAGGATTGACACCTGGATCATGTGGTGGATCCGGCATCTCATCGCCATCAAAAGAGCCAATGTCTGCAAAATATATACAAGTACACAACAATAATTAGACAATTTCATTACACAATTTAATAAAAACAAGTTAAAGAACATGTTAGAATAAATG
Source organism: Pinus albicaulis (assembly GCA_034641835.2). Classification (NCBI taxonomy): domain Eukaryota; kingdom Viridiplantae; phylum Streptophyta; class Pinopsida; order Pinales; family Pinaceae; genus Pinus; species Pinus albicaulis. The sequence goes on along the minus strand of CM076580.1, from coordinate 680,588,543 downwards.
TAATAAAATAGTAATATTACCTCTATCATCTGGCGACTCATCAGGAGTGAAGAGGATGTTGGGACACCCTCGCCAATCTAGTCTAGCATAAGCACATGGGACCATAATGAATGGATGAAACCCGCCAACATTGGCTAGTAAGTCCAGTGAATCATATGATATCCTCACTGGAAACATAGTGTCTCCCTTCTTGGGCATCATCTGCCCCCACATGTGCATCCGGGCCTCGAACATCGGCCTACGAGGCTGTCGAACAAAACTAGGTCTCATCTCTGGAAAACTCTCAAAAAATAAACAAAACAACTCTGAAACAAAAGGGAAGTTGACCCTCCCTTGTGCATGAGCACGACATCTATCTAAGGTCGTAAAAAACTTTCGCAAAAAAATGGCAGACCACCTGACAAGTTGTGGCTGCTGTACTAAAGAATAAACGTAATATAAAAGCAAGCAACTAATGCGTTGCCCGTCACTGGTGTTGTGCAAAATGATCGAAGCGATAATAGAGAGGCACTGCACGTCCTATCTACTAAAAGCACCTATACGTAACTGACCTCTAGGTACCTAAAACTCTGAAGGAGACAATACATGTGATCCAATGTATCTCTGGGAGTAAACTAACTGACTCCCTGCTACACAACCAGCTGGCACGTCTGGGAATGAGGGAAAATCCACCCCTCTCCTCGATAGTCCTGTAATAAAATAAATGTCCTCCTCAGTGGGTGTGTACCACTGGTCAGGACCAACCTAAAAACCCTGTCGGTGGGCATTCCACCTGCCGATAAGATGTCTCAAAAGCACACTATGGGCCTTTAGGCCAGAAACAGCCTCCTCGTAGAACTTGAGGAGGCCTACCTGCATAAGGATCTCCTGGGTATCTGCAATAATAGGGCGAGGGCATCCATCTCTCTCCCTCTCTCTTGCCTCCCATTGGCGAATCATGTCATATTGTTCTGCTTGTTGTTGCTGCTGTTGCTCCTGTTCTCTTTGAATCATTGCCATATTAAACAATTTTTTTTTAATTAAAATAGAAATGTATTTATAAATATACATATATAATTTTTTTTGAAAAAAAAACAAACATACAAGTCGGTGCTCCATAAAAGCAGTCACGCACCGGTGCCGGTGTGTCCTAATATTTTAGCGCACCGTCCCCGGGGCCCCTAATGAAACATACCACATCGGATTCGATGCAGATTTCTATTTTTCAAGCACCGTGGACTGTGAATAATTCAAAATAGCGGTGTGCTGACTGAAATATACACCACGATGCGTATAGTCGTGTCAGCGCACCGACTTCATGACAATGACATAGTTCACGGTGCGGTCGTTTACCCAGTCGCACCGTTGACCCTCTCGTAATGAAAAATGTGGTGCGCTGACATAAACCGGGGCGGAAAATGAAGTCAACGCACCGCACTGTGATTTCCGGTGTCAACGGTGCGCCTGGATAAATGAGCGCACCACCTTTTTCCTTTTTTATTTTTAGTTTAAAATTATTTGGGGTGCCTTCCGACACTGCCTCGGACACGGTGCGGTCACTGTTAGCACCGGTAGTGGTGCTGCCTATAAATTTTACAGGTAACACCGCTATCTGGTGTGAGCCGAACAGCTTGAGCGCACTGCGCGACAATTTTTTTCTTTTCTTTTCTTTTTAAATGTTTTTTTTTTAGTTTATTTCAATTTCTAATCTGCTAAAAGGATTAATTATAGAAAAACTAGAAAAATACCTGTACATTTCGCTATCGAGGAGGCATATTGGTTGTAAAATTTGGAAAATAAAAATTTCCCACTTTTTTTCAAAATGCAAGCTGGAGATTTGTGGCCAATGCAAAGCAGCAGTGCGTGCAATGGGTGCAATGAGAGCACCGATGTCAGGGCAGCTCAGAAATAAGGAAATAGTATCGGGGCTTGAGAGCTCCAGGGCACTGAGAAAAGTGAATAATGAGTTTTTTTGGCCGTAATTTTTTTTTTTAATTAACCCTGTTTCGATGCGCGGGGTTTTATAAGCGCACCGGTGTGGTTCAATAAAACCGCACCAGGCAGTATCAATTTTTGCGCGTTGTTTATAACGCCTTGGGGTGTTTCCCTAACCGTGCAAAGGGATGTTTCAGTTTCGGCGCGAAAATTTGATGATGCACCGGGGCGGCGTAATGGTAAAGCACGGACACCTAATAGTCGCAAAGCACCGGTTTTTTGACCTTATTTATTTATTTTTTAATTTTATTTTATTTTTTAATTTTTATAAATTTTTAAAATTTTATTTTATTTTTATTTATATTTATTTATTTTATTATTATTATTATTATTTTTAACGCTATTCAAGTGCGTGTGGTTGGTGGTGCACCGGTGCTCTTAGAGAAGAATGCACCGACTCATTTCTGTTTTGGCGCGGTGTTTTATTATGCATCGGCGCGGAAGAGTATCGACGGCCCAGTGCGTTACACTAATTGGATGCCCCAACGGTGTGTGTACTTCGCACATGCTATCCGGTGTGCCAATGTTCGGTGCGCACCGGTGCATTCTATGGTATCGTGCGCACCGGTAATTGATAGCTCAGAAGCACTTGAAAACTAAAAAATCCGGGTTTTTTGTCCCTTTTTTTTTTAAAACCCTTTACCGGTGCGCGTTGTTTATAGGCCCACCGATACTGTTTGCTAAAAACACACCGGTCGGTTTGTGTTTTGGCACGTTTTTTATGATGCACTAGTGCAGTTTCTGTCTACCGCACTGGGTGGTTTCGGTGTTGGCGTTGTGTTTTATAATGCATCGGCGCAGACGAGTTGTGAGGCACCGGTGCTCTATTATATTATGACGCATCGGGCGAGTGTGGACGGAGTGCACGGTGTCCGGTGTGCCAATGATTTTTTTTTGCACCGGTGTTTTCTTTTTTTTGAGAGCACCGAGGCGAGTTTTAACGATAAGAGCACCGATAGGAAAACATCCGCAAAACCCTCTGCCCGCCAACCTCCTCTAGTAACCTCCGCTAGAAATGGATGTATGGGGTATTTTTCTTTGTGGTTCCTAAAAAACATCCGCTAGAGGGTCTTTTCCTTGTAGTGAGTTGGAGTGGAAATGAGAGCGTTACTGTTGTTATCACTCCCCCTTGCTTCCCAAGGTTGTGAATGGATCTGAAGGAAGGTAAGCACATACCAGGATTTAGGTGAGGTAGCTAGCCCTCTCGAGACCAGAGAGGGCTATCTTGTTTTCACTTTTACAGTCAAAGGAATGTCTGAGTATCTATTGATCTTAGGCTAGGTATGTAAGCTCAAAAAATAGGATTTTTGTTTGATGTTTTGAGTGCTGGATAGGAATGCCAATGAGAAGCTAGGTCTAGGGTTTTTATGTTTGAATTCCAATGTCAATTTGCAGAGAATGTGTGAGGCTAGATAGGTAGTTTGAAATAATGTTTAATAGGTCATTGAGTATAGGATGAAGTGAGAGAGAGTCTGAATGAGCACTGAGGTGAATTCATTCATTTAGAAGTTAATAGACATATCATGTAAACCTTGTCTAAAACAAAGCATGAACAAACATGATTTCTGCTCATAAAATTACAAGATAAACATATGGAGAGATGTATATAAAAGAAGAAGATATATAATTTTGCATGAATAGATGAACATACATAAGAATAAAAAATTCTCTAATGGATACTGCAATTTTCTCAACACAAGTTTTGCAAATCTGTCTCTGATTTTATTCCAAAATGTTGTTTACAAGATCTCCACTGCAAAATAATACTATCCAACCCAAAAAAATACTAAAGAGAGTCTACTTATAGAAAATATGGACTATGAAACCTCATCAGGTTGAAATCCCATACAAAATGGATCATAAATACAAAAGATGAGTCATTTCCTAGTTTCTAGGGAGGTTAGGAACCATTGTCTGAATTTTAGCTATAAACTAGGAGTGTTTGTCCCCTACATTAATGAAATATTCCTTCATGATAGGAAGAAAAACCAAATAAATAATTCTAAGTCCAACTCATGGGACATAAAAGCCTCGAATTTGTGACCATTTTCGAGCTTGACAAGTATCCTGAAGTATCCAATGTTGATTTGTGACATTTCTGAGAGAAGGGTAACAAAAATTTGTAGAATCGTAACAAAACTTTGGAGGCACTTTTAAGAGTTCAAATCCGCTTCTTAAAGAACGGTAAAATAGCCCTATGTGTCTAGTTTCTATAACATCTTTAATTTTGGAAAATGGACCATGTGAAGGCCTTAAAAAATTTATTCTTCCAAGATTACTCCAAAAGGGTAATAAAGGGTCTAAAAAGGTGGCAGAAACATGAAAAATGAGTGGGTTTTGAGCCTTTTCTCCAAAATTTCATATTTTCATGCCATGGGGGTTCCTGATCTATGATGTAATCATAAAAATACATCCATCCATGTAAATAAATAATCATTTCGATGCCCCCAAAATAAGAGTAACAAAAGTTCGTTACCCTTTTGTGAGGAGGAATTTCCAGAATTGTGCAAAAACACAAAAAATACCAAAATTGTTCAAAACTTCTCAAAATTGGTTATGTAGCACCTGTGAGTGACGAGATAAATAAAAAAAGAAGCTTCAGGCAACAAGTCCAAGCTATCCTTCTGTTTAAGCTTCATTTGAGCTTCTCACAAAACCTCAAACACCTAGTTCTCTCAAAACATCTTCTAGCCAAGGGTGAAGCATTGAGTTCATGCATGGTGAAGGGTTCTAACCTGAGGTGGCGCCCTCCCTTGAAGCTCTTATTCTCACTCTGCATCTTTTTTACCACTGAAATTATGAAAAACCTAGTGTTTTGGTGGAATGAGTATATGTAGTGAAATATGGAAAAACAAAGTGTAGGAATAATGTAGGTTTAGAGGGTGAGATGAAGGATCATGGAGCTAAGGAAAATTATAGAAAAATTTGAGTGGATTGGGTTGTATGTTAGCTCCAAGTTGTGGGTGGAATTAGGCAAAATTAGTTTGATGAAGGTGGCGAAATGATGAAAACACAGGGAATTTCCAATTTCACAATATGAAAATAGCTAGTGTAGAGGTGGAGTAAGTGTAGAATGTGAAATGGAGGATCATGGAGCTGAGAAAAAATTCTATAAAACATTCAGTGCATAGGGTGACCTGTTAGCTCCATAATGTAAGTGTAATGAGGAGAAATGGATGTGTGGAGGGTGGCTAAATCTAGAAAACACAAGAAATTTCCAAGTTTTTCAATGTGAAAATAATTAGAAACTAGGGTTTGGGTGAAATGACATGTTAGGGGTGGCGTGGATGATGGGAAATGTGGGGATAAGGTATATGAGAGGTGTGATTTAGGGTTTAGATACTAGGATTAGGGTTTTAGGTAGGTGGGGTAGATTAGGGTTTTTCAAATGATTTTTTTTTATAACATGGATGAGTGAAAATATGGAGAAAAACAAAGTGAGCATAAAAAATTTTAAACACTCAAATTTGACCAAAATAGGGCATAAGAGAAGTAATTTACCTTTTATGAGGGTTTCACAAGGTAATGATGACAAATTTTAATCTTGTTTGGTGGTTTTCCAAGCCCAACACCCAAATCATCCTCTCCTCTAGAAGCTTAACAAGCATGTACATAAGCATAACAAGGGAGGCAAAAGTGTAACAAGGGCTCACAGAAACGTAACAAGGGAATTGCCAAAAATTGGCAAAAATAGGGCTTAACGATGGGTCAATATATCTCTAACCATAACGTTTTTTGTAAAACTGAGAGGGTTTTTTTTTTCTTTGGCATGTTATGAACACAACCTCCTCAAGTTTTCCAAAATAATTTCCCATTAGCTCAGAATCCAAGTTTGAATTTTATTGCTCGAAATTTGCAGAAGCGTAGCGCAGTCTGTGCAGAAGTGTAGCACCTACTTTGATATGGATTTTGGAGGCCTTCCTAGAGGAGTTTTGGGCTGCAAATGGTATTTTTGGAAATATTAGGATGTCCGATACATAATGGAGTCATATCATTGCAAAACGCTTCTCCAAAGTCCTAAAAATTTGATTTGTAGCCAACCTATCCAAAAGTGCAGAAAATGACGTGGAGAAACTATATTTTGAGAATTTATCTCAAAACATAACACCTGTGCATAAACATGAGGTTTTTTCATTTGTCCTATATTTTACAAAAACCTCAATCACTTTTGTAAAATTCTTCTCCATTACTTTAGAAATTTATTTTGAAGCCAAACTATCCTTGTGTGCAATGTAAACCCTGGCTTGATCACGAAGCTCTAAAAATGATGCCATGGGTATGAGTTGGCTCAAATTTGGAATGGTGACCTCCCTTATGGACCTTATTCTCACCCTTGATTATTTTTTTCAACAAGGAAAGCTCTAGCTCAATGTAGTTGATAGGGAAGGTGGAAAATTAGGAAAACAGGGGATACTGGCAGAGTGGTTTTAGGGACAGAAATGAAGTGGAAGGAAGTTAGGTAAAAATCTCTAAACATTTTGGGAGATGGGGTGATGATTTTTCTATTGGAATGTTTGGGAATGGGCATGTGAAAGGTACCCAAAAGGTCAAACCATAGGGTTTCGCTAGTTTTTCTGCCAAAATGTAGTGAAAATTAGGGTTTTAATGAAATTGATGGAAAAAAGGGCTATAAGTGATAGAAGATGTTAGGTTCTAGTGTATGAAAATTATATAATGGTTAGATTAGGGATTTATCAACCGAAACAAACAAAAGATGAAAAACACCAAAAACATAGTGGAGGTAACCTAATGAAGGAAACCACTCATTTGCTGATGAATTTTGACTTGAGAGAGGTATGGAGGGTGTAAACTTAGTGTTTAGGAAGTGTATGAACCTTTATGTAGTGTTTTTTAACCTTGGAGAACTGATTTGGAGCTCAAACACCAAAAGCGTAACAACTGCACAACATACCCAAAAGTGTATCACAGGTAGTGTTGGCACAAATTTGCTTATTTTTTTCAACCCATGGTAGCTGTGGAGTATGATGGTGAGAAGAAAAGAGCTCTTCACTTATTTCCCTATATTTTTTCACTCCCTATGAAAATGAATTGTATGGTGAAAATGATATTTGTTCACTTTCTTTTATGACATAATTGACTCTTATGGTGGCGAAACAAATGAGACCTAAACTCTGACCTAAATGAAGATGTGGTGAATGACCTCAGACCCTAGATGATTGATGGATGAAATGGCCTATGAATTAATGATGACCATGAATGGAGTGAAGGGAGTAGCATTTCAGACATAGACATATTCAGTGAACAAAATTTTATTTGAAAACTGACTTGAAACATGAAATTTGACCTAGGACCACTACTAAGTAAACCCGAAAGAGTACATTTGATCACTAAAAATTTGGAAACTAAAAAATGCCTTGCATGGAAGTTTTCTTATTAACATGTGGTGAGTTATCAGCCATAAAAAGGTGGATGCTTTCCTTCTAGCACCAGAATGTTGATGGTGCTGGAACCCACCAACATGCAAGGGGGTCTCCCTGATGTGAAGTCCCAATTAGACCTCACACCATTTGGTATAGGAGCCATTCCAGATATAAGGCCCGACAATCATTTTATTAAGGATTTTCCTTGGCTACAATAGTTAGCACAAGAGATTTATGTACATGTACTTTTGAATGAAAAATTGAGCATGCCTTGTGAAATGTTCAATTGTAGAATGTATCAAGGTTATTTAACTAAAGGGAAATGAAAGTGATACTTTAAGAGAAAAGTAGTAGTACTAATCTAATAAAAAAACATGAGCATATATATGTGAAAGAATCATTAATAAACTAGAAAAATAGTTCACATATAAGTAACAATCATTAAAACAAGTACAACACACATTCAATAAGATAAGCACCAAAGCCACTGAAATAGTTCAATTTATTTAGTGCGAAATAAAAACAACGTATATCACAAACATTTAAATAACAGTCTTACAACATTTACAACATACACATGAAAGTGTACTGGCTCAATGAGCTTCAAGTATTAAGTGAAATTTCTAAGATACATCGATACAATAAACACCACTAGCTCTAATAATGGAGCGTTAGAGCTACGACTTGTTCTCCAAAAGAACTATCTTCATATATAATGCCCGATTGGAGAAGCCAAGATGAAAATCCTGTTGCTTGAGCCATGAGGGTGTATATATTAAAAATGGGTCTACTCTCCACCTCCCCTATGAATAATGGTCTCCCCTCATGATTCTTGGGCTTCCATATGACTTTTCAAATTCTCACGAGACTCTTTGACTTCTATATGACTTTTCACATTTTATGGGTGACTCTTGGACTTGGAATTTACATTTCTCATTTATTGAAATTACATAGTTACATCCGAAAATGATGTGGCACATGGTGACTCATATAACTCTTGATATGACACTTTGACAAGACATGAATTGATCCTGATGACATGGAATTGATACTCATTGTGAAATGTCAAGTTTCTTCTATTGCTACTATCTTTTTTTCTTCATGGAATATGTTGCATGATATTCCTCTTACTCCTCCAAAATTTTTGAAGAGGAGTATTCAATATGATCTTGATCTTTTAGCTTTTGTTGAAATCTAGTGTCTCTTCATCGTCTTGTTCAATGATCATCTTGTCTTTACTACTTACAGGTGTCTTCTAACACAACCTCCTTTTCCTCTTTTTTGAGTATCATATTTTCATGTTAAGATGTAGTAATTCCAAGTGAAATCCACTCATGGAAATGACATTAGTCTAGAAATATACTAGTCTAAATTTCTTCATGGAAATCATTGGTTGGCCTGGAATAGAGTACTGGATTAGGAAGGCTCAGGGATTTCATAGTGCAAAATTCCAGAGGACATGACTATGGGAATGAGGCTTGCAACTACACAATATGCAGTTCTGAAGGCCTGAGAGGTAGGATTATGCAGTTGAGGATCAAAGTGAGGAAAATTTTCCCACTGTAACTACGCAATGTGCAATTCTGGAGGGATACTGGGCAGCTGGATTGCACAATTCAAGGAGATAAGGAGACAAATTGCAGACTAGGATTGCACAATGCATAGAAGGAGACAAGATGGGAGGAAATATTTTTTATTTATATAGCTCAGGAGGCTAGGATTAAGCACTATGACTATGCAATGCGAAATCCTTGGAGGCAATGGCTGCGCATTGCATCGTTCCAAGAGGTAGGGTTGCAGTGCTAAGGCTTGCAACTGTGCAATGCGTAGTGCAGAGGGGAAGAGTGAGCTCAGGTTGGTCGGGGATGACAATTTATAGAATTTGACTAGGTGTGGGATCAATAAGATAGAGATGAAATCGGGGTAGGACTTGGAAATGATCACACGCTAAAAGCCATTGATGACACAACATATAAAACTCAAAAACATGATCCCCTTAATGTGACGACAAAATAACAATCTGATCCAAGTGCAACGCTTAAGATACATTTTGCGACGTCTGTGACGACACTAGTGCAAGAATGCATGCAACTTTGGGAATGATTATAGTACATGTATATATGATAGATATAACCCATAAGTACCAAAATTTCCTCTTGAAATAGACCAGAACTCTGCTTTCACAATGTACAACACTTCCCATGCCAAAGTATGACAATTAGGTTTTCTTCCAAAAGGGACTAATAAAAATAGAGAATTTACATGGAATGACTCTTACCACTAGAAACGAAAGCTTGCAAGGTCAGAGTAGGCTCTGAAATTTGGATGTAGGCCAAACTTTTAGAGGGTGTTGTAGCAACGACAACACAGTGTTATCTCTTCGGTTGGACATCATTTCCTTTGTCTATTTATATTCTGAAATTGGGGGATATTGATGAGTATAATGGCCAAAGTCGCCACTTAATGTATAAATAAATTTAATCCTCAGACCATTAGTGCTACCTTGTTTAGTTTGATTATTGTTACCAATGTTATAATTATAGTTACCCACATTGGCATTTCCCTTGAAATTATTATTGGGGTTGGATGCATTGACCCATAGCCACTAATTTGCATTCTTCTCGTTCTTTTATTTCTTATTTCTCTTGTTTTTCATGTTTTATGGGTTAACTAGATTCAATTGCTAAAATGCATGGATTTTCTAAGTTGGTGAAGTATGAGCAAAGTTAACACTAACATGTTGTTGAATAAGTGGTGGCACAACAACAATTTATGAAGGAATAGGGAATGGGTAGTAAGGATTTCCTTTTGATGGACTACCATGTTGGTTGTGAGATATGGATGTCCATACACTACATTTTGATTATTGCATGATGGCCTATGCATGTGTAGTGAAGCATATACTCTTAAAGAGGGCATGTTGGGCACTACGTGTGATGGATTGAATTCACCATATATATGGGAGGAGTTATTGTGGGATATATTGTTATGCACATATGAGGTTCTAATGTCATTTTTAAGTGTTTTGGAACCACCATAATGATTAGCATAATGATAGGTATGATAAGGGGATGGGTTTTCCAACAAATAAGTCTTGATCTTTTCTTTCTATTGAAGGATCGATGCCATATCAATATTCTTCCAACAAAAGGAGCTTGTGAAAGGAAGGTTTCAAATAAACTTTTTTTTAGGTTGGCTCCCTTTTATCTCTCCTTATTTCTACAACTTAACGTCTTGTTGTACAAGTTGTTAACATGTGTTATGGACCTTATCAAACATTTGTTGAATGGGATATTCCGGGAATCTCGTGGTCAAAATGGGTGAGTGTTATGGGAATTTTGGCTGATTATCTATAAATACCTTGACTGACATAGATTAGGTCAAAGTGTTGGGATTTTATTATGGCCTCATCGTCTATATTAGGCATGGTAGTGGCCACATATTTGGTGACTAAGGGTAATAGAGATTCCATGAACCAACCAAAGAGGTGTTTATCCTTGAGTTCAATTTTACACAAATTAAGCCATTATATTGTTTATGGATGTGATTCATGATACACGTGGAGGTGGTTTTTATAAATTCAATAAATATTTGTAAGCATGTGTCATTATTAATTTGAAACTAGGAAATGTCAAGAATGCTTTTGTTAACAAACCAAGTTTTCATCTGATCCTACTACTTCGTTAATGTACCACTTAATCAATTGTTTGGTTAAAGTTTATTGGAATAGCTTGTGTCAAATGGAATAATTTGTGATGCTATTATATGAAAACTATAAATGAGGGATCATGATATGGTTGGTGGAGTATTCACCTATTTTTCCTTTAAAATTTGGAACATCGAAAGGAAGTTTGGCTGGCATGGGTGACCAAATTGGATTGTATAGCATGGGTCATTTGTGATCTTCATCAAATTACGAAGATTTAGATTAACCATGTATAGTAGGTTTGTGAACATATGTGGGGGTGGTTTGGCAGTGGGGGGAGGGAGGATGGTGGGGAGAAACAAAGGGAGGTGGTGGAACACCAACCATTAAACTTGTCTAAATGGAACTTACTCAAAATGGTGATGAGATTACAAGAGTGGACCTATGGGATATGAGCCCAACAAGGATGACCATTGAAGAGATTAACCTAGTAATTTCGTGCTCAATGGTGAGTGTGAGGGGGTTTGATCCAGCTAATGAAATATAAATACTAGGAATTCCTCCTAACACTGGGGGAATGTCATATAAGTGCTAGAAATTCCAAGGCGATTGAGGTTTCTCAATGGTTCCTAGTCATGTAGGAGATGTGTGAAATTCAAATGGATGATCACCAAAACCATGTTCAATGGTGGTTCAATGCAATGGTGATCTAACCAAAGCAAATGTGTGAGAAAATGAAATAAATGTTATAATAGTGCAACGATTTTAATGTATTTCACTTCATATCACAACATATGTTTTCATGTAGGGGATTTTTTTCACACAATGGTTTTGAGAAAATAAGAAAAATGTCCCCTACGACTCTTAACATCCTTCCACTCAATTGTAACTAGACCTTCCAAAATATCTTAATGTATGGGGCATGAATCCACTAGAGACAATTAGTGAAGTTATGAAAAAGTATGTCATAACAAGAGACATTGGGGGCATGTCTTGATGGAAATAGTGACATTTTTCAATGGCCAATATTATATATCTTAGGTGTAAATGAAACCCACAAATTTCACCTGGGTATAAATCCTAATTTTGTCCACTAAGCTACCTTTTTCAAGTGCAAAAATGGACTCTTATCCTTGGGTAGTCATGGGTCATTGTAAAAAAAGAGCTAGGTGGATCAAGGAGACTAGAAAAACAACTTGTCTTTAGCATATGATCCCATAGGGCATGCCCTTGCCTTGGATTTTTCATGCTTAAACTAAAGGATTTATAACCTCCCTTGGGGAAATTGTATGTTTCAAATGAGAAATGATTACATGGATATTTTTTGGATGCCTATCCCCATAATCCTAAAGAACACTATTAACTTTTATTGACCTCTCAAAGGAGGAATTAAGTTTGTTGGTTACTTGAGTTAGTCTTAGAAGCCTAAAATAGCATCAAGAACCAATAAATTTTCTTATAACAGTGATAAATGAGGTATTTTAGGCTTCTCATGATTTCTAGTTCACCAAGGTCACTATGGAGCGTAAGGTGAAGAGCATACTCAAAATAAGGAAGAGTCTCTAGGTTCTTTGTGTTTTTTCTTCACATGAGGAAACAATAATGTTCAATATAAGAGTGCTTGAAAAAATAAAATTGTAACACTTAAAGAAATTTTATCAAGAGTGAAGCATGCAAACTTGATTGTTTCTTAATTCACATAATTAATTTATAAATTATGTGGGTTATTACAATTATTAATAGTACTCTCAAGATGATGTTTACAAAAAACTTGAAGAAATTTGATAAAGGTAAATTATCTCAAATTTTAAGGTTCTTACTACACCTAATTAATTTCTAGATCATGGTGAATTTTTCAAATGACCACACCGCAAAATTAAAATTTGTGCTAAAGGATGTATTTCACCTAGTTTCCTTGCTTTAATTCAACAAGGTTGATTTTGGGTGCAAGCCATAAACCATACTATAGGAAAAGAGGCTTTTAGGTCCTTTGTACTGTATGATTTTTTATGGATAAGGCAACACAAAATATTTGAAATTATAATTTGTGCATACATCTGCTATGTCAAGCCAGGAAGCCATCAATGTGGCCAGAAAACAAAAGCAATATTTCCTCCTCCTACCTGTTAAGTCAAATAATTATTAATGATAATGGAAATAAAGAGTAGATTTTTTAATCTTATAATTCCTAAAAATGAAGGCGTGCCACCTAAGCCCTTTGATGAAACCTACTGCTACCTAGAAACTAGAATGAAGAAAACTTGCATGGGTCCATTTAGAGACAATCACACAATTCACATGGCTGTAAAATATTATAGATTACACAACTTTTGTGGTAAATTGTTTTATAGATGCAAGAATTCCATGGAATAAACCGAAACAACCACACAAGTTTTCATGAAAATGGAGAAGGAAATTTCAAAAAAATAATCACCAAGAGTGGTTTTCAAATGGATGTATACCCTTCCTACAAGACACTAGAAGTTATAAAACAACTAAAAACAACCTAGGAAGTGATACAAAATTATCAAAACCCAAGTGGGAGTTGCCAATGTATGTTGGGGATTTTGTTGCATGGGTGAGAAAAATCTCGAAAAATCTTCTTCGTTAAGTTAGGCTATGAGCTAAACACCAAACACTAATTGATTATGGGTCTAACACAATATTATAACTACTACAAAATAAAGGAAAATAATGGATACAATTAAAGTTGGAGGGTAACAATAATACTCATATATTAATCTAGTGGAAAGGCAAGAAATGAGTAACAACACCTGGGGAGAATGGTTGCATGCAAATGAGCTCTAGCACTCTCCTTAGGATGGGTCCTTTTGCTTCTTAAAATTCCTCTCTAACAATGGTGAATGAAAATGTTTTTATTCTTTGAGTAAATAACACAAAAAGGCATGAGGGTGATAAACAATAGACATGAGGAAACAATATAGATGATCCCCAATATCATTCCTACAACATAACTTTACAATTCTACTCTTATTCAAATGCTTCCCCATGGCTTTAATATATAGAGAAATTATGAACTACTTGAAGAACTATTTCTAATGTAAAATATCTTCATTCAAAATGGAGATCCCAATTATTGAGGAAGGCATTAGAAGGCCAAATATCTCTTCATAAACAGGAGGGAAGCTTGAATTTCTCTTGTACATCAACCTAGATCTAATTGAGCTACGTATTCCTCCTTAAACGTGTCAAAGAAAGCCAAACCAGTAATGTGAGTAGACTTACCTTAATTTTAAAGGAAATACCTCACAAGTTGCATCAATGTCAATGAAGGAAGGTCACACAAGTGTATGGAAACTCATATTGTACTTTTTTTTCCCTTGCACTTTTTAAGGTGATGTAAAATTTATTGCGACGTAGAATTTTTATGTTGCATTGTTAATAATTAATTTTATCTTTATATGATCACCTAATTTCTATTTTGAGTAAAATTGAAGTGATAATAATAATATTAATGGACTTCCTCACCCCATCATTAGTGATAGGGATTAAAATATCACTTTTGTCAAGAAATTTCAATCTATTTGAGTTCATCTTAAACATGGGTTATTTATTTAATGCTAAAAAATATGGGAAAATATGGGTAGGTAACAAGTTCTTTGAAGGATACATTTGGATATACATAAGAGAGAAGTAGGGTAAATGGATAAATTAGTAAAATATTGGTATAATACTACATATTGCTTGTTAGGTCCCTATAATACTAGTGTAGCCCCCTTATTGTTATTGTTAGTGTAGTGCCCTTAATTTTTATTGATAATGTAGCCCCCATATTGTTATCGTTGTGCCCAAAGAAGCCCACTATTGTTAATGTTGTGCCCTTACATTATTATTGTTATGTAGGCTCTGATTATATTGTGACCCCTTAGACTCCTATATATAGAAATGAGGTCTTTTAATTTGTATCATGAAAAAATTGTTCATTTATGTGATGTAAAGGAGGTTTCCACCTCGAAAAGGCTAATTTTCAAGTCGTTGATCTATCTTTTCTTCTGTTTTGTGAACTGGTTGAATAACATTTGGCATGTCCCTATAATACTAGTGTAGCCCCTATATTGTTATTGGTGTGCCCCATAGAAGCCCACTATTGTTATTTGTGCCCTTACATTATTATTGTTATGTAGGCTCTGATTTTATTGTGACCCCTTAGACTCCTATATATAGAAAGGAGGTCTTGTCATTTGTATCGTCAAATAATTATTCATTTATGTGATTTAAAGGAGGTTTCTCCCTCTAAGAGGCTAATTTTAAAGTCGTTGATCTATATTTTCTATTTTTGTTTTCTGATATGGTTCGATAACATTACTCTTCCACCAAAATGACCACCTTCTAGGCATTACATGGCTATGGACCCAGATCACCCAAGCGTTTGTTCATTCAACATGCTATTTTCCATTCTACAACTAACACACTATAAGGACAACATTACATCTTCAACAACCTAAATATCAACT
This sequence comes from Pinus albicaulis, assembly GCA_034641835.2. Lineage (NCBI taxonomy): Eukaryota > Viridiplantae > Streptophyta > Pinopsida > Pinales > Pinaceae > Pinus > Pinus albicaulis. The sequence goes on along the minus strand of CM076580.1, from coordinate 680,573,067 downwards.
TATTATAGCAACAAATAAAACGAACCATTGGGTTGATCAACACCCCTTAGAAATATATGTCGAGGTTGGAAAATGTTATATATGTCTTGTAACTTTGAAAATAGGTAGATTATGCATAATAACATGATCATGGGTTTTGGATATGAGAGGATGGTGAGTCCTCCTACAAACAAAATATTTGGGTAATTTTTCATGTTTCTCAATCCATTGTAATCTAATAACACTCAATGGATTATGGCTGAGTGATTATGCAAAGTACCTATATATTGCATTATGCACTATTTTGTTAATATAGCGAGAAAGAGATATAGATATGATTTTGTTGATTTTCCTATTTAATGGTTTCTAGGACAAATCTGTTGTGTATTGTGTATGTGCTATTTTTCTTAAGTACATGTTAACATTTCTTCTCTTGCATAGGTTTATTAGTCACTATTTTCTATAAAGATATGGTATTTTTTCAATTTCATCATTTCAAGTAGACAAATATTTGATAAATGGTAAGAAAAATATGCAAGCCAAGCTCTATGCAACATACACCATGTGGGAAAAACTGGGGGAGATAGCATAAAAAAAAGACACTCCTAATAAGGTGAACCTCTATTATAAGGGAAATCTAATACTAGAATTTGAGAGCATTTTTGAGGTGAAATCCCATAATACAAGATCAAATGTGGGGCTTCCTGGAAGAGGAAGTTACATTATGGGAATCTAAAACATCTTTGGATGAATGCCAAAGTTTCCAAATGTTGTATAGTACCTAGGTTATCCAGTAGGAAAAAAGTCCCTTTCTTCTATGATGATTTAGGTATAATAATATGTTTGGGTTTTAATCTTGTTCTTTATTTGCTATGCAACTTATTCATAAACTGTACACATATTTTCCTTGCACACATTCCTTGAAATCACTAAAAATATCAAATATGTGATCCAGGTGGATATTGGTGGCCACCCACCTATTCCACTTTGGGCCCCACCATTGTCTCTTTCAGTTACTCAGTTTCGGCACAACTTACTATTTTTAGTAGTTTTTCTGGTCATGAACTTCCGGAGTTATTTTGAGGCCCTAAATGATGTTTTTTGGGAATAGTTTGTATGGAGAATAGGATTTTATTCCATATTCTATATTTACAATCAGTAGTTGTATTCCTTGAATAGATCTTTCTAACAATGTATCATGTGCGTCAAACGGAGATAATATGCCAAATTTACGACCCTAGGAAGTTGAAACACCAATTTACCCAAATGGGGCCCATAATTTTGGCGCTTCATCTCCTAGGGTTAGGTTTTTGGATGTTTAGGGTTTTCCATTATTTCTCTATAATACATATGCCCTAGAGCCTCATTGGAACACAATTCTGAGGCCTATAGCCACCACATCTCTTCTCAAAGATAAGCTACCAGTGCCCTAGCTAGTTTATTCCATTGTCTATAAGGAAATTTCAGTTCTTTGATATTAATGAAATGAAGAGTTATTTCCAATGCATATTTGTATTTATGGTCATATGTGTATTCTGTTGCATTCTTGCATAAATCCGGATCAGTGGTATCAGAGCAGTCTACTTTTTCTCGATCCTTCTTTGCATGTCCGCAATGAGGTCGAGGCATAAGGAGTTAGGGCTCGATCTGGTTGAAACTTTGCAAGATCAGCCTCACAAACCCCGACGGATGCCCATGGGGGATGAAAAGAAATATGAGGGAGAAGGAGATCCTATCAAAATATTGATTGGGGAGGCCCTCGAAAAACAAAAGAATATGATGATGGATAACTTTGCCCAGATCCTTCAACGACTGCCCACCAAGGGCGCGTCTGCATCCAACAACCACACTGGAGGAACAAATCCCTTTAAGGTACAAGTAAACTTTTACATTCCCATATTTGAGGGTCAAATAGATGCATATGTTGTAGATAGATGGTTGAATCTATTAGAAGGATATTTGTCGGTTCATGACTTTTCCGACCAGGAGAAGATTATTTTTGCACTCCTCAAAGCTACCCCCCATGTCAAGGACTGGTGGGAAACCTACTGTGAGAAAAAGGATGAGACAAAGCCCTCTATGTTCTCAGCCGTACCCACTTGGAATTATTTATGAGATGTCATCAAGGAACAATACTATCCCGTGGGGAGCTATGAGGACAAGCACATACAATGGACCACGCTGCGGCAACAAAGGGATCAAGATGTGCATGAGATGATGAATTTGTTCCATACCCTGTGCACAAAGTTGGGTATCAGAGATTCAGAGAAAAATTTGGTGCTAAAGTATAAAAGTTGTCTGCACAGATACATTCAGGAGGAAATGGAGTTCCTCAACATCTCCTCGCTTGGTACGGCATATCGATATGTTGCCAAGATTGAGTATAAATTCAAACAGAAGAAGCAAGACTTTGGATCTGTGAATCAAAAGCAAGGGAAAGGGGCCCCCAAACCAAAGAACAAAGGACAAATCCATAAGAAAATAACAACACTGCGAAGCCAAAGAAGGAAACGAGAAAGTGGTGTGAGTTCCATAAGATCTCCACTCGCAACACAAGTGAGTGTCGAGCCAAGCAGTCGCTGGTGGCTGAGATGAGGGCTTATGAATAAGATGCATGCTCTGAATTTGAATCTGAACCTGACAAGTGGAACGACAAAGGGAAATATATTATTGATGTGGAGCCCAATGCCACTATTTCCACTACGAAGATCCAGAAGGAGGAACCAGAATATCTAGAGGAAGAGGAGTGTCTCTTCCACTCCCAGATGTGGGTAAATATTTCCCCACTATAGTTCATTGTCGACAATGGGATCCAAAAGAACCTCATTTAAGCAGACGCCATGAAGCGGTTGGGATTATCGACAACAACACACCCACATTCATACACCATTGGGTGGCTTCACCAAGGACGGGATCTTGGCGTCAGCTAGGAGTGCCGCCTTCCCTATAGCATCAAGTCCTTCATGGATGAGGTATTATGTGACATTGCTCCTCTTGATGTTTCTGATGTATTATTAGGGAAACCATACTTGTGGAAGAAACATGCTGTGTATGAGTCTCAACCTCGTGCTATTATTGTTACTTTGGGAAATAAGCTGTATAGGATACCAGAGGTACCACCGCCTGCCGCTATCTCTTTGGTTACTGAAAAAAATGCAATAAGCTCATTTCCCAAACTAGGAAATTTGTTTTCCTGATGATCCACCCCCAGGGAAAGAAGAAGACTGTGGCCACGACCTCCAGACAGGGCTCCTCTGCATGACAAAAACAAATGGAAAGGGTTGTGGAGGAGTACGCGGACGTCTTCACCTCACCCACAGGGGTTCCTCTGCACTGTCAGGTCAAGCACCCCATTGATTTGACCCCAGGTGTGCCGCTACCCAATGGACTGATCTATCGGTACTCTGTTCTGGAGAACGATGAAATCAAGAGGCAGATTTAGGAGCTGCTACAAAAAGGTCACATCTGAACAAGTTCATTGCCTTGTGTGAGCCTGATCGTGTTGGTACAGAAGAAGGATGGGACTTGGAGACTCTGTATTGACTATTGGGCACTGAACAAGATCACTGTTTGGAATAGGTACCCGATCCCACGGATTGATGACCTTCTGAACTAACTCAAACAGGAGAAATATTTCAGCAAGATCGACTTGAAGTCTGGGTATCACCAGGTACCAATCAAACCCTTTGATTTATGGAAGACGACCTTCAAAGCCAAGGATGGCCTTTTCAAATGGATGTTCATGCCTTTTGGGTTGAAGAATGCTCCCATAAACTTCATGAGGTTGATGGACGACATCTTGCAGCCATTCAACAACTCAATTGTAGTGGTGAACTTGGATGACATTTTGATCTTCAACCAAACTTGGGAAGAGCACCTCCACCACATCTGACAAGTCCTCCAAACACTGCGACAACACAAGTTGTGTGCCAATTTGGAGAAGTGCACTTTTGGCATGACCAAGGTTCAATATCTGGGATACATTTTTGATGAAAGGGGGGTGCATGTGGATCCAACCAAGATCCAAGTCATTCGATATTCGCCAGCCCCAACCACTCTAATAGAGCTTCGCAACTTTCTGGGTCTTGCTAATTTCTACCGCCGGTTCGTGTTAGGATTCTCTCATATCACTTGGCCCTTGAGTCAAGTCACCAAGGGAGGAGCGAAAGCAAAATTATTTTGGCTGAAATCTCAACAGAATGCGTTTGTAGAATTGAAACATCACCTCTGTTCTGCCTCAGTGCTCACATTACCAGAATTGCAACAACCATTTGAGATCAAGATAGATGCCTTTAACAATGCTATTGGGGCAGTTCTTACTCAACAGGGGCATCCAGTGGCATATCACAGTGAGACATTTTCCGACACAATTCACAAGTATCCCACTTATGACAAAGAAATGTATTCCATTATGCAGGCTTGTCGACAATGGAAGCATTACATTCCTTGGAAGGAAACAATCATCCACAGAGACCACCAACCCCTGCAGTTCATACAAACACAAGGGAAGTTGCAGAATGATCGCCATCAGAAGTGGTCAACATATATGCAATAGTTTGAACATCAAGTACAAGAAGGGTAGCACCAATAATGTTGCAGACTGCCTCAGCCGACCACTGATGGTGGCGCTAACCACCGTTCTCAACTCTTGTGGGCACGAGACTTCTGATTGGCCGCTTCTCTACAAGAGCGATCCAGAATTCAACCACACATACAAGGCACTCTTTGGGGGTACATAAGTTCCAAATTTTCACCTCCAAGATGCACTGTTATGTCACCTAGGACACCTTTGTGTTCCTTCAAGCGAGCGTGCCAAGATGATATGGGAAGCACACTACATTCGAGTTGCTGAGAATTTCGGGGTCAAGAAAACAATGGTAGTACTGTAGAAGTATTTCTATTGGCCAAACCTTCGACAGGATGTCGGGAAGTACATCAGATCCTACATTTCTTGCGCCATTTCCAAACTGACCATCAAGAAGCAAGGCCTCTATACTCCATTACCTATCCCTAGTCGACCTTGGGAATCCATCTCCATGGACTACATGTCGGGCCTTCCTTCTACTAAGCATGGAAACGACTATGTTTTCGTGGTCGTCGACAAATTCTCGAAGATGGAAATTATGGCGGCCTGCAAGAATAATATCACAACAGAAGCCACTGCTAAAAACTTCTTTGAACAAGTGTGGGTGCACTTTTGGATCCCACAATATATCATATCAGATCAAGACTGTAATGAATAAATAATGTAAATAAACGATAAATTAGTTAATTAGTAATTAGGATGAAAGGTCATGTCTGATAAGGCATGACCTTTCATGAAGAGGCACCTGCGTAGGTATATAAGCAGGCCTCATTTGTAACATTCAAATAATCCATCTATCTCATTCATCTTACATCTAATATACTATTTTTATCCTCATGGATATCTTTGTATTCCAAGTGTTATGGATTATTTAACTTGAGAAGGAACTTTGTTCGCTTCATTTGGTATCAAAGCAATTTGCTACCAGTTTTGGAGTTTCTCCATTTTTACCAGTAGGCCTTTGGCCAAAATTAAAAGTTTGAAGAAATTTCACCAATAGGCTTTTGGCCAGAATTAAATTTTGAAGAAATTTCACCAGTATGCCTTTGGCCAAAATTAAAAATTTTGAAGAAAAAAAAGGGAAATTTTTGAAAAAGAAGAAGCAAAAGAAATATATATATATATATATATAAAGAAAAGAAAACAAAATAAAAAAATAAAAAATAAAAAAAGAGATATATGTAAAGAAGTACATATACGTACATACCAAGACAATTTAAAATTAAAAAGGAAAAAGAAATATGGAAGAGTAGGTAAGATTATTTTGATTATTCTTTCAGTGGTTTACAAGCTCATGGTTTTGGAAGCCCATGGTAATTGCCCATGGTATTTGCAAGGTAAAATAAGAAGTAAAGGAATAAAAAATATATGTGTGATTGGTAAGTTTACTTTTATGTGGAGAACATTAACCAAGTCAAATACATATAAGTGGACACATATTTTATAGGTGAATATATGTGAATAGCCACGTTTCACTAGGGTTGTAGCCTTTCAACAAAAAAAAGAGTTAAAAAAAATCAATTATTAAAAGAATACATATATATATTAATTTAATTAATTAAATTATTAAAAAAAAAATTGAACGAATAATAACTTCATTAAAAAGAAGAAGAGAAAGTTAGGAGGGGTTACCTTAAAAACCCTAAAAAATCAATTCAACAAACAAAATGGAATCAATCATTTATGAAAATGAAATTGAATCTAATTCGGAAAGGAAAGAAGGAAGATTTCCTGAAAATTATAGTATGTTTGTCCGTACGCTAATTAGAATCAAAGGGTCACTTGCGGGAAAGGAAGTTCTCATATCTATCGATCTTAATCAAAAGGATAATTATGTTAGTACTGAATGTGCTAACCAATTAGTGATCCCTGAATCAAATATAATTGAAACAAATTTAATTAATGCAAATGAAAAACAATACAACATAAGAAATCTACACCTAAGTATTGGGGAGTATTCCTTGGTCTCGCAATTTACCGTTAAAACCTTATTTTGTAACGATAGTGATATAATTCTGGGTTCGCTCTAGATGGAATTGCTAGGGTCATTCATCCTTAATACAAAAAATAAGTTTTTAACATTCTCCTACAAAAAGAAGAAAATAACGCTACAGGACATCAACTTAAGGCCAAATTCAGTGACACTTAAAGACATTCAAGAAATTTCAAAAGTAATTTCTCAAGAAAGTAAAAAGGCGATCCAAAATATGCAAAAGGAAATTGACAAAATCACAACTAACAATAATGAAGAAGTTGCTCGCCTCAAGGACCACAACGAAAAATTGCTAACGCAAATTAAGAAATTGAAGAAGGATAAGAAGTCGTTGGAAAACAAGGTGCAACAACTTGTTGAAAAAGAGTCGTCGAAACCGACAAATGTAGAAGTTCAAGTTGCAGGAAAAACGAGCATTGATCCTATAAATGTCACAACTCAAGAAGAAAGGAAAGTCGCAAACGATACAAACTTCGATGTTGCAGTTTAGACGAGGAGAATTATAAGTGAAGGTTTTGTAACCTACTCAATAACATCCTCACCAAAAGAAAATCAAAGTCAAACCAAAAAAGTTCCCTATCGAAATCCAAATCGCGGGAGCAGACAACTCAGCCGAGCTATGTATTCAAAACAAAAATAAGCTGATATTCTGAAGAATACTAACGAATCATCACAATTTTCCAGTCATCGTAAGATTCCACAGAATATTGATTTAGGATGGTCCGATCCATTCTTAGTGCGACAATTTTGTTTGTCACTTAGAGGATCATATCAACTTTTATCGACAAGGATGACTGCCCTGAGACGAGAATATGTTCGTAGCAGGAAAATAAATCGAGGCCTTTCATCGACAAGCTTTGAGGACAAAGATTTTTGAGGGGAAGGCAATGTAATGACTAAATAATGTAAATAAATGATAAATTAGTTAGTTAGTAATTAGGCTAAAAGGTCATGTATGATAAGACATGACCTTTCATGAAGAGGCACCTGCATAGGTATATAAGTAGGCCTCATTTGTAACATTCAAATCATCTATCTATCTCATTCATCTTACATCTAATATAATATTTGTATCCTCATGGATATCTTTGTATTCTAAGTGTTCTGGAGTATTTAACTTGAGAAGGAACTTTGTTCGCTTCAAAGACAACAGGTTCCTCAACACATTTTGGTTCGGCCTCTGGTCAATGCTGGACACCAAGCTCACCAAGTCCACAACTTTCCATCCCCAAAATGATGGCCAGAAAGAGGTCGTCAACATGATGACTGTACACATTTTGCGCATGTACAATTCAAAGCATCCATGCACATGGGATGAGAGCCTCCCCTATGTACAAAATAGTTATAGCCGGGCTCTCCACAGCTCAACCGGCCACAACCCCTTTCAGGTGGGCTTGGGATTCCAGCTGCTTTATCCCATTGACGTAGCCATGCCATTTGCGGGTACTCAGGCCGATTCGACTCATGTCCAGTTTGAAGTTGACAAAGAGAACATCTTCATCGAGCTCATTCAGCACATCCACCAATAGGTTCATGACATATTAGACAGAGCCAATGCTAAGTACAATCAATGACATTATCAACATCGGGTGCCACATAACTTCTAGGTGGGTGACAAAGTGTGGCTACATTTGCAGAAGGAGCGCCTCACTAGAACCCACCACAAGCTTCGCCCGCTTCAATATGGGCCATACACCATCACCAAGGCTGTAGGGAATAATTCCTTTGAGCTCAGTGTTCCACCATTCCTTGGTCTGCACCCAGTATTCAATGTTGACTGCCTTCGTCCCTACTTCCCACCTCTACTGGACACCTCTCACATTGCAGAACAACTCACACCAACAAAGTTAAACCCAGACTGCATGGAACATGCTACCACAGACTGTATCATGGACATGCAAATCAAGAACACTTGCCAACAGAAGATCCAACTGTATCGGGCTGTCAAAGATGGCCAACTCCTGCATCAAGGCAAGTGGTTCATCAGGGCCCAATTTCAGTAGAAGTTTCCTCATCTCATGGAGGAACTCAATGCAATGGGGACCATTGATTCCTAAGGGGGGGAATGATCTAGGTGGATATTGGTGGCCACCTACCTATTCCACTTGTGGCCCCACCATTATCTCTTTTAGTTTTTCAGTTTCGGCACAACTTACAATTTTTAGCAGTTTTTCGGGTCCTGAACTTCTGGAGCCATTTTGAGGCCCTAAACGATGTTTTTTGGGAATTGCGCCCTTGAAAATTATGATTCCATTTTGGAATTGATATTCATGGTCAGTAGTTTTATTCCTCAGATAGATCTTTCTAACGAGGTATCATGTGCGTCAGACGGACATAGTATGCCAAAGTTACAACCTGGGAAGTTGAAACACCAATTTACCCAAATGGGGCCCATAGTTTTGGCACTTCATCTCCTATGGTTATGTTTTTGGATGTTTAGGGTTTTACATTATTTCTCAAAAATAAATAGGCCTTCGAGCCTCATTGTAACATAGTTCAGAGGCATGTAGCTTCCATATCTCTTCTCAGAGATAAGCTACCAACACCCTAGCTATTTCATTTCCGTTATGTTTGTAAGCATATTTCTATTATTTGATATTAATGAAATGAAGTGTTATTTCCGATGCGTCTCTATGTTTATGTCTATTTATTTATTTTATTGCGTTCCTGCATAAATATGGATCAGAATGTTCATTAAGGTGTATATTGTTATCTTTAGTATCCCTATGCACCAAATATGGCTTATCTACCACATGAAGGTATGCAAGATCATAAGTAATCCCATTACAAATTTTGTACCTTATTGACCAACCTATATATGTTTTCTTTTTTTTAACCAAGTAAGGCTTTGGAATTGATATTATTGTCTCAGTAGTCGTAGGCCAAAATTCATTGATTTTATTCTACACAATTCCCATGTAGCTTAACAATATTTTCATATTTGGTATAAGAGATATGAGCTATATCAATTTAAACCTCATGAATAGCTTGATTTGATTTAGTAGAAAGTTTCTTTACTACCATAGACATTCCATCAGTCAAAATTCCATTATACCTAGTTTCAAATCCCCTTGTCCCAATATTGTTGCACAGATGAAAATCCTTTGTCACTAATTTCAACTTCTTACAATTGAAATGCTTAAGACCTCAAATTATCAAGAAATATTTTCCACATTTCAACCCTTTGGTGTGATTTTTTGATCCCCATGGAAGTTACATTGACAATTCAAAGTTTTAGCTATATTTTTTCTCATTTGTTTAATAGATGTTAATGAATATCATTGTAAATGTAACACCCCCAATATTTAATCCCCCATAGCTATTGTAATTAATTATGTTTATGATGCATGTATGGAAAATATATGTAAATTGGTTAAAAGACCTATAACAATTGTAATTTTATTTTAATAACAAAGGACGAGGAGGCGGAGCCTTGATACAGACCATTAGAAGCCATGAGAGGGAGGGAAGCCAAAAGAAAGTATTTAGGAGATTAATCCTTGCCAATATTTTTTTTGGCTAATCTAACTCTTCGTAAGATCTAAGATTGTCAAATTATCCTAATAAAATATTTAATGGGAAAGAGGTGGTAGTAACTTCCACATTTATGGAAGTAATTCATTTGTACCCAAACTATCTTATCCAATCTATGGAAAAAACACCACCCAAATGCTTATAGATTCTAACGAGAAGATTATAATTTGGCCATGATGGGAAGATCTGACATGCAAACCATCAAGGAAGAAACCCGTGATGTAATGTAAGAGTAAGTAGAGATAATGAGACCGGAACTCATGACACTTGTGGCGGTGTGATATTAATCAGGAGTTCAGAAATTTTGCTCAAAATTCAAAGTTACAGGATTGGGTTGAAACCTGGATGGTTGCATAGATCTCATCTTCCTGATTCTGGCATCACGAACTATTCGAAAAACCGATGTCATATGAGGGATATATAGCATTCTAATTGAAATGCCAAACATGCAAATTTTGTGACAGGTTTGACTAGGATGCACAGTCAGTAGGGTGGATGTACAACCAGCAAAAAATGAATATTTCGAAGAATATTCCTTTTCATCGGGCCAATCATGTGATGACAAATGGCACCATTTTATTTGTTGGATGAGTTTGGTACGTTGTTTTATGGGCCAATTGGGAGGTGCCACATGGCTAGCCTTGAGGCCGCCACGTGGCCCTTGAATTGCGTTATAAAATTTTGGGGTGAGGTCCGCAGGGCTCGACCTCGCGACCTCCGGCAGGGCACACACACCATTTACCACTACTCCACGCTGTGTTACAAACCTTAAAATTTACAACTCATGGTCTATTTGACATTTCATCCACTGTGGTTCTGATATTTGATGTCACATGCAACATTTATTGTTATAACTTCACACGGTTTACTCCGACGGTTTCGCTAACCATCCACCTCAACCAGAGTTCAAGCTTATCGACCACTGGAGTTTAACGCGAGTTCCACCGAAACCATCGTCAGGTTGTTAACCACGGAGTTTGGGGGTCATGTGCCCAACCAAAATTTAAATGCGATGGTTAATTTTGGCAGGTGGTTTTGCAATGCGTGCCATTTCTGGCAGAGGAGCTAAATTAACTCCAGTTAAGTGGATTTCTCCACTTTTAGTGGAGCTTTTCTAGGTGTAACTAGGCATATGAGTAGGAGACCCAATTTTCGCCCATTCAGAGTGAATGAAGAGTCATTTTTGACTAATTGGAGCATTATGGAGCCATTGGTGCAGAGAAAATAGCCATTAGAGGCTTATAACTACATGTATTTGCAAAATTTTGAGCATAGTGAAAGATGGACATGCCATTGGGAGATGGACCAGCAGATGTAGCCCAGGAGGGGTAAACTGCTTCATCATGCCTACTGTGTAAATGTTATGTGGTGACTTATTTATCTGTTTTACACTGTTGTTAAGTGTTATTTGTGCTTATTTCATGCTTCTAATTCACTAAAATAATCCACAATTCATGGTTAAAAACCTCAATCCTTAAGCAAACTAATGAGACAAGTATGCACATGTTTATAAATTGAAAATACACTTAGCACAACAAAAATAATACAGTCCTTTTGGATCAGATTGATATCACAGCTAGATTTTATTCTCTAGTGTTGTTTAGTGCAAAGAATTGTTTAACTGTTTGCAAGTTCTAGATGCTTACTAGGCTCAAGCTCAAAAGAGGAGAAGGCAAATTGGTGGGAGAAAAAGGGTCTCAAGAAGAGCCAAAGAAAAGGAGAGCAATATTACCACAATATCCACCACCTAGTTCACCTCCTAAGGAATCAGAAGCTACATTAAGTATGTCTCATAGAGAAGGATAAATCCATGAAGAAGTTGATCCCAAAGAGGAAGAAAGAGTGTTCAGGAAAGAATTCCTTGACATGACTGAGATGGTTATAATCCTTTATCAAGAAAGGAATGAGAGACTGGAAGGAGAAGGATCCAAACTTCACAAGGAAGGACATGGATATTTAGGAGGTCACAATGATGAAGATAAGTGAAAGAAGGGAAATGGAGGAAATGGAGGCAATGGAGAGCCATCATCCTCACCCTCATCATCATCATCCTCTACTTCTTCTTCAGTACATTAGCCACATAATTCAAAGAACACTGGTAAAAGTCCTTTTTTAAGACTTGATGTTAAGTTTGAATTGCCAATGTTTAATGGTGAAGTCCATGTAGAAAAGCTTGATAATTGGATTAGGCAATTGGAGGTCTATTTTAGAATCCAAAACCTTCAAGATGATGAGACCAAAATCCAATTAGCTTCACTAAGAATGGAAGGTGCAACACTTGTTTAGTGGGAAGCCAAGACAAAGGAGGAGATCAAGAAACATGGTAAGATTATTCTATCATGGTCAGATTTCATTACTGCTAAAAAGCAACAGTTTTATCCATTAACTCATATGCAGAAAGCCATAATGAATTGGCAAAAATTTAGGGAAGTGAAGGGACAAAATGTGCAAGAATACACCCAAGAATTTAGGAGAAGAGCTCTTTTATTAGGGGTAGATTTGCAGAGCCAAGATACTTTGATCAAGTATATAGGAGGCTTACATAGCTACCTAAAACATACTATTCTCATGTTTAACCCCACCAGTCTAGATGAAGTATGTGTTCAGGCCACACATCTAGAAGCTAGAGGGAAGAACATTTCTGAAGAGGGTAGAAAGAAACCTTTTAAGGGTAAAGCCAAATAGAAGACATCAAAAGGTAAAAGAAAAAAGAATGCATCTATTAAGAAAGAGGGAGAAAAAGTGGTTTGTTAACATTGTTCAAAATAATGCCATGATGAAACTCATTGTTGGAAATTACATTCTAAAATGAGGCCAAAGAAACCCAATAATAAAGGGAAACATAAAATTGCAACTACAACTCAACATGATTTAGGAGATGATTTAGGTGATGAATCTAAGATTACAGCCATGGGATTGAAGAACATGAAGGGAAAATAAATTGAAACTAAACCCAGTACTAGTACATCAAACTGTCACATACATGCTCCAAATGAAAAAGAAAGAATTGAATTGTTTCATGTGAGGGTCATATCCAAGCATACCAAGATTGACACATTATTTGACAGTGGGTCACAAGAAAACTTAATCTCTGAAGACTTGGTCAAGAAACTTAACCTTGAGACCATACCATGTCCAAAACCATATCCATTAGGTTGGATTTGTAAGGATGCAAATTTACAAGTTTCAAAGAAATGTATTTTGCGGTTTGCAATCACTGCAAATTTTGTTGACATAGTTGAATTAGATGTGGTTCCGCTTGAAATAACAGGTATTGTATTGGGGAGTCCTCACTTGTATGACAAGAAAGCGATCTTCCATCACCATGAGAACAAATATAATTTATTCAAATATGGAAAGGATTACATTGTTAGAGCACATCGCAAGAAGACAAACATTGGTATGGTAAATGATGGACAGGTAAAGAGGCTGGTAAATTCAAGTAAGAATTTTGTTCTTCCTATGATTAAGCCTAAAGATGATGTTAATCATGAATAATTTGAGGGATGTGATCCTAATTTGAAATGAGATTTATATGATGTAGTTAATGCATATCATGAGATGTTTCAGGAGCCAACATGATTGCCTCCAAAAAGAGAGATTCAACATGAGATTCAGTTGTAGCAAGATTGTCCTCTTCCAAACATCGGCATGTATCACATATCGATAATGGAGAATGATGAAATAAAGGGGAAAATCAAGGAGATGTTGGACAAAGGAATCATAAGGCCAAGCACCTTTCCATGTGGTTCACCCATAGTCTTTATACCAAAGAAAGATGGGACTTGGTGCATGTGTGTAGACTTCCGAGCTTTGAACAAGATAATGGTAAACAATCGTTACCAAATTCCAAGGATAGATGATTTGCTTGATCAGCAGAAAGAAGCAAAGGTTTTCACTAAGTTAGATTTACGAAGTGGATATCATCAAGTAAGAATTGCAGAAAGGGATATATGGAAAACTGCATTCAAAACCAATCAAGGACTATTTGAGTGGTTAGTTATGCCATTTGGTTTGTGTAATGCACTGAAAAATTTCATGCGTGTTATGGATAGTGTTTTGCGTCCATTCCTTGATGACTTTGTGATTGTGTACTTAGATGACATATTGATTTTCAGCAAAACAAGAGAAGAACATGTCTTGCATGTGAATAGAGTGCTTGATATTTTCAAGAAAGAGAAATTGTTTCTTAAGATGTCAAAGTGTGAGTTTGGAAAGACTTCTTTGGTCTATTTTGCACATATTGTAGGAGGAGGAGAGTTGAGAATTGATTCTTCTATAGTGGAAGCCATTGTGAATTGGCCCACACTCAAAACAGTAACCAAGGTAAGAAGTTTCTTAGGTGCAGCTCAATATTGGAGAAAGTTTATTGCTAAATTTTCTGCCATCGTAGCTCCTATACATGCAGTGACAAGTGTGAAGAAAGGCTTCCAATGGGGAGGCAAACAAAAACAAGATTTTGAAGCTTTAAATGACAAGATTACTTCAGCTCTAGTCCTTGCATTACCAAATTTGACATAGCCATTCAAGGTACAAATTGATGCTACTGATTATGCCATGGGCGCAGTACTTTTGCAACATGGTAAGCTTATCGCTTTTCATTTTGAAACATTTAATGGTGTTGTGATTAATTATCCTACATATGACAAATAACTATATGCATTTCCATACAAAGTGACAAGAAGTGGAAACACTACTTTATGGGTAAAGAGACGATCGTGCATACCGATCACCAACCATTACAATACTTGCAGTCACAAACAAAATTGCAGCAATCAAGACATTTCAGGTGGATGGGAATTCTTCAACAGTTTCACTTAGTTATAAGGTACAAGAAAGGTATTTTCAATAAAGTTGTTGATATGATTTCAAGACCAATCATTAGTGCATCTACTTTACTAAAAAAATATTCTATTGTACATGAGAGTTACATACAACAATATGCACATGATGTTGATTTTCAAGATGTGTATGCCAGTTTGAGTGAAGGGAATCAAGTTGAAGAAAAATATTATCACATGCATAACAATTTGCTGTTTCATTTTGGCAAGCTGTGTATACCACAAGGAGAGAGGATACGTGTCATGAGAGAAGCTCATTCATCTCTTATTGCTAGACACTTTGGGGTAAGAAAAATAGTGGCGCATCTACAGAGGTATTGCTATTGGCCTCGCATGATAGATAATGTGTCACGTTTTATAAGATGTTGTTCTATGTGTGCAACAAGTAAGCCTAGTAATAGGAATCTTGGGTTGTACACGCCACTATCAGTGCCATCAAGGCCATGGGAGAGTGTCTCCATGGAATTTGTTGAACAAACTGTTGAACTTTATTTTCAACATGTATGGGTTCATTTTGGATTTCCAAATTCTATTGTTAGTGACATGGATTCCAGGTTCATTGGAAATTATTGATCAAATCTATGGAGTATGATGGACACAAAGTTGAAAAAGGGTACTGCTTTTCATCTGCAAACCGATGGCCAAATCGAGGTTGTGAATAGAACCGTTGTGCATATATTGAGAGGATATTACAACAAAAATCCTAAGTTGTGGGATGAGCAACTGTATTACATTAAACATGCTTACAACCGGGCAAAGCAATCTTCAACTCAAACATCACCTTTTGAAGTATGCTTTGGTTATTTTCCAAAATCCCCATTAGAATTCATCTTTGGAAAGGATGTTGCAATTTATGGTCATAGTGAGATTGATAAGGCTTGAAAGTTCATTGAGAAAATTCAGATTATACATCAACAAGTTCAAGAACAGCTTGAGAAAAGTCAAAGAAAATACAAAGAGAGGCATGAAAAACATAGAATTGATCACAAGTTTTAAGAGGGAGATGAGGTATGGTTGCACATTAGCAAAGAAAGGATGCAAAGGGAAGGTAAAAAGCTTAAACCCATTCGCTATGGTCCATTCAAGATCATAAATCAAGTTGGTAATAATGCATTTGAACTTGGCTTGCCTTCATATATGCAAATGTATTCAGTTGTTAATGTTGAAAATTTATGTTTTTATGAGCCACCTTTGATCAATTATCAAGGAAGTGATGTTCATCTACGTTCTATTGAATATTTCTCACGAGAATTTCTGGATGAGCTCAAGGAAGATACAATTATTGACAAGAGGACAAGAGCATCCAAGAGGGGAAGTGTTGACTACCTTCGAGTTGGGCTCAAAGGCACTAAACCAAGTAAGGAAAAATGGATGGAGGTTGGAAAGGTGAAGGAAATATACCCTCATCTATTGAATAGGTAATCAAGTATTTTGGGGTCCAAAATATTTCCAATGGGGAGGAGTGATCAGAAGTTCATAAATTTTTCTCAAAATTAAAAGTTACAGGATTGGGTTGAAACTAGGATGGTTGCGTAGATCTCGTCTTCCTGATTCTAGCACCACAAATGGTTCCAAAAAACGATGTCGTATGAGGGAGATATCACATTCTGATCGAAATGCAAAACATGTAAATTTTGCGACAGGTTTGACTGGTATGCACAACTAGCAGGGTGGATGTACAGTAAAAAAAAAGGAATATTAAAAATAATATTCCTTTTCACCGGGCTAATAATGGGATGACAAGTGGCAGCATTTTTTTTTGGATGAGTTTGGTACGTTGTTTTATGGGCCAACTGGGAGGTGCCACATGGCTAGCCCTGAGGCCACCACATGGCCCTTGAACTGCGTTATAAAATTTTGGGGTGAGGTCCGCAGGGCTCAACCCTGCGACCTTCAACAGGGAATGCGCACCATTTACCACTACTCTAGACTATGTTACTTAACTCCTATGGTCTGCAGCTTAAATTTAATTTGTAATAAAATTCCATTTGGGTGTTGGGACTGCCGGTGGTCCCAACTCGCCAGCTGTCCCCGGAGTAGCTCACATGACAAACCTTAAACTTTACAACTCGTGGTCTATTCGATAGTTCATCCACCATGGTTCCGATATTTGATGTCACATGCAACGTTTATTTTTATAACTCCGCGCGGTTTACTCCGACAGTTTCACTAACCATCCACCTCAACTGAAGTTTAAGCTTATCGACCACCAGAGTTTAATGCGGGTTCCGCCCAAACCGCCGTCGGTTGTTAACCGTGGGATTTGGGGGTCATGTGTCCAACCAAAAGTTAAATGCGATGGTTAATTTCGGCGGGTGGTTTGGCAATGCACGCCATTTATGGCGGAGGAGATAAATTAACTCCAATTAAGTGGAGTTCTCCACTTTTAGTGGAGATTTTCTAGGTGTAACTGGGAAAATGAGTAGGAGACTGAATTTTCGCCCATTCAGAGTGAATGAAGAGTCATTTTTGACTAATTGGAGAATTTTGGATCCATTGGTGTAGAGAAAACAACCATTAGAGGCCTGTAACTACATGTATTTGTAAAATTTTGAGCATAATGAAAGATGGACATGTCATTGGGAGCTAGACCAACAGATGTAGCCCAGGAGGGGTGAAATGCTTCATCATGTCTGCTATGTAAATATTGTGTGGTGACTTATTTCTCTATTTTACACTGCTATTCAGTGTTATTAGTGCTTATTTCATGTTTCTAATTCACTAGAATCATAAAAAATTCATGGTTAAAATCCTCAATCCTTAAGCAAACTAATGGGACAAGTATGCACATGTTTAAAAACTGAAAAGAAACTTAGCTCATAAAAAATAATACAGTCCTTTCAGATCAGATATCAAAGTAGAGATATATATAGACACATAAAGATAAAGTTTTCATTTGGGTTCTTGTTGTGGAGAAATTTGAGAAACCACCCAAAGCATTTGGGTAGGCTCCGAGCTTAATGGGAGTTTAAGAGAATTGCTGAGATTTATTTGATGAAGTAGAATGGCCTTCACGACTCCACATTTTAATGCTCAGTGAGAAATCCCCTCATGGATTCTTGGTATAGCTTAAGGGTGTCCAACTATTGGATAGACTGTAGTGTAGTTGTGCCTATGATGGGGTGGAACATGGCTCACCCTTCATGAATTGCCCAAAACATTTAATGTTGATCAAATAAGTGCCCCTATAGAATTTAAAATTGTGATGTAAGTCATAACCATTGAAATGTAAATGGTGATTGATAAACTGAGCATATTTATGCGCTTTCTAATAAATGGAAAATTTGTTATATGTGATTCCTTCTTATGACATGAAATGGTAAATTTGGTTGTGATGGTTGTGAAATGTTTGCTTGCATGCATGTTAATGTTAATGTGCTTTTATGATGTGTTTTAAGGAGAATAGGATTGATGGATTTTGGTCCTTGTTATTGTTAATGTCTAGGGCTATAAAGGCCTTTAAGAAGTTATGCTTGAGAAGACAAGGGAGGTTAACCCATTAACCAATTGGATAACCAAGATGGCTAGTTGGTTGTGAAAGACTCTTAATGACTCTTAATTAGGGAACATGGTATGATTTAGATATGCCAAATAAGTTTCGAGTCTATTGTGGTGATCATAGGGTCATGTTAGTGTTATGGACCTAGAGGCAAGAGTAACAACATGGACTATAAGGTGATGACTCAAATGAAGGATGTTTTCATAGATCATATGATTTCAAGTGTTATATATTTCACAGAAGAACTCTTAATTTAGTTGGGATTAAAGGGGTATTAAGTCCTTAGAGAAGGGTAAACTATTATAGTGGGATTATTTAAATCCTTTAAGAATGGCTTGGTATGTGGGAGTGAGATGAAGTATTTTGAATCTCTTCATGGTTGGTGAGGACCTCTATAACTTCAAAAGTCATTTGAGCAATCCATTGCACTATTAAGGTCCCTTTCATTCCTCTGCACTATCAAGGCCCCTTTCAGTCCATTGCAATATAAAGGTCCCTTTCAGTCCATTGCATTATCAAGGTCCCTTTCAGTCCTTAAGATAGGTCGAGACATTCTCTTTATAATCTTGTTGTTCCTCCAGACATTTGGGAATTGGTAGATGGAAGTTTATAATTTTTAGGATTGGAGGATTTATTGTTATCCATCATCCACATGGGTTGGTAAGTGTTGTAAAATCAATGCATTTGTAAATTAGAGTTGACATTATGATCTAGAGATAAAAAATAGGGTAAAAAATTAAAATGATTGGAATCTCTCTAAACTAGAGTCTAGTCGTAGTGTTCGTAGTTTTGATTCCAACAATGCTTGAATTGCCTCAATCTGACATCATATGAATAAGTTATGGCATTCTGAATTTTTTGACCAACAACTACAAAGTGAAAAACATGGTTGAATGGGTTGCTGACTTGGAAATCAGTATAACTGAATTCATTAGTTGACTATGCAGGGTATAGTGTCAGTATGGACCAATATGGTATCAACAAACGATAGGTTTGTATAGGTGCATTTGGCACATTTTGATTGGATGGTTTGGTTTTGAGGTGGTCCAATAAGAGGCTTCCATGTGGCATAATCAGAGGGATCAACATGGCCCTCTATGGTTGGTCAAAATTTTTATATCGGACCCAAGCGCATCGGCGAGGTTCGATCACTCAACCTGCCACAACAAAAATGAAAGCCATAGTGTCGAACCATTGCATTAGTTCTTAACATGTGAAGGAATCCAGATATATTTATATTTTAGTGTTTGATGCGTTGGGGGAAGGGGGCGGGGCACTTGTCCCTAGCCCCTGGTCACATGAAAACCTACAGGACCACCGATAGAGATTTTTGACATAGAGGGCAAGGATTAATCCCCATGCCCTGGTCTCATGCATTGCCCATATGCCCAAGACACAAAGGTAATTGGACAGGGAAGTTAGGCCCTGACACTGGGTCGTATGCGTTTCCCACATGACCATAAATAAAGGCATAGGTGGAGAGGCCACACAGATAAGCCCTAACCCTAGTTTTTGGTAACATATATCACCATGACAATAGGCGAACAATTCCAAAGCCAACGTGGGTAGGTAGTTGGCCCTGGCCTTTGGCCATATTGCCATATCGACACAATATGACTGCATGCTGACAGAGAAGGAGCTTAGCCAACGAGGGTGGGTGGTTAGCCCTGGTCCCCGACCACATGGGTGACATGTGGCCCTGACTCGATACCTAACAGTTATGGCACAATTTAATGAAGCGAAAAAATGCACCTTTCATGGTAGGAATCTTGCTGGTGCCAGGAAAAATTGTCGCTCGACGGAATGTGTAAAGGGCGAAATCGTCACGTAGTTAGCAGGTTTTTCCAATTTACAAGACAAGTAGCAGAGCTTGGCTCCAAGAAGCATAACTTGCTCACTTTTTAGCCTTCTTGAGCTCAAGAGGGACCTAGATAGGGGTTTTTGAGTGTTCTGAACTCAATGTCAACCTCATATTTATGATTTGAGAACTTTATGCATAATCAAGTATTTTAGTGCTAGAGGCAGAGATAATTTTGATGTAGCATGGAGGCATATTTGAGCATGGAAAGAGCCTACTTAGAGGTTTTATAGATTTGCAGATTCATTTGTAGAAACTTTTACTTCAGTGGAGCAACTCTTTTCAGTATTTTCTGAATATATTTATGAGAGAATCCCCTTTTCAACTCTACCTTGTGAAGGAGTTGCATGTTTATGCTTTTGATATCAGGTGGAGTACAAGGAACTATTGTGGAAGAGTTATTTTTATATTGACATTTTCATGACTCTTTGTAGGGAGTTATCTCTCCGAGTGAGAATTATTTTTAAGAGAATGTTTCTTTGTAGGAGAAACAAGCCACTCTAGAGTCAACAAGTGGTTATGTACTCATTTGTTGTTGAAATCAGTATAGCGGTCTTGCTGTTGGAGTAGGCCCAAAGACGTAGCCCAAAAGGGGTGAATTCTGTTACCAAATTATTGGTTTCTTCTCTTCATGTTTATCATCTTGAATTTCACATGAGTTGGTTTCTCTTTTAAGTTCATGTGAAAATCTAACTCACCATCTTTGAAGAGGTTGTGAAAATAATTTTATTTTAAAAGACCCATTTTTTTTTTAACTTGCAAAGTGTCATAGGACAATTGAAGGAGATTTTTGCCCCATTTTCAGATCAGGTTCCAACTATATTAAAAGTATGGGAAAGAAACTATTGTGTGAAAGACTCCAAGAGTTGGAGGAGATTAATCTATGTCTTCGAATGGAGAATGTTGAGCTAGGGATATTGCTTGAAGTTGTAGAAGAGGATAAAACACAAATGTGCCTACAATTGCAACATGTAGTGGAGGAACATAATGGTGAGAGTTCCATCTTGGAAGCATCAAAGAATCCCCCCAAGATGAAGCCAATTTGTGGGCATGGTTCATACACAATATATGGACCTTATGTTGAGAATGATGCTTGCAATTTTTTTCAGCATCTTAAGGATTCTCCCTATGTGCTAGTTGGTAAAAGTGGTTGGCTAGAGTCATCATCCACTTCGTCATCAACATCTGAAACTGAAAATATGGGTGATAGGCCAAAGGAGGTAATTAATGTTTCTAGTTCTACTCCTTCAACTAATGTTGATAACACATCTTTTGCAGCCTTTGAAAATCATACCAAAGGTATTGGTATGAAGCTTTTAACTCAAATGGGTTATGATGGAAGAGGCCTCAGAGTCAATGGCCAAGATATAATTAATCCTATTGAGGTGAAGGAATGACCACGATATGAGGGGTTGGGTTATGGCCATAGAGAAATTGGAGGGTGATCTAAAATTGTTGAGGTAAAGAAATCATCATGTGATGATATGTGTTATGAAGGTAAATCCTCTCTGCAGAAAAAGACGATCCCTCTAGCCCTAGAGTGGGTCTAGTAACAAAGGGAAAAGCTAGAGTGAAGGTTCCTAATTAATGAATGAAAAAGATGAGGTAGATCAACCTAGCTAGAGTCCAACGCTATTGTCGTGGCTGTCATGGTGGTGACCTCTTGATTCCTATCTCGGCGGGTCTCGATCCTTTCGCAGCGATGCTTGGATACCTGTACAAAGATCAGAAAACAAGAGCAGCATAAGAAACAATGATCTCATCCATAATTACTAACCAATCAAGGAGGGTTAATCATATTTCATCAAATAAACACATTAACATAAGATGGGAACCAGACAATAGTCATGTATATGTATTAATAGAAGAAAGAGTTACAACCGGAGCCTTGACATCACAACCTCCTTTAATGGGGTTCATTCCAAGCGCATCTCAATGAATCGTCAGGGCATTTAGATGGGATGAATACACAAGCCTAAGCTCTCTCAATAAGGGTCTCTTCCGTTCTATCTCTTCCAGCAAAGTGTATAGGAATCTCTCCAGCATTTCAGCTATAATATGTTCAGTTCAACTAGAAAATCAATGGAAGATGGCTATATATATAGAGGGAGAGGAGGAGGTTGGGATCCCTACAAAAGTGGAAGGGAGGACTTATCCCTTGGGCGGTTTCCCAAAAAGGTGGAAATAATAGGCCAAAGGAGGGAGGCCATGGTTATTCAGTTGAACCACTCCAGATGACTCGCCCACGAATTTTATTATGATGGAAACTTTGCCTCTATTTTTAAAAAACATTCCATAAACATATTGGTGTGGGTAGATCATTGGGATAGAGCACCAATGGGCACGGGGCCCAGTGTTAATTTCCTCATCGGTGCGAGAGAATAACGGTCTACTAGCGCCAAGGCAAAAACATGTGTTTCTAATGGTCTATTTAGGAAATTGTCAACAGAAGGAATGTTGTCCTCATGGAAAAGGATTCAATGATGGTATTTGCAAGGCATGACACTCTATCTTGGTCCCAGAAATGAGCCTCCAATGTGCGGGATGGGGATTGCAGGGATAGTGAAAAAATGCTATGTAACAGATGCCCCCTAAAGCATGAGGTCCGAGAGAGAGGAAGGGGTGAAATGCTTTACGAGAACGCGTTCGAACCAAACACCGCCATTAGAAGACCTGCAATTACAATACAAATAATATCTCTGATACATGAACATGTGGCATGGGCGCAACCATCCATATTAGAGTACCTATAAAATGAGATCCAAGGTATGGACGCAACCATCTAGCAGTAAAGATCAATAAATAGACTCAGGTATGGTCGCATCCATCCAATCAAAAGAGTCATGTAATAAAGCCATGATAACCACAATATCTTGCAGCCTGGATGTTATCAGACAAAACCCAGGGTCTTGCACTCCATATTGACCTGAACAAGTACAGGTTCAAGCATGCGAATTTGTGAACTGAAGTCGAACATGCAATAAAATCACCTGATTACCAACTAATGATGAAAGATGTTAACATGCATGAGAGAAACCACAAATAATGATGATGGCCCTCAAGGTACAACAGGTAAAATCCACAGAATTTGAACAGTGATTTGGCATCAAAAACCTGTAGAATCACTCGATCGAAGGCCAATGATGTGAACCTATCGTAAAATGCGAAGAACCTGCCATTGAGGCATGAAAGCTCTAAGGTACCAGTAGGGAGTCTCTAGACTGACTTCCTGGATAATGAGCTAGAGTCGACATGAAGTGACCTAGTCGAAGGAGGTCCATAATGTTTCCAAAATCATTGACACGAGACAGGGGAACATAATAATAATGAATCAAGACCAACAACGAATCAGAGGGAGGTTGAAAAATGCATATGCAAAACTTCTCTTGAACATTTCAGCGACACGAATCTGAATTTGGTAGTATTTGACATCAAGGGATATGAGGTCATGATGACGAGGAAAAGAGCAGATGAGAGGTCAAAACATATTACCCAGACCCATGGAGGCAAAAATGACGAAATGAGATGTCCCCAACCCGACACGAATGCAGACGAGTGTTATGTTCAAGAGCGACATACTGCCAACACAACTAAGGACTGGTTCCATTCCCCCCCACCATTTTTGGCAAGTACCCCAATTATTTTTTAAAACAAGCGTGAAGGGGATAAAATATGATTGCAATATAAGTTTGTCATGGTGACGATTTTTGATGTCATCAGGGTATAATGAGTCTGACAAAGGGAGAACTCGGCATCTTTTCATGTTTAGAGAGTTTTAAAAGAAGCAAAAAAGAAAACTCCAACATGTCCCTTTTTGTAAATAGTCCCTCAGATCCGAAAAGGTAGAAAAAATATCTGAAATAACCTCATAGTCGTGATAGGCTAAGGTATTCCTTTTTTCATAAATAATCTATCCTAGCCCGAAAAAGGGGTAAACGTATACTGGGTAGATATCATTTCGCATCCATTTAACGAGTTCAAAACGACAAGAATATCAACAATATTTTCAGTTTTAGAGAGTCAGAAAAGAGCTGAAAGATGACTCCAGTAGTGACTTTTTCGTGTTTTTACCAAGTTCGAAAAAGTATAAAATACAACTCGTTACTTCATTTCTATCTCATTAAAAACCTATCGCTGCACAAGAGACGCACACAAAACCCATTTCTCGAAATAAAATAATTAAATAATCTAAAAACGTGTCTTAAAAGCTAATTAGGGCTTTGAAAAGTTATAAAATGCCAAAAATGATAAAAAACAATTACTTTTCACTTTTACCTCTTGTGGAGAAATAGCTACCCATTTCATACTGAGATTTTGTGGTGACGATGGCGGGCAATTCGGCAGACCAATCTCGAATCCGTTAGTTCCAGGTGAGAGCCGACATCCTTCAATTTTTATTTTTGAGGGGGAAATTGTGAAAACTAGGGCATGGCATTTGGCGCGAGTTTTGGGCATAGACTCGTGCCAATCGCCCAATTTTCTCAACTGGGGTGCGCCCATTGGCGCGACTGTTTCTAAAACAGTCGCGCCAACCACACAACTCTTTTTCAACTTAAAATGCAAGTTTAAAAGCCAAAATTCCACAAATCTTAGCTTTTAATTTGGCTAATAATGTCCATATGAACATGTTTGCAGGTGAAAAGTGGAAAAATGGTGATTGAGTGGAAGGAAAGGGAAAACAGTGAAGAAGATGAGCTCACCATGGATAATGAGAGATGCATGGAAGCTCTCAGAGACTGTGGACTGAAAAATTTCTTCATGACACCATGCCTTAGAGCTCAACCGGAGCTGTTACAATACTTAATCAGTATCCGGGATGAGGATCAGGAAAAATTCATTCTTCGGGATCAGGAACTCGAGATTGATGTCTTAGACATTTAT
Organism: Pinus albicaulis; assembly: GCA_034641835.2. Taxonomy (NCBI): domain Eukaryota; kingdom Viridiplantae; phylum Streptophyta; class Pinopsida; order Pinales; family Pinaceae; genus Pinus; species Pinus albicaulis. Next base: position 680,547,897 of record CM076580.1, on the reverse strand, counting down.
TTCATAACAGGATTATCATGGATGGGGGCAACACCAATCTTGACCGACAACCGACCCACCATGGAGAACATGTGCATGGTAATTGACAGGGTATGTCCAGGGGCATGGAAAGGATCAGGAAGCGGGAAAGTGGATATCTTGTCTATCCCGAATCTAGCACTAAAGGTAGTGCTACATACTATCACACGAGCTGCGGGATCACAAGCACCAAACGGAGAAACAAAGACACATCTACTTCTTGCTATAGACCGCTTGACACTGACCATCTACAACTGGGTAGAGGCAGTGACAATCAACATGAAACGTCAACTGACAAAGTGCAAGAAGACTAAACTGAAGAAATTCGGTTATGGATCTATCTTGGTGTCGTTCTTCCTGGAATAAATACCAATCTTTCAACGTCAGGAGGTGATAGTCCCGACACTAGCAGCGTTGGAAACATGGATGGCCCGATGGGTGGCTTTGATGCCAAGATCAGGGGGTGGTCAACAGATGTCCTGGAGACCGGAGTTCTTTGATTGGCTTTGCCCACAATTGATTTTCGTGGAGGAATGGCCCTACTCTGGGACATATTTCACTGGTGATCCGGACCTCCCACTCCCAGAAGGAGAGGATTGGGATGAAGCACTTGGTAAGAGTCATTTTTTTTTCATGAGTATAATGATTTTTTGGGTGTGCATGTTCTGACATTTAATCCATGTGTTTGCAAATGTAGGCCCAGAGATACCTGCAGGTATTTCTCCGATAGTGAGGTGAATCCCTCGAGACTTTGATATTTCCCCTCATGTTGAGGAGGAGGAGATCATGCACAACTTGGAGGGAATTACCCGTGGGGTCCCAAGCTATGTGTGATTCGACTATGTTCCTTGTGAGTATCAGAGACACAACGTAGGGGTGTCAAACCGAGTTCACCGCTTGCTAAGGAGACTTGTCTGAGCAGTGAGATGCTATCATGATCATCATGTCGATTAGACACCTAGGATTTATTTTTGAATATTTTGAGAGATGTGATGTCTCAGGATGTAGTAGAAACACACATATTTTTTGAAACTTATGGTGCACACTGATGAAAACATTCGATATATATATATATATATATATACATCTATTTTCCTGTTTGATATGAGTCTCTCATGTGATGATGATTTTACAGATTACGCAAATGTCTATCCAATACAATGTTAGCCACTATATCAATTAATGCATTCATTTGTCTAGGAATATGTTGATATGTGATATAATCAAAATGTCTTTCCAGCAAACAAACATGTAAATACAATCTTAAAATGTGAGGGTTTCTAACTGAATAATGTCCATTAAGTTGAAGATCAACAAGCTGTGAGTTTAGATTTACAACCAATGCACTAATGCCGAGGGTAATCACCTCGGTTAACAGTTCAATGACAACACTATACTCAATGACATTTTTTGTAGTTCGTCCTACACAAATACCTTGCATATCTATCAATTCACCATCAGGATCATAAATCACCTAGGCTGCCGAAGATAAGTTCCGGGTACTGCGGGAAGCACCATCCGTGAAACCGACATAAGGGGTAATAGACTTCTGCACAATAAGCAACGACCCAATAAGCAGGAAAACGCTCGCAAAACACACCAAGCCAAGAAATGTACATAAATGAAAAGAACACCTATGTACAAAAAACATACACGAATGACTCATGCATAATATTTTTTGAGATAAAACCCATTTCTGGGCTGATCTAAAGGATGAACTTCGTAATCAATGAGCTCATAGGCCCCATTCTTCAAAATGCGTTTAACAATGTAAGGCCCATGCCACATGGGTTGAAATTTTCCTGCCCCCAGCTTATCATGAGCTTGGTCGTATAGGAGTACGAGGCCTCCTTCTACAAAAGAGCGAGGGGAAACTGACTGGTCAAAATGGGCTTTGACCCGCCTTTTCTGTGCCTCGATGACCAAACCAGCAAAGCGGCAAGTTTCATCCAACCTTTCTAAGTAGAGAAGACGTTCTTCTTTAGGTGAAGTGTTAGGCAGTAGTTCAACAACCAATTTGAGTGAAGGTATTTCACACCTAATTGGAAGGGTAGCTTCCAGACCGTAAACAAGCTGAAAAGGAGTGAATCTGGTTGCATCCTTAACTGAGGTTCGGTATGCCCAAAGAGCCAAAAATAACATGAGATTCCAATTGGATTTGTGTATCCCAATCGTACATTGAAGCATAGTGACAATAACTTTATTCACAACTTCAACCTCACCGTTGACATGAGGATAGTACGACGTTGAGCTGTCGTGATGCAGACCCAACTTAGAAGTCAGCTCCGCCACCATATAATGCCAAAATGGGAACCATGACCAGTAACGATGGCTTGAGGGATGCCAAACCTAGAAATGATGTGATTGAATATGAATTGAGTTTCTGTCTTACCGTCAGCCGCAAGTGTAGGCATTGCTTCGGCCCATTTGGTGAAGTAGTCAACGGCTACGATAATATAAGCATGCCCCCCGGCCGAGTGAGCGTTACACATCATATAATCGATGCCCCACTTCAAAAATGGACCAACGGTAATGATAGGGTGGAGATGTGAAGGCGACATGCATAGCTTACGTTGATATATCTGGGAATCGTGAAATTTACGAACCGCGACAATGCAGTCCTTGAAGATAGAGGGCCAGAAATACCCAGCACGAAGAATCTTCTGTGCAGTGGCATAACCAGACATGTGATAGCCATAGGCGTCACTCTGACAATCATTCAGAGCTTTCTCAGCCTCCTCGAGGGTCAAACACTGGCGGAGAATGGAATCGACTCCAATGCGGCAGAGTGTATCTCCAACTATACGATAAGGTTGCGATTGATGGCGGATGCATCGGCGAGCATCCTTCGTTAGCTCAAATCTAAAGGTAGAAGTCTGGAGATATACAATGATATCACCGTACCAAGGATCGAGGGTGATAATAAAAAAAAAGCGTATTGTCCGAAATGCATTCCTGAGAACCAGATGGAGCAGAGTCAGAGGGAAGGGAGGAGATCAAATAAAAAATGACTAATGATTTCTTCGACTTGGTAGCAGTAAATTCCAAATCGAACTCTTGGAGGGTGACAATCCACTTTGAGTATTTCCCCCCCAGCAATTGTCGAGACAATATATAGGTCATGGGTTTGCATTTAGAAATCACAGTCAAAGTATGCAATAGAATATAATGATGAAAACATTGAACTTCTTGAACTGCAGCTAACGCTAACTTCTCGACATGGGCATAACGCATTTCGGTGTCAAGAAGGTTACGAGAGAGGTAATAGATAACATGCTTGTCACCGTCATCATCGTCTTGCACCAAAACATTGGAAATTGTGCTGAAAGCGGTAGCTAAATAGAGGGAAAAATCGCGATGATAATTTAGAGGACGCAATAGAGGAGCTTTGACAAGCAACGTCTATAGTGCATCAAAAGAATTCTGAGCAATCTCATCCCAGAGGAACGAGACTCCCTACTTTAGTAAGCACATGAATCCTTTAGCCACTTCGACATAGTTAGGTATAAAACAACGTAGAAAATTAGCCTTCCCTTGTAGACTCTGCAGCTGATGTAACGAAGATGGAGAGGGGAGATTAATGATAGCCTCAACTTTGAGTGGATCGAGGAAAATCCCATCTTTGGACATGATAAACCCCAAGAGTCTACCGGAATCGACGCAGAAGACACACTTGTGCGGATTTAGCCGGATGTTGTAGCATCGACAACGAAGAAATATCTGACAAAGATGATCAGGATGGTCCTTACGCTTGGCTGAATGAGCTGGAAGGTCATATAGATAAGGCTGAACGATGTGCTTAATATCATGAAAAGCATACGACATCGCTCGCTGAAATGTGGTCCCAAAATTTTTTAAGCCAAAAGGGAGCTTCTTATATGCGAAAGTACCTCAGGGATAGATGAAGGCAGTCTTATGCTGATCATTCGGGAGAATGTTAGTCATGTTATAGCCAGAAAAGCTGTCCGTGAGGGAAAAGATCTCACTGCCAATGCAGTCATCAATGATCTGATCGATAAACAGAGTAGGATAATTATCCTTAGGACAGGCCCTATTGATGTCATGATAATCAACACAAACCCGAATGGTACCCTGTTTCTTATCTACAGGGACAATATTGGACACCCATCTTGTCAAGGGAATCGGGTAGATGAAACTAGCGTTGAGAAGTTTTTCAACTTCACTTTTAATGGTGGCAGCCTTTCTAGGGTGCAAAGGACGAAGACGTTGATGAACATGCTTCAAACCAGGGTAGTCATAGCTGCACTAGCAGGTGCAGCCTCTGTAGTGCGAGCTTGTGATATGCTTGAAACATGATTGACAGGCCACGTGGGATTAAGAAAGATAGACCCGCGAGTGTGAAAAGATCCTGACGATGGAGACGTAACAATCGGTGTAAACGAAGACACACAGATGGTAGGTTGGTCCAGGATAGATGTAATAGTGACCGACAAACTCAATGTCGAAGGTGACAGTCCCAACGAAGGGAGGAACAAACTCCTTGAGGGAGTTGATGTACTGGATTGTGCTATGGACGCAACACCAGAAATAATTTGACTCAAAATACGATAATCGGGTGGAAGTGACACCGAATGAGGAGAATATTGAATAGAAACATGCAGGAGATATTATGGGAAAATTTGATATTCCCATGTAGAAACAGGCATTCCTTCACTGCCAACAGGACTCGAAGAATCCATATCTGACGAAGTCGTAATATCGTCAAAAATACGACAAGGACTAGGGGGTATAGCAACAGCTATAAATGGTGATACCGAAGTAAGAGGAGGAAATTCTTCCTCATCCCCAAAACTAGACCAAGCACCCGGAGGAGGCCAATTGAACTCAATTGACTCTTCAGGGGGAGATCAGGTAGCAAGATGCAAGACAATTGGGAGAATAGGTTGTGAAAACTTGGCAGACCTACTGGACTGAGGGGTTTTTTTAGAAACGTCAGGAAAAGAACTACCACTAGGCGACAGTGAAAAAGATGACGAAACTAGTGGTTCTGCCATTGTGATAATATTTCAACACAAGAAGGAAAACGAGACAGCCAAATGAAGCCTTCAAGATCAAAGTCTAAGGAAAAAAAAAAAACAATCCAAGTAACAAAATTTTAACGGGCATGTGATCATGGGTAATTAATTTTACGACATTGAAACCAGACTTTGTTGTTTCATGTTTTAAGAGTCGAGAAACAGACAAAAGATGACTCTATTCACTTTCAATTTTAAACGAGCGTGAAAGGACAAGTGCTCGATGATCTCTTCTCTTTTTAAGGAGTCAAGAAAAGATCGAAATGAATACTCATATATTCTAAGTAAGAGGGTGTACCAAGTTTCTGTGAACTGCCATATACACCTTGGTGATCAAATGAAAGAGAAATGACCAAGGACTTAACGTACGTGTAGGTAGTCTCCCCGAATGTTGTGTTTGGTGTATCACGGTTACAGGGCGGCAGAATCAGCTTCCTATGGATAAAGAATTTGAACCTATAGGGGCCTCCCTTTATATACTCGATGGTACGGGGAGCACAAGTTCGTACTAGTGTTGTCTAAAGCCAGATGGTGAATGACAACTACTAGGTTTAAAGAAGCTGGAACACGCCTCTAGCCTAGACCACTAAAAATGTTTCTGTTAGGTTCCAATGCTTCCTTAGGTTAATTCAATTGATTTTATAGTTGATCTTGAATTAATGTTTCAGTTTCAAGGCCCTACTGAATTTCGATCTCAAATTCCTAGATGCATGCTATATGCAAACGAACACCATTTTCCATTCAATGAACACTAATTAAGAGAAGGATATAGATCTTTCAAATAATAGAAAACAATGAAATCACACGAAGAAGTCTGCTAATGCATCTAATGCAATCAAGTGAAAAATGAAAAATTCTTTCCCTAGTTTATCAGGCACTAGTTATGCAAAAGAACTTTTCGTTTTTTCATGCAAACGAAAGAATGCATTTTTTGGATTTTTTCAACGAAATGAAGCACACAATGCACTAATTACATTAAAAAACAAAACAAACACTAGTTCTGAGTATTGTGAATGTAGAGAGTTAAACTGAATGATTCAATCAAAGCAATACAAACACAAGAAAGCACTTAGACTAATGACACACTCTTTCAAACAAAGTGAAAGCCTTCTAAATGACCCAAAATGAGCAATATGATCTATGCTTGAAAATGAAGATATGGAGAGTCAAACAAACACAAAAGTAATCGCTCAAAAAACCAAAACTCAAAGGATAAAGAAAGACTCAGGAAACTGATCAAGGAATAGAACTGACAAGAACCAAAAGACTTGACCTTCAACCAGAAGGCTCAGTGAGCGAAAGACTCCTAGAACCCTAGGGCTACAAACTGCACTGATAGGAAAATAGAAAAATGGCTGAGAAGAATAAGTCTAAAGAAATCAAAACAACTCAAAAAATACTAATTGCAAACCAAAAACAAGCCAGAGTCAAGCAAAACTGACCAAAAACTCAACAGGGAGGTCAAACCAAACCCTATAGCGTTCGACACGACTTTAAGGTGGTAATCTGTGCCAAACAGGGGTTGGCGCTACTGCAACAAAAGCAACACGTGCCAATTGGCGCGACCGTTCAAACAAAAAGCGCACCAAGCCAGATACCTATGGGAAAATGGGAAAACCAGTGAGCAGAGGTCAATCTTGACACTTTAGAGCTAAACAAGAGGATCCTAAACAGTCAAGAAAGTCAGAAAAGACAGAAAAACAAGAAAGCGACCGAAGTCGACTCGACAAGGGCGAAACGAAAAACTCACACTAATCCCCAGCGGAGTCGCCAATTAGTTATGAAGGTAAATACTTTCTGTGGATAGAGACGATCCCTCTAGCCGTAGAGTAGGTCTAGTAACAAAGGGCCAAGATAGAGTGAAGGTTCCTAATTAATAAATGAAAAAGACGAGGTAGATCAACCTACCTGGAGTCCAACGCTGTTGTCGTGGTGGTGGCCTCTTGATTCCTGTCTCGGCGGGTCACGATCCTTTCGTAGTGATGCTTGGATACCTGCACAAAGATCATCAAACAAGAGCAGCATACGAAACAATAATCTCATCCATAATTACTAACCAGTCAAGGAGGGTTAAGCATATTGCATCAAATAAACTCATTAACGCAAGATGGGAACCAAACAATGGTCATGTATATGTATTAATAGAAGAAAGAGTTACAACCAGAGCCTTGACGTCACAACCTCCTTCAATAGGGTTCAGTCGAAGCGCGTCTTGATGAATCGTCAGGGAATTTTGACGGGATGAAGACACAAGCCTAAGCTCTCTCAATAAGGGTATATTCCGTTCTATCTCTTCGAGAAAAGTGTATAGGAATATCTCCAATGTTTCAGCTATAATATGTTCAGTTCAGCTAGCACATCAATGGAAGATGGCTATATTTATAGAGGGAGAGGCGGAGGTTGGGATCCCTACAATAGTGGAAGGGAGGCCTTATCCCTTGGGAGGTTTCCCCAAAAGGTGGAAACAAGAGGCCAAAGGAGGGAGGCTGTGGTTATTCAGTTTAACCACTCCAGATGACTCGCCCACGAATTTTTTTATGATGGAAACTTCACCACTATTTTAAAAAAACATTCCATAAACAAATTGCCGTGGGTAGCTCACTGGGACAGAGCACCAATGGGTGCGGGGCCCAGTGTTAATTTCCTCATCGGCGTGAGAGAATAATGGTATACTAGTGCCAAGGCAAAAACAAGTGTTTCTGATGGGATGTTCAGGAAATTGTCAACAGAAGGAATGTTGTCCTCATGACAAGGGACGCAATGATGGTATTTGCAAGGCATGACACTCTATTGGTCACAGAAATGAGCCTCCAATGTGCGGGATGGGGATTGCAGGGACAATGAAAAAATGCTGTGTAACAATATGTCACACCATCATGATAGTGATAATGTCCAGTTATTTTCGTTAAATTCACAACCCAGAGGATAGGTATAAGTGTCATGGGGATTTTAGAAATGTTGGTGATTTTGGTAATTTATGGGAAATGTTTCCTTGCACATTTTGTGATGCATCTGACCATTGTGTGGTTGAGTGTAAGAAACGTAAGGAGATGGTCAAGAAAATGGATCAAATCCTTGGGACAAGATATGAGCAACCTCTCCCAGGTTTGAATACTTCCTTGTGTATGGGAAAGCATACGTATTTTTGTACCCATTGTAACATGAATGGGCACCAGATTGAAAATTGTTGGAAACTACATCCGGAACTTCGTCCCAAGAAGGATAAAGAGGTCATGCGATCCAATACAAGGAAATAAACATGAGGCAAAGTGGAAGCTAATGCAATTCCTGAAGCAACATTTGAAGCAGAGCATGTGCAAAATAGAACCCATAAGCCTGGTTAGTTAAATAATGGGTAGACTATTTTGTAAAGTTAGCTTGCTTTGTAAAATTATAATCACTTGTTCTATATTCCCGCATGGGTTCTTTGTAAAGTGAAGTCATGTACAAATCACTTATTTGCGACGAGTGAATTTTATTTGGCATGTTATGTTATCTTGGCTTAAGGATAAGTCAACTTGAATGGGAATTTTGAGATAAACATTTTATTTCATTCAACATGTCTATAAATGTTTCCAAAACTCACTTATACAAGTATTTCTATGTGGAGCTTGTTTGTGAATTAGATCTTTGGTGAAGATTTCGCAATAGATGAACATAGAAATGTGGACAAAGTCAAGCTTGTTATTAAACAAATACATCCTATACATCAAAGAGTACAAATGTAGCTTGAGGACAACAAATAAAAGTGTAAATCAATGCATGGAAAGAATTGAGTTACTTTTTATTTCTAGGTGGAAGATCAAGTTTGTCTTCAACAAAGAGAGACTTCAAGGTGAAGTTTGTTTGAGCCAAATAAAGATGGTTTTGGAGATAATGTTTAGATTCCATCGATCAAAGAGTTTGTTCTTGCATGTTTTAGAAGAATTGTAGCAAGGCACAATTGTTGATAGGAAGATAAGGACTTCACGCAGAGGCAAGGTGGAGTACATTGATTGGAGCTCAAAGGCACCAATTCAAACAAAATAAGAAGGATTTAGATTAGGAAAGTACATGAGCATTTTCCTATCTTATTTTTGGATTGAATATAGAATTTCGAAGGTCCAAAAGTTCCTAGTGGGGAGGTATGATCTGAAGATTAAAAATAGGCTAAAAAATGAAGTGCTCAGAATCTCTCGAAATTTGTATCAATTCATAGTGTTCCATTAGAGAACTTTTGAGGTCTAAAATGGGCCTCCTAAGAAAAATGTACAACCAAAATAAAATTTATAAGAACCAATAGGATTCAACATGATGATGTCAACCACAGGGGATGATTCACCTTTTTTAGGGTGAAAAAGGAAAAATATTAAAAAATAATAAAATAATAAAACTATTTTTTCCACTTATCTCCCTAAGTATTTACTCAAATTTTGAGCAGGAGTACTCGTTGGATGCAAAATTTAATTCCTCATCCAAGGAGTACCCATGTTGCATACTTTCGATGGACCTTGATACACGTAAAAATGAGAAATACATGAAAAAATGTGAATCACATTTTTCATGTATTTCTCATTTTTCATGTGGTGATGTCCATCGCAAGTATGCAACATGGGTAGTCCTTCGATTAGGAATCAAATTATGCATCCAACGAGTGTTTCCACTTGAAATTTGAGTAAACTCATAGAGAGATAAGTTGAAAAAGTAGTTTTTTCTTTTTTCCCTCTAAAACTTGATGATGTATATAATATTATTTTATTATTTCCACTATACCTCAAAATTCCCTTGATGATCATTCTGATTTCAACGACGCTTGAATCACCTCAATCCAACATCATATGAATAATTTATGGTGTTCTAAATTTTTTGACCAACAACTAAAATTTTGACAACAGGGTTGAGTGTGCTGTTGATTGGGTAGTTCGTACAACTGGCGTCATCAACTGACTGTGCAGGGTATGGTGTCGGTACGAACCAATTTGATCTTGACACATGAAAATTTCGTACAATTTCATTTGGCACATTTTGATTAGATAGTTTAGTTTTGAGGTGGCCAATAAGAGGTTTCCACGTGGCCCAATTAGAGGGCACCACGTGGCACTTTATGGTTGGTCAAAATTTATATATTGGGCCCAAGGGCCTTGGTAGTGTTTGACCCCTCGACTTGAAAAAACACAACTGCACGCCATATCATCATACCATCGCATTAATTATTAACATATGGAGGACTCTAGATATATTTAAAGTTTAGTGTTTGAAACATTGGTGGAAGGGGGCGAGGCACTTTGCCCCAACCGCCAGTCACACACAAATCCACAGGACCACCAACAGAGAGTTTTGGCAGAGAGGCCATGCATTAAGCCCCATACCTTGGTCTAGTGCGTTACCCATATGCCCACGATGTAGAGGGAATGGGCTAGGGTGATTAGGCCCTGGCCCTAGGTCGTATGCGTTTCCCACATGACCACAAACGAAGGCATAGGCAGAGGGGCCGGGTGGATAAGCCCTGCCCCCCAGTTTTCGGTAACAGATGTGACCAGTACCACAGGTGAAAGGAGCCAAAGCTAGCGGGGGTGGGTAGTTGTATGGTTGAATGGGCCAAGGTGATAGGGGCAGAGAAAATTTTGAAGAATTATGGAGGTATATTTGAGCATGGTAAGAGCCTAGTTAGAGATTTTCAACCTTCCAGTTTCATCTGCAACAACCGTTACTTCAATAGAGCAACTCTTTTCATTTTTTTCTCAATACGTTTATGAGAGAAGCCCTTTTTAAGCTCCTCATTGTGAAGGAGTTGCATGTTTATGCTTTTGATTTCAGATGGAGTACAAGGACCTATTGTACAAGAGTCCCTTTTTATGTTGACATTTTCATGACTTTCTCTAGGGAGTCATCTTTCTGAGTGATAATTTTTTGTAAGAGAATATTTATTTTTAGGATAAACAAGCCAATATAGAGTCAACAAGTTGTAATGTACTAATTTTCTACTAAAATCAATATATCGGTCTTGTTATTGGAGCAGGCCCGAAGACATAGCCTAGGAGGGGTGAAATCCATTATGAAATTACTAGTTTCTTCTTTTCATGTTTTTCATCTTGAGTTGCATATGAATTTGTTTATCTTTTAAGTTAATGTGAAAATCTAACTCACTATCATTTAATAGGTTTTGAAACTAATTTTATTTTAAAATACCCATTTTGTTTAACTTGAAAAATTTCATAGGACGATCAAAGAAGTTGTTTCCTCCATTTTTAGATCACTTTCCTTATAATTTCCTGTGATATTTGGAATTTTATTACTTTTATTGATCCAGGTGGATATTGGTGGTCACCTGCCTATTCCACTTGGGGCTCCACCATTGTCTATTTCAGTTTTTCAGTTTCGGCACAGTTTACTATTTTTAGCAGTTTTTCGGGTCCTAAACTTCCGGAGCTGTTTTGAGGCCCTAAACGACGTTTTTTGGGAAAACGGAGAGCAACATGGGTCCATGGACTGATGTTTCTCATTCCAAATTTGTAGTCCTCAGATAGATCTTTCTAACGAGGTATGGTACGCGTCAAACGAAGATCGTATGCCAAAGTTACGCCCCTGGGAAGTTGAAACACCAATTTACCCAAACGGGGCCCATAGTTTTGGCGCTTCATCTCCTAGGGTTAGGGTTTTGGATGTTTAGGATTTCCAATTGTTTCTAAATGATAAATAGGCCCTCGAGCCTCATTGTAACTCAGTTCAGAGGCCTGTAGCCGCCACATCTCTTCTCAGAGATAGCTACCAGCGCCCTAGCTAGTTTTATTTCCATTCTGTCTGTAAGCAAATTTCAGCTCTTTGATATTAATGAAATGAAGTGTTATTTCCGTTGCATCTCTATATTTATGGTTATATGTTTATTCTGTTGCGTTCCTGCATAAATCCGGATCATTTATTATTTCTTCTTCTTTAAAAAATTATCAAACATGAAGATCAAAAGAACACAAAGAATACAATATATAGGTTCCAAGCTAAGGTAATACCCCTCCAAGTGGAAACCCAAAAATAATACTTCTCTTCTTATAGAATCAAATAAAAATGATACCTATAAGACCCAAAGAGAAAAGTCAAGATTCCTTCCAAGCACCAAGTCATCTGTCCAACAATTCCTCTCACAAACAAGCTCAAGTCAACAAGGTCATCGAAAGTAAAACTTCAAAATTTTAGGTCAAATTAGAGTTTTGACCCTCTATTTCAAATCTACAACTCATACCTGTAATTTTCGACCTCTTGTAGTTATATAGAAACCCTAATCTCACACATGTGAGAGAATATAAGCATAAAAAGCAGATTTTCCTTCTTTCCTTTGACTTTCTATTGTCTTCTCTAACCTTAGCTCTTCTTGCTTCTATTTTTTGTTTAAGATAGAACTTGTGAAGTGTCTCCAAGTGTGTTGAAGTCCCTTCCTATATATATTCTTCTCCAAAGGTCGAATAGGCCTCTCCTAGGCCGACTTATCCTTGGGAGGGCCGACTTGGTCTTGGACGACAAAATGAATTTCTAGACTAGAAATAAACAAATTTCTTTTGTTACAAAGAGTCTAAATGAGACTATAATATATGAAAAATTTTCATCTTTGACTCAATAATCCCTAGAATCATGAAGAAAATTATTTGACCTAGACGTGAGCATGAAACCCATGTTTCAACAAATAAACATTACTTTTCTTTATGAAAAGTCATGATTACAAATGCCATTATGAAGACCGAATCTAGTTACATTCTCCAACGCTCCCTCTTAACTAGGGAAGTATTCATAATCCCATCATGAGGTACAAGGATTCTCAAATTTAAGTATTCTCATAAGAAGAGTTAGATTGATAATCCATCTTTAAGGATCAATAGCATAACCAAAATTGTCAAACATAACAAGGTCTTGAGTAAAATGCTCTATCTCTCCACTAGATTATAGCACAATGCTGGAAGGATTTATGTGAGACACCAAACTACCTCTCAAGGGACATACCCCATCTATATGTTAACTAGGCATGTCCTTTTAGGAATATTCTTATCTCAGATTCCAAATCCTCAAAGAATATTGGTCCTCCTCGACCACTCATATCTTGGACACCCTGTCCAATCCTCAAAGACTGTCAACCCTCGAGACTACTACCTATATTGGATTCTCAATACTCAAGGAGTACCAATGCAATACGATTATCCAATCCTCCATTCTTTATTCTCCCTCGATGGCCTTCACTAGACCTACGAGTGTCAGTCCTGGCCTAGTGCATGACACATGGAGGAGAGAATGCATTAGGGGAATTTTGAGGTCTAAAATGGGCCTCCTATGGAAATTAGAAAATAATATTGGAAATAATAAAATAATATTTGATTACATCATTAAATTTTATAGGGAAAAAAGAAAAAAATACTTTTTCAACTTATCTCTGAAAGTTTCTATTCAAATTTCTAGCGGGAGTACTTGTTGGATGCAAAATTTAATTCCTCATCCAAGGAATACCCATGTTGCATACTTTGGATGGATCCTTCTACACGAAAAATGAGAAATACATGAAAAGCGTGATTGCAATCACATTTTTTCATGTATTTCTCATTGTTCTTATAGCAAGGTCCATCAAAATTATGCAACATGGGTACTATTCAGATGAGGAATTAAATTTTTCATCCCATGAGTATTCCTGCTCGAAATTTGAGTAAAAACTTTGGGAGATAAGTTGAAAATACAAGTTGAAAAAGTAGCTTTATTATTTTTTAATCTTTTTACCCTTTTACTTAAAAAATGGTGAATCATCCCCCATGGTTGACATCATCATCTTGAATCCTATTGCTTCTTATAAAGTTTTACTTTGTTGTACATCTTTCTTAGGAGGCCTATTTTTAGACCTCAAAATTCCCCTAATGTGATGCTCATCATCAATCCCTCTCAACCAGAGAGGATATCCTTATTTCATTTTAATCATAGAATGGATCCTAGCTCCCTCTCAAACATAAAGGAGATTGCTCACTCCTTATCAACTAGGGAGACATGACCACAAGCTCTCATCTTGTCTCATACTGTAATAATGCATTATGCACTAGTTCTTCTTGTAGTTGCATGGGCTCCATCTCACATAATTTACCTTTGAACTTTCTGGATGTACGAAAGTCAAAACTATTTTTTCAATATATGATATGGTTCAGCCCATCAACCTTTCATATAACTTTCCTTCTTTCAAAAAACACATTATTTTGAGCCAAATAATGTCAAGTTAGTCATATCTTCCTTCAACCATCTTGGAAAGTGAACATGACTATTAGGTTACATTTTGTATTTCTAATTTCTTCTGCAAAGATGATGCAAATATATTTGCCATATTGTATTTTAAAGATTCCCAAATCTCTTATCTCAATCCAAGTGCCCTTTGCATTGAATTCAAAACAAACAATTGTAGATAAATTTACCTTAACTTCCATTATGCATTTTTTGCAACATTCTTCCAGGTATCAAAACCATATCTCAATTAGATAACCAATACCAAATCATCAATATCATAGTTACGTCGTTATGATGGCCTCTCATCAAGATAACATATTATGTTTACTTGTTTCCTTTGAAAACAATATCCTTTCGCATGGTCTTTCTTCACACTGTAACAACATATTTCGTTATGGTATCAATAATCAATTAACATGTTTAGGGAATGAGTCAATCAAATAGGTTCAATATCATGTCCATCAGATTGTTTTTTATCATGACCAACCTTCTTTCTTGAAGTTGTGATTTCTTACTTCCTTCAAAAGATCACATCAGATGTTTTTACATGTTTTTGCAATATGTACTTTCAGGGAGCCAAGTAAAATCCCAAGAAGATCATCAATATTATATTTTCCAAATTATATCCTCTAGTTAGAGTTCCATGTTAAATTATGCTACCTTCTCCCGCTAAAGTCGACATTATTTTGCATGTTATATCTTCATATTGCAACAAGGTTCTTTCAATATATTCCTGGAATGAATTCATCAAATGAAAGATTTAGTATCATTAGGATCCTTATAGTTTCCTCTTTCCATCATACTTCCATAATTTTGACAACCTTCATTATGTTCCTGCAATTCTTATTAGCAAGTACAACCAAATAAAACATACAAGAGCATGATGTTAATCTAGTAAATGTAGGGTTTATATGAATTCTAGGGTACTAGTTATGATCTCTAGACATTCCTTGATCCATCCCTTATTAGGGATTTTACTTTAGCAGAGATATCTAGTCCTAGGGTTTTGTCTTCAAGCCCTTATATTTATCTTAATCCAAATATTTCTAGGGTTTAATACATACCCTAGAGTCTATCTCTCAAAATTATTTTATATTAGGGTTTCAATATATCAAATAACACTCATCCTTCAAACCTTAGATACCATTTCCCAAGGGTTAGGAAATATATAAGGTTTCCTTTTCTAGGTTTTTGAAACCAAGTGTCATATAGTGCTTACAAGCCCTATATATAAAAATCCAGAAGATCTTACAAACCCTATATTCCTTTTAGTCAGCAAGGTCTATCTTGCAAAACTTCTATAAGTATGCTACAAAACCTTAATGTATTTCATTTCAAGATCTAGGATCTAATATTCACATTCAACCAAATACCTAGACCATTCAAATTTGGTCTTCATATCGGCATGATGTAGTACCTTCCATGCTTAAGAACTAGGTCTCTCTTCCTTTTATAGCCAAAACATTCAGTTAGGGTTTCTTTCTCTAGGGTCTCTCCTTTTATTCCATACTTTTGTAGGGTTTACAAACCCTATATGCTTAGACCTGTCACTTGAAAATTGTAAAGTTATACAACCACATACAAAAAGGTTAGTTTCAAAACCCTAAATTTTAAGGTGTTCAAATTCTATCATATAGATTTTATACAAACCCTAGAAACTTCAAAGTTATCATGCATTAATATCATGCTGCAAAGCTCTAAAAAAATCATTAGATTACAAGATCTAGCATATTATCAAATTATTTCATGATACTATCCTTTTTCATGATCATCATCATAGCCTTGACATATACCATGAAATGCACATAAAAATTATACATATCTCTGCCACTTTACCTTGAAGATCTAGTTCTTATTCAAGTCCAATTATCTTTGTTGTTCCCATATCAATGTCAAATTGTCATGTCAAGGTTTCTCAGTTTTGTTGCAGTTTGTGTCAATGTTGTCACTTACGTTTTTTCAAGATATTTTCTTTGTATATGGGTTCTCAAATTTGCAAGGAAGAGAGAATAATTTGATATTGGTCTAGTAGCTCAAAATGAACTTGTATAGTCTGTAGAAACTTGCTGCAATATTCACCATATCAATCAATATTGTGTGTTATATATATCAATGTTGTGAATTTTTTGACATACTATATTCACATCATATAAATACACAGAATTTTGGATTAGGATCCTTCTTGTAGTATACTTTCTTTCCTTTTCATAATGACAACAAGCTATGATCTTCAAGCCTCCTTATACCAACCTTAGCTTTGGTACCATGTTGGAAAATCAATGCATTTGTAAATTAGAGTTGAATTTCCTTATTTGGTAATTACTTTTGATATCAGTTGGCATTTTATTACTTTTATTTTTCTTCTTCATGAAGAAATCATCAAACATGAAGATCACATGAACAAAAAGAACACAAGATATAGGCTCCAAGTCAGGGAAAAACCCCTGTAAGGGGATAACCTAGAAAGAGTACTTATATTCTTATAGAATCAAATCAAAGTGATACCTCCAAGACCCAAATACCAAAGTCAAGATTCCTTCCAAGCACCAAGTCAGCCCTCCAACAATTCCTTCCACAAACAAGCTCAAGTCAACAATGTCAACAAAAGTCAAAATTTAAAATTTATGGTCAAATAAGAGTTTTGACCCTCTATTTTAGATCTGCAACTGGGATACTAAATTATCGGCCTCTTGAAATTATCCAAAAACCATAATCTCACACGAGTGAGAGAATCCAAGCATAAAAATAAGATTCTCCTTCTTTCCTTTGACTTTCTCTTGTATTCTTTAACCTTCACTATTCTTGCTTCTATTTTTTTTTTTTTCATATTGAACTTGTCAAGTGTCTCCAAGTGATTCGAAGTCCCTTCCTATATATATGCTTCTCTAGAGGTCGAATAGGCCTCTCCTATGCTCAATTATCCTTGGCAGGGTCGACATAGTCTTAGAGGACAAAATGACTTTGTAGACTAAAAAATAATAATTTATTTTGTTACAAAGATCAAATGGGACTATAATACATGAAAAATGTTCTTATTTGACTCAAGAAGCCCTAGAAGAATGAAGAACATGCTTTTACCTAGACTTGAGCATGAAACCAAAGCTTAAACAAATAAAAAAACTTTTTATTTATACAAAGTCATGATTACGAATGTCATTATGAAGACTAAATCTAGTTACATTCTCCAACAGTAAGGGGGTTGTGACCAATATCTTAGTTGTAAGGAACTTAAACCCTCGAGGATGTGATGTTAGTGTTGACTCTTCAAGTGCAATAAATACAAGAAAAAAATTATGGAAATTCTAATAATTACTTCTAATGATATAGTTCTTCTTTTAAGATTTCCAATTTATCATAAAGCAATTACACTTCAGAAATTCAACCATACAACCACAAGGATAGTAGAGATCACAATGCACGAAGAGAACACAATATTTACCCTTGGAAAACCTACTTATAGGAAAAATTCAACAACCTTTTTCATAGGGAAATTCTTCAGTTCGACAAGAGATACATCTAATGTTTCTAGTCCACTATGCTTATGGTCAAACCTAGTAAAAAACCCTCAATTCAAGCCTACCAAACTTTCCTAATGAATTTCCTTAGTCTGATCTTACCTAGGTCAAATTTCAACCTCCAAAATATTCTTAGAAAACTTTGCCTCCCAAAATTTCAACTGGCCCAGAAAACTACCTAGAAATTCGATCAACCCAAAGATTGCTGCCCATAATTCACACAAGCAAGGTCTAGAGAGAAAATGAGAGAGAGAGAGAGAGAGAGAGAGAGAGAGAGAGAGAGAGAGAGAGAGAGAGATCATTTTCCTTCTTGTCCTTCATCTCCTTCAATTGGATTCCCATAAAATTATTTGTTGTGTGAGGTCAAATGATGCCTTTGTGGAGGAGGTTGAATGCCTTTATATAGCGGTCTCCCTGTCCAGAATGGGTGTGTCTCTTCACTAGGACAATTTTATTTGAGTGAGGGCTGACTTGATTAAATTGGAGCCAAAAATTAAAAGTTTAAATTTCAAATTTTTATCTTTTAAATATGACATGAAGAACATATCTTACATAAATTATTTCTACATTACAAGGGATAAAATATAAATTATGAAGGGCGACTATAGCTACAAAAATTCAACACTCCCTCTTAACTAAGGAGGTATTCATAATGACTAGATAAATATTCTTCTTGTGAGAAAATTTCTTTAAAAAAAGGTTATAAAAAATCATCAATAGTATCAACATCATTCAACTACCATAATTATGGTCAACAAAACTATGACACATGGTAGATCATCAACATAAACAATCTACTATCATTCTGGTTGGTACTTCTGACACATGGTGCATTCTCACCATAATTTTGGTCAATACTCCTGACATATGGTAGATCGACCATAATATTTGTAACATGCCTCCTCTCATATCTAACCACTTTAACCAAATTTCCTGGGGTAAACATGATTTGAGGGGATATTATGATATGATCCAACCACCTAGCTCACCTCAAGGAAGTGGAATCGACAAACCAAACACCTTAATGACTTTCCTACCATGTTCTTCAGAACCCCCAAGGGATAAACCACCCTTCCAGGTGCCCAGACCCTGAGTTAAACCTCTTTCTTAGTGCCCTAGTCTCCTAGACATTGGCACAACACTAATTTGTTTCAACTAAAACTGTCTAGTCGCACGGATGATGCCTACAAGGGAGCACTTGCAGTCTTTTTCACCTAGTTCTATGCCTGTAACCGTGAGATTTAAGCCACTTTTTTAGGCTTGGATCCAGACCTCTAACTATAACTTAATAAAACCTTCTAGAACCATGAATTACCCAAGGACAAAGCCTTCCATACAAATCTTATACAAGAACTTGACCTAACAAGGCCTAGCCATGAAGAGCATTTCGTCAAATAGATGGTGAACATGAAATCTGTAGGTCATGTGTTAGTATGAATCCTTTGTTGAAGTGTACGAAAAAGGACCACTTTAGCTACGCATAACTAATAGCCCTAACAACAAAAGTGGCTGCCAATATCTTCAGATCTGCAGTTAGTTAAACAATAAAAGAGCTGCAAAACACCAGATCTATGCATGGAAAGACATTAAGCAGTAAAAGTAAGGGTTTGCTCCATATACCAATAGACAAGACAAGAACACTTTTTGAAAGATTTTTTTTGTATTAATGGGGCACCTGGGAGGAAAACCAGAAGGAGTATCCAATTCCCCTCAGTGGGATGGGTTCTTGGAAGTCCTCAAAACTTCAGATCTAAGATTTCTCTCTCTAGTTGATGTAGAAAACCCAATGCAAATAGTAGAGCTCAATGGGAGCAAATGATGGAGATGTGTGACCAAGTGTATAGATCCAGAGTGATCTAATAGGCAACAAAAGGTGAAGAATGATGGGAAGAACCCTCCTATTTATAACAAAATATTGGGTCATTCTAGATCTTGGTGCATGGGTTAACCAGATCTAGATCCACTTTTTATGGAATATTTTATTATATTTGTTGGAGGGAAAAGGTATTTGATTTGGGTCAAATCCCTTAATTTGTCAAGAATAAATAAATAAATGATTTATTTATCTTTTTAAGGAAGCGGTTAGAAGATAATCAAATAAATAATGATTTATTTGATTATTTAAGGAAGTGGTTGAAAGATAATTAAATAAATAGTGATTTATTTAATTATTTGTGGGTGATTTGGTCATATTTAACAAGGAATATTATCTAAATAAGATTTAAATAATTATTCCTAGAAAATAATAACATAAATAAAGGTTTATCTAATTAATTTCTTTGTTTTTGGGTTAAACATGACTGGGAATAATAATTAAATTATGGTTTAATTAATTATTCCATGAGGAAAATCAAACAAATATAGGCTTGTTTAATATTTCCTTTTGGGGTTTCCTATTTTAACATAGTGAAAGCAGTTTTACTTAGGGTAAAACTGGTCTTACATGGTGTACTTGGGTCCATCTAATGATAAAAGGTTAGATGACCAAAAAATGGTGTAACATCATGAATGCATATCGGAACATAGAGATCGAGAAATTACTTGAGAAGCATCAAGAAGGTTTAATTACCTCTCACAATAACTAACATAACATCCATTAGGCAATGCATCATTAAATAGACATTCATTCATTAAAATATGAAAAGAGCCATACTTAGACATGTCAAATAACCATGCTTATAACCAACATATAACCAAATAGATAAAAATGATACATTAGCCATTAAATCCACATAATAACAAGTATAATTACTCATCAATGTAAGAGAAACTTAGCTCTTATTAATTATATGAAAAATCCAACCAAGTCAGGGACTTCCACGTACCACCCGACCATAGATTGAGCTGAGGGCCAAATATTTCTTTCAACCAATCACCCCCATGCCATATTCCATGCATGAATGTGGGATCTCATGGGATATATCAATCCATAACCAACCAACGGAATCCAGAGGTTAAACCACCTCCACTCTCACCATACCTTTATCTCACCTAAACCAGTCCTGAGATCACAAAACCAAACCATGTTTCAATGCCTCAGAATTCCTTCACCATCCCTCGAGGAATTTTCCTATCTCCACCCACCCATTTAGGGCTTCTCGGAGAAAACCATCTCCACCCCCAAACCTTGGTATTTTATTGAGACCACCTCTCCTTGATCCAAAACCTTTCGACAATCCAAAGCTCAAACCAAAATAAATCCCATCACACCATGGCTATCCGGAAATGACGAGGCAAGGTTGAAACCACTATCAAAACTCTAAAAAGTCCATGCCACTGACAAGAAATAAACCAAATGCATACAATCATATGCCATGCATGCCAAAACCAGCTAGGAAATCATACATGCAATTTGTTACCTGAAAGTATTCCTGTTGAAGCTGTCTGATCCAATATTTCCTTGCTTTCCTTTGCTTTCTTTGTCCTTCCTTTGCTTTCGTTGTCCTTCATTTTCTTGCTTGATTTCCTTTTCCTCTTGGTGATCTTCTCCTCTTTGATACTAACTCTGAAACTTAACTGACAAATGGTCATGAACTGATCCTTAGAATCCTTTTTATCATTGAGGCCTCTAATTTCTTCAATTTTCCATTATTTTCCTTCAATTTCCTCCTCATATACAACCTGTGACCTTTCACCTTCCATTTCTCCTAATTTCCTTTATTTCAATAAATAAATGCCAAAAATATTTTTTTTCCTTTTCAAAGCCTTTGCCATTTCCTTTTCCAATTTAATTAGCCATAATAAACAGAAAATGACACCCACTAGGATGTTTTTCTCAACATTCAACTTGGAATACATGTCCCATGACCTTGGTATTATTTTTCCTTTATTAACTTTATTACATGAACTTTTAACCCAAGGCTATTATAGACCCTCTCAATTATGTGAACATCGCCATTGGTGTTCTATGACACCTACATCCAACATAACTGCTGAAAAGAAAAACATAATTCTTAAGGAGATTTATAACTTAGCTTGTTGAAATATTTACAATGAACAACCTGCTCAAAAGCAAAACCATCATGACAAATATGACAACATGACAACCATACCGCTTACTAGAGCTTTATAAGAGAACTCATTACGGTATCTAAAATAAAAACCATGTATACTTATGCACATCTTCTTCAACCAACAAATAACCATATTGTTTATGGAGCTTTATAAATATAGCTCGATACAATATTCATATTTATGTACACATATACACATATGCACATTTACTCTAACCAAAAAATAAAAGGATACGAGGTTTGCATCCACAACAAGGAAGTCCAAAGGTTCATACCCTCACCCTCAAAATAGTACTTGGATTCACCTCCTTCCCAGAAGTCCAGAATCCACTGCCAAGTCAAACCTACATCCAATACCCATAGCTACAATCCTGCATCACTTGTCCTCTTGGTGAAAAATTATTGACTCATTGTTCCAGGGAACACTCCCAATGTGCATCCTGTTATCATTCTATAATTTTTGAGATTGTGAGAGTAAACACAAAAGTAACATCAAAACTTAAGTCTAGAAGCTAGCCGTTCTAAACTCAGAGAGGGATCTCTCTGTAAAATTTAGCTTTGTTTTCTTGTAAAATTTAGGCTAGTTATGTCTATGAAATTGTTTGTTTGTTTGTAATTGATTTGATTGATTTGGTTGATTGAATGCTTATACTTCCATTGGGCTATAGAGTTTATAAAATAAACATGGATCTATATCAAATTTTAAAGGAGTTTCACAGGGAAAGATATGTGAACTAGTTGGATCTTTTAGATTTAAAATGATATGGAACAGAATAAAAGGCAGGATTCAATTAAAACTAAAGATAAATTAAGAATTATTTAGTTTGACCTCAGAAGAAAACATTAAAATTACTCATAGACATAACAGGGTGTATATTTCAACAAATCCCGATGTCATCGTTTCTGTAATGTAATTAAGATTTAAGAAAGAAAAGTTAAGGAAAACAACAAAATAACACATAAACGAAGAGAAGCACTTCACCAATTTGTCCAACACATGAATCTTGTGAAGAATTCCTTGTATTAATGATCATCCCATCGACTGGAAAAATTACAGTAGCTTTTAGAAAATAATATTCAACAATCAACCTATACTACTTCGAAGTATGAAGTATTTATAACAATATTTACAAAACTACATGGTATATTTAGCAAAATATGTTAGGATTAATTCTAATCGCAAGCGTACGAAAAAAACTCACTTTAGTTGTGCATAAAAAACAACCCTAACATCAAAGATGGCTGCCAATTTCTTTAGATTTGCAGTTAGTTGACCAAGACAAATGCTACAAAATCTAGATCTATGCAGTTAAAGACATTAAGCAGTAAATAAAAGCAAGAGTTGTTCCATGCATTCAATAGAAAAGACAATAATATTTTTAAATATTTTTTGTATTTTTGACACCTGGGAAGGGAACATAGAAAGATGTTACCAGTCCCCCTCAATGGGATGGGTTCTTGTATGTCCTCAGCACTTCAGATCTAAGATCTCTCTTTCTTGATGGTGTAGAAAACCTAGACAAAAAATGGAACTCAAAGGGAGCTCACAAGAAAAATGGTAGGAAAAAATGACAATGATGGAGGATCAAAGTCAGACCAAAAGTATAGATTGAGAGTGATCTTCAGGCAACAAAAGGTAGTGAGTGAATGGAAAAACCCTTCTATTTATAACAAAATGTTGAGTTAGTCTAGATATTGGTGCATAATTAAAATATTATTAACCAAATCTAGATCCAACTTTTATGGAATATTTTATTATATTTGTTGGAGGGAAAAAAGAATTTGAATTTGGTCAAATCCATTTATTTGTAAATAATAAATAAATAAATGATTTATTTATTATTTTAAGGATGTGGTTGAATAAGAATTAAATAAATAGTGATTTATTCAATTATTTATAAATGATTTAGTCAAATTTAACAAGGAATATTATTTAAATAAAGTTTAAATAATTATTCCTAGAAAATAATAAGATAAATAATGATTTATCTAATTTTCCTGTTTTGGATTAAATATGACTAGGAATATTAATTAAACAGCGGTTTAACTAATTATTCCTTGAGGAAAAGCAAACAAATATGGATTTATTCAAGATTTCCTCATGGGGTTTCTTGTTTAGACCATAAAAAACTTAATAAATTATGGATTACTAAGTTATTTTTCATAGTGAAAGCAATTTTACTTAGGGTAAAATTGATCTTACATGGTGCACTTTGGTCCATCTAATAGTAACAAGTTAGATGACCAAAAAATGGTGTAACAAAATCTAAACAAATTATTTATTCTGCAGACTAATAGGATAGGTGGAAACTGCATCAAGAGGTGGCCCATATTTGGAGGAAGTTGTTGTTGAGCCGTTCCTTTTGTCTTTGTTGCACTGGATGATCCTTAAACTGCATTTGGAGTTATCATTTACTCCAGTAACTCACACAACTTATTCCACCTATCTTCATCCAGAATGGTCAGCTTTGTTACCTTCCTATAAATCTCATCTACTTCAATATATTTTGAAAAAGTTGGTTTTTCCACAAATATGTGATTCTCCTCATGCTAAAATGTTAAAGTCATTTCCCATTGCTTCAAGTAAAGCTCTTCCTGTCAAACTACCCTTTATGTTGGCGAATTTAGAACTGTCTCTCGCCACTTCCTTTAACTTATTATTGTAATCTTCTTGGGTAGTTAAATTTTCATTAATTTCTTGGGTAGTTAATTTTTCATTAATTACAGATAAACTGGGTAATCCATTTTGGTTCAATGCTTCAATTCTACTGAGAAACCTATTAACCCATATCTGCAGTCCTTGGGCATTTTTCTTCTAATTGCTAATGATGTTCATTTTGGTCAGAACTTTCTTTACTTCCAAGATGGTTTTAGTCCCGTCATTAATTCCTATACCCTCCAACTCATGTTTATTCTTGGAATTGAGGAATTTGATGATATTAGCAGCTTCAGTAGGCTTGTCACCCAAATTATCTTTGATGTTTGCAATAAATTTTGTGGCATTTTGTATCAGGTCCTTCTACTAAAAAATGATTTGGATACATGACCAAATCTCATTTATGGATTTAAGGATGTTCATCCATATTATTTCCTGGCTTGGGCCAAGTTTTTTCCAATAACTGACTCTCTTTCTACATTATGTATCCTTTCTCGTAGCCTTTTGGATCTCTGTGCTTCAGCCAAATGTGAAGCTTCACTTCTGGTTTTCCATTCCTGCAAAGTTTTGACATTCCCCTTCAGTTTCTTTATATCCTTTGATGTATTGACATGTTTTCTATGGCATTTATCAATTGTTCAGTAGCATCTGTAGGTTATGTTGAAGGCATTGTTGATGTTATAGCTCATGTAGTGGGGATAGATGTGAGGGGTATTGCATCCAAGGGAACTATGTCCACCTATGGATTCTGTTCTTTCTCCTTAATCATCTTTTCCATTTCTATCTCCATTTGTCTAATTTGGGAATTTTTCTCCATGATTAACTTCAACACATATCCCTTTTGTGTTTCAGACTCTTCTATGTCTTTGGTCGGTGGATTTTCTGTTGCTGGCAACTTCAGTTGCTTCCTCAATGTTGCAATGTCAACATTATTCTTTTTAATCAGTTCCTCTGCAACCTTCGCATTTTCTGGATCATAGCCCATATTAACAACCAAATCTTCCAATGATTTGATCTCGGTGTATTTAGCCAGAGAAGAAATATTTTGCATATTCGACTAAGATTGGATGTTTGAAAGTGACACCTGCAATTTTGACATATTCATGGTTGTATTGGTTAGAGTAGAGAAAATCATCTCACCCGTCTGTTTGTGCATCTCCATTTGATCAATGGGATGAATATCCTTGGTGTCAAAGTCAAACTTTATCTTTTTGTAGTCTGCTACTGTCTTTGGTTATGGAATTTGAGCCTCAAGGAAGGCCATATGCATCCCTCCTTTTTCCGAATAAAAGGCTGATAGGATACTACTCTGTGAACTGGCAGTCTGCTTCCAAAATTGTGTGTAGGTGCTCTTCTTGAGAATTTCATTCTTGAGTTTAATTTATTTATATCTGTCAAAGGTACTCGTCTCCTTTTCATCCTGAACAAGCTTGGAAGTTTGAGTTGTGTTTGGCTAACCCTGTGACACTGATGACATTGCTGGAGACGTAACAAATTTGCTAGCTGATTGTGATGAATATGGTGTTTCTTTGATGATCATGATAACTCCTTGTTCTACATTCTTTTCTAAATATATTTTAGGTCTCATCTTGGTTCTTATTTTGTACATGATCTTAAACTCTTACCTGCACTGTCTGTCACTGAAGGTGATTCTTCCTCTCCTCATCTCTTGCTTGCTTTCTCTTGAGGAGTAGGAGTCTGTGAAGTTGAAGTATATACAAGATGTTCTTCATCTTCCTGCAATGTATTCTCTGTCCATGTTAATTGATTTACATATCTTTAAATCTCTGGCCTCTAAGTGTGAGTATAAGGAGTGGTTTTGTTTTCCACCCTTAACTTTGAAATTAGGCCCAAAGGATCATAAGACCATGTAAAACTCAAATTGGACTTCATTTCTTTAAGAATCTTGTCTGCTTCTTCTCCTGATGTCCCATTTTTGCAAATAAAGGGGCCAAATTGAGTTTTAATCTTGAATTGGGATTTCTTCTTGGCTGAAAAAAATGGATTTCATTAGAGTTGATAATCTGTCTTATGTATTCCAGGGCAAATACTCTCATTAGGAGGTATTTGAGAAACTTGTATGGTGGAAATTTCACACACATATACCTTGATCTTAGTATAATTTTTGTACAAGTGCCAATCTCTGATTTTTGCTTGCTCTGTCAAATGCAGAATCTTCTTGATTGCATCTCTGATTATGGGTTCTGCAGAACTGGTCAACATGCTCATAACTGGATGTATGAACTGTTCAATGTACTACTTAAATTTATATTCCTCTGAATCTTTCATCACCAGGAAAGTCAAAAATATTAAAGATTGTGGATTCCCTTCCTCATCTATTTTCTGCATTGAAAACTTGAATATGTCTGCCTGGTAATAGATGAAAATATAAACCAAATAGAAGTATACATGAATACTCCTTCAGTTTGTAATTTAAGGAGTTTCTCATGTATACTGTCAGCTAATAATTGACTAAAATTGAAAATGTTTGAAGGCTTATGATATGTAGAAAATATTGACAGGAAACATAACAGGGGTTCATCTACCCATTGATAGGAGTAATAGCCCAAAAGGAAGGATAACATGAAAATTATTTTCTTGGCATGATATGGGAACATGGAAGAGGGATAAGGTGGATTTTTCTTAGGAAATTGCATATTTTCAGGCAAGAAGATGTCAAAAATATGTGCTCTTCTGGGAAAATCCAACTTCTAATAGAGTTCAGTTAAGGTTTCTATGGATAAAGGAGTGGTGGTCTCTACAGGAGGGGTCTGCATCATCTGATCAATGGTCTTTGAGTTGATGGTGAGTAAAATTTCACGACTTGGGGCTATGATGGCTCTCTGGTTTGGCACATTACAAGCCTTTCATTTTCTGACAAATTCATGGGAGTGAAAGGTCTGGGGAAAGATATAATGAGTGATTTTGGGGTCCTAGAGTCCAATTTCATCAGATTTTTCTATGAATTTATCCTCGTGCCAATAGTAGAGATAGAAAAGATAAAACTCACACTGAGTCTCAGAGATTTATAGTCTCGGTCTACAATGGGAATGTGATCCAGGTCAAGAGAGGGATGCACCATTGGGTTGACACACTCTTCATGGTTTTTATTCTTTCGAGGCATACCGTCAATTATGAAATTACAGAGACAGGAGGTAGTAGAAAATATTTACCAATAATGGAACAGGTTTTTAGCAGACTGCAAGTGAAATTGGGATTTCTAGTGCTCGACCGGGTGCTTGATTGATGGAAGAATGCCACAGTGCACTTTAAATCGGGAAATTAAGGAAAATTGACACAATCTGCAGCAGAAAAAGTGAAAAATGGTGGTGTAGGTTTTAACCCTATAAAGAAATTATCTGAAAACGAATTCTTAAAGACAAAAAATAAACAATAGCGAGAGCATAAAACATAAAACATATATACATAGAGATTTTTCCCTTGGATCCCAAATTGGGACTACTAGCTTGATTTTCATTATATTCCTTTTAGTGTTACAACACATATATATACATGCTGAAGCATTCATAAACCCAATCCATTAACCCTGGATTAGAATATAACTGTAGTTCCCTTGACTGGATCCAAAAAATAACAGGGGCCGAAAACCATCATGCCCCAAAACCATGTGTAAACCCATGCACAAAACCATAGGTGGGTCCACCCACCTAAAATAGGGTCCATTTTTTTTTCCCAGGGTGTTACCCTAGACCCGGCGTAAAGGGCTACCCGCCCCCTGTTGTGCCCGACACAACGAACATGGAACAATACCACCCCCCCTATGACACCCCCACATGTGTGTCTAGTCGTGGAAATAATATAACACATACCCAACAGGTGGCGTGACCTAGTTTTATAGTAATGGGGATTTTTCCGTTGGGGGTGCGGGTTCATTGGAGTTTCAAATGGTTACTCGGGAAACATTTAATGTGCTAACAATTATCCTAGGAAATGTTTTAACTGGCTAACGATTATAGCCACGTGACATGATAACAGTGAACGGGAGTGCGTGGGAAGGGAGAGCGGGAAAGGAGGGTGGTTAGGCATATTTCAGAGGGGGGTCAAAGTGGTTAGTTTTATTGTGAGGGGGGGGGGGGGGGGGGGCGTGGTTCTAAATGCAGAGGGTGTGACATGTAGCATGGGACCAACAAGAGAAAAACCATATTTTCGTACCCCCCTTGTCGGTAAAGGTAGCACGACGAGGTGGGAGGGGGCGAAAAATGCCATAGATCTGAGCTGGTGACGATCGGGTGCCCATTAAGTGCGTGTGTCTTAACCGAAAGTGACAAACTCTTTCTTCGCTTAGAGACCTTTATTTCATGGCAGATACTTTGGAAAAAACCTTTACATTATAATTTTTGCATAAAAAACATAATGAACTCAAACAAAAGGCTTATAGTGCACATTTTCACAATTTTTACTTAGGATAAAAATGCACTAATAAGAATTTTGAGTAGAATTAACCACATTTTACCCTTTGAATTCAACTTTCTCCTAATCCTAAGACTAAACTTTTTATTCATTCCAAAGGGGGCATTTGGACTTGCAGACCCTTGTTTTTATTTCTTTTGAAAAATCAAATACCTACTCTATCCTATCCATTTATTATTTTATTGATTCAACTTGAACATTTGAATCAACATTATTTATCTACCTAACTAACATTAGCCAAGATTAAACAGTTTGGATTACCTTATTCTTTAATCTAATTAACAAAAATTTAAACTTGTTTGGCCATGATTGAATTGTATGACCCAAACAATGAGTAAGGATTGTGGCATTTTGAACAAGATGCACACAAGTTTCATTTTATTTAACAAAATAAAACAATCTATCAAGTAGTGGCACTTAGATTTGCAACACTTTCAGTATTTTTTTTTTTGTTTTTTTGTTTTTTATGGGGTTTTCATCTTTATTTTTTATTTTTCTCTATTTTTTATTTTTCTTTTTCTTTTGCCTCTTTATTCTATTTTTTTTTAAATACCCTCTTTTAATTTTTATTTTATATATATATTTTTGGAAATAATTTGCAAATTGAAATATTATTTACATTGTCATATAACTGAGATAAAATATGCAATCACCTTGTGATCCTATAAATTATAGGACCCTAACAGTGGCTTCATCTGGGGATGGAATTTTTTAAGAAGTTCCAAGAACCTATAACCAGTAGCCTTGTATGTTTTGTGTCAGTAATGTCTGCATTTTATTTCTTTTTGTTGTTGTACTAATTATGGTGGCACATCAATTGGGAGTTTAGGGCATTCTCCGCGGGCTTTAACTTCCGTCAATAGGTCACCCAATCCAAATAATAGTAAAGACAATGATATTTACAATGAACTTATATAAAAAACACTTCTATTCTTGTGATAAATAATGTTTCAACATTATGCCATTCACAGGTCCACCGAGCATCTCTGTTCCATCCAACTCTTTGAGAAAAAATGCATTATGACCTTTGAAGGCATAGATGATATATGGTCCTTTCCACGGATTATAAAGCTTTCCATGCTTGCCTTTATCCTCTCTTCTTGAATCCCACTTTCAAACACTGTCACCCAACTAAAAATCATCTGCCTTGGTTCTTCTGTCAAAAATATTTTTGACATTCTATTGGATAACTTGTGTTTTGTTATACAATTATTCCATGGATTTTTGTAGCCGAATGATCTGATTTATCCTTCTCTGAGTATCATTTGGTTCAACCTGCAACTCCTATATTATTTTCATAACTGGAACCCCTAAAGAAGATGGGAAAAAAAAATCCATTCCATAAACCAATTGGTATGGTGACATGCCAATTGATTTCTTTGTGGTGAGCCTATAAACCCAAAGTGAATTTATCATCTTGTTAAGCCATGACTTCTTGTTGTCTTCTAGCAACGTTCTGATAATGTTAACCAAAATTTTATTTGAAGATCAACTAAACCATTACCCCAAGGGTAATAAGCAGTTAAATGTCCTAGAGTGATATTATATTTGTTGCAAAAATCTACCATTTTATTTGACATAAAAAATTCTACATTATCTGTGATAATATTTCTTGGACATCCAAATAATTTATAGGAATTTGATAATCACAACATCAGTTTCTTGTATTGAGGGTGTGGCCTCAATCTATTTCGTGAAACAGTTAGTGGATGTGAGGATCGATTTGTGTTGGGATGCTGATGGTGGATCGATTTATCCAATGAAATCCAAACCCCACTATTGGAAAGGGCTTTCAACGGATATAGGCTTCAAGGTTAGTGGCAATAGTTTTCTCTTTCCTTCAAAAATTTGGCACTTGTGGTAGGAGGTGACTTTTTTATGGGCATCAGGAAAAAGTGTTTGCCAGTAAAAACTAGTTCTTAGGATCTTATTGGTAGTGGTATTCCAATACAAATTACCACCACAGTCTCCTTCATGGAATTCCTGCATATTTATTTTTGCATAATCCTTCAACAAATATTTTAGTAAAATTCCACCAGCATCTTTCCAATATAAAATGCTATCTAAGATACAAAATTTTGTAGCCTTTAGCTTAAGAAATCTAGCCTTTGTCTTAGTCAAACAAGGAGGAGCTTGTAAATTGAATAATACAAAAATGAGGTCCGCATACTAGTGTGAGGTTGTAAAAGCCTCATCTATTTATGGAGTTGCTGCTCCTCATGATCATCTAAGGCAGCTACAAAATTGATATCCAAGGCGTGAAAATTAGACTCGACCATTAATTTGGCTAGTCCATGTCCCTTAATGAGCTTGGTAGGTTAAATTTCAATGTCATATTCAATAATGATGGAAATGCACTTACCTCTTTTACCATTTGGTCCATTTTGAGTTAGGATATCTTTAACCACATAATTAGGTACATAAGCAATTATGTGAGAATGAAGAATATATACTCTAAAATCCTTGATTGCTTTTATAAGAGAAAATGCTTGTTTTTACATTATGTTGTATTTCAATGCAACATCTCTTAGAGCCTTGCTAAAGAAAGCAAACGGCTGCCCATATCCCTCATTTTTTTTCTATAAAATAACTGCTACAACAGTGTGTTCAAATGCAAATGAAAAGATTATAAAATCCTTTGTAAAGTCAGGGTTGATTAAGACTATTGATTTTGTCAGAGCTTGTTTCACTTGGTCAAATGACTACCTGGCTTCAATGTTACACCTTATTTATATGTATTTATTTAGCATGTTTGTTATATTCTTGAGGAGTTCTGCCAGGTTGGGGATGAATCTTCTTAGAAAGTTAATTTTACCAATAAATGATTAAAGTTATTTAATATTTCTAGCATGAATTATTTTCAATATGGCTTCAATCCTATTGGGATCAATCCTAATACCCACTTTGGAAATGATATGCCCCAAAAATTTTCCTTCTTTAAGGCCAAAAAGGGTTTTCTTGGGGTTAAGTGAAATGCCAAAGTTACTAGACTTCTAAAAAACTCTTCTCAAGTGTAACAAATGCTCTTCATCGGTTTTGAAATAAACCATGATGTCATTTACATATAAAACAATAAATTTTCCAATTTCATCAGCAAAAGCAATATCCATTGCCCTCTAAAATGTGGCTCCAACATTCATTAACCCAAAATGCATCTTCATATACATGAAGGTACCCCATGGAGTAGTAAAACCTGTCTTATCTTGATCATCAGGGTGAACTAAAACCTAGTTGTAACCCGAGAAACCTTCTAACTGTTGGAGTTAATGCTTACATTCTATATTTGAGAAGTTGGTTTGTGATGGTTGAGAAATTCTCTCAACCTCTCTCTCTAAATTAATAATAAGTTGGATCTCAGAAAATCTATTTAATAGAGTAATCTAAATGTAATCTGTGTGTGTGAGTGTGTTTACAAATACACCATTTGTGTGTAATATATGAGTGTTTTTTTAGTAATTGTGTGAATTTTTAGTTATTTCTATCATGGTATCAGAGCTTCAGGTGTAACCTGGGAAGGTTTGTGTATAAGTTTATCTTCCATGCATTTAAATCATTGTGTTGCGTGAGTGTGAGCTGTCATACTTTCATGAGTGGAGCTGCGACTTTGGAAGTGTCGACCCCACCTGAAGAGATCAAGATCGATCTTTGCATACATCTGTTGCTGGCATCATTTTGGAGCAAGTGTCTGTTGCATTTCGGAGAAGGTTGGAAAGTCGGCAATGTTTCTGGTGTTGTTTGCTGCGTTTCTCCACTAGGTTCCGTGCATGAAACAATATTCCTATGCTTCGCCGTGCTGGGAGCCATCATCGGAAGTGCATCACTAAGGCAACACGGATTGGTAGTTTGGGAAAAATGTTGGGAAAATTGCGTATATTCGACTGACCAAGCAGCCATTGCCTCCAGGCGAGAATCAGACACTGGTGCGTCAACGAGATTTGCGGGAATTTCATGCACAGGGTTCTCATCTACATCGTGAATGAAATCGTTGTGGATCGCCTGACGAATTTCATGCACAAGGTTCATATAAAATTATGGCAACGTTAGAGAGCACTGATATTCGTGGGAGATTGGAGAACATGTTAGTTTCATTCATTAATATTATGGAGAGCGTAGGGTTACAAAATTAATATTTGCATTCAATTTGATAATTTCAGAGATTTGCAGTGAAATAATTGAAGGCTTTGGAAGAAATTTCTAAGAGAGCTCTTCAGCAAAGAGAAAAATTATTTGAACAACTTGAACAAGCTTCGAAAAATTTGAAGGCCGAGATTGACAAAGGCTTCAGGGACCAGAACAGGAGATGATTTTTTCTGCATGAGAATTTTTCAGATCCCGTAGTGTCCATGTACAAAATTCGCAGCTGACTGCAATTGCCGATGTGATAAGTAAATTACTGGTATGGTATAGTAATGCCAAAATATTAGTGTTATAATTTGTTTTTAAATTAAGTGATGATCAATTTCAAATCAGAGGAGGTTATTTTTTGTAAAACTGATTCTAGATACATTCTATATCTAGACGGTTTCCCTAGATAACTGCCGAGTACAGCGGTTAGCACCCATGTATCTAGGTGGATGGGATTTAGTCCATAGAATGACTAGGATTTCAGTGATTGAAAACATGTAATCAATTGTTTTGAAGAGATAAAGTGGCAGTAACGCTCACCATTGATGGTTGTCGAGATAGTATGGCAGTTGCGGATCTAGGGAAGGATCCCTCATTCGTTGAAGACGTAGAGTGGTATTCTAATGAGGTTATGCGACAGATTGGGATGTTGTCCAGTAATTGCTTCGGGAGGTCCTTGATTCGAGATTTGAGGAAGCGAACTCAGAAATCCAACTTGCTAACTACACCTTTACGAGGGTTATGAGGCAACTTGATGGAGCATCGACTGATAAGCTAAAGAATGATTGATTATTTTGTTATTTATGAGTGATTTCAATAAATTCATGTAATGTAATCATTAAGAGGGGATGTTGGAGTTAATGCTTACATTCTATATTTGAGAAGTTGGTTTGTGATGGTTGAGAAATTCTCTCAACCTCTCTCTCTAAATTAGGAATAAGTTGGATCTCAAAAACTCTATTTAATAGAGTAATCTAAATGTAATCTGTGTGTGTGAGTGTGTTTACACATACACCATTTGTGTGTAATATATGAGTGTTTTTTTAGTAATTTTGTGATTTTTTAGTTATTTCTATCACTAACACGGAAATCCTACTGGAGCCAACCACCTTTTGCAAAATGTGATCCATCTTAGGTAAAAGGTAATTATCCTTTAGTGAGACTTTATTGAGGTTTCTAAAATCTATACACAGTCTGATTTCACTTGTTTTCTTCCTTTTTGGTACTATATTGGAAACCCACTTAGAGTACCTAAGAGGTACAATAATCTTAGCATCATGCATTTTCTTGATCTCTTTCTCAATTAAAGGCATCGGTACTAGGTTTATTCTTCAGAGTTTTTGTTTAAAGGGTTTATGATATTCTTTAATGGGAATTTTGTTTTGTATTATGACGGTGTCATAAGATTTTAGGTCTTCATAACTCCAGGAAAACACATCAGTGAATTCTTTGAACATAGCAATATATTTTTTCTTTTCAGCAGGTGGTAATGATTTAGACATTTTTATCATTTTTGGGTCTTTTTCACTACCTATGTTGCATTCTTCTACATCTGCTCCTGTGGGATCAATCTTGGTTTCTTGGTTACATTATTAAAGTAAAACAACTCTTCTAATGGAACCAATCCTCTGGGTAAAACATTATCTTTTAATTGGATTATTTATAGTTACTTTATTGCTTGATCTATTTCAAGAAATTCTACTTTATTTACATGATTTTCTAACTGGTTTTCTAAATCAGATTGTGCAACAATATTATCTTCTAAATCACACTCTACATCTATATTATCTTCTTCAAACTCATCCTTGGATTGCATAAAATTTTCAATTTGTTTATCATTCCCAAATACTTGCCAATGTCTAACATTGTTTGGGACAGTTGGCCTGTGTTTCACGTCCACTGTGCATTGACGATTGGGATGGGGCATTTTACAGGTACTGGTAGAAAATTAAATACTATCAGCAAGAATATTTTGATTTGTAGGGATCATAGAGAGTTCATATTCCACAAAATACTCCAAAAAATCCAGGACAACATTTATGTATGCTCTTAATCTAGGGTGTTTTGCAGAATATTCTCCTTTTATCTGTTTTATTATTAGCTAAGAATCCCCATGAACGGAAATTATTTTAGCACCAAGTTTTTTCAGTAACTGTAATCCTAGTATTAATGCTTCATACTAAGCTATATTATTTGTGCATTGGAAGTTAAGCTTGTATAAATTTCCTTTGACATGATTAGCTCCCGAGTTTGAAACCAAAACTCCTCCTATGGAGCCTTCTTTGCTACAAGATCCATCAAAGTCCAATTCAAGTTGTGTGTCTTGTTGAACCCTTAGTTAAACTGAGAGGGGGGATGAATCAGTTTAACACATTCATGGAATTTTAAAACTTTCCTTTAAAACTTATTTACACCTTTATATCTTCATTTCATGATCAACTTAATATGAGAGCAATCTTAATATGTGAGCAGCAAGTATTAAGATAATGTAACAACAATCTAAATATGTGAGTAGCAAGTATTAAGCAGATTAGATACACCATATCAACACATAAGCATCATGCACATAGACAACATATATAAGTGGAAACCCATAAGGGAGAAAACCACATCTTATTATTGTTTTGATGCAAAGGCAAGCTCCAAATTCCTCTCACCACTGATTTTCTGCAGGCTTCAACCCATAGGAGGCTCCTACCCCAATTCTGCAAGCTACAACTTGCAAGGAAGCTCCAACTCCCAACTATTTTCTGCAGGCTCCAACCTACATAAGGCTCCTACCTCAGCCAACTACAACTGACTTCTATCAAGCTACAACTTGATATGGAAGCATCAAATTCCTCTATTTTCTACAGGCTACAACCTACAAGGGGTTCATACCTCTGTCAACTACAACTGGCATCTATCAAACTACAACTTGATAGGGAAGCTCCAACTTCCTCACTCTTTCATAAAAACACTTGCTGATTTACCTGGATATCAGCTCTGTTCTGTTCCTTCTTTTCTGATCTCCGTCAGTCCTCATATCTGCTCTGCATCATCTCTTCATTTTCTTAGATTCTCTATCAGCTCCTCCTTCTTCTCTGCCTCACTGCTTCATTTCTGCATTCTCTAACCTCTCTATGCATGTCTATGAGATATCATTTATAGAGTTCACCTCTTGACTGTTTGTATTCTACAGAGAATTTGGAGTGAATCGCTGTTAGTATGATTCTTTTGTCGAAGTGTACGAGAAAAGACCACTTTAGCTACGCAGAAATTATAGCCCTAACATCAAATATGGCTACCAATATCTTCAGATCTGCAGTTAGTTGATCAAGACAAATGCTGCAAAAATCCAGATCTATGCATAAAGAGACATTAAGCAGTAAAAACAAGGTTTTGCTCCATACATCCAATAGACAAGACAAGAACAATATTTTTGAAAGAATTTTTGTATTAAGGGCACCTAGGAGGAAAACAAGAAGGTGTTTCCAATTCTCCTCAATGGGATGGGTTCTTGGAAGTCCTCAGCACTTCAGATCTAGTATTTCTCTCTCCTGTTGGTGTAGAAAACCCAGATAAAGATAGAACTCAAAGGGAGCTCACACAACAAATAATGGAAAATATGACAATGATAATGGCTCAAAGTCAGACCAAGAGTTTAGATCCAGAGTGATCTAATAGGCAACAAAAGGTGAAGAATGGTAGGAAAAACCCTCCTATTATAACAAAATATTGGGTCATTCTAGATCTTGGTGCATGATTAAAATAACATTAACCAAATCTAGATCCACCTTTTATGGAATATTTTATTATATTTGTTGGAGGGAAAAGTATTTGACTTGGGTCAAATCCCTTTATTTGTGAATAATAAATAAATAAATGATTTATTTATCATTTTAAGGAAGTGGTTGAAGGATAATCAAATAAATAATGATTTATTTAATTATTTATGGGTGATTTAGTCATATTTAACAAGGAATATTGTTTAAATAAGATTTAAATAATTATTCCTAGAAAATAATAAGATAAATAAAGATTTATCTAATTAATTTCTTTGTTTTGGGTTAAACATGACTAGGAATAATAATTAAATTATTGTTTAATTAATTATTCCTTGAGAAAAATCAAACAAATATAGGTTTGTTTAATATTTCCTTTTGGGGTTTCCTGTTTAGACCATAAACAACCTAATAAATGTGGTTTATTAAGTTATTTAACATAGTGAAGGCAATTTTACTTAGGGTAAAATTGGTCTTACATGGTGTACTTGGGTCCATCTAATGATGAGAGGTTAGATGACCAAAAAATGGTGTAACAGATTGCCCCCCAGCGTGCGAGTGTTAGGAGCAAATCGTATGACCGAAGTACGTTGTAAGAACTCAATCACCAGACATCAAAAGGGAAGTCAGAGAGAGAAATGTAAGGTAGACGAATGTGCTGAAGAACTAGACCCTGAGGAGACGAGACTTACAGGTGCAACAAGTCTCTTTTTATGAGAGGGTACTTGTGCTAAAGGCGGCGGGGGAGGCATACCTATGCCCGCCGAGACAAAGTACAAAAGAATAGTGTGTCCAGTAAACAAGGGACTGAACCATAAAGTACAGCCGGCATAAACATGAGCCAGATAAAAATACAATGAGGGATCCCATATACATGCTGTGCCTGGGATAACAGCCAGGACTTATACAATAATATCTGAGTACATGAGATACAAATACAACCCAAATGCCCCCTATAAGCGGGGAAGGGCTCACAAAATCTGACTGATACATGCAAATCAAAGAGGCGCTGCAAGCAGATAAGGCCGACATCATCAAATATATGGAGCTGCATCGAAGGCTGCAATGAAGAGGTCATCCGGGCATGTGGGGGGCTACCTGCAGGGCCACCCCCTTATGAGGGCTGAGACATCTCACACACACCCGGGAATCACCAAAAGCTACTGCTGCATCACTGAACCATCAAGCATACGGATCTCGATCATGCTAAAAGGAGCTGGAGTGGAGAAACAATCAAGTCAAAGGGAAATGAGAGATCCCTTTGCCTGATTCAAGGCACCGAACAAGATTGGAAGTTGGAACTAAGGTACACCACCCTCTAGACCTGTCTTCTGGAATGAAGGAGCTGATGTCGACAGAAGGAGGTCCGCCATAGGTGAGGCAATGAGAGATCCTCAACTAAGGCACGAGGGAAAATAGTAGAGCGACGGACAGACTAATACCAATGATGATGATGGAATGGAGGGGACTGAGTAGCGAATGGACGACTTCCCTTGTTAGAGCATAAAGGGCATGAATGACGTGGCAGCGACTGACAAAATATCATGAGGGATAGTGGATAGTGGGGTTGAAGGCCATAATGTGCGACACGAGAGAGGGACCGAGCAATGAAGGATGGAGGACGATGGCGAGATAGAAAGGGACTTGGGATAGAATCCATGAATGTGATGATGACTCAACGCAGATGCTCTAAACAAGGGTGACTCGATGGTGCTGCCACACAGTAAAGGTCTAATGGGGGACCATAAAAACATGAGTACAAGATGGTAACTCACAACAAACATCAACACGAGCATGGATAAGTATGGAGGCCAAATGGTGCCCCTAGTATGAGTGTTGCAAGTGAAGAAATTCGATTTTGAGGAGGGTTATGGTTGAGGGGCATAGGTGCCCCCAAGAATGTTGTGGTCATGCCAAAATGTATTTAGAAAAATGGGAATATAAACACATGTTAATGATGTGGTGTGCCATTTGTTTTCGTTATGGTTATGCAGTTTGAGAAAGGAAATGGAGGATTAACAATCTCTTTTAATACTACATATATGAAGCAACTGGACTTTAAGTTTCCGGTTTGGCATACCTGGTGTCACTATCCCAAAGAGAGGATTTGGAGATAATGAAATGATGCTCTCCTAGAAAACCTGTAGGTTGGTCAACAACAATGTCGAAGAGACTGGGTTGCTGATGTAAGATGAGGGAACGATAAGGGGTATTGTCCCTAGAGTGATCTGAAGTGATATGGGACTCTAGAGGTTCTTCTAAATGTGGAAGAATAATGGTACTAGAGTTGACACGACCAAATACACTAGGAGAGTTGTGGAGAATTGCTTCTCTTGGTCTCTCAAATATTGGTGCCCCCTTACCCAAAAATTGGGTATCAATGTAATGGCCACAAAGTGTATGTGGTTCAAACGCATGGGTTCGATGTAAGGGGGAATAGATAAAGTCAGGGGAGGTGATTCCTTCCATAATGTCATCATCATGATAGAAGATGGGGTGACTGGTGGAAGAAAGACCACCTGACGCGGTGAAGCTACCTGAATCATCATCATGAGAAGAGGGATTCACATGCGCATCGTCACAAGAGGTGACAGAAGAGTAAGCAGATAAAGGATCTACCGATGTTGAGCCCAAGGTGATCGCTGAAGAAAGGTCAAGCGAAACAACAGGGGAGGATTCAGAGGGAATGTGCCCCGAGGGTCTCATGGATGATGATAGGTAGAAAATGCTGCACGAAGGCTCCGTCATCTCGACATTAGGAAGGGGAATGTCAATGGGAGCAGTCATGTCTGGTATTTCTGCCAAAGAAAAATGCGCAAATAGGGGAGAGGTAGACTCATTGCGCTTGGCCTCGAATTGGCGGACCGCGGCTAGAGAAGTGCGGAAGTCCTCGAGGTGGGGACAAAGGTGGGTGTAATGGTCATGGAGATCACACAAAGCACAGGAGTGGTTGGTGTGAATAGTCTTGGGGTTCTTGGTCGCGGTCGCAGAAGGAATAGAGGCTTCCGGGACTGTGGACATAGGGAACGTGACATTAACCATGGGCTTGAGATGAAGCAATTTAGGACATGTATGGGTGGCGTGACCGACAACATCACACAAAGCACACTGGATGGTATGCTTTGGAGGCTGAGGAGGGGCAGGGTTTGTCGGGGCAGCCTTGTCCTTTGATGCCCCCTTGCGAGCTTTGCCCTTCTTACCCGAAGCGGTCACAACAGGAGGTGGTTCCTGTTGAGGTGACTGAGGCACTGTTGCAACGGGAGAAGTCATGGGGACCGGTTGAACCGGGGTCAAAGCAATATAAGGTTTGTGTTGACCAGGCAGGGTTGCGGTTGGAGGATCATGGTACCAGACGGGAATCCCAAGGTTCAAGTTAGGAAGAGAGAGGGTGGCCATGACAGGTATCGTGTACACTCCTGGTGGGGGAGCTAAGAACGGTAAATGACCAGAGGGGTGATGGCCAGGTGGGATGGCTCCTAAATGGCTAAGGCTTGGAGGAACTGTTCCAGGAGGGTAAAGAGGCTCATGAATACTAGCTGCTGGTGAAGGGCTAGGAGCAGGTTGCGGAGAGCGCGGTTGCTGACTAGCCGAAGCAGGTTGCTTGAGAGCAGCCCGAGACGATTGCATCATGCAAACATTCGATGAGCTGGGGTCAGAGATAGGAGGAGGAGGAAGACCAGGGAAGGTTCCAAGAAAAGAGGAGTCTTTGTAGACGCCGGGAGAGACACTGGTCAAAGAATTGACAGTTTGTTGATTGGCTACAGAAGAGATGGTCGACTCAGGGGAGGCCTGAGATTTTGGCTCATGATACGTCAACTGGTCAATGGTGACTATCTTTCCATTATGAGGAAAAAACATCTTGCGGTGGACCGCGGATGGGACAGCAGACATAGCATAAGTGTAGCTACGCCCCAAAAGAATGTTATAATCAAGAGGGGCGTCGATGACTTCAACGTCAACGCAAACAGTCTTGCCCGCAAGAGTGATAGGACAATTACGGAATAAGCCAATGGGCTGGGAGGCATGGCCATCCCACGCACGAAGGGTGATTGTGGAAGGGGCCAATTCAGGAGATCCGAGTTGTTTCCAAACCGAAGCGAACATCACACAGGTGGATGCCCCCTCATCAATGATACACCGAGAAACGTTAGCGTTCCAGATTTTGACTGGGATTTGGAAGGCTACGGAAGCAGGAAGAGGAGGATGCTCTGATTGATGGGCGTCGAAAACAATCAATTGGTCATCAGCAGGATCTACAGCGCCCATGGCAGATAGTAGAGCCTTCTTTTGGGAAGGGCACGACTGGAGGAGTTCCAATGTAGAAATGGCAGCAGGAGACTGCGCCAAATCATCTACTATGCTATACGAATGAGCAGCTCGACCAGAAGCAACATTTCGGCGTAATGGTCCCTTAGGAATCTGGGTATGAACCTCAACTTTGGGCTGAGGGACATGCAAGGGACCATTAGATGTCGAAAGAGGCTCTGTAGAACCTGAAGAAGGTGACTCGGGGACAGACGGAGCGGGAGGCTTGGGGTACTGAGGGGCCTGAGTTTGAAGGTTAAGGTCGACAGTTGGAGGTGGAGTAAAGTTCATCATGAGGATCTGGTAATCGGAGGAACCAGAGGGGGAAGGTTGAGGACACCGTCTGCCGTGGTTGTAGCCATGAATCCTCGCCGAGGGAAAACCGCTCGCGAGGGGGCTGGTGACCGGCCGTTGCAGGGGTTGAGAAGGCCAGGGAGGCAGAGGTGCTGATGCTGGAGGAGCTGGAGCACTAAACTGCAGATACGAATAATAAGGGGGTTGGGTAACAGTATGGTGACCAGGAGGTTGGGCCAAAAGAGGAGGCATGTTGTATCCTGGATACGTGCTACCAGGAGGGGAACAAGTGCGGGAGGTGCTGCCCCCTCCCCCAGGAAAACCATAACCCATGGGAGGTTGGGCATATGGATGAGAGAGAGCTCCAACGATACCGTCGGCGGCATGAGGTGCCCTCGGTGCATTGACACCACCGGGTCTGGGGAGATCAGGTAGAACGGTATAAACATAACCTGTCTGAGCATAGATCAAGTCATATTTTAACGCTAGTTGGAGGGCGGCTTCTTCGGTTTGGGGAAAATGCGATGCGACATCTTTCCCGAGAGGAGGCAAGAGAGATCTAAGGAACCAGTCCATGTAGACACGGTCTTCGAAAGTAGGGGATTGAAATAGGCTCTTTCTTCTCCGCCATTCTTGGACATGATCGGATAGGCGGGTCGCAGATGATTGACAGAAAGAAGTCAAAAGTTCGATACCAGTGTCATAGCGAAGGGGAAGCTGGAAGTAAGATAAAAAAGCTCGGGCAAGAGTCACAAAGGTGGTATGAGAGGAAGGGGCCTGATCAACATACCACTTAGAAGCCGCGCCTGTAAGCATTCGTTGGAACAACTGAAGATGGAAAGAGTCATCGGTAATGGAGGTAGATGAACACCACATGTGGAAAGATCGAACATGATTTGAAGGATCTTCTCTAGCACGGCCTTCAAAATTTGGGATGTCAGAAGGGAGCTTTGTCGGCATAGCAGGCCAACTAGCGTCATGGTGTATAGGGTCGTTTATCAACCGGTCCAAATCAGGGAGGCTGAGGCCTGCCAAGAAGGGGAGCAAGGGCGCAACCGAGGTAGTTCCTCTGGTGGTTCTGCTAGTAGCAGTCCTGGCATTAGGGCCGGGATTACCGCTAGCGTTAGGCCCTGGACCAGACATAGTGAAGGTGACAGGGGGAGAACCAGAAGTAAAAGGAGAACCCAATGAATCAGAAGAGGAGTCGGAGTGCGGACTCGGAGGTGGACTAACTCGACGACGGCGGGAAGGAGTAGGTCGACCGACCGGAAACTGAGGGTGAAGGCCAAGAAGTCTCCGGGATGTACGCCTTGGGGGCGCAATGATGAAAACACAAACACATCACAAGGGGAAAAATAACGACCAAAAAGGGCAGGGAGGTGTAGGATCAAGTGATTACAATGTCAAAACAAGGGCAGAAAGGTGTAGTGTCAATTGATTTTACAATGTTTTAAAGTCTTTGCCTGGCGGTGTTAACCAGGCTCTTCTTCGCCTAGGGTGAGTGTGTGGCGTGCATTAATTTTAATTTTTAAACCCAGACATTTTGAGAGCAAAATAAAAAGTGTGCTGCGTAACTGAAAATAAATCTGCAGAGAACAGTATATAATGCTGAAATAACAGAAAATTAACAGCTAACAAGGCATCGATTTAGGACAGGTATGGGTGGCGTGACCGACAACATCACACAAAGCACATTGGATGGTATTCTTTGGAGGCCGAGGAGGGGCAGGGTTTGTCGGGGCAGCCTTGTCCTTTGATGCCCCCTTGCGAGCTTTGCCCTTCTTACCCGAAGCGGTCGCAACAGGAGGTGGTTCCTGTTGAGGTGACTGAGGCACTGTTGCAACGGGAGAAGTCATGGGGACCGGCTGAACCGGGGTCAAAGCAATATAAGGTTTGTGTTGACCAGGCAGGGTTGCGGCTGAAGGATCATGGTACCAGACGAGAATCCCAAGGTTTAGGTTAGGAAGAGAGAGGGTGGCCATGATAGGTACCGTGTACACTCCTGGTGGGGGAGCTAGGAACGGTAAATGACCAGAGGGGTAATGGCCAGGTGGGACGGCTCCTAAATGGCTAAGGCTTGGAGGAACCGTTCCAGGAGGGTAAAGAGGCTCATGAATACCAGCTGCAGGTGAAGGGCTAGGAGCAGGTTGCGGAGAGCGCGGTTGCTGACTAGCCGAAGCAGGTTGCTTGAGAGCAGCCCGAGATGATTGCATCATGAAAACATTCGATGAGCTGGGGTCAGAGATAGGAGGAGGAGGAAGACCAGGGAAGGTTCCAAGCAAAGAGGAGTCTTTGTAGACGCCGGGAGAGACACTGGTCAAAGACTTGACAGTTTGTTGATTGCCATACAGAAGAGATGGTCGACTCAGGGGAGGCCTGAGATTTCGGCTCATGATACGTCAACTAGTCAATGGTGACTATCTTTCCATTATGAGGGAAAAACATCTTGCGGTGGACCACAGATGGGACAGTAGACATAGCATAAGTGTAGCTACGCCCCAAAAGAATGTTATAATCAAGAGGGGCGTCAATGACTTCAACGTCAATGCAAACAGTCTTGTCCGCAAGAGTGATAGGACAATTACGGAATAAGCCAATGGGCTGGGAGGCATGGCCATCCCACGCACGAAGGGTGATTGTGGAAGGGGCCAATTCAGGAGATCCGAGTTGTTTCCAAACTGAAGCGGACATCACACAGGTGGATACCCCCTCATCAATGATACACTGAGAAACGTTAGCGTTCCGGATTTTGACTGGGATTTGGAAGGCTACGGAAGTAGGAAGAGGAGGATGCTCTAATGGATGGGCGTCGAAAACAATCAATTGGTCATCAACAGGATCTACAGTGCCCATGGTAGATAGTAGAGCCTTCTTTTGGGAAGGGCATGACTGGAGGAGTTCCAATGTAGAAATGGCAGCAGGAGACTGCGCCAAATCATCTACTATGCTATACGAATGAGCAGCTCAACTAGAAGCAGCGTTTCGGCGTAATGGTCCCTTAGGAATCTTGGTATCAACCTCAAATTTGGGCTGAGGGATATGCAAGGGACCATTGGATGTCGAAAGAGGCTCTGTAGACCCTGAAGAAGGTGACTCGGGGACAGACAGAGCGGGAGGCTTGGGGTACTGATGGGATGGAGTTTGAAGGTTAAGGTCGACGGTTAAAGGTGGATTAGAGTTCATCA
This sequence comes from Pinus albicaulis, assembly GCA_034641835.2. Classification (NCBI taxonomy): domain Eukaryota; kingdom Viridiplantae; phylum Streptophyta; class Pinopsida; order Pinales; family Pinaceae; genus Pinus; species Pinus albicaulis. The sequence continues at coordinate 680,503,336 of CM076580.1, read as the reverse complement.
TGAGGATCTGGTAATTAGAGGAACCAGAAGGGGAAGGTTGAGTGGCCACCTGTCCGTCAGGTGGTTGGGTAGCCATGAATCCCTGCTGTGCATCCACCTACTCTTTAGGGGGTGGTGACTGCTGTTGCAGGGGTTGAGAAGGAAAGGGAGGGGAAGGTGCTGATGCTGGAGGAGTTGGAGCACTAAACGATGGATGCAAATAATAAGGGGGTTGGGTAACAATATGGTGAACGGGAGGTTGGGCAGAAAAAGGAGGCATGTTGTATCTGACACGCGCGACGCTCGTGAGGGGAACAAGTGCTAAGTCCGCCCTTCGAGGAAAACCAGAAACCATAACCCATGCGGGGATGATTGTATTGGGCATACGGATGAGAGAGAGTTCGAAACGATACCGTCGCAGACAGGTGCCCCCGCGTATTGACACCACCGGGTCTCGGGAGACTGTGTAGAACGTATAAACATACCTCTGTCCGGGCGTAGATCGTTTCCGTTATTTAACGCCTGGCCGAGGGCAGCTTCTTCTGCTTGGGGAATGTTTGGATGCTATATCTTTCCCCGATACTGGATAGAAAGAGAGATCTAAGGAACTTTCACTCCATGTAGACACGGTTCTCTTTGGCTAGGGATTGGATAGGCTTTTTTTTCTTCTTTCCGCTGTTTTCTTGATAGATGATCGAATAGGCGGGTCGCAGATGATTGACGGAAAGAAGTCAAAAGTTCGATACCAGTGTCATAACGAAGGGGAAGCTGGAAGTAAGATAAAAAATCCCGGGCAAGAGTCGAAAAGGTGGTATGAGAGGAAGGGGTCTGATCAACATACCACTTAGAAGCCGCGCCTGTAAGCGTTCGTTGGAACAACCGAAGACAGACAAATTCATCGGTAATGGAGGTAGATGAACACCACATGTGGAAAGATCGAACATGATTTGAAGGATCTTCTGCAGCAAGGCCTTCAAACTTTGGGATGTCAGAAGGGAGCTTTGTCGGCATAGCAGGCCAACTAGTGTCATGGTGTATAGGGTCATTTATCAACCGGTCCAAATCGAGGTTGCTGAGGCCTACCATCAAGGGGAGCAAGGGCGCAGCCAAGGTAGTTCCTGTGGTAGTTCCGCTAGTAGCAGTCTCGACATTAGGGCCGGGATTACCGCTAGCGTTAGGCCCTGGACCAGACATAGTGAAGGTGATAGGGGGAGAATCAGAAGTAAAATTAGAACCCAATGAATCAGAAGAGGAGTCAGAGTGCGGACTCGGAGGTGGACTAACTCGACGACGACGGGAAGGAGTAGGTCGACCGACTGGAAACTGAGGGTGAAGGCCAAGAAGTCTCTGGGATGTACGCCTTGGGGGCGCAATGATGAAAACACAAACACATCACAAGGGGAAAAAGAACGACCAAAAAGGGCAGAGAGGTGCAGAATCAAGTGATTACAATGTCGAAACAAGGGCAGAAAGGTGCAGTGTCAATTGATTTTACAATGTTTTAAAGTCTTTGCCTGGCAGTGTTAACTAGGCTCTTCTTCGCTTAGGGTGAGTGTGTGGCGTGCGTTAATTTTAATTTTTAAACCCAGACGTTTTGAGAGAAAAATAAAAAGTGTGTCACAGAATCGAAAATAAACTGCAAAGAACGCAGAGTATAACAATAGCCCAGTTCATCACCGAACAATGCATCGATCTAACCTGAAAAGGCGGGTCTCTCAAAACTAGTCGAACAGAGGGAAAAAAATCTAGTCAAAACACACTAAAAAGAGGCCAATAGATCTAAGGTCGGGAGGGACAGGGATCTAAAGGATAAATCTGCTGAAAAGAGGTGCAGAACACAACCAAGAGGCAGAGGCAAGGTGGCTGTAAAAAAAGGAGGAAATCAACAAAAAGTAGAAGGGACAAGGAGGAGGACCTAAAGGTAGATCCAAACAAAACTTCAGGAGGTGATTTGAAAGGGAGAAGAGCTGATTTAAAAGGGATCTAAAAATGAGGTATCAGATCTGAAAAAGAAGTGGTTGAAAACTCTGAAAATTTAGACACTTATAGCAGCTAAAACTCTTCCACAAAAAGTGGAGGGTACTGAAGCCCTAGGGGGCTAGATTCCCACTTAGTTGAGTAAAACAGAGCAAGAATAGGTCTAAACGGGCGAAAACGGAGGTTAGACAACCCTGACAGAGGTTCAGACAAAACCCAGAAAAATTTCAGAAAAATTCCAGAAAAAAGTTCAGGTCGGAGTTTTTGACCTGTTTTTCGCTCAGGTCACAGTTTTTGGGCTATTTTCCGCTACCCAGGACGCATTTTTTGGGCCAAAAAGTGCGACCTGCACTTCCGACACGCTCGGCGGCAGATTTCAAAAAAAAATGTCGGCTTAGCTGCGGCTGATGTCTGTCACCTGCGCAATAGGTCCAGAAACACGCGGAAGTTAGAAATTTTAATGTTTTGAGGGTTTTAGAGGGTTTTAGAGGTGAAAAGCACCAGAAAAATAGGAAAAACAAAAAGCTGAAAAGAAACCCTAGGGTTTGAAGTAACTGGATATGCAGGAATATGAAAAACGACAGCGGTCGTAATTGAAAACCCGTGTGGAGTCGCCAGTTGTTAGTATGATTCTTTTGTCGAAGTGTACGAGAAAAGACCACTTTAGCTACGCATAACTTATAGCCCTAACATCAAATATGGCTGCCAATATCTTCAGATCTGCAGTTAGTTGATCAAGACAAATGTTGCAAAAATCCAGATCTATGCATAAAGAGACATTAAGCAGTAAAAACAAGGTTTTGCTCCATACATCCAATAGACAAGACAAGAACAATATTTTTGAAAGAATTTTTGTATTAAGGGCACCTGGGAGGAAAACAAGAAGGTGTTTCCAATTCTCCTCAATGGGATGGGTTCTTGGAAGTCCTCAGCACTTCAGATCTAGCATTTCTCTCTTCTGTTGGTGTAGAAAACCCAGACAAAGATAGAACTCAAAGGGAGCTCACACAGCAAATAATGGAAAATATGACAATGACAATGGCTCAAAGTCAGACCAAGAGTTTAGATCCAGAGTGATCTAATAGGAAACAAAAGGTGAGGAATGGTAGGGAAAACCCTCCTATTTATAACAAAATATTGGGTCATTCTAGATCTTGGTGCATGATTAAAATAATGTTAACCAAATCTAGATCCACCTTTTATGGAATATTTATTATATTTGTTGGAGGGAAAAAGTATTTGACTTGGGTCAAATCCCTTTATTTGTGAATAATAAATAAATAAATGATTTATTTATCATTTTAAGGAAGTGGTTGAAAGATAATCAAATAAATAATGATTTATTTAATTATTTATGGGTGATTTAGTCATATTTAACAAGGAATATTATTTAAATAAGATTTAACTAATTATTCCTAGAAAATAATAAGATAAATAAAGATTTATCTAATTAATTTCTTTGTTTTGGGTTAAACATGACCAGGAATAATAATTGAATTATTGTTTAATTAATTATTCCTTGAGGAAAATCAAACAAATATAGGTTTGTTTAATATTTCCTTTTGGGGTTTCCTGCTTAGACCATAAACAACCTAATAAATGTGTTTTATTAAGTTATTTTACATAGTGAAAGCAATTTTACTTAGGGTAAAATTGGTCTTACATAGCGTACTTGGGTCCATCTAATGATAGTAGGTTAGATGACCAAAAAATGGTGTAACAATGGCCATGACTCTTTGACTTCCACTTTCTCATTTCTTTCCTAACATATAACAATAGATATACATTTCAACATTACAGTGGGATATTTATTTTCCTCTGGAGACTTGCCTTTGCATCACAAACAATATAAAATAATTAAAACTTTACACTTTCAGTTACAATAAGAATTTCTATTCAACCCATTCAGTTTTTGGCTCACTGTAAGCATGAATTTTCTGCTATTGTAGAGTAACAAACTCACATTTTCATTCTTGTGCATTTCAAATTATGATTCTGCAGTTCTGAATCCCTTCACTGCACACTTCTTGTAATGTCCCAAATGAGGGATTTTCTGCTCCATAGGGAACATATTAAGATGTTCCATTTTTCCTTCTTTAGTAAGACACTGCAAGTTCATTTCAGAGATTGACTGTTGGGGCATTTAGAGGATAGGAATCCTTCAAATAAGGGAGAGATCCTGAGGCTAGTTGGCCCTTCACAGACTCTGCCTATGGATATGCAATATTCCACCTCGGGAATTTCTGCCACAAGGTCCTTGAGGACGCTGTATAAGGAAGCTGCTGCATAAATAAGGCTAACCAATGCTAGGATGCGCTAGAACACTTCTAATATAACTTCCCTGTAGAAAATGAGCTTAAAGAAATGATTCTAGATGGGTTATACAAATCTACCCAAACTAGATCTCTAGAACAATGCTCAATGAAAGAGCTTACAACAATATGCAAAACATCAATTTGAAACTATGCAAATCTGAATGTACCATGAGAGGGTAAATATCACAGCCATCATCTTATTATTATATCAGCAATATTATACATAAATATCATGAGGAACAAAGCCCCCAAGCATTAGAACCAATCTCCAATGAATAGACAATGTAATGCCGGAGTAGCTGTAGCTACATAGAAATGCCGAAAAACCATAACTGTGCAGTCTCTATGAGAGATGCAGCTACTAAATACATACAAAATGATGATAGAGCTGAAGGAATAAAAAGAAATTCCCATACATGAGAAAATGGGCTGAATATAGGATTTCTAGCCAATCTCAGGGAGATTGCTAGAAATGCCGGACAAAATACAATAGTGACAAATAAATTGTCACTGTAGCTGGAACCAATGAACATGAGGCTGTGGCTGATCTGAAATAATGTTGCCCTCCTCTGATTGAAGTCCTCAAGGGAAAAGGGGCTGATCCCCTTTCACTCAAAGCACTCCTCCTGATGAGCACAAGAATCTCCCTCACACTGCCCTCATAAAATAACACAGTTTCTCCTAGTGACTGCACAGTGGGAGATGGTGAATGAGTGGCCTGATGCCACAGATCTGAAATGAAGTCCAATAGCCCTCTCTACAGCTTCTACAAAGAATAAATCCATCCTCCTCTGAAAATGCAAGTAGGGAAGAACTCTATGAGTTCCTCTGCTGCTACCCCAGCTACACAACACCAACCTGCTACAGGAAAACGCTGCAACTGAAGGAGTAAGCTTGGCCAAATGCTGGAATGAGGAAATGCAGCTCAAATCCTCTCCTCCCATGAGGAAGAGGTGGGGGATCCCCACCGGGAACACCCCCAGTGCTCAAGAGTATTGAAATCCTGCTAAACAGCCCAGATGTGCAAGTCCTTGACCTCACCATGAAATTTATGAATCAAAAGAATAATCCAAATGAGCTGCTCCTTCGTTCTTATAAAGAAAATGAACTCACTTTCACCATAGGCCCCACAATTAGGGTTTCCATTCACTTTTGAATGCTTTCCCTCCAAAAGATGCGTTATCTTCTCAAGCAAGTTACCCCTCTAAGGCAGCGCTGTTGACTTGGTCAAAGATGGCCAAGTCAAGGTGATCCTCATCATGTTCACACCATGGGGTGTTTATCTCAACTGCTTTATTATTTCTCCTTTCACACAAGGAGTGTTATTTTCCATCAAAGGGGATAAGGGGTCTCCTTACCCATTTTATTAAACAAAATAAAAATATGCCACTATAATGTTCCATTTTAGCTTGAGGCTAAAATTGGGAACATTATACTTCTTCAAAAATGCAATCTCTGTTTACCTCTGTCAGACCCACATTCTCCAAGTTCACTGTGTATGCATTAATGTTTTAAATCTGGCAGCTGTATCAATGCTGAAGATTTCTTTTTCCATCACTATGGTAAAATCCTGTATCAAGAGTTCATTTTATGGAAGCGCCCAATCAATATTTGCTTTGGCTTAATCTTCAACTTAAATCTTCGGCCAACACAGAAACCCTGTCTTTGAAATAACATCCAATAATCATACTTCGGTCAAACACTTTAATTTATTTTCTCCACAGCTTTATTAATCTTTATTCGTATTAAACTCAACTTTGAATAAAAAACCCAGACTTCAATATATATAAAATATGGGGCCCACAGTACTTCGACTTTTATTTAAACTAAAAGCCCATAGCACCTTTAACATTTGTCTATCTCTCAGGCCCACAACACATTTCAAACTGCATATATTATTAACCCAGATTTTAAACAAGTCTTCACTTCATTTTAAGTGAACTCCTAACCAATATCACATGTATGATTTTATTCGATACACTTCACGGAACATGTCTCAAACCTTCGACTTTGGATTTATATCAATCCATAATTCATGTGGAACTTGTTTCATTTCTATGGTCCAAACCATATCAATCACTCCCAATGTATATAATATGCGCACACATGTGAAACCCCAACAAACCTTACATATATGGTTTTTGGTCATTAATCTCCATATGATGAATTCAATATATTCAATATAAGACCATATATATATATATATATATATATATATATATAGGAACCTATCAATCCAAAGTCTCCACCCTTAGTTCATTTCATATTAGAACTCTGATTCATTCAACACACTTTCAGCTGGACCCCAGTGCCTTCACCTTTTAAAACTTGTATTAGAGTTGGGCCCCGCAACCAACATACCTTTATGCCCGAGGTTCAACACCCAATCAAATGCCCTTTTGACTTGCGATTAAATAAGCACATATATAGCCCAAACTTCACATAATACTCAGCCCCTCAGCAATGAATGTAGGTCCCACAACATGTTTTACATCCGACGGCTATAAACTTTTCGCGCTCCACCTCGCTCCAGCTCGACGTCTCCACCGTCGATCCACGCCTTAATGCTATATTTAATTCTTGTATTAACCTCCCGATAGATCCAACGAATGATCTATTATCGCGCTTCAACCCCTGATCGAACGGATATAAACAAATATCGCATTTTTAAAACGCTCGAGACTTAATTCTTAAGATGCGCAATGAAAGTGGGTCCCAGCAGTTAAACTGCCCTTCTCATCCGGCGGTCGCAGCCTTATCGCTTCAACTCCAATGATCCAATGGACACAAACGAATATCGCATTTTTTTTTCATCTAAAATTTAAAGCTTAGAAAAAACGTGAAACTCGCGGTTTTCAAAAACAGCCTTCTGCCACATGTCACACAGAGACACATATCGCGTTCGAAAAGGCAAATCAGCTTACCACTTTTAAAAAACGCGAATGCCGCTAGTTTTGATTTCCGAACTTCCTTTACTGTTCCGTCACGGTTCCGTCTCCTCCTACTCACAGTTCTGTTCTTTCTTTTGTTTACTCCGCTTTCCTTCTATTCTATTCCATTAATGAAATTCTCCACCCAATTCACTTTCATTCACTACAAAAGACCGTGGTATTGCCTACGTTCTATAATAGGAAGATAAAAACGTGTTCGACTTCAATCGAACCTTCCATACGAGATAAACACGCAAGTAACTTATAGATAGAAGGTCATGTGTGTGGATGCGTTCAATTCTGTATATAATACTACAATCCCCTCTATTGTTGGGACCTACAAAAATGATTGATTCAATCGATCTCCATCAACCAAGGAGCATGATCAACGCTAGGCCTTTCTTTTTCAGAACTTAACAGAGTATCTCCCTTCGGCCTTCTTTGGAATTTCTACCCAGAAATTAATTCCAATTGTTTCTCCATAGCAACCCCAAAATATCCTCAGCCTTTATCTCATTTCGCTTGTTATGCATCACAGAGTTTATAACTAAACCCCTCTTCTGAGCACTATGTATGGGACAAAATTATACAAACCCCAATTACCAAGATTCATTCATACAAAGTCACAGAGATTCAAGACAGTCTCACCTAGATATTAAATCTATTAAACATATACATTCAAGAACAATTTCTTTCATTTATATCCAAATGAATTTACTTACAAAGCTTCTTAGTCCTTGGCTAGATCTTCCATTCAAGTGGCCCTCCTACAACACTACTATGTACCACTCTACAAGTCTATTCACACAAAGTTGATGGCCCTTCTATCCTCCTACTCTACCTCTATTCTCAAATCAACCTCTGCTCTCTAGCCCCTGGTCAGGTCTTCAACATCAATTGGTTTACAGGAACAAACCCTATTTGTCTAGACTGAATCACTCACACACTCTGCAGCTCTCTAGTTCTGCTACTTCTGCCTCTGCTCCTTGTCTGTCTCCTTTGCCTTATTGCTAGTTCAGATGCTATTCCTTTGCCATCTCCTTTGCCATCAATGACAATATTTCCAACAGTCTCCCCCTTTGGCATTGATGGCAACACATCCACCAATACTCCAATGCTTGCTTTTACTCCCCCTTTGACATCAATGGAAAAGGGTTGCACATCTCTCAGTGTAGATTCTATCTTTGCATTTCTTTTCTCTGAATTGTGTTTAGGCCATCTTCTTTTGACTTTATACCATGCTGCTCCAAACTGGTGTACAAGGATTATTGAGAGAACAATTTTAAGAATTATTTAACTTGTATATACACAGTAAGTTGATACAATCCCAAAGCATAGACTTCTTGCACTTGTATAGAGTGTAGGTGATGATAGAACAACCATAGATAGTCAGACTTATAGAATCAGATATGCATCATTGGACCAAAGCTAAAATACTGAGAATGCTTCAAATATACTTCAGTTTCTCATATTATCTTCATCAGAAATCCATATCTGTTGAGGAAGATTGTAGATGGAATATGTCTTCTTCTGCAATACACATATGCAATACAACACCTGTTCAATTATGATGATGATGCTGATATACATTTTACAGCTGTGGTTCACTTTTTCTTGCCTGTTGGTGATGATATGAGCTAGGATGTTGATAATGATATTGCATTAATAGCTGAAAGGTCTTTGTTATTGATGTGATCTATGAATTAAGCCAAAGTTTAATCTGACAGATCAAATGACTTTACTGCTTGCACATTGTACTTTCAAAACAAACCCTTGAGGCTAGATACATTCAATGTATTGTTCAGTCTCACTTATCAACCATGCAATTTTCTTTATGACATAAGGGGGTATGTATGTCAATGATAAACCTATTTTCAATGGTGAATTACCAGCAAATCCTTTATGCTGAAGTAGGATTTGGATGAATTAATAAAATACTTTGAGCTTCAACGGTAATCACAACTAGTCCTTCAAACTTAAGATATTTTAACTATTCTGTCATGATGATCTCCCACAAAAACATATTCAAGATGTTTAATTGATATCTCAGCAAACAGACTTCACACGGTGTTATGGATGATCTCAAGAGAGAGGCCTGATATATATGAACTGACTCCAGGAAGGCATGCAATTATATATAGAAAAATATACTGCTTCAATGCTCAATATAATGCTTCAAGTGTAAACAAAATTCTGATCCTTTAGCTCTGTTGTTGATCTTTTTATGCTTGACTAATGTAGATAACGCTAGGATACTACCTTGATGTTATTTTTCCTTAATCCTTTGATCCTGAGGACCTGTACCATACCACTGCTCCACTTGGTATACTGTTGATATGCATGCTACTTGTACCAAATACCAATTTATACTCCTTTCACTTCGGCTCACACATGAACCCATAGTTAAGACAACCTTCATGATTTCTACTATTGAGCTTTCCACTGTTCTCAACAACAATCATTAATATACAGAATCTGATCTTGGCATCATTGAACTTTTGCTCAGTCTGTCATTCTAGTTTAAAAAAGGAATGACACTGCATTTCCTTTTCTATGACTGCTCCAGAATCATTGCTACTTTATATACAATTCAACTGTTCTGACATAATGATCTTCAGGAAGACATCTTCAATTTCTATATTATGAATCTTCATGGGCTGATTACTCAGAGATTTATCACTCACTTGACTGCATTCCTCCAGGGGAATTTTTCATAGATGAAAGATGTACTGATATAACGATGATAGGCTCTTCTCTTACTCATCCTTCTTAATGTGATCAATTGTTAATTCTAGCAGTATGATGCACAATGTGATCATCACTTAATGTGCTGATGTCTTCTTAGCTTACATGTTCATGGCTGATGTTCTCTCTACCACCAACGCTTCTTGCTGTCTTCTCTTCTTCCATCAATCTGTCAGCTATTTAATACTTCAGATAATCTTCTTCCTCTATAGTTCTCTACTAGAGGAATTTCCTTTCCCTTCCTGATCTCATAGCTTTTCTCATTTCATGGAGCTCTTCTTAGACTACTTTTGAGGGGAATATTTATGAACTACTCTCCCCTTGGGATGTTTGCTTCATATTTATCACTGATTGGATATTTTCATTGCTTCCTAGAGTAGCTCCCCCTGAGATTATGATGGATTCACTATGTTATTAATGTAACAGGCTCCCCCTTTCTCTTTTCCTTCCATACTTTATTAGGGTTCTTCATAATGTATACACTTCTTTTTGATTCATAGCTTTGTTTGATTTGATTAGATTTCATCCTCTGTTTAGAGCTCTTTAATGTATATGGTTGTTTATAGTCTCTTTCTTTGTGACCAAGCTTGAGGCATACATAACATCTTATTTTACCAAGGTATGCTTGAGCTGAAGTACAAAACTTTGTTCCCATTTTTTAATACAATTTACATTCAATAGATTTATGTCCAAATTCATTGCATGCATAACAGTAGCCATGGAAATGATTTGTGTACCTGGTGAAGGATTTTCTTTTCCATTTTCTTGCTTGAGGTAGTCTTCTCATTTGCTGCATCTTTTGCTGGTTGAAGTTGATATGCCTTGTCTTACAATGTGTTGCAATATGTCCTGGTTTATGACAAGAAAAACATGTGATTTTTTTCATAGGAGGAAAGAACCTCCTTTGACATCTTCCAACTTTATTCAATTCATAATCAAGAGTGTATGAGCCTTTTTCAGTTGGCTGTTTCATCCTTTCATTATCCGTCCTTTCATGTTGCTGCTTGTTTTTGTTTGTTTCTTCACAAATCCTGTTCTTGCTGGCTTCTGCTTCTACATGAATTTTCTGAGCTGCTTCATTATCCTTTATAGCTTTTCCAAAAATGATATTCTTGTTATATTCTACCTTGGACTTACTTGTTTCTCCTTCATAGCCTATCCTTGTATTTATGAGAGGAGACCTTTGAGCATTTAGAATTTGGTCCAACTGTCCAGAGCTTTTCATTTGGGGAGTATTCATTAATAATTCTCTTTGGGATTTTTCTAATTTCTTTCTCAGGCACACTACTTCTTCTTCCAGTTTCTCACATTCCAGACTTTTCTCTTTCATTTGTTGCAGCAGAGTGTCTTCGACTTTCCTTGCTTCTTCAAGTTGTGTCTTTAGGCCAACAATTTCCTTCTTATCTTCATATTCTTTCTCATCACATATTTGCACCAATTTCTTCAAGTCTTTGTTTTCATTCTTCAGTCTTTCTATTTCAGTCAAGGCTGTGTCAAGTTTGCCTTTTTCCTCACATGTAATTTCTTCATGGAACTTACTTCCATTCACACTAGCAGGTACCTCATTTGATTGAACATTTTCCTTTTGACATGAATTTTTCTTCTTCTTAACTCTCTTCTCCTTCTTGACAATGCAGCCACTAGTGTCTACTTTATGCATGAAATGCAATCTATCCCAGATTTATTTTGCAGAGGTTAAATCCATTATTAACTCAAGATCCTTGTTATGAAGACTGTTGAATATCACACATTTTTCCTTGGCATTCCTCTGTTGTTCTTGCACTGAGGGAGAGTCTGTGCAGTACCCATCACATACAAGTTTCCATACCTCAGGGTCATAAGCCATTAACTCTGTTGTAACCTTATCTCTCCATTTAGGAAAGTTTGTTGTACTTAACACAGGTATGTTTTGATAGTCCATGACTCAACCAGACCTCCTTCAAGCTATTAGGCTTACACCAAAGGAACTTGGCTCTGATACCAATTGTTGAACCCTTAGTTAAACTAAGAGGGGGGGTGAATCAGTTTAACACATTCATGGACTTTTAAAAATTTCCTTTAAAACTTATTTACACCTTTATATCTCCATTTCATGATCAACTTAATATGAGAGCAATCTTAATATTTGAGCAGCAAGTATTAAGATAATGTAACAACAATCTAAATATGTGAGCAGCAAGTATTAAGCAGATTATATACACCATATCAACGCATAAGCATCATGCACATAGACAACAGATATAAGTGGAAACCCATAAGGGAGAAAACCACATCTTATTATTGTTGTGATGCAAAGACAAGCTCCAACTTCCTCTCACCATTGATTTTATACAGGCTCCAACCTATAGGAGGCTCCTACCTCAATTCTGCAAGCTATAACTTGCAAGGAAGCTCCAACTCCCAACTATTTTATGCAGGCTCCAACCTACAGGAGGCTCCTACCTCAGCCAGCTACAATTGACTTCTATCAAGCTACAAATTAATATGGAAGCACCAACTTCCTCTATTTTCTGCGAGCTACAACCTATAGGAGGCTCCTACCTCAGTCAGCTACAACTGGCATCTATCAAGCTACAACTTGATAGGAAAGCTCCGACTTCCTCACTCTTTCATAAAAACACTTGATGATTTACCTGGATATTAGCTCTGTTATGTTCATTCTTTTCTGCTGTCCATCAGTCCTCATATCTTCTCTGCATCATCTCTGCATTTTCTCAGATTCTCTATCAGCTCCTCCTTCTTCTCTGCCTCACTGCTTCATTACTGCACTCTCTAACCTCTCTGTGCATATCTATGAGATATCATTTATGGAGTTCACCTCTTGACTGTTTGTATTCTACAGAGAATTTGGAGTGAACAACCATGACTCTTTGACTTCCACCTTCTCATTTCTTTCCTAACATGTAACAATAGATACACATTTCAACATTACAGTGGGATATTTCTTTTCCTCCGGAGACTTGCCTTTGCATCACAAACAATATAAAATAAATAAAACTTTACACTTTCAGTTACAATAAGAATTTATATTCAGCCCATTCAGTTTTTGGCTCACTGTAAGCATGACTTTTCTGCTGCTGTAGAGTAAAAAACTCACATTTTCATTCCTGTGCATTTCACATTATGATTTTGCAGTTATGAATCCCTTCACTGCACACTTCTTCAAATTTGCAATCTCTATTTACCTCTGTCAGACCCACATTCTCCAAGTTCACTATGTATGCATTAATGTTTTAAATCTGGCAGCTATATCAATGCTGAAGCTTTATTTTTCCATCACTATGGTAAAATCTTGTATCAAGAGTTCATTTTATGGAAGCACCCAATCAATATTTGCTTTGGCTTAATCTTCAACTTAAATCTTCGGCCAACACAAAAACCTTGTCTTTGAAATAACATCCAATAATCATACTTCGGTCAAACACTTTCATTTATGTTCTCCACAGCTTTATTAATCTTTATTCATATTAAACTCAACTTTGAATAAAAAACCTAGACTTCAATATATATAAAAGATGGGGCCCATAGTACTTTGAATTTTATTTAAACTAAAATCCCATCGCACCTTTAACATTTGTCTATCTCTCGGGCCCACAACAAATTTCAAACTGCATATATTATTAACCCAGATTTTAAACAAGTCTTCACTTCATTTTAAGTGAACTCCTAACCAATATCACATGTATGATTTTATTCGATACACTTCACAGAACATGTCTCAAACCTTCGACTTTAGATTTATCTCAATCCATAATTCATGCGGAACTTGTTTCATTTCTATGGTCCAAACCATATCAATCACTCCCAATGTATATAATATGTGCACACATGTGAAACCCCAAAAAACCTTATATCTAAGGTTTTTGGTCATTAATCTCCATATGAAGAATTCATTATTTTCAATATAAGACCACACACACACACACACACACACACACACACACACATATAGGAACCTATCAATCCATAGTCTCCACCCTTTAGTTCATTTCATGTTAGAACTCGGATTCATTTGACACACTTTCAGCTAGACCCCAGCACCTTCACCTTTTAAAACTTATATTAGAGTTGGGCCCCACAACCAACATACCTTTATGCCTGAGGTTCAACACCCAATCAAATTCCCTTTTTACTTGCGATTAACTAAGCACATATATAGCCCGAACTTCACATAATACTCGGCCCCTCAGCAATGAATGTAGGTCCCACAACATGTTTTACATCTGACGGCTATAAACTTGTCACGCTCCACCTCCAGCTTGATGTCTCCACTGTCGATCCATGCCTTAATGCTATATTTAATTTTTGTATTAACCTCCTGATAGATCCAATGGAAGATCTATTATCGCGCTTCAACCCCTGATCGAATGGATATAAACAAATATCGCATTTTTAAAACACTCGGAACTTAATTCTTAAGCCGTGCGATGAAAGTGGGTCCCGAAAGTTAAACTTCCCTTCTCATCTGATTATTGCAGCCTTATCACTTCAACTCCGATGATCCAACGGACACAAACGCATATCGCATTTTTTTTTCATCCGAACTTTAAAGCTAAAAAAAAATGCGAAACTCGCGGTTTTCAAAAACCGCCTTCTGCCATGTGTCACACAGAGACACATATCGCGTTCGAAAAGGCAAATCAGCTTACCACTTTTAAAAAACATGAATACCGCCGGTTTTGATTTCCAAACCGCCTTTACTGTTATTTCATGGTTCCCTCTCCTCCTGCTCACGATTCCGTTCTTTCTTTTGTTTACTCCGCCTTCCTTCTATTCTATTCCATTAACAAATTTCTCCACCCGATTCACTGTTGTTCACTACCAAAGACTGTGGTATTGCCTGCGTTCTATAACAGGAAGATCAAAACGTGTTCGACTTCAATCTAACCTTCCATATGAGATAAACACGTAAGTAACTTACAGATATAGGTCATGTGTGCAGATGCGTTCAGTTCTGTATATAATACTACAACCCCCTCTATTGTTGGGACCTACAAAAACGACTGATTCAATCGATCTCCATCAACCAAGGAGCAGGATCAACGCTAGGCCTTTCCTTTTTAGAACTCAACAGAGTATCTCCATTCGGCCTTCTTTGGAATTTCTACCCAGAAATTAATTCCAATTGTTTCTCCACAACAACCCCAAACTATCATCAACCTCGATCTCATTTCACTTGTTATGCATCACAGAGTTTATAACTAAACCCCTCTTCTGAGCACTATGTATGGGACAACATTATAAAAACCCTAATTACCGATATTCATTCATAAAAAGTCATAGAGATTCAAGACTGTCTCACACAGATATTAAATCTATTAAACATATACATTCAAGAACAATTTCTTTCATTTATATCCGAATGAATTTACTTACAAAGCTTCCTGGTCCTTGGCCAGATCTTCCATTCAAGTGGCCCTCTTACAACACTACTCTGTTCCACTCTACAGGTCCATTCACACAAATTTGATGGCCCTTCTATCCTCCTACTCTACCTCTATTCTCAAATCACCCTCTGATCTCTAACCCCTGGCTAGGTCTTCAACATCAATTGATTTACAGGAACAAACCCTGTTTGTCTAGACTGAATCACTCACACACTCTGCAACTCTCCAGTTCTGCTACTTCTACCTCTGCTCCTTGTCTGTCTCCTTTTCCTTATTTCTGGTTCATGTGCTATTCCTTTGCCATCTCCTTTGCCATCAATGACAATATTTCCAACATGTCTTATTATACTGTTGTTGTTTGGCCTTCATCTATTTCACAGATATGAATCTCTGAGTTGGAAATATGACCGTTCATGTCCCTGTCATTATAGAGAATGAATGAATTAAGGTATGAATGGACAAAGTAAAGATGATAGTTGTGTGTTTTGTCTTGGCTACCTACCATGAAATTCATCAAGGTCTCCTTATACAATATCCTTTGCTGACCAAAAACTGGTATGGTAGCAAAGGTCATGTCCATTTGTAGGGTTCTTGCAACTTAGCTCACCATGAGCGTGATAACAACATGCCATAATTTGAGCGTATATCTGCAAACACTATATCCATCACCAAAATTTTGGCTGGAATTTGTGCCAAAGTAACACACATATCTTTGATAAGACCTAAGAATCTCACTTTTCTAGAATCGAAAGAGTATAAATCCTTGTATGGTCTGGTAATGTCAAGTCCTAATGTCTCAATGATAGCCTTAGGCATTATATTATGTGAAGCACTCGAATCTAACATGGAATTATGCAAAATTTTGTCATGATTTTTTAGGCTAACATAGAAGGGAGTTACACCTCCTTCCTGAGGTTTGCCATCTACTTTTGGTCCAAATAAAAGTTTAGGTTGGTCACCATTCAAATTGACTGTATATGTATTTTCCCCTATATTGAGAGCTTTCATTACCTCATATCTATACACATTCTTTTTCAACAACTCTGTTAGAGGGATAGGATTTTGAGTTTTGCTAACTCATTTTCAATATTGAAGGATGTCTGAACTTTACTCATATTTAGAAAATCTTATTTATCAGCAACATCTCTTGGGATAGGATCTTTTTTTTGAATCGTGGTTGGAACATATGTCTTTGTTGTTTTTGAAGTATTGTCAACTATCTTTTTAATAAGATTTTATATTGTCCTTTAACCTAAAGCTTCAATAGTTTTCTTGGCAGGAGTATAATTGATTTTCTTAGCCGAAGTATCTGAGGTTTTCTTACTAGGGACCTATGTGGTTTTCTTACTCTTAAGGTTATATTGTCTTTGAACTTCCATGATAGCATTCTTAAAAGCCTATTTATAATCATTTGATTCTTCAGAATCAAGTTTTGTCTGAGACAATTAAAACATTTCTTGTTCTTCTTGAGTAAGAAATAATGTCTCATCATCATTTATCCCCATTAGATTTATTTTATTGTCCTCTACATCTTCAAATGTTTCACCTTCATCATCAGCATAATTTTCTTGGAAAGGGGGCCCGATTTTCTCGTCTTGTTCCTTTTTTTCCCTTTGTTTAATTTGTGGGGGATTTCTCCTAACATTTTTTTTTTTCTGTTTTGAGGACGAGGTTAATTTTCTCTTGGGGGAATCCTATCAGCCAGACCAATTCTGTCTATCATTCTCTCCAACATTCTAACCAAAGTATCTATCTTAGCATCAACAAAAGATGTTGATGGATCCTCTTTCATTGTCACTCTTCTCTCCATTCTCATTCTAGTTGTTTTAGATAACAAATTAGCCTCCACACTCACCTCCTATCTTTGCATTTCTTCTAAAGTTGTAGAGTTTCTCTCTCTTAGATGATAAGACATATCTGCCTCAAAGCCATCGGGGAATTTTATCAAGGCTAAACCTTGAGGGGGTTTAATGTTTGCAGGAATTGCATTATAAACACTATTGAATCTGGTGCAATAATCCTGGACACTTTCCTCAGGTGCCCTCCTAATAATTTGATATTCTGATAAAATTTGAAGGGGGTTCTTTTTAAAATCCCATCTGTTAAGGAATGACTGATGAAATGCAAGAAGATCATTAATTATAGCAGGTGGTAAAGTTTTGAGCCATTTTCTAACTTCTCCAGTAAGAATTTGAGAAAATAATCCCGTCTTAACATTTTCTTCATCAAATTATTGAAGATCAAAAATATCATTCTTCCTATCGACGTGTTGTATAGTAGTTATGGGTCCAATACCATCAAACTGGGGTGTTCTAGTTTGATAGTCCTGTGGCATATTTTCTAAAGGAGAATTAAGAACGAATGGAGCATATCTTGCTGCCATGATGGGTATATGAGGATGGATAATAGGTGGATTGGTTAAAAGTGGAGGCTGGGTTGAAGGTGGAGTTTGGATTAAAGGTGAAGGTTGAATCGAAGGTGGAGTTTGGGTTGCTTAGTGAGAAACTGCGGGAGTGGTAGTGGAAATTATAAAAGGAGTGGGTTTGGATGATCTTGGATGAATAGAATTTGATGAACTGGATTAAAATGCAAAATTTAAGGCTTAGAGTTCAATAGATTTCTGAATGAATGCCTCATGGATAGATAGGTCGAGTTCTGATAATAAATCCTGTAATTTATCAAATTCTTGAAGGATTTGGAGATCAGGATTAGGTTGGAAAGAATGTCCTTCAAATGAATGACACTGTAAGGTAGACTGATCTACCACAATTTGGTCCACCCAATTTTCCGACTTAGTCCTAAACAGGTTATGCTCAATTGGAAAATCAAACTCAATATCTTGTAAAGTGACAAAGTTCTTTGGAAGAGAATCTGCCCTAGTGGGAGGACTACTATTTCCTTGACTCTCAGTTAAACTTCTCCTCCTCAACAAATTTTCAAGGTCATCTACTATAGCGACAGGTTTAGGATTAGGATGAGATCTAGTATAAGCTCTTTTTGGAGCCAGAATTAAAATTTAAAATAGACACGCACTATTATTTACAAAAGTAAAAGGTAAACAATTTTTGAAATATTCCTAAAATAAATTTATTTTAACCAGGGAAATGAATTCGCAGAAAATCACTGTATTTTCATTCATCCCTAGTATGGTTGCCACTATGATATCGTTCTGTAATTTTTTAGATTGTGAGAGTAAACACAAAAGTAACATCAAAATTGCTTTTAAGTCTAGAAGTTAGCCCTTCTAAACTCAGAGAGGGATCTCTCTGTAAAATCTATCTTTGTTTTGTAGGTTAGTTATCACTATGGTTCATTTGGTTGATTGAATGATTATACTTCCAATGGGCTATGAAGTCTATAAAAAAAACGTGGATTTGTAATAAATTTTAAAGGATTTTCATAAGGAAAGATAGGTGAACTAGTTGGATCTTTCAAATTTAAAATGATATGGAACAGAAGAAAAAGAAAGATTCAGTTAAATCTAAAGAGAAATTAAGAATTCTTTAGTTTTACCTTTGAAGAAAACATTAAAATTACTTACATCCAAAATAGGGTGCATATTTCAACAAATATTGATCATTACCGTTTCTGAAATGTAATTAAGATTTAAGAAAGAACAATAAAGGAATACAACAAAATAACACATAAACGAAGAGAAGCGCTTCACCAATTTGTCCAAAACATGATTCATGTGAAGAAATACTTATATTAATAATGAACCCAAGGACTGGAAAAAGTACAATAGATTTCAGAAAATAATATTCAACAATCAACCTATAATACTTCGAAGTGTGAAGTATTTATAACAATACTTACAAAACTCCTGTCAAGACCGACATGGTATATTTAGCAAAATATAAACAAATTATCTATTTTGTAGACTAATAGGATAGGTGGAAACTGCATCAAGGGGTGGCCCAGATTTGGAGGAAGTTGTTGCTGAGCTGTTCCTTTTTTCTTTGCAAATTGCTGTGCTGGCTGATCCTTTAATTGCCTTTGGAGTTATCATTTACTCCAGTAACTCACACAACTTATCCCACCTGTATTCATTTGGAATGGTCAGCTTTGTTACCTTCCTATAAATCTCATATACTTCGGTATATTTTTAAAAAGTTGGTTTTACCACAAAGATGCGATTCACTCCATGTTGAATGTAAAATTCATTTCCCTTCAAGGAAAGATCTTCCTGTAAAATTGTGCTTTATGTTGGCGAATTTAGAATTGTCTCTAGCCACTTCCTTCAACTTCTTATTGTAATCTTCTTGGTCAATTAATTTATCACTAATTACAAACACACTCGGTAATCCCTTTTGGTTCAATGCTTCAGTTCTACTGAAAAACCTACTAACCCCTATCTCTACTCATTGTCATTTTTCTTCTAATTCCATAATGAGGTTCATTTTGGTCAAAATTTTCTTTACTTCCAAGATGGTTTCAGTCCTGTAATCAATTCCTATGTCCTCTAACACATATTTATTCTTGGAATTGAGGAATTTTATGATATTAGAAGCTTCAGTAGGCTTGTCACCCAACTTCTCTTTTATCTCTGCAATAGGTTTTGTGGATTTTTGTATAAGGTCCTTTTGCTAAAAAAAATTTTGGATACATGAAAAAATCTCATTCATGGAAGTGAGGATGTTCATACATATGCTTTCCTTGGATTGGGCCAAGTTTTGGCCAATAGATGACTCTCTTTCTTCTTTATGTATCCTTTCTAGTAACCTTTAGGACCTCCATGCTTCAGCAAAATGTGAAACTTCACTTCTGGTTTTTTGTTCCTACAAAGTTTTGACTTGCCCTTGCAGTTTCTTTATCTCCTCTATTTGTGTTGAAATGTTTTCTATGGCCTTTATCAATTGTTCAAAAACATCTGTAGGTTGGGATGAAGTCATTTTTGATGTTGTAGCTCCTGTAGTGGGGATAGCTATGAGGGGTACTTCATCCAAAGGAACTATGGCCACCTTTGGATTCTGTTCTTTCTCCTTAATCATCTTTTCCATTTTTGTCTCCATTTTACTGATTTTGGCATTTTTCTCCATTTTTAACTACAACACATCTCCCTTATGTGTTTTAGACTCTTTTATGTCTTTGGTCAATGTGTCTTTTGTTGTTGGCAGCTTTAGTTTCTTACTCAATGCTATAATGTCAACATTCTTATTTTTAATCAATTCCTCTGCAACCTTCACATTTTATGGATCATATCCCATCTCAATAACCAGGTCTTCCAATGATTTGATACTGGTGTCTTTAGACGGAGAATAGATCTTCTCCATCTTCAACTGAGATTGGATGTTTGAAAGTAACACCTGCAATTTTTACACAGTCATGGTTGTATTGGTTAGAGTAGAGAAAATAATCTCACCAATCTATTTTTGCATCTCCATTTGATAAATGGGATGAATGTCCTTGGTTTCAACATCAAATGCTATATTTTTGTAGTCTGCTACTATCTTTGGCTGTGGAATTTGAGCCTCAAGGAAGGCCATCTACATCCTTCATTTTTTCTGAATCAAAGGCTGATAGGAGCATGCTCTGTGAATTGGCAGTCTACTTCCAGAACTGTGTGTAGTTGCTGTTCTTGAGAGTTTCATTCTTGAGTTTAATTTCTTTGTATTTGTCAAAGATACTCTTCTCCTTTTCTCCCTGAACAAGCTTAGAAGTTTGAGCTGTGTCTGGCTGACCCTGTGACATTGATGACATTGCTAGAGATGTAAAAAATATGCTAGCTGATTGTGATGAAGATGGTGTTTATTTGATGATTATGGTAGGTACGTGTTCTACATTCTTTTCTAAATCTATTTTGGGACTCATCTTGGTCCTCTTTCTGTACATGATATTAAATTCTTTACCTGCACTGTTTGTCATTGAAGGTGATTCTTCCTCTCTTCGCCTCTTTCCTGCTTTCTACTGAGGAGTAGGAGTTTGTGAAGTTGAAGTAGATACAAGATGTTCTTCAACTTCCTGCAAAGTATTCTCTGTCCATGTTAATTGATTTACATATATTTTAATCTCTGGACTTTGAGTGTGAGTTTAAGGAGTGGTTTTGTGTTCCACCCTTAACTCAGAAATTAGGCCCATAGGATCATAAGACCATGTAAAACTCAAATTGAACTTCATTTCTTTAAGAAGCTTGTATGCTTCTTCACATGTTGTCCTGATGTTGCAAACAAAGGGGCCAAATTGAGTTTTAATCCTGAATTGGGATTTCTTCTTGGCTGAAACAAAATGGATTTCATTAGATTTGATCATTTGTCTTATGTATTCCAGGGAAAATACTCTCATTGGGAGGTATTTCAGCAACTTGTATGGTGGAAATTCACACCCATACACCCTGATCTCATTATAATTTTGGTACAGGTGCCAATCTCCCATTTTTTCTTCCTTTTTAAAATGTAGAATCTTCTTGATTTCATCATTGATTCCAGATTCCATAGAACTGGTCAACATGCTAATCACTGGATGTATGAACTGTTCAATGTACTTCTTAAATGTATATTTCTCTGAATCTTTCATCACCAGGGAACTCTAAAATATGACAGACTGTGGATTCCCTTCCTCATCTAATTTCTGCATTGAAAAATTGAATCTGTCTGCCTAGTAATAAATAAACATATAAACCAGAATAAAAGTATACGTGAATACTCCTTTAGTTGGTAACTTAAGGGGTTTCTCATGTATACTGTCAAATAAGAATTGACTAAAATTAAAAATGTTTGAAGGCTTACGATCTGTAGAAAATATTGACAGGAAACCTAATAAGGGTTCATCTACCCATTGATCAGAGTAATAGCCCAAAAGGCAGGATAACATAAAAATTATTTGCTTGGCCTGATCTGGGAACATGGAAGAGGGATAAGTTGGATTTTTCTTAGGCAATTGGTTATTTTCAGGCAAGAATATGTAAAAAATCTATGCTATTTTGGAAAAATATAACTTCTGATAGATTTTAGTCAAGGTTTCTATGGAGAAAGGAGTGAAGGTCTCTATAGGAGGGGCCTACATCATCTGATCAATGATTTTGGAGTTGATGGTGAGTAAAATTTCACCACTTGGGGCTATGATGGCTCTCTGGTTTGGCACATAACAAGCCTAACATTTTTCTGACAAATTCAGGGGAGTGAAAGGTCCAAGGAAAGATATAATGAGGGATATTGGACTCCTAGAGTCCAATTTCATCATATTTGTCTATGAATGTATCGTCGAGCCAAAAATGTACTTCGAAAAGATCGAACTCCCACTGAGTCTCAAAGATTTTATAGTCTCGGTCTGCAAGGGGAATGTGATCCAGGTCTATAGAGGGATGCACCATTGGTTTGACATACTCTTCATGGTTTTTTTTCTTTGGAGTCATCCTGCCAATTATGAAATTACAGAGACATGAGGTAGCTGTATTACCGGGAATGTTGCAGGTTTGTAGCAGACTGGAAGTGAAATTGGGATTTTGGGTGCCCGATTGGGTGCTTGATTGATGGAAGAACGTCACCGTGCACTTGAAATATGGAAATTAAGGAAAATTGACACAATCCAAAACAAAAAAGGGGGAAAATGGTGGCATGACCGAGTTTTATGGTAATGGGGATTTTTCCATTAGGGATGCGGGTTCGTTGGAGTTTCGAACGGTTACCTGGGAAACATTTACTGTGCTAATGGTTATAACGGGAAATGTTTTAATTGGTTAATAGTTATAGCCACGCGACATGACAACAGTAGAGGGGAGCGCATGGGAAGGGAGAGCGGGAAAGGAGGGTGGTTAGGTGGATTTCAGAGGGGGTTCGAAGCAATTAGTGGTATTGTAAGGGGTGGGGGTGTAGAATGCAGAGGGTGTGACACGTAGTGTGGGACCGGCGGGAGAAAAATCATCTTTTCGTACCCCCCTTACCTGTAAAGGTAGGATAGCAAGGGGGGGCTGAAAAACAATATGGGCCCTAGATCTGAGGTGGTAACAATCGGGCGACCATTAAGTGCACATTTCTTAACCGAAAGTGACAAAACAATTTTGTCGTTTAGCGACCTTTATTTCATGTCAGAAACTTTGGATAAAACCTTTACATTGCAATATTAGATAAAAACATAATGAACTCAAACAAAAGGCTTATAGTGCATATTTTCACAATTTTAACTTAGGATAAAAATGCACTAATAAGACTTACGTTTATTATTTTAATGATTCAACTTGAACATTTGAATCAACATTATTTATCTACCTAACTAACATTAGCCAAGATTAAACAATTTGGATAACCTTATTTTCTAATTTAATTAACAAAAAATTAAACTTGTTTGGCCACGATTGAAATGTATGGCCCAAAAAATGAATAAGGATTGTGGCATTTTGAACAAGCTACACACAACCTTCATTTTATTTAACAGAATAAAAAAATATATCAAGTAGTGGCATTTAGATTTGCAACACTTTCAATATTATTTTTTTGTTTTTATTTTATAGGGTTTTCATCTTTATTTTTATTTTTCTTTGTTTTTATTTTTCTTTTTCTTCTGTCTTTTTTTTTTTTAAATACCCACTTTTCATTTTCTTTTAAATATCCTCTTTTATTTTATTTTTAAAATGCCCTCTTTTCATTTTTCTTTTAAATACCCTCTTTTATTTTTTTTAAAATACCCTCTTTTCATTTTTTGGACCCTAATAGTGGCTCCAGCTGGGGATGGTAGTTTTTAATAAGTGTCAAGAACCTATAACCAATAGCCTTTAATGTTTTGTCTCAACAATGTCTACATTTGATTTCTTTTTGCTGTTGTAGTAGTTATGGTGGCACATCAATCAGGAGCTCAAGGCCTTCTCTGCGGCCTTTAACTTTTCTCAATAGGTCACCCAATAAAAATAGTAAAGACAATGATATTTACAATGAAATTATCTAAAAAACACCTCTATTCTTTTGAGAAATAATGTTTCAACATCCTGCCATTCACAAGTCCACCAGGTATCTCTGTTCCATCCAACTCTTTGAGAAAAAATGCATTATGACCTCTGAAGACAAAGATGATATATGGTCCTTTACACATATTATCAAAATTTCCATGCTTTACTTATCATCTCTTCTTGAATCCCGCTTTAAAACACTGTCACCCAACTAAAAATCACATGCCTTGGTTCTCTTGTCAAAAATATTTTTGACATTCTCTTGGATAACTTGTGTTTTGTTATAGACTTCTTACCTAGATTGTTGCAATTGAATGTTTTGATTTATTCTTCTATGAGTATAATTTGGTTCAACTTGCAAGAACTGTATTATTTTCATAACTGGAACCCCTAAAGAAGATGGGAAAACAACATCCATTCCATAAACCAATTGGTATGGTGACATGCCAATTGATTTCTTTGTGGTGAGCCTATCAACCCAAAGTGCATTTATCAACTTGTTATGCCATGAATTCTTGTTGTCTTATAGCATATTTTTTTATAGTGTTAACCAAAATTTTATTTGAAGATTCAACTAACCCATTACCCTGAGGGTAATAAGCAGTTGAATGTCCTAGAGTGATATGATATTTGCTGCAGAAATCTACAATTTTCTTTGACTTAAAAGTTGTTGCATTATCTGTGATAAGCTTACTTGGACATCCAAATCTTGACAGTATATTGGTTTCTAAGGAATTTAATAATCACAACATCAGTTTATTTTCTTGAGGGTGTGGCCTCAATCCATTTGGTGAAATAGTCAGTGGCTATGAGGATCAATTTGTTTTGGGCTAAGGATGGTGGATGGATTTCTGCAATGAAATCCAAACCCCACTGTTGGAAACAGATTTCCAAGGATATAGGTTTTATGGGTAGTGGTAGTAATTTTCTCTTTCCTTCAAAAATTTGGCACTTGTGGCAGGAGGTAACTTTTTTATGGGCAGCAGGAAAAATTGTTGGCCAGTAAAAACCAACTCTTAGGATCTTATTGGCAGTGGTCTTCCAATACAAATGACCACCACAGTCTCCTTCATGAAGTTCGTGCATAGTTCTTTTACATCATCCTTCAAGAAAAAAATTAGTAAAATTCCAATAGTATATTTCCAATAAAAAATGCTATCTAAGATACAAAATTTCATAGCCTTTAGCTTAAGAAATCTAGCCTTTGTCTTAGTCAAACCAGAAGGAGCTTGTAAATTGAATAATACAAAATTGAGGTCTGCATACCAGGTTGAGGTTGTAAAAGCCTCATCGATTTGTGGAGTCGCTTGCTCCTCTTGATCATCTAATGCAACTACAAAATTAATATCAAAGGCATGAAAATTAGACTGAGCCATTAATTTGGCTAGTCCCCGTCCCTTAATGAGCTTGGCAAGTTTAATTTAAATTTCATATTCAAGAATGATGGCAATCCACTTACCTCTTTTACCATCTGGTCCATTTTGAGTTAGGATATATTTAACCACATAATTAGGTACATAAGCAATTATGTGATAATGAAGAATATATACTCTAAAATCCTTAATCTATTTTATAAGAGAAAATGCTTGTTTTTCCATTATGTTGTATTTCAATGCAACATCTCTTAGAGCCTTTCTAAAGAAAGCAATGGGCTTCTCATATCCCTCATAGTTTTTCTCTAAAAGAACTGTTGCAATAATGTGTTCAGATGCAAATGAAAAGATTATAAAATCCTTTGTAAAGTCAGGGCTGATTAAGACTGGTGCTTTTGTCAGAGCTTGTTTCACTTGGTCAAATGACTATCTGGATTCAATGTTCCACCTTATTTTTGTGTCTTTCTTTAGCATTTTTGTTATATTCCCGAGGATTTCAACCAGGTTGGGGATGAATCTTCTTAGAAAGTTAATTTTACCAATAAATGATTCAAGTTCTTTAATATTTCTAGGATGAATTATTTTCAATATGGCTTCAATCCTACTAGGATCAATCCTAATACCCTCTTTGGAAATGATATGCCACATAAGTTTTCCTTCTTCAAGGCCAAAAAGTGTTTTCTTGGGGTTGAGTGAAATTCCAAACTTCCTACACTTCTCAAAAACTTTTTTCAAGTGTAACAAATGTTCTTCATCAGTTTTGGAATTAACTATGATGTCATCTAGATATATAACAATACATTTTCCAATTTCACCAGCAAAGAAATATCCATTTCCCTCTAAAATGTGGCTCCAGCATTCATTAACCCAAAATGAATCTTCACATACATGAAGGTACCCCATGGAGTAGTAAAAGCTACCTTATCATGATCATCAACGTGAACCAAAACCTACTTGTAACCCAAGAAACCTTTTAACAGGGAAATCCTATTGGAGTCAACTACCTTTTGCAAAATTTGATCCATCTTAGGTAAAGGGTAGTTGTCCTTTAGTGAGACTTTATTGAGGTTTCTAAAATATATACACAATTTTATTTCACCTTTTTTCTTCCTTGGTGGTACTATATTGGAAAACCACTTAGAGTACCTAAGAGGTACTATAATCTTAGCATCATACATTTTCTTGATCTCTTTCTCAATTAAAGGCATTAGTACTAGGTTTATTCTTCGAAGTTTTTGTTTAAAGGGTTTATGATCTTATTTAGTGGGAATTTTATGTTTTATTATGCTGGTGTCATAAGATTTTAGGTCTTCATAACTCCAGGCAAACACATCAGTGAATTATTTGAACAAAGAAATGTAATTTTGCTTTTCAGCAGGTGGTAATGATTTAGATAGTTTTATAATTTTTGGGTCTTTTTCACTACCTATGTTGCATTATTCTACATCTGCTCCTATGGGCTAAATCTTGGGTTTCTTGGCTACATCATTAAATTAAAACAACTCTTCTAATGGAACCAATCCTATGGGTAAAACATTATCCTTTAATTGGATTATTTCTAGTTCCTCTATTTCTTGATCTATTTCAAGCAATTCTACTTTATTTACATTGTTGTCTAACTGGTTTTCTAAATCATAATGTGCATCTATCTTATCTTCTAAATTACACTCTACATATATATTATCTTCTCAAAACTCATCCTTGGATTGCAAAAAAATTTCAATTTGTTTATCATTCCCAAAGACTTGCCAATATCTAATATTGTTTGGGACAGTTGGCCCCTGTTTCACTTCCACTGTGTATTGACGATTGGGATGGGGAATTTTACAAGTACTGGAAAAAAATGGAAGACTATCAGCAAGAATATTTTGATTTATAGGGATCGGAAAGAGGTCATATTCCACAAAATCCAAAACAACATTTATGTATGCTCTTAACCTAGGGTGTTTTGCACAATATTCTCCTTTTATCTATTTTATTACTAGCTCAGAATCCCCATGAACATAAATTATTTTAGCACCAAGTTTTTTTAGTAACTGTAATCCTAGTATTAATGCTTCATACTCAGCTATATTATTTGTGCAGTGGAAGTTAAGCTTGTATGAATGTCCTTCGGCATGATTAGTTCACAAGTTTGAAACACAAAATCTTGCTCCAGAGCCTTCTTTGCTATAAGTTCCATAAAAGTCCATATTCCAAAGAGGTTCAAGCTACGTGTGTTGTTTTATTGTTGTTGTTTGGTCTTCATCTATTTCACAGATATCCATCTCTGAGTTGAAAATATGACTGTTGATGTGCCTATCATTATAGAGAATGAATGAGTCTAGGTCTGAATGGACATAGTAAAGAGGATAATTGTGTGGCTTGTCTTGGCTACTTACCATGAACTTCATCAAAGTCTCCCTATATAATCTTCGTTGCTGACCAAAATCTGGTATGGTAGCAAAGGTCATTTCCATCTGTAGGATTCCTTGCAACTTATCTCCCCATGAGCATGACAACAACATGCCATATTTAGGGGTATATATGCAACCACTATATCCATCACCAATATTTTTGCTGGAATTTATGCCAAAGTAACAAACATATCTTTGATAAGACCTAAGCATCTCACTTTTCTAGAATCAAAAGAGTATAAATCCTTATATGGCCTGGTAATGTCAAGTCCTAATTTTTCCATGACAAACTTAGGCATTAAATTATGTGAAGCACATGAATCTAACATGGAATTATGCAAAATTTTGTCATGAATGTTTAGGCTAACATAGAAGGGAGGCACACCTCCTTCCTTAGGCTTGCCATCTATTTCTGGTCCAAATAAAATTTTAGGTTGGTCATGTTAGAGTCAGCCTTTGCAGCCTTCCTTCAGTGATCAAACATGCTCTTACAAAGTGATTTTAAGGTGTCAAGGTCAAATTTTGTCATTTCAATGAGTCTTCAAGCAAAATTTGGTCACTAGGCATTAGGTCTAGGGTTTGCTTTCACTTCTTCCAAAGTTGTCCAAATGTCAGTCCATGTCACCATTCAGCTGGGTGTATCATCATTCAGGGGGTTGCCATCATCATGTCAAGTTCCATTGAGTCATTTTACATCTTGTTCATGCTTCAGTTGTGCCTAGGTAAGGTCCATTTCCCTCTCCTAGGGTTTTGGAGGTAATTTCTCTTGGATGGTCAAATCGTCGGAAAAACTTGTATCCTGATGTTCAAACACCTTCCCCTATCCTTAATATACTTCTTTAAACACTTCCCATCACTGAGATCCCCCAAATTCCTCATTTTTGCACAAACCCTAGTTTCTAGCCAAAACTTGGCAATTTCCTAGGCTAGGCCTGTGTTTTGCCCTTTTGGACCCCTTCCCCTCACTCAATCTCTGTGATTCCACTTACCTCTGCTTCCTAACATCCCTCAATACTTCCCAAAATTTCCCCAAGAATTTAGAAGCCCCTTACCCCCTTCGTTTCACTTCATTTCGACAAAATTCCTTGTTTCACACATCGGGGTAAGTTTCACTCAAAAGATGTTTCAGAGCAATAAAAGATGAATTTTGGAAAACTGAGAGAGGTTTTTGTCCACAACATCTCAAGGAAGAAAAACCTCCTTCACTTTTTACACAGGTATCATGGTTTTAGAGAAATGTCAAAAATTCCTTTGCCTCAGGAGAATTGAATGCACCTCTGAAGTGACCTTGGGAAAATCAAGATTTCTCCTAGCATGTTTGGCCAACTGACTTGCTTGATGAGTAAAATGATAACTAGACAGAAATACCTTTCCAATGAGCTATCATGAGCTCAATTTGGAGTTGAGGAAGACCTTCAAAAGTTGACTGCAACAGCACTCTGCCTTGAGGCAGCCTCATTCTGCTCATTTTGACT
Source organism: Pinus albicaulis (assembly GCA_034641835.2). Taxonomy (NCBI): domain Eukaryota; kingdom Viridiplantae; phylum Streptophyta; class Pinopsida; order Pinales; family Pinaceae; genus Pinus; species Pinus albicaulis. Next base: position 680,473,881 of record CM076580.1, on the reverse strand, counting down.
AGTGTTGGGAGATTTGGTTTTTGACAGGGTAAATGGAATCCAAATTGCATAATTCCACTTTTTTTGGAAAGTAGACTCCTATATCTTTCCAACGAGCTATCACACGCCCGATTTTGACACCGGGAAGGCCTCCAAAAGCTTCCTGCAAGAGAAACGCGACCCACCTGGGGCCCGAGCGACCCACCTGGGCAGAGCGACCCACGCAGGTCAGTTCAGCAGTGTAAGTTTGCAAGGGGCGCGACCCACCTGGGCTGAGCGACCCACGCAGAGGCTGCGCGACCCACGCATCAACAGAGGTCCGAAATTTCATTTTGAGCGCCCAGTTTCATTTTGGATTGCCTCCAACGGCCTTCAAACAGGTTTTTAACAATTTCTCAATGGTTTTTAATGTGTTGGGGGCATCATTGATGATTTCAAAACATTTGAAATGGAAGAGTAAACCCTACAGTCATGGCAACTTTGTTTCTTCAGGGTTTAAAATGTATATGGATGGTTTTATGAGCATTTTACCACCTTGTATCATTGATATATATCCACCTTGGCATATGTGTTAAAACCCCACTGTTTTCATACCCATTATACCATTGTGGCCATCGTTATTGCTTTACCATTGTCAAGGCTTGTGTTCCATGGTGATTATGGTCGTGTTGTGTCTCACTGCCCAATGATTAAAACATCTCCCCATAACTCGTTTTCACCGTTCATTTACACCTATAACTTCCGTTATTAAGTGGCCCATTGACAAACACGTTCATATGATGCATTGCTTCCTTCGATTGCATGATTCGCCAATATTCTAGTATACGCTCACTTTGGTCAAGCTTTCACTTGTAATTCTTCAAATGTAGATATTATTATCATTGCTTGTTTCCTTATGATGCTTTGACTAAGGGGAGAATATTTGTCATGTTAAAACGCACATCATACTTTTGCTTAACGTATTTATCAAGATACATAGTGCCAATATTGTTCGTACAAGTGTCGCAGATGAGCCGGCAGTAGAGCAAGAGCTCCGAATGCTGATCAATCGTTGAGGTTGATGCACCGAGGATGGAGCATACCCGCTGCACCCGCAGGTGGTGCAATATATTGTATAGAAGCCACAGAGCTTTGTTTCAACATCACGACGAGTACTATCTCCACCCGGGATGGAAGGGGTCTCGTTGACTTCATCAGCAACGCGAGTACTATCTCCACATGGCGTGGAAGGGGTCTCGCCTTCTTCATCAGCGTAGGTACATTCACAGGATCACGATGGAGACAAATACACCAAGGTCCCATTTCTCATTTTCAACAGGTTGAACATACACATTGCTACATCATGACTGACAACAACACATCATACAACCGAGACAGTGTTTTCATCGCAGGAACTGCATGCACCAGGAGAGCACTAAAATGGCGGAAAAGGCCTGATCCACTCCGGATTTTGGCCGAGGCTTCATTGACTAGGCAGGACACATGATGGAGGACCTCCGCTCTGAATTTGGGAAAATTCGGAGAAAATTTTGTCATTTTCAAATTTTTGGTCTAAAAAACAGGTTTTGCAGCCTACGTGGTCGCGTCGATGCGCTCGCATTTTTTTGAGACACTTGCTGGAGGAGATTTTTACATTTTTGGATTTTTCATGGTTAATTATGCATCCTCCGAAGTCAACTTAGCATTTTTGAACAAATTCGACAACAAAAAATTGCAAAATTTCTCAAAAAAATTATTCAAGAAAACCAATTCTTGCCGCCATACCTTTTGCACCAGCAGGAAGTACTCTGGGGAGATGAGGTTTTTGAGGGTCAAATCAACTCCAAATTCCGAAATTCCACTTGGGTTGGAAAGTAGACATCCAGGGCTTTCCAACGAGCTATCCTGAGCTCAATTTGGATGCCGGGAGCTACCTCAAAATCAGCCTGGAACATGAGCGACCCACGCAGTTCAGGAGCGACCCACCTAGAAATTTTTCTGAATTTTCAGCTGCCAGCTCATTATTTCGCCTATTATGGACCAGTTTTGCTTATGGATAGAATTCTTGGGTTTTTATGATGTAAATTCATGTTTGATATGTAACTTTGGCTTGTTTTTATCTCTTCTAGAAGATTCACTCTTAAATGAGTAAAAAATCATGTAATGGATCGGTTTCCACTCTTTTAGAGGCAAGTTGTTAGCTGCCTAGATTGTAGTTCCATGATTAGAATTGGTTGAAACTGATCCCTGAAGAGGGAATTCGACCCCTAGAGGTGGGGAAGGTGTTAGAGTGATCTATATATTGTAATTTCTGAGGCATTCTACAGGTTGGACTCTTGGGATACTTTTGATACCATTGTACATATTTTTCATATTTTGGCTAAGGAAAGATCAGGGGTTTTGCGGCACTTGTTGGGATCCTTGTGGTGTTCTGTTCTTGATGGTGTTTCTTCTTTGTTTAGTTTTGAAGGGTCAAATCAACTCCAAATTCCGAAATTCCACTTGGGTTGGAAAGTAGACATCCAGGGCTTTCCAACGAGCTATCATGAGCTCAATTTGGATGTCAGGAGCTACCTCAAAATCAGCCTGGAACATGAGCGACCCACGCAGTTCAGGAGCGACCCACCTAGAAATTTTTCTGAATTTTCAGCTGCCAGCTCAGTATTTCGCCTATTATGGACCAGTTTGCTTATGGATAGAATTTTTGGGTTTTTATGATGTAAATTCATGTTTGATATGTAACTTTGGCTTGTTTTTATCTCTTCTAGAAGATTCACTCTCAAATGAGTAAAAAATCATGTAATGGATCAGTTTCCACTCTTTTAGAGGCAAGTTGTTAGCTGCCTAGATTGTAGTTCCATGATTAGAATTAGTTGAAACTGATCCCTGAAGAGGGAATTCGACCCCTAGAGGTGGGGAAAGGTGTTAGAGTGATCTATATATTGTAATTTCTCAATCATTTTCAGGGGTTGGAGAGGTTGGACTCTTGGGATACTTTTGATACTATTGTACATACTTTCATATTTTAGCTAAGGAAAGATCAGGGGTTTTGCGGCACTTGTTGGGATCCTTGTGGTGTTCTGTTCTTGATGATGTTTCTCCTTTGTTTACTGTAAGTTTCTTCATGTTTAATGTTGCCATCCTTTCATTATGCTTCTGAACTAAATTGAATGAGTAATTAAGGTTGAATCCATTGTTTACAGTGCTTAGCCTTTGAATTCAGTTAGTTCTATATGTTTTCAGCTGTTTGGAGAGGATCCAAGTTCTTCTTTGCCCTCTTCAGCTCCTCATCAGTCTAATCTATCCATAAAATCCAATTCGAAGCATCAAGATCATCACCTACCTCGCCCCAGCTTGAACTCTGCAAAGGTCTGACCTTATCCCCGGACCCAAAATTTTGTTTTCCCATTACTCCAGCGAAAACCCAAAAAACCAAAAATCAAACATACCTATCTCTTTACTAGCCTAAAATCAGTTCTTATTGTAAGTCATCCCGCATTCTATTGCTTATTTTCTCGATATTGACGGAGAGAGCCCTCTCCTGTCCTCGTAGGGCTAGCTACGAGGCTAAGCGTGGTTTGATGTAGCCTTGAGTTTTACTTCATTTCAGCCTGAGGTAGATTTGAGTGCTAACATAGTGGCGACCATACTGGGGAGATCTCAATGGTTTTCTTGTTATAGTGGTCTGAGTCATGATGGCCTTGACCTTTATTTGCTATGCATCGGTAAAAGTAGATAAATCTTGCTTAATTAGATCTCCAGTGTAATTTGTAGTCGTAATGCTTAACTTATAAATTGCGGTCGTATATCAAGTTAGGTCTGATGCGTTGATGGTGAACAAGCAGTGGAACGCCCATAAAGTGAAATCATTTACTTAGCGACTTCATTCTACATTTAGACAAATCAAAGACAAATCAGAAATCGATGTATGGTGACTTCACTGCAGCGAGATCAGTAGTTGTGAGATTTTCAAGATGGACCGAATCACGAGAAGATATGCTCCCATGAGCCGAGATCACATTCCAGGTTTTCCGAATAAGATGCCCAAGGTAGATTGGTCAAGGAATCTGCCTACGTTTAAAGATGATGGTAAGAAAGATGCTGCTTTACATCTGATTAGATTTCACATGCATATTCGCAAGTTGAAGGTGGCTTTTCCTGAAGATTGTTTGATGAAGATATTCTTGGCCACTCTGGAAGGTGAAGCCCAATCTTGGTATGAAAATTTGCCGCTGGCCTGTATATATTGTTTGAAGGATTTTCATGCCTTGTTCATTGAAAGATATCGAACATCTTATCCATCGTTAAAATTAGTTCATGACTGTTGCAAACATGCTTTTTCTTTTATTGAAAGCCTTGAGAAATATTATGAAGATGATAATTTCATGGATGATGAAATCATGGAGGCCCTGTACGAGAATCTATTTCAGCAGAATGAAGAGAACCTAAAGGATACCCATCAAGATGCTCAGGAGACTTTGCAGCAGGTTGAAGAGGGCCACATGGATGAAAATGATGAAAGAGAGAATATCATTTCAGATCTGCCCACGGAAGACAGCAGCATGCAAGTAAGTCCAGTTCCAATTGCAGATTGTGATAATGTCCAGACAGCTACTTCAGATTTAGATTCAGATCATGATGACCAAGCATATCTTGTGTTGAAGCCCATCAAGGAGAACTCTGCTGTTGAAATCATCTGGGATGCAGAAGACACAGTAATGGATCCAAATGTTCTCAGTCATACTGTCAGCCCATCATTAGAACACAGCCTTCATGAAGAAGCAATCCAGTCAGTTCATGAAAGTCAAAATGAGACTTTTGTGCAAGTAAGTGGTAAATCTCCTTTCAATAACTCAGTAAGAAATGATAGTTTGAATGCCCTGTCATATGAAGACAATCACTGTTTGAGCCGAAGAAAACAAAGGGCATTATCTCCTCTGTCTGAAGATGAGATAGATCAGCTATTGAAAGGTCATGTTCCAGCTCAAGTTAACGCAGATCTGCAGTGCACACATAGTCAAGAAAGTGTTGATGAAACTTCTTCCTCTTTTGAAAAAGATGATTGTTTTGTAATCAGTTGTGTAGATCAGCAAACAGATAATTTTTTCTTTCACAAAGATGATAAGGCTGTCATGTTTGATAATCTTGAAGATTGTTTTTTGTTTAAGAATGACCTAGATCATGAAATTGAAGAGTATATGCCAGAGTTTCTCATGGTCAAGGAACCTACAGCTAACACTCAGATGGCAGATTTGTGCATTTCTATCCCTCAGAAATCAATTTCTATCCCTTTCAGATCAGAATCAGAAGAGAAGGACACCATGTTCTTTCAGCAGGAGGTAAATCTTCATGTTTTTCAGGATCCAATGGCAGATTTGTTACAGTCAGTTGTGTAAGTGATTATTGCAGTGTTCAGTGATGAAGAAGATCATGGTCAGCTATGTTTTTGGATGCCCAGTTACCAGTATCTATTGTTGACCAAGAGATCTGATCAGAAGAATCAGTCAAGAAGCCATTTGCTTGACTGGTTACATTGGAAAGCCAATTATACATGATTGTACATATTTCATTAATATGCAGGTGGTTGTCATCATGATTCCAAATCTTGATGGACTGCTGCCTTTTTTCAAAAGCTTGGTAAAGTTTTGTTTTAAGTCAGTCATGAGTCATTTGTCTTTGGTCTGTTGAGTCAGTTTTTTTCAAGTTATTTCAGTTTGCCATCGAGTCGGTTTGAGTCAAGTTTTCAGTCAAGTTTTCATTCAATAAATGTGTCAAAGGTTTTGTGTTATCCGTTCAAAATAATGATTCCATCGCCCAATGGATGAAGGCACTGGTCTGCTCTCCCAAAGATCTGCCGTTCTTGGCACCTCCAAGGAGCTACCATCCCCATTGGAGCCAATGTTAGAGTCAGCCTTTGCAGCCTTCCTCCAGTGATCAAACATGCTCTTTCAAAGTGATTTTAAAGTGTCAAAGTCAAATTTTGTCATTTCAATGAGTCTTCAAGCAAAATTTGGTCACTAGGCATTAGGTCTAGGGTTTGTTTTCACTCTTTTCAAAGTTGTCCAAATGTCGGTCCATGTCACCATTCAGCTGAGTGTACCATCATTCATAGGGTTTTCATCATCATGTCAAGTTCCATTGGGTCATTTTACAGCTTGTTCATGCTTCAGTTGTACCTAGGTAAGGTCCATTTCCCTCTCCTAGGGTTTTGGAGGTAATTTCTCTTGGATGGTCAAATCATTAGAAAAACTTGTATCCTGATGTTCATACACCTTCTCATTAATTCACCTATTTAAAGCACTTCATCTTTGAATCCCCAAATTTCTATCATTTTTGCACAAACCCCTGATTCTCGCCAAAACTTGGCAATTTCTAAACTAGGCTTTGTGTTTTTATGCGGACCTTCCTCACTCAATCTCTGATTCCACTTACCCCTAGCTAACATCCCTCCCTACTTCCCAAAATTTCCCCAAGAATTTATAAGCCCCCTATCCCCTTCATTTCGCTTCATTTCGACAAAATTCCTTGTTTCACACATCGGGGTAAGTTTCACTCAAAAGAGGTTTCAGCTATCATTAATTCACCTAATTAAACACTTCCCATCACTGAGATCCCCCAAATTCCTCATTTTTGCACAAACCCTAGTTTCTAGCCAAAACTTGGCAATTTCCTAGGCTAGGTCTGTGTTTTTCCCGTTTGGACCCCTTCCCCTCACTCAATCTCTGTGATAGCACTTCCCCCTGCTTCCTAACATCCCTCCCTACTTCCCAAAATTTCCCCAAGAATTTAGAAGCCCCTTACCCCCTTCGTTTCGCTTCATTTCGACAAAATTCCTTGTTTCACACATCGGGGTAAGTTTCACTCAAAAGATGTTTCAGAGCAATAAAAGATGAATTTGGGAAAACTGAGAGAGGTTTTTGTCCATAACATTCCAAGGAAGAAAAACCTCATTCACTTTTTACACAGGTATCATGGTTTTAGAGAAATGTCAAAAATATCGTTGCCTCAGGAGAATTGAATGCACCTCTGAAGTGACCTTGGGAAAATCAAGATTTCTCCTAGCATGGTTGGCTAAATGACTTGCTTGATGAGTCAAAGGATAACTAGACACAAAGATATTTCCAATGAGCTATCATGAGCTCAATTTTGAGTTGAGGAAGACCTTCAAAAGTTGACTGCAACAGCGCTCTGCCTTGAGGCAGCCTCATTCTGCTCATTTTGACTAGTGTTGGGAGATTTGGTTTTTTACAGGGTAAATGGAATCCAAATTGCATAATTCCACTTTTTTTGGAAAGTAGACTCCAATAGCTTTCCAACGAGCTATCACACGCCCGATTTGGACACCGGGAAGGCCTCCAAAAGCTTTCTGCAAAATTCACTATGTGGCAGGAGCGACCCACCTAGGCAGAGCGACCCATGCAGAAGGTGAGCGACCCATGCAGAAGGTGAGCGACCCACCTGGGCAGAGCGACCCACCAGGTCAGTTCAGCAGTGTAAGTTTGCAAGGGGCGCGACCCACCTGGGCTGAGCGACCCACGCAGAGGCTGCGCGACCCACGCATCAAAAGAGGTCCAAAATTTCATTTTGAGCGCCCAGTTTCATTTTGGATTGCCTCCAACGGCCTTCAAACAGGTTTTTAACAATTGCTCAATGGTTTTTAATGTGTTGGGGGCATCATTGATGATTTCAAAACATTTGAAATGGAAGAGTAAACCCTACAGTCATGGCATCTTTGTTTCTTCAGGGTTTAAAATGTATATGGATGGTTTTATGAGCATTTTACCACCTTGTATCGTTGATATATATCCACCTTGGCATATGTGTTAAAACCCCACTGTTTTCATACCCATTATACCATCGTGGCCATCGTTATTGCTTTACCATTGTCAAGGCTTGTGTTCCATGGTGATTATGGTCGTGTTGTGTCTCACTGCCCAATGATTAAAACATTCTCATAACTCTGTTTTCACTGCCCATTTACACTTATAACTCTGTTGTTATGGCCCATTGACAAACACGTTCATATGATGCATTGCTTCCTTTGACAAGATTTGCCCAATATTCTAAAGGCTGCCCACTTCCTTTGGTCAAGTTTCACTTGTAATTAAACATAGATATTATCATTGCTTGTTTCCTTATGATGCTTTGACGGTGGAGAATATTTGTTGGGTGTTAAAACGCACATCATAACTTTCTTTTCACTGCATCTATATCAGTATACATAGTGCCAATATCTTGTTCCAGGCCATGACAGAGACAGAGTCAGAGTATGAGCAGGAGTCGGACAGTGACTCAATCGTTGAGGTTGATGCACTGAGATGGAGCATACCAGTGCACCGGTAGTGGTAACATATCAGAGAAGCCACAGAGCTTTGTTTCAACATCACGACGAGTACTATCTTCACCCGGGGTGGAAGGGGTCTCGTTGACTTCATCAGCAACGCGAGTACTATCTCCACATGGCGTGGAAGGGGTCTCGCCTTCTTCATCAGCGCAGGTACATTCACGGGATAATGATGGAGACAAAGACACCAAGGTCCCATTTTTCATTTTCAACAGGTTGAACATACACATTGCTACATCATGACTGACAACAACACATCATACAACCGAGACAGTGTTTTCATCACAGGAACTGCATGCACCAAGAGAGCACTAAAATGGCGGAAAAGGCCTGATCCACTCCGGATTTTGGCCGAGGCTCAAGACACATGATGGAGGACCTCCGCTCCGAATTTGGGCAAATTCGGAGAAAATTTTGTCATTTTCAAATTTTTGGTCTAAAAAACAGGTTTTGCAGCTACGTGGGTCGCGCGCTCATGCGCTCGCTTTTTTTTGAGACACTTGCTGGAGGAGATTTTTACATTTTTGGAATTTTCATGGTTAATTATGCATCCTCTGAAGTCAACTTAGCATTTCAACAAAATCTGGATGGTCAAACAGCTTAAAAACACCATGAAAATCACCTTGCTGCCACCTTTTGCACCAGCAGGAAGTACCTCTGGGAGAATGAGGGTTTGGAGGGTCAAATCAACTCCAAATTCAGAAATTCCACTTGGGTTGGAAATTAGACATCCAGGGCTTTCCAACTAGCTATCATGAGCTCAATTTGGATGCGAGGCTACCTCAAAATCAGCCTGGAACATGGCGACCCACGCGGTTCGGGAGCGACCCACCTAAATTTTCGAATTTTCATTGCCAATGAGTATTTCGCCTATTATGGACCAGTTTTGCTTATGGATAGAATTCTTGGGTTTTTATGATGTAAATTCATGTTTGATATGTAACTTTGGCTTGTTTTTATCTCTTCTAGAAGATTCACTCTCAAATGAGTAAAAACTCATGTAATGGATCAGTTTCCACTCTTTTAGAGGCAAGTGGTTAGCTGCCTAGATTGTAGTTCCATGATTAGAATTGGTTGAAACTGATCCCTGAAGAGGGAATTCGACCCCTAGAGGTGGGGAAAGGTGTTAGAGTGATCTATATATTGTAATTTTTGAGGCATTCTACAGGTTGGACTCTTGGGAGACTTTTGATATCATTGTACATATTTTTCATATTTTGGCTAAGGAAAGATCAGGGGTTTTGCGGCACTTGTTGGGATCCTTGTGGTGTTCTGTTCTTGATGATGTTTCTCCTTTGTTTATTGTAAGTTTCTTCATGTTTAATGTTGCCATCCTTTCATTATGCTTCTGAACTAAATTGAATGAGTGAAATAAGGTTGAATCTATTGTTTACAGTGCTTAGCCTTTGAATTTAGTTAGTTCTATATGTTTTCAGCTGTTTGGAGAGGATCCAAGTTCTTCTTTGCCCTCTTCAGCTCCTCGTCGGTCTAATCTATCCATAAATCCAATTTAAAGCATCAAGATCATCACCTACCTCGCCCCAGCTTGAACTCTGCAAAGGTCTGACCTTATCCCCGGACCCAAAACTTGTTTTCCCATTACTCCAGCGAAAACTTAAAAAACCAAAAATCAAACATACCTATCTCTTTACTAGCCTAAAATCAGTTCTTATTGTAAGTCATCTCGCATTCCATTGCTTATTTTCTCGAGATTGACGGAGAGAGCCCTCTCCTGTCCTCGTAGGGCTAGCTACGAGGCTGAGCGTGGTTTGATGTAGCCTTGAGTTTTACTTCATTTCAGCCTGAGGTAGATTTGAGTGCTAACAGGTCATCATTCAAATTGACTATATCTATATTTTTCCCTATATGAAGAGCTTTAATTACCTGAGATCTATACAAATTCTTGTTCATAAGCTCTGTTAGAGGGATATGTATTTTGAGTTTTGCTAATTAATTTTCAATATTGAAGGATGTATGAACTTTACTCATATTTAGGAAATCTAATTTATCAACATCATATTTTGGGATAGGCTCTTTTTGTTGAGTAGTGGTTGGAACATCTATCTGTGTTGTTTTTGAAGTAGTGTCAACTATCTTTTTAGCAGTATTTTCTACTGTCCTTTTAACTGAAGCTTCAACATTTTTCTTGGCAGGAGGATAAGTATTTTTCTTAGCAGGAGTATAAGATGTTTTCTTACTAGGGATATTTTTGGTTTTCTTACTGCTAAGGTTATATTGTCTGTGAATTTCCATGATAGAATTATCAAAACCCTGTTTATAATCACCTGATTCCTTAGAATCAAGCTATGTGTGAGACAACTGAAAAATTTCTTGTTCTTCTTGAGTAAGAAATACTGTCTCATTATCATTTATCCCCATCATATTTATTTTATTTTCCTCTACATCTTCAACTATTTCACCTTCATTGTTTGCATAATTTTCTTGGAAAAAAGGTTTGATTTGCTGGTTTGGTCCCTTTTGTTCCCTTTGTTTAATTTGTGGGGGATTTCTCCTAACATTTTGGTTTTTGTTTTGAGGAACAAGTTTATTTTCTCTTGGGGTAATCCTATCATCCAGACTGATTCTCTCCACTCTTCTAACCAAAATATCTATCGTAGCATCAACATAAGATGTTGATGGTTCCTCTTTCATTGTCACTCTTCTCTCCATTCTCATTCTAATTATTTTAGCTAACAAATTAGCATCCACACTCACCTCATATCTTTGAATATCTTCTAAAGTTGTAGAGTTTCTCTCTCTTAGATGATAAGACATATCTGCCTCAAAGTCATCAGGGAATTTTATCAAGGCTAAACCTTGAGGGGGTTTAATGTTTGCAGGAATTGCATAATAAACACTGTTGAATCTAGTCCAATAATCCTAGACACTTTCCCCAGGTGCCCTCCTAATACTGTCATCTTCTGATAAAATTTGAAGGGGGTTCTTTTTAAAATCCCATCTGTTAAGGAATGACTGATGAAATGTAGTGAGATCATTAATTCTAGCATGTGGTAAAGTTTTGAACCATTTTCTAACTTCCCTAGTAAGACTTTGAGAAAATAATCTCATCTTAACATTTTCTTCATCAAATTCTTGAAGATCAAAACTATCATTCTTCCTATTGACGTGTTGTTGAGTAGTTATGGGTACAATACCATCAAACTGGGGTGTCCTAGTTTGATAGTCCTGTGGCATATTTGCTAAAGGAGCATTAAGAATTAATGGAGCATATCTTGCTACCATGATGGGTATATGAGGATGGATAATAGGTGGATTGGTTAAAATTGGAGTTTGGGTTGAAGGTGGAGTTTGGATTAAAGGTGAAGGTTGAGTCGAAGGTGGAGTTTGGGTTTCTTAGTGAGAAACTGCGGGAGTGGCAGTGGAAATTATAGAAGGAGTGGGGCTGGATGATCTTGGATGAACAAACTGAGATGAACTGAATGAAAATGCAAAATTTAAGGCTTAGAGTTCAATATATTGCTAAATGAATGCCTCATGGACATATAGGTCAAGGTATGATACTAAATCCACTAATTTATCAAAGTCTTGAAGGATTTAGAGATCAGGATCAAGTTGGAAAGAATGTCCTTCAAATGAATGACATTGTAAGGTAGACTGATCTACCATAGTTTGGTCCATCCAATTTTCCGACTTAGTCCTAAACAGGCTATGCGCAAATGGAAAATAAAACTCAATATCCTGTAAAGTGACAAATTCTTTGGAAGAGGATCTTCCCTACTGGGAGGACTACTATTTCCTTGACTCTCAGCTAAATTTCTTCTCCTCAACAAATTTTCAGGGTCATCTACAATAGCGGCAGGTTTAGGATGAGGATGAGATCTAGCATAAGCTCTTTTTGGAGCCAGAATTAAAATCTAAAACGTACACACACTATTATATACAAAGGTAAAAGGTAAACAATCTCTGAAATATTCCTAAAATAAATTTCTTTTAACCAGGGAAATGAATTCATAGAAAATCACAGTATTTTCGTTCGTCCCCAGTATGGTCGCCACTATGTTATCGTTCTATAATTTTTGAGGTTGCGAGAGTAAACACAGAAGTAACGTAAAAATTGCTTTTAAGTCTAGAAGCTAGCCCTTCTAAACTCAGAGAGGGATCTATCTGTAAAATTTAGCTTTGTTTTCTTGTAAATTTTAGGCTAGTTATGACCGTGCAATTGTTTATTTTTTTGTAATTGATTTGGTTGATTGAATGCTTATACTTCCATTGTGCTATGGAGTTTATAAAATAAACATTGATCTGTATTAAATTTTAAAGGAGTTTCACAGGGTAAGATAGGTGAACTAGTTGCATCTTTTAGATTTAAAATTATATGGAAGAAAAGAAAAAGAAAGATTCAGTTAAAACTAAAGATAAATAAAGAATTCTTTAGTTTGACCTTAGAAGAAACATTAAAATTACTTACAACCAGAATGGGGTGTATATTTAAACGAATCCTGTTCATCACCATTTTTGTAATGTAATTAAGATTTAAGAAAGAACAGTAAAGGAAAACGACAAAATAACACATAAAGGAAGAGAAGCACTTCACCAATTTGTCCAACACATGAATCCTGTGAAGAAGTCCTTGTATTAATGATCAACCCATCAACTGGAAAATATACAATAGCTTTCAAAAAATAATATTCAACAATCAAGATATAATACTTCGAAGTGTGAAGTATATATAGCAATATTTACAAAACTCCTGTCACAACCGAAAGGGTATATTTAGCAAAATCTAAACAAATTATCTATTCTGTAGACTAATAGGTGAAGTGGAAATTGCTTCAAGAGGTGGACCATATTTGGAGGAAGTTGTTGTTGAGATGTTCCTTTTGTCTTTACTGCACTGGTTGATCCTTTAACTGCATTTAAAGTTATCATTTATTATAGTAACTCACACAACTTATCCCACCTGTCTTCATATGGAATGGTCAGCATTGTTACCTTCCTATAAATTTCATCTACTTCGATTTATTTTGAAAAATTTGGTTTTACCACAAAGATGTGGTTCACTTCATGCTAAATGTAAAATTCATTTCCCATTGCTTCAAGGGAAGCTCTTCATGTCAAACTGCCCTTTATGTTGGCGAATTTAGAACTGTCTCTCACCACTTCCTTGAACTTATTATTGTAATATTCTTGGGTAAATTTATCACTAATTAATTTGGTTCAATGCTTAAATTATATTCAAAAACATGTTAACCCCTATCTCCAGTCCTTGGCATTTTTCTTCTAATTGCATAGTGAGGTTCCTTTTGGTCAGAACTTTCTTTACTTCCAAGATGGTTTCAGTCCTATCATCAAATCCTATGTCCTCCAACTCATATTTATTCTTGGAATTAAGGAATTTGATTATATTAATAGCTTGAGTAGGCTTGTCACCTAACTTCCCTTTGATGTTTTCAATAGCTTATGTGGCTATTTGTATGAGGTCCTTTTGCTGAAAAATGATTTGGATACATGACCAAATCTCATTCATGGAATTGAGGATGATCATCCATATGCTTTCCTTGGCTTGGGCCAAGGTTTGGCTAGTAATTGACTCTCTTTCTGCTTTTTGTATCCTTTCTAGTAGCCTTTGGGACCTCTATGCTTCATCCAAATTTGAAGCTTCACTTCTGGGTTTCTGTTCCTGCAAAGTTTTGACTTGCCCCTGTAGTTTCTTTATCTCCTCTGTCTGTATTGACATGTTTTCTATGGCCTTTATCAATTGTTCAATAGCATTTATAGGTTGGGTTGAAGGCATTGTTGATGTTATAGCTCCTATAGTGGGGATAGTTGTGAGGGGTAATTCATTGAAAGGAACTACGACCACCTGTGGATTCTGTTCTTTCTCCTTAATCATCTTTTCCATTTTTGTCTCCATTTTCCTGATTTGGGAAATTTTCCCCATGATTAACTTCAACATATCTCCCTTATATGTTTCAGACTCTTCTATGTCTTTGGTTAGTGGATATTTTGTTGCTAGGAGCTTCAATTTCTTCCTCAATGTTGCAATGCCAGGATTCTTCTTTTTAATCAGTTCCTCTGTAGCCTTCACGTTTTCTGGATCATATCCCATCTTAACAACCAGATCTTCCAATGAATTTATCCTGGTGTCTTTAGCCAGAGAAGACATATTCCCCTTCTTTAGATGATATTGGATGTTTGAAAGTGACACCTGCAATTCTGATACAATCATGGATGTATTGGTTAGAGTAGAGAAAATCATCTCACCAGTCTGTTTGTGCATCTCCATTTGAGAAATGGTATGAATGTCCTTGGTGTCAAACTCAAATGTTTTCTTTTTGTGGTTAGTTGTTGTCTGTGGCTGTGGAATTCAAGCCTCAAGGAAGGCCATCTGCATCCTTTCTTTTTCTAATTCAAAGGCTTATAGGAGCCTTCTCTGTGAATTCGAAGTTAGCTTCCAGAACTGTGTGTAGGTGTTGTTCTTGAGAATTTCATTCTTGAGTTTAATTTATTTGTATTTGTCAAAGATACTATAGTTCTCATTTTCTCCCTCAACAAGCTTAGAAGTTTGAGCTATGTTTGGCTGACCCTGTGACAATGATGGCATTGCTGGAGATGTAACAAATTTGCTAGCTCATTGTGTGTAATATTCCAAAATGGAAATAGCAGCAATATAGCTCATAAAATGAAAGCAACATCAAGTATTCAACAGATGAAATCATGAGACCAATATAAAGCCATGTTATTTATCATAAATGCAGCAAATAAGTACAAATCAATTAGGCACTAAACATAGAATGTGATCACACAAGCCTCTAATGCATAAACCACTCTCAAAAGTGAGATGTTGCTGTAACACAAAATGCCGGAGAACTGCTACAACACAGTCATATGATGCATAACTATAGTTGGAGATGATACAATGATAGAAAAATACTGATATGGCCCCCAATTGAATCTAAACATAAAGATCCGGGCACTAGATCAACTTTCAAAGACAACCCAAGAGGGTTTCCAGAAAATGCACACAATGTGCTAATGTAAGTTGTAGCCCTATGTGTTATAGGTCAATTTGGGCATCATTCCCAATGACCTAGTTAATTTGGCATCATCTCCAGGACCAATGACTAAGGGTCTATCATCCCTTATCATTTCAAGTTGCTACATGCCCTAAGACAAGAACAAGACAAATCAAGCATGACTTTCATCAAGCAAAGGTTTCCAAGGTTTGAAGTTTATTATATAGCATATGAAAGCTCATCAACGTTGCCTCTAAAGGGACTAAGTGCATTGCATATGCAGGTAGCTCCATGCAAGGCTGCTCTATAAAGCACTTCCTGACATTCACAGGTGCGTTGGTCACATTGGGAGAAAAATTCTCATTGTTTTGGAATCTCCACTTGGCCAGTGCCTTCTAGAAGAGTTCACATGTGTGAAACTTCGAATCCAAGTGTCCATTTGACATCTACAAGATTGGGAACATGTCTTGCCTATTATTGGAAAGTCATTGATTGTAAAACAACCTTCAGCTCCTCTATAAATTGAGCACAGATCTGAGTGCTTGAGAAGGAATAATTTGAGTAGAGAAATTCTGATGGATTTTCAATTGAGAGTTAGATTTGTGTAACAACTCCTAGAGAGATTTATACTGTGATGAGGCTAGGAATGTTTTTTCTTTTCTTTTCTGAATTGGACTAATTCTATTAAGCAAAAATATGATACAAGATGATGATACAATCAAGAGAGACAGAAAACCGGCAGCTGGGAATGATAGGACTATCAACCTCGGTTCCAGAGAAGAAGTGAAGCAAGCAAAGAACTACAACCAAAGACTGGAAAGCTAAAAGACTGATCTCTACCCATAATGGGTAGAAGTCTCAACTCGAAGCTTTTTCCCTTTCCTTTTTTTGACTTTGACCCACCCATCTAGGGGCGAATGAGTAACAACAACTTGAAGACTGGGGTTCTCCGAGGGGGGGCCCTCCTTTTCTGAATCAAAGGAGGAGGTGATATGGAAACGCTTCTAGGCGATGGCTATATCGGAGGAATGAGCCGGTCCATCGGTGGAAGGAACCACAGATTAAGGGGCATGATCCAAATCTGCATAGATGGCTTCATCTTCAGAGCTAGAGGATTCAGAATCCACAACTGGAGGTGGAGAGCAAGGAGCCCATCGTTTGGATTTGTGCTTGGAGAGGTTATACTTTTTATTTTTTGCTGGGAGAGAAGGGTAGGTGGACTGCAGATGCCCTGTTTGGTGGCAATGGCAGCAACGGAAGGCAGTATTTTCGTAATCCATTGTCTGGGTCCAAACAAAGTCATTTATCTTGAGAATGATTTGGTCTGGAAGTCCCTTGCTTAAGTCTAACTCCACACATATTCTGGCATATGTGTAGAGACCAATTTTTTCCCACCTGTAATCTCCCGTAATGAAACTGCCCAAGGTGTTGCCTATAGATTTGTAGACTGCAACATGCCATAAGTGGATAGGTAGGTTTGGAAGCCTGATCCATACAGGTGTCCTGGTGATGAATGCAGTTGCTGGGTCAAAATCTGGGAACCAAGGAGTTAAGAAGAGCCCTGCAGTTCCCATGAACCAAGTGCCTTCTTCTAAAGCCTTTTCGTAATGCTTACTGTCATTAAAAAGAACAATGAAATATCCTTTTGAATAGAAACTGACCTTACAATGATGTGTCCAGTTTTCATGAATCCAATCATAAAGGTCCTTAGATCGCGGCCACAGTCTGTTGAATCTGCAAATGATGGCTCTTTCTGCAAATTCTTGAAGTTGATTTACAGGATCTGCATGGGTGATTTTGACAGAGGGAACTTCCTCTGTTTTGTTAACCAAAAAGGGCTTGGATTTAAGGCCTTCCGGGGGTTTGGGGATCTCAGAGTTTACTGCATCTTTGTAAGAGAAGGGAGGAGTAGAGGATGACTATACTGCTTCCCCCCCTCTCAAACGAAGGGTTAACACCAAAGAGTTGTTCCTGTTAATGCTGTAAGTATAGATGGGAAGAAGGTCTTCAAGTTGTTTACCTTGAAAGAGAAGTCTCTGAAGGCCTGAAGGGATCCCAATCCGCCGTTCTAGATCCAGCTTGAGATCCAGCACCAAATATGAAGAACAGACCCATTGCAGGATGGTTTTTCCTATTGGTTGAGAAATTTGGATCTGAAAGGAGTCAAAGAGGTTCCTAGACACAGTGCCAGGACCTCTTGTGCTTCCGAGAGCATGTCTGCCATAGCTTTGATGGGGAGGAGATTTACCCTTTAAAAGATACTGTCATTGATGGATAGAAACAAATCCGAGACAGAGGAATGGGAAACAGAGTGATTGAAAAACCAGTCGATCTTCTCCTGCCTGAAAACCCAATCTTTGCAACCTTTGAGAAGCTGTGGCTGCCGCCCTTTTTCTGCAAGTTGCAGTTGCCGAGTCATATCTACAGAGCAGGGATTGAGCGGAGCAAATGATGCAGGACCGAGGTCATTTGAGGTTCATTGCGGCGCGAGAGCTGTATCGGTTTCAGATGCCACCTCAACTCCAAAAGTTTTATCAGGTGACTACTTCAGCGCTTCGGCTTCAACCTTAACAACCGTGACTGGCTCAGCCTTTGGCTTTGGCTGCATCGACTGAGCACCTCCAGCCTTCTCCTCCTTCGGAGTAGGGTTTGTTGCGGCAGGATTCTTAGCTCTAAAGCCAGCGTTATTAATAAGCACATCGATTCTACCGAAACACTGCCAAGCAACTCCCATTGCCGCATCAACAGCCGCATCGCTCTGGCTGATATCAAGCTCCACCTCCATGGCTTTGACGGGTGGTCTGCTGTTCGAATCCCCCTGCATTGAGGCAGGAGATGAAGTGATGAGGCTAGGAATGTTTCTGGAATGGTCACTTCAAATTAGTCACTAGGTTGTAACCTTTCCTTCTATCATCAATAAAGAATACATCTTAATTTTCCCTATATGCATCTGTATTGGCTTTGATTTTCCATATTGTAAGATCTTAGTTGATGTATATGGTTTATGCTTTATTGATTTAGAAAACTAACTTGAATAGACATATGTATTATTGCTATCTTTTGTTGTTTAGTGTTCATTCTTGCAGGAAGCATTTTTCACAAACCGCTGGAAATTAAAGCTGCAACGGAAGCGACAAAAGGAACCATTTGGAAGCGCTTGGATTCCAAGTAAGCTTCTAATCTATTCTGTGTGTCTGTTCTTAGTTAGGAGAAGAAGTCGTATATTCTTTAATTTGTTTTTCTAGATTATCACCTATCTAGGGAAGCATGTTTTATCCGTAATTCATAATTC
This sequence comes from Pinus albicaulis, assembly GCA_034641835.2. Classification (NCBI taxonomy): domain Eukaryota; kingdom Viridiplantae; phylum Streptophyta; class Pinopsida; order Pinales; family Pinaceae; genus Pinus; species Pinus albicaulis. The sequence goes on along the minus strand of CM076580.1, from coordinate 680,455,310 downwards.
TGTCCAACAAATTGGCAAGTCTGCTGGGGAGAATTTCTCTTAGTTCTAGGTGTTTTAGCCTCTGATTTTATCTGTTTATCGACCCAATAGTTGTTATTCACAAAGATCAAAATTTTTGAAATATTAATTTGCAAAATAAGTTTGTTAAACATTGGTGTTTTTCCTTATACACTGCGCCCAACGCACTCTTGGACAGGACACAGTGCTTTGCATAGCACTGTCTCCCTTTCAAGCCTGCGTTGCAGAGCACTGTCTCCCCTTAGAGACTGTGTTGCCTCCTGAAACCATCCAGATTCCCTTGAATTTGTCTTTGAAAATTGATTCAGTTTGTTTTTTTCTGTGTTTTGAAAAGTTTGAACCTCATATTAACCAGTGAATCTATATATTTCTTCCTCCTTTGAAAGAAAATTTGTTCAATGTTTGTTTAAAACATTTTTCTTTATCATTGATAGATTTATTTCAAAGTATTTTTATTGTCGCATTAAGCTCATTTTCTTTCGAAATAGGAAATTGTCGTAAATTCTTCATTTCCTGATAGGAGAAATTATTGTTAAATTCCTCATTTTTCCTTCAAAAGAGAAATTGTTGTTTGTATTCCTCATTTATCGAAAGTAAAAAGCATTTGATTTGTTGGTTTAGTGCACTTAGTTTCTTTTCTACATTCATAACATTAAAGGAACTGAAAAAGAAAAACTTTCATTTGCATGTAGGATTTTGTGTGTTTTGCAAAACGAACAATTAGGAAATCTGCATTTAGTTTGTGCTCATTGATTTGTTTGCTCACAAATTGTTTGCTCTTTCCCCCTAGTAGCTAAGTTTTCATTGAAGAAACTAAAAGTGAAAGATTGTTTATCATTCTTAGTTTGCATTTTAGGATTTTCCTACACATCATCGCGGTGAACCTTTGAAAGGCAAATTTTTAAGCAAAATCAACATAAAATTAATCTCAATTTACCTAACAAAGCATTGGAACCATAACGATAACATTTAGAAGGTCTAGGCTAGAGACATGTTCCGACATCGTAAAACATAGCAGCTGTCATTAACTTGTCTACGATACATTTCGAGTGTGATACCTCACTCCACGTACGTAAGTATATCGTAGCTCGTCCACGTACTTTCGGGTATATCAGGCAGTGTTACAATACTATAAGTATAAAAGGGTGCTCTCACTATGTGGTTTTGCATCAGACAACGCTAATACGGACTTGGGCCTCCATGGACATTCGGGTATATTTGGGAGGACAACTTTTAGGTGCTATCCATCCATAGTGAACTGAGTCGGTCGCCTTCTAAATTGTGATACATCGAACACAACATTCGGGGAGATTGCTTGCCCATACTTCTTGGTTCGCCAGGAGGTATTTTGTAGTTCACAGTTTCTTGGTAAACCCTTTTGCCTAACATTACCCTTTTATTTTGTTTATTTGTTTCTTGGTTAAAATAAATCAGTAATATTGGAAGAACAAAACCCTTTCCCCCGTCGTTCGCATAGATTAGATTTAAAACCACCTTTACCATGAGAAGTTACTTTTGGTAGGTGAAGGTGATCACGATCTGCCGAATCAAGTACAATTTGTACCTCTGGTGAAACATCATTTTCCAATAAACAAGAGTTAGCTCAAATTGTTTCTACACATCCCGGTTCGTCTACTATTGTCAAAACGAAGTCTTCACAGCTACTCATGGTCATGATCCATTCAATCAGTGAGACCATACCTCATGGATTCGACTTTGTTCAGCCACAAATTGACCAAGATCCCGATTCTTCTTTGCCAGAACATCTGAATCTAGAAGTCGAACAACAAGAATTTGTTCCTACCTTGGTCATCCCAAAAATTTATGTAGCCATTGAAACTCCTATATCACACAGTCAACCACCTGAAATATACTTTGGGCCTGACGGTGAAATAATTCCACCTGGTTTAATTGCGATTGAAGAAATCCCACAAGACGATACACCTTTAACTCCAAGCCATTTTGGGGAGGACCTTTACCTGTATGAGTCTCCATCTGCTTTTTTTGATCTTGCTCCCATTCAAACTCCTGCCAATTTTAAAGGGTATACATTTGTTCAAGAAACCATGCCTAAATCAACATCTTTGGTTGGGCCAGCTTTTCCAATTATGTCATCTCCTGCCCTCGCTACTCCATTGATGTTCACAACTTCACCAGAGTCATATTTTCATGGTGGCCCTATGGTCCCATCAGGTTACAAATCCTTATCTGGCATCTTCTATGGCGCATCTTCAAGACCATGGTATTTACCAATGTCATCATCTGGTATTTTAACTAGTAATCCGATAGTTAGTACTGAATGAATTGATTCATTATATACATCATCAGGGAAATATCAAGCTGGTCTTTCTGGGTCAATTCCTTCAAGTACCATATCAACTGGACTCCCAACATTCAGAGAAAAATATTTTCTATCTTATTATCCTCCTCATGCTGGGGGGAAACCTTTTGTCACCCAATATGACAATACTCCATCACTTTTTGGTCAATCTAATGTTGAAACGAATGTTTTTCGTAGCCCACTCTGCCTATCCAACCACAAACGATTGTACACTCGTATCAACCGGTTCAACCTGTTACACCCACTTCATTACCACTTGTTAATACATATTTACCCCTATTACAGAATCAAAATGTTGTACATAAACCTTATCAAGCGGGTCCTTTAACTCAATACCATCAAATGTTGGGTCCACAAACTCCAAATCCTTTGGTTAATTTACAACAACCTGTATCCGAAATCATTTATTCACAAGCTGGTCTACGATTTTATGGGATGTCACAACCACAACCTAGTTATACATATCAACCGAATCCAAGTTATCCTAATTTGGGTTATAACATTGGTGGACAGACCCCTTGGCAACCTCAGGCGCAGATGCCTCAAACTTCTTTTCAACAAGTATAATATCCAGGTTTTGGTCAACAGAATCCTCAAGCGTTTTCTATGAAAAACAACCCCTATCTAGGTTACCAGCAACAAATTCCTTATGCTGGTGCTCAAAGGCCTGTTTCTCAAGTAATTCCATCTTACCCTGGCTATGCTCAACCTGACCTTAATAGACAATTGCCTTTTGTTGCAACTTTAGAGTTACCAGATTTAAATCGGTTAACCAATGATCCAATCAACTATGCTCCTTGGTGGTCGATGATACCTCATAAATTACCCTAAGATATTCCTAAGTTTAATGGAAACCCCGGAGAAGATCCGTCGACTCCTGTCATGAATTATCATTTATGGCGTTCATCAAAATCCCTGAATGATGATTCTGTTCAACTGCGTCTTTTCCAGCGTACACTCACAGGTCCGGATGCCAAATGGTACATTGAATTACCTAGAGCTTCTTTTGACAAATTCATTGCCCTAGCTACTATCTTTTTGACTCATTTCCAGTTACCTATAAGATATGAAACTGGAACAGAACTCTTGACTAATTTCAAACAAACTAATGCTACTCACATTTCTGATCATATTCATGAGTGGCATCGTCGTCGATGAATGGTTAAGACATTTGTTCCAGATCAGCTCCTTGCTGAATGGTTCATTAAGTCCCTGTTACCATCTATAATTGAGGATTTGGCTAAGGGTGGCGTCTTCATAGAAGATCAAGTTATCGCTTGTGCCCAATATTTAGACTTGATTTACACTCAGTCTGGCATGCTCTATGAAAAAATTCCTAATGCGCCGAGATCTAATTTCAATGTTCCTCCTCAATTAAAGGACTCTCGTGCCAGAGACAGCTTGATAGACACTGCAAGCACAAAAAACACTACTGCATCTTATCCTGCTCCTACTTTCGAAATTAATTCCATGTCATTTGATAAAGGCAAAGGTGAAAAACAACCAGGAAGTAAGAAAAAGGGGAAATCAAAGAAAAAGAAAACTTCTAACTCGCAGGAAAGATTATCTGATCAATAATCTGACCTCGGAAACCTCGTTATCGATGCATAACCTGTAATGAGGAACACTTTGTTAGGGATTTTCCTCACTGCGCTAAAGTCTAAAAAATCATCAAGACTTCCCATGCATCAGCTGTGTTGACAGACCCATTTCCAAATCCGGACATTAATTTGGTTGCTACAGATCCAACTCCTAGTTCCTAAGTGTTAATGTTATCCGTCACAAAACCTTCAACATATATTTTGGTGTCAATGCGTAATAAAGATTATGGTAGTCAAGCCACTGATCAACCTACTACCTCGACTACGAATCCATCTACGGAATCAATACCTCCTACTGTTATTCCTGAATTGACAATCAAGCCACAAAAGGGAGTAGTTCACAAATCGACACATAATACTCGAGCAAGAGCTACACAAAATTATAATATAGTTGAATATTTGGCTCAATCCCCTTCAGCTATGTCTGCTCTTGAGGTATTATAAAATTGTCCCTCCCAAAAACAGGCTTTATTGTCGGCTATTGGTGGAATTGATCCGACTGATTCTAATATTGTCATCTTTAATAATACGGGCTATGTACCGCAACTACCAGCATAATTGGCATTCTCCATACAAGTAAATGTTCTCAATCACCTTGTTCATCACACTATTATTGATGAAGGAGCATCTACATGCATTATGTCTCTAAACTGTTGGAATTCACTTGGCTTGCCGTGCTTATCACAACCATCAACGACATTGAAGGCTTTTGATGGATGAACATATAAACCTTGTGGTATTATTAATAACCTGCATGTTGAACTAGGGGGAAAAACAATGAATATTGATGTTGAGGTTGTTGACGGACCCCTTAACTATAATATTTTACTTGGAAGGCCATGGGTATATGCAATGACTGCTAGTGTTTCTACATATTTTAGAATGATTTCCTTTCCACATAAAGGTAAAATCACAATCATTAATCAACTATCCTTCTTTGCCTTCGCTTCGCAGGTAACTGGAAGCGTTCTGTTTTTTCACATACCCCAACTAGAACTTTAGAACATTGGTGTAGGAATCTTAAAGGATTCCACCCTTATGGGAACCTTTTCATTACCACCACCCACGATGTAGGCAGAAATTTCAAGTATAGAGACCTGCTACATGATCTCTTCCACTCTATCTAGCTTAAGGAAGAGTACGGGTGATTATGATATTTCTATGTTGGATGAATTTCTACCACCCAGACCTATTGAGCTGGCATAGCAATCAATCTATCTGGCTTGGGCGGAAAATCCGAAATCAACGTTGCCGAGTGTTTGGGTTGATCGTTCCTTAGATTTCGGTACTCCATCTGATCCATTTTCCTTAATGTTCTTGACATATGAGAATATTTTGGAAGCCATGATGGTAGAAGAAGAACCATGGGAAGATTATCATCATCGTTCCCATCTTCTTGATTATGAAGAAAATAATATTAGTGAAATATATCACCCATCCATCAAAAATTTCTTTTCAAATTCTTTACCCATTAATGCAGTCGATTCCAAGCAAAATCTTTCAAATATTGAAGAAACCATTTCTATCAATATTTCGATCAAACTTGGCATTGTAGAAAATATTCATGTTGGTGTATCTTGTTCTCCATCAGAACTTGAATCATATCGCTCTCTATTTTGTGAATTTCATGATGTATTTGCTTGGTCTTATGAGGAAATTCCAGGCATAGATACTAGTATATTTGAACACACTATTAATATGTATCTTGATGTCAAACCGGTGCATCAACAACTTCCTCCTGTTCATCCAAAGAAAGCTGCTACCATCAAAGCAGAAGTTGAAAAGCTTTTGTGTGCTGGTTTCATTTACCTTGTTCCACTAACTGAGTGGGTTTCCAATATCATTCCTGTTATGAAAAAACAATGAACCATTAGAGTGTGCGTCGATTCTCGGGATGTTAATCATGCTTGTCCAAAAGACAACTATCCTACTCCCTTTATTGACTAGATTATTGATGATTGTGCTAGATGCAAAATATTTTCATTTATGGATGGATTTTCTGGCTATAATCAAATCAATATTCGCCCAGATGATCAACATAAGATAGCATTTATTTCTCCCCGAGGTACATTCTTTTATAGGAAACTTCCGTTTGGTTTAAAGAACACTGGGGTAACTTTTCAAAGAGCAATGGATTATGCTTTCAATGACATCAAGCACATTGTTCAACCATATCTAGATGATTTAACAGTGCATTCACGAAATCAAACTAATCACCCGATGCATTTGAGAGCCATTTTCTTACGCTGCCGACACTACAAAATACGCCTCAATCCACATAAATGTGTGTTTTGTGTTGGTTCTGGTCAATTTCCTGGATTCGTAGTCTCAAATTAAGGAATTCGAATAGACCCATTGAAGGTTTAGGCAATTCTTGATTTACTTGCGCCCTCAAATTTACTTCAGATACAGAAACTTCAAGGAAAGGCTAACTTCCTAAGGAGGTTCATTCCAAATTACGCTGAAATGGCTAAAGGATTTACTCGACTCTTGAAAAAGGGGGTTCCCTTCCATTGGGACCAAGTTGCGCAAGCTTCTTTTGATGATGTCAAGGACACTCTTTTCCGAGCTTCATTAATGTATCCTCCTAATTATCAAAATGATTATTTCCTATATATCGTCGCGGCCGAAACAACCATTGCTATGATATTGGTCCAAGTAGAAGATGGAATTGAACATCCGATCTATTATTTGAGTCGTAATCTTAATGATACAAAATTTAAGTACTCATACATAGAAAATCTTGCCTTGGCAGCTGTTCAAGCTGTCCAAATATTTCGCCATTATATCTTGCTCCAAAAAACAACTATAGTTTCGGATTGCAACCCCATGACTTATATCTTATCACGTCAATTTTTGGGGGGAAATATTCAAAATGGATTGTCATTTTGCAGGAATTTGATGTGGAATTTATCAAATCCAAGTCAAAGAAGTCTTTAGTTTTGGTTGAGCTTCTCTGTGACCTTCCCTCTAATAGTACTGCAACTACGTCGGAACCATCAATTCCAGACGAGTCTCTGTTTCTGATCGGATCATCTGATACTTGGTATGGGGATTTCATCATTTATCTCCAAACCTAAACTTTTCGACCTAATACCTCTCACTCTGAACAACGACGTATTTGATACCAAGCCAAAGATTATCTGATCGTCGACGATACACTTTATCGTCGTGGTGTCGATACCATTTTAAAAAGGTGCCTAACTCATGAGGAGGCCAAAAAATTATTAAATGATTGTCATGCTGGGGCTTGTGGTGGACATTTATCTGCATATGCTACTGCACAGAAGATACTCCACGTCGGTTACTTTTGGCCTACTATTTTTCGAGACTGCATCCTTGCGATCAGAAGTTGTCATGCGTGCCAGATTTTTGATTATAAGATCTGCAAACCGCCAGCACCAATGCATCCTGTTGTATCTGCAGGACCATTTACAAAATGGGGTATTGACTTCATGACTTATAACCCTCGTTCGTCTAGGGGGCATGGTTATAGTATTGTCGTAGTTGACTATTTTACCAAATGGGCCGAAGCGATGCCTACGCAGGACACACAACTATATTGTTTTTATTTAATCATGTTATTGCATGGTTTGGGGTCCCACAAGCTATAGTTACAGATCATGGGAAGCATTTTCGTAACCACATGATGTCTGAATTGACTGCCAAGTTAGGATTGTCACATGATAATTCTAGTCCTTATTATCCACAATCAAATGGACAAGTTGAGGCTATTAACAAAATTCTTAAATGAATGCTTCAACGAATGATAGGAGTTCTTAAAAGAAACTGGAATTTGATCCTATAATCCGCCTAGGGGGCGTATCGAACCTCGGTGAGAAACACGACCAGATTTACTCCTTTTCAATTGGTGTATGGTCTGGAAGTTATCTTACCAATCCAATGTGAAATATCACCATTAAAACTCACAATAGACGTGTTACCTGACACCTCAAAAGAAGAGGCACGTCTCCTTAATCTCATCCATCTTGATGAAATGCGTCATGAAGCCCAATTGGCCAACAAAGCACATAAGAGACATATAAAGGCGCAATATGACAAAAATGTCCAGCCTCGCATTTTCTCAGAGGGCGACTTGGTCCTTCTTTACGATGAAGAAGCTGATGTAATAGGTACAAGAAAGTTTGAGCCATTATGGCATGGCCCCTATATTTTCAAAAGAGTTCTTGCTAAGGTAGCCTATGAATTAGCTGATTACGATGGAATTCCATTAGCACAACCTAGAAATGGGTTGTATCTGAAATGTTACTATGCTTAATCATGAGCGTAGTATTTTTTTGTATTATATTGTATATGATGTTGATTTTCATTCACTATCTTGAATTGTTTTTAGAGTTTTCTTGACGTTAGTAATCCGCTTTACATTTCATCGCAGATGTCTGAATATTTGAAACCATTTGTTGGATATGCTGATGGTGCTAGTCGTAGTACACAGAATCTATCCTTTGCAGCGTGGGCCATTTACGCTTCGAACGACGAGTTAGTGAGTTTTCAAGGGATTTGTATTGGTAGATCGATGAAAAATATCACTGAGTATAGCGCGTTGATCGAACTTCTCTCTGATGCCATTTCATTTGGTATTAACCGCATAATCATAAGGTTAGACTCACAAATTATGGTATTACAACTTGCTAGTGTTTATACTGTTAGAAATCCAGCACTTCTTAGATTGTTCCTAAGAGTTTGACTTTTGGAAAGACATTTTGATTTTATTAAATATCAACACATTTCCAAAAATTTGAACAGATTGACTGATTCATTAGCTAATCAAGTTACAGACATTTGCAACATATGTAAAGAAAACATTCACATCATTAAAAAGGATTGCACAATAAACATAGGAAAACACTGAAATCATATAGATAGATAGTTATAGGTTTTTACAAAATTTGTGCCCAAGACACATTGGTCATCTAACCTAAAAATGTATGCAAAATGTCATAAGTAAACTAGTGGTGCTCATGGTAACATGCTATAGATATAGCTATCCTACAAAGTAACTGCATCCAACGGTTAGGAACCCTAATAGTGTGTCACTGCAGTTGCATAGGAGGCTCTTCGATCCAGCAATCTGGAATCTTGAAGGTCAAACCCTCTATGTGCTGCTGAAGCTCAGTTAGAGTCTCAACCATATCAAGATCGTGAAGGACTGCTCTCCCTACAACCCTCTCTGCTGGCACATCTGCTTCGCGCTCCGGTTCTACTACTGGTTGAACACGACCAACATTTGCATTACATCAAACATTTAGTTTAGTCTTGGGAAAGCATAAAAATACAAAAACATTGTATAAACCTTAGGAAAATAAAAAAACATGGTCAAAAAATTCTGACCCATTGCACCCCACTGAGCACCTTCTGGTAATGCTAAATCTGGATCTCCTCTGAAATCAACGCCTGCGTATGCGTACTCATCGATGGCGACAATCTGTCGCCAGAACCAGGAATTTAATGCAGTATAGAACACAACAGTCGATTGGCCTGCATGTCGACCCATGAGTTCTACCCATCTCTGCATCCGAGGATCTCTAGGACTAGCTATATCCAGTGTCACATGTTGTGGTTGCATCAGTGTAATCCATTCCAAAGCTAAGGATATAAGGATAGAACCATAACTGAAATTCTTCTTCCTTCCTCCCTTTGCTTTATTCAGTTTTTCCTTTATCTGATATAGAACAAATTCAGGCCAGTTGAAGATTATTTTCTCCATACACTCTAGTGCATACTGCATATATGGTCTATTCGCTACATGTAGTGTAACGGTGCCGGCAAGTTTCACGATCGTGAAAAGGATAGTTCTTAAGGGAAAATCTCTAACATCCCAGATGTTAATATTTCCATATTTTCTTGGCTCTGACCCTGGATAACAATGTTGCAAAACATAATCTCTCATTGTCTCTCCTCCAACCATAGACCCTGAGAGCGAAATGGGTAAGCCTCTCCTCGACAAACCTATGAGAAAGTACACATCCTTAACTGTTATGGGAACCATTTGGTTCTTAATATGAAATGCCTCTATCGTCGGATCCCTTGCTCGAACTAAGAACTCCAAGAGTTCTATTTGTTGCCTCATTCTCGACAACTTGAAGTACTTAAGTAGTCCATAATCTCATAGGGCTCTTATTGTACCCAGATCGTTTAAGGCAATCATATCTTGTCTTCATGTTCTCTTTCCCTCCATGTAATCGTCATTATAATCTAATGGAAACCTGAAATACAACCATAAGATCCATTAGATTCCATTCATTGCAAAAAACTAGGCAAATTTTGGGCATAATGAGAAAATAAAAAACTTAGACTACGCCCAACGCACTCCCTAACAACAGACAGTGTGTTGCACATGCAAGTACCCTTCACTGTACTTGATATGAAATGTAGGTTTCGACATTCAGGGGTGCGTTGCCCCCACTTTGGGCAGAATTTATCCTAGGGGCCTTAAAAACCTAAAAATTTGCAGAAATTGGAGAGGAAATGAATACCAAAGGAAAGAGGAGGTTCATGGCACTAACCTGGATCAAACGATGATGAAATCTGTCCACAGAAACGATCGCAATCAGTAGATGAAGTTCGGGAGCAAAATTACGTTCAAAGCTCCAAAATGCAAATGGTAACTATGGAATGGTAAAAATGAATAGTGAAACTACTTTTAATAGTCATCTAATTATTTGCAAGTTAAATTTATTGCTATGACTATAGTTTTATTATGTTTTTATCATGAAACAGGTATTTTTAATCCATTTGATGTTGTTATGAACATGAAATACAACTGATGAACATATTAGTTGTGCAAATTTATTCAAAGAATGAATTGACCACAAAGAATTATTTTTCTCCTTATTTTTCAAGCTTTGTTAAAACGAAAAAAGAATTTGAAGCGCACTTTTATCTTTTTTTGAGCTTCGATAATAGTGAAAAAGGAACCCCTAGAGTCTTCTTTCAGCGCTTTTTAGACTTCGATAATGTGAAAATATTTTCGAGCACTTGTCTTTTCGAGCTCGTAAAAGTAAATGAATTGATATCTACTCAGTATAAGTTTAACCCTTTTCCAGACTAGAAATAGATTATTTACGAAAAGGAATACCTTGGTTAAACATGACCAAAGAGGTTCTCTCAGATATTATTTTACACTTTTTCGGGTCTGAGTGACAAATTTACGAAAAATCACTTACGGATTTTTCTTTCATCCTCTTTTTCAAACTCTCTAAATATGAAAAAAGACCGGGCTATCACTGTCGTTAAGCTCATTAAAACATAAAATAGCGACAGGCTTGTCGATCATGGGAAGAATCAAGTTTCATTCATCTCTAGACTCGTTAAATTATTAAATAGCGATACTTTATTCACCTGAAGGGTTGAATTATAGATCAAGCAAATGTTACCCTCCTCAAGCTTGTTAAAAAATAAAGAGGTACTGGTCGACAAATGACTAGGGAAAATTCGGGAAAAGTGAGCAAGAAATCTTTATGGTAGCAAGTCGCTCTTGAACATGACACTTCCTTCACTCCATGTCTGTGATTGTTTGGGTTAGGTAATCTTCTTGACGGTTCATTCACACCTATGGTTCATCATACCTTCACTTCGGTTTTGGGTCAATGCTGCCAACTCATTATAGTGTCACCAATATGTTCAAGAGAAGTCATCTAGTGAAAACTTCATCCTCTTGCAATACTCATAAAACTTCATTCTCATGACCGTCATCCTAGAAAATTGCTATATCAAGTCATGCCCTTGTCTCCGAAATCAGTAACTCTCGTTTCTAAATAAGGTGGCTTCGTGTCGAAGACAAATCAATATCCAGGAAGTTCACTTAGAAACATCAGATTCCAGTACCATGAGGCTTGTTACAGCATCGACAATATCCTCGCTTCTGGACCTTTGATCGAAAGATTTTGTTTGGTGTTTGACATCAAATCATCTATTCACGCCTTATGAAATGTATTGTAGTACCTTGAGGGCCATTGACATTAATGATGGTTCTCTCGCGTTTGTTAACAACTCACATCATTGGCTGGTAATCAAATGATGTCTTTCAATGTTCGACTACAAATCATATATTCGCATGGCTAGAATTGTACCCGAATGATCGAGTGAACGAGATAAGAAGACCTCGGATCTAGTTTCATCCATCCAGGCTGCGATTTCAGGATTGTTGTACACATCGTCTGTACGGTGACCTTACATACAGATCGTCATCCAAACATGGGCCTATATCTGTAGGCATGTCTGCATTGGGAAACATTTCAATGAAGATGACTTTCTGAATTATGTACATGTTATTAGATTGCTTATGTGTTGAACATGGGAATGCCTACCCTTAGAAATTATCATCAGAGAGGATATATCATGATGTAATGTATTGTAAGATTGATGCAGGTGACCATTGTGCTTCACCTCCAACCCATCACATTGTAAAGCATCTCAATCAAATGTTTTTATTATTTTGACCTCATGCTTTAGGGGGAAATTTGTTATAGGTCAATTTGGGCATCATTCCCAATGACCTGGTTAACTGGGCATCATCTCCAGGACCAATGAATAAGGGTCTATTATCCCCTATTATTTCAAGTTGCTACATGCTCTAAGACAAGAAAAAGACAAATCAAGCATGACTTTCATCAAGAAAATGTTTCCAAGGTTTGAAGTTTATTATATAGCATATGAGAGATCATCAATGCTGCCTCTAAAGGGAATAAGTGCGTTGCATATGTAGGTAGCCCCATGCAAGGCTTCTCTGCAAAGAACTTCCCGACATTCACAAATGCATTGGTCACATTGGGAGCGAAATTATCATTGTTCCGGAATCTCCACTTGGCCAGTGCCTTCTAGAAGAGTTCACATGTGTCAAGCTTCGAATCCAATTGTCCATTTTACATGTAAAATATTGGGAACATGTCTTTCCTATTATTGGAAAGTCATTGATTTTCAACCAACCTTCAACTCCTCTATAAATTGAGCACAAATCTGAGTGCTTGAGAAGGAAGAATTTGAGTAGAGAAATGCTGGTGGATTTTCAATTGAGAGTTAGATTTGTGTAACAGCTACTGGAGAGATTTATACTGTGATGAGGCTAGGAATGTTGTTGGAATGGTCACTTCAAATCAGTCACTAGGTTGTAACCTCTCCTTCTATCATAAATAAAGAATACAGCTTAATTTTCTCTATATGCATCTGTATCGGCTTTGATTTTTCATATTGTAAGATCTTAGTTGATGTATATGGTTTATGATTTACTGATTTAGCAAACTAACTTGACTAGACATTTGTATTATTGCTATCTTCTGCAGTTTAGTGTTCATTCTTGCAGAAAGCATTTTGCACAAATCGTTGGAATTTGAAGCTGCAACGGAAGTGACAAAAGGAACCATTTGGAAGTGCTTTGATTCCAAGTAAGCTTCTAATCTATTCTGTGTGTATGTTCTTAGTTAGGAGAAGAAGTCGTATAGTCTTTAATCTTTTGTTCTAAATTATCATCTGTCTAGGGAAGCGTGTTTTATCCGTAATTCACAATTCTGTCCAACACTATGGATGAAGATATGTTGCGACAATAGAAATCAGAAGATATGGCTGAAGCTGATGTAGAAATCTACAACTCTTCTCCAATATATCCTCTGGATGAAATAATGGCTCCTCCACTGAAGAAATATCCTCCCAAAACAACCACTGCAACTACCCCTGCAACTCCTCCCTATAATAACACAGATCTAGACTGAAACTGCATTGTAGGGGATGAATACTACTTGGTCTGGTGCCAAATGTGTGAAATAAGCCCAAGGGGCTTCTTGACAGGCCTCCCAATGGATGGAAACCTTCCTCCACTGAAAAACTAGCTCTGAAGACACCCGATCTAATCCTCCACTGCTGCACCCCGCAACACAACACAATAACCTGCAGAAACTGCGCTGATGAAGAAAGTTGTAGCTTGGCCTGAAAACCTGAATGTGGAAATGAATGCAATGCTCTCCCAAGAGGCCTCTCAAGGGAAGAGGTGGGATTCCCGATCGGGAACACCCAATGCTAAACAACACAACAATTGCAACTAAACAGTTGAAGAATGCAAATAGTCTAAACAGACCACATACAAAATAATATTCCAAAACATAACCCCATATGGCTACCATCCTCTTCCTTATATAGATTATGAGCTTCCTTGCCCTTGTCCCCACTCAATTCGGTCATTTCCTTTATGAAATCAATCTCCCTCCGAAACTACGTTATTCCTCATTCAATCTCCACTCCTCCATAACAATGTTGTTGACTTGGTCAAAGTTGACTGAATCAACATGATCCAACCCTTGTTCACACTTGGAGGTGCTTTATTTAGCTGCTAAAAAGGTATCCTTTCACACTTGAAGTGTTTTTATTGCTACTAAGGAGACTTATGGGCCTCCCCACCCACTTATTCACCTACCTAGTGATAAAACAAACTATAATATTCCATTTAGCTGAAGGCTAAATTCTTTGGAATATTACAGTCCTCCCCTCCAAAATTTTGCTTGTCCTCAAGCAACTGAAAAGGGAGAGCAAAATTTCTCCCCTCCCCCTCTTGTGGCCTCCTCATCAATATTCAGCCTCCAATGGCTCCTCCCAAGTATGCAAAACCAAATGGCTCACATCATGAAAAGGTGGAAGGTGTAAGTGGAAACCTTCTTGCTGTCCAATGGAATCCTCAAGGTAGGAGTGATGATAAACATAGGGAATATCATTCCAAATCAGAGCCTCCCATACCCATGCTATCATCCAAATGAAATGAGCCATTCTAGGTAGCTCATCAAAGAAATCCTCAACCCCCGATTTATGCAATGTATTGGGGCTGCATGGAGAGATTATATTTTCCCACCCAAGTTGTTTCTCTCTCCATTTGTGGTAAGTATGGTGCTACTGTTGATCTTGGGCTGAAATTTCATGGCCTCCAATAATGGCCCAAGTTACCCCACCAAACAAAACATCCATGAAGTGCCCCCTCCAAGAACTCAAGTTCTCCAAATGGCTCCTCCCACATGAAGATAAGAGATGTAGTGTGGAAATCATCGTTTGCCCATTTTTTCTCTTGAAACATACAACATATAAGGTATGGAGAATCATACTCCCAATGGGAACCTTCAACTCTTGTGCCACTCTCCCAACAAAGCTTCCCATAAACATAAGAACACCATCAATATATGGAAGAAAAAACAAATGAAAACAAGTTTCCATATGACAACCGAGAGGTGGATCATAGTTCCACATATGGAACCAGCACAGTGCATCCCCTGCCTACCTCAAAACAAAGAATAACAAGTGTCCTTTCAGCCACTTGTTTGCTTCCACAATCATCCTACAAGATAGGATCATAAAAGTTATATGTGGTGCCAAGGGTGCACACCAAGAATCATGTAGCTTCCCCCACAAACCACCAATAGAATAGCCAACCTCAATGTTGCAATTGGCCTTAAGTACATCATAATATAATATATAAGAAGGAATGACCATCCTTAGTACAACATGTTGCTCATATAAAGTAAAGGGGTACAAGTCATAATGCAAAAATGTACCTTCTCTACTATGTACTTTGGTCATTGAGCTGAAATGGCTCAACTGAAAGCTCTCCCTCACTCCTAATGAGTAGGGAAGTGGCTGTGAAAACCTCTCCATCACCATCCGGGCTATGCATCTTTCCATATGCTGATATATATCCTGTTGGATTCCCTCCCAAGTGAACTCCTCCATCAAAGAATGAAATGCATCAAGGTGCGTGGAAAGAAAGTCCACATGTGCTACATGTAGTAGCTTCCTCTTGAGCTCAGAAACTATAGTCAAGAAGACTCTTCCATAGGAATATATGACCGCATCCTCCACCATGTATCTATCATCTCCCTTCGGGTGATCAAGAATCATGCAAGCACCAAGATCCTTGGAATACTCTACAAAAAGTTGATACCTCCAATATGGATCAACCCTCCTAAGAGACAATGTTGAAGATCTGAAATGTGAAGCTCCCCACATGCTATTGTCTTCTCCTTTGACATCCCCCATGCCAAAGTCATTCTCCAAAGTGCTATAATGCTCATCATGCAACTTCTCATGCTCAAATAGAAGTGGTGGCCTTTGGAAGTTGGCCTCCCATGAGAAGCTACCATTCAAAAAGAACCTACTGATCTTGGCCAATGTAAGCATGAGTGGCCTCCATATACCCATATGTATGGAGGATTCCTTCCTCAAGGTAAGTACCCTCTGTTTCTCCAAACCCATGGAGCAGCTCCCTTTCACCATAGTGGTTCCATCCCCCATCATTGCAGCAACTTCTGTCAGCGCAGAATATGTAGTGAGAGTGGGTAATGCTGAAAATGGGAGAATGTCTCCCTTCTCCTTGAGTCTACCCTAGACTCTCTGTGCTGTAATAGACCCCTCCAAAGTATCCACCTATTCGGTATCTAAGAGTGGTGCAACCCCATGTGAAGCATCTCTCATCATCTTCTGATTTAGTGGTCTCCCCGGTGGAATGCCTCCATGTAGTGAGACATCAATGTCAAGAGTAGACTGCACATATGGATGGACAAATTTTTCCTTGCACTCACTGCACAAATCAGTCTGCCTCTTTTGTGCATCAATATTTTGAAATATATGGGGGTGTGTGCTCCTAATCATATGATGTTGATCTTCCTCCCTACCTTCTCCTTCCATATGCAAGGTTTCACAATCTATCAATAGTGGCACATGTTTTTCATGGATTGTGCCTTTATCTCCACATATGAAATCCTTAGGAACTTCTTGTAATGATACAAAAATTCCTTTTGTTGGAGCAAGTGCTCCATCTACCTCTGCATGAGGTGCTAGATATGCTCTAGATATGACCGCGTTGTTTCCCCTAGCCTTCTCTTCCTCTTCAATATGAATGGGAGTCACCTTCTCAATAAGAGGATCATTTTTTGAAAAAGGGATCTCCATGCCCTCTTGTCCAAGAATATGAGACCGAGATTTTGCCTCTAGAAAAGTATTATGAAAGATGTGAGCCTATTCAATAGTTTTCTGAAATGGAGTTGAGTTTATAGGTCCTTTCAACCCATGCAAAAGTTTGGTTTGTTTTGGTTTATTTAGCTCCATCAAAGGTGTTTCAGAATGTTTTCCATCAAACCTTTCCACTGATCTCCTAGTGAACTTTGCATAAGAACAAGTATTTGCATTTTTTAATGAAAAGGACTCAAATATCTACTAGGCATAGGACTTACCTTCAAAATGCGGCACTGCAACTTTTATGGCTTCATTCTCTGAAACTTGGTGTTGCTGCAAATAGATGTCTAGCTCCTCCACCCAAGCCCTAGCTGAACATGTAGGTGAACCATCAAAAGTAGATAGAAAGAATCTACCCACATCATGTTGCTGGGTCCTTTCTTCCTTGATCTTGAAAAACTCTTAGAAGGTGATGTGATCTTTGAACCACTAGTTTGAGGTTCATATTCTTGCAAATAATCACTAAGAGTCTCCATCCTAGGCATTTCTTCTTCTTCCATCTCCCTCAAGTAGATTTGGGAATATGAATGTGCTGTGAATCATAATGTGTGGCTGCATTCTCACACTCATCATGTAAAAATCTAAAGTTTTCTTCAGATTCAAACTCTCTTGGAGATTCTCTACACATCTCCCTTCTCATCTTCTTGAGATCTCCCTTAATGCTCTGCATAGTTTGGAAAACAAGATTTGAGAGCTCCCCTTCCTCTCTTCCTCCAAATAATGGAGTATTATTTTTTTTATTTTCTGTACATCTCCTCTTCTTGTGAAAAGCTTCTCCTTATGGTGACATATTGGTTTAACGCACAGGCTGAGCCAAGACTATGCTCTGATACCACTGTAATATTCCAAAATGGAAATAGCAGCAATATAGCTCATAAAATGAAAGCAATAGCAAGTATTTAACACATGAAATCACAAGACCAATATAAAGCCATGTTATTGATCATAAATGCATCAAATAAGTACAAAGAAATGAGGCAATAAACATAGAAGGTGATCACACAAGCCTCCAATACATAAACCACTCTCAAAAGTGAGATGTTGCTGCAACACAAAATGTCGGAGAACTGCTACAACACAGTCATATGATGCATATATATAGTTGGAGATGATACAATGATAGAAAAATACTGATATATGCCCCAATGGAATCTAGACATACAGATCTGGGCACTAGATCAACTTTCCAAGACAACCCAAGAGGGTTTCTGGAAAATGCACACAATGTGGCAATGTAAGCTGCAACCCTACGACTGAAGATATGCTGCAACAATAGAAATGAGAAGACATGGCTGAATCCGATGTAGAAATCTATAGCTTTTCTCCAGTAGATCCTCTGGACGAAATAATGGCTCCTCCACTTAAGAAATCTCCTCCCAAGACAACCACTACAACTCCTCCCTAAAATAACTAGATCTGGACTGAAACTGCGCTGTAGGGGATGAATATTGCTTGGCCTGGTGCCAAATGTGTGAAATAAGTCCAAGGGGCTTCTTTACAGGCCTCCCAATGGATGTAAACCTTCCTCCACTGAAAAACTAGCTCTAAAGACACCAGATCTAATCCTCCACTACTGCACGCTACAACACAGCACAATAACCTGCAGAAACTGTGCTGATGAAGAAAGTTATAGCTTGGCCTGAAAACCTGAAAGTGGAAATTAATGCAATGCTCTCCCAAGATGCCTCTCAAGGGAAGAGGTGGGATTCTCGCTCGGGAACACGCAGTGCTAAACAACACAACAATCTCAACTAAACAGTTGAAGAATGAAAATAGTCTAAACAGACCACATACCAAATAATATTCCAAAACATAACCCCATATGGCTGCCATCCTCTTCCTTATATAAATTATGAGCTTCCTTGCCCTTGGGCCCACTCAATTAGGTCATTTCCTTTATGAAATCAATCTCCCTCCGAAACTACGTTATTCCTCATTTAATCTCCACTCCTCCATAACAACGTTGTTGACTTGGTCAAAGTTGACTGAATCAACATGATCCAACCCCTGTTCACACTTGGAGGTGCTTTATTTAGCTGCTAAAAAGGTCTCCTTTCACACTTGAAGTGTTTTATTGCTGCTAAGGAGACTTATGGGCCTCCCCACCCACTTATTCACCTACCTAGTGATAAATAAACTATAATATTCCACTTGGCTGTAGGCTAAATTTTTTGGAATATTACATTATGATGAAGATGGTGTTTCTTTGATGATAATAGAAGCTCCTTGTTCTACATTATTTTCTAAATCTATTTTAGGACCCATCTTGGTCCTCTTTCTGTACATGATATTAAACTCTTTACCTGCACTGTATGACACTAAAGGTGATTCTTCCTCTCTTCGCCTCTTGCCTTCTTTCTCGTATGTGAAGTTGAAGTAGATACAAGTTGTTCTTCGGCTTCCTGCAAATTATTCTCTGTCCATGTTAATTGATTTAGATATCTTTCAATCTCTAGCCTCTGAGTGTGAGTATAAGGAGTGGTTTTGTGTTCCACGCTTAACTTGGAAATTAGGCCCAGAGGATCATAGGACCATCTAAAACTAAAATTGAACTTAATTTCTCTAAGAAGCTTATCCACTTCTTCTCTTGATGTCCTGCTGTTCCAAACAAAGGGGCCAACTTGAGTTTTAATCCTGAATTGGGATTTCTTCTTGGCTGAAACAAAATGGATTTCATCAGAGTTGATCATATGTCTTCTGTATTCCAGGGAAAATACTCTCATTGGGAGGTATTTAGGAAACTTGTATGGTGGAAATTCACACCCATACACCCTGATCTCGGTATAATTTTGGTATAGGTTCCAATATTCGCTTTTTTATTGCTCTTTCAAATGTAGAATCTTCTTGATTTCATCATTGATTATGGGTTTTGTAGAACTGTTCAACATGCTCATCACTGGATGTATGAATTGTTCAACGTACTACTTAAATGTATATTCCTCTGAATTTTTTATCACCGAGGAAGTCCAAAATATGACAGACTGTGGATTCCCTTCCTCATATAATTTCTGCATTGAAAACTTGAATCTGTCTTCCTGGTAATAGATAAACATATAAAACAGAATAGAAGTATACCTGATTACTCCTTCAATTAGTAACTTAAGGAGTTTCTCATGTATTCTGTCAGCTAAGAAATTACTAAAATTGAAAATGTTTGAAGGCTTATGATCTGTAGAAAATATTGACAGGAAACCTAATTTCCCATTGCTTCAAGGGAACCTCTTCCTATCAAACTGCCCTTTATGATGGCGAATTTAGAACTGTCGCTAGCCACTTCTTGAAAATCTTATTGTTGTATTCTTGGGTAATTAATTTATCATTAATTACAAACACACTGCTTAATCCCTTTTGGTTCAATGCTTAAATTATACTGAAAAGCCTCTTAACCCCTATCTCCATACCTTGGAATTTTTCTTCTAATTGCATAATGAGGTTCCTTTTGGTTAGGAATTTCTTTACTTCCAATAGGGTTTCAGTCCTGCCATCAAATCTTATGTCCTCCAAGTCATATTTTTTTTTGGAATTGAGGAATTTGATGATATTAGCACCTTCAGTAGGCTTGTCACCCAACTTCTCTTTGTTTTTTGCAATAGCTTCTATGGATTTTTTTATTAGGTCCTTCTGCTAAAAAATTATTTGGATACATGAACAAATCTCATTCATGGAATTGAGGATGCTAATCCATATGATTTCCTTGGCTTGGGCCAAGGTTTGGCCAATAGATTACTCTCTTTCTTCTTTCTGTATCCTTTCTAGTAGCCTATGGGACCTATGTGCTTCATCCAAATTTGAAGCTTCACTTCTGGTTTTTATTTCCTGCAAAGTTTTGACTTGCCCCTGCAGTTTCTTTATCTCCTCTGTCTACATTGACATGTTTTCTATGGCGTTTATCAATTGTTCAGCAGCATCTATAGGTTGGGTTGAAGGCATTGTTGATGTTATAGCTATTGTAGTGGGGATAGTTGTGAGGGGTACTGCATCCAAAGGAACTATGGCCACCTGTGGATTATGTTCTTTGTCCTTAATAATCTTTTCCATTTATGTTTCCATTTTCATGATTTGGGATTTTTTCTCCATGATTAACTTCAACATATGTCCCTTATGTGTTTCAAACTCTTCTATGTCTTTGTTCAGTGGATATTCTATTGGTGGGACCTTCAATTGCTTCCTCAATGTTGCAATGTCAAGATTCTTCTTTTTAATCAGTTCCTTTGCAACCTTCACATTTTCTGGATCATAGCCCAAAGTTAACTACCAGATATTCCAATGATTTTATCTTGGTGTCTTTAGCTAGAGAAGAGATCTTCTCCTTCTTCAGCTAAGATTGGATGTTTGAAAGTGACACCTACAATGCTGACAAAATCATGGTTGTATTAGTTAGAGTAGAGAAAATCATCTCACTAGTCTGTTTGTGCATCTCCATTTGATAAATGGTATGAATGTCCTTGGTGTCAAACTCAAATGTTGTCTTTTTATATTCTGCTGCTGGCTTTGGCTGTGGAATTCGAGCCTCAAGGAAGGCCATCTGCATCCTTCCTTTTTCTAAATCAAAGGTTGATAGGAGCCTGCTCTGTGAACTGGCAGTCTGCTTCCATAACTTTGTGTAGGTGTTATTCTTGAGAATTTCATTCTTGAGTTTAATTTATTTGTATCTGTCAAAGATACTCTACTTTACCTTTTCTCCATGAACAAGCTTATAAGTTTGAGCTGTGTTTGGCTGACCTTGTGGCACTAATGACATTGTTGGAGATATAACAAATTTGCTAGCTAATTGTGATTAAGATGGTGTTTCTTTGATGATCATGGCAGCTCCTTGTTCTACATTATTTTCTAAATCTATTTTAGGACTCATCTTGGTCCTCTTTCTATACATGATATTAAACTCTTTACCTGCACTGTCTGACACTAAAGGTGATTCTTCCTCTATTTTCCTCTTGCCTTCTTTCTCCTGAGGAGTAGGAGTATGTGAAGTTGAAGTAGATACAAGTTGTTCTTCAGAATCCTGCAAAGTATTCTCTGTCCATGTTAATTGATTTAGATATATTTCAATCTCTTGCCTCTGAGTGTGAGTATAAGGATTGGTTTTGTGTTCCACCCTTACCTTGGAAATTAGGCCCAGAGGATCATAGGACCATCTAAAACTCAAATTGAACTTAATTTATTTAAGAAGCTTATCTACTTCTTCTCCTGATGTCCTGCTGTTCCAAACAAATGGGCCAAATTGAGTTTTAATCTTGAATTGGGATTTCTTCTTGGCTGAAACAAAATGGATTTCATCAGAGTTGATCATCTGTCTTATGTATTCTAGGGAAAATACTCTCATTGGGAGGTATTTGGGAAATTTGTATGGTGGCAATTCACACCCATACACCCTGATCTTGGTATAATTTTGGTATAGGTTCGAATATCCGCTTTTTTCCTACTCTTTCAAATGTAGAATCTTCTTGATTTCATCTTTGATTATGGGTTCTGTAGAACTGTTCAACATGCTCATCACGGGATGTATGAATTGTTCAATGTACTACTTAAATGTATATTCCTATGAATTTTTTATCACCGGGGAAGTCCAAAATATGACAGACTGTGGATTCCCTTCCTCATATAATTTTTGCATTGAAAACTTGAATCTATCTTCCTGGAAATAGATAAACATATAAAACAGATTAGAAGTATACCTGATTACTCCTGTTGATCATAGTCAGTTCCCCATAAATTTTCACTGGCCATCTGATTCAAAGTTCTCAAATTCCCCCTTTCAGACTTTGGAAATCATTTTTGGATCTATCGCTGCCATTTCCTGCCTCTAAAACTCATTATAAATGGCTGAAAGTTTCATTTGAAATATTTAAAGTTTAGCCCTATCGACTCTGACCCCTCTGTTTTCCTATTCCGCGCGACCAAAGGCTGTAACCACGTGCCAAGCCGCAAAGCGCTTACCGAATGCATATCGGGCGCGTTCTGGGCCGTCAGATCAAACCACAGATCAACGGTTCGCTGCCCGTCCACCTTGGTGGTCCCCGCGCCCGCATCCACTGTTCAAAACCAACGGTTTATATCGCACCGCCTTTCGGCGGTAGGTGGTATTCCCCCTTCGGCCAGAGATTCCACTGATCGCTCGACACGCGTCCCAGCGTACGGTTCCAATACTGCCCTCCATCGCGCATTAATGTTTGGTCAAAGTCATGCAGCGATATGAACGTGAACCATCAGATCTGTGAGCCTCCATCTGACGGTGGTCGCTTTTCCAAGTTGCGTGAGTGTTAGTCCTAATGTACAGTGCCCCGGGCCCGCAACGTAGCATACTATGACGTTGTTTTAACCGTCGATCTTCGCCAAGATTGGACGGTCTTGATTTAGTCACATGCCCATCGTTAAACTCATGCCACCATGTCACCCTCCCCACTTATTCTATCATATGTCCACGCGTCACAACTCTCACGCGTTTATCGCATTTTGCTCCACCATTCATATTATCCATTTGTAGGTCATATTTTAAGGTTTTACGTTGAAAACTATCGCCAGTCCATCCTCCAGCGTTTCAATGTATTCGTCCGCCACCCTGTGTCATTTCACCGTTTCGCCATGTCTGCACGTTCACTTCCAGTTAACCTTACCACATTCTCCATCCTCATAGCGTGGTTTTCTTTAACAGTTTGTGGGTTTTGCAGGTTTATAATGACGGAGATATGGCCATTACTCACTGCCTCAATTTCAGGAGCCGAGGCCACTTCAAAGAACCATTATTCAGTGGCCAAATTTATGAAGAAAGCTTGGGTAGCTGCTGCGACATGACTGCTATTAAAGGAAACAAGGATAAAAGCTATCAAACTCTGCAGAGATTTTCAAGGCGCCGATTTCACAGATGAAAACATTTATGGAGCAGCAGAGGAAGATCAATAGATGGTTGAGGAATTCAATGTTCGGTACTGGGGATTTTAAAGCTTAATTCAGGATTGGGAATGCAGAGGGTACGATACACAAAATCAACATCTTCCAGGTTTTATTTTAGCCGATTTTTCCTTCAGGAAAGGACATAATGTTTATGGACTTTTACTCTATGCCGTGTCCCTGAAGATATTTTCACCCAGAGCATTTATTTCAAAGAGCAGGCCATAGAGTACATTCAGCACTACAGCGCTGTCAAGCAGTATGGGAGGGCACTTTTTCACCATTTTGTTTTAATGATGCAATTAAATGTTCATAACCTACCTCTTTTTACTAGGTTTTGGTTTCTTCTATAAAAAGCATGAAGAAACACATTGTAAGGGTTCTAGATTTTTATCAGAAAATTATGCAGTGAAATGCTTTTTGCATACATTTTGTAAAACTCTAGTATGAAGGCTCAGAGCCCATAGGGTCTCAGTGAGGAGGAGTTCTACCTGTCAAAGAGGATTCTGGTCTTTGGTATTTCACAGTTTGTAACTCTCTTTTATACGTTATTTAATATATCATTCCATCTCACCCATATTTCCTGTATCATGTTTTGGAATGCGAGTGGCTCACTGATTTCTGGTAAAGATTCATCCTAGTTGATGCCCATACTCAGATCAGTCAAGCGCTTTAAATATGGCTCATGCATGATATTCTGTTCTATTATTCAGCTAACCATACTTCTGCTATATTATTTGCTCTGGGAGGGTGCTTTTAAAATGCTATTATCATGTATGGATTCTTAGATTGGTAAGCCCATGCATGGTGGTATTGTATATCTGGGTATCAGCTCAATGTTAACTAATATCTTCTCATTATTTCTTTCACTACATACACCTTCTGATAATTTATGTCTGTGAAGTATTTCTGAGTCAGCCTGCTTTACAGTAAACTGTCTCTGAATTGTCTGATGCTTTTGTATTAGAGTTCTGCATCTAGCCTCTGCAGTATCTCTTTCTCTGTGTCGGTTTCTGAGTGTCTGGTCCCATTCTATTTCATTTACCTGTTTATAGGAGATAGCATGTGAGCTGAAGCTGACAACTTCATACATTATATTATAAGCTCCTTGCTATGCTAAGATGTCCTATGCACTGGTCTATTACAACTCTAGGCTGTCTCTAGGAGCTACAACATCTTTCTGGTGCCGTTTCCGGGGATCAAATTTAAGAAAATCAGAATCCCTGGGCCTCGAAAAAATCATATTCACTCTCTAAGTAGGTGAGCACAGAGAGTTGAGAGTTGTGTATCCCTCACCTTGGCGACTCCACCGTTGTTATTTGATAAATCTATTTGCAGTCCTGGCTCCTCGTAAGCCACACCTGAGGTCAGATTCGTTTAAGCCAAAGACACCTTCAGTGTCTGACCCTGAGCAGATTATACATAGAAGAAATTGGAGGGAAAGGAAATCAGCCCGCTCCCAAATTCCTGAAGTACCTGTAGAAGATTTTCCTTCCTCCTCCTCTCAAGATTCTCAGTTGCAAATTCCTGACTCCACTGTCGGAGATACTGATTATTATTACTCAGATAGTCCACCCCGAGAAGGTATCAGAAGTAAAAACAGTCTTCATTCTACTCCTGAGGTCGAAGAGGTCAAGGAAGTAACCGAAGTATCTGCTGTTAATAGACCTTTATTCCCCTCAACCCCTCAAGCTGTAGTTGAATATATTCCTATTATTATTCATACTCCACTTCCTCCTCCTCCTCATACTCATCAAACTATTGTATTACCTCCACCTCCTCCAATGGCTAATTTTCCAGCCTTTTTGATGAATAAATATGCTCCCCTGGCATTACCCCAAGTGTTGAATGATATGCCTCAAGATTATCTGAAAGTCTTGCCCAGATTCAATGGAGAAAATGAAATCGATGCTCAGAAACATCTTGAAACTTTCTGCTCTTTTGTAGAGAACTTTAATGTTGAACATTTGGATGTGGTTTTGAGATTATTTGTGCAATCTCTGGATGGTGAAGCTCGAAAATGGTTTAAGACATTGACTGGCCGTTCTATTACCACTTGGGATAACATGGAAGACACTTTTCTCAGAAAGTGGGGGGAGAAGAAAGATCATGGAAATTGCCTTATTGAGTTCAATACACTAAAGAAAATACACAATGCAGGAGTGTCATAATTTATCAAGAGATTTAATAAATTATATCTGGGCCTCCCTGCTGATATGGAACCCCATAAAACTGTTGCTAAAGTAGTCTTTGTTGCAGCCTTTGATTCAGAGTTTGGTTTCTCTCTTAAAGAAAGAAAGCCTGCTACTCTGGATGATGCTCAGGCAGATGCATTAGAGTTGGAAGAAAACTTTTCCTCCACTGGTAAATCAAAAGGAAAATCTGAACAAGATTCTAGAAGAAGGGGAAAAGAAGAGGTATCTACCTCTAACCAAGACAGAGACTCAGAAAAAATGGAAGAAATGAGAAAATTAATTAAGAGAATGGTCAAACTTGAATTGGAAGCCAAGAATTCAGCCTTCAGGAATTTCCAGAATGCTCCAAACAGAGGATACAATCCTCAGTACAGAAAACCACCCTTGCAAATATTGCCAAGGGATGCAAAGGAACAACAAGATCAAGTGCCACACCCATTGTACCTGGAAGGTGCGGTAGATGACTCCACTGAAGATACTGCTTATAGGCTAGAGGATGCAAATCTTGCATTTTCAAATAGTGTTGGAGAAGAATGCCCTTTGCAAGGGAATGATGAAGCTGGGTGTTCATTGCAAGAAGAAGAAAAGATCAGAGACGAAGATCAAGCAGATTTCACTAGAAAATTTGGCTGAAATTCCGACGGCCAATTCGTCGCTATTCCGACACATAGTCGTCGCAAGAGTGACAGTTCGAGGGCGGGCAAAACATGGTTTACCATACCGTCGTAGTTCCAACGCAATTAAAAAGTGTCGCACTATCGACACCTTTTCCGTCGCTTCCAAACAAGCGTCACTCTTCCAACGTTTCCCAATCTGTCGCACTTCCGACCGTTGTAAACTGTCACACTTCCGATGAAATGTGGTTCGACGTTTTGAACGTCGCTCTTCTGACGTTTGTAAACTATCACAATTACAACAAAATGTGGTCTGACGTTTTGACCGTCGCTCTTCCGACTTTTGTAAATGGTCACAATTCTGACGCAATGTGGTCCAAATTTTTGGACGTCGCTCTTCCGACGGTTGTAAACTGTCACAATTCCGACGAAATGTGGTCCGACGTTTTGGACGTCGCTCTTCCGACGTTTATAAATGGTCACAATTTTGACGAAATGTGGTCCAACGTTTTGAACGTCGCTCATCCGACGTTTTTATACTGGCGCTCTGCCGACATTTCTAATCTGTCGCAATTCCGACGCTTACAAGGCATTGGTATAGCGACGACAGGTTCAATTAAAAAAAAAAAAATGAAACTTTAAAAGAGGAAAAACTCTGTTTTGAATATATTATATGAAGTAAAACAGTCCATGAAGTCATTACATTT
Organism: Pinus albicaulis; assembly: GCA_034641835.2. Lineage (NCBI taxonomy): Eukaryota > Viridiplantae > Streptophyta > Pinopsida > Pinales > Pinaceae > Pinus > Pinus albicaulis. Next base: position 680,427,941 of record CM076580.1, on the reverse strand, counting down.
TCACATCTGAATATTGGAACCCAAATATCCATCCAGAAAAGTGGAAGTCCCACCCCAAACAATGATAGAAAAATACCCCATGTCACATACAGGGACATGATATAAAACCCAGTAACGGTCCACATGGAGATTATCGACAATCTGAGAAAGCATCCAAATATTCCTGAGGCATCTATAAGAAAGTGAAATAGCAATGTGTAGAATAGTAAAGCAATAGATAGAGTACCGACGTCCATTGTTCCAAATACAAATTAAAGTATCCAAAATCCTTGAACAGAGAAAAACGCTAATCATGTGAGGAGTGTGATATGTCCAAAATATAAAAAGACCATCAGACCATATCAATAAACCAGCAACATAGACCATCATAGCTAGTTTTGAAGGCAGAGTGATAAACATTAATCATTTTTTTTTCACAAGAGAAAAAACGTTGTTTTGAATATATTATATGAAGTAAAACAGTCCATGAAGTCATTACATTTTCACATCTGAAGATTGGAACCCAAATATCCATCTAGAAAAGTGGAAGTACCACCCCAGACAGTGATAGAAAAATACCCCATGTCACATACAGGGACTTGATATAAAACCCAGTAACGGTCCACATGGAGATTATCGACAAATCTGAGAAAGCATCCAAATATGCCTGAGGCATCTATAAGAAAGTGAAATAGAGTATGTAGAATAGTAAAACAACAGATAGAGTACCGACTTCCATTGTTCCAAATACAAATTAAAGTACCCAAAATCTTTGAACAGAGAAAAACGCTAATCATTTGAGGAGTGTGATATGTCCAAAATATAAAAAGACCATGAGACCATATCAATAAGCCAGCAACATAGACTAGCATCGCTAGTTTTGAAGGCAGAGTGATAAACATTAATCATTTTTTTTCACAAGAGAAAAAACACTATTTTGAATATATTATATGAAGTAAAACAGTCCATGAAGTCATTACATTTTCACATCTGAAGATTGGAACCCAAATATCCATCCAGAAAAGTGGAAGTCCCACCCCAGACAGTGATAGAAAAATACCCCATGTCACATACAGGGACTTGATATAAAACCTAGTAATGGTCCACATGGAGATTATCGACAATCTGAGAAAGCATCCAAATATGCCCGAGGCATCTATAAGAAAGTGAAATAGCAGTATGTAGAATAGTAAAGCAACAGATAGAGTACCGACGTCCGTTGTTCCAAATACAAATTAAAGTACCCAAAATCCTTGAACAGAGAAAAACGCTAATCATGTGAGGAGTGTGATATGTCCAAAATATAAAAATACCATTAGACCATATCAATAAACCAACAACATAGACCAGCATCGCTAGTTTTGAAGGCAGAGTGATAAACATTAATCATTTTTTTTTCACAAGAGAAAAAACGTTGTTTTGAATATATTATATGAAGTAAAACAGTCCATGAAGTCATTACATTTTCACATCTGAAGATTGGAGCCCAAATATCCATCCAGAAAAGTGGAAGTCCCACCCCAGACAATGATAGAAAAATACCCCATGTCACATACAGGGACATGATATAAAACCCAGTAACGGTCCACATGGAGATTATCGACAATCTGAGAAAGCATCCAAATATGTCCGAGGCATCTATAAGAAAGTGAAATAGCAGTATGTAGAATAGTAAAGCAACAGATAGAGTACCGACGTCCATTGTTCCAAATACAAATTAAAGTACCCAAAATCCTTGAACAGAGAAAAACGCTAATCATGTGAGGAGTGTGATAAGCATTTTTAGAAACCCAGGCTCACTTGTAAGATCAGGCTCGCTTGATTCCAAAATTGGTAACCATTTGTTGCATCCGAGATGTAAGGTTCAGGCTCGCTTGTTTCCATTAGTAGCCTACTACAGCATCCACCCTGTTCATAGCAAAAAGGTTCATGTACTAGATATACAGAGAAAGAGTATAATACATAGACCATATAAACATGGCTCTGTATTTCAAAAAACAGGTTTAAAATAGAAACAGGGCAACATTTTTTTTCTAAGTAAAGTTAATCTATTAACAGTGGGAATAAAATTACACCGAAGTCAAAATCATTGCCCAGACTCATGGCAAATTTGTCATCAAAAAATCAAAAAATTAAGAAGACTGCCCTCATACGGGGAAACCAGTCTTGAACGTTTAATTTACAGAATTCAAAAATATTATAAAGGTCCAACACAGTAAAATAATCTAAAAGCAGCCCAATTAAGTGGGCCGCGAAGAAAGAAAAACAAATTAACCAAACTACTCCTCCGGCTCCTCGACGATTCGGCACCATCCTTCGGAAGGTCCAGGATTGTTAGGTGCTACCTCCACATTCATGCCACGACTCCCCTCCTGAAGGCCCGAATGCTGGCCGGGTTTTTCCGAGCTTAGACCCGCCGGACGGGTGCATTCTTCCTCCATTTGGGCCACCTCGCGGAAAACCACAGTGACTGAAGCTATAATTCGTGGGCGGTTGAGAGAGCAATTAAAGGAAAATTGCGCAGTGCGCGTCATGGGAGAAGGTGAACTAGCGGTGGGGAAACGAGGAGACGGAGAAGCAGAATTCCAAGAAACAGAGGAAGACAGACAAGGACCAGACCGAGAGAAATGAAGATATGCAGCAAGGTCTACGCAGCAGTTCAGCTGGCCACTTCTCCTTCTCGTCACAGTGAGCAAGCAGTGTAATCCAGCAATAGGCTCATCTGAAAAACCATAGCGAAATGCCATTTTATCAATGCAATGCAATCGAAGGACGCTCGTCATAATTAATATCTAATCATTAATGAGAGCCGAAGGCCGAATCATATTGGAGCATGCAGAATCGCTAACGGGAGTGGAGGTCCGATCTTGAACAGTGTTAAAATTTAATGCGATTTGATGTGAAAACCTTGGAATTTAATTGAACAGTGTTAAATCTTAATGTGATTGATATGAAATCGCCACATCCATGTCCCATCGCCTTAAACGCCATCGAATGCACCCGCAGCCGGGAGCAGGGCAAGTTTTTATTGAGGACACGTGGCAGAAATTGATTGGAGCGGATCTTTGTTTGGGCCGCTCGCGCAGTGGAAATCTGAACCCGAAAAAGATTAGGGCGAATTTGATAAGAAATTTGCGTCACAACTCTCCCTCCGTACGCCAGCCCAACTTCGGACCCAAAAAATATTAGGGCGGAATTCATTTGGTTTTCGTGTCACAAAATTGGCCGACGTCAGCAGGCTATTTTGGAACGCGAATTTGGTTTGAATAATGGTTTATCGCCGTTTGAAGTCCGGCGGGCTCGACTTAAGAACAATTTTGTTTGATCCCATCTTATAAAATTTGTGTTGGTTTTCTTTGATAATACACATATTTATAATAAATCATGGGAATACCACACTAAACATGTGGAAAAGTTATATAAATTATTGAGAACAATCATTTTTATGTAAAAATATCCAAATGTGCTTTTTGGAAATAAGAATTCGAGTATTTGGTTCATATTGTTTTAAAGGAAGGAGTGAAGTTGGAGCTATTACAAAATGACCTATTCCTAAGAAAATCAGGGTTCTTAGAAGATTTTTTAGACTTACATGATATTATTGATCATTTGTTAAGAATTATGCATGCATTTCAAGTCCACTCACATATCTCTTGAAGAAAATATCATTTATATGGAATGATGAGGCTACTTTGGCATTCTCTCATTTAATGGATGCCATGTCTTCTACACCAACATCGGTTGCACCTACTTTTGGTAAAACATTCATAGTAGAGTGTGAGGCACTAGGACAAGGAATTTACGTAACATTAACACAATAAGGGATATCATTGGCTTTTAAAAGCAAGGAATTCAAAGAAAATATTTGGTGAAATCTACGTATGAAAAACAAATGGAAGTAATATTACATGCAATAAAAAATGGGGATAGTATATCATTGGGAGGTACTTTAAAGTCAAGATATACCATGATAGCATAAAGTATTTTTTGAAGCTATGGATTTCATTGGAAGATTAACAAAAATGAGAAGAAAAAATGCAAAGTTTTAATTTTGAGATAATCTGCAAAAAGGGTAAGGAAAATTTAGTACATGATGCTCTTTCTAAAATAGAAGAGGCCTCAAATTTATATCCAATTACATTTTATATTCCTAGGTGGCTAGAAGAAGCTTGCCATAATGGAAAAATGACAATATTACTAAACAAAAACTAAAATTATAAAGGATGGGATGAACTCTATGGAGCATTGGGAGTGAAAGAGAGATATACTTTGGTGCAAATGTAGAATATTTTTATGCACGCAAGCATATTTGAATAAACAAATATTAAGGGAGTCCCATGTCTCTCTGATGGTAGGACTCAGGGTTCCTTAAAACATCTCAAAGGATCAAAAAATATATTTTTCGAAGGAATGAAGAAAGATATTCAAAATTTTGTAAGAGAAGGTCAGGTTTGCATAATAAATAAAAGAGAGATAGTAAAATCTCTAGGGTTACTTCAACCATTCCACATAAATATTCAAAGACTAGAAGATATATCAATAGAATTTATTACAGGGTTACTGAAATATAAAGGTAAGTATTACATTTTTGTGGTCATTTATGTAGACAAATTTTGTAGATTTTTTTGGTAGAGCTCAAAGTACATAAAGAACAAGCCAAGTGGCAGAAGTGTCCGTGAAAGAAATTAATAGTCTTCATGGTTTTACTAAAGTAATAGTAACAAGAAAATTTTGGAAATAATTATTTAATATGAGTGGAGAAACACTAGCTGCCATGAGTTCTACATATCAAACACAATCAAATGGTCAAACAAAAATAGTTAACAAATGTTTTTAAGGTTATCTACAATGTTACTCTTTAGAAAAGCAACTTAGAATGCCATAATTAATAATCATTCCCTGTTCACTTTTGTTAATAGGTTTATGTCAGACGATGATGCAGGGGCATTAGGCACTAGCCAAAAATGTAGGAGGTTTTGTCCACATGTTGTGGCTAGGAGGGTTCGAAAACATTTGAGTTGTAACAGCTAGGTGTCAATACCTCAGCTGACTGTATTACTTAGACTAGTTAGAGTTGTAGGAGTCGAACAACTTCAGTTAGTTGAATTATTATAATTAGACCTTTTGATTTCTAGAAAGGTCCTCTCAGAGGAACCGAAGAGCCATATGTTATGTATATAAATTGTAATTCCTCGGATGAATAAAAGTAGAGAGGGAAGAGGAGAGTAGAGAGGGGATTTCTGCAATAAACCTCTGCGTGTGAACAATTGTTTCCAATTAAATGATTTCCAAGCTTAGTTGCCATTGAATTATCTTGAACTGCTAATTGTGAAGAATTGTTTAACTATGAGGTGATTGGGTACTGATAATTCCATTCTTCTATCTTTAAATTCCCGTAAATTGTTGGATAACCCTGTGAACTCACCCCACCCGAAGGCGAGGTCTGTGTAGAGAACTGGGGTCGTGAACACTGTTCAAATATAAAAATCCCGCTTAATAAAGAGACAAAATTGTTTTGCTTTCGGAACCTGACCCGAGGATTGGACATGAGTTAACAAACAAAAGGATAGTCGAACCAGACTTGCACCCGTGGTCAAGCCCTGTACCAAAACAAAAAAAAAGCAGGTTGCCCATATCGCACTGCTTTTGCGGAGTAGGCAGTATTTCCTATTCGCGAGCGATTCCATAGGGAATGCGACACATGGTGAAGTGACCCCCGGAAAACCACCATTTAACCCGCGCCATCGCACGTTAAAGCCCGACGTTGGAAAGAGTCGTTGATTTGGAGAAGGGCCATCGGACGGTGGTCGCACGTTGAACTTGCCCGGAGGTTAACTAAGGTGTGCGGAGGATAGCCAGGTACGATACTAGTGTTTGATTGGTTATTGATATATATAGGTGGGGCCGGAGTATAATGAAATTGTTTAATTAAACGATTGGCGGATAATTAGCATAAGTCTGGAGCGTGATTGTTGTAAGGCCGGGTGGTGAAATATAGAGCCGAAAGTTCATTACAAGTTATTTATTTAAAAAGAAACGTGGAGTATAAATACAAAGTGTTGAAAGTTAAACATTGGTTATAAGGTTTGGAGATAATATAAAGTTGGGAATATAAATTAAAGTCCAACCATTGTGGATAGTATTTATTTATCAAATTCTACGAATTTCTACGAATTTGATAAATAAACCCGAAGAAAGAAGAAGTCAATTAAGACTCAGGTTGGAGGAAAAGAACGGGGTAAACCAAGGGAAAATGATGATAGAGCGATTGTAGACACACCAGCTCTCCTTAGGGGTCTAATTTCAGTTTTGTTGCGTCACACGATGATCTCTCTTCTCTGGCATTTACTTGTGTTGAAGATCACTATTCTAGGAATAAGGAGTTATTTTCTCCAAAAATAACCCTAGCCAAAAATTGACAATGCATCAAGGATATCTTTCTATGCTTCATAAGTACATATGTTCTACTTCTAAATCATGTCTTGGAAGTGGTTGTTTTGCTGGAAATTATTCACCAGTTGGTTTCATACCAAAGTCTTTTTCACATTTTCAGCATCAAATACATGAAAAAGATAATGGTTTAAAACAACATAAATATTTGAAATTTTGCAAGAATTGTTTGGCACACTTTGAATATGAATTTTGAAGTCAAGTGCATGATGCTGTATAGGATCAAGTGTCATTTTGAATACCAAATGTTTCACAAGAAACTTCTCAACATGCTACCTTGTAGTAAGGATTAAATGACAATATTGCATCAACTATTTCCATAATAAAAGTGCACCTCGGCCATAAGACTAAACAACTACAAATGTTTTAGATCTAACAAGACCACACAATCAAATGTATTCCACAAGGCCAATACTGTATGAAAAATGAAAAGGAGTTTGCAACCAAAAATACCTTAGGCAACTAATTCAATTAGATACACCAAACCATCAGCAAAAAGGAAAACCAGCCTACTTGACCCCAATATTTTCAACTAGGTCCTCTAATTCAACCAATAAAAAGGCCAAAACCATAGCATTGAGATACATTTCATTACACCGTCAATAACAATAAAATTTGACTCAGCCATAACCCTTTCCTTTTATTGTTGTGAAAAGCTTTATGCATTACTCTAATGTGGCTAGTCCATAGGCCAAGTAGATCACTGGGTAACAAATATGTTTCCTTTCACCTTTGAGTTTTCAAATTATGCCTATCAAATCTAAGAAATTTAAGAGGGGGAACTAATACAACGTTAAAAATAAAACCAGAGCACACATCTACAAATTACCTCCTTAGCTACTGTCACACCATCATTAACTATTTTCAAAGAACCATGCTTGCTCTCCAAGACAACATTTTGCCCTTCGCCCCAAGGGTGACTCCAACAAGATCAACAAGTTTGTTCACACTGCCTGCAAGACAAATTGACAATGATTTCAGTAAGTGTGCAATTGAATGCCAGACCATATGCCAAAACAACCCTCCATGAAAAATTAAAATAACACATTAAAATCGAATATAAGTGGACTAGGAAAGATCCACCGCAGTGAAGTTTCACGTGTAGGTGACCTTCCTTTAAACATAATTTTTTCTCTGACCTGCAATTTTTTTGTCACTGAGCCATCCTTGTTGAAGTACAACTCCTTTTCCATAGCTCTTGTATTAACTACCTTCTCTCTATCGCGTAATCTCAGAGTCCCTCTTCTACTTGAGCGATTAAAGGAAATGGGTGAAAAAACTGAAAGAGAAGACAATTGTCTGCCATAATTATCAAACATTGCACCTAACTTCTTCCCCTTTCCATTGTTACCCAATGAGGTAGATGTGGAAATTGTTGTCATACCGCCCAAAGCAGAGGCCATCTTCTCTTATGCTGAATATAGAATTACAAGATCTTCATATTAGTATGAACCTTAAAAAACATGACTCCCATTGCTAAAAACCACTTTTAAGTTGTAACAGTAAAACTAAACAACTATCGCAACTTTTGGCAACTTCTGGAGCATTAAGAGAGAAACAACCAAAGAGAAATAAAACCACAATCCTCATTTTAATGAGACCGGACTATATATTTGCATTAAGATAATAGAAATAAATCATGACTATATTAAGGCCAGCACAAAACAATCTTTAACCAGTGTCTCTCGCGGCCTTCAGGTTGCCATGCTAGAGGTTGCATATTTTTAATTTAAATTCTTGACCTCTCGTGCCCATCTATGAATGCATCCAATGGGATGTCTACATCAAATTCTCCTTTATATCCCCAAAAACAAATTCCCTACTACAAGAGCACCAGTATTGATGGATCACCCCACACCATCCCACCCACTAGAAACGGTGAAAAAGGAAACCCGAGAAAACTTCTGAAATATCTCAAGATGACTATATGGGTGGTTCTTATGAATCAACCAACCATTCAGAACATGTTCATCAATCCAAACCATGAGTATTATGTGACAATATTCAAGTAGGCACTGAATCGGATTTCTGAAGCTATGTTAGAGAAACCCTAAACTCTCACTGAAAATAGGTGAAATCTGGCACCACTCAGAGATTGACATGTGCCAATTGGTACAAGTGGTAGACAATTGGCATGCTCAAACAACGAGGTGATGCAGGAATGACATGAGGGAGAAAATATCAGAAAAGCCCCAAATCTGGAGAACTAAAGCTCATCACCAACCCGAGATTGACAACTTTACATGATGTAACCTATGAAATCGTAAATGGAGAAATCATAGTAACAATAAAGTAACCTATGTAACAATAAAGTCGGATTCATCCTGGGAGTGGTAATGGGAGAAATCATAGTGAACAACAGAAAACATGCAGAGTTGCTTACAATCAAATAGATGAAAAAACACATACAAAAAACCTAGATAATAATCATGAACAAGCTTAATATTGAATTATGAACTGTAAATGAACTTACAAAATGTGACATTACGAACCTGGTCAAGCGCAAAAGAAAAGATATCCTAGACATGACCCTGGTTGACAAGTTGTATTGCTCATGATGCAAGAGGATTTGTACCTGCACTGCCAAGTCAATCAAAATCCATCATTATCTATACAATAAATACAAGTAATTGATGTAGTATTTTTTACTCTAAGATGCATTCTTATGATAATGTTAGAACATATGTTGAAAATGTCAAAACATACCGGAATAAGCTCCTCTTCGTTTCAAGAACAATTTATTGGAGTCGCATGAACTTGGAACAAGCCTCCCACGATCTGAAAGAGTAGCAACTAAGTCAACAGTGACTTTTTTGTTGCTACGTTGGATCGAGGGAGGTTTTATCCAAGATTAAATCGCTCCAATAAATTATTCTCTACTAAACAGGGCCAACCACGTGAAGGTGGAAGCTCTTATGGCCCCTCCTCCCCCCCCATCACATCACTCTCAATTCCCCAATACCCAATATATATTTCATTTTTTACTTTCATGAGCATAAAAAAAAATATTCAATAGCTAATAAAAAAACAATTCAACAAAAAGTACGCAAGGAAACATTGCAATTAATGCTTGGCATAAAAATAGTATGATAAATGAGTTTTTTATATAACGCAAAAAATGTTCCAAGTATGGTAACGTTTGTCTTATAATAATACAATATTTTACATTATAGAATTTTCGTTTTCTTCTTCCTATTTCTAAAGCTCCTAATTACATCATCAATATCATCATTCTCTGCTCCTGTTTCGTGCCTTTCGACCCACACTACTGACCTAGTTGCGTAGTCACGATGTCTGGTCTCATCCAGTGATGGGGCATCGCCTACAAAAGCAGATAATATTAAATTTTAATTGTCAGTTTTTAAATATCATGGAACTAGTTTGGTAATATTAATAAAAAAAAATTCAATGAGATTATTTACCTGGTGCACCAGTTGTCGCCGCTGACCTAGTTGCGTAGTCACGATGTCTGGTCTCATCTAGTGACGGGGCATCGCCTACAGAAACAAATAATATTAAATTTTATTTGTCAGTTTTTAAATATCATTGAACTAGTTTGGTAATATTAATAAAAAAAATTGCAATGAGATTATTTACCTGGTGCACCAGTTGTCGCCGCTGACCTAGTTGCATAGTCACGATGTCTGGTCTCATCCAGTGACGGGGCATCGCCTACAAAAACATATAATATTAAATTTTAATTGTCAGTTTTTAAATATCATTGAACTAGTTCGGTAATATTAATAATAAAAAAAATTGCAATGAGATTATTTACCTGGTGCACCAGTTGTCGCCGCTGACCTAGTTGCGTAGTCACGATGTCTGGTCTCATCCAGTGACGGGGCATCGCCTACAAAAACAGATAATATTAAATTTTAATTGCCAGTTTTTAAATATCATTGAACTAGTTCGGTAATATTAATAAAAAAATTGCAATGAGATTATTTACCTGGTGCACCAGTTGTCGCCGTTGGGACTGTTGCCCTGTCTTCCTCTCTGGTGGTAAGATCCTCAAGGGAAACATTCTCTGTCATTTAAAAAAAAAACGTTATAAGGACAACCATCAAGGTATAATTAGAAAAAAATATAAGTGGAAATTAATTACCGTCACGACCCTCACTAATAGTAGCATTGTCGGCCTGGTCCCCACTACAATGATCAGGTTGCACGTGAGGATCATCTACATATGGCTCTAAAACTGGGTTATTTGCCTCGTCAGTACTGCTGCTCCCCTGATTTAAACAAAGTTGTTAGACATTAAATTTATGGACGAAAACAAACATATTGAAAGGTTGATGTTTTACCTTATCAGGCATTCTGGATCTTGGGACCTGCCCCAAGCTTCTGCGACGTTCAACTACAGCTTGATAGCCGAAATGGAAAGCGATATTTTTATCTTCCTCTGTAGTTTCTGTTCTGAAGTCATCACCCTACATTACATATGATTGTGTATTTTTGATCATATTTGATAGGATTACAAAAACGTTGGAAGGCAATACAATTAATTATAAGATGTTTAGCTACTTAATTACAATTCTTGCAGCTAATTTCAAGTAGCTGCCCTGGCCTAGCTTGTGATGGCCCTTTTTTTCAATCCTAGCTTTGGTTGCCTTTGAGGTGTCAGGCAACCTAGCATCAACAAAATTGAAGTCAGATATGACGTAGCACACTTTTATTTTAGACATAGAGAAAATTAAAGCTATTAAATTAAAGTTGTAATTTACCTTGCGGGTCCAGTTGGCATTTTTCCTTCTTTCTTTGCCCTTTTCTCTTTTCCGTCATGGATGAGTGCTCTCCACTCAGTCTCTGGAACTGCGAGAGGATGCTCATATCTAGGGTTAAATTGCAATTGCGTCCTATAGGTGTCCCTGGTATATTTCAAATATTTGCCGGCTACCCGAGCCACCGTTGTTCTGTCAAATGTGCCGACCCCAAAAAGGGCTTCTAGATAATATAGAAGTTCTTTTTTCATGTTGGAATTCTGGGAATTCCACCCTGTGCGTATGGTTGGGCCAAAAATTACCAATGCATGGCTCTCCAGAAACCTGTAGAACTCATTGTTTCCTACACAAAAAAAAGAAGATATTATCATTAATTTCAAAATAAAAATCATGATAAATATGTTTTAGATAAAGTACATGAAATAGTTAAAATATTAAAATTTACCTGGGAGTTGTACATGCTTTATAGGGACACCTTCATCGTCCACCAACAACGTGCCATTAATGGTCCCTGTGGAGCTGACACGTGTAGCTCCAGGAAACGCAATAATGTAGTTGGCCATATCAGCCTCATCATTGCCAACACGTTCAACAGTTGGCTGGGTGTCTGCTTGGGCAGGGTGTGTTTCTTGGCTGGCACCTAAAGGAGTAGAAGGTGTACGAGAGGGTTTTTGGGCAATCTCTTGCCCTTGTGTCCCACTACCACCAACACCGGGTTCAGCAAGTGCCAGAAAATGCTACATACAAAAGAAATTTTTGTTAGTTTAGTCAATGTAAAAATTAAAAATCAAATTATCACAATTCATCTCATGCAGAACAAAAAAAATATCCTTTTGACTTTTTATTATTACCTGATATCTTTCTAGCTGGCTCATAAGATGTTTTATCCTCTCTTCTGTTTCAGGTGTTTGAGGCGCGTTTATCAAAGTATTAAATTCCGACCTTGCATCTCGTGCCTTTTTTTGCAACAAGAACACTGGAGATAGGGATGAAGAAAGCTCTTCCTCAAAGAGGGAATCATCAAGCATACCATGGCTAGGTGTCTGCATATTTGAACAAAATTAATATTATTTCAATTATGTAAATAACTAAAATACTTGAAGATAGAGCAATGCTGGCACTTTACATGTTCTTCCGCTGGCCTCTTTTCGCGATCATCCCGTCTCTGGGTTGTTCCTGCACTGCTCTCATCAGTCTGCCACATTGCAATAAAATTATAAATGTAAAAACTTGAAAACAATATCTAACTTGAAAACACAAAATGAAAACTGAAATAATTTCTAATAAGACACCGGAAGACAGAGTTAAAGTTTCAAATATGCCTTGCATTGAATTCAGTCCTGGAAACATGTCATTGCACATTAAGGCACCCAAACAAGAGACGAGTTGACAATGAAGACCTTATTGAATATATTGTTGGAGAAACTTCTAGTAAACTTGTTGTGAAGACCTTGAGGATATTTTTGGAGCAACATCGTTGAAGCTGATGGTATAGCATTGTTGGAGACGATCTTGAAGGGCCTTGAAGTGAAGCTTTTGGAGCAACTATTGAAAAATCCTTAGAGCATTTAAGTAAGGCACTTTCTATCTTCCATCACTTTTTTCCTTTCAATATCCTTTAAAAGATTTTGTTGATATTTAATGTTTGAAATCACGTTATAATTCCTTGATTATATGTGTTTGGGGACTTTCCCTTTGAAATTACCCAAAAATACCCCGGCAATTTTATCTTCAGGATGCATGTCTGACCCTATTGTTCAATATTTTGATTGATAGTAGTAAACATAGAGAGTTAGGGGGCTCTTGACTTGGTTTGGTTGGGCCATTAGATCCCTAACATCTACTAGGGAGAACGCCCCTTGAGTTGGAGGAGAGCTAGCCCGAAGTGAAAAGAGGTTGGTGAGGTGACAATGGGGCTATTGAATTACACATGGTATCACACTTTAGCTTTAGGACTTTATCTTGAGAAGTGCGAGATTTTGCTATATCAATTCTCAAATTGTTAACAACACTATTGTTAAGAACTAATAAGAAGTGATGTTGAGGGGTTTTTGGGTATAAGAAACAATACCATTTAAAAACTAGGGTTCTTAGTCCTTGGCATTCCTTCACCTGGGCCTAGGGGCACACTAGAATAATTTCACACTAAACCATGCAAACTTAAAAGTAACTTAACAGATCCATAAAGTAATAATAATCATAATTCCTAATTTCCTATCGTACGATATGATGCAAATTATTCAAACATGAAGCAATGAAGACATGCAATGTCTGAATTTCAAGATTGATGAACCAATACAAGAAGTTAGAAACTACAACTTTGATTCAATACTCTGTGTCCTAACTCCAGAAAGGAATCTAGTTTGTAGGAATGAAGAGGTTGTTATCTTTACAATCCCATCCCAACATCAAATTCAGTGATAAGTTTCTATGAGGTTCTGGGTCAAGGAAACATTCACTCCACGAATGATATATTTAAGTAGACTTCTCCTATTATGGGAAAACACCATACCTATAATGCATTCACTTGCCTGTATAAAGGGAAAGGAAAACATGTTTTCATACAACGGTGACAAAGGCATCTTGGGGAAAGGTATATTCACTTTTTATTTATGTTGTTCACCCACACCACTCTCATGTTTTCACTAATCCTGTTTTGTCATTTTTGGATTCAAATTAAGTTAAGGCCTTAAGTATTTTTTGACCTTTCGGTGTAGTTTTCATAAGTGGCATGTATGGATTTTCCATTAATTCTGCACTTTTTCTCTTCATGCGCATGTTTCCCTGGAAATCAAATGCATGATTTAGTCCCATACATTTAAAAAGTTGTTGGATCAACTCCATTGGAAATATCATGTTTCCTATTCAATCAAAATTTATCTCAGTTAGGGTAGGTAGGAAGGTTTTCCCTTTGTATTAATAAGGCACTTCTAGCTTGCATTTTTATTATATCTTTCAAATTTAGTGTCGTTTCAATTAGGGCATGAATTTTTGCAACTTTCAAGGTGAGAATGAACAAAGAAAATTTTTTGTGATGGATGACTGTATATGACTCCATGGCCAGAGGAAAAGGCACTAATATACTTCTTCAAATATCTATAGTTCTCATTCACCTCATACGGAGATGGTCCTTGATTTTGAGCCAAATGTTGCAGCAAAAAGTTCCCCCCCTCCATAATTTGATATTCAATGGAAATTTCTTAGATTGATGATGGGGCATGATTATGGAACATTGGCACATACATATGTAATGGAATTCCAAGATCATGATATATGTTTGCATATGTTTATGGAGGTGGTGGAGCAAAAAAGAGCTCAAATAGAGCTAAAATTTTTCACATAAAAAGGACTGTGGGCTTGACTAATGGTTCCATTTAAAAAATGATATCTAGATAGAGAATAAGTGTAGCATGCAAACACGCATTGAAAATCCATCTGAGTTTGCATTGTATTACTTATGATGGATTCAAATTTGGGTTTCAAAATGCCAGGTTATGGCATGATTTTGTCGAGAAACCGTTAGTTGGATTCTCATGTTGGTTTAATTTATATTTTAAGTTTGTTTTGCAGTCTTTGGGTGATAGTGACTCATGAACTAGGTTACCAATGTGTAACAATCATATTTCAAGAATGAAGTTGTGATTTTTTTATATTATTATTATTATCTATTAGCTACGAGTATTGACACCTAATGCCTGGAATTTTGACATCTTGATAGCATGGATAATTTCAAAAATGTTTCTAGTAATGTTAACATAATAACTATCATTACGTGTCTTCACTTTTGTCACCATAATAGACTTGTGATATGGACTCATCACACAACTTCATATGCTATGTCCCAACAAGTTCAAACTGGTTGAACCTACCTCATAGTGTGGTTATTAAGGACAAGTTGCTTGGTATATAACTCGATAGCATAGAATGCGTTGCAGTTCTAAAAAGAATCCTCAAGTGTCAAAAAAACTTCACAATATGTTCTACTATAAAGCCTTTTGGGATACCTAAAATAATATATGTATCATTGATGACTTTTAAAGTATGATAAGATCTAGAGGGAAAGGAAATCAATGGAAGAGTGATCCACCAATGAGAACCTAGAATTTAGCATCAGATGAGTTAGAGTCTAGGAAATTGAAACCCTATAATTTTAATTAGTGATGAAGGACATCACATAGGTAATTATATTTTCATGTAGAATAATCTGTTAATTCAAATTTAAACTACATAATATGAAAGGCATACCATCAATTTTTCCACGTAAGTCCAAACAACCTATAAAAAGGGAAAAGCTTCTTTTTCCATAGGAAATAATTTACCTTTCCTTTTTCAAGGTAATCTAAATCACAAAAAATATGAAATATACTGCACACATTCCTGGATAATGTGAAAGTGGAAAAGGAATACCCTACACAAGTGATGCACACATGTACATTTGAACACTAATAGATTTTTGTAGTTGAAATGCAATGCTTGTTTTCATTTAAATGTAGGGTTTTTAAAGCAGGGAGAAATAATGGCTGCCAAATTAATAAGAGTTTCTTTGGGAAAAATTTAAATCTTGTATTGGGTGATGAAGATAATAGAAGGTATTTAATCTTGATTCTTGACATCTAGAGAGAACCCTACAGCCTAACACAATCCAATGGAATTGACCAAAAAAACCCAAATAGAGTCAAACCTACTATAGGAGGAAGAGCCTGCAGTAAGAACTTACCATTTTGCAAGAGCTAAGGGCGAATGTAGGGCGAATGCTGTTCTGCAAGAGCTCAAGGCGAATGCTGAGGGCGAATGCTGTTCTGCAAGAGCTGAGGGCAAATGTTGTTCTGCAAGAGCGGAGGGTGAATGCGCGCGTGATATCAAATGTTAATGTAGTACACATGTACATTTGAACACTAATAGATTTTTGTAGTTGAAATGCAATGCTTGTTTTCATTTAAATGTAGAGTTTTTAAAGTAGGGAGAAATAATGGCTGCCAAATTAATAAGCGTTTCTTTGGGAAAAATTTAAATCTTGTATTGGGTGATGAAGATAATAGAGGGTATTGAATCTTGATTCTTGACATCTAGAGAGAACCTTACAGCCTAACACAATCCAATGGAATTGACCAAAAAAACCCAAATAGAGTCAACCCTACTATAGGAGGAAGGGCCTGCAGTAAGAACTTACCATTTTGCAAGAGCTGAGGGTGAATGTTGTTCTGCAAGAGCTGAGGGCGAACGCTGAGGGTGAATGTTGAGGAAAAATGCTGTTCTGTAAGAGCTGAGGGCGAATGTTGTTCTGCAAGGGCAGAGGGAAAATGCGCGCGTGATATCAGACGTTAATTTAGCTATTGCAACGGATACGAAACAATAAAATCATTTTTATGTAGCGCGCATATAAGTTTTGTATTTTTATGTAGCGCGCATATAAGTTTCGTATTTTTATGTAGCGCTCATATAAGTTTCGTATTTTTATGTAGCGTGCATATAAGTGTCGTTATACCGACGGTGGTGTTATACCGACGGCAGAAAAAGTGTCGCTACTGGGATGGCTGCCTCCAAACGTCGCAATGGCACTAGAACGTTTGGCGGAAATTCTGACGGCCAAATCGTCGCTATTCCGACACATTGTCGTCGCAAGAGCGACAGTTAGAGAGCAGGCAAAACTTGGTTTACCATATCATCGTAGTTCCGACGCAACTAAAAAGTGTCGCACTATCGACACTTTTTCCGTCGCTTCCAAACAAGCGTCACTCTTCCGACGTTTCCCAATACGTTGCACTTCCGACCTTTATAAACTGTCGCACTTCCGACAAAATGTGATCCGATGTTTAGAACGTCGCTCTTCCGACGTATGTAAACTGTCACAATTATGACGAAATGTGGTCCGACGTTTTGAACGTCGCTCTTCCGACGTCTGTAAACTGTCACAATTACGACGAAATGTGGTCCGACGTTTTGAACGTCGCTCTTCCGACATCTGTAAACTGTCACAATTACGACGAAATGTGGTCCGACGTTTTGAACGTCGCGCTTCCGACGTTTCTAATATGTCGTAATTCCGACGCTTACAAGATGTCGGAATTGCGACAGAAGGTTCAATTTAAAAAAAAAAAATGAAACTTTAAAAGAGGAAAAACGTTGTTTTGAATATATTATATGAAGTAAAACAGTCCATGAAGTCATTACATTTTCACATCTGAAGATTTGAACCCAAATATCCATCCAGAAAAGTGGAATTCCCACCCCAGACAATGATAGAAAAATACCCTATGTCACATACAGGGACATGATATAAAACCCAGTAACGGTCCACATGGAGATTATCGACAATCTGAGAAAGCATCCAAATATGCCCGAGGCATCTATAAGAAAGTGAAATAGCAGTATGTAGAATAGTAAAGCAACAGATAAAGTACCGACGTCCATTGTTCCAAATACAAATTAAAGTACCCAAAATCCTTGAACAGAGAAAAACGCTAATCATGTGAGGAGTGTGATATGTCCCAAATATAAAAATACCATGAGACCATATCAATAAACCAGCAACATAGACCAGCATCGCTAGTTTTGAAGGCAGAGTGATAAACATTAATCATTTTTTTTTCACAAGAGAAAAACGTTGTTTTTAATATATAATATGAAGTAAAATAGTCCATGAAGTCATTACATTTTCACATCTGAAGATTGGAACCCAAATATCCATCCAGAAATGTGGAAGTCCCACCCCAGACAGTGATAGAAAAATACCCCATGTCATATACAGGGACTTGATATTAAACCCAGTAACGGTCCACATGGAGATTATCGACAATCTAATACTCTTTAACTGCTACTCTTTGACCTCTTTAACTGATACTCTTTAACTGCTCTGATACTCTTTGACCTTTGTTCATCCTTTTATCCTTTTTATCATGATATACCGTGGTAAATAGGCAAAAATTTATGTAAGGATAATTTTTTACAAAAGTTCCATCATTTCTTCCCACCATTGAACTTCTGGCACTCTGGTCCTTTGCAACTTTCTTAGTGTTTCATCAGCCTCAGTATATCTGAAGAAATTAGGCTGATTTGGGAAAAAATGATTTACTTCATGCTCAAGATAAAATAAATTCTCCAATCTGTCATGAAGGTTTTTCCCTGTAGGCAATGCTGCTGTTGATGAACTGGTTGAAGAACTAGTTTTATTATCAGCATATTTGTCCAATTTTTCAACATAACTATCAAGGTCCATTAGCTTATCTTCCGCAACTATAGGACTGGGCAATCCTCTATTTAACAAAATATTCAATCTTTCTCTGAAGGCAATGATTTCTTCTTGCATATCTGAGCACCTTCGTTCTAAATTTTGTACCAGAGTTCTTTTAGTAAAAACTTTCTTTATTTCCAGAATTGTTCCGGTCCTGTCCTGAATACCAATTTCTGCAAGTTGATTCTTAGTCTGAGTATTCAAAAAATGTATAAGTCTATTGGCCTCTTTTGGCATATTTCCCAACTCTTGTCTTGATCTCTCAATCTCATCCAGAGCCAATTTAACTAAGTTATTATGTTCATCCATTATCTGAATTGAGGACCAAACATCCTTTATTGATTGAATGATATTATCCCAAAGAATTTGATTTATTTCTTTTAAAGGTTTCTCCAATGTGAGATCCTTTTCCAATGCTTTGACTGTTTTTTCTAATTTGTTCACTTCTCTTGTTTTATCAACAACACTCATTTTTGAAAGATCATATTTATGTTCTAGAGTGGCCAATTTTTCCTTTGTTTTGTGAAGCTCTATGGCCTGAATGTTCATATCTTCCATTGACTTTGTTAATTCATCAGTGTTCAAATTTGCAGTGTTGCTCTGTGACAATTCTGCTGGCTGACCTGTTGTTGTTGTACCTGTCACTACTCCTGCTATAGATACTAGAATAATTGCCTGCTTATCTTTTAATGCATTCTCAAGCTCTTTTTCAGCTACAGTAAGTTGCTCATTCAATTTTAAGAGCAAATCCATTAGTTCTTCCTCATAATTTTGTTTGATGATTTCTGCAGTCTGTGGATGTCTTGAGGCCTGTAACTTTAATTGTTTTCTCAGAGCTGCAATATCATCATCTTTTCTCTTGATCAAAGCTTCAATACCTTTCACATCTTTAGGATTATGACCCAAACCAATGATTATTTCCTCTAAAGTTTTGATTCTATTATCCTTAGCCTGGGAGGAGGCTTTTTCAAGATGCAACTGTGTATTAGTATTATCCAAAGAATCCTACAACTTATGGGTCATCATTGATTTATCCGTCAGAGTAGAATAAATCATCTCACCTGTTTTCTTGTGTAGCTCAATTTGATCTAAAGGATGGATATCCTTTGCTAAGACTTCAAAATTAGTCCTAACGTAATCTTCAACTGTCTGAGGCTGCTGCACCTTGGGCTTCAAATGGCTCATTAACATCTTACCCTGTTGGATGTCATAAGCTGACATTAATCTTTCTTGATTTTTCGGAGACATCTTCAAAAATTGGTTGTACACTTAAAGTCTAAGTGGATCGTTCCTGGCCTTTATATTGATGAATGTTCTTTTGATGTCCCAGGCAGTTTTTACTGGAGGTTTGAAAGAAGATATTTCTGCACTTTGTTGCCTCTATATTCCCTGTTTTTGAAAATTAGTGGATGTCCCACTACCTGTATCTGTTTGCTGACTGTCTTCTCTTCCCTGGCTATCAGGGATTTTCTGAAATGATTCATCTTCTGGAAGGGGAGTTAATTTTTGCCTTTTAACATGTTGCTGTTTAGAAGAGCCACCAATAGGAGTAGTTGTTTCAGCCTCTCTCTTTTTGCCCTTTTCTATATTCAGAGGAGTTTGTAAAATAGAAATTTCTGGCTCACTGATCTGAGTAGGAGGAATTTGTCCTTAACCTTGTTCTTTATAAGTCTCTGGTTGCGCTGTCATTATGAATTTTTCAATTATTTGTATATCAGGCTCCTTTTCTTTTCCTTTAGATTCTACTGCTACTGTACTAATCTCCTGCAAATTTTGTTGTAAAGTCCTGGCTGAAGAAGATCCCTGCACCTGTCCAAAAGATTCTAGGTCAAGTATATTTTCAAGATCTTTCATTACATTTTCAACATTGACCTGCTCACTATCATTTTCAACCAATGTCCCTTTTGTCCATTCATCCATATTAGCATATTGTTCTATTTCTGGGATTCTTTGATGGATGTATGGTGACTGTTTATTTTTCATTCTTCTATCACAGATAAAGTTGTTTGGATCATAAGGCACCCAGTAGAAACTCTTTTGTAGTCTGAGATAGTCTTCTAAAATCCTTTCGTCTTCCTTTCCAACTTCCCTAGAGTTACAAATGAAGGGACCCAATTGGCTCTTGATCCTGAGTTGAGCCTTTTTCTTTGCATTGCAAAAATGAATTATATCTGAATTATTCATCTGCCTGAAATATTCTAATGCAAAGAGTCTCATTGGGACATACTTGGGTAGTTTTAATGGGCATAATTCACATCCATATATCCTGATCTCTGTGTAGTTTTGATATAGGTACCAGTCACCTATCTTGTAATGCTTTGAGAGCTGAAGGATTTTCTTGATTTCATTTTTAATTCTAGGAGGAGAGACTCCTGTCAACAAGGTAGTTGCAGGATGAAAAAAAAGGTCGAAAAACTCATTATAGGAATAAGGAGAATCAGAGGAATTGTGAGTAATGGCAGACCAAAAGATGACTGACCTAGGATTCCCTTTGGCATCAAGTTTCTTAACATAAAAATGTAAATTTTCTGACTGAAAGTAAATCATGAGATGATATATGACAGAAGAATACTTAAATACTCTCTCATTCTCAAATCTCATGAACTGATCATGGATTTTGTCAGCAATATAAGATGCAAAATCGTACTTGACAGCAGGAGGCTGTCGAGGGATAAAAATGGATAACAATACTAGGGTTAAGTGATCAACATACTCACTAGTATTGAAGCCCATTATGGAAGATATCATGTTTAAAATAAGTCTACCCTCATCAGTAAAGAAAGTATAACCATAAGGGGGAGGGTTTTTAGGCTGATGCTCTGGTAACATGAAGGTTTTGCATAGGCGGTTTAACTCTTCATGGGATAACTTGGTAGATTTCTCAAGTAATTCAACCATGGACAGGGGAGTGAGAGCTTGACCAGGTTGGAATTGTAGCATTTCATTTATGGACTGAGAAGTTATTGGGAAAAGGACACTTTGACTTGGGGATAAAACTGCTCGTTGGTTGGGATCATAATTTGCGTAGCAATAATGGATTAACTCAGGAAAAATATGGACTGAGGGGAGAAGGTATATAGGAAGATTTGATTCCCAAAGTCCAAATATGTCAGAACCATTCAAATAATTGTCTCTGCAGTGGAAAAATATTCGAAGAGGATTCTCACTAAGACGCAAGTCCTTAATTTGAAAATCCATATCGGCTAAAAGCAAATAATCCAAGTCCTTGTGAGGGGCATTGATGGGCACGACATTCAGAGCTACAGGAACTTCCATTTCTGGTTCTTGTGGATTCAGAGATGGAATTTCGGGGTTTTTATGGAAAAGGGGCACAATTACTAGTTTTGGGAATATAATTGCAGTTCTGGGAACGAAAAAGACCAAACTGAACTTCTTTTTAGACCTTAGCGAAGAATTAAAACTAAAACCAGGATTTTTTATAGAGTTTAGCGGGGAATTGGAAGAAATACCTGTTTACGGGAAATGAAACGTGTTTAAACAGGCGCTGGTTATGACAGAAGAACCCTGAAAAACTCTGCTTCAATTCTCTTCAGCAAGGTAACGGTCAGCAAGCGTTAACAGTTGGTTTTTGAATTTTGTTGCATGGAAGACTGGCTAGTGCACGGAACAATGAAAATGACGCAGACACAATTTGTTTTATTTACAAAGTCAAAAGGGTGGCAGGTTTTGATTGATGACGTCAACATGTACGATGGTTTCTTCATAGAGGGATAGGAGCAGATATTTGGTTGGGCCGCTCGCACAGTGGAAATCCGGACCCGAAAAAAATTAGGGAGAATTTGATAAGAAATTCACGTCACAACTCTCCCTCCGTACGCCAGCCAACTTCGGACCCGAAAAAGATTAGGGCGGAATTCATTTGGTTTTCGCGTCACAAAATTGGCCGAAGTCAGCAGGCTATTTTGGAACGCGAATTTGGTTTGAATTATGGTTTATCGCCGTTTGAAGTCCGGCGGGCTCGACTTAAGAAAAATTTTGTTTGATCCCATCTTATAAAATTTGTTTTGGTTTTCTTTGATAATACACATATGTATAATAAATCATGGGAATACCACACTAGTAAACATGTGGAAAAGTTATATAAATTATTGAGAACAATCATTTTTATGTGAAAATATCCAAATGTGCTTTTGGGAAATAAGAATTCGAGTATTTGGTTCATATCGTTTTAAAGGAAGGAGTGAAGTTGGAGCCTCAAAAGATGCAAGCTATTACAAAATGACCTATTCCTAAGAAAATCAAGGTTCCTAGAAGATTTTTTAGACTTACATGATATTATTGATCATTTGTTAAGAATTATGCATGCATTTCAAGTCCACTCACAATCTCTTGGAGAAAATATCATTTATATGGAATGATGAGGCTACTTTGGCATTCTCTCTTTTAATGGATTCCATGTCTTCTACACCAACATCGGTTGCACCTACTTTTGGTAAAACATTCATAGTAGAGTGTGAGGCACTAGGACAAGGAATTTACGTAACATTAACACAATAAGGGATATCATTGGCTTTTAAAAGCAAAGAATTCAAAGAAAATATTTGGTGAAATCTATGTATGAAAAATAAATGGAAGCAAAATTACATGCAATAAAAAATGGGGATAGTATATCACTGGGAGGTACTTTAAAGTCAAGATATACCATGATAGCATAAAGTATTTTTTGAAGCTATGGATTTCATTGGAAGATTAACAAAAATGAGGAGAAAAATGAAAAGTTTTAATTTTGAGATAATCTGCAAAAAGGGTAAGGAAAATTTAGTACATGATGCTCTTTCTAAAATAGAAGAGGCCTCAAATTTATATCCAATTACATTTTCTATTCCTAGGTGGCTAGAAGAAGTTTGCCATAATGGAAAAATGACAATAGTACTAAACAAAAACTAAAATTTATAAAGGATGGGATGAACTCTATGGAGCATTGGGAGTGAAAGAGAGATATAATTTGGTGCAAATGTAGAATATTTTTATGCACACAAGCATATTTGAATAAACAAATATTAAGGGAGTCCCATGTCTCTCTGATGGTAGGACGCAGGTTCCTTAAAACATCTCAAAGGATCAAAAAATATATTTTTGGAAGGAATGAAGAAAGATATTCAAAATTTTGTAAGAGAAGGTCAGGTTTGCATAATAAATAAAAGAGAGATAGTAAAATCTCTAGGGTTACTTCAACCATTCTACATACATATTCAAAGACTAGAAGATATATCAATATACTTTATTACAGGGTTACTGAAATATAAAGGTAAGTATTACATTTTTGTGGTCATTTATATAGACAAATTTTGTAGATTTTTTTTGTAGAGCTCAAAGTACATAAACAACAAGCCAAGTGGCATAAGTGTCCGTGAAAGAAATTCATCGTCTTCATGGTTTTCCTAAAGTAATAGTAACAAGAAATTTTTGGAAATAATTATTTAATATGAGTGGAGAAACACTAGCTGCCATGAGTTCTACATATCAAACACAATCAAATGGTCAAACAAAAATAGTTAACAAATGTTTTTAAGGTTATCTACACTGTTACTCTTTAGAAAATAAATCTTAATGGATGAAGTGGGTTCCTCAAGGAAGAATGGTAATATGATACTATCATACTACCTATCACACATCTACTAAAATACCATGATGATGTAAGTTTGGAATTTAACATTTTTACATGTTAAAGAAAAATAGTCAAAATCACTGACAACTTAGTATGCCATAATTAATAATCATTCCCTGTTCACTTTTGTTAATAGGTTTATGTCACACGATGATGCAGGGGAATTAGGCACTAGCTAGCAATGTAGGAGGTTTTTTCCACATGTTGTGGCTAGGAGGGTTCGAAAACATTTGAGTTGTAACAGCTAGGTGTCAATACCTCAGCTGACTGTATTACTTAGACTAGTTAGAGTTGTAGGAGTCGAACAGTTTCAGCTAGTTGAATTATTATAATTAGACCTTTTGATTTCTAGAACGGTCCTCTCAGAGGAACCAAAGAGCCATATGTTATGTATATAAATTGTAATTCCTCGGATGAATAAAAGTAGAGAGGGAAGAGGAGAGTAGAGAGGGGATTTCTGCAATAAACCTCTGTGTGTGAAAAATTGTTTCCAGTTAAATGATTTCCAAGCATAGTTGCCATTGAATTATCTCGAACTGCTAATTGTGAAGAATTGTTTAACTGTGAGGCGATTGGGTACTAATAATTCCATTCTTCTGTCTTTGAATTCTCGTAAATTGTTGGATAACCCTTTGAACTCACCCCACCCAAAGGCGAGGTCTGTGTAGAGAACCGGGGTCGTGAACACTGTTCAAATATAAAAATCCCGCTTAATAAAGAGACAAGATTGTTGTGCTTTTGGAACCTGACCCGAGGATTGGACATGAGTTAACAAACAAAAGGATAGCGGAACCAAACTTTCACCCGTGGTCAAGCCCTGTACCAAAACCACGAGCGGAATCACAAAAGCGGGTTGCCCATATCACACAGCTTTTGCGGAGTAGGCGGTATTTCCTATTCGCGAGCGATTCCATAGGGAATGCGACACGTGGCGAAGTGACCCCCGAAAAACCACCGTTTAACCCGCGCCATCGCACGTTAAAGCCCGACGTTGGAAACCAAGCGAAATTGCCAAGAGTCGTTGATTTGGAGAAGGGCCATCGGACGGTGGTCGCACGTTGAACTTGCCCGGAGGTTAACTAAGGTGTGCGGAGGATAGCCAGGTACGATACGAGTGTTTGATTGGTTATTGATATATATAGGTGGGGCCGGAGTATAATGAAATTGTTTAATTAAACGATTGTCGGATAATTAGCATAAGTCTGGAGCGTGATTGTTGTAAGGCTGGGTGGTGAAATATAGAGCCGAAAGTTCATTAAAAGTTATTTATTTAAAAAGAAACGTGGAGTATAAATACAAAGTGTTGAAAGTTAAACATTGGTTATAAGGCTTGGAGATAATATAAAGTCGGGAATATAAATTAAAGTCCAACCATTGTGGATGGTATTTATTTATCAAATTCTACGAATTTGATAAATAAACCCGAAGAAAGAAGAAGTCAATGAAGACCCAGGCTGGAGGAAAAGAACGGGGTAAACCAGGGGAAAATGCTAACAGAGCGATTGTAGACACACCAGCTCTCCTTAGGGGTCCAATTTCAGTTTTGTTGCGTCACACGATGATCTCTCTTCTCTGGCATTTACTTGTATTGGAGATCACTATTCTAGGAATAAGGAGTTATTTTCTCCAAAAATAACCCTAGCCAAACATTGACAATGCATCAAGGATATCTTTATATGCGTCATAAGTACATATGTTCTACTTCTAAATCATGTCTTGGAAGTGGTTGTTTTGTTGGAAATTATTCACCAGTTGGTTTCATACCAAAGTCTTTTTCACATTTTCAGCATCCAATACATGAAAAAGATAATGGTTTAAAACAACATAAATATTTGAAATTTTGCAAGAATTGTCTGGCACACTTTGAATATGAATTTTGAAGTCAAGTGCATGATGCTGTATAGGATCAAGTGTCTTTTTGAATACCAAATGTTTCACAAGAAACTTCTCAACATGCTACCCTGCAGTAAGGATTAAATGACAATATTGCATCAACTATTTCCATAATAAAAGTGCACCTCGGCCATAAGACTAAACAACTACAAATGTTGTAAATCTAACAAGACCACACAATCAAATGTATTCCACAAGGCCAATACTGTATGAAAAATGAAAAGGAGTTTGCAACCAAAAATACCTTAGGCAACTAATTCAATTAGATACACCAAACCATCAGCAAAAAGGAAAACCAGCCGACTTGGCCCCAATATTTTCAACTGGGTCCTCTAATTCAACCAATAAAAAGGCCAAAACCATAGCATTGAGATACATTTCATTACACTGTCAATAACAATAAAATTTGACTCAGCCATAGCCCTTTCCTTCTAGACCACTGGGTAACAAATATGTTTCCTTTCACCTTTGAGTTTTCAAATTATGCCTACCAAATCTAAGACATTTAAGAGGGGGAACTAATACAACGTTAAAAAGAAAACCAGAGCGCACATCTAAAATAACAACCCTCCATGAAAAATTAAAGTAACACATTAAAATCGAATATAAGTGGACAAGGAAAGATCCACCGCAGTGAAGTTTCACGTGCAGGTGACCTTCCTTTAAACATTTTTTTTCTCTGACCTGCAATTTTTTTGTCATTGAGCCATCCTTGTTGAAGTACAACTCCTTTTCCATTGCTCTTTTATTAACTACCTTCTCTCTGTCGCGTAATCTCGGAGTCCCTCTTCTGCTTGAGCGATTAAAGGAAATGGGTGAAAAAACTGAAAGAGAAGACAATTGTCTGCCATAATTATCAAACATTGCACCCAACTTCTTCCCCTTTCCATTGTTACCCAATGAGGTAGATGTGGAAATTGTTGTCATAACGCCCAAAGCAGAGGCCATCTTCTCTTATGCTGAATATAGAATTACAAGATCTTCATATTAGTATGAACCTTAAAAAACATGACTTCCATTGCTAAAAACCACTTTTAAGTTGTAACAGGCAAACTAAACAACTATCGCAACTTTTGGCAACTTCTGGAGCATTAAGAGAGAAACAACCAAAGAGAAATATAACCACAATCCTCATTTTAATGAGACCGGACTATATATTTGCATTAAGATAATAGAAAGAAATCACGACTATATTAAGGCCACCACAAAACAATCTTTAACCAGTGTCTCTCGTAGCCTTCAGGTTGCCATTCTAGAGGTTGCATATTTTTAATTTAAATTCTTGACCTCTCGTGCCCATCTATGAATGCATATAATGGGATATCTACATCAAATGCTCCTTTATATCCCCAAAAACAAATTCCCTACTACAAGAGCACCAGTATTGATGGATCACCCCACACCATCCCACCCACTAGAAACGGTGAAAAAGGAAACCGGAGAAAACTTCTGAAATATCTCAAGATGACTATATGGGTGGTTCTTATGAATCAACCAACCATTCAGAACATGCTCATCAATCCAAACCATGAGTATTATGTGACAATATTCAAGAAGGCACTGAATCGGATTTCTGAAGCTATGTTAGAGAAACCCTAAACTCTCACTGAAAATAGGTGAAATGTGGCACCACTCAGAGATTGACATGTGCCATTTGGTACAAGTGGTATACAATTGGCATGCTCAAACAACGAGGTGATGCAGGAATGACATGAGGGAGAAAATATCAGAAAATCCTCAAATCTGGAGAACTAAAGCTCATCACCAACCTGAGATTGACAACTTTACATGATGTAACCTATGAAATCGTAAATGGAGAAATCATAGTAACAATAAAAGTAACCTATGTAACAATAAATTCGGATTCATCCTGGGAGTGGTAATGGGAGAAATCATAGTGAACAACAAGAAACATGCATAGTTGCTTACAATCAAATAGATGAAAAAACACATACAAAAAACCCAGATAATAATCATGAACAAGCTTAATATTGAATTATGAACTGTAAAGGAACTTACAAAATGTGACATTACGAACCTGGTCAAGCGCACAAGCAAAAATATCCTGGACATGACCCCGGTTGACAAGTTGTATTGCTCATGATGCAAGAGGATTTGTACCTGCACTGCCAAGTCAATCAAAATCCATCATTATCTATACAATAAATACAAGTAATTGATGTAGTATTTTTACTCTAAGATGCATTCTTATGATAATGTTAGAACATATGTTGAAAATGTCAAAACATACCTGAATAAGCTCCTCTTCGTTTCAAGAACAATTTATTGGAGTTGCATGAACTTGGAACAAGCCTCCCACGATCTGAAAGAGTAGCAACTAAGTCAACATTGACTTTTTTGTTGCTACGCTGGATCGAGGGAGGTTTGCTCCAAGATTAAATCGCTCCAATAAATTATTCTCTACTAAACAGGGCCAACGACGTGAAGGTGGAAGCTCTTATGGCCCCTCCCCCCCCCTCACATCACTCTCAATTCCCCAATACCCAATCTATATTTCATTTTTTACTTTCATGAGCATAAAAAAAAATATTCAATAACTAATAAAAAAAAAATTCAACAAAAAGTACGCAAGGAAACATTGCAATTAATGCTTGACATAAAAATAGTATGATAAATGAGTTTTTTTATATAACGCAAAAAACGTTCCAAGTATGGTCATTGGTAA
This sequence comes from Pinus albicaulis, assembly GCA_034641835.2. Taxonomy (NCBI): domain Eukaryota; kingdom Viridiplantae; phylum Streptophyta; class Pinopsida; order Pinales; family Pinaceae; genus Pinus; species Pinus albicaulis. The sequence continues at coordinate 680,399,352 of CM076580.1, read as the reverse complement.
CGTTTGTCTTATAATAATACAATATTTTACATTATCGAATTTTATTTTTCTTCTTCCTATTTTTAAAGCTCCTAATTACATCATCAATATCATCATGCTCTGCTCCTGTTTCGTGCCTTTCGACCCGCACTGCTGACCTAGTTGCGCAGTCACGATGTCTGGTCTCATCCAGTGACGGGGCATCGCCTACAAAAACAGATAATATTAAATTTTAATTGTCAGTTTTTAAATATCATTGAACTAGTTCGGTAATATTAATAAAAAAAAATCGCAATGAGATTATTTACCTGGTGCACCAGTTGTCGCCGCTGACCTAGTTGCGTAGTCACGATGTCTGGTCTCATCCAGTGACGGGGCATCGCCTACAAAAACAGATAATATTAAATTTTAATTGTCAGCTTTTAAATATCATTGAACTAGTTCGGTAATATTAATAAAAAAAATTGCAATGAGATTATTTACCTGGTGCACCAGTTGTCGCCGCTGACCTAGTTGCGTAGTCACGATGTCTGGTCTCATCCAGTGACGGGGCATCGCCTACAAAAACAGATAATATTAAATTTAATTGTCAGTTTTTAAATATCATTGAACTAGTTCGATAATATTAATAAAAAAAATTGCAATGAGATTATTTACCTGGTGCACCAGTTGTCGCCGTTGAGACTGTTGCCCTGTCTTCCTCTCTGGTGGTAAGATCCTCAAGGGAAACATTCTCTGTCATTTAAACAAAAAACGTTATAAGGACAACCATCAAGGTATAATTAGAAAAAAATTATAAGTGGAAATTAATTACCGTCACGGCCCTCACTGATAGCAGCATTGTCGGCCTGGTCCCCACTACAATGATCAGGTTGCACGAGAGGATCATCTACATCTGGCTCTAAAACTGGGTTATTTGCCTCGTTGGTAGTGCTGCTCCCCTGATTTAAACAAAGTTGTTAGACATTAAATTTATGGATGAAAACAAACATATTGAAAGGTTAATGTTTTACCTTATCAGGCATTCTGGATCTTGGGACCTGCCCCAAGCTTATGCGACGTTCAACTACGGCTTGATAGCCGAAATGGAAAGAGATATATTTATCTTCCTCTGTTGTTTCTGTTCTGAAGTCATCACCCTAAATTACATATGTCTGTGTATTTTTAATCATATTTGATAGGATTACAAAAACGTTGGAAGGCGATACAATTAATTATAAGATGTTTAGCTACTTAATTACAATTCTTGCGCTACCCCTGGAAAGCATCACTGCCTAGCTTATGATGGTCTCTTCTTTTTTCTAATTCCTAGCTGCTGCTTTGAGGTGTCAAAAATCCTTAGCATCAAAAGATTAAAGTCGTATATGACGGAGCACACTTTTATTTTAGACATAGAGAAAATTAAAGCTATTGAATTAAAGTTGTAATTTTACCTTGCGGGTCCGGCTGGCATTTTTCCTTCTTTCTTTGCCCTTTTCTCTTTTCCGTCATGGATGAGTGCTCTCCACTCACTCTATGGAACTGTGAGAGGACGCTCATATCTAGGGTTAAATTGCAATTGCGTCCTATAGGTGTCCCTGGTATATTCAAATATTTGTCGGCTACCCGAGCCACCGCTGTTCTGTCAAATATGCCGACCCCAAAAAGGGTTTCTAGATAATCTAGAAGTTCTTTTTTCAGGTTGGAACTCTGGGAATTCCACCCTGTGCGTATGGTTGGGCCAAAAATTACCAACGCATGGCTCTCCAGATACCTGTAGAACTCATTGTTTCCTACACAAACAAAAAAAAAAAGATATTATCATTAATTTAAAATAAAAATCGTGATAAATATGTTTTAGATAAAGTACATGAAATAGTTAAAATATTAAAATTTACCTGGGAGTTTTACATGCTTTATAGGGACACCTTCATCGTTCACCAACAACGTGCCATTAATGGTCCCTGTGGAGCTGACACGTGTAGCTCCATGAAACGCAATAATGTAGTTGGCCATATCAGCCTCATCATTGCCAACACGTTCAGCGGTTGGCTGGGTGTCTGCTTGGGCAGGGTGTGTTTCTTGGCTGGCACCTAAAGGAGTAGAAGGTGTACAAGAGGGTTGTTGGGCAATCTCTTTCCCTTGTGTCCCACTACCACCAACACCGGATTCAGCAAGTGCCAGAAAACGCTACATACAAAAGAACTTTTTGTTAGTTTAGTCAATGTAAAAATTAAAAATCAAACTATCACAATTCATCTCATGCAGAACAAAAAAATATCCTTTTGACTTTTTATTATTACTTGATATCTTTCTAGTTGGCTCATAAGTTGTTTGATCTTCTCTTCTGTTTCAGGTGTTTGAGGCGCGTCTATCAAAGTATGAAATTCCAACCTTGCATCTCGTGCCTTTTTTCGCAACAAGAACACTGGAGATAGGGATGAAGAAAGCTCTTCGTCAAAGAGGGAATCATCAGGCGTACCATGGCTAGGTGTCTGCATATTTGAACAAAATTAATATTATTTCAATTATGTAAATAACTAAAATACCTAAAGATAGAGAAATGCTGGCACTTTACATGTTCTTCCACTGGCCTCTTTCCGCGATCATCCCGTCTCGGGGTTGTTCCTGCACTGCTCTGATCAGTCTGCCACATTGCAATAAAATTATAAATGTAAAAAATTGAAAACAATATCTAACTTGAAAACACAAAATTAAAACTGAAATAATTTCTAATAAGACACCGGAAGACAGAGTTAGAGTTTCAAATATGCCTTGCATTGAATTCAGTCCTGGAAACATGTCATTGCACATTAAGGCACCCAAACAAGAGACGATTTGACAATGAAGACCTTATTGAATATATTGTTGGAGCAACTTCTAGTAAACTTGCTGTGAAGACCTTGAGGACATTTTTGGAGCAACATTGTTGAAGCTGATGGTATAGCATTGTTGGAGACGATCTTGAAGGGCCTTGAAGTGAAGCTTTTGGAGCAACTATTGAAAATCCTTAGAGCATTTAAGTAAGGCACTTTCTATCTTCCATCACCTTTTTCCTTTCAATATCCTTTAAATGATTTTGTTGATATTTAATGTTTGAAATCACTTTATAATTCCTTGATTATATGTGTTTGGGGACTAGAATAATTTCACACTAAACCATGCAAACTTAAAAGTAACTTAACAGATCCATAAAGTAATAATAATCATAATTCCTAATTTCCTATTGTACGATATGATGCAAATTATTCAAACATGAAGCAATGAAGACATGCAATGTCTGAAATTCAAGATTGATGAACCAATACAAGAAGTTAGAAACTACAACTTTGATTCAATACTTTGTGTCCTAACTCCAGGAAGGAATCTAGTTTGTAGTACAGAACATGCATCGTGTATTATCAATTCTTAATTGACAACAACTAAAGGTCATCTACATCATCAATTCCTTCCCATTTTGTGCTTTTATGTTATATTCCTTATAAAAGTGTCAAATTTCTCTCAAAGTAAGCAACCACTGAATAAAATAAAAAATAGTTGAGATATGATTGAGAAATGGTCATTTATTTCTTAAAAGGATCTTCACGATTTCTTTGGTTTTTTTTCATCTCAAGAAACAAGAAATGACCTAAGAAACTATCGTGCCGTAATATAAGAAACAACACTGTGCAATGGCCATTTTCAAAGCCAAATGATGTCCATTGAGGACATGGCCTTTATTTGGTTCCTGTTTCATAGGAGTTTCGGGTAGAAATGGAACTTTGTTGTACCATTTCCAGTAGTAAAAAGGGAAAACCTTCTTTTTCAATGGGAAATAATTTACCTTTCCTTTTTCAAGATAATCTAAATCACAAAAATATGAACTATACTGCACACATTCTTGGATAATGTGAAAGTGGAAAAGGAATACCCTACACAAGTGATGCACACATGTACACTTGAACACTAATATATTTTTGTAGTTGAAATGCAATGCTTGTTTTCATTTAAATGTAGGGTTTTTAAAGCAGGGAGAAATAATGGCTGCCAAATTAATAAGCGTTTCTTTGGGAAAATTTTAATCTTGTATTGGGTGATGAAGATAATAGAGGGTATTGAATCTTGATTCTTGACATTGTGTTTAACTTGAATAACTCAAATGATTATAAATATCAGTCGATGAGTTCTTTTTCAAGTATGTCACTCAAAACTCTTATGTCAAAGCATTGTATGATGGCTAGCATTTGCTTGTTTCCCTTTCTTCAGTTCAATGTAAAAAGTATATTAATATATTGGAGCACGAATGATAACTACAATTGTTTGCTCTGCAGTATATCCAGCCCCAAGATTATGAAATTTTTTCTCAAGTGGAGCTATTTGGTTAGGCTGTAGGGTCAACCCTCTATAGGAGGAAGGGTCTGCAGTAAGAACTTACCATTTTGCAAGAGCTGAGGGCCAATGCTGTTCTGCAAGAGCTGAGGGCGAATGCATGGCGAATGCTGTTCTGCAAGAGCTCAGGGCGAATGCTGAGGGTGAATGCTGTTCTGCAAGAGCTCAGGGCGAATGCTGAGGGCGAATGTTGTTCTGCAAGAGCGGAGGGCGAATGCGCGCTTGATATCAGACGTTAATGTAGCACACATGTACATTTGAACACTAATAGATTTTTGTAGTTGAAATGCAATGCTTGTTTTCATTTAAATGTAGGGTTTTTAAAGCAAGGAGAAATAATGGCTGCAAAATTAATAAGCGTTTCTTTGGGAAAAATTTAAATCTTGTATTGGGTGATGAAGATAATAGAGGGTATTGAATCTTGATTCTTGACATCTAGAGAGAACCCTACAGCTTAACACAATCCAATGGAATTGACCAAAAAAACCCAAATAGAGTCAACCCTACTATAGGAGGAAGGGCCTGCAGTAAGAACTTACCATTTTGCAAGAGCTGAGGGTGAATGCTGTTATGCAAGAGCTGAGGGCGAACGCCGAGGGCGAATGCTGAGGGAAAATTCTTTTTTGCAAGAGCTGAGGGCGAATTCTATTCTGCAAGAGCGGAGGGCGGATGCACGCGTGATATCAGACATTAATGTAGCTATTGCGACGGATACGAAACAATAAAATCATTTTTATGTAGTGTGCATATAAGTTTCGTATTTGTATTTAGCGCGCATATAAGTGTTGTTATACCGACGGAAGAAAAGGCGTCGCTATTGCAACAAAGGCCTCCAAATGTCGCAATTACGACACTTAGACATTGTGTCACACTTGCAGTCATCGCAATAGTGACGCGTTGGGCCATAGTGTCGCCAGTGCGACGTCTTCCTCCAAACGTCGCAATGGCGACACTTTTATAAGTGTCGGTATTGCGACACTTTTCTATAAACGTCGGTATAACGACGATTTCGGGCGGGATGGAAAAAAATTGGGGAAATTTCCGACATTTGGTCAAAAGCGTCGGAACCAAGTGTCGGAATTTCTACCAAATGTAGTAGTGTGGCGACACTTAGACGTTGTGTCGTACTTGCGACGTTTGGAGGCGACCGTCGCAATATCGACGCTTTGGGCCATAGTGTTGCAATTGTGACGTCTTCCTCCAAACGTCGCAATTGCGACACTTTGTCTAAGTGTTAGTATTGCGACACTTTTCTATAAACGTCAGTATAGCGACGGTTTCGGGCGGGATGGAAAAAATTTGGGGAAATTTCCGACATTTGGTCGAAAGCGTCGGAACCAAGTGTCGGAATTTCCACCAAATGTAGTAGTGTTTTGATCATTATTGTAAAAAATTTGACGATTTCATGCAAGCTCATTTCAATAGAAGATATGATCTCCGATCTTCTAGGAAGAGGACTCGTACCGAAGAGCAAGAAGAAGAGTTACCCCAGAAGGAAGCACCTGCTCAAAAGGAGTCTACCATGCAGAAAGTTGCAGACAAAGGTAAGCAACCTCTTAATAAACCTTCACAGTCTAATGATCAAATCCCTTCTTCTTCAAAAGTACTCACTTCCTCTTGTACCAAATTTGTGTCAAAAGAAGCCCAACCCCCAGCCGAAAATAAAGAGTCAAAAGAAGCTGTGATAGAAAAGTCCCCTCCTGCTTTTAGTCTACAGGAAAGAAATTGAAAAGGTCAAAATCCCAGTCCCCTTGACTGAACTATTGAAATAGCCAGCATATCAATCTCAAGTCACCTCTTTCATGCTCCCTCCAGAAGCACCAGTCATCCCAGATAGTCTCAACCTTCAAGAAGAGAGACCCATGGTATTTTTTGGCCCACATGTCGAGGAGATAGATCCCTCTACTCCTCCCTTCTATGTGTCTCTAGTAGTCCATGACCTGCTGTTACATAACTACATGTTAGATTCTGGAGCTTCCCACAATCTTATGCCTTTATCAGTCATGGAGCAGCTAGGTCTGCAAATCACACGCCCATACAAAGACCTTTACTCATTTGACTCCAAAAGAGTTAAATGCTTAGGGATGATCAAGGATTTGGTGGTCAATTTGGCTCAAATCCCAGCAAAAAGTGTGGTAATGTACATATTGGTGGCTGACATCCCAGCTCGTTTTGGTATGCTGCTGTCAAGGTCCTGGCGAACAAATATTGGTGGATCAATTAAGATGGATTCAACATATGCCACTATCCTAGTTTTTGGTGGCCAAGAGAGGAGACTATACAGGGAGACTAGATTTGTCAAGATGGTGAAAAAGGCTGACAACTCTATAAATTCACCAGTCTACAGTAAGGAAGGATATTTCTCGTGCTTGATGCTGGAAGAAGATTAGGATTATGCTCATGAAAAATCCTTTTGCCAGATCAAGACTGAGCAGCCTTCAGAAGGACATGATGCTGGAATATGGACACTACATTTTGATGGAGCAAATTCAAGAGAAGGAAATGGAGCTGGAGCGCTATTGATCTCTCCTGTAGGCAATTGGATCCCCCTGTCTTTTAAACTAGAATATGAAGCCAAAAATAATGTGGCAGAATATGAAGCACTTCTGTTGGGATTGCAGGCAGCCAGGAATATGAATATACCAAGTTTAAAGGTTCTGGGAGATTCAGAACTAGTAGTCAGACAAGTCAGGAATCAGTGTCAGACTAAACATCCTAGGCTAAGGGCTTATAGGAATGCAGTTTTGGACATGGTAGAAAATTTCTTCTTGGCATTCAATATCCAGTTCATGCCCCGAGAACAAAATAGGATGGTTGATTCCCTTGTTGTGGCTGCTAGTACATTTCGACCACCTCAGAACCCTCTTTTGAGATATGAAGTTGAGGTACATTATCGGCCTTCAATCCCAGATAATATCAAGCACTGGCTAGTATTTGAAGATGAAGAACAGATGAAGAGATTCCTGAAAACAGTAGGAGAATTCTCCAATATGGAGATTGATGATGAAGAAGAGGTAGAATCTGAAAACACTTCAGAGAGAAGTTGGGAGGATAAAGTGGCAGGAAGTAAAGTATTGCAATTGAAAGGAAACACTATACCTAGGGGACTGGTGCCCCTAGAAAGATTATTTGACAAGAATGATAACCCGCTGCAGCCAAGAAAAGCGGTAGAAGAAAATCAGGTTGAAGATCTGAATTTGGGTACTGAGGCTGAACCCAAAATTGTAAAATTGTCGAAGAAAATCCCTGGAGAATACAAAAAGCTATATCAAAAATTGTTTCAGTCTTACAAAGATGTGTTTGCATGGTCCTACCAGGACTTGAAAACTTTTGATATCAATATTATGCAACACAAAATTCCACTGAAGGCAGATGCAAAGCCTCATAAGCAGAAGCTCAGAAAAATCAATCCCCTGTTGCTGCCTTCTATTGAGAAAGAAATTAAGAAGCTGCTAAAATAAAAAATAATTGTACCACTGAGGTACTCTGAATGGGCGGCAAACCTTGTCCCTGTACGCAAAAAGAATGGAGAAATAAGGTTGTGTGTGGATTTTAGGAATTTAAACAGAGCATCCTTAAAGGATAACTATCCACTACCTAAAATGGATCATATCCTGCAGAAAGTAGTTGGAGCTACCAGAATGTCAATGATGGATGGATTATCTGGTTATAACCAGGTGGCTGTACTTCCAGAGGACCAGAAGAAGACTGCTTTCACCACACCATGGGGTACATTCATGTATGCCAGGATGCCTTTTGGGTTGATTAATGCAGGGGCCACTTTTCAGAGGACAATGGATATTGCCTTTGTTGGGGAGCAAGATAAATTCCTGGTAGTTTACCTGGATGATATCATGGTGTTTTCCAGGAACGATTCTGAGCACATTGAACATCTGCGGAAAACTTTTGAGAAATGCATAAGGTATGGTCTCTCTCTGAATCCTCAAAAATATTTATTTGCATTAGAAGAGGGAAAGCTTTTAGGCCATATCGTGACTAAAGATGGGGTGAAGATAGATCCCAAGAGGGTAGAAGTTATAAACAGTATTGCTTTTCCCAGAAATAAGAAAGAAATACAAGTATTCCTTGGGCACATAAATTTATTGAGAAGGTTTATGCCTAACTATGCTGAGATAGTTAGGCATATAACAGATATGCTGAAGAAGAATAATGAGGTAAAGTGGTCACAAGAATCACGGGAGGCATTTACCAGGAAAAAGAATGTTTTTGCAGAAGCCCCTGTGTTAGCTGGGCCAAATTATGATAAACCCTTCATGATTTTCTCTTTTGCATCACCTCATACAATAGCAGGGGTTTTATTACAGAAAAATGAGGAAGGATATGAGCAGCCTATTGCCTTTTTCAGCCAGGTCCTTTGTGATGCAGAATTAAAATACAACATATTGGAAAAGCAAGCATATGCCCTAGTGAAATCCCTCAAAGCATTTCGTGCATATATCTTACAGTCCCACATCACTGCATTTGTGCCTGCAGCTGCTGTAAAAGATATCCTTATTCAGGGGGATAGTGAAGGAAAAAGGGGAAGGTTGATTGCCAAAATACAGGAGTATGACTTAGACATCCGCCCTACTAAGCTAATTAAAGGACAAGGGCTTGCCAAAATGTTATCAGAATCAAACCATCAAGCCTTGGGCATAAATTTGTCCATTATAGCAGGTGAGGAATCTGAGGAGAAATAAGAACGACATGGAATTGGGGTAGCTACTCCAGAGATACATGTAAAGTACCTCACCAGTACATGGTACAAAGAAATAGTGGAATATCTCCTCACACTCAGCTGTCCACCGAGTTGTGATAAAGCTAAATACAGAGCGTTGAGATTAAAGTCACAGAAGTACATAGTCACCAATGGCCAGCTATACTGGTGAGATCCCTCAAGTATCCTACTCCTGTGCGTCACAGAGAATGAAGTCGAGAGTATTATTGCAAAATTTCATGAAGGGATCTGTGGAGGTCACTATAGCTGGAGAGCCACAGCTCATAAAATTCTGAAGGCTGGCTTCTATTGGCCAAAATTTTTTGGAGATGTTTTGGCCAGGGTAAGAGCATGCGATAAATGTCAGAAATTTGCTGAGAGACAGAAATCTACACCATTTCCCCTGATTCCAATGCATGCGGATGAGCCATTCAAACAATGGGGTATTGATTTTATAGGTGAAATAAATCCTCCATCTAGTGGACAACATAAATGGATATTAACAGTCACAGATTATTTCACTAAATGGGTGGAATCCATACCTACAAGGAGTGCTACAGATACTGTGGTCATAAGGTTCATGGAGGAAAACATCATGTCCAGGTTTGGCTGTCCCGCTAGGATAGTAACTGATAATGCACAGGCCTTCAATTCTGCTAAATTCGTGAATTTCTGCCAGCAGTATAATATCATACTCAGTCACTCCACAACTTATTATCCACAGGGAAATGGATTAGCGGAGTCTTAAAATAAAACTCTGGTGAGGGCCTTGAAGAAGACTATCAATGAAAATCAGAAGAATTGGGATTCCCAATTGAAGTTTGCTCTATGGGCTAATAGAATCACCAGCAAGAGGGCAACTGGAAAGTCTCCTTATGAATTTGTATATGGATGAGCATCAGTTTTTCCCATACAACTGGCTTTACCAGTGGCCTGCTTCATGCAAGAAAGCCAAGAGGAACCTGATGATATGATCAGGAGAATCAATCAACTGGTGGAATTAGAAGAAACACGGGGCCAGGTTAATCAAAGGTTAGTTGAATACCAAGAGAAAATGAAACACATTTTTGATCAACACACAAAAGATAGGAAACTGCATATTGGTGATTTGGTACTCAGATGGGATATCCAGAGAGCTGAAAAGGGAAAGCATGGTAAATTCGACCCCCTTTGGTTTGGTCCTTTCAAAATTGTGGAACTAGGGGGAAATAATACTTTCAGGTTGGAGAATTTACAGGGCGATGTGCTGGATGCCCCTCTGCATGGTCAATTTCTCAAGCCCTACTTTCGGTTCTGATTCAGGCAAAGGCTGCCTGATGTATTATATTGTATAATAGTCTCCTTTTTTTTTCAGTTGAATAATGTAGGTGTCATTGTGAATTATAAAGTGAAAAATGAAGGTGCTGAAGAGCAGAGTCTGCATGCATGAGGATAAAGGGTCTGCGAGTTCTCGACACGTTAAGGGATGAACGTGCCGTCCCTAGATGGAGCCGATGTTGATCATAGTCCATTCCCCATAAATTTTCACTGGCCATCTGATTTAGAGTTCTCAAATTCCCCCTTTCAGACTTGGGAAATCATTTTTGGATCTATCGCTGCCATTTCCTGCCTCTAAAACTCATTATAAATGGCTGAAAGTTTCATTTGAAATATTTAAAGTTTAGCCCTATCGGCTATGACCCCTCTATTTTCCTATTCCGCGCGACCAAAGGCTGTAACCACGCACCAAGCCGCAAAGCTCTTACTGAATGCATATCTGGCGCGTTCTGGGCCGTCAGATCAACGGTTCGCTACCTGTCCACCTTGGTGGTCCCCGCGCCCGCATCCACTGTTCAAAACCAGCGGTTTATATCGCACCGCCTTTCGGCGGTAGGCAGTATTCCCCCTTCGGCTAGCGATTCCACTGATCGCTCGACACGCGTCCCAGCGTACAGTTCCAATACCGCCCTCCATCGCGCATTAATGTTCGGTCAAAGTCACGCAGCGATATGAACGTGAACTGTCAGATCTGTGAGCCTCCATCTGACGGTGGTCGTTTTTCCAAGTTGCGCGAGTGTTAGTCCTAATGTACAGTGCCCCGGGCCTGCAGTTTAGCATACTATGACGTTGTTTTAACCGTCGATCTTCGCCGAGATCGGACGGTCCTGATTTAGTCACATGCCCGTCGTTAAACTCATGCCACCACGTCACCCTCCCCACTTATTCTATCGTACGTCCACGCGTCACAACTCTCACGCGTTTATCGCATTTTGCTCCACCATTCATATTCTCCATTCGTAGGTCATATTTTAAGGTTTTACATTGAAAACTATCGCCAGTCCATCCTCCAGCGTTTCAATGTATTCGTCCGCCACCCTGTGTCATTTCACCATTTCGCCATGTCTGCACGTTCACTTCCAGTTAACCTTACCACATTCTCCATCCTCATAGTGTGGTTTTCTTTAACAGTTTATGGGTTTTGCAGGTTTATAACGATGGAGATATGGCCATTACTCACCGCCTCCATTTCAAGAGCCGAGGCCGCTTCAAAGAACCATTATTCAGTGGCCAAATTTATGAAGAAAGCTTGGGTAGCTGCTGTGACATGACTGCTATTAAAGGAAACAAGGATAAAAGCTATCAAACTCTGCAGAGATTTTCAAGGCGCCGATTTCACAGATGAAAACATTTATGGAGCAGCAGAGGAAGATCAATAGATGGTTGAGGAATTCAGTGTTCGGTATTGGGGATTTTAAAGCTTAATTCAGGATTGGGAATGCAGAGGGTACGATACACAAAATCAACATCTTCCAGGTTTTATTTTAGCCGATTTTTCCTTCAGGAAAGGACAAAATTTTTATGGACTTTTACTCTATGCCGTGTCCCTGAAGAGATTTTCACCCAGAGCATTTATTTCAAAGAGCAGGCCATAGAGTACATTCAACACTACAGCGCCATCAAGCAGTATGGGAGGGCACTTTTTCACCATTTTGTTTTAATGATGCAATTAAATGTTCATCACCTACCTCTTTTTACTAGGTTTTTGTTTCTTCTATAAAAACCATGAAGAAACGCATTGTAAGGGTTCCAGATTTTTATCAGAAAATTATGCAGTGAAAGTATTTTTGCATACATTTTGTCAAAACTCTAGTATGAAGGCTCAGAGCCCATAGGGTCTCAGTGAGGAGGATTTCTGCCTGTCAAAGAGGATTCTGGTCTTTGGTATTTCACATTCTGTAACTCTCTTTTATACGTTATTTAATATATCATTCCATCTCACCCATCTTTCCTGTATCATGTTTTGGAATGCGAGTGGCTCACTTATTTCTGGTAAGGATTCATCCTAGTTGATGCCCATACTCGGATCATTCAAGTGCTTTAATATGGCTCATGCATGATATTATGTTCCATTATTCAGCTAACCATACTTCTGCTATATTAGTTGCTCTGGGAGGGTGCTTTTAAAATGCTATTATCATGTATGGATTCTTAGATTGGTAAGCCCATGCATGGTGGTATTGTATATTTGGGTATCAGCCCAATGTTAAATAATATCTTCTCATTATTTCTTTCACTACATACACCTTCTGATAATTTATGTCTATGAAGTATTTCTGAATCGGCCTGCTTTACAGTAAATTATCTCTGAATTGTCTGATGCTTTTGTATTAGAGTTCTGCATCTAGCCTCTGCAGTATCTCTTTCTCTGTGTTGGTTTCTGAGGGTCTGGTCCCATTCTATTTCATTTACCTGTTTACAAGAGATAGCATGTGAGCTGAAGTTGACAACTTCATACATTATATTATACGCTCCTTGCTATGCTAATATGTCCTAGGCACTGGTCTATTACAACTCTAGGCTGTCTCTAGGAGCTACAACAACTCCTTCAGTTAGTAACTTAAGGAGTTTCTCATGTATTCTGTCAGCTAAGAAATTACTAAAATTGAAAATGTTTGAATGCTTATGATCTGTAGAAAATATTGACAGGAAACCTAATAGGGGTTCATCTACCCATTGATCAAAGTAATAAGCCAAAAGGCAAGATAACACAGATATTATTTGCTTGGCCTGATCTGGGAAAATGGAAGAGGGATAAGGTGGATTTTTCTTAGGAAATTGGGTATTTTCAGGCAAGGAGATGTCAAAAATCTGTGCTCCTTTGGAAAAATCCAAATTCTGATAGAGTTTAGTCAAGGTTTCTATGGAGAAAGGAGTGGTGGTCTCTACAGGAGGGGCTTGCATAATTTGATCAATTGCCTTGGAGTTGATGGTGAGTAAAATTTCACCACTTGGGGCTATGATGGCTCTCTTGTTTGGAAAATAACAAGCCTGACATCTTCTAACAAATTTAGGGGAGTGAAAGGGATCTATTTGTAAAATTTAGCTTTGTTTTCTTGTAAATTTTAGGCTAGTTATGATTGTGCAATTGTTTGTTTGTTTGTAATTGATTTGGTCGATTGAATGCTTATGCTTCCATTGGGATATGGAGTCTATAAAAAAAACATCGATCTGCATCAAATTTTAAAGGAGTGTCGTAGGGTAAGATAGGTGAACTAGTTGGATCTTTTAGATTTAAAATTATATGGAACAAAATAAAAAGAAAGATTCAATTAAAACTAAAGAGCAATACAGAATTATCTAGTTTGAACTTAGAATAAAACATTAAAATTACTTAAAGCCAGAATGGGGTGTATATTTAAACAAATCCTGATCATCACTGTTTCTGTACTTTAATTAGGATTTAAGAAAGAACGGTAAAGGAAAACAACCAAATAACACATAAATGAAGAGAAACACTTCACCAATTTGTCCAACACATGAATCCTGTGAAGAAGTCCTTGTATTAATGATCAATCCATCGACTGGAAAATTTACAATAGATTTAAGAAAATACTATTCAACAATCAACCTCTAATACTTCGAAGTGTGAAGTATTTATAACAATATTTACAAAACTCTTGTCACTACTGAAAGGGTATATTTAGAAAAATATAAACAAATTATCTATTCTCTAGACTAATAGGATAAGTGGAAACTGCATCAAGAGGTGGACAAGAATTGGAGGAATTTGTTGCTGATTTGTTCCTTTTGTCTTTGCTGCGTTGGCTAATCCTTTAACTACATTTGGAGTTATCATTTACTATAGTAACTCACACAACTTATCCCACCCGTCTTTATCCAGAATGGCCATCTTTGTTACCTTCCTATAAATCTCATCTACTTCGGTATATTTTGCAAAAGATGGTTTTACCACAAATATGTGATTCACATCACGCTAAATGTAAAAGTCATTTCCCATTGCTTCAAGGGAAGCTCTTCCTATCAAATTTCCCTTTATGATGGTGAATTTAGAACTGTCGCTGGCCACTTCTTGAAATTCTTATTTTTATATTCTTGGGTAATTAATTTTTCATTAATTACAAACACACTGCTTAATCTCTTTTGGTTCAATGCTTCAGTTATACTGAAAAGCCTCTTAACCCCTATCTCCATTCCTTGGAATTTTTCTTCTAATTGCATAATGAGGTTCCTCTTGGTTAGGAATTTCTTTACTTCCAATAGGGTTTCAGTCCTGCCATCAAATCCTATGTCCTCCAAGTCATATTTGTTTTTGGAATTGGGGAATTTGATGATATTAGTAGCTTCAGTAGGATTGTCACCCAACTTCTCTTTGCTGTCTGCAATAGCTTCTGTGGATTTTTGTATTAGGTCCTTCTGCTAAAAAATGATTTGCATACATGAAAAAATCTCATTCATGGAATTGAGGATGCTAATCCATATGCTTTCCTTGGCTTGGGCCAAGGTTTGGCCAATAGCTTACTCTCTTTCTTCTTTCTGTATCATTTCTAGTAGCCTATGCGACCTTTGTGCTTCATCCAAATTTGAAGCTTCACTTCTGGTTTTCTGTTCCTGCAAAGTTTTGACTTGCCCCTGCAGTTTCTTTATCTCCTCTGTCTACATTGACATGTTTTATATGGTGTTTATCAATTGTTCAGCATCATCTGTAGGTTGGGTTGAAGGCATTGTTGATGTTATAGCTATTATAGTGGGGATAGTTGTGAGGGGTACTGCATCCAAAGGAACTATGGCCACCTGTGGATTATGTTCTTTGTCCTTAATCATATTTTCCATTTATGTTTCCATTTTCAAGATTTGGGATTTTTTCTCCATGATTAACTTCAACATATGTCCCTTCTGTGTTTCAGACTCTTCTATGTCTTTGGTTAGTGGATATTCTGTTGGTGGGACCTTCAATTGCTTCCTCAATGTTGCAATGCTGGGATTCTTATTTTTAATCAGTTCCTCTGCAACCTTCTAATTTCTGGATCATAGCCCAAAGTTAACAACCAGATATTCCAATGATTTTATCTTGGTGTCTTTAGCTAGAGAAGAGATCTTCTCCTTCTTCAGCTGAGATTGGATGTTTGAAAGTGACACCTGAAATGCTGACACAATCATGGTTGTATTAGTTAGAGTAGAGAAAATCATCTCACTAGTCTGTTTGTGCATCTCCATTTGATCAATGGTATGAATGTCCTTGGTGTCAAACTCAAATGTTGTCTTTTTATATTCTGCTGATGTCTTTGGCTGTGGAATTCGAGCCTCAAGGAAGGCCATCTGCATCCTTCCTTTTTCTAAATCAAAGGTTGATAGGAGCCTGCTCTGTGAATTGGCATTCTGCTTCCAAAAATTTGTGTAGGTGTTATTCGTGAGAATTTCATTCTTGAGTTTAATTTATTTGTATCTGTCAAAGATACTCTACTTCTCCTTTTCTCCATGAACAAGCTTCGAAGTTTGAGCTGTGTTTGGCTGACCTTGTGGCACTAATGACATTGTTGGAGATATAACAAATTTGCTAGCTGATTGTGATGAAGATGGTGTTTCTTTGATGATCATGGCAGCTCCTTGTTCTACATTATTTTCTAAATCTATTTTAGGACTCATCTTGGTCCTCTTTCTGTACATGATCTTAAACTCTTTACCTGCACTATTTGTCACTAAAGGTGATTATTCCTCTCTTCACCTCTTTCCTGCTTTCTCTTGAGGAGTAGGAGTTTGCGAAGTTGAACTAGATACAAGTTGTTCTTCAGATTCCTACAAAGTATTCTCTGTCCATGTTAATTGATCTAGATATCTTTCAATCTATGGCGTCTGAGTGTGAGTATAAGGAGTGGTTTTGTGTTCCACCCTTAACTTGGAAATTAGGCCCAGAGGATCACAGGACCATGTAAAACTCAAATTGAACTTCATTTTTTTAAGAAGCTTATCTGCTTTTTCTGCTACTGTCCTGTTGTTGCAAACAAAGGGCCAACTTGAGTTTTAATCCTGAATTGGGATTTCTTCTTGGCTGAAACAAAATGGATTTCATTAAAGTTGATCATCTGTCTTATGTATTCCAGGGAAAATACTCTCATTGGGAGGTATTTGGGAAACTTGTATGGTGGAAATTCACATCCATACACCCATATCTCAGTATAATTTTGGTATAGGTGCCAGTATCCGCTTTTTTCTTGCTCTTTCAAATGTAGAATCTTCTTGATTTCATCGTTGATTCTGGGTTCTGCAAAACTGTTCAACATGATCATCACTAGATGTATGAACTATTCAATGTACTACTTAAATGCATATTCCTTTGAATCTTTCATCACCAGGGAAGTCCAAAATATGACAGACTGTAGATTCCCTTCCTCATATAATTTCTGCATTGAAAACTTGAATCTATCTTCCTAGTAATATATAAACATATAAACCAGAATAGAAGTATACCTGAATACACCTTCAATTGGTAAATTAAGGAGTTTTTCATGTATACTGTTAGCTAAGAATTGACTAAAATTGAAAATGTTTGAAGGCTTATGATCTGTAGAAAAGTTTGACAGGAAACCTAACAGGGGTTCATCTACCTATTGATCAAATAATAAGCCAAAATGCAGGATAACACAAAAATTATTTGCTTGGCCTGATCTGGGAACATGGAAGAGGGATAACGTGGATTTTTCTTAGGAAATTGGGTATTTTCAGGCAAGAATATGTCAAAAATCTGTGCACTTTTGGAAAAATCCAAATTCTGATAGATTTCAGTCAAGGTTTCTATGGAGAAAGGAGTGGTGGTTTCTATAGGAGGGGCTTGCATCATCTGATCAATGGTCTTGGAGTTGATGGTGAGTAAAACTTCACCACTTTGGGTTGTGATGGCTCTCTCGTTTGGCACATAACAAGCCTGGCATTTTCTGACAAATTCAAGGGAGTGAAAGGGATCTATCTGTAAAATTTAGCTTTGTTTTCTTATAAATTTTAGGCTATTTATGACTGTGCCATATTTTGTTTGTTTGTAATTGATATGGTTGATTGAATGGTTATACTTACATTGGGCTATGGAGTCTATCAAATAAACATCGATCTGTATCAAGTTTTGAAGGAGTTTCACAAGGTAAGATAGGTGAACTAGTGGGATATTTTAGATTTAACTTTATATGGGAAAAAAAAAAAAAATAGTTAAAACTAAAGAGCAATTAAGAATAATTTAGTTTGACCTTTGAGGAAAACATTAAAATTACTTAAAGCCAGAATGGGGTGTATATTTTAACAAATCCTGATCGTCACCATTTCTGTAATGTAATTAAGATTTAAGAAAGAACAGTAAAGGAAAACAACAAAATAACACATAAACTAAGAGAAACACTTCACTAATTTGGCCAACACATGAATCCTGTGAAGAAGTACTTGTATTAATGATCAACCCATCGACTAGAGAAGGTATAATAGCTTTCAGAAAATAATATTCAACATAAACCTATAATACTTCGAAGTGTGAAGTTTTTCTAAGAATATTTACAAAACTAATATCATAACTGAAAGGGTATATTTAGAAAAATCTAAACAAATTATCTATTTTGTAGACTAATAGGATAAGCGTAAATTGCATCAAGAGGTGGACCAGATTTGGAAGAAGTTGTTATTGAGTTGTTCCTTTTGTCTTTGCTGCGCTAGCTGATCGTTTAACTGCATTTGGAGTTATCATTTACTCCAGTAACTCACACAACTTATCCCACCTGTCTTCATCTAGAATGGTCAACTTTGTTACCTTCCAATAACTTATCCCATCTGTCTTCATCTGGAATGGTCAGCTTTGTTACCTTCGAATAAATATCATCTACTTCGGTATATTATGCAAAATTTGGTTTTACCACAAATATGTGATTCACTTCATGCTAAATGTAAAAGTCATTTCCCATTGCTTTAGGGGAATCTCTTCCTCTCAAACTTCCCTTTATGTTGGCGAATTTAGAACTGACTCTGGCCACTTCCTTGAACTTCTTATTGTAATATTCGTGGGTAATTAAATAATAATGAATTACAAACACACTGGGTAATCCATTTTGGTTCAATGCTTCAATTCTACTGAAAAGCCTATTAACCCCTATCTCCAGTCCTTGGCATTTTTCTTCTAATTGCATAATGACGTTCCTTTTGGTCAGAACTTTCTTTACTTCCAAGATGGTTTCAGTCCTGTCATAAACTCCTATGTCCTCCAAGTCATATTTATTATTGGAATTGAGGAATTTGATGATATTAGCAGCTTCAGTAAGCTTGTCACCCAACTTATTCTTGATGTATGCAATAGCTTTAGTGGCTTTTTGTATCAGGTCCTTCTGCTAAAAAGTGATTTGGATACATGACCAAATCTCATTGATCGAATTGAGGATGCTCATCCGTAAGCTTTCCTTGGCTTGGGCCAAGGTTTGGAAAATATATGACTCTCTTTCTGCTTTCGGTATCCTTTCTAGTAGCCTTTGGGACCTCTGTGCTTCATCCGAATTTGAAGCTTCACTTATGGTTTTCTGTTCCTACAAAGTTTTGACTTGCCGCTACAATTTCTTTATCTCCTCTGTCTGTATTGACATGTTTTATATGGCCTTTATCAGTTTCTTAGCAACATCTGTAGGTTGGGTTGAAGGCATTGTTGATGTTATAGCTCCTGTAGTGGGGATAATTGTGAGGGGTCCTACATCCAAAGGAACTATGGCCACCTGTGGATTTTGTTCTTTATCCTTAATCATCTTTTCCATTTATGTCTCCATTTTCCTGATTTGGGAAAAATTCTCCATGATTGACTTCAACATATCTCCTTTCCGTGTTTTGAACTCTTCTATGTCTTTGGTCAGTGGATAAATTGTTGCTGGGAGCTTCAATTGCTTCCTCAATGTTGAAATGTCAAGATTATTCTTTTTAATCAGTTCCTCTGCAACCTTCACATTTTCTGGATCATAGCCCATCTTAACAACCATATCTTCCAATGATTTTATCCTAGTGTCTTTAGCCAGATAAGAGATCTTCTCCTTCTTCAGCTGAGATTGGATGTTTGAAATTGACACCTGCAATTATGACACAATCATGGTTGTATTGGTTAGAGTAGAGAAAATCATCTCACGAGTTTGTTTGTGTATCTCCATTTGATCAATGGTATGAATGTCCTTGGTGTCAAACTCAAATGTTGTCTTTTTGTATTTTGTTGCCATATTTGGTTGTGGAATTCGAGCATCAAGGAAGGCCATCTACATCCTTCCTTTTTCTAAATCAAAGGCTGATAGGAGCCTGCTCTGTGAATTGGCAGTCTGCTTCCATAATTGTGTGTAGGTGTTGTTCTTGAGAATTTAATTCTTGAGTTTAATTTATTTGCATCTGTCAAAGATACTCTAGTTCTCCTTTTCTCCCTGAACAAGCTTAGAATTTTGAGTTGTGTTTGGTTGACCCTGTGACATTGATGAAATTGCTGGAGATGTAACAAATTTTCTAGCTCATTGTGATGAAGATGGTGTTTCTTTGATGATCATGGTAGCTGATCCTTGTTCTACATTCTTTTCTAAATCTATTTTAGGACTCATCTTGGTCCTCTTTATATACATGATCTTAAACTATTTATCTGCACTGTATGTCACTAAAGGTGATTCTTCTTCTCTTTGCCTCTTGCCTGCTTTCTCATGAGGAGTAGGAGTCTATGAAGTTGAAGTAGATACAAGTTGTTCTTCAGCTTCCTGCAAATTATTCTCTGTCCAAGTTAATTGATTTATATATCTTTCAATCTGTGGCCTTTGAGTGTGAGTATAAGGAATGGTTTTTTGTTCCATCCTTAACTTGGAAATTAGGCCTAGAGGATCATAGGACCATGTAAAACTCAAATTGAACTTCATTTTTTTAACAAGCTTATTTGCTTCTTCTCCTGCTATCCTTCTGTTGCAAACAAAGGGGCCAACTTGAGTTTTGATCCTGAATTGGGATTTCTTCTTGGCTGAAACAAAATGGATGTCATCAGAGTTGATCATCTGTCCTATGTATTCCAGGGAAAATACTCTCATTGGGAGGTATTTGGGCAACTTGTGTGGTGGAAATTCACACCCATACACCCCGATCTCAGTATAATTTTGGTATAGGTGCCAATCTCCGCATTTTTCTTACTCTTTCAAATGTAGAATCTTCTTGATTTCATCGTTGATTCTGGGATTTGCAGAATTTTTCAACATGCTCATCACTGGATGTATGAATTTTTCAATGTATTGCTTAAATGTATATTCCTCTTAATCTTTCATCACCAGGGAAGTCCAAAATATGACAGATTGTGGATTCCCTTCCTCATATAATTTCCGCATTGAAAACTTGAATCTGTCTTTGTGGTAATATATAAACTTATAAACAAGAATATAAGTATACCTGAATACTCCTTCAGTTGGTAACTTAAGGAGTTACTCATGTATATTTTCAGCTAAGAATTGACTAAAATTGAAAATGTTTGAAGGCTTATGATATGTAGAAAATATTGATAGGAAACCTAACAGGGGTTCATCTACCCATTGATCAAAGTAATAAGCTAAAAGGTAGGATAACACAAAATTATTTGATTGGCCTGATTTGGGAACATGGAAGAGGGATAAGGTGGTTTTTCTTAGGCAATTGAGTATTTTCAGGCAAGAAGATGTCAAAAATTTGTGCTCTTTTGGAAAATCCAAATTCTAATGAAGTTTGGTCAAGGTTTCTATGGAGAAAGGAGTGGTGGTCTCTATAGGAGGGGCTTGCATCATCTGATCAATGGTCTTGGAGTTGATGGTGAGTAAAATTTCACCACTTCAGGCTATGATGGATGTCTCGTTCAGCACATAACAAGCCTGGCATTTTCTGACAAATTCATGGGAGTGGAAGGGATCTATTTGTAAAATTTAGCTTTGTTTTCTTCTAAATTTTAGGCTAGTTATGACTGTGCAATTGTTTTTTTGTTTGTAATTCATTTGGTTGATTGAACGCTTACAATTCCATTGGGCTATGGAGTCTATAAAATAAACATCGATCTGTATCTCATTTTAAAGGAGTTTCACAGGGTAAGATAGGTGAACTAGTTGGATATTTTAGATTTAAAATTATATGAAACAAAAGAAAAAGAAAGATTTAGTTAAAACTAAAGAGAAATTAAGAATTCTTTAGTTTGACCTTAGAAGAAAACATTAAAATTATTACACCCAGAAGGGGGTGTATATTTAAACAAATCCTGATCGTCATCGTTTCTGTAATGTAATTAAGATTTAAGAAAGAAAAGTAAAGGAAAACAACGAAATAACACATAAATGAAGAGAAGCACTTCACTAATTTTTCCAACACAGGAATCCTGTGAAGAAGTCCTTGTATTAATTATTAGCCCTTCGACTGGAAAATGTACAATAACTTTCAAAAAATAATATTCAACAATCAACCTATAATACTTCGAAGTGTGAAGTATTTATAGCAATATTTACAAAACTCCTGTCACAACCGAAAGGGTATATTTAGAAAAATCTAAACAAGTTATCTATTCTGTAGACTAATAGGATAAGTGGAAACTGCATCAAGAGGTGGACCATATTTGGAGGAGGTTGTTGCTGAGTTTTTCTTTTTGTCTTTGCCGCGCTGGCTGATTTTTTAACTGCATTTGGAGTTATCATTTACTCCAGTAACTCACACAACTAATCCCACATGTCTTCATCTGGAATGGTCAGCTTTGTTACCTTCCTATAAATCGCATCTACTTCGGTATATTTTTCAAAAGTTGGTTTTACCACAGATGTGATTCACTTCATGCTAAATGTAAAAGACATTTCCCATTTCTTCAAGGGAAGCTCTTCCTATCAAACTTCCCTTTGTGTTGGTGAATTTAGAACTGTCTCTGGCCACTTCATTGAACTTCTTATTGTAATCTTATTGGGTAATTAATATATCATTGATTACAAACACACTAGGTAATCCCTTTTGGTTCAATGCTTCAATTATACTGAAAAACCTATTAACCCCTATCTCCAATCCTTGACATTTTTCTTCTAATTGTATAATGAGGTTCCTTTTCGTCAGAACTTTCTTTACTTCCAAGATGGTCTCAGTCCTATCATCAACTCCTATGTCCTTCAACTCATATTTGTTCTTGGAATTGAGAAATTTGATGATATTAGCAGCTTCAGTAGGCTTGTCACTCAACTTCTCTTTGATGTCTGCAATAGCTTATGTGGCTTTTTGTATCAGGTCCTTCTGCTAAAATATGATTTGGATACATGACCAAATCTCATTCATGGAATTGAGGATGCTCATCCATATGATTTCCTTGGCTTGGGCCAAGCTTTGGCCAATATCTGACTCTCTTTCTGCTTTCTGTATCTTTTCTAGTAGCCTTTGGGACCTCTGTGCTTCATCCAAATTTGAAGCTTCACTTATGGTTTTCTGTTCTTGCAAAGTTTTGACTTGCCCCTGTAGTTTCTTTATCTCCTCTCTCTGTATTGACATGTTTTCTATGGCCTTTATCAATTGTTCAACAACATTTGTAGGTTTGGTTGAAGGCATTGTTTGTTGAAAAGTATAACTAGGTCAGTCTTCATATTGACTATGTAATTATGTAGTTTATTTAAAGAAGAAGACAAAGATAATAAAATGTATATTTGTTGCACTTGCTTCATGGGTTTCATAAGCAAGATTTTATCTTAGGTTAATGGAATTATTCTTGATGTCCATTTAGGGCATGTCTTCTGTTTATAAGTATAATTAGAGCTCCAAGACCTTGTTATGAACTTCGTTGAAGAAAGGCTCCAACAGCCCTCAAAACAACTCTCTTTCAAACGCTGGAAAATATGTGATAAAGGTGGCTGAAGTCAGCTTACAAGCCAGCCTACATGTCAACCTAAATGACTACTATGTGGTTGGCCTAAAGAAAGGAACATATGCACTATATATATATATATATATATAACCTAATCTGCGACCATTTGTCAACAAGGATCTATGGAAAATTCGGTGGATAACTACTGTAGATTCAAGAAGAAAGTTAGAAGTAGAGTTAGTAAGTTATATAAAAGTGTATGACTGTAAATCAAGTGCAGATGACGTAGTCAAGTCCGGATGACTGTAATCAACATATTTCGTAAGTTATAAAAGCGGATGACTGTAATCAAATGCAGATCAACGTAATCAAATGCGTATCAACATAATTAAGTGTGGATAACTGTAATCAATTTTGCAAATCTCTCTCTGAAGTAAAACAAAATAAAGTGCGGTTACACCTGTGGTTAAGTGCATATTACAAAGAAGGGATAATGCGAGCTTAAGGACAGATAGAGTCAAGACATTTAAGTGTGATAGAATCTGTGGTAGCATCTGTAATAAAGTGCGGATTTGAGCAAGGACTCAAGTAAAAAAGTCTGAAATTAGTGCAGGTTAAGGTAGTGACCAGTATGGGCAGATTTTCTGTGAAGTTTCCTGAAGCAGAGTATGTGGATCAGAATGAAGAAGCTGTGGTATAAGATCTATGTGTATAGATGAATGACCATGCTGTGATGTTATGGTTAAGGACCATTACATTATTGAAAAGGAGGAAGGTAAATCTATGATTTACTTTCCTACTCACAGTTCACAAAGGAAATATTACATATCTCCAGTCTTTAATGTATGCTAAGATAAGCAATAAGAAGCTTCTGAAGATAAACCTGGAGACCGAGTTCTCTAATGTTAATACAATTTAGTTGAAGAAAGACTTGGAGGAAGACTAAGAAGTAGTGACAAGGTTTTGGATTCATATATATAGGTCAAGGGTCCGAGTCTTGGTCATGGTACTTGTCATTTGAAGATCTATAAGAAGAATTTCTTGTGGGTTTTCCTCTCCAAGAGGGAGAGGTTTTTCCCTGGCTCTAGGAGCCTAATTTTGTGTCTTGTATTTTGATAATTGACTTAATGAAAGACTAACTAAGCAAAAGAAGAGAAGATATAAGTAACACAAGTAATTATCAAGAAGAGAATATGAATTAAAGACCAACCCTCTAAATTCTCAACATTGTTGACGTTATAGCTCCTGTAGTGGGGATAGCTGTGAGGGGTACTGTATCCAAAGGAACTATGATCACCTGTGGATTATGTTCTTTCTCCTTAATCATCTTTTCCATTTCTGTCTCCATTTGTCTAATTTGGGAATTTTTATCCATGATTAACTTCGACATATCTCCCTTCTGTGTTTCAGACTCTTCTATGTCTTTGGTCAGTGGATATTATGTTGTTGGGATTTTTAGTTGCTTTCTCAATGTTGCAATGTCAGGATTCTTCTTTTTAATCATTTCCTCTGCAACCTTCACATTTTCTGGATCATAGCCCATATTAACAACCAAATCTTACATTGATTTTATCCTGATGTCTTTAGCTAGAGAAGAGATCTTCTCTATCTTTAGCTGAGATTGGATGTTTGAAAGTAACACCCGCAATTCTGACACAATCATGGTTGTATTGGTTAGAGTAGAGAAAATCATCTCACCAGTCTGTTTGTGAATCTCCATTTGGTCAATGGTATGAAAGTCCTTGGTGTCAAACTCAAATGCTGTCTTTTTGTAGTCTGCTGCTGTCTTTGGCTTTGGAATTCAAGCCTCAAGGAAGGCCATATGCATCCTTCCTTTTTCTAAATGAAAGGCTAATAGGAGACTGCTATGTGAATTGGCAGTCTTCTTCCAGAACTGTGTGTAGGTGTTGTTCTCTAGAATTTCATTCTTGAGTTTAATTTATTTGTATCTATCAAAGATACTCTAGTTATCCTTTTCTCCCTGAACAAGCTTAGAAGTTTGAGCTGTGTTTGCTTGACCCTGTGACACTGATGACATTGCTGGAGATGTAACAAATTTTCTAGCTGCTTGTGATGAAGATGGTGTTTGTTTAATGATAATGGAAGTTGATCCTTGTTCTACATTCTTTTCTAAATCTATTTTAGGACTCATCTTGGTCATATTTTTGTACATGATCTTAAACTCTTTACCTGCACTATTTGTCACTAAAGGTGATTCTTCCTCTCTTCGCCTCTTGCCTTCTTTCTCCTGAGGAGAAGGAGTCTATGAAGTTGAAGTAGATACAAGCTTTTCTTCAACTTCCTGCAAAGTATTCTCTATCCATGTTAATTGATTTAGATATCTTTCAATCTCTAGCCTCTGAGTGTGAGTATAAGGAGTGGTTTTTTGTTCCACCCTTAACTTGGAAATTAGGCCCAGAGGATCATAGGACTATGTAAAACTCAAGTTGAACTTCATTTCTTTAAGAAGCTTATTTGCTTCTTCTCCTGCTGTCTTGTTGTTGCAAACAAAGGGGCCAACTTGAGTTTTAATCCTGAATTGGGATTTCTTCTTGGCTGAAACAAAATGGATTTCATTAGATTTGATCATCTATCTTATGTATTCTAGGGAAAATAATCTCATTGGGAGGTATTTGGGAAACTTGTATGGTGGAAATTCACACCCATACACCCTGATCTCAGTAAATTTTTGATATAGGTTCCAATCTTCGGTTTTCCCTTGATATTTCAAATGTAGAGTCTTCTTGATTTCATCGTTGATTCTGGGTTTTGCAAAACTGTTCAACATGCTCATCACTGGATGTATGAACTGTTCAATGTACTGCTTAAATGTATATTCCTCTGAATCTTTCATCACCAGGGAAGTCCAAAATATGATAGATTGTGGATTCCCTTCCTCATATAATTTCTGCATTGGAAACTTGAATATGTCTTCCTGGTAATAGATAAATATATAAACCAGAATAGAAGTATCCCTGATTACTCCTTCATTTGGTAGCTTAAGGAGTTTCGCATGTATACTGTCAGCTAAGAATTGACTAAAATTGAAAAATGTTTGAAGGCTTATGATTTACAGAAAAGATTGACAGGAAACCTAACAGGGGTTCATCTACCCATTAATCACAGTAATAAGCCAAAAGGCAGGGTAACACATAAATTATTTTCTTGGCTTGATCTGGGAACATGGAAGAGGGATAAGGTGGATTTCTTAGGTAATTGGGTATTTTCAGGTAAGAAGATGTCAAAAATCTGAGCTCTTTTGGAAAAATCCAAATTTTGATAGAGTTCAGTCAAGGTTACTATGGAGAAAGGAATGGTGGTCTCTACAAGAGGGGCTTGCATCATTTGATCAATGGTCTTGGAGTTGATGGTGAGTAAAATTCCACCACTTCGGGCTATGATGGCTCTCTCGTTTGGCACATAACAAGCCTCACATTTTCTGGAAAATTGAGGGGAGTGAAAGGGATCTATCTGTAAAATTTAGGTTTGTTTTCTTGTAAATTTTAGGCTATTTATGACTGTGCAATTGTTTGTTTGTTTGTAATTGATTTGGTTGATTGACTGCTTATACTTCCATTGGGCTATGAAGTCTATAAAATAAACATTGATCTATATCAAATTTTAAATGAGTTTCACAGGGTAAGATAGGTGAACTAGTTGGATCTTTTAGATTTAAAATTATATGGAACAAAAGAAAAATAAAGGGACGTTGGCCTCCGAGACAAGGCATCGACCACCACATTATTCTTCCCTTTGACATACTCAATGTAAAGTAGTAAGCTTGGAGCTTACTCACCCTCTTCTGTTGTCTCTCCTGCAACTGCTTTTGCTATAGGAAATACTGGAGGCTGTTGTGATCAGTCTTAACCTTGAATAGGTTCCCCACCAAATACTGTCTGAACTTGGTAAGTGTGTGCATGATGGCCAACATCTCTTTGTCATATATGGGGTAATGCCTCTCATGAGGCAAAAGCTTCCGATTCTTGAAAGAAATGGGGTGTCCATCCTGCATCAATACCACCCCAACTCCTACTCTGGATGCATCACACTCCAAGACAAATGGCTTGGTAAAATCAGGGAGTGCAAGAACTGGGCAACTACTCATCACCTGCTTGAGCCGATCAAAAGCCTCCTGCACTATGGGGGTACAAGTGAATGCTCCCTTCCAGGTAAAATCCGTGAGGGGTGCAACTAGCTGATAGAAGCCCTTCACGATAAGTGCAAATGCCCACAAATCCCCTCAGGTCGGTGATATTCTTGGGCTCTGGCCAATCTTTGATGGCGCTGATCTTCTCCTCGTGGACTTGCACACCATCTTCCCTATAATGTGGCCCAAGTATAGCATCTTGGTCAACCCAAACTCACACTTGGAAAGCTTGGCGTAAAAATTCTACCCCTCCAAAATACACAACACCACCTCTACATGCTACAAATGTTCCTCCCATGTCTGACTATATATCAAAATATCATCGAAAAAGACTAGCACCAACTTCCGCAGCTGGCCACGAAAAATGTGGTTCATACAGGATTGGAAGGTAGTTGGAGCATTGGTTAGCCTGAAGGGCATCACCAAAAACTGTAAGTGCCCATAATGGCACCTGAACGCTGTCTTAGGGACATCCTTGTCCCTTGCTCGAATTTTGTGGTACCCTGATCTCCAATCTATTTTGGAGAAGAACTTAGCCCCCCTCAACTCGTCCATCAACTCATCTATTTTTGGAATGGGGTAGTGGTTCTTCATTGTCTTTTTGTTCAAGGCCTTGTAATCGATACACATTCTCAGTGTACCATTCTTCTTCTTTACTAGAACAACTGATGAAGCGAAGGGGCTCGAACTCGGTCGAATGTGCCCCAAGGCCAAAAGCTCATGTATGGCCCTCTCAATGTCATCCTGATAGGCCTTGGGGTGCCTACACGGAGTTGAGATCACAACCTGAATACCAGGGTCTAACTCAATGGTATGCTCAAATCCTCGGTCAGGTGGCTGCCTTGGTGGAATGTCCCTGAAAACCGTGGAGTATCGGTCGAGGATGGCTTGTACATCTGGCCGTGTGGGTCTAGCTGTAACATCTGCGTTTGAAATCCTCAAGTCAACTTCCCACTCCATGTCTCCCCGTCTAAACTCTACCTCCAGGCTCCATCATATGCACATAAACTGTCTGAGGTGGGTATGAATGCATACCCCTAAGCATCACCGGTTTCCCGTTCATGTCCAAGAACTCCATCTCTAGCTTCTACCAATCTGTAGTGACTCTACCAAGGGTGAAGAGCCATTGGACCCCCAACACTATGTTGGTTTCCGGAATGTCAACCACAAAGAAATGATCTGTCACTGAGTAAGTCCCCATGGTCACGGTCAGGGTTGGAACATAACACATGCATTGCATGGTCCTAACTCCTGGAACTAGCATAAAAATCCATCAAACCCCTCTGTTTGGATGCCCCTTCTCTACACCATCTGAGCATTGATGAAGTTGTGTGTGGCTCCACTATCCACAAGCACTAAGACACGTTGTCCCTGAATTGTCCCCATGATCCTCAGTGTCATATATTTTGGTACCCCACGCAACGATGTAAGGACCCCTCCAGTTGGTGCAAACACTGCTCCTCCTGCTGCTAGTAGGGGTGGAGGTGGAGGACCATCCTCCTGAGATGCTGCACTGTCTTCACCTCCCATCTCAAAGAGTGTCTCCTCTTCTCCCTCGATGTCTAAGAAGACCTCGATGTATTGTGCCTTCCCTCCTACACACTTGTGGCCTCGTGCCCATGGCTCATGGCATGTGAAGCAAATCTTCTTCCTCCTTTGATCTCTCATGGTGTCATCATCTAATGTCCCCTGACCCTGTTTCCCTCTCGGGGGTGGAGCTCTCGCATCCCTTCCTCTCGCTAGAAGCCTGGTCTGTTGGGCATAGGGGCCATAGCCCTCAACAATGCATCCTGAAGATCCCAGGTCCTCCCAACTATGTCTTGGAGCGTAGTGGCTTGAGTTGACCTCACTAGCCCATGCAATGGCTCTTCCATCCCATCTATGAACATGAAAATCCTCCAGGGTTCCAACAGATCCAAAACCATTACTAACAGTCAGAAGAACTCATAAATATATGTCTTAGGGCTCCCTGTCTGTATGAGTTTGGTCGGTGTCCCAAAGTGCTCTTCGGGATCCTTCCTGTCAAATCTCTCCAACACTATCCTTGTAAAGTCATCATATGTTGTCACCCCTCCGTGACCCAACACAGTCGACCCATGAAACCACCAATCATGGGCTTCTCTCTCCAAGTGCAACATACCCATCGTGATGGCCTCTAACTCTGTTATCTGATTGAGCTAGAAGTAGATATCCAACTTCTCCACCCATGATTTAGCTAAGCTCTTTGAGGACCCATCAAATGTCAGAAGAAAAATCCTACCCCGGTACGCTGCAGGTCATTCCCCTGTGTGTACCCTCCTCCTCTAACCTGGCCTTTAGGTTTGTTGTTATTCTTCAGTTGGAAAAAAACATTGAAGGTAATGGCCCTTCCAAATTTTGGCCCATAGGATTGGTACTCTATGAAGAATTATCCATAGTGAATCTCTTCTGGCTCTTGTTGTCTTCATGTCCCCGAAGCTAGGAATGTGAGAATGGTGGAGTGTAGGGTACAACCAGAAAGGTAGTGTGAGGGTTGCTTGGTGATGTGAAGTGAGAGACACTTCTCCAATCTGGAATTCCCCTTGAATTTCCTTCCCCTTGCTGCCATTACTGAGTTTCTGACCCATCTCCTCAATATTCTTAAAGAGGTCTTGCACATATTTCAGAAGAAGGTGACCAAATTCCTTCTCCTCATTCCTCCCATCATCCATGTGCACAATATCTCTCTCTTCAACCTCCGAAACGCTATCAACTTGATCTAGAGTGATTTCGAGCCTTCTTTCTTTGCTTTTGTATCTCTGCCTCAAGTAAGTCACGTTCTGTCTGTCTTCCAGTGTCATAGACTGCATGCTCCATAGGCTGAGCCAAGTCTATGACCTCTGATACCACTATAATATCCTAAATTGGGATTAAACAGTAATATAAAGAAAAATAGACTAAAAACTACTGCAACAAGAAATACACCATTAAAACACACAATTTGGTGCCAAAATCATTGCTAAGCCATTTTATTAATATACTGGGAAAGAGTACAAATGAGGTGTTGAAAAGATTGCACTTGAGTTTAAACAAGGCAGGTTGAAGGACAACTTAAACCCAAGCAAAAACTCCTATTGAAAGTGGCTCTTCATGGCTTAATCACTGCGCTACCTAGCCAAGAAAATGTTGTTACTAGTTGTCTTTGGATTGCTGGTTAGGCTGCTTCCCTTCCTTGAAAAATTTCGAGAATTGGACACCAGACTCTCCTCAATAAACCCACAAAACCCACAAAGGGTTTTCTGAAATCTCAACCCCAGAAATTGGCCCCTTTGGCATTGGCTCACTGAACTGCTGGGGAAATCGAACCACTGGAGAAAACTACTGGTAAATGCCTCTAGAATGCTATAGAAATCCCTAGTAGGAGGTGGCCAGCCTCCCCTTTGAATCTCCCGCTGAAACTCCTCTTCTCTCCACACCCCTGACACCAACTCCACACTACACTGCGCAATCACTGCGCAGTCTATTCTACCTCTACATAGTCTAGAAGGGGCTATGCTGTCTCGATTGCTACTGTTGGATAAATCCCTCATAAAACTGCAAGACTCCTCTCTTGAGCGGGCACTCGAAGTCCCCCGAGGCAGAGGTTGAGATCTTCGCTTGAAGATGTCGCCTGCTAAACATCACTGTAGACTTGGCTTTCCAACTCAAGCGTGCTCAGTCAAGTTGACAAGAAGAAAATAACTGAATGAATGAGGAATGAAGCCTTCCTTCTTCCTTTTGTCCATTGAGGCTCAACACATTCCTTGGGCCCCACCATGGCCTGCACTCCCTCTCCTTGTGCCAACCATGTGTCACCTTCCTCCAATCAATCATACGTTGCCCACTTCGTGCCCCCTCTACACTGCCACATAAGGCCAACTTGACCCCACCACTAGAGCCGCGATTTTCCCTTAGTGGCTTTAGGCAAATGCTTTATTTTCGTATAAATTTCTTTGTGGGTCCCCTACCCACTTCATTTCCGCCCAACATTAGGAAATTCAAAATTAACCAAAATTGATATTCCAATTAGCTAGACTGCTAATTTGGAATATTACAGATTCTAGAAACTCATGGTATGTGCGACTGCGCAAAGTTCCAAACACGTGTAACTTCAATTTATCATATCTCTCACACCGGGAAACGAAATCAAATTCCGTAAAAACCCATTTGAGGTAATAAAAAATAATTTCAAATGAGCTATTTTACACCCTATAATATGCTATGTGGAGGTCGTGGCACTTGCATGAAGTTTTCTGAAGATTGTTGCAAAAGTTTGAAACTAAAATATGCTTCAAATCCTCATTCCCATGGAGTCGTAACCTGAATATGATTCCACTGATCATGATCTCAGGGGGAGGCCCCCAAGATCTAAAAAATTGAAATGTTAGAAGAAAAGAGGTGAACACACAACAAACAAAACTATAATGAAACCTTTTATTAAAATAGAGAATAACTGTAAAAGCTACATTGTGGTGGAAAATTTGTCCTTTTACAAAATGTGACTTGTTACTTATAGCTTTTTTTAGTTAAAATACCACAAGTAAATTCCATGGATGGGTAAATACCATGGGTGAACGAATTCCATGGGTAGGTGTCACTTACAATACCATGAGTGGATGCCACTTACAATACCATGGGTAAATTCCATGTGTGGATGAATACCATGGGTGGATACATACCATGGGTGAATGAATACCATGGATAGATGCCACTTACAATACCATGGGAGGATAAATATCATGGGTAGATGTCGCTTTCCATTTGGATCAACAAATGTTGGAGAAATGACTTTACTGTTGTTGTTCAAATACTAGGCAAAAATATCTAGACCAAGTAAACATTTTACTATACTATGTTTCCTTTATCGAGGAGTTTTAGCAATTGGAAATGCATTCACAGAATATTAGGTGGAACGTAGTTGCATGTGACTCCTGTTGGAGTCCTTAAGGGTATGAAATGAATTTGGTTTTTCAAAAGAATTGAATTGAAGGAATAACTAGTCAGGAAAACATGGTATAATCATTGACAAATATACAACAAGAAGATTTACAAACTATCAATAGACTCTATATAAAGAAGGAAATATGAAGTGAAAAACCTGAACCTTGGCAAGTGCAGATCCTGAACCCTGGCCAAAACAAGCATCCGTAACACAAAATGTGAAATTTTCCAGTCTAAACAACTGAAGAAAGATGCAGATAGATTTTTGTAGCACATGGGATATGGCCACAACAAAAACATGACCAACATTTATTAATGAGACAAAATGATTGTACTATCCATTCCAGTCCCTTGATAAGGGTTGGAAGTTACAACCAGGGTAGAACACTGATAAGTGACAACCTTCGATGATAGGGAAGGTTGGCTTGTAAAGAGAAAAACCAAGACTAATAAAAGTAATTGTTTGCTATTTTGTTACAATGGGAGCAATTCTTATGATGATTAAAAACAAATTTTCTCCCAACTACATAACTGATGGTATTGCTGAGATTGAGGAAGAGTATCACCACAAAAACAACCATGTTTACTATAGGAAAGACTTGCGCTTTTCAGCATGACAAGACCTAGAGGGGTTTTGCAGATTCTCACCCATATTTAAAAAACCCTACCAGTGCATAAAATTCCCAGATTCCCATCCTAAACCCTAAACCCATATTGTAAAAAACATACCAATGGATAAAAACCATTTTTTAAAAAACCTTACCAGCGCCGACAAATATAAAATCCAAACAACTGTGCATAATTAAAAAAACACTAACCTATTTTTCCATCCAAATCTTACATTTTTGAAACTCCCACAACACATTTTCGAACCCTACCCTAAACCCTAAACTCATATGTTAAAAACCCTACCAATGCTACAAAACCAAATTTTTTAAAACCCTACTAGTGCTTGCGAAAATAAAATCCATACAACATTAATTCTTGAAAACATTACTTGGGTTATGTATCCTTGAAAACATTGATTATTTTGATCCAACCATTGATTTTACATAAAAAAAAGTTTATACTGCCCTATAATTCAAAGTTAGTTTGATATGCCTAATACCAAAACATAGCAAAAAAAAATAAATGACATTGTTGAAATTCAAAATTATCAATAGAAACACAACATAACATTAGACTTATTTAAAAAAATAAAAAACCCTAACATTAGATAAAACCCCCCTACCAACCAGTGAATATGAAATCCAAACCACTCTGCAAAATTTAAATTACACTAACCTACTTTTCCATCAAAAATCACATATTTTCGAAACACCCAACACACATTTTCAAAACACCCAAAGAATAAGCTAAAATTACTAATAATAACCATGAAGCCACTTCCATGCCCAAACGCCGTTGTAAACCCCCAAACGCCACTGCAAATGGAATGGTAAACCCCCATGAACCACGTGAAACAACCACACACACAATACTAAACCTCATGAACCACGTGAAACAACCACACACACAATACTAAACCCCATGAACCTATCCAAACAATGACGCCCCTCCAACAACATAGATAAGCATTCACAGGTCAACTAGAGAAAGTCGGGAGAATGGGTAGCTCAATGCCCACACATCGTGCCCAAACAAAAATACACAAAGTTGAACAAGTAGAGGAAAACACCATATCAAAAACCCTAAACACAATGTAGCCTCTCTTTAGCCTCTCTTTACCATGACGTGTGGCTCAAAATTATATCTAATTCAATTTCTTATTTCGCTAATAAGATAATTCTTATTTCGCTAATAAGATAAGATAAAATAAGATAAGATAATTATATTTATGTCCAACTAATAACCACAAAATACGTGAAAGAAAATATTATTGCTATGAGAAAGTTAAGATTAATTATATAATTCCTTATTTGGCTGAATTCTTTCTCTTCAGCCCATGATCGCAGCCATATCAGAAGGGCGGAAGGACAGTTATTGTAATGGCCCTGGCGATGGCTATAACGCAGCCATTTCCATTCGCTTCGCTTGATTTTCCATCAGAAGATGCAAGCAAGAGCAAAGCAAGGCCATTGCCGTCACTTCAGCTTCAAGGAGGAGTTGCTGACCAAAACAGTCGCGCTGTGACCAGAGGAGCCATTGCTTCTAATGGCGTTCCCGAGATCGTGAGAAAACTGTGTAATCAGGGCCAATTTAGAGAGGCTCTGCGATTTTTTCATGAAATGGAGCAACGTCCCGACTGTTTTACATATAGCTGTCTCTTGCAGGAGTGTATTAAGAAGAAAGCTTTCTGGGAAGGTAAATCAATCCATGCCCACATGAATAAAAATGGAATTGTGCCAAACATAATTCTGACCAATACCCTTATGAACATGTATGCCAAGTTGGGGAGCTTGGCAGACGCACGTAAATTGTTTGACGAAATGCTTCATCGAGATACCTACTGTTGGAATACGCTAATCACATCTTATTCTCGCCACGGGCTTGCAGAAGAAGCATTGAAGCTCTTTTACCAGATGCAGAGATCGATTTTCCGGCCTGACCGCTTCACTTACGCCAGCGTTCTCTCGGCTTGTGCCAAGCTGGGAGCTCTAGAACAGGGCATCAAGATTCACCAAGAAATAGTCAGAAGCCAGTGCCAGATTGATGGTTTTGTAGAGAGTGCCCTAGTGGATTTGTATGCAAAATGTGGGAGTATAGACAAGGCTCGAGAATTGTTTGACAGAATGTCTAAACGAGACACTGTCTTGTGGAACATCATGATAGCTGCGTATGGACAGAAGGGACTTGTTGATGAAGCTTTCAATCTTTTCCAGGAAATGCCCAAGCGAGATTTGGTTTCGTGGAATGCTATAATTACAGGCTATGCGCAGAATGGGCGTGTGGAGGAAGCCCAAAAGCTTTTTCGAAAAATACCAAAACCAAATGTTGTTTCCTGGACTGCCATGATCTCAGGATATGCACAGAATGGGCACAGTGAGGAAGCCCTGAAGACTTTTCATGTAATGCAGGGTGCAGGTGTGAAACCGGACATCCAGGCATTTGCCAGTGTTCTTACTGCCTGTGCCAACATGGTAGCTCTGCAACAGGGGATAGAAATCCACGAAGAGATTCGCAGAAGTGGGTTTGAATCCAATGCTTTTATGGGGAATGTTCTCATAGATATGTATGCAAAATGTGGGGATATAGAAAAAGCACGCCATGTGTTTGACAAAATGCCTGAGAGAAATGTCGTCTCCTGGACAGCCATGATCGGAGGGTATGCCATGCATGGCCGTGGTGCCGAGGCCCTCGGGCTTTTTGAACTGATGCAACATTTTGGCATCAGGTCTAACAGCGTTACCTTGCTCTGTATTTTGATTGCCTGCTGCCATGCAGGTTTAGTGGACAAGGGCCAACAATACTTCAGCAGCATGAGTGAATGTTATAAGATCACACCTGCAATGGAGCACTATGGCTGCATGGTTGACCTTTTTGGGCGTGCAGGCCTCCTAGATGAGGCTCGAGACTTCATCAACAAAATGCCCATAGAACCCGATGCTACTGTGTGGGGTTGTTTGCTTGGCGCGTGTAGAATTCACAATAATATAGAGCTCGGAAAATGGGCAGCAGAGCAGCTTTTCAAGCTCGACCCTGATAACGCCACAGCCTATGTAGTGCTGTCAAACAGCTATGCTGCAGCTGGTCTCTGGGAGGACACTGAAAATGTTCGGCGAATGATGAAGGACAAGATGATTAAAAAGATGCCTGGACGCAGTTGGATTGAGGTGAATAAACAGGTGCATTCTTTCTATGCAAACGACAGATCACACCCACAATCAAAGAAAATTTATGCCAAATTGGAGACGTTATTGATGGAGATGAAGGCTGCTGGGTATGTGCCTGACACAAGATTTGTTTTTCCTGGCTTGGAGGAGGAGCAGAAGGAAGAAACACTTGCCCATCACAATGAGAAGTCCAGAGGTTGGCAATAGCTTCTGGTTCATCAACACAGCCCTTGGCACAACTCGTCTGGATAAACCTAGCTTCAGGTTTTCTCCAGCGGTCGCGGGGTGATCTCCTGTGCATGTATGTAAATTATTTATTCTTTGAAAAACGCCTTACTATTTATTATAATGATATAATTGTTAATATAAATATATAATTATTTTATTTAGATCATTGCTATAAATAAACTAATATAGATTCTTCCATCTTTAAATTAAAATTTAATAGACTAATATAGATTTCTTCATCTTTAAATTAAAATATTTTAAAATATTTAGCCGAGAGTTGCATTCTACATCCCAGAATGATTATTTATTTATTTATTTATTAAGATTTTACTTTATTTATTTAAATAATTATTTATTAAGATTTTACTATTTATTATATTTAGATAAGTATTATTTATATATAAATAAAATATTTTTTTATTTAGATCACTACTATAAATAAATTATTATAAAATTAAATTTATTGCGTAGAGAAACTCATTTAAAAGTAAGTATATCCATTTACTTGATATATGCTCATTTAAAATAAAAATAAATCATACTTTAAAAATAAATAAAACAAATATGTAAGTAAGATGTGTTTAAAATATTTCAATCAGAGATTTAAATAAGTTTTATAATTAAAATAAATAAGTTTTATAGTTAAAATGTATATATCATGAAAAAAATAAGTTTTATTGTTAAAATGTTTATTTAGTTATATATAAATATTCTATATAGCATTTACAAATTAATTTAAACAATGAAAATTTTTGTATTTTGTACTTTAAAGAAATTGCATATGAAGAAATTTGATTTGATCTTTTAAAGAAATTGCATATGAAGAAATTTGATTTTGATCTTTCTCGTCTCATATTAGATATCATATTAGATACTTAAAATGAATCTGTGTTGGTGAAATTAGTGAAATTTTTTTTTCTTCATTTTAAAGGTCTTTCCCCTGCTTGTCCTCACCATTTTATGTAATCATTTTCATTATGGGTGTGATTGGAATTGACAAAGAAATCTATCAGGTGTATGATGCTAGTTTGAAATCATTTTCATTATGGGTGTGATTGGAATTGACAAAGAAATCTATCAGGTGTATGATGCTAGTTTGAAAACAAAATTAAGAAATGGGAAATAGGACTCTTTACAATAATTTCTAAAAAAAAATATATATTTCACATTTTAATTTTATATTTAAATAAAACCAAAAATCTTAAATGACAATATGAATTAAATTTAAAACACAACAATTAGTAAAACTACATAATTTAAAACACAACAATTAGTAAAACTATATAATAAATTGATAAATATTAAAATAAATATTAAATACTAAGTTAGTAAAATCATTATGCTAATTTTGTAGCAATGAAATATTGAAATGATAAAATAAATTTCATATTTTCATTTCACAAAATCATTACTTTTTGCACCTATTGAGATGAGTTGATCGAGGAGCTTATTTATGTAAGTTGAAATATCATAAATTTATAATATGTTACTATGGTAATGGTAAAGATTAAATTTAAGAGTTATTTAAAATAACAAAAATAAGTTTATTTGAAAAGTTCCATAGTTTGAAATTAAAAAATAGAAAATATGAAAATCTAGAGTGTGATAAATTAATTTGATAAATAGTGATCACTCTCTAGATCCTCTAATGGATTAACACCTTTGAAATAAAAAAAATAGAAATATGAAAATCTAGAGTGTGATAAATTAATTGTTGCACATCCTTTAATGGATTAACACCTAATCTCCAGAGTGTTGATACAAAGAAGCATGAGTAGAATATGCAACACAAATACAATTACCACTTTGCACAACAATAATAGAGGTGAAGAACTTGCCATGCAAGCATGGATGCCTCATCTAAATTCCCAAAATAAAAGGAACTTGTATAACTAGCCAAAGAGGTGGGATTCACATCCCATAACTTCAAGGAACCCTTGTTATATTCTAGTTTTTATGGAGAGATGACTTGAATATTTGAGTGAAATTACACAAAATCTTTTGATTTTGTCTATGGAAGTTTGTTTCATGATTGAATGGACAAGCCAATAAGTGCTTCAAATTTTCTTTGTTCTTGAAGCATTCTAAACTTGTAAAAAAGTTAAGATGCAAGGGTTTAACTTTGGAGTTTGGGTGCCATAATATCCCCATCATGAAAGAGGTTTCTTAGTTCCCTTATCTACTTGTGAATTTACATTTCCTAATGCACAACTTCTCAAAGTAAATTTGTTCTTTAACTTAGAGACCTCCATTAGGTCAGAGCAAATCTTTAAAATTGTCGATATAAAACCATTGGCCATGTCACTAGCTTTGTTTAGGGCCTTCTTCTTACCCCCAAGTTTTGCAAAGTACAACTCACGATAATACATTGGATTTAAGCCACATGTTAAAGCATGCAAGGGGGGATTATATTTGTTTCATTCACTAACAATTGTTGGAAAATGTAACTAGTTGCGATCTTCATAATTGTCCTTGCACTCATGTTGATATGTATATTTTATGTTACAAGAAAAAGAATAAAGAAAAATGTTGTTTAAAGCATGGGTTTCATGCTCCATTTTGATGGTCATTTATGTTAAACACCATGTTAAGCACACACATGGTGTATGAGAAAGATAAACACACACAACAAGAGACTCAACACACAATGAAGGATAAGCGTGAGGCTTTCTTATTTTCCATTATACAAAGATGTACATTTATAGTACAATGGTGTGACTCTTGGTGTCATATTCCAAGTTCACTTGGACTCCATTGTGACTTTTCGCATTCCACACCTACCCATGGAGGATTAGGTGTTCCAACAATTTAGGTCAAGCATGTTCTTTATGCTTAATATGGTTTGTCATGTCAAAAGAATACTTTTTCTGAGTTAAGAGAGTCTTTATCATTTGTATAATACCCTATTGGGCAAGTTGTAACACGAAAAATATATTAATTATGAGTCTAGAAAGTTCTACAAGCCTCCTAGCACAAGTCATCCTTGCCAACAAGAAGCCGACCTAAAGAAGAGTATTCGACCTCATGGAAAGCCTATAAATTGAAGTAGGTTTGACCTCATTTAGCACCAGTTCGATCGTCTCAAGAAAGAAGTTTAATTTAACGCTAGGAACATCAAGGAAGCAAGGAGAAATCAAGAAGAAGAAATAAAGTTGATCTTTTGAGCTTTATTCTCTCACATGTGTGAAGTAACTAGGGTTTTTGCAGCTACTACAAGGCCGAAGATTGCAGGTCAAAGTTGCAGGTCGAAGATGGTGGTCGAAGTTGAAGCTAAAATTGGTTGAAGTAGGATTGACTCTTGTTGTCTTGGATGACCTTTGACCTTATTGGAAGGGATTCTCGGAGGGTTGACTTGGTGCTTGGAGGAGGACTTGGTCTAGGGTTTTGGGTCTTGGTTTTCTCATTTGAAGCAGATTTTGTAAGAAGAGAAGAGATTCTTTTTGGGTTTTCCTTGGTTTTTCCCTAGCTTGGAGCCTATATCTTGTATCCATTGTCTTTACTGTTTTTTCTCTTGATAATTGTTTTGATGAAAATATCTAATAAAAGAAACATAAGAAGATAAATAAATTTCACAAGAAATTATTAAGATTAAGGAGAATTGAATTAATAGTTGCCCTACTCCATTCTCCAACATGAAATCAAAGCTAAGGTGAACAAGAGAAGGCACTTGGAAGATCATCTTGAAGGGTTTGCTTCTCAAAGGGAATCATTTGCAAAAGGACACAAGGAAAGAAGAAAAATACCTATTGACCTAGAAGAAAGATTAGTGTATCAAGGATTTAATCATCTAAAGAAGGATCAAGTTCTCATTGAAAGAAGGAAGAATAAGATCTTGTTGAAGACTCTCTAAAACACCATCTCAAAGAAGAGGAAGCATCAAGGAATCTTGGGATCATCATTCACTCCTTGAAGTTGATCAAAGACACTATTGTTGAAGGAATCCCAGAAGTCATTATTTTAGGGCATCTTTGAAGTCTCCTTGAAGATTTGAAAGCATCAAGGTAGTTGGAACCATCATCAAAAGGGAGGACTCTTGATTGACAAGTAAGTGTTATATTGTATACTATGTCTCAATCTGCAGATAATATGGCCACATTTTGCAAGGAAAACAACAAGCTCATTGGATCAACAAACTTCCTTGCATGGAAGAAGAGGATTGACTTAACACTCACTGGAAATGAAGTCATGGAATATGTCCTTGGTGAAGTAGTTGTACCAGACAAAGAGGAGACTCAAGAGTTAGCAAAATACAAGAAGGGAGAAGTAAGGGCACAAAGGATTATTGTTGAATCCATTAAGGATCATCTCGCTCCCTTTATTGTTGATTTGAAGACATCTAAGGCTATGTATGATAAGTTGGTAAAGTTGTACTCTATAAGTACATCGGGTCAAAAGCTTTCCTTGAGGAATCAACTATATAGAATAAGGAAATCAAAGGATGAAGACATGGATACTTATCTCACGAAGATCTCACATATAAGGGATCAACTGCAAGGGCTTAGGGAAATTGTTTCTAACTCTGAAATGACCATTTGTTTATTAAATGCTTTGCCACTTGATTGGAACAACTTTGCAACTAGTATCTACTCGAAGAAGGAAATTGCACCTTTTGATGAATTA
The DNA here is from genome assembly GCA_034641835.2 of Pinus albicaulis. Lineage (NCBI taxonomy): Eukaryota > Viridiplantae > Streptophyta > Pinopsida > Pinales > Pinaceae > Pinus > Pinus albicaulis. The sequence goes on along the minus strand of CM076580.1, from coordinate 680,358,517 downwards.
TGGGTTGAATGTATCTTGGAAGAATATAGGATCAAGGCAAAGGATGACATCGAACAAATGAATTATCTCAAGCCTTTATTGCAAGGTCCAAGGAATTGAAGGATGGAAAGTTTGGAAAGTCCAAGAAAAAGATAGATATGTCCAAGGTTCACTGTTTTAGATGCAATGAGTATGGTCACTTACAGAGGGATTGTCCAAACAAGCAGAACAACAAAAGAAAGGAAAGAAGTGAAGCTCACATAATTGAAGAAAAGGGAGAACCCGAGAAGAAGCTGAAAGGAGAAGATCCCAAGGATCTCTACTATTGAAGGAAGTCTCATGTCTGTGAGGTTCTCTATGAAATTTCTCTTTCTTTTATTAAGTAGAACAACATGCATTGTTGTATACTATAGATAGAAGCATATGCTATTAGAATTAGAGTCGACTTGATTAAATCACCTTGATAGATAGAAGCATATGCTATTAGAATTAGATTCTACTTGATTAAATCACCTTGATAGATAGAAGCATATGAATTAGAACTAGAGTCTACTTGATTAAATCACCTTGATAAGAATCATCTAGCTTTCAAGAATGAGAAGATTGGGACCATATTGCATATTATTGTTCATCTAAGCATTTTCTAGCATTATGTTAGAGGTAGTCATTTTGCAAAGATTGATCATCAAGATCCTATAAGCACCATAATTTTGGAAGGTTCTTGGAAGGAGCATTATGACATGACTTGTTATCACACCCAAAATTTTGCAATTTTCTTTTTTGCTTAGATAGGGTCTTCCTAGTTTTGATGTTATATCAATTTGGGTCATGAAAATTGGTAAAAGGGGGTGTAAATTGTGCTTATCCTAAATCCTAAAATCATTATAGATCATATCTTGTGAGTTATTTGTCATCATATATCATCTCAAGGCTCATTTTTAACCTTACTCTTAACTTGTCTGTTTTACCTATTTTTGTAGCGCTCATAGATACGAAATGACTGTTTGTGCTATGGAAACACTTAAAATTTCTGTAGCGAATCTGTCAGATTTTAAACTGTTGGCGTTGCGAAATCATTACTTTTTGCAGGAGATAGAGGTCTGAGTGACATGTCATTTTTTCATTGGTTTGGGTTAAAGTGGGGTCTTTTCTAGTTAGTTATGGGAGTCATCGTCATTTTGAAACCGTGATTGCTGCACTTTCATTCCTGCTTTCCACCTCATTTTTCATTTTTCTCACCGTGGGGCTTTTTAAATTGGTTTTACTAACTTTCCACTCACCCCTACCCTATCATCCACTCATTCATCTTTATTCCATAACAGTTTCATCTCCGTCCCCAAAGCAACTCGCTGTCCATTTTCAAAGTAGCTCTCTGTCCACCTTCAAAGCAGTTCTCTGTCCACTTTTTAATTTTGTAGGTGTCATAACATTGAAGAAAGCTGAGCAGTATAAAGAAGATGGCAGCCAAGAGGAAGGCACTTAAAGGAGGTTCTTGTTTGAGGTTCGAACCAATGGACTTGAAGTTGTTAAATGAAGAGCCCAATTTCGCTGAAGCTTTTAGAAACGCAGGTTATATGAGATTCTGCCAGAAATTGCAGGGTTTCCATGTTCATATATCAAAGGAGTTTGCAACAAATTTCATTGGTACAACATCTAATTTGGGAATGTTGAATTTTGTTGTCTTCCCTGGGACAATACCCTAGCTACAAACATTCCAAGACAAGGTGAAGAGTGGTTTGAGTCCACTAAATTCAAGCTGCAAAATTGTGATGAATTCATGAAGGATGAATATGTTGGGATTTAGATATGTATTGGGATTCCAAGAACACATCTAAAAGAAGAATACTCTAAACTGCTAATGATCATTCAGAAATATTTCACTTGCGAAGGGAGGTTCCACATGGTGTATCAATATCACTTCAAGCTTCTGCTGCATTTCACTGGTAAGAAAGCCATTGATCTTCCTTTTTACCTATTTAGAAGTTTGAGTAAGATGGCAGATAAGGTGCAGGCTAGGCCACAAAACAATGATACATATGTGTTTCATCATGGGCTTATTAAGTTGTTAGTGCTGGAGGAGTTAGGAAAGATAAACATAGATTGGTCTTCTTTCCTCTTTCTTAATGGATATGAAGTTGATGTAGTGACTCCTAAGAAACCTAAGGAAACTCACTCAATTCAAAATGAGCAGCCTGTAAATGAAGTAGAGGTAGAAAATCAAGAATCAGAGCCAAGGAATGTTGAAGGAGAGCCAATGGAGTTTCATGTAGAACTTGCACAAGAAACACTAGTCCCACTATCAGCCCTTGCAAGTAAAAAACCAAAATTCATTAGCAAGAATATACAAGAAAGGATGACAAGAAGTAAAACTAAGGGCCAAGCAAGTGAGAAAGGTAATTTGGAAGCCATCCTTCAAGCTATAGACATAGAAAAATCCCCAGTAGTCCATGTTGTTGATGTTGGAGGGAGCAGAAAGCAAAAGAAGGTTATCACTGCCAAAAAACTTGACTTCACTGGAGAAGATGCAGAGCTTGTCTTTCAGCCAAGAAAACCAGTGACTAGATCACAGCGGGCCAAAGATGCTATGTCTCAAGCCACTGATAAAGGAAAGAAACCTTTGATACAAGAAGTCATTTATCTCTCTCCAGTCAAAGAAGTTATCACTGTGCAAAGAAAAGGGAAGGAGAAGATGGTTGAAAAATCAGAGATGGAGCTCCTCATTAAACAACTAAGAGAAAAAAGGGAAGAAATAATTGAGGTAAAGTTGGAAGCAGAGAAGCAAAGGTTAGAAAAGGTTGAGTTTGATCAGATGATGAAGAAATGGGACAATGAACTTTCAATTTTTTCAGGATCTATGAGTGATGCTAAAGGACTGTTGAAAAGAACCTGGCCTCTAAGAATTTTGGCCAAACATACCAGAAAGATGAATCTACACTTGCAAGTTGAAAGAAGATCATTACAAAATCAGGTAAAGGACCTTCAAGAACAGATGTAAATGATACAGGATGAAATGAAAAAGAGGGGCCTGATAATAACAGTCATAAATGAGCCTAAAGACACTCAAGCTTCAAATGACAAAGAAGATTATAATTGCCAAGATTTGAGGAGTGGGGTAATTTTTTTATCAATTTTGAAGAGGTTATCCAACAATTTTTACTCATAAAAAAGTGAATTTTTTTAAGAAAGGGGTTTTTTATGCATTTCTGACAGATTAGGTGTTTTTGTGGCACCAGCGAGGCTTGAAGCCCAAAAAGCGCTATGAAAATTCTGAAGATGACTTTTTGACCAAAAAGCTGTTCGAATTGAAAATTAAACTTTGAAAAAACTTTGTATTAGCTCTTTTAACATATCAAATAGATCCATCATGTCAGAAAAGAGATCTAATAAGTGGTGGAAGTTGGTAAATTGAATTTGCTACCAAAAGTTACTACGAAACTGCCTTGTTTTCCCTTGTTTTGGCAGCGAGTTAAATTTTGAAGGAATTTTGGTTTGAAGTGGTGCATTCAAGATCAGCGAATCACATGTGGAGGTCAAAGATGGTCAGAAGGATATTTTCATACAAGTTTGGTCCACGAATCTATCCATCTCATCTTCAAATTATCAATTCATCATGGAGGTATTTCATCACGTGTGATGGCAAAATCTCCTTAAAAGTAGGAAGACTAGTTTCATGAAGACAGTGAGGCCATTTATGTTTTGATTATGGTCAGTGTTGTTAAAGCACATGATTCCTTTCGATGTAGTTGGATTGTCCTTTAGATAAAGATGTAATACATAGGTAGTTGAGTTCTGTTAGGACTCTAACTCCTAAGTTAGTAGGTGTCATTTTATAATTCCAAGTATCTAGTTTATGGCTAGACTAGGTGGCAGCCAAAGAAATTAATGATCTAGCCTTGATTGGGAGATTCGATGTAAAGTTTTGATGCCTATTAATAGGCAATAATTCGATGAATGAAGGGTTGGAGAATGTTGTATCACACTGCTACTTTGTAAAAGTTCTCATATTCAGTAATACACAGTGAATATTTTGTTTTCTTCACCTGAGATTCGATTGAAGTTTAAATGAGTTTATGTCTTATATCCTTCTATGTTTTATATCTGCAGTATGTTTATGTCTAATTACTCAAAATTCATGGAAATCATTCTCTGACTTCATTTGGATATTGAACTATTGTTTTCTCTTGTGTTGTGTATGTGTGCTATCTTTACATTGAAACTTTCACTTGCCTCAATTTCCATAAGAAGAGTTATTTTCATTGAGTTTCCTAATGTTGACTCCATTAGCCCAATGGTAGCAAGTCATATTTTCAACCTGCAATGAGTCACAATCAAGTTACAGTCATAGAGTTAGCCATCTAATAAAGTTTTCATTGAACAATAATAAGTTACCTTGAAAGAGCCCTCTTAGACTGAAGAGGCTAATCTTCAGTTAAAAGTTGGTTGAAATAGTTACTCTAAGTTGTCTGGTTGAGCAGCCCATTAATACCAATTTGGAGTTAACATGACTAATATAGATGGTCAAGTGGCAGGGTGAAGGGCATAATGAAAGTCTTTCTACTCCTAGGAAAAGGAACCTATCTTCGACAGGTATAAGAAGCAGGCTCGTTCAAGAAAGGATGGCTAGATGGTTGTATGGAAGAAAAGGTATGCATTTTTTAAGTATTTCTTCTCTAGGGCAAGGTTCATATTTACAAGAATCTTGCAGAAATAGTTGGATATAAAAGTGTGTTTGGTAAGTCTTCCATATGGTTGCATGATGCTCAAAAGTAGAAATTTGACATGCTTTGGAATGGATGGAGATCAAGACTCTCTCACAAGATTGCATGGCATAAATATACAAATGTTAATTAACATAAAGTATAGTCTTCAGAAGAAAGAAAAGGAGTTAACAATAACAAGTCCAAGGAAGATATTGAAGCTTGGTAATCAAGTTTAATCCATGGGCATCTTGATTAAAATGAATGCATGAAGATGTTTTTTTATGGAGATGGAACATGCGAAAGGATTTTGATCTCAAAGGACTCATGTAAGCAAATACTTTGATGAAAGGGGCCATCATGATAAGGTAAGTTTGATATAAATATTTTGATTTTGGTTATCTAGTTAACATATTGTTGTGCTACTTGGAAGGATGTTGCAAAAATACATATTCACAATTGAGGCAAGTTCAATTGTTGATGTTAAAACTCGATTCAAAGAGCATATGGATTGAGTGATTGTTTTCAGTAATCCTTAAAAGATTGTGAACTCAAGATGTTTATCATCATCATGAAATTGAAAGGTATCGATGTAAGAATTTACCCTGATGTTCATGTTCTAATATCAACAAATATCACTTTCATGTTTAAGAGGGAGCTATGGCTAGTTTCAAGTTTGATAAGGCTCAATATAATGCCTTTATTGATGATGACTAGAAGAAAGTGATATGCAAGAATGATGGTCTGAATCCTGTCATAAGATTGAAGGAAGAAAATGGCTCTAAAACATCCAGGAAGAAAGAAAATCTCAATAGATGAGATACAAAGGAAATAATGAGCCAAACAATTATCTCCATGAAGAATTGGTAGTCGATACACTTATGGAAACAAGCTAGAGAAATTGTGGTTATGACTTCTAAATTGAAAGGAAGTGAAATAATCTCCTTTATGCTTTAGAGGGAGTATGGAGTCTCCTTAATATTTGTGAAGGAGTAGGAATCTATCCCCTAAAACAAGTGGGAATAGGGATATCCTCTCTAGTTGAGAGGGGGTGATGATAAACATCACATTTGTATTCTCTTATTCATGTGTCATGCACTAGGCAAGGACTAACAACCATACGCCTAAGTGAAGACCATGTAGAGAGAATGGTGGATGGATGATTGGATAAGCATTTGTGATTTCCTCGAGGATAAAAAGTCCAAGATAGGAAGTGGACTGACACTCTTTGAGGATTGGACAAATATCCAAGAAAAGAGTGGTCGAAGAGGATCGATATTCTTGAGAATTGAGAATCCAAGATAAGGATAGTCTTGATAGGACATACCTTTTGAACATATAGATGGGGTATGTACCTTGTAGAGGTAGTGTGGTATCTCACGTAAATCCTCCCAACATCATGCTCTTGTATAAGAAAGAGCATGTCAAATTAAGGCCTTACTATGTTAACTATGTTGGTCATGATGTTGATGCTTAAAAGATAAGTTACCAATCTAACTCTTCTTATGATAACTCTTCAGTTTGAGAATAACCTTGTACTAGGTGTACAATTATGAATACCTCCCTAGTTAAGAGGGAGTGTTGGAGAATATAACTAGTTCCAGTCTTCATAATTTTCCTTTTATTCATGTCAATATGTATATCTTATGTTACAAGAAAAATATTATTTTAAAACATGGGCTTCATGCTCCATTTTGATGGTCATCTAGGACAAGCATGTTTTTTATGCTTTTAAGGTTTGTCATGACAAGATAATATTTTTCTTGAGCCAAAGAGGGTCTTTATCATTTTTATAAGACCTTATTAGGCAAGTTGTATCATGAAAAAGATATTAATTATGAGTCTAGAAAGTTATACAAGCCTCCTAGCTCAATTCAGCTTTGCAAACAAGAAGTTAGACAAAAGAAGAGTATTCGACCTCATGGAAAGAATATAAATAGAATCAATTTAGACCTCATTTAGCACCAATTTGATCATCTCAAGAAGTTCGATATGAAGTTGGGAACATCAAGGAAGCTAGAGTGAAGGCTAGGGAAGCAAGGATAAATCAAGAAGAAGAAATAAAGTTTGTTTTTTGGGCTTTATTCTCTCACACGTGCGAAGGAACTAGGGTTTCTGCAACGACTACATGGTCGAAGATCGCAAGTCAAAGTTGTAGGTCGAAGCTAGGGTCTGAAGTTGAAGCTGGAAGCTGGTTGAAGTATCACTGAATCTTGTTGTCTTGGCTAACCTTTGACCTTATTGGAAGGGCTTCTTTGAGGGATGACTTAGAGCTTGGAGGAAGAATTGGTCTAGGGTTTTGGGTCTTGGTTTTCTCATTTGAAGTAGATTCTATAAGAAGAGAAGATATTCTTTTCGAGTTTTCCCCTTAGAGAGGTTTTCCTTGGCTTGCCTATATCTTGTGTCAATTTTCTTTACTATTTTTTCTCTTGATAATTGTTTGATGAAAAGATCTAATAAAAGAAACATAAGAATATAAATAAATTTCACAAGAAATTATTAAGATTAAGGGGAATTGAATTAATAGTTTCCCTACTGCATTTTCCAACAACAATTATGTCTTTTATGGTGCCATACAAAAAAGGGTCTTGTTTTTTAGGAAGTTTGGTTCTTTCCAACATATGGTTGACACCCTCATAAATGTCACCCAATATAGGCACATCCAAATCACAAAGTCATAACAAATCAAACAGTGGCTTTATGATATAAACAAAAATCTTAGCTTGAACCCAACAAACCTCATCAAGAATGGTAGTTCTATCTCAGTTTTTTTTTTCAATGTTGGTTTGTTTTCGTCATTGTCATTGTGGATTAACAACCATGGAGGACAAAGCTTCGCTCATTTCTACCAACTAATTAATCATTATATAATTTGATGTAATTTTGGGCTCTCCAGCCCTTAGAAGTTGAAGTTTTGGAATTTCCTTATACATAACTTGTGCATGTTGGTGGTTAGTGATAAAAATATGAACTTTTATCGCTTCTTTATCTAGCATTTTCATCCATTCAACTTCAACAATAATGGATTTAAAAGCAAGATTTAGCTTTTTAAATCATTCAACTTCAACAACAATGTATTTTAAAAGAAAGATTTATGTTGTGCACCAAATGGGGGGCAAAAAAATATGGTCTAATCATGCCTCAATAATCACATTAGCTACTTTCCACGAATGTGCATAATCTATGATGACTTATGCAATATTTGAAGGGCCCACAATCTCAATTGTGTTTGAATTTTTTTTGGCAAGCCATTCAACATTTTTTTCCCTTGCAAAAATTATTGCCATCAAGAAGTATGGGCTTGAAAGAGGCATTACAATAATGTTTACTAAAGTCAAGTTGGTTGTATTAGTTCAACCATTAGAGACAAAAAATACACCATTGCAACTCTAACTTGAACAAGCCAATCCAACAATTCCTCCACAATCAATTTCTGCTTCCATATAAAGGTAGTGCACACTTTCTCAATTTGTAGCCTCTTGTAACCCCTAGGGCCTCATTAACTTCCTTAATAATGTCTTGCCAATATGGAGGTTGCATCATATTGAAGAGCTACTTCACATGCTAATACGAGTCTCACAACCTTGCTAGTTGTCTCATCCCTCCTTCCCATTTTAGACATTCTAGGCAAGTGTTCAAGGTATAATATATTGCAACCATCTTCAACTATTAATGGAACTTCAATGCCCCTTTTTGAGATTGGTTGCTATTTTCTACTCCTTTTTACCTTGGCTAAATTTTCAACATCTTGTTTCTCTTCAAATCTATTCACATCCTTTAAGTAGTTTTTTTTTTGCAATGATGAACTTTGTTATCACCTTCAAGCCAAAGAAAATGGCCTTTACCCTCATCCATGACCTTGCCAAATTTCCACAAGTCGCAGTCACATGTGTTCTTCTTCTTTATAATCTTGGTCAATACTTCCACGAGGGAGATTCAACAACACATTTTTCTATTGTTGTTCATCTTCTTAATAATCTTTGTTTCTTATCCCTTACATGCCCATAGTGAACTAATAGACATGAGTCCATTTTTTTTAAAATAAATAGTGAAATACCTGCTACACACTCCGTAATGACGACATAATTTCAAACATAGTTGTCAGTGTGGACTTTGAGCCTTGAATAATGAGATCGCATGTGTTTATCATAACTTTATGCTAGCTCCTTGTGTGTTGTAGCCTATTAGTTGTCTTGCCATACATGGTAATAATACACAATGTGTAAAATGTTAGTATGCAAAATACACTAAGTGTTGTATATGCTAGCAACATACACCCATGTTAACATGGGTGTGTGCTAACTTGTGTATTTTGCTATATATGTTGACAACAACATTGTGTATGTTGTGTGAAAACAATATACACCATGCTCCTATGGGTTTGTGGAAACTGTATATATTGTTAGTGTATGTTGTATACATTGATATTATATATCATATGCACACACCAATGTTAGCATGGGTGTATGTTTCTAGTGTGTGTTGTGTATGCCAACATCATACCATGGGTCTATGTGATTAGCATGTGCTTTGTGTGCTAAAAATGTACACATTATGTACATGTTTACATACACATCACACATTGACAACATACACTAACAACATAAAGAGGCATAAACATTATGTATGTTCCTTCAAATCCTTCTTCATTTCAATCTTTTATGTTGCCCACTGTCGTGACCAAAAAATTACTTTCCAGTTCTAGGCTTGATATTTCTAAGAAGGGTATTATTCTACATTCAAAAGACATCAATTGAGATGAAGTCAAATTAAATAATTAAAGAAAATTACCACAAACAAAAAGAAATAGCTAAAAAAATTAACATTTGAACTAAGTTCTAACAAATAAATGTTATTTATTCCAAAAGTCAAGTATGGCCAATCATCAAATGATGAGCTCAATTTAGCCTATGAAGGGATATTACAAAATAATGTTAATATAGAGGATATTCAACCAATTATTATAAATACAAAGGTAGAACATTATTTTTCTAATCTTGTAGTAGCTACAATTTATATAAAGGATTACAAGATAGAATAGTTATTCATGTTTCTATCAAAGTTCCAAGATATAAAATATATACCTTTGATGCTCAAATTGGTATAAAAGAAATGTTGTCTTGTGCCAAGGCCAATGCAATCTTAGAATATTGTGTTAGTATTCCACATCTCTAAAATTTTGAAATATTAATGGTTGCATTATAACCATTACAAGATTGTTAGATTGTGAGTCCCTATACAATCACAAATTCTAAGAATACAATTGGTATTCTTAGCTTTATGAGTTTTTGTGATGATCCATTGATGAGTTGTCAGTGAGATATAGAGATAGATATAGAGGATATAGAATGGTCATTGATGTATTATAAATTCATAATTTGAGATCAATACAACAAAACAAATTGGCTTTAGGCCTTTTCCGCCATCCTGCTTGCCTCGTCTCGCCCATGTTAATTCTTAACAAATATATTCTAAAGAATTTCAAATTCTTATAGATGATTTTCCCTATAATATAACATTGTATGTATTTGGTATAAGCTTCAAAATGCTAATTGAAAAATACTTCATCCAATAACATAGGCCATACACTATTGTAAATATCCATTATTGATGCAAGACATAGAAAACTTAATGATGTGCTTATTGTTGGTTTTGAATTTTATCTCATTAATCACCACACATGGACTTACTATATTCCCATTTTTCACTCAACTTTACAAATCATCATTTGTCTACTTGCATACAAGATTATATATACAATAAATGGGTTTGATATGGCTAATGGAAGCCATTATGCTCAATTACAAAAGAACATTTGTTTTCATTTTGTTACCATAATTACTCTCCCTTTCTATAAATATATATCAAATCGTGCTACTAGAAAAGGTGTGGTGGTAGGTATTGGAAATATTTCCCCACTAATCTCTTCTTTACCTTATTTTTTCATTGAAATGGAGTGATGACTTCTAGTCCTTAGCAACCGTAACTCTTAATGTTGAACCAAGAAGAATAAGTTTTGTTCCTAATAGCTCTAGAAAAGGGATGATTAAATTACGAATACCACGATCTTTACAAATTTTATCTTCCAACTTTAACTCTTCCTATCGAATAAAGGTAATCACGTGAATGCTTATTCTGAATGGGAGTATTGTAGAGGTATAGCTAGGAGATAGACACACAAGGATACTATTGCTTCCTCTTCTTCTATAACCCTTTTTGTACTCTTCTTCTATAACCCTTGTTGTACTTAAGAGGGCAACAACATAATTGTAAACACTGTAAAGATGTTGTAGAACCAATATTGGATTTCAAAATTCTTAGACTAGTACTTGTTGAAATTTGGGGCAAATTCAGGATTAAATTCCCTAAGGAAAATCTAGTTACCCCAAATAAGAAACTACCTCGCCCTAAAGGAATTTAAGTTTATAAAATAAAATTATTATTTTGGAACTCTTCTCATTATGGTTTGATGTGTCATATTCTATGTGGGAAAACAATCACATATGGCTCTTCATCAAGTCGGCTTGTGGAAAATAATAATTTATTATCAAATAAGTTCTAGTTAGATCCTCTAATGGTGGCACACTCTTTCAACCATCAAATGCCTATATAATTTTGGGTCCTTCGTTTTGAGGAATAAGTATTGACATGTTTTTATGTTGACCACGTTTTGACTAAAGGTGACTGTTGGGAAGTAGCGGAGAAGACAATTGGAAAAGGAGAAGGGACCCACCAAAGACTAGCAGTTGCATAGGATCAACCAGAGAAATCATGGTTCACACAATCACAGTCGAGTGGGAAGGTTTTCTAACAGCTGAATAAGAAGACACAATTGAGTAGCAGAGGCAGTCAAAAAGAGAAAGGGTGGAGAATTAGAGGGAGAAGCAACAGTCCAAGTGAGAAAAATGTTTAAAAGGACGAAGGGGAAAGCAGAACAGGGAGAAAGGAGAGAAGTGCACCAGAATGTTGTCGCAGAGCCTATTGAGCCCACACTATTTTGTATTATCTTAATCATGCATTATCTTATGATTCTAGTTCTTGTTATGTTGATGAGGACTTCGAGTCGTATGTATTGATGTAATGTTTTTGAAACTAATAAAAGAAGAAGTTGCAGGATTATATGAGAGTCTTCTTGGGTGACTTTATGTGCCCCTTTCAAAATTTGTTATGAGTGAACCCACATGGTATATTTCCCCTTTGAATGCTTGAGTTGTTATGATTATACCTTTTATATTATGGTTTTGAGTTTACTGAGTATTACTAGTTCCATGTGATTTCTCTCGATGCTTAGTTCCAACCCCTTACCTAAGTAAGGTCGCAATGCACCTTGGGTGAGATGTCTTATTCTCTCAGGGTAAGGTGAAAATGTCGGTGCTATGCTAGACTACGACGAAGTTTTTTTCGGCCCCTACACTCAAACCTGGGGTCTGAACTTGTTCATCATTTTTTTCCACCAACAAATGGTTTCGTTGTTGGGACCTGAAGATTTCCAATGGGGTCTGGAATATGGTGTCGAGGGTCTTTAAGAAGGATCTGCAAGAGTGGTGGCATGAACAAGTAGAGCAGTTTATTTATCAAAAATCTCAACTTCATCACCAAAGTGTGAAGTGGCTAAAGGAATAGATTTTTTAAGCGGGACTCATAAGCGATTAATACGAAATCTTCTGATGGAAGTACCCAGAAGAGATTCACAATTGGTTGCGGAGGCTGCAAATTAAAGAAAATAATGACAACCAGAGCCGATCTTCTCTCACTTGGACTCAAGTGGATATTCTTGAATTACATCGGATCAACATATATCTGATGCGAGCCATCGACTGCTGGGTGCAGACCAATCTAGAGAAGCACATTATCAAGTTTGTTGGAAGGGGCACCACTCCTCTAAGGCTGAGGTTGTATTCAAATTAGGACTACGAGGGAGTCTTATGAAGGGGATTTTGTTGTGGATTAAAGTTTTAATAGTAGAAGAGAATTTTTTGGTGTTCCAAAATCCACCTGTGGCAGCCTAAAACCTTAGTACTGGGGGAAGGAGTTAACGGGGGAGGGGGGGGATGCTACCCGACTAGGAGATATTAAACTATTAGAGAAATGGATGCGCATAATTTCGAAAGGCTAGAGATCTGAGAGCTCTAAGGAGGGTACAAATATTTGAAGAATGGTGGGAGAAAGCTTTGCAGGAGATTTACAGATGACAAAAGGAACTACACCAAGCTGGAGCGGTGTTGAGCAGTCCGAGGGTGCAAGAAGGATAAAGGAGCTAGTCGGCGTTGTAGAGCGATGTGATTGATGCTAGAGTGGGACCCGATCCAATAGGAAAGGTCGAGACCGTCGCAGTGACAAAGGCTCAGAGAAACAATAGCAATTTTTCTTTCCAGCAAAGATGGGAACACCAAACAGATCAGGCCACGCAGGCCTTGAGGGAAGCCCAGATGATGACATGCACTTCACTATGAGAATATTCTTTTCCGAGAATGACGTGTCTCCGAAAAGTATTGATTTGATGCCTATAATCTCAGGTAGTAGCTCCTCCAACCTTCCCTTAGTACTTTATAACAACCCTAGTCAATTTTTGTCTAATCTAGTTAGAGTTATTAAGGTTCACAATGTACATGCTACCTACAAGGTTGGCCTCCCTATTGGTAAAACTAGTAATTGCAGTTTGGCTCCCCAAGGATCATCATAGCTAGGTTCCCAAGGATTTTTAATCATTCCACCAGTTCAGTCGTGTATGGTTGGTAACATGGCGGGATCATTTACTAGATATCTTGAATTCTCAGGAAAAGGGAATGAAGATGTATAACAACATTGGTAAATTTACGAGGCCATATGGAGAGCCGTCCAAACTCCATATGCCACAAATTTTATTGAATTTCAAACCACTCTTCGAGATAGAGCACTGAGATGGTTCATCAAGTGGTAGGCACTACAACATAATCTGATGATAGATGAGGTACGACAAGAGTTTGTCTAAGAGTTTAAGCTTCTTAAAACCAACCAACAAGGGTTATAGGAACTATGGGAAATTAAGCAGAGGGAGGGATGTGAAACAAGCTATGAGATGATACAAATATTTGAAGATTCCATTAACAAACCAAGATACCCTATTGACCCCAATCATCAACAAGATTGGTTTATCAAGGCACTATTTCCACTCACTCGCACACCATTAACTCAATAAAAGATTGATACTTTGCAGGACGCCCTAGAAAAAGCGACATAAATAGAGGCCATGGAAGGATACCCACATGAACACCGAGGAGGAATGTCCTCCCATGATCCCACCCTCATAGGAATATAGCATCAGATCGCTGATCCGACAGAGAATTTAAGGGACATGCAACCAGTGAGATTGACGAGACCACACATATGGTGTACCAACTTCCATGTCGAGGGGCATCATGCCACGTAGTGCCCACGAATGAGGGGGCCAAGCACTCTCTCTATATCGAAAATTCCCTCTACATATTTACCCACCTTCATAGTTGTGTAGGTTGGTACATAAGGGTTATATGTAGGCCGCACACAGTTCCATGCCTTTCCTAGTCATCAAAGTGCAACCCCAATCGAATATTTTGAAATTTGAAAAACTTATGGGCATATCCCTCACCTTTGCCCACTTTTACAGAAGTATTTAAATGTCCCAAATAATGTTTTATGTGAGTTATGTGGATTACCTACTTACCACACTGATTAGTGTAGGGAATTATATGCCTTAGCTGACCGACTAGATCATTCCGCTTAGAGGATCAATGAATATCCTCGAGGATGAGGAGGCAGAGGAACAAGGGGGGAAGAAAAAGAGGCAGAGGTATGATCCGCTTTTATAATTGTGATCAAGAAGGGCATGTTGCAAGAGACAGTTCGATGCCCAGAAGACCATGGTGCTCTAAGTGCATGGTCAATACACACACGACGAAAGATTTCTTAGAGATGATCGACAGCTGGGAAGAGAGAAACTGCCAAAGGGGAGAAAATATAATTAATACTGAACAAAGAGAATCTAAGAGCACTCTCTTTTAAAATATTAATTTAGTCACCTGAGGAGGGAAAAACACCGGGGAATACTTGGGCGCTGTGGAACATACAAGAATTATAAAGCTGACCTCACCAAAGCAATCATATGATCCCAGTCAACAGAAACAATATTACAAGGAGTCCACAAAGATTTTTAATAAACTGACTCCAACTGTTGAAATCCAAGGAGAACAACCGGAAACTTCAAAATCTAGGATTCTATACTTCCCACAACATAATCCCCAACCCATATCTGAATGGTTCAGGTTGTTTCTGCAAATTGTGAATGATGAGTAAATGTTGGGACAATTGTGGGAAAATCTTAAAGCTGTTTTCAAAGATGGATCATTTTGGGGAAGGACTCATTTCCACCAATCTACCCGACAGACACTCCATAGGGGTGCGCAGGAAAAAAAAGAGAATAGGCAGGGAGTTTCATATCGATGCACAAATTGCAGCATTCCAAATCAAAGATATAATGCTAGATTTGGGCTCGGATGTGAATATCTTGTCAAGGAAAACTTGAGAAGCTTTGGGAAGGCCTAAGTTGTCATTCTCTCCAATTTAGCTACGAATGGAGAACCAATATTGCATCCTTCCTTTGGGATGTCTGGAGGATGTGGAGGTCGACATAGCAGGGGTGAAGACATACACAAACTTCGAGGTAATAGATATTATGGGAGATAAAGACCCATATCAAACATTCCTAGGAATAGATTGGACCTTTGAAAATTACGCGAGGGTAGATAAACGAGGGCACAAAAAATCAATGGATTACCCTCTTGATGATCCACCCTGCCCAACCTACAACCGAAATCACAATGAAATTCCTTGATCAAGCAAGCACCTTCACATGCTCGTGGCAGGTGGCACTCGCTGACTACACCTAGTTTAAAAATGTAGCCATTGAGTTTGTTCCAGAGTTGGGTCCTTCATTTGAGAGAAAATGTCAAGGAGTAGCAACATGGGAAGTAACACCACAACAACAGGAAGCACCAACAGAACCAAAAACACCAATGAAGGATTAACTCGAGGATGAGTCAATGAACTGTTTGGGTCCTTCATTTTGAGGGCCAAGTCTTGACATGTTTTTATGTTGACCACATTTTTACCAAAGGTGACCATTGGGAAGTCACGGAGAAGAAAAATAGAGAAGGAGAAGGGATCCACCAAAGAGTAGCAGTTGCGGAGGGTCGGCTAGAGAAATCATGGCTCACGATGTCACAAATGAGCGGGAAGGTTTGCTAACAGCTGAAGAAGCATACATAACAAAGTAGTAGAGGCAGCTGAAAAGAGAAAGGGTGGAGCATCTGAGGGAGAAATAATAGTACAAGGAGTGAAGTGTTTAAAAGGATGAAGGGGAAATCCAAATAGGTATAAAGGCGAGAAGTGCACTAGAATTATGTCACAGAGCCTATTGAGCCCACACTATTATATACTATCTTGCTCATGTGTTATCTTATGATGCTAGTTCCTGTCATGTCGATAAGGCCTTAGATCCAGATGTATTGATGTAATGCTACTGAAACTAATAAAAGAAGAAGTTGCATGATTATATGAGAGTCTTCTTGGGTGACTTCATATGCCCCTTTCAAAATTTTGTTATGAGTGCACCCACATGGTATATTTTCCCTTTAAATGATTGAGTTGTTATGATTGTACCTTTGGTGTTCTTGGTTCTGAGTTTATTGAGTATTACTAGTTCAATGTGATTTCTCTCGATTCTTAGTTCCAACACCTTACCTAAGTAAGGTCGTGGCATGCCTCGGGTGAGACACCTTATTCTCTTAGGGTAAGGTGGAAATATCGGTGCTACGCTAGGCTACGACGGATATTTTATTGGCCCCTGCACCCGAACCCAGGGTCTCAACCTGTTCATCTTTTTTTTCCGCCAACATATAATAAGAATATTTTTTGGATTATTTGATACACACCCATCCATCAATTTGATCTAATATCTCAGTGGTAATAGGAGATTTTTCTACCACACAAATATGGTTTATCACTGTGTATTTTTGCGGCTCATCTATGACATCTTATGCGACTTCTATGTGGCTCACATATCCATCAATGTGGCTTACATATCTATTTCCGTGGCTCATATACTTCTACGTGTCTCGCATATCCATCACCGTGGTTCACATATCTATCTTTGTGGCTCGCATGCATCACTATGGATCGTATGCACGTATGCATCACAGTGGCTCACATATCTATATCTATGGCTCACATATGTATCTATATGGATCGTATGCATCACTATGGCTCACATATCTATCTCTGTGGCTCATATATGTTTCTTTGTGGCTCACATATGCATCCTGTTCCTCTTATGCATCATTGTCTGGGACCTATGACTGTAACAAGTTCTCTCTTGACAATGATGAATGGACTTGATACTTGGAAATATTATTTGTTCTCTTGACAATTTTATATGGCTATAATAGTCATAATGATAGTAATGAAGGGAAAGGTCTATGGAAATGTTTCCCATGACAATTATTACCTATGCTTATGACAATAAATTTTTATAAGATACCTTTGGTTATGGAACTTATATATGCTGACAATACTACTTGTGTTTATGGAAATCCTCAAGAAAGCATCGTTGTGATAATGATATATGGAGTGACCTTGAGTGATAACAATAATCTTGATGATAATGATAACAATATGTCTACAATACTATTGATGGTAGTGATGAAAATAATATTCATGATAGTTATAATAGTATGTCTATAATACTCTTGATGATAGTGATAACAATAAATGTTCTAATGACAATATACTTATGCCTAAGTTGTGTGGTAGTATCCCTATAAGGAAAAAAATCTATGAAAGTAATATTGAAGTTCTCTATGACAATAATAGTGATGTATGTTGTGCTATTATGACTATGGTGTGTGGCAGTGTCCTTATGACAATGATATCAGAAACACTTGAAATATACGTGCTATTGTGATAGTGATATGGAGGCTTGTGTATGCCTCTTTACTATACTTGTATACAACCATCTCAGGAGGATATTGTATGATCTTGGATTGACCTAAGAGGCCTAATGTGTCAGATGTTAAAATATGTGTCTCATACCTATTGTACTTTGTATCTCAACCGAACATTTGATGAATATCTAAGAAGAATAATTTGGTTGGGTTTTCCCCCTTGCGGGGTTTTGCCTTAATATCTGACCTAAATCTTGGTGTCTCTACTGTGTATGCTTTTAATCTATTGTTCCTTAATATTCCGCTACATTTTTGATGTTCTCTCTACATAATTTCTAACAATGATATGCTGTTATGGTATAAATGTAATGTGAAAATGTTGATTTTTTTTTTTTTTTTAAATGTAGAGAACTATATAGCCCTAAAAATTAATAGTGCTTCTAGAGAAAGAAATACAACTTCCAAAAAGTACTCTTGCCCCATCTAATGCAAAGCCTATTTTTAATGATGGGAAAATAGTCGTAGATATGGATTTTTTTTCTTATAGAAGCCAAACTGCAAATTTAGTGTTGTTAGCACTTACATTGCAAAATTATGCAAATTACCAAGCCTATTGTCTACACCATAATTTAGATGATATAACTACAAATGTTCTAGAGACAAAGAGCCATATCTAAGAGATTAATGAAGATTTAGATAACTCCTTAACGATCTTTGAACAAGTTTATTCTCTAAATGATAATCTGTCAAAAATCATACCTATTGAGAAGAGAATCCAATATTTAGAAGTTGGCTAGGAAATTAAGGAAGTCATAAATCTTCTTACAAAAAGGTTTTGAGTATAAATATTAAGAACATGGACCTCACACTATTTCAAGAAATAGATAAGTCGAAAGGAGTTGGATATAGAGAGGATAAATGTGCATAATTTTGTAGAAATAAATCATTTTTCTATGGATGAAAAATTGAAATAGTTGAATGCTGCCTCAAATACTATTTCTTTATTATCTAATAAATCGACTCACTTCAAGAAATAAATTCCAGAAATAAAAATTGGAAAAAATAAAGATGGATATAATGATGGGTGAATCTTCTAGTGTTAAAGTAGAAACCCCAATCTATATAAGACCATATAAACTTGCTCATCACAAGTGGGAAGAGAAAAATATATTGAGCACACTAAAAAGGTTCCAGTTAATTGTTTTGATGAAGTGAATACTATAATGAGATGATGTATAAATGAGTCTTTTCCTATTATAGATTTCAAAAAAATTTGAATGCATCTGAGGGGTGGAATCAATATCGAAAAGCTCCAAATGATAAACTTACTTATTATGAATTTAAGATTGACATGGGGTTTCATAGGACAATTGTCCAATGGATGGGATAAAAATTTTGAGATATAAAAGGTTCCCATCATTCACTTTGAATACCCATTTAGGTGATCCAAACTTAATAATTATAGTTTTTTCATCCATCTCGATGCTTTCAGAGTGGAAAAATTGGAGGAATAAGCTCTTAGGACCATTTTTACTCGCAGGACCTAGTTTGGCAAATTGGGGTTTGAAACCTCCAAGGAGCATTTTGAGGCATCAAACAATGTTTTTTGGGGTAAATATTTGTTGTTTTAGTGTCACACATTTATTTTCTATTCTACATGCATAGACCTTTCCAATGACACAAGAATAACATCAATCATAGTTTGTATGCTGAATTTATGCCACTTAGAAATTGACCTTCCAATTTTCATCACCATAATTCAAGAGGATGCCATGTTAGCCCCCATTATTATTGGAAAATGGGCTAGCCATGTGATTATGATGTAGAAGAATCAAAAATAGTATATATTGTAACTCTGGTTAAGAGTTAAGATAGTCAAAACTAATCACTAGTAGGCTATCCAGTTGTGTTATAACCGAGCCACTAGGAGGAAAGTGGGTTACATTATTTCGAGTGCATTTGTTCCATAGTTGAGAAAAAAGAACAAAGAGGGATAGGAGGTAGAGAATAAAGAGAGGATTTGTGCACTATAACATCTTAAAGGCCATAGGCCATAATTATTTGTACTCACAACCATATTTCCTTTCAGAGAAAGTGAGCGAAGGGACATCACCTTCCAGTCGGGTTTTTCTATCGAAAGGGTTTCTCAAATCATATTATGTGTCAATTATGTTTGTGATATTGTTATTTTGTGATTCTCTATTTTTATGCATAATTTTTTTTTTTTTTCGCATGCACACACTATTAAAAACAATTTACAGATCTATAAATCTAAATATATATACAACTTTAATAATGTATAATTTCATATTTTAAATATAATTTTATCATATTTGTTGTGAATAACTATCCAGTTGAATATCCATGAAAATTTACAGATCATATTGGTAACAAAGCATGTTTCTTTGGGTGCATTGTGGATGTTTACAGGAGATCTAAATCGGTTGTGCCAAAATTCATAAAAACCTTATCATGGTTGATGAATCTATGAATAACCCGTGTGATCTTGCAAAGGAGAGATTTTTGCGATTGGAACAACAAGTCATTGATATAAATCATAATGTAAATCTCCTCATGGTGGCCCTGAGAAATATGCTTGATATATTTGGAGAAGATGGGGGCTCAAATGAAGGGGACAAATCAAAAGTGGGATGAAGAGAATGAGAATAAATAGGGAACCAACTAAAGAAATAACCCGAAAATGATCAACCTAGTTTGAGTGCCATGAATCAATCACAACCCCTGTTCAGAATGGAAGTGAAGGCCAATATCAAGCCATACCATGGAGAGATCGATGCTTTAAAGCTGAATAAATGGTTGCAACAACTGGAAGTGTATTTTAGCGTCCTTCAAATTGAGGAAGAGCAAAATATTTCATTTGCACGACTGAAATTAGAGGGTCATGCCTTTACTTGGTGGGAAAGCCACACGAAGATCCTGAGGTTTAGGGAGGGAATCCAATGAATAAGTGATAGGACCTCAAAACCTTAATTAATTTGCAGTTTTACCCTATTGGGTATGTAGAGCACCCTTGGATCTGGTGGCACTAATCTAGGAAAAATATGAGGAAAAGCACGCAAGAGTACACCATAAAGTTGAAAGAGATGGCCATAATGTTGGGTATCTCTCCAAAGAACCCAAATTTACTCCTCAACTATTTGGGTGGTATACACTGCCATTTTCAAAATAAAGTGGTGTTGTTCAAGCCCAAATCAGTGGACAAGGATTGTGTACAAGAACAATATCGGGAGAGCATAGGCTTGACGGAAGTGAAATCAAGTGGATCGAAGCCGAAGGAGAAACAACATGCTTCTAATGAGGGTTAGAAGAAGAAAAGAGGGAAAATATAAAAAGACTAAAACCACAACATATCAATGTAAATATCACATCAACCACTGCAACATTGATGACCATATAGGGGAGAAGTGTTGGAATTTTCATCCATAGCTTAACCCGAAGAACAAAGAAAAAGAAAATGAGAAGAATAATATCATGGGCACTTATTCAAGAAATTGAGTTGAAAGGAGGCCAGGCTTGGATGAGAATATCGTATTTACGTCGGTGCAGAAGGAGGTGAACCTGAGTAGTATTCAACAACAAGAGTAGAAAGAAATGACCAAGCTCTTCCATATAAAGAAATAGGCCACAAAGAAAAATATTGATGCTCTATTTGAAGGAATGCATCTTCAACTCTCCTCCACCTATCAAACGGTCCTTCAAATGGGTTGGATGTTTAGAGGGCATATCTGAAGAGCCCTAAATGAGGGTAGTTTTGAGAGCCCTAGATTATTAAAAGAATTGATTGTGGTTGGGAATATTGATGGCAACCCAACTATAGTTGGAGGGATGTTAGGTGACTATTAAAAGGGCTCTAAGTCCAAAAATTATGAAGGACAACAATTCTGGTATAATGGAAGGTGTATTGGGCCTAAGGATGTGTATACTTTGAAGGAATAAGTTGCAATCAAGTGGGACATCCAACTAGCCCTAGTTTACTATGTTGCAGAGGGTTGATTCAGTGAGAAGAAGGGAAACATCCATGCCCTAAAATTGTCATATAGGAGCAACAAGAATGACATAATTAGGTAGAAGAAAGAGTTGTTCAAAAACAATGTTATGAATAGCTAATCAAAGACCCTATATGTTGCAGACATTAAAGGAAAAAGGAGGCAACTAGAGGGAAAAGTTTATGGAGCCGAGTTTAGTGACGTAAAGGAGTTGTGATCAATGATAGAGGTAGATTAAGGAGTTGCAGAACGAGAAGCAAGATGACCCACCAATGTATTCATGACATGTGGAATAATAGGGTTGTGTTTATCCACCATCAACAAGTAGGTCAAGTGTTGAATTGTTTAGGGTAGATTGGTTGTCAAAGGAATGACATCAAGCCCTATTTATATTCCTTTTATCAGTGTGATTGTAAAGGGCCATGATCCCTTGTACAAGAGGCCTAAGGCTGCTGTATTATAGATTGTTAATATAATATGTAGTGGGTTTAAAAAGTTAAAAATGGTCATGTGCACTAGTTGATTCATTGATGTTTTTTATTTCGCTGTGCAAAGTAAAAGTGTTGTGGCATTTAAGTGTGTTTGTGTCAGATATTTTAAGACCCAAACTAGATCCTTCAGTTCCATAGAAAATTCAACATGGTATCAGAGCTACTTTGAATGGAAAATGAATAAGAGTGTGCTAAGTGGAAGCAGATTAAGCTGATGGAGATCACGTAGATTCAGAGGGAGTTTAGATTCAAAGGGAGTGGCCCTATGGAAGTTTGAGATCTTCAGGTTCTAATGAGGAAAAGACACTATAGAGACAATGATCCATTTTATAGGGTATGTTGTAGAGGTGGATGCCATATGGGCTAGAGTTTTCGATGAGTTGGATACTTCAGTGGAAGTACCTCCCTCACTAAGGAGTGTTGAATTGTGTAGCTTGGCAAGTACTCCACATGCCAAGTGAGATGCATTTGTGTGAGTTAGGTCACAAAAATAGTTTTTGGGCAAGGAACCTAAGCAAAGGGGTTTTAGGCCCATGATGGGATTTAAAATATAAAGAGGGTATTCAAATAAAATTAAAAGGAAAAATTAATTCTTAAGGCCGAGGATAAAAACCCCTATGTTCTAGAGGGTCCCTAAGAGGCCTAAGGAAGAGATTATTTAAGGAGTCCCTCATATAAAATCTATAGAGATCAATTAGGAGGAGCTCATTTGATCATAGGGATGTTATAAATATAGCGTAAAAGGAGGTCGAGTGTGGAGGCCAAGTAGGGATACAAGGGAGGCCGAGTTTTTCATCCAAGGGCATTCAATCAAGAGAAGGATTAGGATGTCACATACCTAAAGAGCCATGCCTAAAGGATGGAGAATGAAAAAGGTGCTTCAACTCTCCAAATATCTGGTTAGGCCAAGTAGGAAAGAGTTGTTGGTGGGTAAGATTATGGGCATACATTGAGTAAATACCTCTATAAAAATAGTCATAGGATTTTGGTTAGAAAAGGTAGGCCAAGGCCCCTGTGGCAAGGGATTTGAAGGGTTTGTGAAGCTAGTTTTGGTGGGCCGCAAGGCCTAAATTTCCATTGGAGTAGGGATGCAACCTTTGAAGGATCAAGAGCACGTTTTAAGTGATGTTTTATATATGTATAAGAGGATTATACATCCCATGCTAGGGCATATATGAAGCTAATCAGATGCCCTAGAATCTTCAACCTTAGAAAGTAAGCCTAGATTCGTGGAAATTGTGACTACTAGAAGAGGAGTTCTGGAGTGACAAGAGACTGACCTTCAAGGAGATGAATGCGTGGAGATGGAAGGTTGTTCCAAGGGTTTGGAATAAAAATAATTCAACACCTAATTATAGTGAGAAGAATTCTGTCTAATCACTATTAGAGGAGCAGTCCTAAGGAATTTAGGGTAAAGTTTTGTGAGCCCTAGTTAGGGTTTCTTTCAGGGAAATAATTACCCTACCAGTTGTGTTCCCTA
The DNA here is from genome assembly GCA_034641835.2 of Pinus albicaulis. Lineage (NCBI taxonomy): Eukaryota > Viridiplantae > Streptophyta > Pinopsida > Pinales > Pinaceae > Pinus > Pinus albicaulis. Next base: position 680,334,907 of record CM076580.1, on the reverse strand, counting down.
AGTCTGGTATTGCAGGCCATAATAAAAAATGAATAAGACATATGTTAAGGTCGATTATGCAAGGAAGAAAGTGTTTGATGAAGTATGTTCAAGGTTTTGAACAACAAATATTTTTTTTCCCTAATATGCACTTATTCAAATGGATTGAAAGGATGTTTAGAGGGAAAATCTAAAGAGCCCTGGATGAGGGCAGCGTTGTGAGTCCTATATCAGTCAAAGAATTGACTGCGGTTGGGTAGATTGATGGAATTCCAAGTAGAGTTGGATTGATGTTAAGTGGCTGTCAAAAGAGCCCTAAGTCCATCACTTATGAAGGACAACAAGTCTGGTATAAGGGCAGGTGTATTTTTCCTAAGGATGTGCATACTTTGAAGGAATACGTTGCAGTAAAGTGGGCCAACCAACTATCCCTAGTTCATTTTGTTGTAGAGCGTTGATTCAGTGAGAATAAGGGTAACCTACATGCCCTAGACTTTTCATACAAGATAAAAAAGAATGGAAGAAGTGGGAAGAGAAAAAAATGTTCACAAATGGAGTTGTGAACAACTAATTGAAGACCCTATGTGTTGTATACCTTGAAGGAAAAAGGAGGTAGATAGAGGGAAAAGTTTATTTTGCCAAGTTGAGTGACCTAAAAGAGTTGTGATCATTGATAGTGGTAGAATTAGGAGCTAAAAAATGGGAGGCAAGAGGACCCGCCATATGTGTTTAGTACATGTGGACTAAAAGGGTTGTGTGTAGCCACCACCAAAAAGTAGTTCAAGTGTTGTCTTTTTCAGGGTAGATTGGACGTCAAAGGAATGAAACCAGGCCCTAGTTTCATTCCCTGTATCAATGTGATTGTAAAGGGCCATGATCCCTTGTACTAGAGCCCTAAGACTATTGTATTATATATTTTTAATATAACAATCAGTGGGTTTAAAAATTTAAAATTTTTCATGTGCACTAGTTGATTCACTGATGTTTGTTATTTCATTGTGCAAAGTAGAATTTTTGTGGCATTTAAGTGTGTTTGTGTAAGATATTTTAAGACCCAAACCAGATCCTTGAGTGCCATGGAAAATTCAACAACAGTCATGTGCACGATGGAAATAGTACCATTGACAACCATATCCAAGATGGGTTACTCTACAGGTTGGATAAGTTATGTTCTCCTAAAGGTGAGCGATTGTAGTTGATTAGAGAGTCTCACACCTGCAAGGTTGTATCGGTGTAGGGAAGACCATGGATAACTTATAGAGGTATGTGTATTGGCCCAAGATGTAAGAAAAAGTAGATAGGTTCATAAGAGGATGCATGCTTTATTGTACCAACAAGCCTAACAATAGGAAATAGGGCCTACACCATCCCTTACATGTTATTTTTTGTAGCATCAGAAATTTTTTCTAATCTTGACTTTGTTTAGAGGCTAAGAACTACAATATATCGAAAAATGAGAAAATGTTTCTTGAGAAAACACCTAGATAAAGCTCAATTAAATTTATTGATCGATAATTAAAAATTACCTAAGTATAAATTAGGGAAATCAATTAATTAAAGGGAATTGATTGAGAAAAGTGAGAATGCTCTAGAAAATCAAACAGTTTGAGTTTGAGATAATTTTAATCGTTTATAAGGATCTAATCATGGTAGTTGGTTCACCAACAAGATATTATGAGAGCAGGGCATTGGGGATCGAGAATGTACATTGAGTGAGTGGGTGATCTAGGCAGATCAAATTTCCGAGGGAGCAGAGATTCAACCGGGAAGAAAATTCGAGCTAGAGATTAGTAATAGAGACTGAGGAGCAATAAAAAGGTGATCCAATGGAGATTTATAGTGTAAGAAGATTCAATTGAGTTATTCCACATGAGGTTGTGCAGGGGCTTGCACAAATTCTCAAAGAGGCAGTTCAATTCAACATAACAAGAGGTTGATTTAGGTGCCGGAGGTCAGGATAAATTTCCAGAGGGTCAGAGAATCAATTCTAGAAATAGTAATAGGCAGGACCTCTGATTTAGAGGAAGATCTGGGGAGTGTGTTTGAGGGACTGTACAACATGTGCACAAAGGTTTATACAGGGTATTCTGGGAGCCGGTTTCTGAGATGAGGTTGAGGTTGAATTACTTGTGGAGAGAGAGAAAATTCTCTCAGATATTTTTTTAGTGATATTTCAGGAGAGGATTTCCATATTGGCATCTAGTTTATTGTACTCGAAATTGTATTGTTAAATAATAATAATAGAACTCTCATCTTCTGCACCGGTTTTCCCACATTGGGTTTTTCTAGGGAATTTTGTCCAAAAATAACAGTGTCATTTTTATTGTGTGTGCTCTATTTTATTAGTTTCCAATTTATTTTCCACAACATTTTTATTGTGAAGAAATTGCAGTGTGATTTATTCATTATTTTTCTGTAACAAAATAAACTGCATAATTAATCAATTAGAATAATAAATTACATTTGTTTCATTTCAAGGAATTTTTACATGGTATCATATCAAGTTTGAAGACAGATCAGTGGCTCAATGATGAAGGAGAAATTTTGCAGCTTTAGAGGGAGTCTCTAGGAAAAAAATTCAAGATCTATGTAGAGGTCAACCAAGAGTATCAATGTGGAGGCAGGGGTTTGCTTTTCAGTTTGCAGGCAATGGAAAATTCGAAGAGCCTCATTTGCTGTTATTTGCAGATAGTGGTGTGGCTGAGAAGTAGTTCTGGTGAGCTATTCAGAGATTTCGTTGAGAAAATTTGGGCGCAGTGATTTCACAAATTTTTTTTGTAGTAGCAAATCAACAATGGGTGGAAGAGAATAACACACAAAGAGGAATGAATTTCCAGATTTTCCTTGAGGGTTCATAGATTCAAATTTTTGGAGAAAATTTGAGACTTCCATTGCAGAAGGAAATAACAACATGCTGATCTATGTATTCTAGGAGGAAGTGCAAGTAGCAGAGTAGAAAACCAAGTAGGAGAGGGAGGAGATTCCTATTTATTTTCCCAAATTTGATTTTTGTGGAAATGACCTCAACAAGCCTTTGAGATTAGGATAGGATAGATGGAGCCTCTAACTCTTGTATCTAGAAAGCCAGAATGTCTTTACTACTATATGAGCATGGTATGAAGACATATGAAGAAATAGTTTTAGCCATACCTACATATCCAAAACAACTAGAGATTTACAATAAGGATATGGCCAAGGCAAAGTGGTTGATCCTCGATGGAGTTTGAGATCATATAGTCTCACATATAGATAGCAATAATAATTCCAAAGAAATGTGGGATGCTGTCACTACACTTTTCCACAATCCTTTCGAGAACCGAAAGATGTTCTTGAAAGAGAAGTTGAGGACCACCAGGATGCATAAGGGTGAAGGAATCACTCCTTATCTCACTAGAATTCATAGTGTCTGAGATGAGCTTGCAATAGTTGGAGAGACACCTCTTGAGAGTGAGGTAGTGCATAAAAATCTCAATGGTTTCACCAAGGAGTGGGCAACTTTCATCCAAGGTATTAGTACTAGACGAGATAAAATACCTAAATGGGATCGATTATCGGCCGATTTAACTCAAGAAGAGATGAGGCTTGTTATGTTCAAGAGTAAAATCAACAATAATAGCATCAAAGGACCAAAGAGTGTGAAAGATGAGTAAAATTTAGCCCTTGCAAGGATAAGGCTCAAAGGGATAAGAAAATAAGAAGAAATATCCGTCGAAGATAAAGTGCTTCAAATGTGGTGAGTTTGGTCACTACAATACTCAGTGTCCCAAGAAGAAGAAGAACAAGAAGGATAAGCAGGAGTAGGAAATAATTTCCACAAAAATCGATAATTTGTCCAACAAGTTGGAGAACACATTTTCCTTGTATATAGCTCTACCTCCAAGGGAGTGATGGGGATATCTTGAGATCTAGTCCCTAGATTTGCAGATATTTGGGAAGGATACATGAAGGATAACATCAGATAGATGTTTCCTCATGGATCATTACCCTTGCTATAGGGGCCCACAATTTTCAATAGCTTATGGATCAATGTTAACATGACACAGTCAGATCTTGAGTAACATTTGTAGAACTAGTTGCAGTAAGTTATTAAGGGGCACAAAACCAATCAGGGCATAGACAATTACTCAGTACTAGAAAATGTACATACTAGTTGTAGTCATAAAACGAGGAGACAGTTTCAAAGCTAGTACATAGACATAGTCAATTTAATTTTATTTGTAGCAATGCAAGATAGCACAATCCAATGTCAACATCAGTGCAGTTGCAATATGGTTCAAATAAATAGTTGGCAGATGAATTAGAGTATGCACAATCGCTTGGTGGGAAATGATATATTTTCACAGTTTTTAGACATCAACAATGTGAGGAAAGAAGTTACGAGAGAAATACAATAGAACACCCTCCTCACTAAGAGGGAGATTTATTTTTTGTAGCATCAAACAGGTTTTATATTCTCAAATTTGGTTAGAGAGACTAAGAAACAAAAGATATCCAAAACTCAGAAAATGTTTTAGGAGAAAACACCGAGAGAAAGATTAATTACATTAATTGATTGATAATTAAAAATTTCCTAAGTATAACTTAGGGAAATCGATTAATTAAAGGGAATTAATTGAGAAAAGTTAGAATGCTATATAAACTCACACGGATTGAGCTTGATATGATCTTAGCCACTTATAAGGATCTAATCATGGTCGTTGGTTCACCAATGAGAGATTATAAGAGAAAGAGGTTGGTGATGGAGAAGATACATCAAGTGAGTGGGTGATTTAGGGAAATCAAATTTCCCAGATAGTTGAGATTGAGTCATGAAGAGAATTTGAGCCATAGATCAATAAAAGAGATTGAGTAACATTAGCAAGGTGATCCAATGGATATTTATAGTGCCAAAAAATTCAACTGAGAGAGGTCGAGTTATTCCACAGGAGACTGTGTAGTGGCTAGCGTAGACCCTAAAATAGGAAATTCGATTCAACCAAATAGGAGGTTGATTCAGGTGCTGGAGGTCGATATAATTTTGTAGAGGGCTGGAGAATCACTTATAGAGGTAGTAATAGGAAATAATTCCGATTCAGAGGAAAACCTAAGGAGTGTGTGTGAGGGACTGCACAACATTTGCATAGAAGCCTATGTAGGGGTATTCTGCAAGCTAGTTTTTGAGGCCAAGTTGAGGCTGAATTGCTTGTGGAAAGAGAAAATTCTCTGTTATTTTTCTAGTGATATCTCAGGAGAGGATTTCTAGATTGACATCCATTTTATTGTACTCAAAATTTTTTTACTAAATAATAATAATAAAACCCTCATTTGCTGCGTTGATTTTCCTACATTAGGTTTTTCCGGTGACTTATGTCCAAAAATAATGGTGTCATTTTTATTGATGTGTGCTCTATTTTCTCAGTTTCTAGTTTATTTTCCACAACATTTTTATTGTGAAGAAATTTCAATGTGATTTATTCATTATTTTTCCGTAACAAAATATACTACATAATTAATCAGTTAGAAGAATAAATTCCAGTCGCTGCATTTCCAGGAATTTTCACATTACCTGTACCCACTCGTCAAAGGGAAATAATTTCCATAGGATTTGTGGGATATTTACCAACAATCAGGAAAGAAAATTACTACCTGTTCATGGTAGTTGACAGGTTCAACAAGATGTGTGTTTTGATGCCCTATAAAAAGACCATCAGTGAGTAAGAAGCATAAAATTTCTTCTTTGGACAAGTTTGGTTTCAGTTTGGGATACCAAGGAGCATTATTTCAGACAAGGACACAAGATTTATTATTTCAATATGGACTACATTGTGGGATACTATGGACACAAAGTTAAAAACATCTAAAATATTCCATTTACAGACATATGGATAGACAAAAGTAGTCAATGGGACTTTGGTGCAACTTCTGAGGGGATACAACTAGAAGCACCCAAAGACTTAAAATGAAAGTATGGTATATATACAACATTTTTAGAATATATAAGTCCACAATTATCTAGGAAAGTCCCGATTTGAAACTTATTTTGGATATTTTTCGCCTTCACATTTGGAAATTGCATATGGGAAGCAAGGAGGAGTGAGGGAATATCTTACAGGAGACACCTTGAGGGTTGAAAATTTTATAGATAAGATCAGGCAGATCCATATATAGGTACAAGAGATACTGCATAAGTCACATGAGATGTATAAGGCCAAGAATGATCAACATAGAATAGATAAATCATTAAAGGTGTGAGACAGAGTATATATACAGTTGAACAGGGAGATACTACAAGGACTTGCTAAGAAAATATGGCATATAAGTTATGGTCCCTTCAAGGTACTGGAAAAGGTGGGTGATAATGCATATTGACTCATTTTACCACCATATATGCAAATTTCCTCAATTTTGAATGTAGAGAATATGAAACACTATGATCCTTCAATGCTAGATCAGGAAGAGGAACATGTCCTACTATTTGTGGAGGATTTGACACTAGATGATGACGCGGAGTTGACTAAAGATGCAATTTTGTAGAAGAGGTCTAGAACTACAAGATAGGGGCAACATGACCTATGGTAGATTGGTATGAAAGGAAAACTTCCAAACAAAGCTAAATTGTGCACCAAAGAGAAGGTGGAGGAAAAATTTCCTCACCTTCAATAGAAGATTTTAAGGACCAAAAACCTCCCAAAATGGGGAGGTGTGATCCAGATTGGATCATTATATTTTTTTTCATTGAAAAATGCGAGGGAATAAAGTCTCGGGACCATTTTTACTGATAAGACCCATTTTGACAAATTAGGTTTTGAAACCTTTCGTGAGTGTTTTCAGGCATCAAACAATATTTTTTTTGGGGTAAAAATCTGCCGCTTTGGCGCCGCACCTTTCGTTTCCTATTTTACACGTAGATATCTTTCCAACAATGTAAAAATCATGTCAATTAGAGTCCATATGTGAAATTTATGCCACTCATGTTGAGAAATCTTAAGGGCAATGATTATAGTGATTTCTCTTTCTATGATAACTGCTTGTCATGTATTTTTTCTTTTGATTACTTATTAGCTTCTTCAGTTATTATTATGTTTGTATATCATCAAAAAAGAAAAGAAAAAAAGAACAAGAACACAAAATATAGGTTGCAAGCTACGGCCAAAACCTCTCCTCTTGAGAGGAAAACACTTAAATATATTCTCTTCCTTATAGATCCCTCAATTCATGAATTCCAAGACCTCTAGACCAAGACCAATACCCTCCAATACCAAGTCTAACCTTTTAGGATAATGTAATTTCCTTGTCCAAGTTAAACCGAGTCAAATATCTTCCAGTAGCACAACTTCAACCCCTAGATGTAGAGTTTCGGCCTCCACTACAGACCTAAACATTTCTTCCCTCTTGCAGTTGTTGCTGCCACATGCGTGAGATTATTTTAGCCTTCCAGTACTTCCTAAGACATTCTCTTGGATTTATATGACTTCTGGATCTTGAGGATGGATTCTTGTAACCTTCACTTGACTTGCTTGCCTTCTCTCCTTAAATATGAAATTTGTAGAGGAAAACCCTAGATATGCTACAGAAACCCTAACCTTCCTTCGCACGTGTGAGAGAGAAATATCCAAAAACAAGTATTCTTCGTCCTCTTCCTTATTTTTTCTTCTTCCTCTTCATCCTTTTCTTGGATGAGTGAGTGAATGAATGTAATTCGAGGAAGTTTAGTTTCCTCCTTTATATAGGCTTCTCAAAGGTGGACGTGGCTCCTCAAATTAGGCCGACTTGCCAAATGCCATACCAACTTGATCTTGGAGGGTATTTTGACACTTTTAAGGAAAAAAACAATTTTTCTTTACAAGTCACAATATCCCCAAAGGGGTCTTAAACTTATTAAAATGACTCTTTTGACTTCTTGACCTAGGACAACACCTAGAAGCACTCAATGGGTGCTTGACCTACAAAATAAAATACTTTGAGCATGAAACCCATGCTCCGAAATAATAATAACGATTTTCTTTCATTTTACAATATATAAGAATAAAAAGTACATTTCATATTTATGAAGACCAAACCTAGTTACATATTTTCCAACAATCCCTCTTAACTAGGGAGGTATTCATAAATGGTACATGGACATTCTCAATCTGAAGAGATCTCATAAGAAGAGCCGATTTGGTAACTCATCTATTTGGCATCATATCATCAAACATTTTCACATATAAAGGCCTTGAATAACAACTCTATCTCTCCACAATATCATATCACAATGCTGATGAGACCAATGAATTATAGACACCATCATCATTGTATCTCAAGGTACATACCTCACTCGGGTGTTCACAGAGTATGACCTTACTTGTACTATTATTATCTTGGATAAATAGTCCTTAAATAATATCGGTCCATGACTACTCTTATCTTGGATTCCCTACCTCATCCTCATAGTATCTGATGCAATATGCTTACCCAATCCTCCATTATATCTTCCCAAGTGAAGAAAACACTGATGTGCCTATATATCACTCTCAACCATGGAGGATACATCAACCAAACCAAGCTTGTCTCTCAAATATACAAGATTCTTATTAGGAAGAGATTTTTTCAATATGCCAGCTACTTGATCATCGGTGGAGATATATTGTAGCTTCAACACACCATATTGTACTAGCTTCTTAATATAGTGATACTTGTTGTTGATGTACTTTGTATTTCCGTGAAATATTGGGCCTTCATACAATCATATACAACTAGTGTTATCACAATTTATCACTGTAGGGTCCATCAGTCCTTTGAACATGTCGGATAACATCTTCCTCAACCAAGCTGCTTCTTTTCTCACTTCACATGCTGCAATATACTAAAACTTAGCACTACTCAAAGCAACTGTGTCTTTATTTATGCTCATCCATGAGATCATGGAGGATCCCAAACCGAAACATATTCCTGTAGTGCTTATTCCATCCTGCTCACTAGCACCCGAGTCAAAATATATATATCCAATCAAGTGGACAACATTCCTCCTATCATATTTTAGAAAGTAGAGGATATTACCTTGTGGATATCTTAGTATATGTTTTGCTACTATCTAATGATCATGATTTAGGTCCACTTGGAACTGAATGAGAACATTTATTGAAAAAAATATGTTTGGTTGTGTATTCATCAAGTACATCAATGAGCCAATCAATTTGCTATACTTGGAAGGATCCACAGGGATCGACATGGAAATCCTTAGTATCTTCAAGTTTGTGATCATCGGGGTTGTCATTGGTTTACAATCCATCATGTAAAACTACTTTAACATCTTGATCACATACTTTCCTTGACCTAGATAGATCTCATCAGGTCCTTGCTAGACTTCCAGTCCCAAATAGTAGTGCATCAGGCCTAGATCCTTCATGTCAAATTCCCCTGCTAGTTTCCTCTTACATTCTTCAATTGGACCTTCCACACCTACCAAGAGAAGGTCATCCACATTCAGAAGAATTATTACTGTCTCTCCCTTCACAACCTTAATATAGAGGTTTGGATCAATGGAAATCTTTGTGAAACCTAATATTTGTAGATATTAATCCATCCTAGCATACCATGCCCTTGGTGCTTGTTTGAGGCAATATAATTCCTTCTTCAATTTTCAAACACATGCCTTTCTGTCTTTAAATTCAAATCCCAAGGGTTTTTCTATATAGGCTTCCTCATCTATTTTTCCATTCACAAATGCAATATTTACATCCATTTGGTGGATGTTCCATCCCATCAATGTTTCCAAAGATACCAACAAACTAATAGTAGTATACGTTGCCGTTGGAGCAAATGTATCTTCATATTTGATGCCTTCTTGTTGAGAGAACCCATAACCAAAATTATTTCCTTATATTTATAAGTGCTTCCATCTTCCGCATTTTTGATATTGTAGATCCACTTTGAAGTTACCACACATTTGTATTTAGGCCTAGGTACAATCTTCCAAACTCCATTCTTCATTATAGATTGATATTATTCATTCATGTAATCCTTCCATTCTCAGTGAGTGAAAACTTCTTCAAAAGTGGATGTCTCTACTTCTATTAGTTTTGTCATGCAGGATGCATACCTAGAATATTGATTGGGATTCTTGATTTCCTTGAATGTACCTTGAGCTGCTACATGACATTAGACATCTAGAAGTGTAGACTTCAACCAAATAGGTATTTTTCTAGATTTGGGGATAGCCATAGGTTGTATAGGTTCACTAGGACCTTCATCTTCATGATTTGATTCCTCGTCCTCCCTAGTAACTTCTTCTTCGAATATAGGAAGTTCTTCATCATTAGAGTCCATAGGGAGATCCTTTGATTTCTTGAATGCATTACTTTCGTAAATATCACATCTCGGCTGAATTATATCTGGTGTCCTTCCTTTATGTAGATTCTATAGGCCTTAGAGAAATTGCTGTAGCCCACACATGTTCCCTTAATTCCTGATGGATCTAACTTATTTCTCTTTTCCTTAGGTATATGAATGTAGACAGGACAACCAAAAATTCAGAGATGGTACACGATAGATTTCTTCCCAGTGAACACTTCTCTAGGAGCTTTATTATCTACATATCCATGGGTACTTTGATTTTGTATGTATACAATTGTCTTTGTAGCTTCACCCCACATAAATTTCGGTAAATATTGATAATGTATCATTGCTTTTACACTTTATTCAATGGATTTATTTTTTCGTTATGAAACTCCATTTTGTTTAGGATTATATGGGACTATCAACTCCCTCTTAATCCCATATTCCTTACAGAAAGCAATGATTTCCTTAGATGTATATTCTCCTCCATTATCAGATCTTAATATCTTGATTATTCTTTCTGTAAGGTTCTCTACTTCAAATTTGAATTCTTGAAATTTGATAAATAATTCATCCTTGGATTTCATAAATTAAATCCAAGTTTTCCTTGAATGATCATATATAAATGTGACATAATGTAGATTAAATCCAAGTGATTTAGGATTTATAGGACCACAAACATCAGAATGAATAAGATCCAAGATTTCTTTTGATCGTGAATCACTTCTTCTAAATGGTCTCTTGGTGTTCTTACCCAATGCACAACCCTTTCATACTCCTTCATGATCTTCTTTTAGTTCAAGGATTCCATATACTATTTTGTTTAGGGTTGGAAGAATTTTGAAATGGAGATGACCTAATATTCTATGCCAAAGTTCACATGGACTGATTTCAATGTGAACTTAAGATTGAGCAAGAGAAGATACCAACCTGTAAAGTCTTCCTTCACGAATCCAAATTACTCTAGAATTTTTTATGCTTGATTTTTTACCCTATACTATAAATTTTCCATCAATGAAAGCCACTCTATCACCTTTATCTTCTAAAATTGAAATAGAGAGTAAGTTCTTATGCAAATTTAGAACAAATAGGATGTTGTTGAGATGAATATTACCTTCATTTTCTAGATCTATTTAGGTTGATCCAATTCCCCACACATGATAGATTTTATTATCTCCAAGTGCTACGAAGTAAGAAGACTTGAATTTTGATAGTGTCTTTAGTTGCTTGTGATGACCAATCATATGCCTTAATTCTCCACTTTCGATAACCCAAATGCTCTCATCTTGAAATGTGTCTATAAGTGTTGAGAAGAGTCCCTCTTCTTTTGTTTTGGTTAGTTCCTTCTTTGGAGTAAATAAGAGATTCCATACTTCTTTGATACCTTTATTGAGGTGGATTTATACCTTTAAATAATTCTTGAGAAACTTCTTCAATTTAGTAGATATCTTCATGATACCTTTAGCCACGTTGAGAAAATTTAAGGGCAATGATTAGAGTGATTGTTATTTCTATGATAACTGTTTGTGATGTATTTTTATTTTTTCTTACTTATTAGCTTCTTTAGTTATTATTATGTTTTTATATGATAAAAAAAAAATACCAAAACAAAAAGAACAAGAACACAAAATATAGGCTGCAAGCTAGGGCCAAAACCTATCCTCTTGAGAGGAAAATCCATAAAACTCTTATTTTCCTTATAGATCCTTCAATAGACAAATTCCAAGACCCCTAGACCAAGAAAAATACCCTCCAATACCAATTCCAACCTTTCCATATAATGTTCTTTCCTTGTCAAAGTTAAACCCAGACAACTCTCTTCTAGTACACAACTTTGGCCCCCAACTACAGAATTTCGGCCTCCATTGCAGACATGAAATTTTCAGCCCTCTTGCAGTCGTTGTTGCCACACATGTGTGTTGAAATTTGCAACAAGAAACAATGAAATTTGCATCTAGAAACAACATCCAAAAAATGGCATCCATAAATGGCTACCATGGAGGCTTTTTATTTAATTATTTATTAAATAAATTAGAATAAATGCGTGTCAATTTGTTTCATCCCTTAAATAAATTGGACAATAAATTGTAATCTTAACTCATAATCACTTGTAATAGTTAACTGAGTGTGATAAAATCAGTTAGATCATAAAATTTGAGTTCAGGGTGGTTGGTGAGTCATGTAGAGTGATTCTATTTATTTTAGAGTCCAAGTTGCAGTTAGAGTATTAGTTTAATGCATGAGAAATAAATTAACTCAATTAAGTGAGTTAAAGTCAGTCTAACTAGTTGTAACTAACTGTTGAGCTACTGAGAGGTTGATTGAATTAAATCAGATTTAATTCACATGACGTGATCTGTCAAGTGACTGATGATTTACTATTAATAGCTGTATGCATGTTAGTTTCGATGAAGTCCCAGTTGAGACAAAGGTTAAAGGGAAGTTATCTATCAGATGTATTTTTAGAAAATTGCCTGGGTGAAATTATATACACCATAGAATGCCCATGATTTATTGCACAGTCAAGGAAGGTTGATTATCCTATTTAATATGGATTAATTTCCTAGGGATTTCCTAAGCAAGGCAGGCTGAGCAGAGGTAGGATATTGGCTAAGTGTTGGTCGATTTTGTCAGATCAGTGTGAGACAGTTGGTAGAGTGCAACAGACTCTTGTGAGAAGAGTGCGTTACATTGTTTCATGATTCCTTGGTTCATTATACATTAGAAATAGATGGGTTTTGAGCAGAAAGCTTTCCCCAGGAAAAGTATCTGTGTTGTGCGATTGATTTGCTTCTTTATTTTACTTGGTGTGATTGTGCGATCGTGTTTATTTTCTAAAATTAATTTGTATAAGGATTAAATATCTTGCTTTAGCATATCGCATGATCGGATTGAATCCATTGGTATACATATTTTTTTTATAATTTCTACATGGTATCAGAGCGCCAGGAATCACAATAGTGGAGAAGAAATTCAGTTTCTACTGAACAACATTCGAATTTGCAAAAATATTCTTTGGAGTGACAGGAGGATCAAGATGGCTTTAAATGGCTTAAGATTGGAATATGCACTTGATGGAAGTTCTAATTATATTTCATGGAAAGAAAAATTGGAGGCATTTCTGGAAGACAATGGGTTGAAAGAATTCATTGATAATGATATTCCCAAGCCCGCAGTAGCAAACACTGCTCTTCTTGATGCTTGGAAAAAGAATGTTGCAAAGGTGAGGAGGATCTTATTAGAGGGAGTTCCAGATCACATTGTCTCAAGTCTCCATGGAAAAGTGACTCCATATGCAATGCGGAAGGATTTTAAAGATTTTTTTCAGAATAGCAGTGACCATAGAAAATTGGCACTAAAGGACAAGCTCAGGAAAATCAAAATGGAGAAAGGCAACACTATTCTAAAATATTTGACCAAGTTCATCCAATTTTGAGATGAACTTGGAAGTGTCAGGATTACTATAGCGGATGATGGCTTGGTGAGACTAGCACTTCTAGGCCTTCCCAGGAGCTGGCATAGTTATCAGGACTTTGTCAATGGGAGAGAGAATTTACCAGATTGGGAGCGACTTTGGTCGGATTTGGTACATGAAGAATTTAGGTGGAATTCTAGGGATGGATCCTCATCCAAGACTAATGACAAGGAAGATTATGCCTTGTTCAGTAAGGTAAAGAAGTCAAAGGGAAATAAATCCCAAGGCGAAGCGGGCAAGAAATATGTGTCCAAGATCAGATGTTTTCACTGTCACGAGCATGTGCACTATGCTACAAATTGTCGAAAGAAGAAGGCAAGCAAGAAGGAGCATGCAGTTGCAGTAGGTGAGGCATTGGCTTCATAGTTCGAGCTTGATTTTACTCTCATTGCATGCATGGCCAACACTGTAATGGGATGCATGTGGTATTTAGACAGCGGTGCCTCGTTCCATATGACGGGGAATAGAGATATCATCGGTGACTTGGTGGAGAAGGACCTCTAGCAGAGCATAGAGTTTGGAGATGACGAGAGGTATAACGCTATCGAAATAGGTACATTTACCTTTCAGAGGGAGAATGGCTCCCATCACAGACTAGCAGATGTTTTGTATGTTCCCGGCCTAAAGAAGAATCTTGTCTCCGTAGCGGTATTGGAAGACTGTGGTTATGAAGTGATGTTTAGAAAAGGAAAAGTTTTCCTTAAACACATAGCCACAAGATAGGTGAAGCAAATCGGTTCAAGAGCCAAGAACCTATATGCACTCGACGTTGAGGATGCATGCAAGGATTTGAGGAGAAAAGCAGTGGTTAATGACTTGGTGGTTGAGAAGGAGCAATTATCTCTCAACATGCAGGCTCAGAAGCAATCTCAGAAAGTTGTGGAGCAGCCATAATTGGAGAAGCAGAGAGGAGATCGAGTGGAAGAGTCCACTCAAGTATAGACCTATAGGAGAGGGAAATTACGAGCGATATGGGCAGAGGAAGTACATGTAGCTATACCTCTAGGTGTAAGGTGGAGCGATGTGCATAATTAATTCCAAGAAGAAATTTGGGCAGGGTTCAATGAGATGGTGTGTCTCATGGATCAAACTTGGCTACGAGGAGCCCACAGTACAACAGTACCAAGAAGGATCAGTTATATTGATGCACTCAAATTTTAGGAAGACAAAATCAGAGTGATAGGTGTCAGATATTGGAGCGCAGATCAAATTTGGAAGTAGTGCAGAGTGCATGGATGCAGATGTCAGCAACGCAGAGAGTCCAGTAGACATGTGCAGTAGCTAGTAGCAGTCAAAAGACTCTGATGATAGATGCATTACACTGATTCAATTGTTTGGAGGCTATTTAGTTTTAGGAGAGTTGCATGTACGAACAACACTAGGAAGTGTTGCATGCAAAATATTCCAAAGGTATCGAATAGAGACAAATTGATTCCTTTCTTGTTGAGAGGGATTGTTGAAATTTACAACAAGAAAAAGTGAAATTGGCATCCAGAAAAAAAATCCAGAAAATGGCATCCAGAAATGGCTACCATGGAGGCTTTTGATTTAATTATTTCTTAATTAAATTAGAAGAAATGTCTGTCAAATTTATTTATCCCTTAAATAAATTGGACGATAAATTGTAATCTTATCTCATAATCACTTGTAATAGTTAACTGAGTGTGATAGACTTAGTTAGCTCATGAAATTCAAGTTGAGGGTGGTTGGTGAGGCATGTAGAGTGATTCTATTTGTGTTAGAGTCCAAGTTGCAGTTAGTGTATTAGTTTAATGCATGAGAAATCAATTAACTTAATTGAGTTAAAGTCAGTCTAAGTAGTCGTAACTGACTGTTGAGCTAGTGAGAGGTCAAGTGAATTAAATGAAATTTAATTCACATGCAGTGATCTTCCAAGTGACTGATGATTTACTATTAATAGCTACATGCATGTCAGTTCTGTTGAAGACCCAGTTGAGACAAAGGTTAAAAGGAAGTTATCTATCCGTTGTATTTTTAGCAAATTGCTCGGGCACAATTATATACACCATAGGGTTCCCATTATGTATTGCACAATCAAGGAAGGTTGATTATCCTATTTAATATGGATTAATTTCCTAGGGATTGTGTAAGCAAGGCAGGTTGGGAAGAGGCAAGAAATTGGCTAAGTGTTGGTTGATTTTGTCCAGATCAGTGTGAGACAGTTGGTAGAGGCAACAGACTCTTGTGATAAGAGTGCATTGCATTGTTTCATTATTCCTTGGTTCATTATACAATAGAGATAGAGGGGTTTTTAGCAGTAAGATTTCCCCAGGAAAAATATTTGTGTTGTGCAATTGATTTTATTCTTTCTTTTACTTGGTGTGATTGTGCGATCATGTTTATTTTCCCCAATTAATTTGTAGAAGGATTCAATATTTTTCTTTAGCATATCACATGATTGGATTGAATCCATTGGTATACATATTGTTTGTATAATTTCTACAATCTGAGCTTATTTTAGCCTATAATTCACATGGATTTATATAACTTTTGAAGCTTGAGAATGGATTCTTATGACCTTCGCTTGACCTTCTTTCCTTCTCTCCTTCAAGATCAAAGTTGTAGAGGAAAACCCTAGATTTTCTGCGAAAACCCTAGTCTTCCTTCGCACGTGTGAGAGTGAAATAACCCCCCAAAGAAGTCTTCTTTGTCCTCTTCCTTCTTTTATTCATTCTTCATCTTCCTCCTTCGCTTGGATGAGTGAATGAATGAATGTGATTCAAGGAAGTCGATTTTCCTCCTTTATATAAGCTTCTCAAAGGTGGACGTGGATCCTCAAATTATGTCAACTTGCCAGCTGCCAGGCCAACTTGATCTTGGAGAGTATTTTGAAACTTTCAAGGACAAAAATAATTTCCTTTACAAGTTATAATGTGCTTGAAGGGGTCTCCAACTTATTACAATGACTCTTTTGAATTCTTGACTTAGGACAAACCCTATAAGCATTCAATGGGTGCTTGACCTATATAATAAAATACCTTGAGCATGAAACCCATGCTCCAAAAATAATAATAATATTTATTTTTTTCATTTTACAATATACAAGAATCAAAAGTACATTTCATATTTGTGAAGACTGAACCTAGTTACACATTTTCCAAAAACTTGGAAGTTGACCTCAATGTTTTCAACGACATAATTCGAGAGGATGCCATGTCAACCCCAATTATTCATGACAAAGGGGCTAGCCACATGATTATGACATAGAAGATTCTAGAAGAGTCTATGTTGTAACTTTGGTCAAGCGTTGAGGTAGTCAAACCTATTCACTACTAGGCTATCGGGTTGTGTTATAACCCGGCTACTTAGAGGAAAAGTGGTTCCATTATTTCAAGTGCATTTTTCCATAATTGAGTAAAAATAACCAAGATGGATAAGGGGTAGAGTATACATAGAGAATTTGTGAACTGTATCATTCCACGGGCCAAAATGTATACTTATTTGTACTCACAACCATATTTCTATTCAGAGAAAGAGAGAGGAGTGACCTCACCTTCCAACTGAGTTTTTCTCATGAAAGGGTTTCCTAGATCATATTGTGTGCCAAATGTGTCTGTGAGATTGTTATTTTTTTGTTCTCTATTTTTCTACATAATTTTAATTCACATGCATACACTTTTTTTTGTGGTTCATGGACATTGGGTGGTTACTACATCCATGGGAAAATTTGGGTAGATCAAACCCAAAGGGAATAAACTAATTCCGACCAAACTAACAAGGCCTAACCCTAAGGGTGTCAAGGAAAATTGACTGTGTGACCACTCGATCAGTGAGGTATATTGCAACGGGAACTCGACCAGTTGAGCTAACCATTGGGGCTTGATTCACATGCATACACTATTAACAATAATATACATATCTATATATATAAAGAGATATAAAACTGTAATAATGTATAATTTTAGATTTTAAATATAATTTTATCATATATGTTGTGACAAAATATCTAGTGGATTATCCACAGTATTTTATGAATAATATATGTATCAAAGCAGGTTTGTTTGGGTGTATTGTGGATATTTGTAGGAGATCTTTATCGGATAGACCAAAAGTCATAAAACACTAATAATGGTTGATGAATATGTGAATAACCCTCATGATCCTGTAAAAGAGAGGTTTTTGTGGCTACAACAACAAGTAATTCATATAAATCATAATGTAAATCTCCTCATGGCGTCCCAAGAAATAATATTGGGAAATTTGGAGAATATGGTGGTTCAAATGCAGAGAGAAAATCAGAATGGGGATCAGGAGATCAGGAAGAAACAAAGAATCAGCCAAAGAAAAAACCAAAAAAGGATCAACCCAGTTCGAGTCTTGTGAATAAATCACAACCCATATTCAAAATGGAAGCGAAGGTCAATTTCAAGTTGTTCCATGGCGATATTGACTCTATAAAGCTTAATTGCGAGTTGCAGCAATTGGAAGTGCAATTCAACATATATCAAATTGAGGAAGAATAGAAGATTTCCTTTTCACAATTAAAATTAGAGCACCATGCCTTGAATTGGTGGGATAGACACATGGGGACCTTGAGGTTGGAGGGAGAGCCTCAAGTGACCAATTGGGAGGAATTCAAAACCCTCATTAAGTCACAATTTTACCCTATTAGATATGTAGAGGACTAGTGGATCCAGTGGAACTACTTCAGGGAAAATCCTGGACAAAGCGTGTAGGAGTACATGACAAAGTTTAGAGAGGTAAATATAATTTTTGGTATATCCAAAATGAATCTATATGCACTACTCAAGTGTTTGAGGGGCCTACATCTCCATCTACGAGAGCAAGTGATGTTATTCAAGCCAAAATTGGTGGACAAGGCTTGTGCATAGGCATAGTACCTGGATAAAATAGGCTTGAAGAAAAAATAATTAAGTGGATCGAAGTAAAGGATAAAAAACACACTTATAATGAGGGGAAAAAGAAGAAAAAATGGGGAAAAGTTAAAAAGATATCCATAAAACATCAAATTCCTAGCAACCATTGGAACCACTACAACACTGGTGGCCATATAGAGGAGAAGTGTTGGAATTTGCAACTAGATATTAACCAAAAGAAAAAAAATAAATACAATAAGAAGAATAATATCATGGACACTTATTCAAGAAACCAATTTGAAAGCAACACAGACGTGGATGAGAATATCGTCTCTAAGCTAGTGTAGAAGGAGGTGATTCTGAGTAGCGTTCAACAATAAGATGAGAAATAAATTACTGAACTCTTCCATATAAAGAAAGAGGTCAAGAAGACAAATATTAATGCTTTGTTTGACTCAGGATCACAGACGAATCTCATTGTAGCAGAGTTGGTCAAGAAGTTGGGGGTTGGAAATTCGTGATCATCCAAGATAATATCCATTGGGATGGGTAAATAAATATGCAGAGTTCAAGGTAACAAAAGAAATAAAATTATATTTGCCGTCAATGTTGTTTTCATTGATGAAGTACAATTAGATGTGGTTCCCCTTTATGGAAAATATTTCATAATTAGTAAAAAAATTTGTTGGTAAGTTCCAACCAAGCCAAGAAATTGATCAGTTCCAACAAGAAGTATGTTTTACTATTTTTAAGAGAAAATCAGTATGTAGAAGAGTTAGTAAGAGGCCAAACATCCTTGGAGGGGTGTACTAAGTAAAAAAAAACAACGGGGAGAGGTTTTACACACATATAGGGATGTATTATGGGAGCCTAGAGGGTTACCACCAAAGAGGGAAGTGAAGCATGGGATCCAACTATTTTCGAACTCCCCATTTCCAAACATTGCATTGTACAAGAAGTATTTATAGAAGCAAGTGAGGTGAAGAAAAAATTGCATAAAGGTCCAGAACATGGTGTCATTCCACTGAGTACATCATCATCTGGGTCAATCATCATTATTGTGCCAATAAAGGACAAGACTTGGGTGGATGTGTATAGATTATAAGGCATTGAAAAAAATCATGCTTAAGAACATGTACCCCCTTCTCATGATAGATGATTTTTTGGATCAATTGCAACAAGAGAAATACTTCACCAAGCCAGACATAAAGTATGGATATCACCAGGTTCAAGTTAAATAAGAAGATACATGAAAAACCACCTTCAAAGCTAGGCAAGGTTTGTATGAGTGGCTAGTCATGCCATTTGGCCTATGTAATGTACCAAATACGTTTATGAGATTCATGAATGATGTACTATGAAATTTTATATATTCATTTGTTATTTTCAATTTGGATGATATAATGGTATATAGGCTGCTTGGGAGGAGCATATATCACATTTGATATAGGTGGTGGAGACATTAAAGAAGCACCAATTGGTAGAAAATATCAAGAAGTTTGAGTTTTCATAATAGTCTTAGGTGTATCTTGGGTATGTGATAGGTGGAGGAGAGCTAAATATAGATCCTTCCAAGAAGGAAGCCATCATGAAATGGTTGATGCCTACTAATGTTTTTGAGTTCAAGATTTTCATTGGGGGAGCATAGTACTTGAGGAAATTCATAGCCTCATTTTTATCAGTAGCAGCACCGCTCCACACCATAACATTAAGTGGCAAGAGTTTCTAGTATGGAAAGGGTCAGTAAAGAAATTTTGAGGAGCTAAAGAAGAAGATCATTCAAGCACCATTTTTTTTATTACCAAACTTGTAGAAACCCTTTGAAGTGGAGACAAATGCAAGTGGGTATGTTATGGGAGTGGCCATGATGCAAGGAGGGAGACATGTATGCTACAATTTTGAAGTATCTCATGTGATAGTTCTTAAATACACTACCTACGACAAGGATATCTATGCCCTAGTGCAAGAGGTGAAGAAGTCGAAGCACTATTTGATGGGAAAGGAGACAGTAATCCACATAGATCACCAATCACTACAATACCTACAAGCCCATAGTAAGCTAATTTAGACCAACCATTAAAAGTGGATGGGGTTTATATGACAGTTTCATTTGGTGATCTAGGGAAACATAAAACAAGTTGGATGACATGCTACGTCAAGGATCACAATCTTGTGGACTATTTTTCACACGGAGCCATTCACCCATGATCGATACAGATATGAATATTCGTAGGATGAGGACTTCCATGAGGTGTTTCATCAGTTGCAGAGTTAGAGTCATGTGCACGATGGCGACAACATTGTTGACTTCCATATCTAATATGGGTAACTTTATAGGCTAGATAAGCTATGTGTTCCTAAAGTTGAGTGGTTGTAGCTAATTAGAGAGGCTCATAACTCCAAGGTTGTAGGGAACTTTGGAGTAGGGAAGACCATGGCTAACTTATAGAGGTATGTGTATTTTTCCAAGATGAAAGAACATGTAGTTAGGTTCTGTTGACAGTGCTGGACCCACCAAAATTCAGGGGGTCTCCTGGATATGAAGTCCCAATTAGACCTCACACCTTTTGGAGTAGAATCCCCATCCAGAATATGACCCAGTTTCCGAAATATTGGGTTTTAGTGGTATGGCTTGGTTGTGATAATGCATATAATGATGCACTTGTGAATTTGGTGAAACAAGTGTATAACTCTGTGAAGATTCAAGTGCAATGCATGAGAGTTTCTATCACAAAAAGAGGGGAATAGGCAAGTCCCTTATAAGCCTGTAATAGTACACATATTGAAAGGAACACATAAGCATAAAGGGATAATAATTTAGCCTGCAAAGTAGTTCACAAGATAACCATGATTTAAATACATAATAACACGAATTCAACAAGATTCATACTAACGCAAACGAAATAGTTCATAAGCGTTATCATAAATGAAATAACATATATTGCGAACATAAAAATAATAGTCCTACTATATTCACAACATATGCATGAAAAAGTGTTGGATCTAAGATTTTATTAAAGTGAAAGTCCCAAACATACATATGCAATTGAAAAACCACTAGTCCCAATAGTGGAACATGAAGCCAACAAATTATCCTCCAAAGAAAGATACTCCCTCTATGCTAAAGGAGAAGCCAAGGCTGTCAACAAAGCTCACTATCTTTCTATCCTAGCCAAAGGTCGGCCAAAATCCCTTTACATGAATTATGAGGGTATATTTATAACAAATGAGATGACTATCCATATCCATTTGTGACTCCTTGACTTCCCTCATGACCTTTTGACTTATTTTACATAATGACTCTTCATATTCCAAAATTGACACTTGGACTTCCACTTACAAAATATTTTAAATGCAATATTACATATACCCATATAAGACAAAATTGGGTAGAATCAACTAGACAAGACTAATAAGGAAAAAAACATGTCAAGATTTAGTTTGGGAAAAATCTAGCTCAGCCACTTCAACTTGTAGCTTCTCGGTTACATAGTGATGTCAAGCTCTATATTGTGAATTCAAACTCTGAGATGGAATTAGGTTGGAAGCATAATCTAGCCTTCATTTCATCTAGGTACATGACCTTGGAGTCATTCTGAGTTTCCTTCTTCCGCAGGAGAAACATGGTATTTTTCTTGACATGGCCACCAATATACTTCTGCATATCATGCTTGTTAACCTCTAGATATTCCTTGGAAGAAATATGCCCAAGCTGGTGCAAGTATTCATCAGCCCCTTGTCTAATCTTGTTATGGCCTTTAGCTTCAACGAGTGAGTCAATTGAAGGTATCATGTGTGACTTAACCATAAAATCCACATTCTTATATAACCATGCATAAGAGGCTTGAATGTTGGAGATGAATTAACCGAGCTATTTGTTTCTCAAGATAAAGTATCTGAACCTCTGATTTCTCTAACTCAAGTTGTTTCCTTGTCTTCTTCACTAAGTCGGGAGATGCACCTCTGTACTGAATTCCTCACTCATGCACAGTAGCGATGGATGTATGAACAACCTTAACAAATTTAACATTATACTTTCACTTTTGTTGCATTTCGTGCAAGCGAACGACTACTTTGTGCATGGTAAAAAGCTCCTCATAGATTCTTCTCACGGTCTCTCCCAATGCCGATACTTATCCAAGTATGGATGCATTGAGTTCTTCTATATACACCTGTGCAGGAGCTGCTTTATGGACCTCTGCTTGGAGATTTTCAATCTTTTTCCTTACATCCTCTATAAGTTCTTTCCCAAATGTCTGTCCTCAGCCATCAGATATTCCATATTTGACTTGGAGGCTCCTTCAAAGGCCAAGTTGGCTACGATAATGGCTTCTCAACTATTTCTGGTGTCCATCACTATCTCCTTTTCATTGATAAAATTAGTATGCACGAGATCATCTAGGAAGTTATTCTTCCTTTCCTG
Source organism: Pinus albicaulis (assembly GCA_034641835.2). Lineage (NCBI taxonomy): Eukaryota > Viridiplantae > Streptophyta > Pinopsida > Pinales > Pinaceae > Pinus > Pinus albicaulis. The sequence goes on along the minus strand of CM076580.1, from coordinate 680,311,896 downwards.
TACAATCTTCTTCTGTAGCTCATCATAAATCAAACTGTGTATATTCATCACTGAACCTTCATGAAGAGGAGATATTTCCTCTTCCTCGCTTGGAGCTTGCTATGTTGTAAGAGGATGGGGAGAATGAGTAATGATCTATATCGTGCAAGGCATGAGATAAACATCCTAGTTTTGTTGCTCTGATTCTACCTCCATATCTTAGATCACTATTAGATATTCAATTTCTTAGGCAAGTTATTTGTCCTGCAACTGCTTGCTTTCTTCTTCAAGTAGTTGGTCATGTTCCTCTTCTGTGGGTTGCTTTAGTGTTGCTTATTCTTCTTTTCTCTTCCTTTATTATTTTTGTTTCCATATTTTTTATTGTTCCTTCTATTCTTGCTCGTCCTTCTACTTTAATTCTTCCTCCTATTTCCTTTGCTTCCTCTTAATTTTCACTACTATGGATACTTTCAAGATGATGGGATCTGCTTTAAATTTGTGGCTCTACTCTTCTGATGGGTTGTGCACAACCTTCCTCTTTCCCTTTTCGCACACTGGGTTGTGCCCATCTGTTGGTTATGATTTTGGAGTGGCTTCTTGCGGAGGAGTAACTTGTGATGTAACTGAAAATATGATTGGTTCGCGGGGCTTAAATGCATTGTAACAATTCTTTATCCTTTCCTCCTCGGGTCTAGAATAAGTCCCTCTCGGCCACGTCAAATGTATATTTGCACAATGTTTATTTTAAATTCTCTTGGGATCATATGCGTGATATTCCATGCGACCAAATGTGAATTTATCTATCTCTTTTACCTCAATATCATCAACCTTTATATTCTCGATCTCATACAATGAAATTTGAAAAGGAAAAGTGGGCCAAGGTGTTTTCTTCTTCCTTTGAAATACTCCCGATAAACCTGTGGAAAGATGATATGCTACTTCCTGCATGACCAATTTGTCAGTGGCATACCTCGTTAGCAGGTGTGAATACTTCTGACCACCAAACTCTCTTAGGTAAGTGTCATCCAGTGAGGAAAACCAATTAGCTAGTTTTGATACTGCTTCCATCGCCTCACGGGACATGCAAGTTAGGTATTCCTCAATGATCATCTTGTACAATGGGATGAGGAAGTGATAAATCAACTTCTCCATGAATCCTTTGTAGTTGAACTCTGAAAGCAACTTGTAGTAAATGTGCACTACAAGTTTCTTTGGTGATCAAGTCCAACTCATGCTGGGAAAAGAGTTCTAAGCACATATTGCATCCAAAAAGTCAGAAGACATGTAGAACTTTACTTGCTTACCCTTAGGAGGATTCTTGGAATTATTCACGTAGATCTTCAATTGTTGAGCCAAAAATTCCCACTCGTTGAATGCTTTTACTTCATTCAAAACCTAATGCAACAAAAATTCCCAAACTTCAGGAAAGTTCTCATTACTCTTTTGACCATAGATCTGATAACATAGAACTATCAAGTACTGAAATTCCTTCCTGAGAGATTTGGTCTTGTACATGTTGCTAGATGTCTGGAAGAATTTGGATGGATATTTCACCCAAATTTTGATGACATCTTTCGTGCTCAAGTAACTAGTGATTGCATAAAAGTGGGAGTCCATGTAGACTTCTGGAAGCGACAAATGATACGTAAGATGAAAATCATGTGCCATAAAATAGGCAAGCCTTTTTCCATTTGGCACTGTTTAGGATCATGGTATTTGCATCTGTTTGTGAAAGGATCCAGTTGACAATTTTTACACAAGGAAAGGCTGGATACTTGAATGCAATCTTGTGTAATCATGACTTATAGACATTGATGTAACTGTGTTTGTCCTCAAGATCTGATTTTTAGTTGGTTGTCGTGACTGCATATTTCACAATATTCCATGTAAAGTTTGACCCTTTCTTAATGAATAATTGAGTGTCTGAAAGAACCGACATAGTAACAGGAGCAATCTTAAGTATTTCATTGGTGCTTCTCTCTATGATCTATTTTTAGGTAGATCTCTTTGGTGCCATGATGATAAAAAATGATGGGAGATATAACCTCAAAAAGCTGCAGTACATGTATGACAAGATGCACGCATGGAAAAAAAAATTAGCTCAAGCAAAACGGTCTATTTAGCAAGATAAAGGCAGAAAATCACATAATGAGAGGAAATATTTTACAATTACTAGATTGAAGGTGGGAGACTCATCTCTTGAAATTCACATTGCACAGTATCAGAAACAAGGTGGAAACTAGAGGCTTGATACTACGCATGCACAATCCTAGATGGGAAGACTAAGGGAATAGACTGCACATAGCGCAGCCTTAGTGGCGAGGGCTAAGGGATGAGGCTTGTGGTTTTACAATGCATAGTTGGGAAAGACAGTGAATTCACATTTCACATTATCAAAATCCATGCTTAGATATTGTCTCTTGAAGATGCAAATTACACAGTTGGGGCAGGAAGTAGTTGGCCATGATTGCACATATATTCCCCGGAAGTGGAGAAAAAATTGATAGAAATGAGTGTCAAGGTAGGGAGGAATGTAGATCTATCTAAGGGTAAGACAAATCAGTGAAAATTAAGTTCCAGAAACAAGTATGCAATAGGAAAAACAAACATGCAAAAAAATGACCCGGAACAGAAACTGCTAGTGGGAAAAAATAAAGAACTCAATGTGACACTTGTAAAGTGTGAATGATGGACCAAACCAACACTTTTAAAATATAATATAAGTTAAAACACCACATACTATGAAAATAAATAGAAAAAAAAAACACTCAAAGAAGAAAAAGCGACAGAAAAAGTGACAAAAAATTACACATGCAAAACTTACTCGGAAAAGCGCTGCAAACGTAGCCGAAAGTTCCTTGATCTCCTTGGGAACTCTAGGGCTCCAAGATTGAGTTTGAAAATGATCTCTAGGGGCGTCTATTAAATATATCAAGGTCGGTTAGGGTTTATGACGCACATGCATAAATAAAGCAAAAAACACCACTTGTCTAAAATTCATAATTAACAACTTAGTGGACTTAAGTAGACATTAATGGGGAAAATCCTATTTCTTAGGAATGCCGAATTTTCTTTTTCCAGGAAAATTCCCCTTCACACTGGCAAAAGGGATTGTGCAATTCCCAAGCTCAAGGGCTTTTTCAATTCCTTTCCTCAGGGAATTGCACAATTTCTAAGGGGAAGAGAAGCTTTTGTGCAATTTCTCAGCTCAAGATCAGTCTGCCTTCCATTTGTTAGGGATCCTTCATTTTCCAAGGCTGAGAAAGAAAACCAATGATGTAACCACATACCAACTTTTGACTTGGTATCTAGCCCTACCAAATTAGAGAGGGCTCCCTTAAAATCAGCCTCATATCTAATTGAAGTGACTGGAGAGTATTAGGGTTTTAGCTTCATTATTATCTTAGTGGGCTCTTTTATTTAGTTTAATTGGATAAGAAGCACCAAGTAATCCAAAGGGTTCGAAAGGATCAGCTGCAATTATAGAATGAGGCAAGATAAATTTAACTAGTGATGCATTTTGAGTTTGTCATTGTAGTATGGTGAGGAAGAAATCATGTAGGAGTAAAATGAGCATAAATGTATGAATTAATTTACTTATAACATAAAAAATTTACATGAAAATCTCAGATAAAACAAAGCATATGAGGCAATGTATCATGTTTAAAACTTATGAGATTAAAAGAAGAATAATATAGATGGTTGCTTGAACAAAATTATCATAATATGCATAAGGAAAATGGAGAAAAACACTGTCATCAACCACATCACAAGAAGCCCATGAAGATAGTTGCAACTTCCTGTAAATTACTTATGCAAATAGTCAAGTACACTAGTGCCAAAAGAGTGTGAACTTCAAATATCCAACCTTCTCAATAACTTGATTCTGAGTACATATAGAAAAAAAACAAGATTCCACCTCTAGGGGTCTAATCTTTATCCATAGTAACTAATTAATGAACCTAATGACTCATTATCTAATCCTAGGAAAGTTAGAAACAACTTTCCCCCTTTTTAGCTAACTAATTGAGCTTTTCTCTCAAGGAATTAATCATAATATTATTTAAAAATATGGACATTAATAAGCCTATTAATCATCAAACAAATTATGAGCTAGCTTTTACATAGACCAAGCTGAATTTTTTCCCCCACGTGTAGTGAAATTTGTCCAACACAGAAACACAACAAATTTTTCCCAGAAACGCAACAAATGTTTTAGCAGAAATGTAACAACTTGGGCTTCATTTTCAGCTAACTTAGAATAGGTTCCGAGTGATGCTGAAGGTTGGTGAAGAAATATTAGGATTTATAATATGCCCTAGGACCCTTAAGTCATCCAAAATCATCATTTTACCCCCCTCAAAATTGATTTTAAGAGCAAATGTCCAGAAACACAACGAATTTCTAAAAAGGTGGCAGAAAGGTGTAAAAAAAGAACTTATTGATCAATTTATTCAAAACCATGAGTTTAAAATCCTCCAAAAGTTATTTTCTGACATCCTTAAGACATTATCTATCCAACCATACTTTAATTTATGGATTTGGACCCTTTGATAAAAAGTGCGACAACTAGTTGTTGCATTTCTGTATGATACTTTTTCTGCATTTTTTGTAAAAATATGGGTCAAAGATGGAGTTTTATATATTTAACCATAACACTTTTTACAAACCTGGGTGAGGTTTTTGTAGATAATGTTTTTTTGAAGCAAAAACTCTCTCCGTTTTGGAAAATTCATCTTAATTTGGTCAGAAACCGTTTTTGAAAATGATGACAAAAATGAAGTCAAAAGCATAGCAAATGAAAAGGGTGAGATTTAGATGCTTTTGGTGAAGTGTGAAATCCTCCTGATGATGTGATCGAATAGCCTGACCTATGTATGACACCCACGAACCTTTAAAACTTGCACTATTTTTATACTGCAAATGACCTCCTCATCATCTCAGAGTACAAGGACACATGGATGAAGGAATTGACCTAGATAGAAACCTATTTTTCCATGGTAACACACCCCAGAAATTACTAGGCCGAGTTCTAATGCTTCTTTGCTTCCTATAGGGAGAATTAGTGCCTAGGTTAATGCCCATGTTTTTCCTAAAGTGCCGCGTTACCTGTGTTTCAAGAAGAATTAGGGGAAAATTTTGAGTCAACTGATTGACATTTCTAACTTTTTCTCAAGGAGTCAGTCCAAAAAACTAGCAACCTGTAGTGCAGGCCTTTGATTGGACATTTATAAACCTAAATAATTATCCAAAGAGGTAAAAATCTAGAAAATCATGGAAACGTCATGGATTTTTCCCTAATCAGACTAATGGAGAAGAATGTCAAGGTTGATCCTCCCAAAATCTAAATTGGAGGCAATGGCTCATTGACAAAGGTCGAAAGGTTGATTGTGAACTTTTGTTAGTGTGAGGTTTCATGGTTGGCATAGTTCATTGAGAATTATTTTCCTAAGCATTGTCACACTAGGATATTGAGGAGAGAGAGCTTAGAGTTAGAGGACTAAGGGAGACTTGACCAAACCGATGGTTAACCCTCCTTCATTCAATATAATAGAATTGCCTCTATTTTTTCCACTTGATGTCTTGTTATTACATTTATTGAGTTATTTGTTAGAGATATCTGTTATAAGTGGCTTATATTTATATGAGTTCATGTTTGATTATATGCTTGTCTTTGATTGCTTATTGTGATAAAACAATGAAGATTACTAGTTTTTTTGTTTGCTTGTAGGATTCAGACTTGGAGCTGGTGAGGCAGACTTCCACCACACTACCTTGAGATCTCCAATAGATCGGCACTACACATCGAAGTAATCCTTCTCTTTTTCATATTGTCAATCAAATAGTTGTATGAACATGCATATATTGTCTTCATGAATGTTGCAGGTAATATGACTATCTGCCTTGGGTCCTAGGAAGGCCCAAGGGGGATCTTACTCCAGCTACCACCTGTGAATTTTACCTCTAAGAAGAAATGGTGACTCCACTGGGGACTAATCCTTAGTTCTTGGTTTTTTTTTTTCGTTCCAAACTCTTGGTTGTTTCCCTATATCACTTCCCATTTTGCTCACATCCATTTCTGACCATTTGGTGTGCTCTACAACCATCTCATATGCTCACATTTTTTCATAACAAGCCTTAATTGACCATATTTTTCAATTTAGCCTCTGTAACGCGCCCCTTGTGTGCACTCCAGAGCATTATAATAAAGTCCTTTCTTGAGAGCAGTGTGTTAGTCTAGATATTAATGCATTATACCATTTTCTAGGCAACATTACTCAACCAAAACCTAGTTATATCACGCTTGTTATGATTTCCCTAGTTGTTGAGTTGCTAGCAGTCATACTGGTTCCCACAACTGAATATTTGTGCTTGGTTGCTTGTTGGCATATTAATTTTTTTTCTTTTGAAAATTTATCCTAGTTGCATTTTCTTTCTGAAAGAAAAAAGGAAAAAAAATGTTTTTTTTTTAGTTTTTCTTATATAGCTGATTACATTTTGTAAAATATTGGGTTAAATAGCTGTTAGAGAGCATTGGTATCTGTATCTTTCGTAGGCTGAACTGCGTTATTGGATATGTGTTGTTGCATGGATGTATGAATAATTTCTCCTTGTAGAAGTAACTCTTTCATCGAACTGAATTAAAAAGCATTTTTTTCATGGTTTGTGTTAGAGTCGCATAAATTTCATATGTACAATCCCCCTCTGGAGACTGAAATTAAAGTACACTAAAATTAAGCGCTTAATAAAATCAATCAATAACTCTTTTATGATATTACACAAATATTAGTTCAAGTTATGATCTTGGGATAGGCAGAGTGAGAAAAACTTCCCAAGATCGCAAAACTTGAGACTAGAGTCATTAACGAGTGAAAATCTTGCTGCACTCATACTGTTAGGACCGCTCCCCTCACAAAGGAGTTAAACACGAGACAACATTGGTATGTGTGAGAAGTTTTTTTATTTATGGCAGCATCGGATGTGCTCTAGCCTTGTAACTTTGTATATAGGCTAAGACACATGTATTCCATAATATCTATAAATGGTTTTGGAAAATTCCACTTAGAGATGGTTTAATTAAATTAATTAATCATTTTTTAATGTCTTCCTAAGTCTAAACTTAGGGAAACTGATTAATTAAAGGGTATTAATTAAAATAAGTGTGAATCTTCTAGATAAAGTCATGGATCACCTCCAAGTTAATCTTAGCCCTTGATTATGTTTTAATCTTGGATGTTGAAGGGTCAGCGGAAGAATATAAGAAGGAGGGTGAGGGGCCTATGGAAAACACATTGAGCACACTAAGCATTTGGCATTTTCGATCTTGTGAGAGAGAGACAAATTTTTGATCAAGATCAAATCACTAGGGTTGGGTTTGCTAAGTGATTTGATTCAATGATCAATTTAAAAGAGGGGCAGATGCAGTAACTGGTCAGGAGGACCAGGAGTACATTTCAAAGAGAGGCAGCAGTGACGCAGAGAGAGGCAACGCAGTCACCTGGAGGGGTGATGCAGTTCCTAAAGGGAATCATGCATAAGTGATGCAGTGCCTTTTGTGATAAGTCCAGAGATAGTTGGAAGATGGGGTTTCTGAGCCAGGAGGGATAAAACTCAGTTTCTGATCATCTTGATCATTTGCAGAGGAGAGGTGATGCAGTTCCAAAGTTTTCCCATGCAGGCTTATGCAATTGCAACGCAGGCATCACGCAGGGGCAGAGAGGGGCTTCACTAGCGCTGTTTAGATCAGTCGGGGATTAACAGAGTGAGGTATATCTCACATTTCTTCTGGTGCCTAGATTTTCTCTAAAGGGTGAGCCAGATATTGGCACCCTAGTTGTACTCAAGATTCTGCTACTTAATAATATAAAATCCTCATATTTGCTGCACCAATTTTCTCGAGTTGGGTTTTTCCGAGGACTTTGTCCAAAAATAACTATGTCAAATGTGGATGTTTTTCATTGTATTTTATTCAGTTTGTTTCAACACTTAGATTTATTCCGCAACATTATTTGTGTAGACTGCTTCAGTAATTACTTTGATATTTCAATGTAATGAAATAATTATGAAAAATAATAGGAGAAGTAATTCAGATTTTTTGCGGTAGGAATCCAGATTTAGGATTTTTCACAAAGGTATCCTGCCTTTGATCGCATATCCAGTGGGAATTCTGTGTATTGGGGTTCGCTCGAGGATGTTGAAACTGGATCAGAGATCCAAGTGTTATGCCCATACAACATTTTTTCTATGACCATGACCCCCCTGGTAGTTTCTGTGATTTGAGGTATTCATAGTTACCATACTTTAGGGATGAACAAAAGGTGACTGGGGCGGGCTACCCTACTACGTGACACAAAAGGAACTACTCTGTCTTCGGTTTTTGGGAGGGTGCTCGTCTTCACGAGAATACCTGGCCCCATTATCTGAGGTTCGGGTGAAGCTCAAGAGTAACCATAACTATACATATGACCAGCTCTCTCTGTTTTCTATTGTGATATTGGGTTTCATCTCCAGCGAATGATAGTTCTCAGACATGGTATTTCCCCTCTGGCTGCTTGATTGATTGAATTTTAGAGTTCTTTTATTTTTTAGGTGTTGGTTTAACTATCACTGAGACTTAATAATATATCACATTAAAATATTGATAAAATTTATTGGTCATCGTGGTGTCCTTCGACCCTCGTCGTCTATCTAGACGGCAAAGAGGTCTTCCTCCATTGAACCTCGAGGAGTTGTCGAGTCTCGGTGACCCAAAGTCTTCTTCGGAAGAACAATGTCTAGTGTTAACCCATGTTTCACACATTTCTTCCCAAGATACTACATTTCCTGAGGATCCTTATATGGAAGGAGTTGTGCCTCCTTATAATCCTCCTCTCACTGACCCGTTTGGGCCTGTGATGATTCAGGTAGCATCAATAACTGCGGTGTCTTTGGCTACACACATCCAATTCACAATCGACGACCAATGGGTCATTAGCATAGGTGGCCAACTTGGTTCCACCATCACCTCCCCCACCAGTTGTCAGTTCTTCACAGTTGATTGGAAACCCTAATAGCCAGAATATGCCTAGTCCCAACAACTTGGTCACAACATCTGTGAGTGGAATTCTGAACCTTATAATCTTCAATCCTTTCATTTATTCTCCAGGACTTCCGGCTACCACTTATACTAGAGTGGATACCACAGTTCCTTTCAGTAACCCTTTAAGTTGGAATCCCTTGCTGAGTTCGAACCCCTTGGCCTCTATGTTAGAGGGCAGTGTTACCAACACATATGTGTCGGGGGGAACTTTGATACCCCTCCAATCCATGGGACAAGCAGGTCCATCCATTGTTAATCCAATTCCTATTAGTGGTCAACCTTTTTGTATAAGGTCTATACCAAATATGTGGCTAGCAGTATGCCACAAGCAAACAATGTTGCGTCTATCTGGGCAGCCCTTCCCCAAAATCAATTGGGGCAAGGGGGGAACTATTACCTTGGGGGAAACCAACCTTTTGCCCCGCAATTTAATAACGCTTATGGAAAACCATCTTACATCCCTACATTGCCACTACCTGGAAACTATTATCAGACGAGTCCTGCATATCCCATTGGGAACACTTTGAGTATGGTCTGTTTGGTCAACTAGCACCTCCTTGGTCAGACTCGAGGGAAACAATGCAATTTTCATTTTTGACAACCTTAGGCACCCATAATATGTATAAATTGACCAACGATCCCATCAATCACAACTTTCTTTGGCCTCCTATACTGCATAAGATTCCTTCAGATATCTCTAAGTTCGAAGGGAAACAAGGGGATGACCCAACCACACATGTCACCACCTATCATATATGATCTGTTTCTAATTCTATGGTGGTTGATATTATCCAGCTCAATATATTTTCCCACACCCTCATAGAAAATGCTGCCAAGTGGTACATTGAGTTACCACGAGTTTCAGTTAACACATTTGGTGCCTTAGAAATGGAATTTCTCAAACACTTTCAACTCCCTACCCGCTACGAAACTAGAACAGAACTTCTAACCACGTTGCCCCAAGGCATCGCCACCCACATATCTGATCACATCCACGAATGGAGACGTAGGAAGAGTCTTGTCAAAGCCCCAATTCCAGATCATCTATTAGCATATTAGTTTTCCAAGTCACTCCTTCCTCCCATTGCTAAGGACGTTGCCTTAGAGGGTGCTATCACAGAAGACCAATCCATCCATCGTGCACAACATCTAGATCTAATCTATTCACAATTTGGCATGCTGTATGATTTAATACCCCATTCCCCTAGAAAATCCAATTCTCCCGCTACTAAGCAACCCAAAACACATGCCGACGACCTCGTTGGCACAACCTTCGGTGTTGCTATAAAAAAAATCAGTAGGCATGCTTCCCAACCATCTTCGACTACCACCACCGCTACCCAATTGGCTACTCTTCCAATCGCTAAGAAAAAATATGTTTAGTCTACAAAAAAACCCATCGGTAAGAAAAAGAAGAATAAGAAACAAACCACTCCTTCTAAGGATCCAAATTAGAGAAATGTTGCTAAAAATGACAAATGAAAAGACAAAACTACTAGATTCCCTTGAAAAATCTGTGCGGAGGACCACTTGACATATAAATGTCCTCACCTTCTGGAATGCACAAACTATATTATGCAAAAGGATACTGGGAGGACCCATGTTTCCCTACATAACCATTTCCCTAATCAACAACATCAACAACATCAACAACATCTTGTTGAAAACCCACCACAACCCTCGCAAGGGGGCAATGGTGGTTATCATCCTTCGAGTGAAGGACCATCTACCATTTATGGCATGGAGATAGTTGAACTCCAATATCGAGCAAAAATATATGGAAATCTAGCCACTGATGCTGAAGAGCCTGCTTCGAGTTCAAATCCACCGCCGCCCAACGATATTTATATCGAAAGGCTTGTTGTTGACCCTGTCATTCGTCTCCCTAAAGGGACCCTTTGTCGCACGACTCATAACACATATGCACGTGCTACCCAAAACTATAATATTGTAGAAGACTTGGTGCAAGAACTGTCAGCTATGTCTGCTCTCGAACTATTACAAACCTACCTAGTGCAAAGGAAAGCTCTGCTTTCAAATATTGGTGGAATTGAACCTCAAGATTCTATTCTACCCATCTTTGACTTGGAAAAATGAAAACCTCGCCTTTTCCATCAACTTTCCTTTCAAGTTCAAGTTGTGTCGAAAGGTAGGCCCATCCATCACACTGTCATTGAAGAAGGTGCTTCGACCTGCGTAATGTCAGTTGCATGTTGGCTCGCCTTCGGTTCTCCTACTCTATCACCATAATTGAATTCCCTCAAAGTGTTCGACGGCCACACCTTCCTCCCAAAAGGATACCTTGCTAGCTACCCCATTACTCTTAGTAGGAAAATGATAAAATTGGACATTGAAGTCGTAGATCATCATCACGACTATAATCTCCTTTTGGGCCAGAGTTGGTCTTATTCCATGAATTCCATTGTCTCTTTGGTTTTTCGAGTCATCCTCTTTCCTATGGATGGGAAGATAGCTACAGTGGACCAACTATCCTTATGCAACCCAGATTATTTTGTGTTATCTAGAAGAACCATAACCCTAATAGGAGGAATCCTTGACTCTTGCATTAGTATTGAATGCATCTTCCCTCATGGGTTGTTTTCCTCTCCCTTCGCCTGAGGTTCCACAAACGGTTTCAATGATATCCACCATCTCAGATGGCTCTATTGATCCTTGGATCCTACCGACTCCTTTAGAAATTGATTCCTACAGAGAACATATGCTACTTTCACCAGCTGAGTTGGTTTTTTAAGCCATCCAATTAGCATCTGAACTGTCCACTGCTTTGGTTTCGACCTGTTGTGGCTCATTTTCATTTACCTTTGAAATATTTTTCAAAACACCAAAAAATCATATATGTTAGAAAATGTAAAATTTTGTATGTCGAAGAATAATTTTGATTTATATGTTGGTACATTAACATTACATGATGAGATGTGAAGGTGGGTCAATTCGGGCTTAGCCACGTGCAGAATAGTTCAAAGGCTGGACTGAGGGTCACGTTCAGAACATTGCACACTGGTCAAGGTCGGGTCGGGCTCATTCGCAAGCTCAAGAGAGACTAGTGCGGTAGAACACCGGATAAGCGAGAAGAACAAAGTAATTTCCCGCATGTAGAGAAATGGTGTATTTCCCTTAGAAATTTAAGGGTTTTGGAGGAGTCGCAAAGGGAAAAAAATACGGTTTGGATCAAAGTGCAGAACTGAAACGAAGAGATGGACGGCGGAGATCGTATCACATATCACATTCAGTAAAGGTTACAAGTTTGAAATATGGTTAAACTTGCGATATTGCGATGTGATGCAACCACATATCGCACTTCGCAAGTTGAAAGGGTTAGTGCTAAGGAATGTGTTAAAGGTTGCGATATTTGGGCTGCGGGTGGGCCCACCTCCCTTTTCTACGTCACCTCCCTCTCCACGCATTTCACACTTCGCAAGTTTAAATTTTTACCTTCCATTTCTCATAACAAATCCACCGATTTGCGATTTGCGAATGGCCCCACCTCTGCTTGCCACATCACCGTCTTCCCGTCACATTTCGCACTTCGCACAGTTTAACACTTACCTTCCATCTTTCATAATAAAATCCCCGATTTGTGATTTGCGAGCGGATGCGATGTGGTTTAGAAAGTAAACCCCAAAGGTTTTCAAATCCGGAAGTAAGGCATTTCTTATGTTAAATTGCAACAGAGGAGGAAAGGAGGACTATAACATAAAACTGGTGAAACACCGAAATGTGATAGAAAGTCAACGCGATGCGTTCTCCAAGGGTGAGCAGAATATAGTTTAAGTCCAAGCCTTGCAGCGGTTGACGAAGAGAAGACAGAACACTGCTGGAACACACAGACACATAGGCAGAGTGAGGCGGAAGAAAATATAGTGGAACTTATTGTAAGCACGACAGCTAGGTCAAGTCGGGCACTGAAGCATTGTTACAGAACTTTGCAGCTATCGCATCATAAACAGAAAGAACACCTCAACACTTTGGAGGGACGCATCACAAACAATCATATTCAACACAAAACGAATGATATTTCTTGTTTCAATTTGTTTTCTTGGTATGATTGCATAAGTAATTTTAACATTTTAGGTAGTCGAAGTAGTTTCAAGAAGTTCAACAGTTATGAACCATTTGGATGTATTTAAGTAGATATAAATAAACAAAATGAGTTCACCTCTGGATGGATGTTAATTTGGTACTGAACTTTCTGAGAAATTAATGAAAGAAGATCAAGTTTCCTACACCTGTTGATGTTGATATGTCTTTCCAGTTTCGCCCTGTGTTTATTCCTCTTTGAATGGAGTGAAGTAATGTAGTTTCGGGTCTCTTTTTACATCTGTAAGTAAGCGTTAAACAATCCTTAATGTGCGCTCCTTCACTCCATCTCTTCATCCTTCACAAATTCTCTCTGAAACTTAAAAGTAATAGATTATGTGTTTACAACATATTATTTTGATTTTCCCCTCTCTTCACAAACTCCTGATGAAACTTTGAAGTAATAGATTCTGTGTTTACAGCATATTATTTCGAGTTTCCTCTCTCTCCATGAATTTCCTCTGAAACTTAAAAGTGGCAGATTCTGTGTTTTCAGCATATCATTTGATTTTCCCTTAAAAATTTTCTTTTCATTTCATTCAAATATCAACAGTTTATGGCATTGTGAAGGCTTTCATTATATCATATTATATAGGGTATTAAGTGATTAAATTCCAAAGGTGTTAAACAGAGGCCATTTGATATTGTAATTTTGACATACATTTATAAAATGTCTTAAGCAATGATTCCTTACCACAACCAAGGGATTTTTTCTTGAGATACAAAATTTTCAGGGCCCGTTGCCAGGGACGAAGAAACGAAGTTTGTTTTCCCTGGTTTTTTCACATTATTTCCTCTAGTTGTTATTTTCAAAATTATGTCTTTCAAAATGCCTCACACGAGGTCATATGCCTCACATCAGATAGTCATTTCTTTTCCAGATCTAGAAAGATTGGCTTCTAAAAAGGCTCAGAAACCTGAAACTCCTTCAACACCTGATCCTACATTGTCCGCTCCTAACAGTAGTTCTAGTAATCCTTTGTTTGAAGATATTTCTGAAATAATTCCTTCCTTGGAACAAGATTCACCTTTCACACCACTTTATTTTCAAGAACCTAAGGTGGAAGAACACTCCTTCGAGTCTGTTTATTTTAATTTTACTCAAGCTCAACATACTCTAGTTGCTGGTCCCTCTGCTATTGTCCATTAGACTATCCCCATATCAGTTTTGCCTCCACCTTCGTTCATTTTCACAGCAGGTCCGTCGACTGCATCTAACCAAGGAACAGTCAATCAAGCTGTGAACATGGTAGCACCAACCTTTTTGTTGAACAGATAGGCTCCACTTAACCTTCCTCAACTAATGAATGCAATGCCTCAAGAGTATCTTAAATTACTCCCACGTTTTACTGGATAAGATGAAATAGCTGTATAACAACAATTGCCTATGTTTTTAATTTCTCTGAAAATATGAATGTAGAACATCTTGATGTTGTAATGAGGCTCTTTGTTCAATTTTTGGATGGAGAGGCTAGGAAGTGGTTTAAGGGATTGCCAGATAATTCAATTAATACATGGGAAGAACTGGAAAATCGATTCACTCAGAGATGGGGTGAAAAAAGGAATCATGGATATTCACTGATGGAATTCAGTGCAATCAAAAGAAAATCAGATGAAAATATATCGGATTTTATCAAAAGATTCAATAAGTTGTATAATAGTTTTCCTGTAGAAATTAAGCCCCCCCCCCCCCCCGATTTGGAGCAAAGGTGGTTTTTTTTGGGGATTTTGAAGCCGATTTTAGTTTCACACTTAGAGAAAGGAGATCCCCTAATCTAGAGAAGATACAGACATATGATTTAGATATTGAAGCTAATATGAATGCAGCTGGAAAGGCGAAAGGGAACCAGCCAGTCCAAGAGAAGGGGAAGGCAAAAGAAGAATCATCACAAGATCTAAGGATTGAAGATATGACAAAGGTGATAAAATTTTTAACAAATAAGCTAGCTAAGATGGAATTGGAAAATAAAAACTCCCAAAGACAAGTACAACAAAACCGAGGGGGTTTAACCCTCAATTCATAAGACATCCCTTGCAAATTTTGCAGAGGGAAAGAAGAGATCAAGATCAGGTTCAAGCATCGTTGTATATAGAAGCAGTGCCCAGAGAGCCAACAGAAGATGACCAAAGGGAGGCTGAGGATCAGGTATCTGCTATGTATACAATAGAAGAGGATGAAGAAGAAGATTACAAGGGAGAATATGCTGAAGCTGAAGTATATTTTGATCAAGATGAAATGGATGAGTACTGTAGGCACTAATTCACAGATTTCATGAAAGTTGAGTTACATAAAAATTATGATTTAAAGTCTAGAAAGAGATCTAGAGTGCAGGATAATGAAGGCGAACAACAGGGTTCCATTCCTCCTCCAATGGATAATCCACAACAAAAGGACCCTGCGAAACAGGTGAGTAATGGGAAACAACCTGTAAATTCACTTAATAGAACAAATGTGAAGCAGGTGAATCTTCCCAGAACAAATCCGTTGACACTAATATTTTGGAGGGAGTTGTTCCTGTACTCAAACAAGTGGAAAATTCTAGAAAGAGTGTAGAAGAACCTGAAAAGAACGTTAAGAAAACTCATGTTTTCAGTTTGGAAAAAGAGTTGGAGAATGAAAAAATTTAGGTACCTCTTCTAGAATTAGCTAAAATACCAGCTTACAAGAAATAAATTTCAGAATTTATTAATCTCACATAGGTGGAAGATATAAGTGACACGATGAAATTACAAGAAGAAAAGCCAATGGTCACCTTTGGTCCTCATGTAGAAGAAGTAGATCCTTCTGTTCCACCCTTCTATATTTCTCTATTTCTTCATGATTTTACTCTACATAATTGCATGCTGGACTCAGGAGCATCCCACAATCTAATGCCATTGTTTGTTATGAAGGAACTTAACTTGCAAATTACCAAACCTTATAGGGATCGATATTCATTTTATTCCAAAAGGGTGAAATGTGTTGGGTTAATTAAATATGTAGCATTTTTCGTTGGCACAAATCCCAAAAAAGAGTATAGTCATGGATGTAGTGGTTGCTGACATCCCAACCAGGTTTGGAATGCAACTATCAAGATATTGGGGAGCAAAGTTGGGAGGTATTCTAAAATTAGATTTCACTTATGCTATCATTCCGGTTTTTAATGGGGAAGAAAGGAGACTGCACAGGGAAACAAGGTTTGTGAAGACCACTTCCAAGAAAGATGTAGGAAATTCCCCCATTTATAGTCAAGAAATAGAAGATATTTCTTGCTTCATGTTGCATGAAGATGCAAAATTTGCTAAAGAAATAGGGAAGCAGCTCTCTTCAATAGTTGTAAATAATGAGCTGCAACCAAGGAATATTTGGAAATTCTACTTTGATGGTGCTGGATTCTTGCTGATATCACCATAAGGTAACCTCATGCCTTTCTATTTTAAACTAGAATTTGATTCAACAAACAATGTGGCTGAGTATGAGGCCTTAACCTCAAGCCTTCAAGTTGCTAAAAATATGGGAGTTCGATATATTTCAATTTTTGGTGACTCTGAATTGATAATAAGGCAGATTAAAAATCATTGTCAAACCAAGCATCCAAGATTAAGATCATATAGGAATGAAGTTTGGGATATGATAGAAAAATATTTTGAGACCTTCAATCTTTAGTTTTTTTCGAGGGAGGATAATAGATTGGCCAATTCTTTAGCGGTTGCAGCCAGCACCTTCAAACCTCCAATAAATCCAAGGCTAAGATATGAAATTGAAATTAGACGTAGACCTTCTATCCCTGACAATGTGAAACATCTGAAGGTGTTTGAAGATGATGAATAGATAAATCAGTTCATGACAATGATTGGAAACTTTGAAGATGCTGAGATAGACCGAGAGGAAGAAAAAACAGATTAGAAAGCAGAAATAAGAAACCTTAAGCAGTCGATAGGTGAACATAATATTATCCAATTGAAAGATAATGTGCTCCCTAAAGGGTTGGTTCCCCTCGAAATATTATTTGATTCTAATGATGTTGTTGTTGATTCAAAGAAAACACATCGAGAAGAAGAGATGGAAGATTGTAATTTGGGAACTCAGAGGGAACCAAAAATAATGAAATTGTTTAAAGGTGTTCCCAAAAACTACAAAGAAAGATACATAGATCTTTTTAAGAAATATATGGAGGTGTTTCCCTAGTCATATGAAGACCTGAAAACATATGACAAAAGAATAATTCAGCATAAGATACCATTTAAAGAAGGAATCAAACACATAGATAAAATCTTGGACAAATCAATCCATTGTTGCTAGCTCCAATCGAAAAATAAGTGAAGAAATTTTGCAGGCAAAAATTATAGCCCCTCTCAGATATTCATACTGGGTTTCTAATGTGGTTCCTGTAAGAAAGAAGAATGGAGAGATAATATTGTGTGTAGACTTCAGGAATTTGAACAGGTCATCTCTTAAATATAATTATCCTTGCGAAAAGTGGATTATGTCTTACAGAAGGTGACAGGAGCTTACAGGTTGTTTATGGTTGACGAATTTTCTAGGTATAATCAGGTAGCAGTAGAAAAAGATGACCAGAAGAAGACTGCTTTCACGACACCCTGGGGCACCTTCATGTATGCAAGGATGCCATTTGGCCTGACGAACGTAGGGGCAACATTTCAAAGGGCCATGTACATAGCCTTCATTGGTGACAGGTTTGTAGTTATATATCTGGATGATGTAATCGTTTTCTCAGGGTAAGATGATGAACACTTGGAGCATTTACAAAAAAACTTTTCAAAAGTGCAAAAAGTTTGGTCTGTCATTAAATACCTAGAAATATTTATTTGCCTTAGAAGGTGGTAAATTATTGGGTCACATAGTTTCTAAACAAGGAGTAAAGATTGAACCAACAAGGGTGGAAGCCATTCAAATGATTCCTTTACTCAGAAGCAAGAAATATATACATAGATTCCTGGGAAAAATAAACTTTCTGAGGAGATTTTTGTCCAATTATGCTGAGATTGTGAGAAGTATAACAGATATGTTGAAGAAAAACGAAGAAGTGAAATGGGATAAGGGAGCAAGAGAAGCATTTTCTAGAATAAAGGAAGCACTGCAGGAAGCTCCACTTCTGATTAGTCCAAACTATCAAAAATCCTTTCAGGTATTCTCATTTTCATCCCCCACTACTATTGCTGATGTGTTGTTGCAGAGAAATGATAGTAAGGAGTAGCCAATTTCATTTTTCAGTAAATTTATCAGAGATGCTAAGCTCAAATACAATATTATGGAGAAACAAGTATATGCTTTGGTCAAAGCATTGAAAGCCTTCAGGACTTATGTGCTACATTCCCAAATAACAGCTTATGTTCCTAATTTTTTTGTGAAAGAAGTGTAGGTCCAAAGTGATGTTGAAGGAAAAGGGCGAAGTGGATAGGAAAAATCCAAGAGTATGATTTGGACATCAAACCCACCAAGTTGGTCAAGGGACAGGGGTTAGCGAAGTTGTTGACAGAGACAAATTTTCAAGCCTTGGGAATTAATATTTTGGCACCAGTGGATGGACTTGTTAATGAAGAAGGTCAAAGCAAGTCTAAAATAGGTATTCAATACAATTTTTTGTGCTATGATTGGCATAAAGATATTATTCATTACCTGTGTTTCTTTTCTTGTCCAACTTCACTAAATAGAACAAAATACAGAGCTCTCAAGCTCAAATATCAGCCATATGTTATAGTGGAAGCAAAGCTATATTGGAAAGATCTTGCTCGTATTTTGCTGTGATGTTTGACCGAAGGAGAATCTATTGAAGTCACCAAAGAATATCATGAAAGTCTGTGTGGAGGTCATTATAGTTGGAAGGTCACTACTCATAAAATTCTCAAGTCATGCTTCTATTGGCCAACCCTGTTTGCAGATGTTTATAGAATGGTCAGAAGTTGTAAGAAGTGTCAATTGTTTGTTGAAAAGAGAAAACTTGCTCCATTACCTCTCATCCCAGTATTTATTGAAGAACCTTTCAGGAAATGGGGATTGGATTTTATTGGAGAGATCAATCCACCATCAAGTGGACAGTTCAAGTGGATTCTAACTGCTACTGATTACTTTACAAAATGGGTTGAAGAAATACCCACTAAGAAGGCGAATGACCAAGTAATGATGAAGTTTTTGGAGGAAAACATTTTCAGCAGATTCGAATGTCTAGACAAGATCGTGACTGATAATGCTCAGGTATTCAACTCTACTAGTTTCATTAATTTCTGTCAAACATATAATGTAATTTTATCGCATTCCACAACGTATCATCCCCAAGGGAATGGATTAGTAGAGTATTCAAATAAGAAATTGGTTAGAATCTTGAAGAAGACAATCACCAAGGATATGAAGTTGAATTTTTCCCTTTGGAGAGCTCGAGTCACTACCAGGAGATCTACTGGAAAGTCTCCTTATGAACTGGTTTATGGAACTCAAGCACTATTTCCTACTCAGATGGCCAAACCAGTGATTTCTTTCCTCCAAGAAGCTCAGGAAGAACCTAATGCTCTGGTAAGAAGATTGAACAAAATAATTGAATCAAGTGAAAACAAAAACAAATTCAGGGATAACTTGATTACTTATGAGGAAAAAATGAAGTCTATATTTTATAGAAAGGAAAAAGAAGTTCTCTTTCAAGCAGGAGATTTAGTATTGAGATGGGACACCAGACGAGAAGAAAAGGGGAAGCATGGTAAATTTGACCCTCTCTAGTATGGTCCATACAGAATCTCTGAGGTAAGGTCAAATAACACGTTCATTTTCTAAGATCTAGATGGAGAGTCAGTACAACTACTTGTGAATGGGCAGTACCTGAAGCATTATTTCCAACATTAAAAGTCAACATTATACCATTGTAAATACCATATTTCTCATTGTTCATATGTCACCAAGAAATATTTGACTGCATGACTAATGGATAAGACACTAATCTGTAGTTCTTGGCGCTTCCGTGGAAAAAATCACTATCCCCAGGTGGAGCCATATGTTGCGGCTCATTTGCATTTACCTTTGAAATATTTTTCAAAACACCGAAAAATCATATATGTTAGAAAATGTAAATTTTTTTATGTCGAAGAATAATTTTAATTTATATGTTGGTACATTAACATTACATGATGAGATGTGAAGGTGGGTTGATTCGAGCTCATTCATGTGCAGAACAGTTCAAATGTCGGACTGAGGGGCACGTTCAGAACATTGCACACCGGTCAGGGTCGGGTCAGGCTCATTCACAAGCTTAGGAGAGACTAGCGTGGTAGAACACTAGATAAGCTCAGGAGGGTTACACTGTGGATAAGAATGGACTAATTTCCTGCATGTAGAGAAATGGCGTATTTCCCTTAGAAACTTAAGAGTTTTGGAGGAGGTGCAAAAGGAAAAACAGACGGTTTGGATTAAAGCGCATAACTGAAATGGAGAAATGGACGGTGGAAACCGTATCGAATATCACATTCTGTAATGGCTAGAAGTTTTAAATATGGTTAAACTTGTGATATTGTGATGCGATGTGATCGCATATCGCACTTCGCAAGTTTAAAGGGTTAGCGCTAAGGACTATGTTAAAGGTTGCGATCTGTGGGTTGCGGGCGGGCTCACCTCTCTTTTCCACGTCACCTCCCTCTCCTTGATTTTCAAACTTCGCAAGTTTAAATGTTTACCTTCCATTTCTCATAACAAATCCGCCAATTTTCAATTTGCGATTGGCCCCACCTTTGCTTGCCACGTCACCGTCTTCCCGTCGCACTTCGCACAGTTTAACACTTACCTCTCGTCTTTCATAATAAAATCCTCGATTTGCAATTTGCGGGCGGATGCAATGTTGTTCCGAAAGTGAAATCCAAAGGTTTTCAAATCTGGAAGTAAGGCATTTCTTGTGTTAAATCACATCGGAGGAGGAAAGGAGGATTATAACGTAAAACTGGTGAAACACCGAAATGCGATAGAAAGCAGACATGATGCGTTCTACAAGGGTGAGAAGAATATAGTTTAAGTACAATCCTTGCGACGGTTGATGAAGAGAAGATGGAATGTTGCTGGCACACACAGACACATAGGTAGAGTCAGGCAGAAGAACATATAGTGGCACTTATTGTAAGCACGGCAGTTGGGTCAAGTCGGGCACAAAGGCATTGTTACAGAACTATGTAGCTATTGCATCATAACCAGAAAGGATACCTCAGCATTTCGGAGGGACACATCAGCAACAATAAGATTCAACACAACACGAATGATATTCCAAGTTTCAATTTGTTTTCTTGGTAAGATTTTATAAGTAAATTTAACAGTTTAGGTAGTCAAAGTAGTTTCAAGAAGTTCAACAGTTACAAACTATTTGGATGTATCTAAGTAGATAGAAATAAATGAAAGGGGTTCGGAGTTTTGGACCTCTAGATGACTGTTAATTTGGTACTGAATTTTTTGAGAAATTAATGAAAGAAGATCAAGTTTCCTACACCTGTTGATGTCGATATTTCTTTCCAGTTTCGCTCTATGTTTATCCCTCTTTGAATGTAGTGAAGTAATGTAGTTGTGGGTCTCTTTTTAAATCTTCAAGTAAGAGTTAAACAATCCTTAATGTGCGCTCCTTCACTCCATCTCTTATCCCTTCACAAATTCTCTTTGAAACTTAAAAGTAATAGATTTTGTGTTTATAGCATATTATTTTGAGTTTCCCCTCTCTTCAAAAACTCCTGATGAAAATTTAAAGTAATAGATTTTGTGTTTACAACATATTAATTTGAGTTTCCTCTCTCTCCATGAATTTCCTCTGAAAATTAAAAGTGTTAGATTCTCTGTTTTCAGCATATCATTTTGAGTTTCCCTTATAGTTATTCTTTTCATTTCATTCAAATATCAGCAATTTATGGCATTGTGAAGGCTTTCATTATATCATATTATTGAGGGTATTAAGTAATTAGATTCCAAAGGTGTTAAACATAGGCCATTTGATATTGTAATTTTGACATACATTTATAAAATGTATTAAGTACTGATTCCTTACCACAACCAAGGGACTGTTTCTTGAGATACAACACGACCAATGGTACCACCCTCTCGCCCAACACTATTTCTTATAAATATCTCCTCGATGAAGTCCTACCTTCAGATGAAGCTATTCGAGAGATCATGTCTCTAGAAGAGGGACCTTGGGATGAGTTTCACCAACGCGCTTCGATGTCTGATTCAGATGCGGACACTATGAAAATCCTGCCTTTTGACCCACCTGAGACCATTCCATCTACGTATACGACTATTAAAAATATCGATGAAGAAGGTAACATGGGGAATATTTCTAAGACTATGCTCATAGACATCTCGGTCAAAACAGGTATCATGGAAAATATACATATTGGAGCAGATTACAGTCCTAAGGAAATTGCACGTTTCACATCCATTTTTAAGGAATTCACGATTTTTTCGCTTGGTCTTACGAAGACATTCCTAGTATAGATTCTTCTATAGTCAAGCATGAGATCAAGATTTATGACAATTCCAAGCATGTTCGGCAAAGGCTCTGACCTGTCCAGCCTCGCAAAGCTGTAACCATCAACGAAAGTCGAAAACTCTTACACGTTGGTTCCATCTATCATGTTCCTTTAATAGAATTGGTATCCAATCTGGTTCCTGTAGATAAGAAACAAGGCATCATCCGGGTCTTTGTCAATTACCATGATATGAACGTTGCATGTCCAAAGGACAATGATCCAAATCTATTTATAAATCAGATTATCAACGATTGAGCCGGATGTGAATATTTCTCCTTTATGTATGGCTTCTCGGGGTATAACCAGATCGCTATTAAAAAGGATGACCAGCATAAAACCCCCTTCATTTGTCCTTGGGGCACCTTTGCATATCGAAAACTCCAATTCGGTCTCAAGAATGCTAGAGCCACATTTCAAAGGGCTATGGACTATGCATTTCATGATACCAGACACATTGTTCAAGATTACTCGGATGATCTTCTTGCTCATTCCAAGAAATGAGCTCAACACCTCGCTCATCTTCAAGAAATCTTCGATAGGTGTAGGTTCTAAAACATCCGCTTGAATCCACATAAATGTGTATTTTTTGTCGAGTCTCCAAGCACGAGATTAGGGTTGATCCCGATAAGGTAAGGGTAATTATTGAATTACCCGCACCACAATCCATATTGCAACTCCAACTTTTGAAAGGGAAGGTAAACTGCTTACATCGCTTCATCGTAAACTATGCCAAGTTAATGAAAGGCTTTATGTGCTTACTTAAGAAAGGTGTACTGTATTTGTGGGATGATCAAGCTCAAATTTTGTTTGACCCCTTGAAACAGGCACTTGTTTGCACCCCACTTCTTGGTGCCCCCAACTATTCACGTGACTTTCTCCTCTACTTGGCAGCCTCACCATCCTCCCTGGGAATGGTCTTAGTTCTAGTGCATGATGATGATAGTGATCATGTGATCTACTATCCGTCAAAAGGCCCTTTTAGGTCTGAATTACAATATTCACATGTGGAGAAGCTATCTTTAGTGGTTGCCTTTGCTGTCAGCTACCTCTGACATTACATACTACTGCGACAAACTACTATCATTGCTTTGGAGAATCCCATGAGACACATCCTGTCTCACCAGATCATTGGAGGAAAATATTCCAAATGGATTGTAAGCCTCCAATAATTTGAGTTGGTTTTTGCTACTGCCAAAGTAAAAAAATCTCTATTCTTCGCCGAATTAATGTTGGATATTCCCAGAGTTGACCCATAAGAAGTAGCTCATGATCCATTCCCTGATGAGTCAGTCTCTCTGGTTGACTCTATTGATCCTTGGTAGGGAGCCATTCTTGTCTACCTCCAAACTCAATGGTTCCGCCCGAATCTAACATCAAATGATTTTTGTTGCATTCGTCATCAAGCTAGACATTATCTAGTGCTTAACGATACTCTATATCGTCGTCGTGTCGATACAATTCTTCTAAATTGTCTCGCCCTTACTGACGTTGAACATATTTTAAATGACTACCACGCTGGGGCATGTAGCTGTCATCTTTCAGGCATAGATACTACCCAGAAAATCTTGTGTGCAGGATACTAGTGGCCCACTTTGTTTAAATATTGCGTTATTGCAGTACAGAAGTGCCATTCATGTTAAATATTTACTAATAAAATGTGTGCCCATCCCAACCCTATGCATCCAGTTATATCCATCAGTCCTTTCACCAAATGGGGAATAAACTTTGTAACATGTAATCCCACTTCCATTGATGGAGACAACTACATTATAGTTGTGGTCAACTATTTCACGAAATGGGATGAAGCCATTCCCACTTTTCGGGTCGATGGAGAAACCACTGCTCTTTTCTTGTTGAATCAGGTTACCTGTCGGTTCAGTGTACCCCGTTCGATTGTCACAGACCATGGTTCTCATTTTTAGAACCATATGATGACGTAGTTAACTTTATTTCTAGGTTTTCAACAAGATAATTCTTTGTCCTACCATCTGCAAGCTAATGGTGAAGTCGAATTCGTTAATGGCATCCTCAAGACCATGATTCAACGGTTAGTCTGCAACCACAAACCCTTGTGGCATTGAAAATTATACTCCACATTATTAGAATACCGAATGTTAGTTAAAACTACTACAGGCTTCACGCCATTCCAATTAGCATACAGTCTAGAAGCAGTTCTCCCCATCAAGTGTGAGATTCCATCACTTAAGTTAGTTGTTGAAATCCTACTCGCCACTATTGTTGAAGAAGAGCGCTTGCTCTCACTCTATCAGTTGGATGAAACTCATCGAGATGCCACATTGGCCCTTGAAGCCCATAAGCACTGAGTCAAAGCTCAATATGACAAAACTGTCAAGCCTCATTCTTTCTAAGAGGGTGATCTAGTTCTAATTTACGAGCAGAAACACGATCTCTTGGGGGAAGGAACACTTCAACCATTATGGTTGGGTCCATATGTCATCACCAAGTTTCTTTCTAAAGGAGCCTTTGAAATTCAAGACTGTAATGGAATCCCACTTGCTGAGCCCTGCAATGGGCTATATCTAAAGAAGTATCTCACCTAGTACTTTATTGGGCATTTTATTTGTAATTTTATGTATATAAGTTTTAATTTTTTTTGGTGTGTTTGGAATATTTTGGTTTTTTGAGTATTTTTCTCATACAAATCTCTTCTTTTGCACAAATTTATTCATCAACCTTACCATACATTGGATATGCAGATGGTGCCAGTTGTCACACATGGCACATTGCATCGGTTACTTGGGTCCTCTATACACATGAGTCATAACTACTTGGTTTCGGGGGAATCTTCCTTGGGTATGCCACCAACAATATTAGTGAGTATATGTCAGTTATTCAACTCCTCACTGAACCTTCGTCTCGTTACATCTCTAATCTGGTGGTCCGGTTAGATTCCCAGCTAATTGTTATGCATTTGAACAATCATTATCGCATCTGAAATCCTGTCTTATTACATTATTTCTTAAGGGTGAAAATTCTAGAGCATCAATTTGAATTTATTTCTTTTGAACACATTCCTACAAAATATAATGCATTGGTTGATTCGTTAGAAAACTATGTATTTGATTGGCATGTGTCGCATTTACTATAGAAAGAGTCACACACGAGTGTAAATTTTTTCATCATAAAAAATTACATAAAAATAAAAAAATACATCATCATCAAATTACCGATATATATATATATATATATATATATATATATATATATATATATATATATATATATATAGATCATGTCTAGTTGTTTACATAAAAAATCTCCTAAAAAATTGTGTGTCTTATACAAAAAATGGCTCTGCTAAGCCTTGCTATGGCATCTACACATCTATGCCTACTTCTATTGAGCTTGTTGCTCATGATAGTAGATAATTTCCCTAACTAACCTCCTAAGAGGCACTAAAAATATCTCTGGCACACCCACCGTATGTTTTTGTAGATGGGTTGGGATCTCCCTCATGGGAAGAGGCGACACACCCATTCTCAAAACTTCGAGGTTCCTAAAAACCTTGTGCAGAATTTGAATGTCATCTCCCTCTTTGGCAGTCACCGCAGTTGTTAGTGTCCCGTGATTTGGCAGATTGGTAAATGCACAAGGTAACATGAAACCAGTCTTTGGAGTCCTAGGACCTAGCCTTCCTGGAATCAGAGAGGGATCTCTCTATTAAATGCAAAGGATGTGTTCTTGTTTGCTTTTAGATGGTTGATTTTAGGCTAGTTGTTAAGTGTAGGGTTTGTTGAAATTGTTGGTTGGCTAAGATGAAGAAGTAGAATAGGTGGAGTGAGAGGTCTTTAAATCATTGGGCTATGGAGTCAATGAAGGTCACGAGTATCTCAATAATGAATCATAGTGTATAACAGGGCCAATCTAGTGTGGTTAATGGATCCTTAAGGTCATGAGTGAAATGAAATGGACATTAAGTTTGGTAAAAACAAGGTAGGGCAAAGGGAAATGAAGTATCCTTTGTCATATACCCATAAACAATAAGGTCTTAAATATTATAAGCCAAAGATACTAATCATGAGATAGGGCAAACCATTTACTCAATGGAAATACCTAAACAAATAAATATCCAAGATAAACATTCCAGTGAAACAAAGAAAGCATAAAAGCTTATCTAACTTTAGTAAATTCACCTTCATAATTGGAAAAACATATAAGATGACACAATAAATTTCATCAATCAAAGAGGGGACTCCTAAACATTTTTGATTAAGCTAAAATAATTCAGAGACAAACTGATAGGCATGGACAAAGGGCAAGAACAGAACAAGACCTCTTTGACCTAACCTAACAAGCAATACTTCTAAGATAGGTTGCATGACAGAGTTTAGATAGTTCCAAAAAAGCAGGGCTTACCATGAATCATATTTTTAAACTAGCATATTAATCCATAGATGAAACAAACAAGCATAAGGAGGCTTGAAGAGCAACTAAGAATTATTCAAACACACCCAGCAGAGGAAAGCATCAAGGCCATAGAAGACAGGAGGACTAAGGTGCTTAAAGGAGCATTTATCAACCTATACTTTTATGTTCAATAGCAACAAAGAAGAATGAAACATAATGATAACAAGAAAACATAAACAAATTAAGAAGACATCACCAGTAACCAAGCTTAGGAATCCTGCAAACAAGCTTCTCCATCATCAATCCAAGCAAGCCATTCATCAACTTCACAACACCAATTTCTTCTCCAAGCTCATAAAAACCATATATTGCTCTCAAATTTCATCAAATTCCAATATTTACAATGAAGCCCTCATGCTCTATTTAACTCATAAAAGGAGGGAAAAAACCCTAGATAGAGTTTGAAAATGTCAAAATCACTCATAAATGCCATTTATGCCTAAGAGACCATGCAAGGCCCAAGGCACAAAATATCTCATGAAATAAATGCTAAAATGACTTCTTGAACCTAATCCTAGAGTGATTTGCTTTAAAAAACACTAAAAAATGATTTTGCAATAAATGAGTGTGTTTTGTTGACTTTTGGTCCAAAACAAACTAAACAGTCCATTTGCACAGCGCCACTTTTAGCAGAAAATAGGGTCTTTTGAAACCAAGTTTTGGACCCCTTCCCTATGTCGGATTTGGCTCCGTGATGGCTCGTTGGAAAGCATGATGATTCTATTTTCCAAAAATTCTTGTATTTTACTGATACAACTCCTCTAGCTTAGTCAAAAAGTAAAAAATCCCAAGACTGTCATTTGCGTAGCACCAGGCCCAAAACAGTGGCAGAAAGGTGAAAAAAGAGAGGTTTTTTGACCTTTTGAGGGGTCAAACCTACTCCAAATCATCTGAAACTTGGTGAGAATAATGTACTAGGTGTGATAAGTCGAAAAATGTCAAGTTATCCTCTTGAATATGCTCCATGTATTAGCGTAGTGCCAGTGGCGCTGCGCTAATGAGCCTAAAAAAGATCAAAAAACCAAAATGCTCCAAATTTGCTCAAAATTTGTGGAGACCTTCCTTAAGGGGCCTTGGAAAATTTTTGAGAAGCCTCAGCCAAAACTCCAAGGATATCATGCTCTTTTTCCTCCTTTAGGGTTTTGACTTCAAGGAGGGCTTCCTTCATTTTGGCACAAACAATCTTGTGCTTCCTTGCATAATACTTTGTCATCTTTTTTTGGAGGGTCAGACCCCTTTTTATCTTCTTGAAGTGCTTGTGCTCGTTATTATAATACTGAATGATGTATTGGGCCATACCAAAATCCCTCTCCCACTCCTTTATTTGTGCATCCTTTCTTTAGATTAGCAGTCTAGTGGCCATCTCCTTATCTTCAGTGTCACTGACTAGGTCAATGAATTGAGGCTTTTGAATAGATAGCTTGACTTTATTACCTTTCTTAACCTGGTCCATCTTCTCTTTTCCCTTTTAAATTCTTGGAATGGATGCAGATGGCAAGTCCCCTTTCCTTTTGGAGGCAGCAAACACTTGCCTTGGCCCTCTGTGGTATGTGCATGTGAGAGGAGTGATGGTGGTTTTGGAAGTGTTTTCATCATGCCTGTGACCCTTGGTGTTGTTATCAGATCCTTTACCTTCACTATGATCTTCATCAATCATCCCATGATCTGTTTGATCACTGCTTTCTTGACTTTCAACACCATCATCCTCATTTCCTTTTTTTACTGCCTTCTGCACTATCATCTTGGTCTTTGATTTGATCATCAGTCTCTGCACTTTCTTCACTTTAGTTTTGTTCATTACTAGGGTCCTTTTCTTCATCATCTCCTGCACTAATGTCTTTCTCATGTTCACTAGGAGGCTGATTGGTGTCATGACTGTCATGACATCTGTCATGATTGTCATGACTATCTCCTTTGCTGTCATGTTTCTCATTGCTTGTCCTATCAGTGCCATCTTCTTCAAATCCTGTCTTTGCCTCATCATCTTCTTCCATATTGTCACTATCCTCATCATATTTTTCCATGGACTCTGCCTCATCATAATATTATTGGTTTCCAACATTGTCATCAAACTCATCTTCACTGTGATTTGCTTGCTATGTCTCTTCTTCATTTCCTCCAACATCCTCTTGCATGGTGGCAGAGTTTTGTTCACTGTATTTTTTGTTGTTAGCCTCCTCATTTTCATCAATATCTTCTTGGTCATTACTTTGTTCACCTACATGATCCTTTTCTTCACTTTGGGCTGACTCATTGGTATCATAATCATCACTGCCTTCCTCCAAATGCTCACTATTTTTGTCTTCATCACTGCCATGTTCATTTCCCTCCTCTTCAAAATCATTTCCCTCTTTCTCTTCTTCATTAATTTCTGTTTCTGCCTCACTGATTTCATCACCTTCACCCTGATCTTCATGTGATTCCTCATTTCCACTTCCTGCTTCACTCGATGCACCAGGAGAAGGAGAGGAAGGGAGGTCTGCCTGTGGTGAGGGTACTTGTGCATATGAGGAAGGTAGATTTGGTTGATGAGGAGGTTGTGGGTTTGTGAAGACTTCATGGGTCATAAAAACATCCCAAGGTATAACCTGTTGCTCTAGCTTATGTAATACCACCATTTTGATCAAGGAATGGTGGAAAAAGCTATGCATTTGTTGTGTGGGATTCCTCCTCCGGACAACAGAAGACATTTTCTCAATGCTCCTACAGATATAGTAGGGTAAGTTTAGCACCTTAGCTCCTGTGAAATGCATGAGGAGTCTGACATGCTAAGAATAAATCCTGGAGTACCTCCCGTCACAAGTGAAGTACTTCATGATAACCAACATCAAGGAGGAAAATCTGTGTTTGAGGTGTGAGAAAGGGAAAATTGTTTTGCTGCCTCCTCTATACCTTGTTTTGATAAATGGCTCTAAAAATTCTTTGTCCAAATTTCCCTTTTTAAACCATTTTTCACCCACATCTGGGATACCTATAACCTCAGAGATGGCACCTGCTGAGATCTCAAAATCCACCCCTACAAGGCTTGAGTTTTTTTTATGTAAATTTAGAATGAGGAGCCTTGTAAGCTCAGGGTGGATCTTCACTTGTTTGATCCTTTCACAAAATTGAAAACATCTTGCATTCTAAAAACATGAAAGGATCCTAGGAGAGGAGGTAATGGCCACTGTGCTTTGAGGTTCCAATATATTCACTTTTCCTCCCTTATGTTTTGGTCTCAAAGGCCTTTGACCACTTTCACTGCCACTGTTGTTTTCAGCTCCTGACATAATGATGGGAGATGATGGTTTACAAATAGGGTTTGGTGAAGCAAGGTGAAGAAGGTGATGGAGTCAACTTTGGAGAATGAGTGGTGTGGAGGATAGGGTTCTTAGGGTTTAGTTGCGTTGTAGCTTTAGAAGGCCTTCTCAAAAGTGTATTGTAGTCACCCTAACTTACTCACCCTTACATGACATTAACTAGTTTCAAGGAGGTTTAAAAAACAAAGGTTCTTTTACATGCAAGACTTAGGGTTTGAATACTTCAAAGACACGAAATACTTAAAACCAATTTTGAAAATTTCTTGGGGATAAAGAGGGAGGGTCACCTACTATTTTAGCCTTTGGTGAACCTTTGGAAATTAAATGGAAGACAAAATTTGAGCTTGAGGCAAGTTTTTTCTTGTTTTGGAGGCTCCTGGAATTTGCGTAGTGCCTTTTCCATGCTGTCAGGTTGGCTTGTTTGTGCAGCGTCAGCAGGCCTGCATGGTGGTTAGCGCAGCACCGGCCGCAGGAACTGTCTGCTGGTCCTCGGGCGAGTCGGGCCTGCGTTTGCATAATGCCCAGGTTGTCGTGTAGAGGTGTCAGGTGGCTTGTTAACGCAACGTCGGGCATGTGAAATGTTCTGTCGGTCTCTGGGCAAGTCAGGATTGCGTTTGCGTAGCGCCCAGGACTGGTTAGGGCAGCGTTGGCCTGTATTTGTGTAGCATCAGTGATTTGCGCAGTGCCAGAACACTTGCCCAGAAAACGGCCAGAAAACCCTATTTTTTCTCCCTGATGCTCCTTTCTCTTCACCAAGTGCTAAATGAGCTTAAAAATGAAATTGAAACACCTTTATATCCTTTTGAAAAAATAAATCAAAAATATAAACCCACTTTACTATGTTTCTTCAATATTTTTGTGCTTTGACTAATATTCTTTATATCTTTTGCAGGGGTTTTGGAGACTTCCTCAAGGCATCCTTTCTTCATCTTTTTGTGGTGATGGTTGCCTGATGAGATGTAGATGTATTTTTCACCCCTTTTTACATTTTGAAAGTTTGGGCACTATTCAAACTGCCTTTGGCATGCTTTTGACAAACTGAGAACATTGTTTTTATCCTTTAGACCTTCTTAAGTGTAATTGACCTAAGCATGCGTTTCTCATCTTTCACTGATACCTTTGACAATGATGTGTCTTTGGTGGGAGAGGTTAGAAAGTTATACCATTTTATGTCTTCCCTTAGCCACTTCTGATTTCTGCAAGTGCCTATATTACACTTGCTTTTTATCCCTTAGTCCCTTTTTCGGAGTTTGACACCTCATTTTCTGAACAGTGAACCTATGCTTACCATGATTTTCTCCTTTGGCACTTACCTCATGCTTACCTTTATCTTGACTATTCTGAAGACCTTTGATTGTACCTTTGAAAACTAGGGCTTTCCTCATATTGATATTCTTTACCATCTCTCTCTTTGGTGCAGTGAAGTAGTGCTATTTTGACAAACCCTAGACGGCACCTTGGATATCCTTTGAATGCCATTTGCTGTTATGAAGGAGGACTTATCATACTTCTTTGGCCTATTCTGTTTACCTTTTCAAACTCTTAGGTTTCAGGGATGTTAGAGAAAAATAAGTAGTGTTGTCTTCTAATTTCTCTATAACCCTTCCAAATTTATTTATTATTTCTAAAAATCTTCAATGTGTACTTGGTGGTGATGAGGTGACTTCTGTCCTTGTGGTTCTTGTACTGGCTTTTTGCTTTGGCAACACTGTTTTTCCAATCAGTCACAAAACCCTGATTCTCTTTAAACACAGGCCTGCTACCTTTCTCTTTGTTGTGGATGTCTTCTTGTGATGATTTGATCCCATTACCTTACCTCTTTCTAGGTTGATGACCAACTTGATTATTTTTGCAGAAATGTGAATAAGGGAAGTTTTCCCTTGCAGAATTTGTGCTTTGGCCAAGGAAGCCTTTCTTGAATGGATTTTGATCAGTCTTGGACCAAGTTGGTTGACCTTCTTATTCTTTGAATGTACCTTATTTTCCTAGGAAAAACAGATTTTTAGAACACCAAAACAACCCTATGACCTATGAAACCCTAGGTGACCTAGTGGAAGTTTCCTTGGACTTGGCCTTTGACTAAAGACTCATATTTTGGGGTAATTAAGTGTAAAACAGAGTTTTTGATAGACTTGTGTATTAAAGAACCAAAATCCAAAGTTCTTGATTTATCAAAAGAGCCTATAGAGATAGTCTCGAGACCATTAATGCTTGAGGTATTTCTGGAGATGTAAGAGAGATGGATGATTGGTAGCCCTAGGTAGTAGTGGAGGGGTTAAGCAAAAAAAAATAGAGGATTGAGGCCAAAGGTGACAAACATAGACAAAATGAATGACATGAGCCCATGATGGGTCTTCCGGGATTGGTGAGCTGAGCTTGACATGATGGGATGATGAAATAGTGAAAAATTTATCCTAAGGATAATGAAGGCAGTGAGATTTCTAGAACTCACAATGTTCACGAATTTTGTTTCTAGAAATCTAGGATAAGAATTTAGTCATCTAAAAAAGAAAAAATTACTGATGAATAACAACAGCCTCTGCTGCTACTCCAGCCCCAGGTAGAAACATACCTCTCCTTGCATATCGAGGGGTTCCAGCTGGTCGTACAGGTGCCACATCTGTGTCAAGCAAGCGCTTCATGTAAAAAACGTTTCACCCATTAAACAAAAGAAATTGCATAAAAATTAAAAAGACACAAAAATACTTGTGCATTGATTTACCATCTTACCTATTGGCCCCCAATGAGTGCCAGGTGGCAATCTCAGCTCCAAATATCCTGTAAGTTTCATCCCGGCATAGGGATAATACTTGATCATTAGAATCTTTCCGCTAAGCCACTCGAAGAATGCATAATCAAAGAAGTGTCAGATCAAACCCTCTCTAGTTGGAGGCATCAAGGCAGACCATTGACCTTGTCTAGGATCCCTAGGTCCAGCAATGTCCATGATAATTCGAGGCCTCATTAAGGGCACTCTCTCTAGTAAGAATGAAATGATCAGTGCACCATACCAAAATTCTCTTTGGGCTCGGGTCTTGCAAGCTGTCAAATCCTCTCTAACACGGAGAACAACACCTTCACACCAGTCAAATACTTGTGCCTGCTGACAATCAAGAGCCAGTAGAAATTGAGCCTTGGTGGCTGCATGCTGAATCTAGAGGCTATCCATGCTATAGGTATCATATTGCTCACTGGTGTGATGTTATTTATGCAGTGAGCATGAATCAGTCCTGCAGTGGTATGGGGATCAACTCTATATTCTTTAAAATTAGGCCTTGGCCCTCTACATGTTAGGCCAGTAAGAAAATATATATCCTATTTCTCTATCGAGAGCTCATGACCCCTGATACGGAACACATGATGATGCTCATCCCACTGCTGGGTGATCCAGCTCAGAAGGTCCTCTTGCCCTTTAATCAGCTCAAGTCTAGAATACTTTCATAATTTGCATCTCCGTAGAACTAACAAGCATGCAATATTGATAATCGTTTCTTGTTACTCTCTCTTGTGCTCTCTTTTGCACCAGATACTCATGGTGGCAACTTAATACCTAAATATTATAAGTTTTCAATAGATTAGAAGTTGACTCAATCATTTGGAACACAAAGAATCATTGTTTTAATTTGGTTTGGGCCGACTGACGTGACCCCTGTGCTGAACAGGGCGTGCTAACGCACTGTCCCTTAATGGGTAGAGTGTTTAACATGGCCCAAATACTAGGCGACCATGTTAGCTACCTAAGCTATCTAGGGCTTGCCCAAAATAAAAATTTTGACCAGAAAACATCAACAAAACACTAATGAAAAGTAGGATAAGGGTATAAGCTCCTACCTGGAACAGGCGGAATAAAAAATAGTTGCCCAGATCATCCACAATCAAGCACATAAGTTTTTCTTTATTTCACACTCCATAGCTCTTTCAACGAATACAAACAATGAAAATGAAGGTCTCTTGTCCTTATTATAGAAATTATTGAGGCATGAATCACTCAGCTAGTTATTGAAATTGGTTCTCTATAAATTTCCACTATGTTTCGATGCAACTGTTTCATTATTTTTTCATTGTTACCTATGCTATGATGAATTTCAAGTATTTTTCTGCAGAATTGACCATGCTTGACCCAGCTTTAGCCTTCTTTATAAGGACTTTTTCTAGCTCGTAAAACTGAAAAATCCCCAAAGTTTCCTTCTTTGGGCTCATTAAACTTCCAAGAAGAAGATTATGAGCCATTATTTTCCATATTTTTCATGCTCTTTACAAACCGAAAAAGACATCGAGTTTTTCTTCGTTGGACTCGTTAAAATTTCATGAAGAACATTGATTTTTCTTCATTGGAATCATTAAAATTTCACGAAGAGCATCGATTTTTTCTTCGTCTGACTCTTTAAAAATTCACGAAGAATATTGAGTTTACTTCATCTCCTTGTACTCATAACAAAATGAGGTAGACGCCCATTGAACATAGGTTTATCACTTTATCCGGACTCAATGGAATAACTTACGGAAAAGGAATTGTGTCGGGCATACTATTACCCATTTTTTTCACCCATTCATCAACCATGACAAAGGTACCCCCTTGGAGTTGTCTATTACGATCTCTTTCAGACTCCATAAACATGAAAAGGTCACCGATTTTACCCTTATGGACTCGTTAAACCTAATCATATTGGGGAAATATTTGGACAAATTAGAAACTCACTCTTTATACTTTGAAGGATGATTTAGTAGCAACACCTTGAACATGGCACTCCTCAGAAGACTTCCTTTCACCATCTTCTTACCGAGCCCTACCATTCTATGAGTTTAGCCTTCAGATCCCGATGGTCTTGTATCTTCGAATACTAACACTCTTTGGTGTTCCTAAGTCTACGCTGCATGGTATCATGTATGTTGTGCCTTCTATTGTTCAAGAGATCACGTTATCTACTGCTTCCTGAATCGACCAAGCCATCATATGCCAAAAATAATTTGCCCATCATCTGTTTGCACCATTTCTCTATACTCTTTTCAAAACAAATCATCTTTGTCTCGTTTTGTGTCAACTGATGTAGGACACCTTATTTCCTTCCTTTTGACAAATATCTTCCTATCGACTTCAGCATATTATCTAGGAAGGCGATCCAGAAACATATTACTACCCTAGAACTTGCAGACCTCAGTGGCAGGTTACCTTGTGTTTTATC
This sequence comes from Pinus albicaulis, assembly GCA_034641835.2. NCBI lineage: Eukaryota > Viridiplantae > Streptophyta > Pinopsida > Pinales > Pinaceae > Pinus > Pinus albicaulis. Next base: position 680,276,344 of record CM076580.1, on the reverse strand, counting down.
GGGGGTTTTCATCATTGGATCATAGTCAAATAATTGTATGAGTGTTCAACATCAACACCATTTTTTCACACTCGCTAGATTGTACTGGGCATCTTGGAGACCATCATCCTTATTAGTGGCAATCCTCGTGTCTGTTAACAGTTTCATCATTGACTGGTAATCAGACGATTTCTCACATGTTCGACTACAACTCCTTTATTCACATGTGTAGAAATATGCAGTTCAGAGAAACGGTGACCAATACCTTGGGTAGAGGCTTACATCATTCAACTTTGTTTCTTCTCCCAAGCTGCATATATTGTTTTCGGAGACAAATTATCAGATTGATCCTATCATGACACAAGCTTCCACATTGTGTTTATTAGTGGACATACTGGTCATATCTCTTCCTAGAGAAATCACTTTGATACAACTACTGAGCATGGGAATTCCCGACTCATGATATATATATATATGAGATATGTTGTTTGTTTTAGGTTTCCCACAATTCTCCAACTCCTCTCTCACTCTACTACACATATATAAATTATTTCGGCCATCGTCTTTGTCTCTGACCTCACACTTTAGGGGGAATCTGTTATACTGCAAATGACCTCCTCATCAGCTTAGAGGAGAAGGAAACATGGATGGAAGGAATTGACCTAGACAAAGACCTATTTTGCCATGGTAACACACCCAAGAAACTACTAGGTCGAGTTATAACACTTATATTCTTCATGTAGGGAGTGTTAGTGCCTAGGTTAACGCCCTGTTTTTCCTAAAGGACTACGTTACCCGTGTTTCATGTAGAATGAGGGGCGAATTCTGAGTCAACTGACTGACATTTACAGCTTTTTCTCAAGGAGTCAGTCCAAAAAGATGGAAACCTATGGTGAAGGCCTCTAATTGGACATTTCTAAACCTAACTAAGCATCAAAAGAGGGAAAACGCTAGAAAATCATGGAAACATCATGGATTTTTCCCTAATCAGACTAATGGATAAGAATGGCAAGGTTGATCCTCCAAAACTCTTATAAATTGGAGGCAAGGGCTCATTGACAAAGGTCGAAAGGTTGATTGTGTGAGGAGTGAACTTTTGTTAGTGTGAGATTTCATGGTTGGCGTAGTTAATTTATAACTATTTTCCTAAGCATTGTCACACTAGGATATTGAGGAGAGAGAGCTTGGAGTCGGATGACTGAGGGAGGCTTGAAAAAATCGATGGTTTTAACCCTCCTTCATTCGATATAATAAAACTGCCTCTATTTTTTCTACTTGATGTATTTTTATTACATTTATTAAGTTATTTGTTAGAGATATATGTTATAAGTGACTTATATTTATATGAGTTCATGTTTGATTATATGCTTGTTTTTTTATTGTTTATTGTGATAAAACAATGAATATTACTTGTTTTGTTGTTTTCTTGTAGGATTCGGACTTGGAGTTGGTGAGGTAGAATTCCACCACACTACCTTGATCTCTCCAACAGATTAGCACTACACATTGAGGTAATCCTTCTCTATTTCATATTTTCAATCAATTACTTGTATGAACATGCATATATTGTCTTTGCAAATGTTGCAACTAATCTGACTATCTACCTTGGGTCTGGGAAGGCCTGAGAGGGATCTTACTCTAGTTACCACCTGTGCATTTTACCCCTAAGAAAATATTAGCAAATTTCCCTCCACAAAACTAAGTTTAATCATGACTACCCATAAATGCAGTGTGATGTGCAACAATAGGGAAATGAGGGTAAAGAATGATATTTTTTTACTAAAATTTGATGTCTAAACACTACTTATGACTCTTTTAATGCTTTATATCACAATTTCATCCCTTGATGCATCAAACTTGATTTGGGAGAGTTGAGAAGACAACTACAACTAAAAGCACAACGAGCAGTCACTGCGTTTCTATACAATGTGAAATTTTTCTGTGTTTTCCCATAAATGAAGCACAACATGCTCAGAAGCGCAACACAATTTTTCTCTGCTATTTCTGAGGAGTAAATGGAATTTAATGAAAATAATAAACAATATTTATATGGAAAGGATCAATGAAATGAAGGATTCAATCTCCCTTGGGTATTTAACAAGAAGTAATTTCGAAATTTAGGTTCATGAATGAAGATGTTATCTGATAATGTCATCTACAAATTTGACATTTAGGGGATAGCTAAATAAGGAAAGATGGTTTCCATGTGACTTGGCAAATTTTTCTAGCATAGACCAAAATTTGACTTTTGACTTCGATGAACTTGGAAGATTAGCAACTCTTGATTACTACGGAACATAGGACTCTAACATTGGCTCCAATGGGGATTAAAACTCCCTAGGAGGTGTCAAGAACACCGTAGAATAGGTCGCCTTGTTCATTGGCAGTGGAGTCACTGCAGCTATAATCCTCAAATTGATTTCAAATCAAACTGAAATTTGAACTATACACTGTCAACTGTAAACTCTACTTGAAACTGACAATGAAAAATATGCTCAGGACGTTGAGCTTATTCATCACACCTTACCTACTCTAACTGATCCAGAAATCACCCGATCAAGTGAAGTGAAACAATCGATGAAACCATACAATCATTTTATCCATTGATTGAGTTATTTTCATATGCTTGTTTATGGGAAAAATAGAAATTATGCATGATAACAACTCTGATAAAAACTTGCAAATAGATCCAAATTTGGTAGGATTGAAAATTTTGGGTCCCCTTGTTGACTCCAAAAATGGTGTAAATGGATCTTCAAATGAATGTGCACTGAGGTTTAGATCATCCAATATATTATAATTCTGCTTTGCGCAGTCTTTATACCATGAATATAAGCTTTCATCTTCATCCTTACTCTTTTGCAATTCTAACTTGTAGTTGTCTTGACATGACTGCAAATTTACGGGTGAGATTTGTAATGAGACTCCTGCAGAACAAGAAAATGAAGTTGGATGCCAACTAAATCATTATCAACCCTATCTTCAAATTCAAAGCTAGCTAAAGGACACAAATTTTGAATACAAATATCATCCATATAATTTCCTACTAGATCATTCCAAACATGAGAAAACTGTTTTAACCTGTTGTGGATCGGTTCTGATGAAACTGAATGATCTTGTATAAAATCTTCATGTTCCACACTTTCAGTTGCATTTTCAAACTCAATGTTGCTTGGTAACCGTGATTGTGGACTGAAAAATGGTTATATATGACAAACAACATTCTCAACAACTTCAGGAGAAGTTTTTTTTTTTTTTCTTCCACAGGGAAAATTGTAATTTTATTATAAGAAAACAAATTACATGTTGCATCACCAGATAAAATTACAACAACCAGCCGAGACTGGTGTACAAGAAATAAATACAAAGATCGTTAATATACAATGGGGAGGAAAACTATGTTTTCCTCCCTTTATTTTTTTCCACCTTCGGCCATGGTCCTTGAGATGACATGGGGGAGACAAGGGTGAGCTGATTTTCAACTGTAGCTGCTCCAACGTCCTTGTCCGAGTCGGAGGTGTCTGACGTATGATTCCTGTTGTTCTCACCGCTGTCTGTTACAACTGGTTCCTTTGTGCGCGGGTCCTGTTGTGTTTATATTTCAAATGGATCCTGAATTCCTTTTTCTTGTGCAGCTGGGATAAACATTGATTGATTGTTCCCATCTGTAGTGGGTACTTCCTCTTCTTCTTCTATCTCCTCCTCTGAGTCGCATGGGGGAAATTGCCATCCTTTGGGTGCTCTTCCAACCCTCTTATTTCTTCGGTTATCTCTCTTTGCTTCAAGACAGGTATTTTGTAGATGACCGGTATGCCTGCAGATTCTGCATCTGAAGGTTGTGTTTTCATAGTCTATGTGTTGCATCCATTTTTGTTGTTTATGTACCAACTGTATGCTTTCTGGCAGTCCTTTTCTGAGATCTAATTCGACACAAATAAGTGCGAAGGTGAATATTCTCTCCTCCAGTCATTGTGTATCTATTTTGATGTATCACCCAATGATGTTCCCAATACTTTGAAGGATGTTGTCACTCCAGAAATGTAAGGGAAGATTATATAATCTAACCCAAACCGGCATTCTGGAAACAACCAAAGTGTTAGGGTCAAATTATGGGAAACATGGGGTGATGTAAAGTCTCGTAGAACCCCAAAAGCACGGACCCTCCTGGAGAATGTAGTCTTTGATTTCTGAATGTTGAAATTTAAATATAAAGAAGCCTTTTGAGCGTAGGTGTATTTCGCACTCCATGATCTAGTTTTTGAAAATCCATTGAAAGAGGTCCATTGGTTTGGACCATAAGCTATTGAATCGACATATAAGTGCCTGTGCCTGATATTTGTTTCGATGTTCACCAATCTCAGGTATATCTATGGACAATTCAGGAGTATGATTCAGTCATTCTACTATGTAAGGCTTGGGGATATTGCCCTCTGGTTTTTTAGGGGCAGTTGGTTTTTTTTCCCTTGCAGTATGTTCTTGAAGGAGGGCCTTGTATTATTGTGATTATGTTTTGAGGTACTGCCTCCCACTTCTCCACCAAAGTTTTTGGTTTTTCCCTGGTCCCCTGCTCCTCCTCCTCACAGCTGTGGGTTGAGGATAATGGTGGAGCCAGAGGTTATGGAGTACTCCTTTATGGTTATGTAGTGTTGAAGTGCTTTGACTTCATGTATCAGATATTGTAATGATACTGGGTATCCCTAAGCTTTTGTGATTTTCATTTTGAGTTCTATCACCTGCTCTGTTTCATTTTTCTGTAATACTATATTTTCCCCAATATGGGTTTTAATGAAAATTTGAAATATGTTTGTGTTTACTTGGTTTGTGGTTTCTATTGTCATTTTGTATTCTCCCATCATAGTCGATTCTGGGTCCTTCTGCAATGGGAGGCTCCATATGTGTTGAGGGTGCCTCGGGGTCCTAGGGGTAAGTGCCATCGATTGGAGCAGAGGGGTCTAGGAAATATAAAGTCATGAAAGGAAGCCATATGCAACATTATTCATGTTTTCGGCAGTGAATTCCCGCATCCGTTGGTTGGGACAGAGGGCTGTGTGGCCCAATCGTCGCCTCCTTTGGTGAGTCGCGCCATTCCCTATGAATCCTGGCTAGGGAATGTGGCATAATACCTCGCATTTATGTCTAGTTCCATAAGCGTGACATCCATCTAAAGCAGCTGTGTGCAAGGGGATACGCCTTGTAAAACCCCCTCCCCAACCTTCGCAGTCGCTTTGCCTGTATGACTAGGTTCGTATAACAATGGGAGCAGATGAAACCCTGGGTCTGAGCAGGTGTGAGAGAGGTCAAGATCTACGGGGGTCTCTTGTCTCTATTGTCTGCATTGTTGCAAAGAAATGTCAATGCCTGGCCACCCGCTCTTGGGGCTCGAGGCTGTCGCAGTGCAAGCGAGAAACCTAGAGCAGTGAACCCTAGTGTCGTCGCTTTCCATCGCGCAGTCCATCCATCCTGCTGAGATGTTGCTATTGTCCTAAGAAGAAATTTAGGAGAAGGTTTCCAACTGCTGTCAACTTTCTTATTTTCTTCCTTGGAAACCTTATAGTTTTCTCTTATTTTTTCGAATTAAGAGAGACACAAAGGTAATGAGTCCCAATCAGTAAGTTCATTGTCTTATTCGTGCTCAATATCGAAACTAAAAGACTGTTTATTTTTCTTTTTGGGAAAACTTCTCTCAAAAATTGAAATGAAGTGAAACATAAAGGAAAAGACCTTTCACCTAATTTAAAATTTTCTGCATTTTATTCATTAATGTCATGACTAATATGCACAGGTTGAGTGTTATATTCGAATTTTTGTAACTAGACTTCCTCCTCCCAAAAACATGCCATTGATTTCCTTGAAGAGTGAGCCTCGATTTCAACAACAGATTCATCATCATATTGATCATACTTGGGAAAATCATCAATATCAGTAATGTCATCAAGAATACACATTGGATCAGTAGATTGCCTCTACACAGGTTTATCTACAAATCCATTTCATGACTGTCCATAAATGAATACATAAAAGAATCATTTTTTGATCTGGAATTAGCAAGAAAATGGTTAGGGTCAACAACCTCTTGTTCTTTTGCATTAACTGGGACATGGTGTTTTTGAACAAAAAAATCATCTCTCATGGTGATCTTTTGTAGAATTTCTTCCATTGTGCTTACCAAAATGTCAAGTTTCTCTTCTGAAGTTGTGAGGTACTCCTTCTCTATTTTCTCCCTCTCTTATGCCTTCCATTTTGACCTTTTGATGAGCAGATTAGATTCAACGGCTGTTGCACTGTCTTGCATCTCTTCGAGTGTTGTAGTGTTCCTTTCTCTCAATTGAAATTCCATTTCCCGATCAAAGGCATATGGCTAATGTAAGAGAGCTAAATCAGGGGGAAGTTTTATATTAGCAAACATTGAATGGTATACTTGATTGAACCTAGCTGAAAAGTGTTGCACTGTTTCTCCTGGATGTCTTTTGAAATGATTATATTATTCTAAAATCATAAAAATATTCCTCTTGATCACCCATTTATCAAGGAAGACTTTCAAAAACAGATGGAAATAAAAAATTCTTGCAGCTGGAAAGTTTTTGAACCATTTCTTGGCTTCGCCTTGCAAAGATAGAGAAAAAATACTGATATTGACATCATCTTATTTTACCTCAAAAGGTCGATAAATTTTTCAAAACCCTAAATATGTTTTTGAGTAGTGATTTTACCATATTCTCCATCAAACTTGGGAAGATATTTATAATAATTTTCATGGAAATCATGGAATATAGGAGGTTATATGAGTGGCTTATATCTATATGGAATTTGACAAGGTATAGGAGTATGTACAAAAGTTGTAAGATTAGTATTGATCTCTTGAGGCTCATCAAGTTCAAGATGGTCATCATAACATTCGAAGGAAGTGTCTTGACCAAGATAAAAAAACGTAAGGAGAATTTGAATTCACAATTTTCAAAGGAAAGAAATCAAATGCAGGTTTGTGATCTTTTCTCAAATACAATATACATTGGAATTTTTTTTTGAAATTCATAGGAAAAGAGAAGAAATAATTTAGGACAAATAACATGATGTCTTGGATGAAAGTCCAAGTTGAATACTTGATCTTTCCATATTTTCCTTTCATGTTTCTGTTGGTAAGGTTCATCCTCTAGTGGAGTCTTTGAATTTAATTTGAAACTGATTTGGAGTCGGCATGTGAATGATTTCATCCTTCATGTGTATGATCATTGTCCACTATTAGAAATCAAATCTAATCCTTGTCATTCACACCCGAGGAAAATGTGACCTTTTGCTCCCCGATAACGACGCCAAAAGGTTAAGGCTCCTTAGTTTTCCAAGTTTGAGAAAGAAAACCAAAGAGGTAACCACATACAAAATTTTGACTTGGATTTCTCAAAATCAACTGGAGAGTATTAGGGTTTAAGGCTAGTTATTATACCAGTATGGTTTTTTATTTAGGTTTCTTTGGATAAGAAGCACCGGGTTTAGGAACTAGGCCAAGTGTTCCAAAGGATCAACTGCAGTTATAGAATGAGGCAAGATAAATGTAACTAGTGACACAATTTGAGTTTGTCATTGTTGTGTGGTGAGGAATAAATAATGTAGAAGGAGTAAAATCAGCATACAAGTATGAATTCATTTACTTAGAATATAAAAACTTTTACATGAAAATATCAGATAAAAAAGAGCATATGAGGCAATGTATCATGTTTAAAACTTATGAGATTAACACAAGGAGAAGATAGATGGCTGCTTGAACAACTTGATCATTAGATGCATAAGGAAAATGGAGAAAAACATTCTCACTAACCACATCACAAGAATCCATTAAAAATAGCTGCAACTGCCTAATGAACCTAATGACTCATTGCCTAATCCTAGGGAAGTTAGAAACAACTTTCCCCTTTTTTTATCTAACTAATTGAGATTGTATCTTAAGGAATTAATCATAAGATTCTTTACAAAGATGACCATTAATAAGCATATTAATCATCAAACAACTCATGACCCAACTGTTACATTGACCAAGTTGACATTTTTCCTCCATGTGTAGTGAAAATTGTCCAACACATAAACACAATAATTTTTTCCCAGAAACGCGACAAATTTTTTAGCAGAAATGCAGCAACTTGGGCTTCATTTTTAGCCGATGAAGAAGAGGTTATGAGTTATGCTAAATATTGGTGAAGAAATATTAGGATGTATACTATTCCCTGTGACCCTTAAGTCATCCAAACTCATCATTTTAGCCCCCTCAAAACTGATTTTAAGAGAAAGTGTCCAAAAACACAACGAATTTCTGAAAAGGTGGCAGAAAGGTGTAAAAAAGGAACTTTTTGATCAATTTATTCAAAACCATTAATTTACAATTCATCTTCATTTGGTCAAAAACCTCTTTTGAAAATGATGACAAAAACGAATTCAAAAGCGCAATGAATGAAAAGGCTAAGATTTTGATGCTTTTCGTGAGGTATGAAATCCTCTTGATGATGTGATTGAATAGCTTGACCTGTGTGTGACATCCTTGAACCTTTAAAACTTTCACTATTAGCAAATTCCCCTCCATAAAACTGAGTTTAATCATGACTGCCCAGAAACGCAGCGAGAGGTGCAACAATAGGGAAATGAGGGTAAAAAATGATAGTTTATGACTAAAATTTGATGTATAAACACTACTTATGATTCCCTTAATTCTTGATATCACCATTGTGTCCCTTGATGCATCAAACCTTATTTGGGAGAGCTAAAAATACAATTGCAAATAAAATCGCAGTGAACAGTTGGTGCGTTTCTATACAATGTGAAATTTTTATGTGTTTTCCCATAATCGTAGCACAACATGCTCAAAATCAGTGGAATTTTTCTCTGCTATTTATGAGGAGTAAATGGAAGTTAATGAAGATACTGAACATTAATTATATGGAAATGATACAAGAACTGAAGGATTTAATCTCCCTTAGGTATTTAACAAGAAGGAATTTCGAAATTTGGGTTCATCAATGAAGATGTTATTTGTTGATGTCATCTGCAGATTTGACATTTAGGGGATAGCTAAATAAGGAAAGATGATTCCTACTATGGTGGCCTGATCCTTTTTGAAGTTTATGGAAAAAATACTGGTAAGATCATGGTGGTGACCAACACTTGCACTCTTTGAAAAAATACCAGGCAACCTGTTTGTTCAAATAACTTCTTGATGAAATATGATGACTTGACCTCTTACATATGAGTTGGATGATACCTGGAGATCTCACATCCCTTATACTTATTCCTTTCACTGGTATTCAACATGTTTTTTGGCTTCAATTTTAATGGAAAACCCCAATATCAAACAAGGAAAATGCATGGGGTATGATAACAAAACATAGCTAAAAGTGCAACAAATTGGGGGAAGAGAATGAGGGGGAAAGGAGGGGGAAAGGAGGTAGGAAAAGTTATGAGAAAAATATGGGGGGTAGGTGTTGAGATTTTGTGTATTTGGGGTAGCATTAGTTGTTATCTAGGTCCCAAATTTTGAGGAGGGGCTAGAGTACACTTGATCTACAAGACCCATAAATGGATTTGGGAAATTTCATCTGGTTTAGGAGATATTAAATTAATTAATTATTTTAATGTATTTCCTAAGTTAAAACTTGGGAAAATAAAATAATTAAAGTGAATTTAATTAAACATTTGATGAAATTGTCTTAATTCACACAGATCAAGCTTTCTTTTAATCTTAGCCATTGATTAAATATTTAATCTTGGTCATTGATTTGTCAATGAGAAAAGTATAAAGGAAAGGATTGGGGTCATTTGTAAAGATACACAGAGGCAGAGCACTGAATCTAAGCTGAGATTCTAGGGTAGGGTTTGCTAAGAATACTCAGAAGTGTTTCAGCTGTAGAGAGGGGAATTTATACCAAGGGGATGATCTAATCCTAGGGTCTAGAATACACAAAGAGGTAGAGAAGATATCAGCTCAAGGACAGTGCAGAGGAAGGCAGCAGTAGCAGCAACAAGGACAACATAATTTTTAGGAAAACCTTCAGGGGTTACGCAGAGACCCTTAGGGGCAGCATAGTGATCGCATCACCCATTCTGGGGTAATGCAGTCCTTTCCGAAGCAGCACTGAGGGTTTGGAGGACATACAAGGCTAACACAAAGGCTTTCAGGGGCTTCAAAGGCTGACGCAAAGCCTTTCAGGGGCAACGTTGGGGTTTCTAGGCATAGATTTGGCTTAGTTCTATAAATCCCATTTGAGGGTGTGGATCAGTCATTATTTTGGCCCTAGATCAACCAATGAGTTGTAGATCTAGAGTTTTCTCTGTCGAGTTTTCCAGATCTGGAACCCAGAGTTCTGTATTCAGAAATATTCTTAATAATAGAACCCTCCAGCAGTTAGAGACCAATTTTCCCACATTAGGTTTTTCTGGGGACAGTTTGTCCATAAATAATTGTGTCACTTTGTCAATGTGTGCATGTGCTTATTCTAGATCTGAATTGGTAGAGATATGTTATGTGTTTTGCTTCGATTTTAACTTGAATTTATTCAGTAAATAACTTGTATAAGTAGGAGGAGCTTAACCGGATTAACAGTAATAATTTTTGCATAAGATTTAAGATTCATAAATTTCTACAGTAGGTATTTATGTTAGGAAGATAAAGGAGGTGTATTTTCTCGAAATGAGTGAGAAAAAGGGGCGAAAAGGGCAAAATACAGAATTAGGGAAAAAACACAGCAGAAAACTAGGTATTTTGGGAAAATAGGAAGATGAAAATATTTTGACAAGGGGAATGATGGGAAATGATCAATGAAGGATCATGGAGGATGTGTGAACATGAAACTAAGGCATTTTTTTCCTCAATGAAGCTATAAACCATGGAAGAATGAAAGTGCAACAAAAACCTTAGCAGTAGGTTTCATTTGATATTTGAGGAAAAAAGGTGCAAGTATATTTGATATGGTTTGATTTACCTGATATGATGATCTATAACACCATTTGAAACTACAAATGACACTTAGATACTGACTCAAGACCTTTGTCCATGTGACTTGGAAAATTTTGCTAGCATAGACCAAAATTTGACTTTTGACTTCGATGAACTTGGAAGATTAGCAACTCTTGATTACTATGGAACATATGAATCTAAAATTGGCTCCAATGGGGATGAAAAATCCCTAGGAGGTGTCAAGAACACCATAGACTAGGTGGCCTTTTTCACTGGGAAATTGAGTCACTGTAGATATAATCCTCAAACTGATTTCAAGTCAAAATGAAAAACTAAACTGTACACTATCAACTGCAAATTCTATTGGAACTGAAGCTGAAAAAGATGCTTAGAATGTTGAGCTTATTCATCACACCTTACCTAATCTAACTGATCCAAAAATTACCCGATAAAGTGAAGTGAAACAACCAATACAACCATACAAGCATTTTATCCACTGATTGAGTTATTTGCATATTCTTATTTACAGGAAAAATATAAATTCTGCATGATAGAAACTCCAATAAAAACTTGCAAACAGATCCAAAATTGGTAGGATTGAAAAATTTGGGTCCCTTTTTTTACTCCAAAAATGGTGAAAACGGATCTTCAAATGAATTTGCACTGATTTTTAGCTCATCCAATAGATTATAATTCTTCTCCGGGTAGTCTTCATACCATGAATATAAAATTTCATCTTCATCCTTACTCTTGTGCAATTCTAACTTATGGTTGTCTAGACTGACTGCAAATTTACGAGTGAGATTTGTAATGAGACTCATGTTGAACAAGACAATGAAGCTAGATGCCAAACTAAATCATTATCAACTCTATATTCAAACTCATAGCTAGCTAAAGGATGAGATTTTTTAATACAAAGATCATCCATATAATTTCCTACTGGATCATTGGAAACACGAGAAAGTTGTTGTAACCTGTTGTGGATCGGTTATGATGAAAATGCATGATCTTGTATAAAATATTCATGTTCCACACTTTTAGCTGCATTTCCAAACTTAATGTTGCTTGGTAACTGTGATTGTGGACTGAAAAATGGTTATATACTATAAACAACTTCAGGAGAAGGTTTCCAACTACTGTCAACTTGATTTATGATTCCTTGGCAACCTTATAGTTTTATATTATTTCTTTGAATGAAGAGAAACACAAAGGTAATGAGTCTCGATCAGGAAATTCATTGTCGTCTTCATGATCAATATCAAAATTGAGAGACTATTGATTTTTATTTTTGGGAAAATTTTCTCTCAAAAATTGAAATGAAGTGAAACATAAAGGCAAAGACCTTTCACCTGCTTTGAATTTTTTTGCATTTTCTTCATTGTTGTCATGGCTGATATGCGTAGGCTGAGTTCTATATTCGAGCTATTGTAACTTGACTTCCTCCTCCCAAAAACATGTTGTTTATTGCCTTGAAGATTCAGCCTCGATTTCAACAAAATAGTCATCATCATACATATCATACTTGGGTAAATCATAAATATGAGTAATTCCATCAAGCATACACATTGGATCAGCATATTGCCTCTCCACGGGCTGATCTACAAATCCATTTTCATGACTGTCCATAATTGAATACATAAAAAAGTCATTTTTTGATCTTAGATTAGCAATAAAATGGTTAGGGTCGACAACCTCTTCTTCTTCTGCAATAATTGGGACATGGTGTTTTTGAACAAAAAAATAATCTCTCATGGTGATATTTTGTATAATTTCTTCCAACGTGGTTATCAAAATTTCAAGTTTCTCTTATGAAGTTGTGAGGTACTCCTTCTCTATGTTCTCCCTCTGAGTCTGCCTTCAATTTTGACCTTTTGACTAGAATATTAGCTTCCACGGCTATTTCATTATCTTCCATTTCTTCGAGTGTTGTACTATTCCTTTCTCTCAATTTAAATTCCATTTCCAGATCAAAGGCATTTGGGTAGTGTAAGGGAGCTAAGCCAAGAGGCCATTTTATATCAGCAAACATTGAATGGTATACCTGATTGAACCTAGCTGAAAAGTGTTGCACTATTTATCCTGGATGTATTTTCAAATGATTATATTCTTCTAAAATAAGAAAAATATTCCTCTTGATCACCCATTTATCAAGGAATACTATCACAAACAGATGGAAATGAAAATTCTTGTAGCTGGAAATTTTTTGAACCATTTCTTGGCTTCGCCTTGCAAATATAGAGAAAAAATCTTGATACTGACATCATATTATTCGACCTCAAAAAGGTCGAGAAAAATTTCAAAACCCTAAATATGCTTTTCACCAGTGATGTTAACATATTCTCCATCAAACCTGGGAATATATTTGTAATAATTTTCACGGAAATCATGGAGTATAGGAGGTAAGATGAGTGGTTTGTATCTATCTGGAATTTTACAAGGTATAGGGGTATGTACAAAAGCTATAATATTATTCTTGATCTCCTGAGTCTCATCAAGTTGAATATAGTCACCATAAGATTCAAAATAAGTGTCTTGACCAAGATAAAAAAACGTAAGGAGAATTTGAATTCACAATCTTTAAAGGTAAGGAATTAAATGGAGGTTTGTGATTTGTTCTCGAATATAGTATACATTCGAAAACCTTATTGACATTCTCATGAAAAGAGAAGAAGTAATTTATGACAAAGAACATGATGTCTTGGATGAAAGTCCCAGTTGAATACCTGATCTTTCCATATTGTCCTTTCATGTTTCTATTGGTAAGGTTCATCCTCCACTGGAGTCTTTGAATTTAATTTGAAACCAGTTTGGAGTCGATAGGTGAATGATTTTAGCCTTCATGTGTCTGATCACTGTCCACCATCAGAAATCAAATTTTATCCTTGTCGTTCACACCCAGGGAAAATGTGATCTTTCGCTCCTGGGAAACGATGCCAAAATGTTAGGGCTGCTTATATTTCCAAGGTTGATAAAGAAAAACAAAGAGGTAACCACAAACCAACTTTTGAATTGGTGTCTATCCCTACCAAATCAAATAGGGCTCTCTCAAAATCAACCTCACAGCCAATGGAAGTGATTGGAGAGTATTAGGGTTTTAGGCTAGTTACTAGCCCAATAGGGTTTTTGATTTAGGTTTTGTTGGATAAGAAGCACCAGGTTTAGGAACTAGGCCAAGTGTTCCAAAGGATCAACTGCAGTTATAGAATGAGGATAGATAAATGTAACTAGTGACACAATTTGAGTTTTTCATTGTAGTGTGGTGAGGAATAAATCATGTAGAAGGAGAAAATTAGCATAAATGTATGAATTCATTTACTTAGAAGATAAAACCATTGACATGAAAATCTCAGATAAAACAAAGCATATGAGGTAATGTATCCTTTTTAAAACTTATGAGATTAACACAAGAAGAAGATAGATGGATTCTTGAACAACTTGATCATTGGATGCATAAGTAAAATGGATAAAAAAAATTTCACTAACCACATCACAAGAATCCCATAAAAATAGTTGCAATCGCCTGTAAATGACTTCTACAAATAGTTAAGTACACTAGTGCCAAAAGAGTGTGAAATTCAAATATCCAACCCTCTCAATGAATTGATTCTGAGTAGATATAGAAAACAAACAAGATTCCACCTCTAAGGGTCGAATCCTAATCCATAGAAAATAATTAATTAACCTAATGAGTCATTGCCTAATCCTAGGGAAGTTAGAAACAACTTTCCCCCTTTTTAGCTAACTAATTGAGCTTTTTCTCTCAAGGAATTAAACATAAGATTATTTACAAATATGACCATTAATAAGCCTATTAATCATTAAAAAAATTCATGAGCCAGTTCTTACATTGAACAAGTTGACCTTTGGCCTCCACATGTAGTGAAAATTGTCCAACACAAAAACGCAACAATTTTTTCCCAGAAACGCAACAACATTTTTAGCACAAACGTAGCAAATTAGGCTTCATTTTTAGTTGAATTAGAAGAGGTTTTGAGTGATGCTGAAGGTTGGTGAAGAAATATTAGGATGTCTACTATGCCTTATGACCCTTAAGCCATCCAAACTCATCATTTTAGCCCCCTCAAAGCTGATTTTAAGAGAAAGTGTCCAGAAACACAATGAGTTTCTAAAAAGGTGGCAAAAGGGTGTCAAAAGGGAACTTTGTGATCAATTTCTTCAAAAACATGAATGTAAAATCCTCAAAAAGTGATTTTATGGCATCCTTAGGTCATTATTTATCCAACCATACTTGAATTTTGGATTTGTACTCTCTGAGAAAAAGCACAGCAACTAGTTGTTGTGTTTCTGTAGAATTCTGTTTTGCATTTTTTGTAAACATGGGGGTAAAAGATGGAGTGATATATATTTAACCATAACAATTGTTAAAAAACTAGGATAGGTTTTGTATATAAGTTTATTTTTAATAAAAACCTCTCTTTGTTTTTGACATTTCATCTTCATTTGGTGAGAAACGTCTTTTTAAAATGATGACAAGAACGTAGTCAAAAGCGCAGCGAATGAAAATGTTGATATTTTGATGATTTTGGTGAAGTGTGAAATCCTCCTGATGATGTGTTTGAATATCCTCACCTATGTATGACACCCTTGAACCTTTAAAACTTGCACTATTATCAAATTTCCCTCCACAAATATGATTTTAATCATGACTTCCCAGAAACGCAGCGAGAGGTGCGGCAATAGGGCAATGAGGGTAAAAAATGATAGTTTTTGAATAAAATTTGATGTCTAAACACTACTTATGACTCCCTTAATGATTGATATCACCATTTCATCCCTTGATGCATCAAACCTGATCTAGAATAGTTGAAAAGGAAAATGCAAATAAAATCACAATGAGCAGTTGTTGCGTTTCTGTACAATGTGAATTTTTTTCTGTGATTTCCTAGAAATGCAGCACAACATGCTCAGAAGCAGCGAGATTTTTCTATGCTATTTATGAGGATTAAATTGAATTTAATGAAAATATTGAACATCAATTATATGGCAAGGATAAAGGAAATAAAGGATTCAATCTCCGTTAGGTATTTAACAAGACGAAATTTCAAAATTCGGGTTCATGAATTAAGATGTTATTTGATGATGCCATCTGTAGATTTGAAAATTATGGGATAGATAAATAAGGAAATATGATTCCTGCTATGGTGGAATAATCATTATTGAATTTTATGGAAAAAATACTGGTAAGCTCATGATGGTGGCCAACTCTTGCACTTTTTGATAAAATACTAGGCAACGTGTTTGGTCAAATAACTTCTTGATGAAAAATGATGGTTTTACCTCTTGCATATGAGTTGGATGATACCTAGAGATATCATCTCCCTTATACTTCTTCCTTTCACTGGTCTTCACCATATTTGTTGGCTTCACTTTAATGGAAAAACCTAATCTCAAACAAGGAAAAGGAACAGGGCTTGATAACAAAACAAAGATAAAAGCACAACAACTTGGGGGAAGGGAATGAGGGGAAAGGAGGTAAGAAAAATTCTGAAAAAAATATGGGGGGTAGGGATAGATTTTAGGAAGATAATGGAGGTGGATTTTCTCTAAATGAGCGAGAAAAAATGGGTGAAAAGGGCGAAATAAATACTTAGGTAAAAAATGAAGCATAAAACTATGTTTTTTGGGAAAATAAGGAAATGAAAGGATTTTGATGAGGGTAATGATGGGAAATGATCAGTGAAGGATCATGGAGGATGTGTGAACATGAAACTAAGGCCTTTGAATCACCATGGAAGAAATAAAGTGCAGCAAAAACCCTAGCTGTAGGTTTCATTTGATCTTTGAGGAAAGAAGGTGCAAGTATATTTGATAGGGTTTGAGTTACCTGATATGATGATATTTGAAACCATTTTAAACTAAAAATGACACTTAGATACTGACTCAAGACCTTTTTCCATGTGACTTGGTAAATTTTCTATCATAGACCAAGATTTGACTTTTGACTTCGATGAACTTGGAATATTAGCAACTCTTGATTACAATGGAACATAGGACTCTAACATTGACTCCAATGAGGATGAAAACTACCTAGGAAGTGTCAATAACACCATATACCAAGTCACCTTCTTTTTTGGGAAATGGAGTCAGTGTAGCTACAATCCTCAAACTGATTTCAAATCAAACTGAAAATTGAATAGTACACCGTCAACTGCAAACTCTACTGGAAACTGACACTAAAAAAGATGCTCAGAATGTTGATCTTATTCATCACACAGTTACCTAGTCTAACTGATCCAGAAATCACCTGATCAAGTGAAGTGAAAGAGCTAATGCAACCATACAAGCATTTTATCCAATGATTGAGTTCATTACATATGCTTGTTTACAGGCAAAATAGAAATTATGCATGATAACAACTCCAATAAAAACTTGCAAACAGATCCAAATTTGGTAGGATTGAAAATTTTGGGTCCCCTTGTTGACTCCAAAAATGGTGCAAATGGATCTTCAAATGAATGTGCATTGAGTTTTAGCTCATCTAATAGATTATAATTCTGCTCTGGGTAGTCTTCATACCATGAATATAAACTTTCATCTTCATCCTTACTCTCATGCAATTATAACTTGTAGTTGTCTTGATATGAATCAAAATTTACAGGTGAGCTTTGTAATGATACTCCTATTGAAAAAGACAATGAAGCTGGATGCCAAAATAAATCATTATCAAAACTATCTTCTAACTCATAGCTAACTAAAGGATGATAATTTTGAATACAAATATCATCCATATATTTTCCTACTAGATCATTGCAAACATGAGAAATCTGTTGTAAACTGTTGTGGATCAGTTCTGATGAAACTGAATGATATTGTATAAAATCTTCATATTCCACACTTGCAGCCGCATTTTCGAACTTAATGTTGCTTGGTAACTATGATTGTGGATTGAACAAGGTTCTATATTACAAACAACATGCTCAACAACTTCAGGAGAAGGTTTCCAACTGTCGTCAACTTTCTTATTTTCTTCCTTGGAAACCTTATAGTTTTCTCTTATTTTTTCGAATGAAGGGAAACAAAAATTTAACGAGTCTTCATCAAGAACTTCATTGTCTTCTTCGTGCTCAATATAAAAACTGAAAGACTACTAATTTTTATTTTTTGAAAATTTTCTCTCAGAAATTGAAATGAAGTGAAACATAAAGGCAACGACCTTTAACCTGATTTCAATTTTTTTGCATTTTATTCATTTCTATCGTGGCTAATATGCGTAGGCTGAGTGCTATATTCAAGTTGTTGTAACTGGAATTTCTCCTCCCAAAAACATGTCGCTGATTTCCTTGAAGAGTCGACATTGATTTTGAAAACATAGTCATCATAATATTGATCATACTTGGGTAAATCATCGATATCAGTAATTTCATCAAGCATACACATTATATCAATAGATTGCTTCTCCACACTTTGATCTACAAATCCATTTTCATGGTCGTCCATAAATGAATACATAAAACAATCATTTTATGATCTGGGATTAGCAGGAAAATGGTTAGGGTCAGCAACCTCTTCTTCTTTTGTAATAAGTGGGACATGGTGTTTTTGAACAAAAAATTCATCTCTCATGGTAATATTTTGCATCATTTATTCCATCGTGCTTACTAAAATTTCAAGTTTCTCTTTTGAAGTTGTGAGGGACTCCTTCGCTATGTTCTTCGTCTCTTTTGACTTCAACTTTGACCTTTTGACCAACAGATTAGCTTCCACAACTATTGCATTGTCTTTCATTTCTTCTATTGTTGTAGTATTCCTTTCTCTCAATTGAAATTCCATTTCCGGATCAAAGGAATTCGGGTAGTGTAAGAGAGCTAAACTAGGAGGAAGTTTTATATTTGCGGGCATTGAATGGTATACATGATTGAATCTAGCTGAAAAGTGTTGCATTGTTTCTCCTGGATGTCTTTTCAAATGATTATATTATTCTAAAATCAGAAAAGGATTCCTCTTGATCACCCATTTATCAAGGAATACTTTCACAAACTAATGGAAATTCAAAATGCTTGCAGTTGGAAAGTTTTTGAACCATTTCTTGGCTTTGCCTTTCAAAGATAGATAAAAAATATCGATACTAACATCATCTTCTTCGACCTCAAAAAGGTCGAGAAAATTTTCAAAACTCTAAATATGTTTTTCAGTAGTGATGTTACCATATTCTCCATCAAACCTAGGAAGATATTTGTAATAATTTTCGGGGAAATCATAGAGTATAGGAGGTAAGCTGAGTGGGTTGTGTCTATCTGGAATTTTACAAGGTATAGGAGTAGGTACAGAAGTTGTAAGATTAGTCTTGATCTCTTGAGGCTCATCAAGTTGAATATGGTCATCATAAGATTCACAAGAAGTGTCTTGACCAAGATAAAAAACGTGAGAATTTAATTCACAATTTCAAAGGACAAGAATCAAATGGAGGTTTGTGATATTTTCTCAAATAAAATATACATTGGAAAACCTTCTTGACATTCTTAGGAAAAGAGAATAAATAATTTATGACAAAAAACATGATGTCTTAGATGAAATTCCAAGTTGAATACCTGATCTTTCCATATTGTCCATTCATGTTTCTGATGGTAAGGTTCATCCTCCAGTGGAGTCTTTGAATTTAATTTTATATCGGTTCAGAGTTGTCAGGTGAATGATTTCAGCCTTCATGTGTCTAATCATTTTCCACCATCAGCAATCAAATATGATCCTTGTCATTCACACCCGGGTAAAATGTGAGCTTTTGCTCCTCAACAACGATGCCAAAATGTTAAGGCTCCTTCGTTTTCCAAGGTTGAAAAAGAAAACCAAAGAGGTAACCACATACCAAATTTTGACTTGGTATCTAGCCCTACCAAATTAGAGAGGGATCTCTCAAAATTAGCCTCACATATAATGGAAGTGACTGGAGAGTATTAGGGTTTTAGGCAAGTTATTATCATGGTAGCATTTTTATTTAGGTTTTGTTGGATAAGAAGCACCAGGTTTAGGAACTAGGCCAAGTGTTCGAAAGGATCAACTGCAGTTATAGAATGAGGCAAGATAAATGTAACTAGTGACACAATTTGAATTTGTCATTGTAGTGTCGTGAGGAATAAATCATGTAGAAGGAGTAAAATGAGCATACATGTATGAATTCATTTACTTAGAAGATAAAAACATTTACATGAAAATCTCAGATAAAACAGAGCATATGAGGCAATGTATCATGTTTAAAACTTATGAGATTAACACAAGTATAATATAGATGGTTGATTGAAAAAATTGATCATCGAATGCATAAGGAAAATGGACAAAAACAATGTCACTAACCACATCACAAGAATCCCATAAAAATAGCTGCAACTTCCTGTCAATTACTTCTGCAAATAGTCAAATACACTAGTGCCAAAAGAGTGTGAACTTCAAATATCCAACCCTCTCATTGACTTGATTATGAGTACATGCATAAAACAAAAAAGATTCCATCTCTAGGGGTCTAATCCTAAACCACAACAACTAATTAATGAACCTAATAACTCATTGCCTAATCCTAGGGAAGCTAGAAACAACTTTCCCCTTTTTTAGCTAACTAATTGAGCTTTTCTCTCAAGGCATTAATCATAGGATTCTTTACAAAGATGAAAATTAATAAGAATATTAATCATCAAAAAAATCATGAGCTAGTTGTTACATCAACCAAGTTGATGTTTTCCCTCCACGTGTAGTGAAAATTGTCCAATGCAGAAATGCAACAAATTTTTCCCAGAAACACAACAAATTTTTTAGGAAAAATGCAACAACTTGGGCTTCATTTTTAGCTAACTTAAAAGAGGTTATGAGTGATCCTGAAGGTTGGTGAAGAAATTTTATGATGCCTACTATGATCCGATATCCTTAAGTCATCCAAACTCATCATTTTAGCCCCCTCAAAACAGATTTTAAGAGCAAGTGTCCAGAAACGCAACAAATTTCTGAAAAGGTGGCAGAAAGGTGTAAAAAATGAACTTTTTGATAAATTTATTCAAAACCATGAATGTACAAGCCTAAAAAAGTGATTTTATTACATCCTTAAGTCACTAGCAATCCAACCATACTTGAATCTTTTGATTTGGACCCTCTGAGAAAAACTGCAGCAACTAGTTGTTGTGTTTCTATAGGATGCTTTTTCTGCATTTTGTGTAAAAATAGGTGTCACAGATGTAGTGATATATATTTAACCATAACCTGTTTTAAAAATATGGGAGATTTTTTTGTAGATAAGGTTTTTTTGAAGAAAAACCTCTTTGAGTGTTCAACATTTCATTTTCATTTGGTCATAAAACTCTTTTGAAAATGATGACAAAAACGGAGTCAAAATCGCAACGAATGAACAGGCTGAGATTTTGATGCTTTTGGTGAAGTGTGAAATCCTCCTGATGATGTGATTTAATATCATGACCTGTGTATGACACCCTTTAACCTTTAAAACTTTCACTATTAACAATTTTCCCTCCACAAAACTAAGTTTAATCATGATTAAACAGAAACACAGAGAGAGGTGCAACAATAGGGCAACGAGGATAAAAAAATATAGTTTTTGACTAAAATTTGATGTCTAAACACTACTTATGACTCCCTTAATGATTGATATCACCATTTTGTCCCTTCATGCATTAAACTTGATCTGGGAGAGATGAAAATACAACTGCAACTAAAAGCACAATGAGCAATCGCTCTGTTTCTTTACAATGTGAAAAATTTCTGTGTTTTCCTAGAAACGCCGCACAACATGCTCATAAGCATAGCGGAATTTTTCTTTGCTATTTCTGAGGAGTAAATGGAAATTAATGAAAATTATAAACAATACTTATATGGAAAGGATAAAGGAAATGACAGATTCAATCTCCCTTAGGTATTTAACAAGAAGGAATTTTGAAATTCGGGTTCATGAATGAAGATGTTATTTGATGATGTCATATGCAGATTTGAAATTTAGGGGATAACTAAATAAGGAGAGATGATTCCTGATATGGTGGCCTTATCCTTCTTGAATTTTATGGAAAAAATACAGGTAAGCTCATGATGGTGTCCAACTCTTGCACTCTTTGACAAAATACCAGGCATTATGTTTGGTTAAATAAATTCTTGATGAAATTTGATGACTTGAACTCTTGCATATGAGTTGGAAGATACCTAGAGATCTCACCTCCCTTATAATTCTTCTAGTCACTGGTCTTCACCATGTTTTTTTTCTTCACTTTTAATGGAAAACCATAATCTCAAACAAGGAAAAGGCACGGGGTCTGATAGCAAAACAGAGATAAAAGTGCAACAAATTGGGGGAAGGGAATGAGGGGAAAAGGAGGTAGGAAAAATTATGAGAAAAATATGGGGGGTAGGGATAGATTTTAGGAATATAATGGAGGTTTATTTTCTCGAAACGGGCGAGAAAAAAGGGGTCAAAAGGGAGAAATACAGTCAGGGAAAAAACGTAGCAGAAAACTAGGTTTTTTGGGAAAATAAGGGAATGAAAGGATTTTGATGAGGAGAATGGTGGAAAATGATCAGTGAAGGATAATGGAGGATGTTTTAACATGAAACTAATTCCTTCAACTCCACAATGAATATATGAATCATGGAAGAAGGAAAGTGCAGAAAAAACTCTAGCATTAGGTTTCATTTGATCTTTGAGGAAAGAAGGTGCAAGTATATTTGATAGGGTTTGAGTTACCTGATATGATGATCTATGAAACCATTTGAAACTGAAAATGGCACTTAGTTACTAACTCAAGACCTTTTTCCATGCGACTTGGAAAATTTTTCTAGCATAGACCAAAATTTGACTTTTGACTTCGATGATCTTGGAAGATTAAAAACTCGTGGTTACTATGGAACATAGGACTCTAACACCATGATTGCGCAATTTAGATCCTAAAGGTTTTCTTGCCTTCCATGATTGTGAATTTCATATCCTCAAGGTTGAACTATCTTCCATGGTTGTGCAGTTCAGATCCTCAAGGCTTAAAGTGGATTGTGAAATTCCTAGAGGGAAGATCGACAATGCTGCAAGGTCAACGGAGGAGATGTATCGTGTTAGAAATGTTTCAAATCAAGGTAAAAACAAGACATCACAAGAACTACATGGAAGGATAAGTCTTAAACATTGGCATGAATACTTGATGCAGTGAATGATGAGTACCTAGGGACAGAAGTTAGGCTCCGAAAATCAAAGCATGGGCAAACTTTTGGATGGGGGTTGTAGCAGCTACAACACTTGGCAACACACCAGTAGAATTATAGCTCTCTATATGGGTCTTAACTCATGTAAAATAGGTATAAATCTTAAGGAATTATTGCTCATTTCATTGATCACCATATTTTCTTTACTTAAATTTATTTAAATATATAGTCCCTACCATTATCTTCATCGATGACACACTAAAAACGAAAAGTCAAACTTAGTTGTTTTGATTGGGGATGAGGAATATATAGATACAAAAGTGGAAAAGGATTATTAGAGTGTTGTTCTTAATATTTTGTATTGATTTGCTGTCATTAGGCCTAGATAGTACCCCGACGGAGTCACTTTAGGAACACAAACATTTCTCCACTGTCAGCGAGCCTGGACAATACCCAAACGAAGTTGCTTGTTTCACCTCCCTACGTAGGAATCCTTTCTCTTCTTTCACCCTTTATTTATATTTTTTTATATTTTATTCATAGAAATATGCATCAAAACTTTTCATGGAGAGAAAGAGGGATCCTGAATTATTGAGACCAAGAGAGGTTGTCCCTTCAGAGAAGGATATTTATACAAATTTTAAATTTAGTTCACTTGTTCAAAGTTTCCTCCCCTCCTTACTCTAATCGGTTCAATTGAAAAGGAAAAGCCGAAGAATCATAAAAAATAAAAAATAAAAATGATTAGGGTAGGTTTGTTATTGTCCATTTTGTCACATGTGCTCAATAGGATCGTTAACTGGATCAATCAACATCCATTAACACCTTGTCATCATCCTTGCACAAAGACCAAGGCATGACGCTCCCTAATCCTTGAGTTTTTGGGATTAAATGCTTCATTTCCATGATTTTAAGGCCCAACACACCTTATTCCCTTAGGAGACTTAATTAAGTGTAGGTTTCTCCACTCTGGACCTTCACTGATCATTAGCAAGTTATCCATTTTTGGGGATGTGCTGATTCTAGAAATTTGAGAAAAATAAAAAGAATCTTGAAGCTTCCTCTTCGAGAAGCTTCCAAGAGCTTTTATAACCATTTACCTTGGATAAGACCTTTGAATAATATATCATCCTATCTTGGAGATTTCACCCCTTATCCCTTGAGCTCATCCTCCCATTAAGAGTGGATCTCAAGCCTAGATTGGTAAATTTATAAGAATTCCTAAACTACCATCCTCTCTTATATATTTACTGCCATAAAAAAGATAGGGGTTGGATTTTGGAGATTGATTACCCTCATTCTACTGCTTTGGTTCTAAGTTATACATCATTCCATGCATTGAGGTGACATATAGGTGTACTTTGTGGCAAGGAAGGACAAGTCAACTCGAGGGTTCTCTACATGATAAACTTCTATATTTGGTTGTAACTCTCTCGATTTATATTAATGCAAGAAGTGCATTGTTTTCCTATATATGATGTTTATGTTCATATGTTTTAATGCTTTGTTGATACATTCAATGAAGTGATTGGATAATACTACATAGGCATCACATATTTGTTGAACCCTTAGTTAAACTGAGAGGGGGGGTGAATCAGTTTAACACATTCATGGACTTTTAAAACTTTCCTTTAAAACTTATTTACACCTTTATATATTCATTTCATGATCAACTTAATATGAGAGCAATCTTAACATGTGAGTAACAAGTATTAAGATAATTAACAACAATCTAAATATGTGAGCAATAAGTATTAAGCAGATTAGATACACCATATCAACACATAAGCATCATGCACATAGACAACAGATATAAGTGGAAACCCATAAGGGAGAAAACCACATCTTATTATTGTTGTGATGCAAAGGCAAGCTCCAAATCCCTCTCACCACTGATTTTCTGCAGGCTCCAACCTACAAGAGGCTCCTACCTCAATTCTGCAAGCTACAACTTGCAAGGAAGCTCCAACTCCCAACTACTTTCTGCAGGCTCCAACCTACAGGAGGCTCCTACCTCAGCCAGCTACAACTGACTTCTATCAAGCTACAACTTGATATGGAAGCACCAACTTCCTCTATTTTCTACAGGCTACAACCTACAGGAGGTTCCTACCTCAGTCAGCTACAACTGACATCTATCAAGATACAACTTGATAGGGAAGCTCCAAATTCCTCACTTTTCAAAAGAAAACACTTGCTGATTTACCTGGATATCAGCTCTGTTCTGTTCCTTCTTTTCTGCTGTCCATCAGTCCTCATATCTGCCCTGAATCATCTTTGCATTTTCTCAGATTATCTATCTGCTCCTCCTTCTTCTCTGCCTAACTTCTTCATTTCCGCATTCTCTAACCTCTATGCATATCAATGTAATATTATTTATAGAGATTATCTCATGATTGTTTGTATTCCACAAGGAATTCGAAGTGAATATCCCTGACTCTTTGCCTTTTTCCTTCTCATTTCTTTGTCCAGCTCATTCAGAAAAATATAGCAATTTAAACAAATTTCAGTTTTACAGTGGAGTTTTGTTTTCCTACCGGAGACTTGCCTTTGCATCACAAACAAAACAAAATTAATGAAAACATTTACACTCACATTTTCAGTTACATATATAAATTTCACTCAGCCCTCTTTCCGACCCTTGGCTTGCTTGTTTTGTCTTTTCTACTGCTGTCATGTAACTATTCTGCATACCTCTGTTGTTCACTATCTTTTTCAGTTCTGCATATTCTCCTTCTTTCTATGCATGTACCCCTGCTTTTTCTTCAAATTTGGTAGTTTAAATTAATGCTCAAACTTTTCCATCAAAGATTAAAATCTCCGTTATAGCTCAATAATGCAATTTCATTTGATTGGACATGCTCAAATTGGAAAACTCAGTTTTGGAAGCCCACCTTTAATGCACCTTGAAGTGGACGTGCAATATTTTAAATCTCTGATTTAAATCTTATAAATAAAACTCCTTTCAATCTTCGTTGCTCAAAACCTATGGTTAAAACCATAATCAACCCAATCTTATTAATATGTCAAATATTACAATTAAGCGATTATATAAGACTCGACATATAAATCCGGTTTATAATTTAACCCCACTGGTCAATAACTCCACCACTCAGGTAAAGTCCTGTCTTTGGAATAAAATCCAAAAATCACACTTCAACCAACACTTTCATTTATGTTCTCCGCAGCTGTATTAATCTTTGGTTTAAGTTGATTGAATGAATTTTTTAAACCAACACACTGATGCATATATCAACAGGGACTTTTGGGCCCACAAATCTATTCACCCGCATATCAAACATTCATCAAGGTTTATATAATTCGACCGCATATCAAATTATATTGTATATTGGTTTCGACACATATTAAACCAACTATACATCTTCACCCAACACACACACATACACACACACACACAGATATATATATATATATATATATATATATATATATATATATATATATATATATATATATCTACACTTTACCACGTATCAAAACCACAGCAATGTAATATTTGTTCGGGCCCAAATTTCCTTAAGGTGTATATAAACTGCATTCAAATTCCAAAGTAAATCTTCACCAAGAAATACATTAATGTATATGCCAATACTCCCCACTCATCATACGTGCTCACCAATCCGCATGTATATTGGGCCCACAATTATATAAAATCAACCATGTGAGCATTTCATTAACTCAAAATTTCTCACCCCGATGGAGCTCAACCCAATATCTGAACGTTATGAAGGCCCAATATTATTATATGCCCAGTGCACAAACTTTGGTTAACACATAAAAACCTTTCTTATGTGCTAAAGCACTACATGCGCATATATATATATATATATATATGCATTCACCGCATTATCGACCAAACTCCATATCCTATGGTTTCGTCATCTCATACCAACATAATATATATATATATATATATCAACATATATATATATATATATATATATATTCCCTAACTCAAGTGTTAAGAACCCTTTAATAAACCTTAGGCTTTATGTGAAGACTCCGCCAACATTAAAATCCAGTGGTTATTAACTCCTACCCATTTAACATTTAAAGCTCAACACAATCTACGTTCGGCCCCACATCATTTCTATTATGTTATGTTAATGTTCGACTTGGTTATAAAACCCAATCTACATGTGGTACTCACGGGCATATAACTTACCCTCAGAACATATATTAAAACTCAAAATCCATGTAACGACACTCGAGCCCACAACAAATATACGTACCTTGCCACTAATCTTCGTCCATCGTGTGATACAGCGGCCATTGGATTCCTTCCTCCACCAGATCAATGAGTATAATGCATATCGCATTTTTTTTTGGCTTCCAAGCATTAACGCTCCAGAAAAACATGATATAAACGGTTTTCGAATACCACCCTTTGCCACGCATCAGACAAATAATGGAATCGTGTTTTTTCCATAAAACTTATTTCCGACTTTTAAAAAGCGCGATACTGCTGGTTTTCCGCCTCCTGTTTTACTACTCCTTAAGGGTTCCATTACCAGCTCAAGGTTCCACTCAACTTTATTTCTTCAGCGCCTTTATATATATATAGGGATTCTGCCTTCGCTCTCATGGTTTTGTCACTGATTGAACATTTCAACAAGTCCTTTAAAAAGACCCAATCATCCAATCAACTCGCGGTTAATTCCTGTATACAGTTACTGTGATTTAAAGTTACAGTAAGTCCCCGAACTCTTATCTCTTAGGATTCAATAGAATAGCTCCCCATATGTGGTTTCAAAGTTGGGTCTTCCTTCACTGTATGTATGCAATAGAGTATATAATCCTCCCTTCATTGAATACTGTGATAACCAGCATCTCATTCTCTAACATCGACCATTCAGTGATCGTTCTTTCTTGGATAATGTATATGCAAAATCATATTAACCCTTCTATTTCACACAGGGCATCAGTTCAAGACATGAAAACTGACATTAAATTACCTCAATGCTTTCCTCACATGCAGAGCCTCGGTTAAAGTTCATCATCTACTTATTCACAATATTCTAACATTCCTCACACAGTATTGGACTAAGGGATAAATATGGCCCACACAGAATTTACACAATTGATTATTCATTCTCGACCTCACAATCAACCCTGTCTCAACAGTTTATGGATTTTATTCAATTATCTACAGAACACCATAAAATCCTTGCCACAGAGTTTATTCAAAACTGTTTATAAACCCTGATAGACTCACATATGTAATAAATCATCAATGCACAGATAATTGCACACCACACCTCTTTCACATACAATACTATCCATATAATACTAAAACAAATCCTTTTGTTTCATCTGCTGCCTAGGCTGCCTCTTTTCCTTGTCTGATGCTTTCGCTGTTGCCTCTCTGCTACCTCTCTTCCTGTCTTCTCCTTTATGCTCCTTTTATGCTTTCTTACTGCTGCCTCTTCCTTTCTGCTATTTTTCTTCTCTCTTTTCCATCAATGACAACATTTCCAATAGTCTCCCCCTTTGGCATTGATGGCAACACATCCACCAATAATTCAATGCTTCCTCCAAGTCTTCTTTTGCTTGCTTTTCCTCCCCCTTTGACATCAATGGCAAAGGGTTGCACATTTCCTAGTGTGGATTATATCTTTGCATTTCCTCTCTCTGAGTTGTGTTTAGGCCTTCTTCTTGTTACTTTGTACCATGCTGCTCCAAAATGGTGTACAAGAGTTGTTGAGAGAACACTTTTGAGAATTATTTGAACTTGAATATACACAATAAGTTGATACCATTCCAAAGTACAGACTCCTTGCACTTGTATAGAGTGTAGGTGATGATAGAACAACCTTATACAGAGTGTAGGTAATCAAACTTATAGAATCAGATAACAAAGTACAGACTCCTTGGACTTGTATAGAGTGTAGGTAATCAAACTTATAGAATCAGAGATGCATCATAGGACCAAAGCTAAAATACTGAGAATGCTTCAAATATACTTCAGTTTCTAGAGTGATATTCATCAGAAATACATATCTGTTGAGGAATATTGTAGAAGGAATATGTCTTCTTCTGTAATCCACATCTGTAGTACAACATCTGTTCAATTATGATGATGCCAGTATATCTTTTATAGCTATGGTTCACCTTTCCTACCTGTTGGTGGTGATATGAGCTAGGATGCTGACAGGGATATTACACATAATAGTTGAAAGGTCCTTGTTGCTGATGTGAACAATGAATCAACCAGAATTTAATCTAATAGATCAAATGAATTTTTCTGCTTGCACAATGTACTTTCAAAACACACCCTTGAGGCTAGATACATTCAATTTATTGGCCAGTCTCACTTATCAACCATGCAGTTTTATTTATGACATAAGGGGGTATGTATGTCAATGATAAATCTCTCTCTAAAGGTGAATTACCAGCAACTCCTATATGCTGAAGTAGGAAAAAGACTTTTGAGCTTCAAATGGTAATCACAACTAGTCCTTCATTCTTCAGATACTTTAACTATTATGTAATGATGATCTCCCACAAAAACATATTCAAGATGTTTAATTGATATCTCAGCAAATAGACTTCACATGGTGTTATGAATGATCTCAAGAGAGAGGCTTGATATACATGAACTAAATTCAGGAAGGCATGCAATTATATATAGAAAAAGATACTGCTTCAATGCTCAATATAATGCTTCAAGTGTAAACAAAATACTAATCCTTTAGCTCTGTTGTTGATCTTTTCATGCTTGACTAATGCAGATAACGTTGGGATACTACCTTGATGTTCTTTTTCCTTAATCCTTTGATCCTGAGGACCTGTACCATACCATTGATCCACTTGGTATACTGTTAATATGCATGCTACTTGTACCAAATACCAATTTATACTCCTTTCACTTCGGCTCACACATGAACCCATAGTTAAGACAACCTTCATGATTTCTACTATTGAACTTTCCATTGTTCACACCAACAATCATCAATATGTTGAATCAGATCTTGTCATCATTAACCATTTTCCTTATCCTGTCATTATGTTCAAAGGAATGTCACTGCATTTTCCTTTCTAGGACTTCTCCAGAACCATTTATGCTTTATATACTATTCAGTTGTTCTAACATAATGATCTTCAGGAAGACATCTTCAATTTCTATACAAGTAATCTTCATGGGCAGATCACTCAGAGATTTATCACTTACTTAACTACATTCCTCCAAGGGGGATTTTTCATAGATGAAATATGTACTGATATAACGATGATAGGCTCTTCTCTTACTCATCCTTCTTAATTTGATTCATCATTAACTCTAGCAGTATGATGCACAATGTGATCATCACTTAATGTGCTGATGTCTTCTTAGCTTACATGTTCATGACTGATGATCTCTCTACCATCATGGCTGCTTGCTGTCTTCTCTTCTTCCATCAATTTGTCAGCTATTGAATGCTTTTGATAATCTTCTTCCTCTGTAGTTCTCTGTTAGAGGAATTTTCCTCTCCCTTCCTGATCTTATAGCTGTTCTAATTACATGGAGCTCTTCTTAGATTAATTTTGTGGGGACTATTTATGAACTTCTCTCCCCCTTGGATGTTGCTTAATATTTATCACTGGATGGATTTTTGTTTTGCTTCCTAGAGCAACTCCCCCTAAGACTATGATAGATTCATTATGTTATTGAGGTAGCAGGCTCCCCCTTTCTCTTTTCCTTCCATACTTTATTGGGGTTCTTCATAATGTCTGCACTCCTTTTTTATTCATAGCTTTGTTTGATTTGATTAGATTCCATCCTTTGTTTAGAGCTCTTTAATGTATATGGCAGTATACAGTATTTTACTTTGTGACCAAGCTTGAGGCATATATAACATCTTATTTTACAAAGGTACATTTGCGCTGAAGTATAATATTTTGTTCCCCTTTTCGAACACAATGTACCTGGTGAAAGATTGTATTTTCCGTTTGCTTGCTTGAGGGGTTCTTCTCATTTTTTGCATCCTTTGCTAGCTAGACTGGATTTGCTTTGTATTACAATCTGCTGCAATATGTCTAGGTTTGTGGCAGGAAAAACAAGTGATGCTTCTTATAGGAGGAAAGAACCTTCTTTGACATCTTGCAAATTTATTCAATTCATATTCAAGAGTGTGTGAGCCTTTAGAAATTGATTGTTTCATCCTTTCATTATCTGTCCTTCCATGTTGCTGCTTGTTTCTATTTGTTTCTTCACAAATCTTGTTCTTGTTGGCTTCTACTTCTGTAGGAATCTTCTAAGTTGCATCATTATCCTTTACAACTTTTACAAAGATGATCTTCCTGTGATCTTCTACCTTGGACTTACTGGTTTTCATAGCCTATCCCAGTCTTTATGAGAGGAGAGCTTTGAGCATTTAGAATTTGGTCCAACTGTCCAGAGATTTTCATTTGAGGAGTATTCATTAATAATTCTCTTTGGGATTTTTCTAATTTCTTCCTCAGGCACACTACTTCTTCTTCCAATTTCTCACATTCCAGACTTTTCTCTCTCATTTGTTGCAGCGGAGTGTCTTCTACTTTCCTTTCTTCTTCAAGTTGTGTCTTCAGGCCAACAATTTCTTTCTTGTCTTCATATCCTTTCTCATCACATATTTGCACCAATGTCTTAAAGTCTTTGTTTTCTTTCGTCAATCTTTCTATTTCAGTCAAGGCTGTGTCAAGTTTTGTTTTTTTATTCAACTGTAATTTCTTCATGGAATTGACTTCCATTCACACTAGTAGGTACTTCATTTGATGGAACATTTTCCTTTTGACATGAATTTTTCTTCTTCTAAATTCTCTTCTTCTTCTTGACAATGCAACCACTAGTGTCTACTTCATGCATGGAATGCAATCTATCCCATATTTCTTTTGCAGAGGTTAAATCCATTATTAACTCAAGATCCTTGTTATGAAGATTTTTGTATATCAAACATTTTGCCTTGGCATTCCTCTATTTTTCTTGTACCGAGGGAGAGTCTGTGCTGTAACCATCACATACAAGCTTCCATACCTCAGGTTCATAAGCCATTAAATCTGTTTTAACCTTATCTCTCTATACAGGAAAGCTTGTTGTACTTAACACAGGTACATTTTTATATTCCATGACTCAACCAGATCTCCTTCAAGCTATTAGGCTTACTTCAAAGGAACCCGCTCTGATACCAATTGTTGAACCTTTAGTTAAACTGAGAGGGGGGGTGAATCAGTTTAACACATTCATGGACTTTTAAAACTTTCCTTTAAAATTTATTTACACCTTTATATCTTCATTTCATGATCAACTTAATATGAGAGCAATCTTAACATGTGAGAAGCAAGTATTAATATAATGTAACAACAATCTAAATATGTGAGCAGCAAGTATTAAGTAGATTAGATACACCATATCAACACATAAGCATCATGCACATAGACAACAGATATAAGTGGAAACCCATAAGGGAGAAAACCACACCTTATTATTGTTGTGATGCAAAGGCAAGCTCCAACTCCCTCTCACCACTGATTTTCTGTAGGCTCCAACCTACAGGAGGCTCGTACCTCAATTCTACAAGCTACAACTTGCAAGGAAGCTCCAACTCCCAACTATTTTCTGCAGGCTCCAACCTACAGGAGGCTCCTAACTCAGCCAGCTACAACTGACTTCTATCAAGCTACAACTTGATATGGAAGCACCAACTTCCTCTATTTTCTATAGGCTACAACCTACAGGAGGCTCCTACCTCAGTCAGCTACAACTGACATCTATCAAGCTACAAATTGATAGGGAAGCTCCAACTTCCTCACTTTTCAAAAGAAAACACTTGCTAATTTACCTGGATATCAGCTCTGTTATGTTCCTTCTTTTTTGCTGTCCATCAGTCCTCATATCTGCCCTACATCATCTCTGCATTTTCTCAGATTCTCTATCAGCTCCTTCTTCTTCTTTGCCTCACTGCTTCATTTCTGCATTCTCTAACCTCTTTATGCATATCAATGTAATATTATTTATAGAGATTATCTCATGATTGTTTGTATTCCACACGGAATTCGAAGTGAATAGCCCTGACTCTTTGCCTTCTTCCTTCTCATTTCTTTGTCCAACTCATTCAGAAAAAATATAGCAATTTATACAAATTTCAGTTTTACAGTGGAGTTTTGTTTTCCTACCGGAGACTTGCCTTTGCATCACAAAAAATATAAAATTAATGAGAACATTTACATTCACATTTTTAGTTACATATATAAATTTCACTCAACCCTTTTTCTGACCCTTGGCTTGCTGGTTTTGTCTTTTCTGCTGCTGTCATGTAACTGTTCTGCATACCTCTGCTGTTCACTATCTTTTTCAGTTCTGCATATTCTCCTGCTTTCTATGCATGTACCCTTGCTTTTTCTTCAAATCTGGTAGTTTAAATTAATGCTCAAGATTTTTCATCAAAGATTAAAATCTCTGTTATAGCTCAATAATGAAATTTCATTTAATTGGACATGCTCAAATTGGAAAACTCAGTTTTGGAAGCCCACCTTTAATGCACCTTGAAGTGGACACGCAATATTTTAAATATCTGATTTAAACCTTATAAATAAAACTCCTTTCAATCTTCATTGCTCAGAACCTATGGTTAAAACCATAATCAACCCAATCTTATTAATATGTCAAATACTAAAATTAAGCCATTATATAAGACTCGGTATATAACTCTGGTTTATAATTTAACCCCACTGGTCAATAACTCCACCACTCAGGTAAAGTCCTCTCTTTGGAATAAAATCCAATAATCACACTTCGGCCAACACATTCATTTATGTTCTCCATATCTATATTAATCTTTGGTTTAAGTTCATTGATTGACTTTGTTAAACCAACACACTGATGCATATATCAATAGGGACTTTTGGGCCCACAACTCTTTTCACCTGCATCTCAAACATTCATCAAGGTTTATATAATTCGACCGCATATCAAATTATATTGTATATTGGTTCCGGCACATATTAAACCAACTATACATCT
The DNA here is from genome assembly GCA_034641835.2 of Pinus albicaulis. NCBI lineage: Eukaryota > Viridiplantae > Streptophyta > Pinopsida > Pinales > Pinaceae > Pinus > Pinus albicaulis. The sequence goes on along the minus strand of CM076580.1, from coordinate 680,242,292 downwards.
TCGCCCAACACACACACACACACACACACATATATATATATGTCAACACTTTACCACGTATCCAAACCATGGCAATGTAATATTTGTTCGGGCCCACATTTCCTTAAGGTGTATATAAATTGCATTCAAATTCCAAAGTAAATATTCACCAAGACATACATTAATGTATATGCCAATACTCCCCACTTATCATACGTGCTCACCAATCCACATGTATATTGGGCCCACAATTATATAAAATCAACCATGCGAGCATTTCATTAACTCAAAATTTCTCACCCTGATGGAGCTCAACCCAATATCTGAACATTATGAAGGCCCAATATTATTATATGCCCAGTGAAAAAACTTTGGTTAACACATAAAAACCTTTCTTATGTGCTAAAGCACTACATGCACATATATATATGTATTTATATGCATTCACCGCACTATCGACCAAACTCCATATCCTATGGTTTCATCATCTCATACCAACGTAATATATATATATATGTGAAGACTCCGCCAACATTAAAATCCAGTGGTTATTAACTCCGACCCATTTAACATTTAAACCTCAACACAATCTACGTTCGGCCCCACATCATTTCTATTATGTTATGTTAACGTTTGACTTGGTTATAAAACCCAATCTACATGTGGTACTCACTGGCATATAACTTACCCTTAGAACATATATTAAAACTCAAAATCCATGTAACGACACTCGGGCCCACAACAACTATACGTACCTTGCCACTAATCTTTGTCCATCACGCGATACAGTGGCCGTTGGATTCCTTCCTCCACCAGATCAACGAGTATAACACATATTGTGTTTTTTTGGCTTCCGAGCATTAACGCTCCAGAAAAAACGTGATATAAATGGTTTTCGAATACCACCCTTTGCCACGCGTCAAAAAACTAATGGAATCACATTTTTTCCATAAAACTTATTTACCACTTTTCAAAAGCGCGATACTGCTGGTTTTCTGCCTCCGGTTTTACTGCTCATTCAGGGTTTCGTTACCGGCTCAAGGTTCCACTTAACTTTATTTCTTCAACTCCTTTATATATATATAGGGATTCTTCCTTCGCTCTCACGGTTTCGTCACTGATTCAACATTTCAACAGGTCCTTTAAAAATATCCAATCATCCAATCAACTCGCGGTTAATTCCTGTATCTAGTTACTGTGATTTAAAGTTACAATAAGTCCCCGAACGCTTATCTCCTAGGATTCAATACAATTACTCCCCATATGTGGTTTCAAAGTCGGGTCTTCCTTCACTGTATGTATGCACCAGAGTATATAATCCTCCCTTCATTGAATACTATGGGAACCAACATCTCATTCTCTAACATCGACCATTCAGTGATCGGTCTTCCTCGGATAATATATATGCAAAATTATATTAACCCTTCTATTTCACACAAGGCATCAATTCAAGACATGAAAACTGACATTAGATTACCTCAATGCTTTCCTCACATGTAGAGCCTCGGTTAAAGTTCATCATCTACTTATTCACAGTATTCTAACATTCCTCACATAGTATTCGACTAAGGGATACATATATGGCCCACATAGAATTTACACAATTGATTATTCATTCTTGATCTCACGGTCAACCCTGTCTCAATAGTTTATGGATTTTCTTCAATTATCTGCAGAACAACATAAAATCCTTGCCATAGAGTTTATTCAAAACTGTTTATAAACCTTGATAGACTCACATATGTAATAAATCATCAATCCACAGATAATTGCACACCACACCTCTTTCACATAGAATACTATCCATATAATACTGAAACAAATCCTTTTGTTTCATCTGATACCTAGGCTGCCTCTTTTCCTTGTTTGATGCTTTCTCTGCTGCCTCTCTGCTACCTCTCTGCCTGTCTTCTCCTTTAAGCTCCTTTTATGCTTTCTTACTGTTGCCTCCCTGCTACTTCTTTGATGCCTCTGCCTTTTTGCTATTTTGCTTCTCTCTTTGCCATCAATGACAACATTTCCAACAATATTTTGCCTTGTTGTGTTTTTATGTGCAAGTTCTAATTATAACAACCAAATCTAGGATTGGAGCATACAATCCAAGAAGAGAGTGAAGCTTGCGACGAATTCCAGGTAAGCCTCATCTCATTCTTCAATTAATTTAAGAGAAACATTATATTATTTTCCTTATATTGTTCTAGACCATACCACTAGTTCTAGGGAATATGCTTCTATATGTAGTCATATATTACTCATAAAAAATTGGCTTCTAAACTGGGGATCAATTTATTCCCTTGGTGATTCCTTGTCCTTAGTAATTGTTTTGTCTCTTGTTCATACATTCATTGTCTCACTCACTCTAAATTTACCTTAGGAAGACATTTCATTGAGCTTCAATTTTTTGTGTCGGAACTTGGCATTCCTTGATCAACACCCCCCCTGGTCTGGAGACAAAGCATTGCAATGTACCCTAGCCCTCTCTGCACCTGTGTTGCAGAGCACTAGTTCCCTTCCAGGACCTGTGTTGACCCCTATTTCATGCACAAATTTACCTTGTTATTTTCTATTTGTTCATATTTGTTCCAACTACTCTTCCTTGTGTCCATAAGTGTCTTTTAGTCTCTCAGAAGCCTCCATCTAGTATGCTTTTGGTTTTGTGTGACTTTGATGAGAATTTGTTTAAATTTTTCTTTGTTCTTGTCATTGGGTCACTAGAAAACATATTTGTTTGATAATTAAGTGCTTGAAAGAATTGGTGTTTTAGTAATTGTTCTGAATAGTTTATTTTATTGGTGATTAGACATGCATCTTAGTTTTATCTCATTTGAAAATTACGTGGAGTTTAAAAGAAAAATATCTTTGCATTGGCATATAGGGTTTTGTGTGCAAATTGGAATTGGAGCAATTGCATTCAATATAATTTCACTTAGCATATTGTTTGTTGCATTTTGTATGTTTCATACTCTTTGTTCTCTTCCCTCCTTTAGATATATTTTCATTGAAAAGGAAAGTTTAATTTATTCATGCTAGCTTTCATTTTAGGATATTTAGGTGAAATTCATGGTGAGCCATGAAATTGAAATCTAATTGAGGATAAACATTACAATTCATTGAATAAACCTAAGGAGCATTTACAAAATTAACACAAACATTTAGAGGTATAAGCTACAGACGTGTTCCGATGTCTATAAACATAGGAGCTGCCATTTTTTTCCAGCGTTGCATCTCGGGGGTGAAATCTCGTTCCACATACGTAAGTGTATAAGACCGTTCCCCACATACCTTTGGGTATATTATATGGAACTCCATGCATGAAAAGTATATTGAAATTATCTCATCGTACAATTACACATTAAACAACAATAACACATAATGCACTTCCACGTACTGTCGAGTATATTTTGGAAGTCCACCAGAGGTTGCTATCCTCGCCATAGGTAACCAATTCAACTGCCTTGTACACTGTGATACACCGAACACAACATTTAAGGATATTTTCTACCCATACGTAAATCATTGGTTCTCCAAGGTTGCATATTGTAGTTCGTAGTTTCTTGGTAAACCTTTATGCATAGTTGACCTCTTTTTGATTTATTTTTCTATTAATTTCTAAAATTTATTAATCCAATGTGGAAGAACGACACCCTACCCTTAGTCGTTCATGTAGAATGATATATAAGCCTCCTCTTTGTTATTTTTTCATAGGGATATATTGTTCTTTTCTTTGATAATTGAATTTCTTCCATAACACATTAAGTTCACCACAATAAATCATAACAATATTCAGTTTTACATCATTATATGCAACTATGTAGAAAGAACAATATCATCATCATCAATGCAGTAGAACATAAAGGAAGAAGAGAAGAAAATCATACACACATAGAGAGACCAAGATTGGTCAGAGACCAGAGAAAAACCCACTATGGGGAAAACCCTTGCAAATTGTTCTTCTAATAGATTGTCATCAAATGATTCAACAAAAGAGAGTACAATTATCCATATATTCACAACAAATAAAACATCCATGAAATGAACCTAAACATCAAAATCCTGATTCTCATAATTGTAATGCAATGTCATATTGTGTAGCCTACTTTTGAACATCGTTGTCACAAAGCAAAATCTTCGAAGTACTAAAGTTTCATCTTTGATTCACGGATGCATGGAGAAGGAGTTGTGTGAGTGTTTAAGGAAGTCTTGGACACTCCCTGGAGAAATTTATGTGTTCGTCTGGGGAAAAATACACTCTGATCTGCCTCAAACCCCTGGACACACCCTTCACGCTATTGTGTGTGTGTATGAGGCTTCCCGAACACTACCTGACCACTTTGTGCATGCATCTAAGGCGTTATGGACGCACCCTTGACCCCTTTATGCATGCATTTGGGAAAAAAACTGCCTGAAACCCTGGATGCTCCCTTCAGTATTTTTTGTGTGCATCCAAGGCTACCCGGACGCACCCTTGACCATTCTGTGAGTGCATCCAGGGAAAAAATTACCTAGTTATGAGCTAGCGTCCAAGAAACAGAAACCCAAGATTCGTGTGAGCTTCAACCCTCTAGTTTCATACCCTTGTGTGAGTTTCCTCCGCCAGACTTGTGCGAGTCAATACAAATATAAGAGGAGAATAATTATGTGATGTGAGTTTCCAAATGAGTTTGAGGTCTCTTCTATTTGTAGTCTTCCATGAGGGTCCACTTGATGTTGAGGCTAACCTGTCCATTGGTACATGTGAATAGGGCCGACCTAATCCAATATACATGAGTGGGTACATAAATTAAAAAACCAACTTCTTATTATCCAAATGAGGTGATTGTTAGGTTGATTTTGGTCCTCACAAAAAGAGGAATTCAATGAAATCATCATCATTTTCATCTGAGTTGTATAAGGTGGAATTTGACCATAGATGTGTAATTTTAACACTCCCTCCCAAATAGGGATAATTACACCTTCCAATATCTAATCATCGATCAACATGACATACGTCCCATCTCAAGTATCTCATCATCTTTAATCATCAATGTACATCTATTTTTAATTTTTGTTTATCTCTTGATTGTTCCTACTCATATGCTAAATATTCTCGAATCTAAAAGAAGAATAATTTATTAGCAGAGTGGAGTTTAAGCTACCACCATCTATTCATTGAGATACAACCCAGAATATCTATCGGCATGATACTGCTCGAAATATATGTTAGCGGGCTACTACCTGAAAATATGTGATCGGGATACTACCCAGAAATGTCATCGGGCTGATACCTAGAAATGTCATCGGGCTACTACTTATAATATCGGTCAACGAGCTATTACCCATAATATCGGCAGGGATTCAAATATAATACCCGCGTCATCATTGGAGAGCATATCATCAGGGAACCAATATCAACCAAGAATCACATTGGGGAGCTACTACTCAACCCAAAATCTCATGGGGGAGCTACTACTACAACCGCATACCTAGCAATAGGTGATATAGGGGAGATACTACTCAACCCATCCTATTTCCAATTGATCTTCCCAATAATGACCCTCAATATTCATGTGGTAGAACACCTGCATCATAATCCAGCTAGGACGAGATACCCGACTTACCAAGAGGTAATAATCACATGCCTCTAAGCCTCCTCAATCCACTGGCCAAATGGGGAGGGACAATCCCAACAAGCCTAACCTGTGTGTATGATGCCAACTAGGGTCTACTCTGCAAAGAACAAGATAGGGTGAGCTACTACCCCTATCCTATGGGTAACATATAGGATTGATACCCTATTTAAGATATTTCCATCAACCCCAAGATCCCTCTATATCAATTGCATACCCTGGGAGCTTAGACAAGGGAGGAAGATCTTGGTTCAGTGTCCTCGATCATGTTGCTCTCATCCTACTCATATCATCATACATGTATCAGGTAATCATCATTTATCAGTAGAATATGTCTCCTGTTCATACATGACATCAAATCAAATATCATGTTAGAACATAAATATCATATAAATCACAAAAGGATATTATAATCATCCTCCCTCCCAAGGAGGTTCCAACCAAAAGCCTATTCTTGTCTCATACAACTGCACTATCTCAATATATGAGAGTATCTCGGTCCCAACTATATATATGGGATTCTTTTCCAACTGGATCCCCCTCTTTATTATTTCAATGTACCCATGTCATATATGGATCATGCTTAGAGATCTCTCTAAGGAACTTCTTCATCCCTCTCATAGCTAGTTGTTGAGTAAAATAATTTGCATTATATTACTAACATAAATTATCAATCCGGTATTTGTAGAACTTGTGAGACATACGTGAAAAATATATGCTAGGAATCAGTTTATCAAAAACTAAAAACTAATCTAATCACACCATTTCTATATTAACTTGAAAATCTACTCTACCTTCAGAAATTAAAATTTGATCTACTTGCATAATTGAATTCTAATCTACCACTGTTGTATGATCCAATACTCAAATCATTCAATTGGAAAGTAACAAAGTCACCTCCTTGATATGATTTAACAAACATAATATTACACAACTATTTGGAAATTTAATCTAAGAAAGCATTACAAAGCATGTAAAAGGAAACTAAGACTATTTTATGACCAAATAATCAAATCATCCAATTTTGGAAAATTTCAAAGTAATCTTCTTGGGATGATTTAACAAGCATCTGATTATACATTTAATTGTAAACTTAATCTAAGAAAGCATGTAAAAGCATGTAAAAGGAAACTAAGACTACTATATGACCAAATACTCAAATCATCCAATTTTGGAAAATGGCAAAGTCATCTTCATGAGATGATTTAACAAGCATCTAATTATATATTTAATTGTAAACTTAACCGAAGAAATAAATTATAAAGCATGTAAAAATGAAACTAAACTATTGTATGACCAAATACTCAAATCATTCAATTTTGGAAGAATGGAAAAGACATATTCTTGAGATGATTTAACAAGAATCTGATTATACATTTAATTGTAAACTTAATCTAAGAAAGAAATTACAAAGCATGTAAAGGAAATTAAACTACTGTATGACCAAATACTCAAATCTTTCAATTTTGGAATAATGACAAAGTCATCTTCTTGATATGATCTAACAAGCATATGATTATACAGTAATTGGAAACTTAATCTATGAAAGCAAATAAATTTCACACATTGTAGGTGGCCGATCCAAAATCACGAGAGATGGTAAGTCGAGAGGCTCCATATGTAAGAAAAACCAAGTCAAAGTGAAAGAACACTCATGAGTAAGGTGCCAAAATCTAATCCTTTATTCAAAGCTTGAGCATAACTCCAAACTTTACACATGCCTTTGAAAGGAGAAGGCTATCCTATTTATACAAATTCTAAGCAACCTCCTCATTAATGAGGATCCTTCTTCTTCTCCTTTGATCCATAATATTCTCAACCAATTTTCTAACCATAAGCCACATATCCCTCCTTCAAATCTCCTTCATATCATGAAGATAATTTCGAATTTGATCTTTGGTAGCCACATAAGAGGGCCTTAAAAGCTTCCAATGAACCTACATGTCACAAAACTCTTTCCACTTTTAAGGTATAAGCATATGCATATTATTTCCTAGCTTTTGATCACAAATTCACTTAAAAACAATAGAAATTAATAATTTTTGGAAAACACAAGGGTAACCCAAATAATGATGAAAGTGAGATGAATGTAGTGACATGGTAGTGAAATGGATGTGATATAATGGATATGATGGTGAAAGTGGATGTCTTTTTAAGGACATTTCTGAGACCCAACATACCCCCCAACTGAAGTTGTTGCATGTCCTCATGCAACCTATTACATTGATTCATTTGATCTTCGAATTGTTTTGCTTTTGAATGAGCTTTGGTTGTATCAATTCTCCTTTTAACTTTGCATTATCATAACATTTGATAACTTCATTATTTTTGCAAAGTTTTCTTTGAAATACATTGGATTGCAACATTCATCTTTATGGTTGGTTCTTGTATGACAACCAAAATTGATTTTTTTATGGTTGGTTCTTGTGTGACAACCAAAATGGAGTATTAGTCCTTGTGTTACAATACTTTATTTATTCTTTGTTGCATCCAAATATCTTGAAAACATTGAGAATTTATTTTTTCAATTAGCCATAAGCTCATCAGTTTGATGATTTTCAAAACATATCTTTTTGAATCTTAATGCAATAGTAGTTGTATGTTGGTTATATTAAAGTGATGTGGAATAATATGTAAATATATGGAGTGATATCCCTTCCCCTCAACTGATGTTTTTTTTTCAATTTTATGAAGTGAGAAAATGAATATTGTGGAGTGTTTTCCCAAAAATTATAACTTTATCATTTTAAGGAATTACATGATAAAAAGTTATAAAAGAACATACCTTCACTTACCTATGAAATGGATAAGTTGTGCATATGTAGTTGCTGCAAAAATCTGATTTGATGCTTCTTCCACTGGCCATGCAAATGTTGGATGAAGTTGTGAAAGTGAGTCTTTATTGTTGCTAATAAATTTTTTGAATCTGCTACATTTGCTACAATTGTTGAATAATGATGGATTTGATAGTCTTCATGTAGTTATCACACATTGGAAAAAATTCTTATCTATGTGAATGAATTTGTCGATGTTGAACATAGTAAGAAATTGTTGAATTAGTGGCCATTAATTTATGCCCCTAATCAACACGAGACCTCTCACCATTGATGAAAATGAGAGTCAAGATGCTTAAGCACATCTTTCCAGGTACAAATAAATTTGTTGATGTCGAGTCACTTAGAAGATCCTTCAAACAAGGTACATTAATGTATTCCCATTGTTTGTTGGTAAGAGAACTTTCCATTAAGGCATGCAAGCCTTAGGGTACTTTTTGAAAATATTTTTAAAACTAAAAAAGGACTATAGATAGACAATTTGCTTTGAAACGAGATTTATTTGGGAAAGGAAAATGAACATGAAAAGGAAAAAGATAATGGAGTTAATCAACATGTAAGTGATTTGATTACTTTTATTCATGAGTTAGGGGTGGATGGAAGTGAATGAATGTGAATGGATGGGGAATGTAAATGAAGAATGAATGTGAATGGAAAATATGAAGGAAAATGAGGTGAATGTTTTTTTCTTTCTTTTTTGGAAGTACAAAGATATAATGGAGATGATGGCATCTGAAATGCTTGCAAGTGTTCAATATGATCTACATTAGCATGTGATCATGCATTGATGTTTTGTTGTTGATCATCTTCTTGTAAAAGAAATGTGGTCTCTGAGAGAGACATTGTTCGCTTGTAGTCATTTGTCCTTCCTCCTAGAACCTGCAAAAAAAACTAGTACTTCTTCTGCAATGGAATGTAATATTATCAAAAGAGAGAGGTGATCAATCTCTCTGGTTATGATATTTACACAGAAAACTGAGAATTGGTACTAATAAAACAAATTCATGAAGAAAAACCAAAATAATTTATACTTGTGTTGAAACTAGTCTTTAAGTTACATGTTGTGTCTTTTCAGAGATTTCTTCATTCTTTACTATTTCAAATTCTGATGATAGCTTTCTCATTGTGTAGATCTTGTGTTTTAAAAAAAACCATCATAAAAACTTTTTCTCTATTTACTTTAATCATGAATTTCACAATTTTTTTTTTTTTATGTTGTTGATACTAGGTGTCAAAATTTTAGGTGAATTAAAAAATTCCAATCTCCACAAGATTTGAACTCATGACCTCTATTATGCAATTTGAATGACTTACCAATAGATAACAAGCAATATTTATGAATTTAATGGAATTTTGTTCATTTTAATTATTAAAAAAAATCAAACTTGACAAGTGGCCAAATTAAATCCAAGATTTTTAGGAAAATGAGATTAAAAAATATTTTCCAAATCATTTTTCATATCTTTTAAACTCGTCAGTTTTTCCCTCTAAATCCAAGATTTTTAGGAAAATGAGATTCCAAAATATTTTCCAAATCATTTCTCATATCTTTTGAATTCATCATTTTTTCCCAAATAGTGGATATTATAACCAATTTTTATACTATAAAAGTTTTGAAATTGTTCATGATTTCTTTATTATTTTCGTTGCAGGTTGCAATCATGGAGAGAATTCAGAACTTTTGCAATAATTTTTTTTATTTTTTTTTATTTGTTTATAATTTTTTATTTTTTTTAATGTTAATTTTTTTTTTTTTTTTGTGCAAGCACACAGGGCATGGAGATGCTGCTTGAAGGCTTACGTGAGACTTCATGGCTGGGTTGTGGCAGATCTACCTCCTGTACATAAAAAAATCTAATTTTCTCCTTCCATCATGGCTGCCACTTTGTATGCATTGAAAATACGTTTTTTCTCATGCAGTCTGAAAATTAAGGCTCCAAATAACCACGAATTTATCCCAAATGGTTGTGAAATTGAGGAAACCGTTTCTGGGTTATTTAATTCAACCCGTTCTGAGAAAAACCCATGCTTTTTTTCATATTTGCCCTCATTCGATCAGAAAATGCATTTCAAAATTGACGTTTTTAAGTTATTACACATTTCCATTTTAATGCTCTGTAAGTTTGTTTTATTTTATGTAATTCTTTTTCTAATCCTCCAAATCACACAAAGTGCAGGATGAGAGCATACTCCAGATTTTTATTAATCGATATATATTTTTTTTATTGAAAATATTCTTGTATGGCTCTAAATGCACCACAAAAATGCAAATTTATCCTAAAAACTATAAAAACTTATTTTTATTTGTTAATCCTTTTCTACTAAAGAAATGGAACATTCTCTTAAGTAGAAGAGAATTTCCAATGCATCCATTTACACAACAAAATCATGAGTAAACTCATATGGAGATGATCATGAAGATTTTTTGTTGTAATTGGATTTTTATTGTGTTTTTATTTTTTATTTTTTTGTGAATAGAGGTTTTTGATTTGTGTATTTTTTGTTTTATTTCTAAATGCAAATGCAAATAAACTTGAATTAAAATCCCTAAAAATAAAAATGAAATTGCATAAAAACTGAATTTGAAATTTTGCATGATTTAAAAAAAATGAAATTAAAAAACGAAATGGAATTCTAATTTAAAAATTTGAAGTAAAACAAAAAATTGGAAACAAGCAAAAAAAAGAAATTCTAACGTGGTCCCTATTTATGTCTCCCCAGTAACAACGTCAAAATGTTGAGTAAAATAATTTGCATTAGATTACTAACATAAATTATCAATCCTGTATCCGTAGAACATGAGAGACATACTTGCAAAATATATGATAGGGATCGGTTTATCAAAAACTAAAAACTAATCTAATCACATCATTCCTATATTAACTTAAGGAATTAAGATTTGATCTACTTGCATAATTGAATTCTAATGTACGACTGTTGTATGACCCAATACTCAAATCATTCAATTGGGAAGTAGCAAAGTCACCTTCTTGATATGATTTAACAAGCACAAGGTTACATAGCTAATTGGAAATTTAATCTAAGAAAGCATTACAAAGCATGTAAAAGGAAACTAAGACTATTGTATGACCAAATACTCAAATCATCCAATTTTGGAAAATGGCAAAGTCATATTCTTGAGTTGATTTAACAAGCATCTAATTATACATTTAATTGTAAACTTAATCAAAGAAAGCATTACAAATAATGTAAAATGAAACTAAGACTACTGTATGACCAAATACTCAAATCATCCAATTTTGGAAAATGGCAAAGTCATCTTCTTGAGATGATTTAACAAGCATTTGATTATACATTTAATTGTAAACTTAATCTAAGAAATCAATTACAAAGCATGTAAAAAGGAAATTAAACTACTGTATGACCAAATACTCAAATCATTCAATTTGGGAAGAATGGAAAAGTCATATTCTTGAGATGATTTAACAAGCATCTGATTATACATTTAATTGTAAACTTAATCTAAGAAAGAAATGACACAGCATGTAAAAAGGAAACTAAACTACTGTATGACCGAAGACTCAAATCATTCAATTTTGGAAGAATGAAAAATTCATCTTCTTGATATGATTTAACAAGCATCTCATTATACGGTAATTGGAAAATTAATCTATGAAAGAAAATAAATCTTAATCTTTGTAGGTGGTCGATCCAAAAGTATGAGAGATGGTAAGTCGAGAGGCTCCATATGTAAGCAAAACCAAGTCAAAGTGAAAGAACACTCATGAGTAAGGTGTCACAATCTAATTCTTTATTCAAAGCTTGAGCATAACTCCAAACTTTACACATGCCATTGAAAGGAGAAGGCTCTCCTATTTATACAAATTCTAAGAAACCTCGTCATTAATGAGGATTCTTCTTCTTCTCCTTTGATCCATAATATTCTCAACCAATTTGTTAACTATAAGCCACATATCCCTCCTTCAAATCTCCTTTATATCATGAAGATAATTTCGAATTTGATCTTTGGGAGCCACATCAGAGGGCCTTAGAAGCTTCCAATGAACCTACACATATTACAAAACTCTTTCCACTTTTAAGGTATAAGCATATGCATATTATTTCCTAACTTTTGATCACAAATTCACTTAAAAACACTAGAAATTAATAATGTTTGGAAAACACAAGGGTAACCAAAATAATGATGAAAGTGAGATGAATGTAGTGACATGGTAGTGAAATGGAGGTGATATAATGGATATGATAATGAAAGTGGATGTCTTTTTAAGGACATTTTTGAGACCCAACACTAGCCATGCTAGCAACATCATACTCAACCTCAAGCGTGCTACAAACCTATCATCATGGAAGATATCATATTAAGGCAACACTCTTACATGCCCATCTCATCAATAATGATCCCAATCAACATCAACATATCCATATAGTCATATATCATAGGAATAATTTCTCAGACCAAGAATATATTATATCATGCAAACATCTCGAAGGATTCTCGGCAGCAACTCAATGTGCATGAAGCGACTCAATCATGAATCGACTCATGTTTTATGCACATCATGTATATATATACGGATGTATATTCTAAACAGAACATGAATGTTTCAATAAAATCTCAGTTTCTATTTCAAGTTCAACAACACCTTGAACTTCAAATCGAAGTGTCCAAGGATTTTCATTTACACTTTCCAATACTTCTTCAATAGCTTCACAATATAGATTATCTTTTCCCTGTTGAAAAGTGTAACTAGGTTAGGTTTTCATAATGTCTTATAATTATTTTTTTATGTAAATGACAAAAAGTATAAATATATGTGCTTGCTTTATGGGTTTCATAAAGCAAGAAGTTTTTACAAGTTATAAGGCATATTCTTGATGTCTTTAGATATGTCATTAGGTCATAAAGTTAAATTAGAAGTCATGTTACACTTTTCAAATCGAGTGGTAGATTACGCTCCAAAACTATGCTTCTTGGTAAGGGTATTAACTAAGATGATGGAAGTCGGCTGCCATACAAAAATTCCTTGTCGGCTAAAATGAAAAGACAATTATTATATAAAGGCTCATGTGAGCAGTGTAAAAGAACAATTTGATTTTGATTGTATGAGGATCAGAAAATAGAAACAAGTCAAGTCTAAAATAGCTAACTTCATTCATGAAGAAGTTACGATCAGAAGAAATCAGTGAGCTCACGATCTGTCACAAAAATTTCATTTCTAGAATTGCAGATTTTTCCAGAACTGTGTATTTGCTAGAAATTCAGAAAATCGAAATTCTCAAAAGTGCTGAAGTGCATCCTTTTCAGAAGTGCGAGGTTTTCTTTAGGTAAACTGCATAACAACGCTGCTATGTGTCAAGGGTGCAGTCAAAAATTATGATAGATAATTGTAACTACATCATTTTATGAAGGCCATTAAGAGACCTAGTCTCTCTGAGAAAATCAAGAAGTAGTTTTGGAGGATATCTCAGTATTCGATATTAAGGGTCTTGGTCTTAGTAAACTGAATTATCTATAAGAAGAGATTTGCGGGTTTTCCCCTCAAGAGGAGGGGTTTTGGCCCTGGTGTACAACCTATATTTTGTGTCTTTTTTCTTTATGCTTTAATAGTTTTTTTATGTATATTGATAATCAAAGATAAATAAGCTAAAGAATAACACAATCAGCTATTAAGAAGAGAATATTGAATTAAGCATTTCCCTTATGAATTCTCAACATGGTATCAGACCTAAGTTCAGTCAAGGGCGTCATGAAGATCATAAAAAATATTGCAAGTTAATTAAAGGAAAAGTTCAAGAAGATCTGGAATCTCCTATTTTCTTCTAAGATGATCTCCTCCATAGAAAAGGATGAAGGTCTTTTCTTAGCTCTATCCGGAACTTTTCAAGACGAAGATGTTTGGGTAATTGATAGTGGTGCCTCAAGACACATGACTGGAGATTCAAATCAATTGAAGACCTTATCAAAAGGAAATTCCACCTATTTTTTGGAACTTGGAGATAATACCAACAGTTACCCCGTAAAAGGCATTGGATCTACATCAATAAAACTTGAAGATGGTAGCAGCATTCACATCAACAATGTTTTATTTGTTCCACATTTGCAAAATAACTTATTCTCAATTTCAAGCTTAGATTACAAGGGAGATAGAGTAGCTTTCATTGATGGAAATTTTTTTTGGGGAAAAGACTCAAATATAAACCAAGCCAAAACTATTTGCATTCGTGAAGGAAGATTTTACAGATTGACATTCCCCTTAGCCCAAGCCCTAGTTCACATTGAAGTCATTCCATGTGAACTATGGCATCGAAGATTTGGACATTTACACTTCAAATCCTTCCCTCCCTAAGTTCCATTGTAGAAGGAATTCCAAATCTCAAAGAAGATCATGAAGGTATCTGCAAAGGATGTGCATTAGGTAAAAATGTCAAAAGACCATTTGGAAGCAGTGCTTCACGGTCAAAAGACATTCTTGATCTAATTCACTCTAATGTGTGTGGTCCTATGGATCATAAATCACTTGGAGGTCATATCTATTATGTCAATTTCAGAGATGATCACTCACAGAAGAATTGGGTTTATCTGTTAAAATCCAAGGATGAATTTTTTGCAAAATTTCAAGAATTCAAATTTGAAGTCGAAAATCTTACAGAAAGAAAGATCAAAATATTAAGATCTGATAATGGTGGTGAATATACATCCAAAGAGTTAATTTCATTCTATAAGGATTCAAGGATTAATAGGGATCTTATAGTTCCATACAATCCCGAACAAAATGGTGTTGCAGAAAGGAAGAATATATCCATTAAAGAAAGTGTAAAAGAAATGATTCATGATCAGGATCTACCAAAATTCTTGTGGGGTAAAGCAACTAAAAAAACAATATATATTCAAAATAGATGTTCTCAAAGATCTCTTTATGATAAAACTGCAGAAGAATTATTTATTAGAAATAAGCCATCCGTAGACCATGTTCGAATTTTTGGATGTCCTTGTATATATTCATATACCAAAGGACAAAAGAAAGAAATTGGACCCCTCTGAAATAAAGGGAATTTTTGTTGGATATAGAAACTCTTCAAAAGCATATAGGATCTACATGAAGGATGGTCATCACATAGAAGTTAGTTGTGATGCCTTATTTGATGAAAGTATAGCTTTTAAAAAATCAAGAGATCTTCCCATAGACTCTGAGGATGAAGAATTTCCTACTCTTGGGGAGGATAAAATCCAAGAAGAAAACAGCCATGGAGAATAAGGTCCTAGTGATCATGTTCAACCAATAAACATTCCTAAAACAATCAAAAGACCTAATTAGTTGAAATCCACATATCTTGATGCTTAAGGTCATGAAGCACCCAAAGGAACATTTAGAGAAAGTAAGAGACCTAAAAGATATTATGGGTACGTTGCATACATGACAACATTGATAGAAGCAAAACCATCTACATTCGAAGAGGTTGTTCAAAACTATGAATGGAAGAATTCCATGAATGAAGAGTATTAGTCTATCATGAAGAATGGAGTATGGGAGATCATACCTAGGCCCAAGGACAAATATGTGGTTACTTCCAAGTGGATCTATAAGATCAAACATGCTATTGATGGAAGTATAGATAAATATAAAGCAAGATTTGTAGCCAGAGTTTTCTCTCAACTTGAAGGCATTCATTTTGAAAATAATTTTGCTCCTACGGCATGATACACCACAATTCGATCTCTGGTTTCTTTGGCTGCATCAAATAAATGGGACATCCATCAAATGGATGTCAAGACTACATTTCTAAATGGCACTATAGATGAAGAAATCTACATAGAAAAACCCTTGGGTTTAGAAGTCAAAGATAAGGAGACATATGTATGCATATTAAAGAAAGCACTATATGGTCTTAAACAAGATCCAAGGGCATGGTATGCTAGGATGGATGCATATCTTCGAAGACATGGATTCAAGAAATGTTTTGTTGACCCTAACCTGTATGTCAAGGTTGTAAAGGGTGAACGTGTAATCATTATTTTGTATGTAGATGATCTTATCCTTATTGTTGTATAAGGTCACATTAAAGAAAGAAAGAAACATATAGAAACATAATTTGATATGAAGGATATTGGACTAATGCATTATTATTTGGGACTAGAAGTTTGGAAAGGACCTAATGAAATTTATTTAGGTCAAAGGAAGTATGTGATCAAAGTGTTGAAGAAGTTTGACATGTTGGATTTCAAACCTATGACCACTGCGATGATCACAAACTTGAAAATACTAAGGATTTATGAATCATGTCCAGTATATCCTTCCAGATATAGAAAATTGATTGGCTCACTAATGTACTTGGTGAGTACATGACTAGACATATGCTTTGAATTAAATGTTCTCAGACAATTCCAAGTTGAACCAAGGCAAGATCAATGGATAGCATCAAAACATATTTTGAGATATCTTTAAGGGACCATCAACTACTGCCTAAAATATGAAAGAAGGAATGATGTCCAATTAAGTAGATATATTGATTCTGACTGGGGAGGCATTGAACAAGATGGTAGAAGCACTACGGTAGATTCTTTGGCTTGGGATCTTTTATGATCTCATGGATAAGCATAAATCAAGACATTGTTGCCTTGAGTAGTGTTGAGGTTGAATATGTTGCAGCCTGTGAAGTAATCAAAGAAGCAGACTGGTTGAGGAAGTTGTTATGTGACTTATTTGAAAGACCTATGGATCCTATTGTGATACTATGCGATAACAAAAGTTGTATATGTTTGTACGAAGATACATTTTTCCATGGAAAGACAAAGCACATTAACAACAAGTATCATTATGTACATAGGCTAGTACAAAATGGAGTGCTACAACTTCAGTATATTCTTACTGATGAGTAGGTAGCTGACATATTGACAAAATCACTTCCAAACAAGAAGCTTGGGTACTTAAGAGACAAGCTTGGTTTGGTGGATATGTCCTCCCTATGTGAGAGGGAGAGATAGACACCCATTATTGTCTTCACTGGAATAAATAATGGAGGATTTGGTAAACATCTGGCATCTGATGCTCCTTGAGAATGTAGTAGGGAATTCAAGAAAGGAGTAGTCGTGGACCGATATTCTTTGAGTATTAGCTACCCAAGATAAGAATAGTCCAATGAGGTTATTCTCGGTGAACACCTAGGTGGAGAATGTACCTTGGAGAGACAATGATGATGGTGTCTATAATTCATTGGTCTCCCCAGCATTTTAGCCCATTGTCTCTTCAGGAGATGTGGTTGTTAGTCAAGGCCTTGCACTATGACAATCCTGGTTGATATGATGCTATAACAGATGGGTTACAAATCCTACTCTTCTTATGAGATATCTTCACGTTGAGAATGAACAAGTACCATTATGAATAACTCCCTAGTTAAGAGGGAGTGTTGAAAAGTGTAACTAGGTTAGCTTTTCATAATGTCTAATAATTATGTTTTTATGTAAATGACAAAAAATATAAATATATTTTCTTGATTTATGGGTTTCATAAAGAAAGAATTTTTTACAGGTTATAAGAAATCTTCTTGATGTCTTTATATATGTCATTATGTCATAAATTTAAATTATAATTCATGTTACACTTGTCAAATCGAGTAGTAGATTATGCTCCAAAACTATGAGTCTTGATAACGGTCTTAACGAAGATGATGGAAGTCGGCTGCCATACAAAAATTTCTTGTCGGCTGAAATGAAAAGAATGACTATTATATAAAGGCTCATGTGAGAAGTGTAAAATCACAATTCGATTTTGATTGGATGTGGATCAATAAACAGAAAAAATTCAAGTCTAAAATTGTGTAAATCTATTCCTAAAGAATTTATGATCAGAAGAAATCAACTAGCTCATGATCTGTCACAAAAATTTCATTTCCAGAATTGTGGATTTTTCTAGAACTAAGTATTTGCTAGAAATTGAGAAAATCAAAATTCTCAGAAGTGCTGAAGTGCATCCATTTTAGAAGCGTGAGGTTTTCTTCAGGTAAATTTCATAACATTGATTCTCTACGTCAAGGGTGCAATCAGAAATTTTGATAGAGAAGTGTAACTACATCATCTTATGAAGGCCATTAAGAGACCAAGTCTCTCTGAGAAAATCAAGAAGTTTTGGAGGATATCTTAGTATTCAGTATTAAGGGTCTTAGTCTTAGTCAACTGAATTATCTATAAGAAGAGATTTGCGGGTTTTCCCCTCAAGAGGAAGAGTTTTGGCCCTGGCGTACAGCCTATATTTTGTGTCTTTGTTCTTTCTGTTTTAATAGCTATTTGATGTATATTTATAATCAAAGATAAAGAAGCTAAAGAATAACACAAGTAGTTATTAAGAAGAGACTATTGAATTAAGCATTTCCCTTCTGAATTCTCAACATTCCCAACTTCATAAATCGATTCATCATGCCACGATACATCATTTTGAGATTCATAAGTCATCTCCCTCTTACTTAGATCATCATAGGCTCATTACCTGATAATAGTAGATCATCATTATATAAAACCAAAATCAAAATCAAATTCATACCTTGGAACACTTATGAAGTACAGGCTTGGATCAACACATCATCCTAGCTTCATCTGATAATTGTCAACGCAAAAATATCTAGATCAGGTTGGCTTGCTTCATGAAATGCTCATTGCAACGATAACACTTTACCAAGCCATCGTTCCCAACCTTTCATAAATCATTATTGTGCAATCGAATCAACTGAATAATCCCAACAAAGTTAATAAGCCATATGAATACTAATATCATAAGTCATCAATATATCAGTGTCAATTCTTTAAACCATATGACAGGTAGAGCCTTCATCAAGTCATAACATCATTTATTATCATGCCAACATGTTTTCATCAACCACACAATGTCAATCCAAAAATTCATCAAGTCATTCCCATGATCATAATACAAGTCATTGGAAGCCACTATGCTCATACATCATTGTCACCAAGGTAAATCATCAGTTGCCAAGTCAAATTGTGTCAAACTATTGTAGCAAAAACTCAAACATAATGACATATCTATATGTATGTCATGGTCACCTGAAAACACAGTTTTAGTATTCGTGGTTATATTATAGAAAAAATTCAAACTTTCCTGCTCTCAGGTCTTTCTGATATCTGCTACACATCTGTAGAACCAACATCCTCCAGGTGAACATTTGATTTTATGTATAAAACTTAATTTTTGTGCTCATCACGCATAGTCACGCCCATGAGCCTTCCTCTGTGCAAATGAGGCTTTGAGTGGGATAAAATCATCTTACCTTAGTTCAGACCTCTGTTGTAGATCAACAACGTCAGATACCCATAAATCATACTTCAATAGTACAAAATACACATATAATGAAAATGGTAATATAAGTAAGAATATTAAGGAGAGATTATCCATATGAATGGGAATCCACTCCATTAATATTATTTCATTTCATCAACCTGTCTATACTAGATTCATGAAACAACATATATATTAGATTTTAAAATCAAACATTTATCCATCATGGTCATCAACATCATGACATCAATCCTTCATCAATGGATAGATTCACATAATAGGGGCGATGGACATGTGTGACAACATACTTCAAAGATGATGAGCACAATATCACTTATATCAAGCCAACCCATCAAGTTATGGCCATATTTACTAATCAAAACATGAACGCAGTTAACGAAGGATCTAGAATGTCGATCTCGTAGTTATAATTCATTCATCATGGTTACCATGCTTATCATGATCAATAGAATCAAGACATGTTCGTCAATAAAAATTTACCAAAACAACAAGAGTGCTAACCCTTTTTTCCATACTTTCATCAAACTTATCACAAGAATTATCAATACCATATCAATGATATAATCTTGTGTAAGAGATCTATCATGTCTTATTCATGTCAAATGTCAACATTATCATTTAATAGAGTCAAGGTGCTAGCCTTATTTATGGGATCAAGATATCCAAAATGATAGATGTTAGACAAATATCAGGTATATCAAAGATCAACATTAAGTAGCCTCATAGAATCAAGAAGATTATCATGATCAAAATGTTCAATACCAGGTGCACCATTTCATCACATTATCCATGAATTAAAATTTATTTCATATGCATGCATGGACCATTCGAGAAGGAGATAGTCTAATTATATCTTGTAGTATTTGAATACTTGTGCACCTTCTTTATTGACATAGGAAGCTTGTATTGCTTGTCACTTTTTCATCAGGTGCCTCTTTACCTTTTCCAGATATATATTTTTTTCCTGCATCTCAAATGATCCTCAAGAGGGGTCCACTTATCACATCTCATAAAGGAGGTTAGATAGATCTATATACTCAAATATACATGTAGGAAGTATAATAAATGATAAAAAAAATAATCATATCCATAAGTCTAGACAATATTTAAGACATAAAGGAGCATCATAAGTCAAGAAATACTTATCTTCAATGAGAGGGGATCCTCTCCCTCTTGAACTAGCCTTCAAGAGTCATCACTATCCACAGTCCACATAATAATGTTGCTTTTAATATAAAAAATAAATCCTAATAGATACTATCCCATCTAGGGATTCATCAAACCTGTCCCAAGTGCTTGAGTACTTCGCATAGACCATGCTAGAGTTTCATATATCAAATCTCAAGTCTTTGCTATAAAACAAGGTTTCTCTCAAACCCTAACCATCAAAACCTTATGCAAAAATTTCCTAAGGTTTTCTTCATACCCTAGAATTCTTTTAGATTTCCACCATCCTCTTCTTGCTTCCATCTAAAGTGTCTCCATGGGGGTGATCTATGTGGCTTTTCTTTAGCCCATCTATGATACCATGTTAATTTTTCATAGGGCTATATTATTCTTTTCTTTGATAATTTTTTATTCATTAACACATTAAGTTCACCCCGTAACATCATAAAATTATTAATTTTTACATCATCATATTCAACTATGTAGAAAGAACAATACCATATCATCGATGCATCAGAACATAAAGGAAGAAGAGAACAAAAACATGCACAAATAGAGACACCAGGATTGGTCAGAGACCAGGGAAAAAACCACTATTGGGAAAACCCTTGCAAATTATTATTCTAATATATTGTCATAAAATGATTCAACAAAAGAGAGTACAATGATCCATAACTTCACAACAACTAAAACATCCATGAAATGAACCTAAAACTCAAAACCTTGATTCTGATGACTGTAATACACTGTCAAAATATGTAGCTTACTGTTGAACATTTTTTTCACAGAGCATAATCTTAGGAGTACTGAAGTTTCATCTTTGACTCCCAAAATCATGGAGGATAAGTTTTGTGAGTGTCTATGGCAGTCATGGACGCTCTCTATTGAACTTTGTGTGTGTGTGTCTGGGAAAAAAAACACTCAAATCTACCTCAAACCCTCGGACGCACCTTTCAGGCTATTGTATTTGTGTCTGAGGCTTCCAAGATGCTCCATGACCACTCTATGCATGCGTCCAAGGATTTTCAGATGTACCCTTGACCCCTCTATGCATGCATCCGAGAACGAGACTTCTGAAAACCTTGGACACTCCCTTCAGGATTTTGTGCATGCATCCAAGGCTACTTGGACACACCCTTGACCATTATTTGTGTGTGTATAGGGATGCAATATTTTTGTGGTATCATTCAAGAAACATAACCCCTATATTCGTGTGAGCTTTGACCCTGTAGTTTCATATCCTTGTCCGAGCTTCCTCCGTCAAACCTGTTCAAGCCAATACAAATATAAGAGGAGACTAGTTATGTGATGTGAGTGTCCAAACGAGATTGAGGTATCTTCTATTTATAGGCTTCCATGAGGGTCAACTTGATGTTGAGGTCGACCTATCCATTAGTAGATGTGCATAGGGCCGACCTAAACCAATATACATGAGTGGGTACATAAATTCAAATACCAACTTTTGCTTGTCCAAGTGAGGTGATATTTACGTATATTTTGGTCCTCTCAAAAAGAGGAATTCAATGCAATCATCATTTTTTTCATCTGAGCTATCCAAGGTATATTTTGACCATCGTTGAATAATTTTAACACTCTTCCACTAGAGGCAACTCATGGTTGTCATCAGAAGCACAAGAAGAAGTAAACTACCGAATCAAGAACTTTGGGAACTCCCTCTAGTCCTCCTCCTAAAATTGATCCACAAAAACCATCCTTCCTTGTGAGTACTGAGTCTAAGATTACTTCTTCTTTTCTTGGTGAATATGACACAGTAAAAATAGAAGCACCTGAGCCTTTATTTCCTGAGGTTATTGAGCCTAAATTTACTAAATCAGACACCCTACAACCTGAGGTTATTAAACCTGAGGTACCTCAACCATCTTCACCTGTTACTTCAGGACCTTCTTCTTCTCTTCCTCTGTCTCATACACAAATAAAAACTATATATCTTGGACATGACGGTGAAAAAAATCCACCTAGTCTTGTGAGTATTGAATATATCCCATAGGAAGAACCTTCTCCCTTTTCTCATGTTCATTTGAGAGGGATTCATCATCTTTATCATATTTATCCTCTTCCTCCTCCTCAAACTCCATCGCAAGCTCCTTTATATGATTCTCTTCCTTTCAACTCACCCCAATCATATTTGGGATTGTTAACCATGATTGAATCTGATATCGTTTCATGGCCTGTATACACTACTATTGATGAAACAAATAATGTTTGAATTCTAATGGTTGGAAAAATTAGTAGGTCCACTCCACCTGCGGCTTCTATTTCTGAGATCAATTCTTTTCAATCCAATAAAGGAAAATATCAATAACAACTAGGAAGTAATAAGAAAGGAAAGGGTAAGAAGAATAAAGATTCTCATCTGCAGGATAAATAAAACAATCAGTATTCTGGAGAAAAATGAAAACCTCATTATCCATGTTTGATCTATAATGAGGAGCACTTCACTTGTGACTATCCCCACCTGGTAGAAGTGAACCAATGCATGAAATCCTCTACTTCACCCATTGTGTTGACTGATCTATTTCCAAATCACGAGACTCACATGGTTTCTCACAACCCTGTCTCCTCTAACTTAGTTTTAATTCTTTCCTCTGCTAAGTCAAAATATGATGTTATGGTGGCCACCCGAAGTAAAGAATATGGTAGTGTGAATATCCAGAATGGCCAGGCTACTGATCAACCTTCCAATACGACTGCATATCTATCAGATCCTACTCTGCCTATGATTCCTATGGAATTAACCATTAAGCCTCCAAAAGATGTGATTCATAAATATTATTTCAACCCTCGCATGAGAGCCACTCAAAATTATAATGTAATTGAGGACCTGGCTCAGTCTCCATCTGTCATGTCCGCTCTCGAGGTGCTACAAAACTGTGTAGTCTAGAATAAGGCTTTGCTTTCTACTATCAGATGTATTAATCCTTCATATTCCAACTTAGTAGTTTTCAATCATGATAACTATTCACCACAACTTGTATCCCAATTAGCTTTCATGATCTAGGTTATTCTTCGCAATAAAAACACCCATTGTTCCATTGTGGATGAGGGAACCTCAACCTGTATTATGTCATTATCTTGCTGGAAGGCCATTGGTTCACCTCAATTAAGTCATTCACCGAACACATTAAAGGATTTTGACAGAAGAACATATAAAACTTATGGAATTTTTAATTCATTAAAAGTATAATTACGAGTTAAATTTGTATCCATAGAAGTTGAAGTTATTAACAGATCACTAGACTATAAGTTTCTATTTGGTCACACATGGTTTTATGCCATGGCTGCTATCATTTCGACTTATTTCTCAGTGATAGATTTTCCTCATAAAGGTGATATAGTAGCCATCAATCAAATCAGTTTATTTTCCTCCATTTATTAGGTTACTGGAAGTGTCCCTCTCCTAGGGGAAACTCTACACATGTATTAGCATGTCAAGGTTGGACTGCTTAAGGAATCCTCTCTCATGGGAACCATAACTCCTTTCTTCCTCCTTCAATTCCTGACATATCTCCTTCATTTTCCTTTAAAAATATGATATCTTCTTCTACTGTTCCAATTGACCCTTGGATAGTACCATATTGGTCTAATATCGATAGTTTTGGCAACCTTATACCGCTTAGTCCCATTGAGCTTGATTACGAAGCCATTTATTCGACTTGTGCGACTTATTTCCATATCTCCTCTTCGATAAATTGGGTTGATTTTTCATTGTATTATGGAACGTCCACTAATATTTTCTCTCGCACCTTTCCTATCGATGAGATCATCATGGAGATCATGATGCCAAACGATGCGTCATGGGATGATCGCCACCATCGTTCCTCCTTACCAGATTTCGTTGAGGAATATCTAAGGGACCTATATCAATCCAATATTGTCAAGTTATACATGAATTTTGTGTACATTCACTAAGTCTATTATGAAAATAACCTGTCGAATATCGAAGAGACTATCCCTCTTGATATTTTGACCAAACCCGACATTGTCGAGAATCTACACATATGTGTGTCTTGCTCTCCAAATGAGATCAACACATATAAAGCCTTGTTCCTATAATTTCGAGATGTATTCACTTGGTCTTATGAGTAAATGATAGGTATCAATCCAAACATCGTGGTGCATGAAATCAAAACTTATCTTGATGCTAAACTAATTCGAAAATGCCTCCATCTGGTTCATCCCAAGAAGGATGTCACGATTAAAGTCGAAGTTGAAAAAATTCTACATGTTGGTTTCATCTACCTAGTACCTTTGACTGATTGGGTGTCAAATATTGTTCATTTCATGAAGAAATAGGGAATAATTCATGTGTGTGTTGATTATCGGGTGTAAATGGCGCTTGTCTAAAGGAAAATTACCCCACCCCATTCATCGACCAAATTGTTGATGAATGTGTTGGTTGTGAGATATTTTTGTTTATGTATTATTTCTCCAGATAAAATCATATCAACATTCTCTCAGTATAACAACCTAAAACTGCATTCATTTGTGCGTGGGGAATATTTGCATACTATAAACTCCCTTTTGGATTAAATAATGTTGGGGCTACGTTTTAGAGGGAAATGGATTACGCCTTCCATGAAATCAAACGTATCGTGCAACCTTATTTGGACGATTTTCCCACTAACTCAAAACATCAAACTGATCACCAGATGCATCTTAGGGCCATCTTTTTACAATGTAGACATTATAATATTCGACTCAATCCTCACAAATGTGTGTTTTATGTCAGTTCTAGTCGACTTCTCAGTTTGTTGTTTCAAAACATGGAATTCGTATTGATCCCTTGAAATTTTAATTGATCATCGATATGCCTCCTCCTTCTTCCCTCCTTCATCTTCAACGACTCCAAGGGAAGGCTAAATTTATATGGAGGTTTGTCCCTAACTATGCTGAATTGACCAAAGGATTTTCTCGTTTGTTAAAGAAAGAGGTCCCCTTTTATTGGGAAGACACTTCTCAAAAGGAGTTTTATGCCTTGAAAGATGTACTGATTCGGGCATCCTTATTATATCCCCATAATTACCAACGTGATTATATCTTGTATCTCGTCGTTGCAGTTACTACCATAGCAATGAAATTTGTCCAGGAGGATGATGTAGGGACGTAACATCCTATCTATTACTTGAGTTGTATTGAAGAATGTAACTAGGATTGTTCTTCATAAATGTATTTGAGTCATAATGAAATGTGTTTATCAAAAGAAATAAAAAAATATTATTATTAAAATGACTTATTAAAGCATGGGTTTCATGCTTAGGTCATCATGTTCTAGGTCAAAGTCCCTATTTTGGACTTCTAGGTTTTATATGGAGTTGTTAAAGTCATTTTCCATTTATTAGACGCTTCTTGGGAATTTGTATCATGTAAAAAGAATTATTATTGAGTCAAATAAGTCATTTTTCACCTCCACACCAAGTTGGTCGTTACTTGATCAATTCAGCCTACATTAGGGAAATTCAACCCATAGAAGAGGTTACATATAGAAGTGAAGTTCAATTCTTTTTCACTATCACACACACAATTTTGATATACAAGAAAAGGAAGCAGAAAAGTGTGAATTTGAGGAAGAAGGAGAAGAATTGTAGAGAAGGAAAAACATTGAAGTTTTGGGCTATCTACCTCTCCCACATGTGCAAAGTTACTGTGAAATTGCACTAGGTTTAGGTTCCATTGCTACTACTAGGTCAAAGTTCTACTATTTCTACTAGGTCAAAGTTCTGTTGCTACTAGGTCTAAGTTCTGTTGCTGCAAGGTCGAAGTTCGTAGGTCAGAGTTGTTTCTAGAAGGATATCATTTGAAGAAGAAGGAATGAATAACTTGGTGATTGGAGGAATTTTGTTTCTAGGTCAAAGATTCTTGGATTATCTCATGAAACTACTGAAGGAATAGGTTTGACTGGTGTGGTAGTGCATACAGCACATGGGCAGACGAAATACACTATGCGTAGTAGGGAGGTTGATTATCTACAAGCAAGTCACAGGTAAAAGTGGTTTGTCATACATTAGTGGAACAAGTTCAACATGTAATAAGCTAAGTTAAATGGAAACATAGCATGCTACATAAAAAATGAAACAAAAAAAAGCAACATGCACAAGAAACATGCTCAATAGATCAAACACACTAATAACTCAACAATGGATATCTTTCTCCATTTATTAGGTGTTGGTAGTAGTAGAAGGTAGAATGCTAAATCTCTTGTAGTGGATCCTTCGAGCTACAGAGCTCCAATATCTAATACAAGGGGGTCTCTTCCCCTCAAGTTTTCACCAAGCCTCTCTTCCCTCTCAAATGCTGGTAGATCGAAGAACACATGGTGAACTCTTATCTCTTGGATTAAGGTGTTGTATGGCCATCAACTGAATCCTTTGAATCCTCTTACTTCTGAACAACACAAGCTAGTTTCCTAATCTATTTCTCTTCCCATGGCTGGCTTTTGTAAAAAAAATTCAAATTTTCCCTCCCTCTCTTGGTCCAAGATGGATGGTGACACAAGAGTGGGGGTATGATTCCTTTGTGTGTTGCACTAAAGCCTTAAGGTGACTCAAAGGTGACTGTACTTGGTTAGCTTGAGTGATAATATTATTCTCCAAGTGTTCCAAGTGGTCCTAGATGGTGACATTCCACATTCTCTAGGACCGTGTGGCTATTGTAGGGATAGCCGCGTTCTTCACGATTATCGAAGAAAAATCCATAATACGTGCTCAGGGCCAATACTTCCTGTGCACGGTCCAAAAATTTGCCTGCGGACCTTAGGAAAATTTAAATTTTTAGCTCCTCTAATGTATTTATTCCCTATAAATATTTATTTGTACCTTCTCCTTGAATTTTTCTAATGTCTTCTGCCTGTACGATTTTCTAGTGTTAACAACTGGGCTTTCCCCTAGATAGGTATTTTTCCCTGGATGTTTGCCTACATTTGGTGTCTTTGATCTTCGTGTTATGGTTTTGGTAATTGATTGATGAATTAATATAAAAGAAGAACACAAGAAATTTAATAAGAACATAAGAATTTCAAAAGTCATTACCATCATAAAGAAAATATTTTTGCCTTTTTTATTTTCCAACATGGTATCAAAGCTAAGGTGAAGAAGAAGAAAAAGGTAGCCTGAAGATCTACCAAAAGGAGAATAAGGAGTCTTAAGAAGTTGAATAAGGGTCATCAAGAAAAAGGATCATATAAAGGGATAAACCTATTGTATTCAAGAACAATTACTAACTCGTTGAAGGGAAAAAACAAATTAAAATGAGCCTCCAATTATATGGCATGGAAAAAGAGGATAGATCTCCTCCTAGAGATGAATAAATTCTTGGATATAGTCAAATGAAAAGTAAATAAGGCGACAAATGAATAAAGTGATGCAAAAAAAGAAAAATTAGAGAAACATAAATATTGTCTATGAGCATAATAGTGGATAGAATATATTATAACCTCATCCCATTTATATCCAACATGGATTCCACTCAAGAGATGTATGAAGCCTTATCCAAATTGTTCACAATAAAAAATATTGGTCAAATTGCAAGACTCGTGAATGAACTAAGAACTATGAAGATGACCAAAGATGATATAGTGGCATCCTTCTTTGTAAGGATTGCTAGAATTAGAGTTGAACTCCATGCAATAGATGAAATAGTACCTGAAAAGGAGCTCGTTATTACTACTCTTTTAGGATTACCAACATCTTGGAGTGCTTTTGCATCACGAATCAACAATTGGAAGGAAACTCATAAATTCGAACAATTATGGAATGCATGTAGTGAATAATAAGTCAAAATTTCATTAGTAAGAAGCAAGGAAAATGAAGAGGAGAACATCTCAATGCATATTCCACTCATCACAAGAATAAAGGAACCTTCAAGAATTTCAAAGGGCCAAGGAAGAAGATAGACCTATCCAAGATTGAATGTTATAATTGTCACAAGATAGGTCACTATAAAATTGATTGTCCCGAGAATCCAAGGAATAAAAGGAGGGACAAGGTTCGAGAAAATGTTTTCGATGAAGGATAACCAAAGAATAACAAGACTGAAGAATCAAAAATAAAGGAATTACACTACTAAGTCCTCTCTCCCTTATCTCTCTTAGTCTTATACCCTAAGTTTTTAATTGTTTTCCTTTACGCTTTGATTTCTAGTACTTGTAGGTTTAGCATGCTTTGGAAAAACATTTTTGAATTGTTTTGATACAATTATCGGTATCCCTCGAGTTTGGATTAAGAGGGATATTTCACCATTATACAAAAGATAAGTATATTACTCCTTGCATTATCCTTTTATATTTGGTTTCCCTCTCTTATCTAGATGTGTTTATATTAGATGCTAATAACATTTATTTTCATATTTTCCTTGTTTAGGAAAGTTTGTTGATATGCTCAAGGGTTATGAAAGAGACCTCAAAGGATAAGACTGAAGCATTATAGAAGTTATGTTGCAAATAAATATCTTCAAGAATTTATTTCCTACAAGGTTTGTTAATAAAAAACTCAAAGGTATGTCTTAAACCATAAGCTTTATTCTCTTCATAATAAAGATATATTCATTTATTTTAATAATTTTCTTTACATTACTAACATTTTTATGCCTAGGACATTTTAATCATAAATATTCTTATTTGTGTGATTAATCATTAGATTTAATCTACCCTATTTATGGATTTTATCATTCTTATGGAACCCTAAAAAGGTTCTCTGTAAAACCCTAACCTAAGGGTGTGTCGATATTGATTATGATACCCTAGTGTATTTAGGGTTATTGATGAAATATAGAAAATACTATTCTTTTGGTGTTTAGGGTTTTGATACTATTATAGAAACCTTATTTTTTTAGGTCTTGTTGTGTATTGAAATTTCTAGACCTTTAAGTTTTTGGTAAATTAGGGTTTGTGAGAAAAAACCTTACAATATTTAGAGTAAGCTCATAGGAATGAAACCCTGTGTGTATGTTTGTCTGTATAATCGAAAACCTAGCCTAATAAAATTTGTTGTACGTCTTACTTTAATGTATTGATATTTGTGTCTTGGGTATATGTTGTCATGATATGCTTGTGCATGATTATGAAATCCTAGATTTGTATATGTGCTAACTTAATTGTTGATGGTCATAGTTCTAGGTTTTGTAATTAGGCCCTAGTAGAAGTTTGATATTATTGGATATAATGGTATTCTTTAGCTTTGATGATGAATCTAGGGTTTAAAAAAAACCCTAGTAGGAGTTGGTCATATTTTTGAACCCTATATGGTGTTATGATTGGTTTTAATTTTTTTATATCTAAGTCTTAGTATGGAATCTAGGGTTTGCATTAAATCCTAGTAGAATTCTAACATATAAATTCTGAGAATTGTTAGATGTATTGTAGAATGGTACTTATTTGATTTTCTTCTAGGGATTGAAATATATCATAAAAGGTTCTATCATATCTCTAAATCTGATCAAGAAGTTAAAGTATAAAATTATGTGTCTCTTGTTGATTATGAACCTAACTAAGTGTAGGTATTTGATGTCTAAAGTATTATATGATTATGATATAGTCAAATTCATGCTTCTATATTTGTATTTGGTTATACTTGTTGTTTAATTTATGCAGGTACATAATCTTCAAGATGTTGAAGATATGCATAAGCAAAGTTGATTTGTTTGATAAGCATGATGAAGGAAGTTATATGAATGATGATGATGAATATTAATTTGATAAGAAGGAATGAATCCATGAAATATTCTCCGATTATATAGAAATTAGTTGATCTCACTAAGTTAAAAGGGAGCCTAGATAAAAGAAAGTATATATCTCCCCAAGTTGAGAGGGAAGGTGGATGTTTTAGTGTGGGATTTGATTTGATTTCCTAGATGAGTAGAAAGCAAGATCATGTTGTATTAAGTAGTTGTTGCATGTAAAGTAGGAAAGGAAGTTGTATGGTTGAGGAAAATTTTGTCATATTTGTTTGGGGAGCCTCTAATTCCTACTATGATAATTCGAGATATTAAAAGAAACATAAAGATGATTGAAGACCTTGAAGATTTGTGTTTACTTATGTATTTGAATTTTTTTGTTGATTTGGGTTATGTTTGTACAGGTAAATCTCTCAAATTTTTGGAAGCCTGCTTGATGTTACCGATTTGAATAATCAGTAGTGTTGACGCATCATGTATAATACAAAATGTCTAGGAATACATCTGACCGACCTATGTGTTGATGTCTACTTCTCGAAGTAGGGGGGGTGGCGTTGGTCATAGAGCTCTGAACTTGCATTACATACCTATTTCCTTGGGTTGATGGTTAGTAAGTAAGTTTTATGGTACCTAGAGAGGCTAAAATCTTTAACCCATATTAGTCCCACCCAGATAGATTTCCTTGGTCAGGAATCTAGTTTGTGGCATCGTGTGTGCCTAAACTCTTCATGGTTCATGTGTTTTGAGATATTCCATGTACTTGTATATAAGTGTAATTATGAATACTTTCGTAGTTAAGAGGGAGTTTTGAAAAATGTAACTATGATTGATCTTCATAATTGTATTTGAGTCATAATGAAATGTATTTATCAAAAGAAAGAAAGTTGAATTTTTATTATTATTAAAATGACTTATTAAAGCTTGGGTTTCGTGCTTGGGTCATCATATTCTAGGTAAAAGTCCCCATTGTGGACTTCTAGGTTTTATCCGACGTCATTAGAGTCATTTTCCATTTTATTAGACCCTTCTTGGGATTTTGTATCATGTAAAAAGAATTATTATTGAGTAAAATAAGTCATTTTTCCCCTCCACACCAAGGTGACCCTTTGCTATCAACCTATTTTGCTACTCTTACATCACTGACCCCTTGCCCTCACTGCATGTTGAATTTTCACTAGCAGGAGGGTCTCATTTTATTAGTTTTTACCCTAAGTTGCGGGCTAGCAGGCTTATGCCCACATTCCAGGGGCTTGAGAAGCTACTAGGGCCTCTTGCACCCACGGCTTAGGCCCTAATTCATTAGTGTAGTGCCAGTACCCAAGGAAACCTTCTAAATTCATTGAGTTCCTAGGAGATGAGCTCGATTACTCATTGATTCGAGTTAGCTAGGACTGATCCACTAGAAGTTTCTTTAACTTCTTGTCATCTTGAGTGTCTACATTCATCCTCCAGAGACCTTTCATTCACCTATTTATGCTGGATCATTTAAGAGCATCAAGCTAGTTGTAATTTTAGTTCCAGAGAGAGCCATGTTGTTACTGAGATATTGACACCCTATTTCTATCTTCCCATTATCTTGAGAGCTTGTGAGGTCTCATGCTGTAGGAGAGTGCTCTTAATACTCTCATCTAGTGGGGAAACTCTGTCGAATTACAGAGAGAAGAATCTGCAATTAAGGTATCGAAGCATAATTCTATATTAATGAAGATCTATGTTCCCTTCCTGTATATAATTGTATGTTCATATATTGCAATTGTTTTATGATATCATTCATATAACGATCTTCTGAGGAAGATCACTAGTTGTCTTTGTATGGTTGTGCTTTTGTAACAGTGTTACCGATGAAATAGGTAACCGCGTTGTTACCTACTTTTTTTTGGTAGCATAAAAAGCATCCGATTTTGAAAAGTGGTGATGCAGAATCACCTTTTTTTTTTTTGGAGCACATTTTCGACACTCTAATATTTTTATTTATGAAGTATGAATATTTGTTTTAAAATGTTAGTGATTTTCATGCTAATTTTGAAACGTATTGATGCAGCATCAACCCTTTTTTTAGAGTGGTGATTTTCATGTTGGTAATAAAACACAAAACTTAGATAATATATATATATATATATATATATACAATAAAAAAACTAATAAAAATGTAAAAAAAACAAAATTAACTCGTAAAAATTAAAAATTTAAACAAAAATAAATAAATAAAAACAAAAATATTTGAAAATTATATCAAAAGAAATGAAAAAATTTGAAAAAAAAAACACATAATTTAAAGAAAAAAAAAAAAATACAAATTTTAAAATTAACAAAAAAACAAATTAAAAAAAAAACAAAATTTAAAATTGAAAAAGAAAATTAAAATAAAAAAAAACTATCATTAAAAAACAAAAAAAATGAAAAAACCACGTGCAAATAATTTAAAAACAAATATCCATAAATTTATTGTTTTTTTTTTAAATGAAACAATTTATAAATTTTAAAAATGAAAAACTAAATAAATTAAAAGATTAAAAAAAAAAATTAAATTAAATTAAAATTTAATAAATTTAATAAATAAATTTTAAATTTTAAAAAATAATTAATCTAAAATATTAAATTACAAAAAAAATTTAAAACAATTTAAATTTAAAATAAAAATTTGGAATTAAAAAACAAATAAATTTTAATTTTTTTTGAATTTAAAAAAAAATTAATTAAAAAATAAATAAAATAAAAATAATTCTGATCGTGGTGGCGCCGCGAATTGTCATTCCGCCTAAGTGGTACGGGAAGTTTGTTGGCTGGCGGGGAGGCCGATTTCGAGAACGCCGAGGCCGATTCCCATCAGCTCGAGGCCGACCCGAGAATCGCCCTGCCGCGACGCGGGAGGCCGATCTCCGGAATCGCTCCCGCCGCGATGCCGATTCTCGAATTTCCGAGGTTGGGATTCCGACCGCCCTCCCGCGGACTGGCTCGCGTGCGAGGCGATTCTGACCTGGCCCCGCTGGTTGGGTGAGAGGGCTGGTCTCAGACCGGCCTCCTGCCGCGGGAGGGCGATTCTCAGATTCGACCTCCCGCCTAGCAGCTGGCCTCCGCCGCCACTTGGGCGGGAGGTCGATTGGCGGCACCACCACGATCAAAAAATTCTTTTTTTATTTTTTTATTTTTTTAATTTTTAATATTTTTTTTTAAATTGATTTTTTTTTTATGTGCATCCTTCCGGATGCAGTGTCAAACGAAGAAGCCCAAAAAGCATTAGCTCTCCCTGAAAAGGAGGTGATCCAGCCGCACCTTCCAGTACAACTACCTTGTTACGACTTCACTCCAGTCACTAGCCCAGCCTTCGGCATCCCCCTCCTTGCGGTTAAGGTAACGACTTGGGGCATGGCCAACTCCCATAGTGTGACGGGCGGTGTGTACAAGGCCCGGGAACGGATTCACCGTCGTATGGCTGACCAATTTAATTATTATATTTGAAATTTAATTTGTTTTAATTTTTTTGTTTTTTTTTTTTAGTTTTAAATTTTTATTTTATTCATTTTTTTTTGTGAGAGAATCTTTCAGTAAAAATCGCATCAGAATAATTTTGGTTGACGCGTTTCGAACTAGCCAGTGTGGTTCATCATCAGGACAAGATGAAGAATTTGATCAGATAACCCACTTAAATAGATAAGAAAATCTTCAACTAGCCATTTGTAAGATAACGGCTAGTTTGACTAAACCTAGGAAATGAAAACAAAAATATAAATTAATGATTTCTTATTTATTTAATATTAAATGCTTAATGTTTAAAATTGAAATATTATTTATTTATTTATTATTATTATTATTATTATTATTATTTAATTTAATTAATTTAATTTAATTTTATTATTATTTTTGAAATTTTATATTTAAGATTAAAATATAAAATATCAACCTAAATAATAAAACTAAATAGAATTGAAAATAAAATAAAAATAACTATAAAAATAAAATACATTAAAATTAAATTAAATTAAATATACAAATAAAAACAAGTAAATAAATAAATATTAATAATTTATTTTAAAAATTATATTCTTAATATGTTATATAATAATAATCATAAATTTAAAAAAAATAAATAAATAGATAAATGTATAAAAATATTAATATTTTTATTTTATTTTATTTTTTTATTATTATTTTTTAAATATAAAACTATAAAAATCTAACGGTTAGTTTAACTAAACCTAGGAATTGAAATCAAAAAATATAAAATAATGATTACCTATTTAATTTATTATTAAGTGCGTAATGTTTATAATAGGAATCTTATTTATTTTTATTCTTAATAAAATAAAATTAACCAATATATTCTTGAAGAATAAAAATTTTATTTTAATTTTAATTTTTAGAATAATAATTAATATATTTATTTTATTCTAAAAGATTAAAATATCAACCAAAATGATAAAACTAAATAAAATTGAAAATAACTTATAAAAAAAATAAAAAATAAAAAATAAAATAAAATAAAATTTACAAAAAATATAAAAATACAAATAAAAATAAGTAAATAAATATATATATATATAATATTTAGAGTATTAAAAATTAAATTATAATAATATGTTATATAATAAAAATCATAAGATTAAAAATAAACAAGCATAAAAAAAAATGAAAAATAAAAAATAAAAATAAAAATAAACTAGGAATGAAGAGCAGGAATCCAACATTTGCTAACCAACCACCCATAGTCCCTATTTTTAATCCAACTTTTTTTGTTTTTAATTTTTTTTTTTCTAAATTTTGTTAAATTTTTTTATTAAATTTTGTAATTTTTTTTATTTAATTGATTTTTTTATTTAAATTTCATATATATATATATTTATTAAATTTTATGTTTAGTTTTTTTATTAAATTTTTTAAAATTTAGTAAATTTTGTATTTTTTTTAATTTTTAAATTTTTTATTATTATTTTTTTAATTACATAAAATTTTTATATTTTTATATTTCAATTAAAATTGTGTATTTAAAACTATATATATATATATATATATATATATATATATATATATATATATATATAACTTAATATTTTCAAATTAATTTGTTTTTTATTTGTTTTTATTTTTTTTCTAAATAAGAGTAATCTATTAACAGAGTGATAAAAATATAACGTGACCGCAGTCAAAAACCACTGCCTTGGAGGCAGAAATGTCATGAAAACTAGTTGTGGAGACTGCCCTTTGATCGGGAAACCAGTCAGACAAAGATAGCCAAAACCCACGCAGGGGAGCTAGTTGTGATTTTTCTGAGTTTGCATAGGACCAAAATTATACAAAAATAAGCTGAAAAACCTTGAAACCACTTGAACAAAGACAAGCCCAATAGTGTGGGTAGGAGGAACATAAGAAAGACAACCAGAAGGCATACTAATCATCAGGAGGCTCTTCTACAATTTGACACCAACCTGAAGCCATCAAGTCTCTAGCCAGAGCTTCCTCGGATTCAGAGGGACCGGGGTCAGCAAGAGCCATAACCACATCAGGAACGCTGCTGGCTGGAACCTCTGGCACCTACAATGACGCACTGCCAGCCTCCATCTGAAAATTCGAAGTCTGGGCAGGATCCATCTCAGGGCCAGCAAGAAGGGCACTGCACTCCTCATGAAAAACCACCATGAAGAGCGCAGTGATTCTTGGGCGAATCAGGGAGCTGGTGAAGGTAAAACGCGCAGAACCTGTTGTGGGAGGAGCGAGGTAGCAGGAGGGCGGGGGGCAGGGGAGCTCCAACCATGATGGGTGTCAAGATAGCGTCCCCTTCCACTGCGTGTGCGAGGGTAATGGTCGGGCATTATGCCGCTGGAGAGAGAGGCCGAGACCGAAGATGGGCTGGAGTGGTCTCTTGCAGGACGACCCCTTGTGCCTCCACGATGACTCCGAAGCCTGTGGCGCAAACGAGGCATTGCGGAAACCAAATGTATCCAAGCAGCCACAGTGGCAGGGGTATGGGAACTTGAAACCAGAACGATGATCCGTGACAAATGTCGAATGTGCAGAAGAGGTTGCACTTCAGTCGAATTGGAGCGCTGCTTCAAGAGATGAACCCCCTTCAGACTGCTCAAGATGGTTGAATTGACGATAACGATTCCACGCAGGTAGAGAACCGAATTGATACCAGAGAGGAGAAGGAGGCGGACGCAATGCGTTGGAGACCTTGGCATCATGGTCTTATCGTGACTCCACCCCTTAATCTTCCTGCACGCTTGTTGGAAATCCCCCATAATAACTGATGCATTGAAGAGATCTGCGCAGAAGCGAGTGATAGCAGAGGCCAGATCGGTGGGCATGAGGTGAGGTACAAAACCAGTTGGACCGGATCCTTTGGTTTCTGCGAGATTTAAATGCACAAATCTGTTACAAATCAAACTGAGATCTTCGTTGTCCGGGGTGGGCAGGTGTCGAACCACCTCGCCGCACCTTTGTCCCATCGAATCAGACATTCGTCGGAGCACCCGCATCCGGGAGAATTTTTTATTTTATTTTTTATTTAATATATATATATATATATTTTTTAATTTATTTTTTTCAATTTTTCAATTTTAATTGATTTTTAAAGTTTTTTAACTTTTTATTTTAACAATGTTTGTTTTTGTTTTTTGTTTTTTGTTTTTTTAATTATTTTCAAAATTTATTTTCTTATTCATTTATTTATTAAAATTTAATATTTGTTTTTTTTTAAATTTAATTTGTTATTTTAATATTAACATTTTTTTTTTAAATTTAATAAAATCTAATATATATATTTTTAATTTAAGTTCATATATATATATATTTTATTTTTTATAATTTCTTTCCTTTTTTAACTTTTTTTTTTTTTTTAATTTAATATTATTATTATTTTTTTTTTTTTTTTTATTTCTATATATTTTGAAATTTTAATCTTTAAATTTTTTTTATTTTTTATTTTTTCTTAAATTTTAGGTTTTTTTTAATGTTTGAATTAAAATTTTTATTTTGTTTTTATTTTTATTTTTTTATTCCTATATATTTTTAAATTTTAAGCTTTAAAATGTTTTTATTTTTTAAATTTATTTTTTTTTCTTAAATTTTAGGTTATTTTTAATGTTTGAATTTTAAAAATTAAAAAATGTTATTTCTATTTTTAAAAATGTCAAAAATATGACACAAATTTTTTTTTTTGTTATTCCAGCATCAACTGGTTTTGTTTTGAGGGTGTTTTTTCAATCCTTTTTTCAAGAAACAATTTTGTTTTTAGCATAATTTTATAAAATGTTGAAATTTTACCTTAAAAAAAACAAGTACGTTCTGGAATACACTTTTTTTGTTTTTGGGGTGTTTTTTCATGTTTTTTGAGTCTTTTTGGGTTAGAGTTCCCGTTTTGAGGTCAGGTTACCTATTTCATCGGTAACAGTGTTGTGTGTAGGTGTTGAGATCTTAGGCATATCGGATAGATCACTCGTGTGGAGTGCAACAGATCGTCATCAAACTCAAGATCCATCCCCGACCTGCGAAGAGGAAAGGCAGATTCTTATTCCTCATAGCATTCAATGATTGCATGAATTTTTGTGGATCATAATGGATTTGGAATCTAGGATGTCTTCTTTACT
Source organism: Pinus albicaulis (assembly GCA_034641835.2). NCBI lineage: Eukaryota > Viridiplantae > Streptophyta > Pinopsida > Pinales > Pinaceae > Pinus > Pinus albicaulis. Next base: position 680,204,148 of record CM076580.1, on the reverse strand, counting down.
ATGCTTGTTTTTCCTGGTGATCTAACGGACACTAGGTCAACTCCTTGTAGTTTTGTTTGCAACAGAAGTGGTGCTTTCAATGAGAGCACACTTTCTTCTGTGTTTGTTTTTCCTTAGATCCTAATCGAATCCTCCTGTTTATCATTTGATGAGCTTCCTTGCATTTTTGCAATTTTTTTTTCGTGTATCTTACAGGTCATTTCCTTTGTTTGTTGATTTTATGTTACTCATTTCAAGATGAAATAGGGAATTTCGTCTTTGGAACCCTAGTTGCAGCCTTCTAAGGCTCAGCCCACAGCCCAACAACCTCTAAGCTGCTAGATGGAAAGCTTATGCTCGTGGCTAGGCTTACTATTTTCTTGTTGGATTTGGTCCATATATGCTCTTTTTATCAGTTTTATTTTGATTGGTTAAGTGCCTCTTTAGAACACCTGATCTCTTTCATTAGGCATCAATCTTGTTGATTGTTTTTCGATCTATTGAAAACATACTTGGATCCATTAGTTGTTGTAGCTGATCAACTATCCTATGGTCATGATTTGATCTATTTAGATCAAATTTTTCAAGGTATCCCTTTGTTCATCATCACTCAAGTTTCTTCTTGAGTCTTGATTAGCTACCTTGGGTTGAGTTTTGGGTTTGATTTCTTAATCACATTATCAGTTTGGATAGACTATATTCAACATTTTTATTGATTCTGATCTATAATTTGCATTCAAATTTGGAGATTTATCCTTTTCATTCTTGCTTGTTTAGTGATCCATTTGATTTTTAGTCATTAGTGTCAGGAATGGTGGTTTCGTGACTAGTTGTGCAGATGTCATTCTGATCAAGTTCTGTTGAGGGTGTTTTGTCATGTTGTATCACTTGTTTTCATATCTTGTTTAGGCCTCTTTTCATCTAGGGTTTAGTTTAGTCCCTTGTATAACATTGGCCTTGGTGGTGCCATTGTGCTACAGCCCTAACTAGATTGACATTGCCATCTTTTGTTTCCACTTTGGCTTTTTTTATTTATTGCATTGAGTGTGTTTTTGTTTGGGTTTTGTTCCCCTAGTTACTTCACTTTTGGAGTGCTTTGTGTTCTTTCTTGGGGGACTTGATTTGGTCTCTTTCTCGGATTCATTTTTGGTGTGTTTTTGGGTCATTAATTGAAATTATTCGGATACCTTTCTTTCAGGAAGACTTAATGGAAAAGTGCATCTTAGTAGTCATTGGTGTGTTAGATAATCTCTTTCCCTCTCATAGCTAGCATTCATTGAATTGAAAATTAAAAAATTTCATATAGCTACATTAGGGTGACTAACTAAGAGTCCTACACACTATTTTAGTTTCACATCATTTCCCGCTTGAGTAAACAACAACCATTAAAAGTAATACGATAATAAAATCAACTCGATTCATATTTCATTTTCACTGGTAGTACACCAAAATTAGCTTAGGCTAGGGTATTGGAGGTAGGAGTGTGAGTTAACCACTCCAAGATCACAAAATAAACTCACAATATTGTGGTAAGGAGTTAAAATTCATTCGTAGTAGTGCAGCCTGGGAATCCCTCCTCACAAAAGGGTTAACCATGAGGTCACACTTGGGCTAAGTGGGGTGATACAACCTTACTTGCTTAGTTTCGGGTGGTGTGATAGAGCGGAATTGTCACACATATAAACGATGTTTATCACTTTGGGAGGTAACTCTCAAGGGGGTTTTGGTCTTGGCTACTTTTGGGTTTAACTTTCCTGTCTGTGCATGTTTTTTTTTCCTGCGAATATCCCCCTAGTTCGTGTTATTGTACGTGGTGACCATAGTGGAATTTATTTCTAGGGCTCATGCACAGGTGCAGGGTTGGGTTCATATTCTATGTACCTAGGACAGATATTAGTCATACTCTCTCATTCGTCTCGGGGGGTGTTCCACTTATGGAGGCGCTTGTGCCGAGTTTGCAGCTAAAAGGGCTGGGAAGCAGGTCGCTATTATAATTTTTCCACCATCGACCTATTTTTATTATGTTTGTGTGTGATACCTTTTAGGATGTTTCTAGAGTGTGCTCTTTGGTACGAGTCATTAGTTTTGGCCTTGGGGTGTTTGCACTAACTTAAATGTGTTTTATTTACTATCACCCTGGTTGAATTTTCACGTTGATGTTCATATCAACTTCAAGCTTTACTTCCTGAATGAAGTGGACTTATTTCTCCTGCACGGAGAGTGCTTGTTGACACTCTTGACTTATACCACCATATAGTGTTGGAATTTGTGCCTATCCCCACTGATAGCGATCTGGTTTCTATTGAGACTTTGGCAGATGACTCTGACGCTCCTGCCAATCCACCTTTGACTAATCCTTTTAGACCTACCTTATTGTGCTTGAATCCTAATTTTTCCACACCGACTTATACTTACGTTCCATTATCAACCATTTACCTTATGGCGGATTCTAAGACTTCACTACCGTCTACATCAGCAGTCTTAGCTGCCATGACAACACTACCATCTCTTAGTGTGGCTATCCCTACTCCTCTATCTACACCTTTTAATTCTTCCTAGGAAATTCCACCTATCTCATGTATGGCTCCCACTGGTTTCCCGAATGTTACTGTGCCCAAACCATCCTCTATGTCGGCTACGATACCCCAACCTAGTAAGCCAGTAAGTCCAAGAATTTACACACCGTCATTTGGAAAACTGAATATTCATGTTCCTCAATTAGGCAATGTTACTTCTGGGAATCCAGGGGTGTCACCAATTGTCCCTAGTCAGCCTGGGGGCAACATAACATTTAGTATGACGCAAAATTGGTAAAATTTTCTCTTTGGAGGGACACAACCTACCAATGCTTTTACTAGAGGGGCTAATTTACCTGGGGGTAACCTCACTACCAGTACCCTGTCTTATCCAGGTCATTCCCCTTATGTTGGTCGTGCTGCGTAGTCTGATCCTTCTTTTCACCCTAGGTAAAACCCCATTAGCAGTTGTGCTTTTGGGGGTCCATTGATCTATGGAGGTTTTTACCCTAAGGGAAAACATCCATCTACCAGTCACCCTGGTCCACAACAACCTTTTTCCAAGGTGAACCCTTTTCACCACCAGCAAGCTCATCTGTCAAATCCATTTGTGGGGGGACCGCAAGGTTGGTCAAGGGCTTCTCTCACCTTTGTCCCATTCAGTCAAATTCAGAATTTTTTTCTATCCTCTCTTGATTTACTGGATCTCGCAAACTTGACTAATGACCCCATCCATCATGATCCTTACCTAAATATTTCCAAGTTTGAATAGAAGCCTAAGGAGAATCCATCCACTCATATCACCACCTACTATTTATGGTGCTCATCTAATTCTTTGCTGGACAATTCTATTAAAATTCACTTGTTCTAATGAACATTTGCCAGGGATGCCGCCAAATGGTATATCGAATTGGACACTACATCCTACGGTGCCTTTGCCTCTTTAGCTCAAACTTTTTTTACTTATTTTCAATTACCAACTCGGTATGATCTTAACTCTGACCTTTTGTATAACTTCAAATAGGATGATTCCACACTCATTTATAATCATATTCATGAGTGGCGTTGTTTCAAGAGGTTGGTGAGAACCAAGTTACATGACCAAATTTTCTGTAAATGGTTCATTAGATCACTCCAACCTCAAATTGCTAAAGATGTGTCTATGTTTCGAGTTGTTACTGAAGATAAATCCATTCCAGATACTCAATAGTTGAATATCATATATTCACAGTTGGGTACATTATACAATTTTTTTCCCAATTCCCCTAGATCATCCATTGACCCACCTAAGTATGTTCCTGGCCCACATGTCAATGGTGTGATTGGGTTTTTTTCGATCCCATGAGCCAAATTGCTACCAAATTTGGGCAACTTATTGTTACATCTCAAGCCCCAAAAAGTGTGTCTGGCTATGGTAAAGCACCCCCTCCTGATAATTCCACCTAAATTGTCATGGTAAAGTCCACTCAACTAAAGAAAAATTCTCAAAATGGTGGTAAAAATAACAAGAACAATAGAAAAAATAAACAACAAAATCAAATTACCCAGGAGTCTAAACCCAACCCTGAGATTCAGGAAGGAGGCACCAATCAGCATCACTGGAAAGTCAAGTTCCCTTGTAAAATTTGTCAAGGTGATCACCTTAATCATAAGTGTCCTCGAAATGATGAAGTTCATACCCTCTTCTCATCAGCCTATCATTTTAACTCATCCATTCCTTATGCAACCCCATCAAAAAATGGTTTCTCAACCTCTTAGACCTCCACAAGGGGGAAATGAGGGGTCATATTTCCATCCCCCTCACAACTCAACCATATTTGTGTGCAAATAAGATGTCAATGTGACCATGCGAGATAAGTCATATTATGTACTTGAGTCGAGTTATCCTTCAAGGGACTCACCAGCTCCACCTAATTCCACTGGTAATATCCCTCTATATAAGCCTATGGAACCAGTCTATCGCCCCCCAAGGGTGTTCTCCGTAAGATGACACACAACCCTTCCTCCAGGTTCATTCAACACTATAGTATTGTTGAAGATCTAGCCCACGCACCTTGTTCCATATCTGATTTGGAGGTATTGCATAGTTGTCCTTAGCAGCGCAAAGCCTTGTTTTCTGCCATCGGTAGAGTTAACTGGTAGGACTCTGGTGTCATTGCTTTTAATGCTGAGAAATCTGCTCCTCGTCTTTCCCATCAAATTTATTTTTATATTATAGTGTGGGTTACCCAAAATAATATCCATAGCACTTTGGTAGATGAGGGCTCTTCCACCTGTGTCATGTCCATATCATGTTGGAAAGATATTGGTTATTTGGATCTTGCCAAGTCTAATACCACTCTCCAGCATTTGATGGTCATAATTTTATTCCTAAGGGGGTCCTCCCACATTTTTCCATCGAGTTAGGAGGTAAAAAGGTACATGTCGATGTTGAAGTAATCAATGCTCGTTTAGATTATAACCTCATCCTTGGTCGTAGCTAGTTTTATTCCATGATTGAAATGGTCTCATATGTCTTTTGTTTACTTTTCTTTCCTCATGAAGGAATTATTTTCACCATTTACCATCTTGACTATTGCGTGCCATCAGCCCAAATTTCCACTACTGGAACTATTGTACTGCTGTGGGGGACCATACTGGTCCATTTCAGAGTGTTGGCATGAGACTTTTCCTAAGTTCCACTCTTATGGGGGTTTTTCCTCAACTCCCTCCACCCAAAACTCCCTCATATTGTTAGGTCCCTATATCACTAGTATAGCCCCTTATTATGGTTAGTGTAAACCCCTTATTGTTATTATTGTACCCTTGTAACCCCCATTTTGTTATTATTGTGCCCTTAAATTATTATTGTTAGGTCGGCTAGGATTACATTGTGGCCCACTAGGATTACATTATGGCCCCATGGACTCCTCTATATAGAAAGGAGGTTTTGTGAATTGTATCATCCAAGAATTGTTCATTTATGTAATGTATTGGAGGTTGCCCCCTCGAAGTGGCTCATTTCTAAGGCGTTTATATCTCTTTTCTTCTCTTTTTGAGTTGGTTACACAACATTTGGTATCAGAGCTTTGGGATTCTAGGGTTTCGCTTCTCCAAACAGGTCATCGTGGCATTTTCGCTATAACTTTTTTTCTACGAAGATTCAGAAGCTGAAATTTTTAGGGTGCGAAGCTGAAATCTTGAGGAAGGTTGTCTAAAAATTTTAGATCTTGGTTCACAATATTTGAGGAGATATCATATGTGGACGTTAGGTATTTGTTCAGGCTCATAAACAGGTCATCGTGGCATTTTCGCTATAAATTTTTTGTCCGAAGGGTCAGAGTCTGAAATTCATATGGTGCGAAGCTGAAATCCTGAGGAAATTCGTCAAAAAATTTCAAAACTTGGTTCGCAATATTTTTGGAGATATGATCTGTGGAAGGTAGTGCTTTGTCAGGCTCCTGAATTTCATCTCAAAGAGGTGATCGTGGGAAAAGTTCAATAACTCTCTCTCTGAAGATTGTATTGGAGTGCCGTCAAAAGTGGTCACAAGTACACAGCCTGTAGTTTCTTCGCTATCAATTTCAGAGACAAAGGACAAAACAGTGACACGTGGCAAGTCGTACAAGTTCGCTCTACTGAACCAGTCCAGAATTAGGTCATTGTGGGAGATTAGACACAACTTTGTCTTGGAGCATCAAAATCAAGTCAGACCTGTGGAATTTGAAAGAAGCTTCAGAGGGCTACTACAGGGCTGAATTTCAGATATCGAAGATTTTCAAGCACATAGATAATACAATTTCAATATCGAGCTCCTCAAAGCTAGTAAAAGGTGTGTATTTTTTTTCCGAATTGCATAAGTCTTGTTTGAAGAATCAAGTTGAATTGATTGCAGGGGCCTATTGTAGAATAGATATCAATATTGGAGTCTGAAATGGCCCCTAAAAAGAATTCAACACCCATTAAGCCTTTAGAAGGCTCTACTATTACTCATGAAGATGAAGAATGGCAACATGACATGTCAAAATTACAAGAGCAAATGCAACAAATTTCGCTCTCGCAAAGAACAACAAAAATGAAATGGAAGTTTTGAAGAAAGGCGTGGAAACTAAGATGAATGGTTTGGAAGCTAAGATGGATGGCATGGAAGTCGGCATGGAAGCTAAGATGGATGACATGAAGAATGATCTAAAAGCATACATGGAAGGCTTGATGACAAGCTTGAAACCAGAAATGATTCCTAATGGCGGAAATATAGGAGAAGAACCTCCTGATGAGAACAAAATAAATGTTAATCATGATTCCATAAACTCGAATGTTGGCGGGAAGAACCACCATATTCCAAAAATGGATATGAGGAAGTTTGATGGAGAGGATCCTGTAACATGGATACTACAGATGGAGCAATATTTTGATCTCCATAATGTGCAAAACACACAAAAGGTACGCATTGCAATTTTACATTTAGAACAAAATACATTTGTATGGTATCGATGGCTTTGCTCCCGTAAAAAAATTGTCACTTGGTCAATTTTTACGGAGGAAATGATAGCACATTATGAGGATACAAAGAGCAACACCTTCTTTAGCCAATTGATAAATCTCAAACAAAGGGTTTAGTGGGGGAGCACATTGAGGACTTCCAAAAATTGAATATAAGGGTAACTGATATTCTAGAGGAACACAGGATTGATCTCTTCATAGGCACTTTAAAGGATAACATCCAACATGAAGTTCGCGTTTTGGAAACTGATTCATTGGAGAAGGCACGCATGATTGCAGAAATGTTAGAGGCGGGTATAATTCAACCTAGTCAAAGTTCTTTCTCTGCTCCTGTAGTATTGGTACACAAGAAGGATGGATTATGGCGAATGTGTCCGGATTATAGGGAGCTCAATAAGCTCACCATTAAAGATAAATTTCCCATTCCTGTGATTGATGAATTATTGGATGAATTACATGGAGCAATTTATTTTACCAAGTTGGATCTTAGTTCAGGATATCATCAAATTAGAATGAAGACTGAATATATTCCAAAAAAAAAAATTCGAACTCATGAGGGTCATTATGAATTTTTGGTCATGCCTTTTGGCCTTACCAATGCACCTTCTACATTTCAAGGGTTGATGAATTCCATTTTCAAACCCTTCCTTAGAAAATTTGTGCTAGTATTTTTTTTATGATATACTAATCTACAGCAGGTCTTGAAAGGATCATGTTCAACATGTTGACAGGGTGCTCAAACTATTGCAGGAGAAACAATTATATGCAAAAACATCCAAATGTTTCTTTGGAGTACAAGAGGTGGAATATCTGGGTCATATTATATCTCACGAGGGTGTTAAAGTAGACCCTAACAAAATTAAAACCATTAAGGAATGGAAAGTCCCCAAGACAATAAAGCAGTTGCGAGGATTTCTCGGGTTAACAGGCTATTATCGCAAGTTTGTTAAGAATTATGGGAGAATAGCGGCACCTCTAACAACATTATTGAAGAAAGATGATTTTCATGGACTCCTGAAGCAACTAAGGCCTTTGAACATCTTAAAGAGGCAATGTGCCTAGCACCGGTCTTAGCTACGCCAGACTTCACAAAAACCTTTATTGTGGAATGTGATGCCTCAGGAAATGGAATTGGTGCGGTTTTAATGCGGGAAGGAAGACCCATTGCTTTTGAAAGTCGTCCAATCAAAGGAAAATATTTACAGAAACCTATTTATGAGAAAGAAATGTTAGCAATACTGCATGCACTAAAGAAATGGCGAACTTACCTAATGGGAAGACACTTCAAGGTAAAAACTGATCATGATAGTCTTAAACACTTTTTGGAACAAAGACTATCTTCAGAAGAGCAGCAAAAATGGTCACAAAGATGTTGGGTTATGACTTTGAAATAATCTACAAAAAAGGAAAGCTTAATGTTGTTGCAGATGCACTCTCAAGAAAGAATGAAGAGGTGGAAGCCTTGCTTTGTGCCATTTCTATTATCCAACCAGATTGGATAACCGAAGCACGAGATGAATGGAAGAAGGACAAAGATGTATGGACACTCATTCAAAAGTTGCGGCAAGATCCTAGTACATCTGATACATTTAGTTGGAAAAATGATTCCTTATGGTACAAAGATCGCTTATATCTTTGTAAGAATTCCCAACTAAAACAAAAGATTCTTCTGGAATTGCACACTTTTCCTTTAGGAGGACACTCGGGATTTTTAAAAACTTACCACAGGGTGAAGAAAGAATTTTTTTGGGATGGCCTTAAATCTGATATTCAAAAGTTTGTGGCGGAATGTTTGGTTTTCCAGCAGAATAAAGTGGAGACAATTAAGATCCAGGGACTTCTACAACCTTTATCCATTCCAAGTCAACGTTGGGAGGAGATTTCAATGGATTTTATCACAGGTTTACCGAAGTCCGAAGGCAAGAATGTCATCATGGTGGTAGTTGATAGACTTACCAAGTATGCACACTTTTGTGCATTATCTCATCCATTTAAAGCAAGTACAGTTGCTACTACATTTGTGGGCAGAATTCAAAAGCTACATGGAAGCCCAAGGGTTATTGTGAGCGACAGAGATCCCATTTTTACGGGAAATTTTTAGACAGAGTTATTTTCTTGTTTGGGTACTAAATTAGCTCATAGCTCATCTTATCATCCTCAATCTGATGGTCAAACTGAGATAGTAAATAAATGTTTGGAAGGATATCTTCGTTGTTTTGTATCCGATAAACAAACACAATGGGTCAAGTGGTTACCTCTCGTTGAATGGTGGTATAACACTTCCTTCCATACTGCAGCAAAAATGACCCCATTTATGGCACTTTATGGATATCATCCACCATCCATCACATCATATTTAAGAGAAAATTCTAAGGTTCAAGCAGTGGAAGATCACATCGAGCATCAGCAAGAAGTTCTCCAACTCTTAAAGGATAAACTGAATTTGGCACAAAATCGAATGAAACAACAGGCAGATCAACATCGCAGCGAGAGAAGTTTTGATGTAGGAGATTGGGTATTTTACGGCTACAACCATACAAACAAATGTCCCTCAAGCAAGCTAAGAAGGATAATAAATTATCGCCAAAGTACTATGGTCCTTACAAGGTGTTGAAAAAGATTGGTACTATGGCATACAAATTGGAGCTTCCTGCTTCTTCGCGAGTACATCCAGTTTTCCATGTTTCATGCTTAAAGAAGGTTATAGGTGAAAATCTTCCAGTTCAAACAATATTGCCGGAACTTGATGAGGAAGGAAAAATGATATTGGAACCTGAAGCGGTCACGGAAACAAGAACTCGAAAATTACGGAATCGATCAATTTCAGAGTATCTCATCAAGTGGAAGAACTTACCCACTGAAGATTCTACATGGGAGGATGAGAATTTTATACATAAGCACCCAGAGCTACTCAAGCGTTGAGGACAACACTTTTTTGAAGGAGAGGGGCATGTTAAGTCCCTATATTAATAGTTTAGCCCCTTATTATGTTAGTGTAGCCCCCCTTATTGTTATTATTGTACCCCTGTAACCCCCATATTGTTATTATTGTGCCCTTACATTATTATTGTTAGGTCGGCTAGGATTACATTGTGGCCCCACTAGGATTATATTGTGGCCCCATGAACTCCTATATATAGAAGGAGGTTTGTTCATTTGTATCATCCAAGAATTGTTCATTTATGTAATGTATTGGAGGTTGCCCCCTCGAAGTGGCTCATTTCTAAGGCGTTGATATCTCTTTTATTCTCTTTTTGGAGCTGGTTACACAACATTGTTCCATAATATTTCTCAAAGTTCATCGCGAGAGTTCTCCCTATCCATCTCCGGATGTAATAACTTCATATTTTATTTATATTTTCATTATCTAATTAAGAATTTGTTTTTTTTTCCCTCCATGTCAATCAGCTAAATAAAATTAATGTATACAAATTTGCAAGTTCATGTAGATTCACAATCAAGTTCAGATGCACAAAATATTCAAACAATTCCAAAATTTCGGAAGCTCTTATCAGGAGCAACATACTGCAAGGTGTGTTTGGTAAATGAAAATGGACAACTACTTCACCCTGCCAATTGTAACATGCCATCTTCTAGCCACAATCCTAGGACAATAATGGTAAAAATTGTTTGGTATAATGTAATTATTTAAACGTCAAGCCAATAAACATACATTGACGTGCTTACTAATTGATATCATCGATATTGTACTGATCAAGTTCAAATATATTTTTTGAAATTATTAGGATTATAGTGATGATGAACGACCTACCTACCATCTTCTGTTGCACCCCATGAAAATGTCAAATCAAGAGAAGGTTGAATTAATAGAAAAACTTGCAGAGGAATGATACCAAGAATGGTTGAATTGACCACCTATTCAATTCCCAATACATCCAGGTTCACCAATTAGGGATGACTACAGCAATAGTAGTTCTTCACAAGCTTGAAATGGAGACAATAAAATAGAGGTTGGTATGGATAATTACTTAAGGGATACGACTGACATGGAGAAAATGTTGTTAGATGCATTCCAGAATGATGATCAGCTAGGGGATGATGCTCATATCGTTGATACCTTTTTTTAAAGCCTTAAATTTGCTTCCACCACCCCTCTCTTTGGACCTGGAGGTCAGTCAAAGTCTACCCAATTGGGGACAATGATGTTATTGTACAACTTGAAAGCAAATTTTGGCTTGTCGAATGCATGTTTCTCAGAAATTTTGAGGTAATTGACCATCAAGTCCCTTATATTTTGAGAAATATTGTCACACAATCAACATTACAAATGGTCAATTTTATGAACATTAATAATTATTGGCATTGTACATTTAATATTTTCCACCAACTATGGCAGGTATTTGTGAAGATACGAAGAAATTGTTGAAAATGTTGGTTTTTGAGTACATATCATATCATGCATGTCTAAATGATTGTATTTTATATATAGGAGAAGATGTAGACAAACATATATGTCCTAAATGTGGGAATGACAGGTATGATAAATAAAAAAAGAAGGGTAAAATCATGTGGCCCTCCTCTTAAGATATTTATGCACATGCCTATAATCCTGAGGATTCAAAGGCTATTTCATTGCAAATAATTAGCTATGTTGCAGGGATGGCATGCCTCACACAGAAGTGAGTTGGGAGTTATGTGAATCCCAACAAATTCAATAGCCATGAAGCATATAGAGGATACATGGCCTATTATTTTTTATATTAATAATTTTTATCCCATGGGATCATAAAACATAACTAATTTTGTATGCATGTGTTTAAAAATTTGTAGAGTCATTATCCTTTGTTCGTGTGTGGGTGTGTGAAACATGACTTCCCCCAATACCTAGGACATGCCATATCTAAATTATTTTCATTTGTACGTTGGATCACGCCAAATGATATTCAAGTGGCTAGCATTCGAGGGTGTCGTCAAGAGATAGTTGAGATTATTTGTATGTTTGAGAAGGAACTGTCGACGAGTTTCATGGACTTGCATGTTCATCTTCTATTCCACCTAGTATATGAGGTTGAATTAGTTGGGGTGGTTTCTTGTCGTTAGATGTTCTTCTTAAAAAGGTACATGAATAAATTGAAAGGTTTTGTTCGACAAAGGGAAAAACCCGAGGGGTATATGGTAGAGGGGTACATATCGTATGAGTCTTTCTATTATGCCAGTGATTACATCACACGGACGACAACACACTAAGTGCGATTTGGGATGATGAAAGGATGAAGACAAAAGAGAAGGGGAGCTTCTCAAAAGGAATGGAGAAAAGTTGCTTGATAAAGGGTTAGCGATTTATAATTTGTCAATTTTCAAATTTACACGAGGTAAATATTCACGTTGAACTTCGATATATTGTATATTCTGACCTCATATGTACTATATTTCGGTCTACTTTCATCAGCGAATGTAGAAATTGAAGCAATCAATAAATTCGTTCTTTACAATTCCAAAGTGACACAATCGTGGGTCACATTATACGAACAAAAGAGGATGAAATGGGATAGTGACAGGAAAAAATTCAAATGGTTGAATGGTAGAATCATGCCTTATCCTAATCATTTAAAAGCAAATATGCCAATTGTATGCCCCAATAGTTGGGTTGTTGACCAAGTCAGAGAGAAATACAGTGCAACCGGTCATTACCCACGTGTTGAAGATGTTGAGAATGCAGCAAGATGATGGAGCTTAGTGAAATGAAGTCGCCTTCACCAAGTGGGCCCGCAAGCAAATTCTGGCACAAAATCTATTTTTAGACTATGTCTATTTTTAGACATATGGAGCATGGTTTGGGGATTCCAATTTGAGATTCTTGGAGCATTGGTAATGTTGGTAAAAATAGATGAGACTCTATTTTTTAGGTCGAAGAGGTCGAAGGCTATTTTTAGACCGCCTCTCCTAAAAATATGGAAGTCAAATATTATTTACCCTTAATAATATTTGGACTCTAAACAACAGCTTTACTCTCTTGAGTGATTGGCCGAGTTACGTAAGTGGCCTGCATACGTAGGAATTACGCTATTCCCAAGGGTTTGATGGCATCATGCATGTTGACTTCAGCTTGGACTTCAACGGCGTGTTTGGAGGAGTTAATGAGAGACAGACAGGGAGCGGTGTTTCGTTTATTTAGTCGAACTAGTCGCTGATTAGTTTAACTACCAATTATTATGAGTGGAGTGAATTAAATATTATTTAATTCATTAATTAGTAACTCATTATTCAACTCAAGAATGATACTTACCACTACAATATATGATCACCAATGGGAGACCAGTGGAAGAGGTAGATGAAAGGGGTGGGAGTTAGCTATCAACAGACTATACTATTGCTATTTGCAACACACAGACAGGTGGAGTAAGCCCATGAGGATTGCGTACTAGGGCCGGTGGTTTATCTATATAAAGAGGCCATCCCATAGCATTGAAACACGTAATATAGAGGCAAGGCAATTGGCGGTGAGTTTTGAACCAGTAACCTGTTCAAAACTGAGCTAGATTGTGGGTAACTGTATGAGAAAGTATTGAGTACTTGTGAGGAGTATTGTATTGAGTTTGTTACTTGATTTCTCCATTATAATATACACAATAGTTGCAGGGTTTTCAGCTATAAGCTTTCCCCATACATATTGTGTTAATGTGTATGATGATTTGATGTGTTATCGCTTGATTTTAATTCCGCATGTGTGATGATCTAAGTGGAAGAGATTATGTGTTGCATATGAATTCGAATTGTATGTGATCAGGATAGTCTCGGTGGATAATTAATTATTATTCAGCAAATTTCTACATGGTATCAGAGCTATTGAAGCAGAGAGACCGACTGCTGTTGATTACAAACTTATTTCTACAGGCGCAGTCCCAGACAGTGCCGTAGGTTTCCGATTCATCTTTCTTCGAAAGTGAAAGGTCCGGTAAATTCCCCCTTGTAGTCAATCTCCGTGCTAGAACAATTTGCTCCGCGCATTCAGAGCACCGAGTTATGAGGTGGAATTCAAAATTTTGCAGCAGTTTTTTTTTCTTGGTGCCAGTGTTGAAAATGTCTTTCAATGGTTTGCGACTTGAATATGCTCTTGAAGGCAGTTCGAATTATGTTGCATGGAAGGATCGCATGGAAGTAGTATTAGAAGATAATGGTCTGAAGGAGTTCGTAGATACGGATGTTCAAAAGCCCACTGATGAAGCTGAAGTCGATGCATGGCAAAAGAAGATGGCGAAGTGTCGAAGGATCCTGTTGGAGGGCGTCAAGGATCATATTGTATCTAGCCTGCATGGAAAGGATACTCCATATTTAATGTGGAAAGCTTTGACGGATCTATTCCAGAGTAAGAGTGACCAAAGGAAGCTGGCACTCAAAGATAAGCTTAGGAACATCAAGATGGAGAAAGGTGACAGTATCGCCAAATACCTCACGAAGTTCACTCAGTGCAGAGATGAGCTGGGAAGTGTGAGGGTGACTGTCGAAGATGAGGAAATGGTCGACCTGTCTCTCCTTGGTCTTCCGAAGGCTTGGCACTCATATCAATATAGTGTCAATGGTCGGGAGAAGCTGTCGGGATGGGAGCGCCTTTGGGCAGATCTCATGCAGGAGGAGATAAGGAGGACTACTCATGATGGATCTTCATCAAAGGGAGCTAATGAAGAAAATTGCGCTTTGGTGGCCAAAACAAAGAAGGGCGGGTAAGAAAACCCTCATTCTCGGTGCAAAGTGGCAAGAAGGCGGATATGGTGAAAGTGAAGTAAGCATCAAGCCATGACCGCCGATATTATGCTACCAATTGTCCAAAAAAGAAGAAGAACGCGGTTGAATATTCCACAGATGGATAAGCTTTGCCTACGCTCGAGTTGACTTTTCACCGATTGCATGCTTGGTTTTAAGTTTGTCAGATCGTATGGTTCTTGGATAGTGGTGTGTCATTTCACATTACGGGAGATCGGGATTTGTTCTCAGATCTGGAGGACAAAGATCTGGGCGTGCACATCGAGATGGGCAATGATGGTAGATACACTGCGACTAGTATCGGTACCATATCCTTTCAGAGGGATTCTGGTAAACCCTTCGTGTTGAAGGATGTCATGCATGTACCGGGATTGAAGAAGAACTTGATCTCTGTGGCGATGTTGGAGGATAAGGGGTATGATGTGGTCTTTAGTGAAGGAAAAGCCTTCCTGCGCAGTAAGACTACTGGAGAGACCCGAAAGATAGGGGTTCGAACAAATAACCTTTATCAGTTGCAGGTAGATGGATGCGCAGCTATGGCATGCAAGGCAGGAGAAGTGGTGAGCCGGGATGATGAGGGGCGAACTATGGCACAGGAGATTGGGCCATTTTCACCATGGAGCTTTGAAGATTCTGCAGCAGATTTCTACTGGACTTCCTAAGGGCACTCTTGCGCAGTCAGATCAGTGCAAGGGGTGTACTTTAGGGAAGTATGTGAAAGTCACCTTTCACGAGAAGGATAGTCGCACCACGACGATCCTTGAGAGAGTTCACACAGACGTGTGTGGTCCTTTCTCAGTTGCTTCGACAGCAAAGCACAGGTATTATGTGATATTTGTTGATGATTTCTCTCGAAAGTGCTGGATCTTCTTCATGCAGAAGAAGAGCGATACATTCGCAAAGTTCTGTGAGTTTAAAGCACTGGTCGAGAAGGAGTCGGGGAAGAAGGTGATTGTTCTAAGGAGTGATAACGGTGGTGAATTCATCTCGGCTGAATTCAAGGAGTTCTGCAGCGCAGAAGGGATTCGGAGAGAGCTCATCGCACCCCATAACCCACCGCAGAACGGGGTGGCTGAGCGGAAGAACAGAACGATCGTGGGTGCTGCACGGGCGATGTTGCATGATCAGGGCCTACCCCTTCACTTGTGGGCTGAGGCATGCAATACAGCAGTGTATGTGCAGAACCGTTTTCCTCACAAGGTTCTTGGCATGAGTACACTGGAGGAGGCTTATTCTGGCAAGAGGCCCGATATTTCCCATTTGCGGATTTTTGGTTCTCCTGTCTACATGCATGTGACGAAGGATGCGAGAAGGAAGCTGGATCCAACTGCTGAGGTTGGAATATTTGTGGGGTACACTGATACACCTCACAACTATCCGGTGTATTTGTCAGACAGTCGCAAGACTGTTGTGCGACGGGATATAAAATTTCAGGAGGAGAAAGCCATGCAGTGTTCGCTTGAGAGGGAGCTACACTTGCATGCAGATGAGGAGCTGTTAGTTCCTAAGGAGGAGCTTCCGGATGTGGATCAGCCACAAGAGGAGGTTCAGGAGGTGGAAGAAACCACCCAGGCAGCGCCAACCATCAGAGGGCGCATGCGCACTACAGAAGCTGAGCGACTGGCTCGGGATGCAGAGAAGGTTGTAGGACCACCCACAGCACAGCGCAGACAGAGACAGTCACCGGATCGGTACACTGGATACATGGCTCTTGTGAGTCAATGTGTTGTGACGGAGCCATCCTCTTTTGAGGAAGCTGTGGAGGAACCCGCATGGGTTGATGCCATGATCGAAGAATATGATTCGATCGTCAGGAACATTGCATGGGAGATTGTCCCAAGACCGGTTGGGAAATCAGTGGTGGGTTCGCGATGGATCTACAAGGTGAAGAAAGCGGCTGACGGGAGTGTGGAGAAGTACAAGGCGAGATTTGTCGCCTGTGGCTTTTCACAGATCGAGGGGATTGACTATGAGGAGACTTTTGCACCTGTCGCAAGGTACTCTTCCATACGGACGATCCTTGCTCTCTCAGCGCAGATGGGGTGGCACATTCATCCGATGGATGTGAAGACTGCGTTCCTCAATGGAGTTATTGAGGAGGAGGTGTACATAGAGCAGCCTGAAGGTTTTGAGATCTTCAGCAGTGAGTCGCATGTGTGCCAACTCAAGAGAGCACTGTACGGGCTGAAGCAAGCACCTCGTGCTTGGTACACTCGGATAGACAGCTACTTCACCGGGCTTGGATTCTCCAAGAGTGAGGCGGATCCTAACCTGTACCAGATTGTGGTGGAGGGGAAGCTGTTGATCATCGTACCGTATGTAGATGATCTGATTTTGACTGGTGATGAGCAGTTGATACTTTCATGCAAGGAGGATCTTGCACGAGAGTTTGAGATGAAGGACTTGGGCATCCTTCATTATTTCCTGGGATTGGAGATTTGGCAGCGCAGCGGAGGACTGTTACTTTCTCAGGGCAAGTATGCTCAGGAGATTCTGGAGAGGTTCAACATGCAAGGTTGCAAGCCTGTTGACACTCCTCTTCCTGGTGGTTGGAGGAAGGAGGATGCTACTTCAGCGGAGGTAGTGGATGCCACTGTCTATCGACAGTTGGTGGGGTCGCTTATGTATCTGGTCAATACACGACCCGATATATGCTATGCAGTTAACCAGCTTTCGCAAGCTATGGTTAAGCCTACCAAGCTCTTTTTGAAGGCGGGCAAGCATGTATTGCGCTATATCAGAGGCACATCGGGATATGGTCTATGGTACAGACAGGAGGATGGAGTGAAACTTTCTGGTTTCACTGATGCAGATTGGGCAGGGAGTCCAACGGACCGGAAGAGCACTTCGGGAGGAGTTTTCAGCATTGGGTCGACAGCAGTTTCCTGGTACAGCAGGAAGCAGAGATCCGTGGCACTCAGTTCAGCAGAGGCCGAGTACATGGCAGCTAGCTTGGCTGCATGCGAGGCTATTCGGATGAGGAAGATCCTCGCAGGTTTGTTCAGGTTGCATTTGGAGCCTACAGTGATCTACTGTGATAACCAGAGCTGCATCAAGCTCTCGGCTAATCCAGTTTTTAATGATAGGTCCAAACATATCGACATCAGGTACCATCACATCAGAGATTGTGTTCAGCGGAGGATCATGATGCTTTCATATGTTCCCACGGAGGATCAGGATGCCGACATCCTGACGAAGGCGCTCACCAGGAGCAAGTTCGAATTCCACAGAGGCAGGATAGGGATTGCAGATAATCCATATCTTGCTGAGAGGGAGTGCTGAGAATGCAGCAAGATGATGGAGCTTAGTGAAATGAAGTCGCCTTCACTAAGTGGGCCCGCAGGCAAATTCTGGCGCAAAGTCTATTTTTAGACTATGTCTATTTTTAGACATATGGAGCATGGTTCGTGGATTCCAGTTTGAGATTCTTGGAGCATTGGTCATGTTGGTAAAAATAGATGGGACTCTATTTTTGTGACCTATAGGTCGAAGAGGTCGAAGTCTATTTTTAGACCGCCTCTCCTAAAAATAGGGAAGTCAAATATTATTTACCCTTAATAATATTTGGACTCTAAACAACAGTTTACTCTCTTGGAGCACTTCAGTTCGAGCTACAGAAGTGGCTCATGCATCTGACAGAGGAATCACGTGGTTCCCAAGGGTTTGATGGCATCATGCATGGTTGACTTCAGCTGGACTTCAGTGGCAGAAGTTTGGAGGAGTTAATGAGACAGCTAGTGGAGTTGTGTTCTGTTTATTTTAGTTGAACTGATTGAGATTAGTTTAACTAGCTAATCAATTAGTTATGAGTGGAGTGAATTAAATATTATGTAATTCATTAATTAGTAACTCATTATTCAACTCAAGAACACATCAGTTCACTACAGTGTATGATCAGTTCAGTGGAGACCAGTGAAAGAGGTAGATGAAAGGGTGGAGTTAGCTATCATTTGTGACTATACTGTTGCTATTTGCAACACACAGATAGGTGGAGTAAGCCCATGAGGATTGCGCAGTTCAGGCTGGTGGTTTATCTATATAAAGAGGCCATCCCATAGCATTGAAACACGTAATAGAGGCAAGGCAATTGGCGGTGAGTTTTGAACCAGTAACCTGTTCAAAACTGAGCTAGATTGTGAGTAACTTCATGAGAAAGTACTGAGTACTTGTGAGGAGTATTGTACCGAGTTTGTTACATGATTTCTCCATTATAATATACACAATAGCTGCGGGGTTTTCAGCTATAAGCTTTCCCCATACATACTGTGTTAATGTGTATGATGATTTGATGTGTTATCGCTTGATTTTATTTCCGCATGTTTGATGATCCGAGTGGAAGAGATTATGTGTTGCATATAAATTCGAATTGTATGTGATCAGGATAGTCTCGGTGAATAATTAATTATTATTCAGCAAATTTCTACATATCTAGATAAAAATTTTGGTGGTGGTTGCTAATCATAAGAAAGGATGTATGATCCTTGGAGATGATTCGAAGGAAAGCAGCATGGCATAACAAGTGGACCAGATAAGGAAGTCTGATGGATCACTTTTTGACAGCTGACTTGACTCAGGAGAAAAGTGATAAATGATCTGTGCCCTATGAAGCTAAAAGATGGAGATTCCTCAATATCGAATTCCATGACATTGAGGACAGGAATTCTTCATGAGTAGCTGGGTGTCTCACCATTGCTGTTGGAGGTCCCTGATTAAGAGGGAGCCTGATGATAAGTTTCTTACTTGGAAGAAACTTGGTAATTCCTAAGGATGAGCTTAGGTACATTCTTTGTATAAGAATGAGTGCATTCCCTTGTGGAATAGGTCCTCCCTGGGAGGGAGAGATAGACACATCATTCTGGTCTTGGGAAGACAAAATGGAGGATTGGGTAATCATCTGGCATTCGATACTCTTTGAGAATGTGATCGGGCATTCAAGATAAGGGTAGTCGGGGACCGATATTCTTTGAGGGCTAGCTACCCAGGAGAAGAATAGTCTAGGAAGGTCATACTTTGGGAACACCCGGGTGGAGTATGTACCTTGGAGAGACAATGACGAAGGTGTCTATAAGTCATGTGTCTCGCCAGCATTGAAGCCCATTGTCTCGTTGAAGAGATGGGGCTGTTAGTCAAGGCCTTGCACTAGTACAATGCTGGTTGATATGATGCTATACAGATGCGATTACCAATCCGATTTTTCTTATAAGATTCTTTTGTTTTAAAAGTAACCAAGTACCTGTATGAATACCTCCCTAGTTAAGAGGGAGTGTTGAAAAGTATAACTAGGTAGGTCTTCATTATGACTATGTAATTATGTACTTATGTAAAGAAGAAGTCAATAATAATAAAATGAATTTTTGGTTTACTTGCTTCATGGGTTTCATGAGCAAGATCCTTAGTATAGGTCTATAGACTTCTTCTTGATGTCTATTAGGAACATAAGTGTAATTAAGAGCCATGAAAATGGCTTGTTTAGTCTGAAGAATATCCTCCAAGACGTTGCAGAAAAATGGCTTACAAAATTGTCCATACTTAACGTTGAAGATATGCCTATGAAGTCGGCTTACAAACAAGTGCTAAAGTCGGCTATAAGGTCGGCTTATATATATGGCTAGAACTACTATATATACCCTACAAATGTTGCGGTAAAGGTGCAAGAATTTGTGGATTGTATTGTGGTCATACAACATGGAAAAAGGAGAAATTTTTTCGGATCATACTAAGACAATACAGCGTAAAGAAAGGAACAAATATTACTAGAAAGTTCCAGTGCGTACAACACTTGGAAATATAAAGAATAGATTTTTGGACTTATCTCTCGAGCTCGCACGAATATGTTAAAGGATTAATTGCCATCAAGTCTCGCGGTTGGTCTTCGAATTGGTGGATATAAGGATATTCAAATATAGATAACGTTGAAGAAGAATAGAAATTGCGTATCACCAAAGGATAAATAACGTTGAAAAGGGATAGAATGCATCAGTCCGAGGTTAATAGTAAGAAAAGGAGCAGATAAATGTAGATTAGTTTGAGATTGTATATGTAATATCTCGCATTA